>OY728129.1:828676071-830018364 GCA_963277665.1 Viscum album
ATACATTGGTTATATATGATTCCTATTTTTTTTGTAGAGTATCTTAGTGGACAACCCACCCCATCCCTAGACAGCCCACACCCCCACACCCCTGCATCCCCTACCCCCTATAGCCCCCACCCCCACCTGGACACCCCCACAACTGGATGACCCACCCCCCTCCTCCATGGGAAAACCACACCCCTCCACCACCTGGAAAGCCCACCCCACCCCCTTGGATACCCCACCCCCCTTGACAGCCCACACCCCTCCCCCACTAGGATAGCCCACCCACCACCACCTCTGGACAGCCCACCCCCTCCCTAGACAGTCCACACCCCCCTCCCCTGCATCCTCATACCCCACTATAGTCCCCTGGATAGCCCACCTACCCACCCCCCACTTGGAGAGCCCAGCCCCCCCCCCCACTTGATATCCCCCCACCACCCCCCACCAGGATATCCCACACCCCTCCCTGGACATCCCATACCCCCTCCCACAATTGGATATCCCACCCCACGCCTTGGAAAACCCACCCCCTCCCTGGACAGCCCACACACCTCCCCTATAGCCCCACCCCTGGATAGCCCCCCCCTGGACAACCCCCACCCCCTAGACATCCCACCACCCCTGGACAACCCACAACCCCTCCCCCACATAGAAAACCCACCCCACCCCCTGTAAATCCCCCCCCCCCCCAGGACAGCCCACACCCCTCCCCCACCTGGAAACTCCACCATGAACCCCCATTAAATGGCCACACCCCTCCTGGGGTAGCCCATACCCCCATCCCCCACACCCCTGTAACCCACTACCCCCTGCATCCCCTACCCCTTGGAAAACCCACCCCCACTTAGACAGCCTCCCATACCTAGACAAACCCTACCCCTCCAACAGTCCCCTTTGGGTAATTTTATTTAAAATCATTTTATTCATTAATAAAGGAAAGCCATCATGCATTATCCATTTCATTCAAAAAAACACATTCAATTTATTAAAACATGACGAATTCACTTTATCAAAACACGAAAAATTAAATTTATCAAAACATAAAAAATTCAATTTATATGGATCTATGGGTCACTTAGGAAATGTCATTGGGTAAAAGGGAAATCACATATATTTTAAATTGAAATTTAAAATTTGGGCCAAGCATTTAGGAGGTGCGGTGGTGTATAGGAGGTGTGGTGGTACCTAGGGGGGCTGTCTAGGGGGGGTGTCCACAGGGGGTGTCCAGGGGTGGTTGGGGGTTTTTATGGGTGGTGATGGGTGTCCAGGTATGGTGGGGGTAAGGGTGGGGGTATCTAGGGGGTGGGGGTGTCCCGGGATGTGGGGGGGGGGGGGTGTCTAAGGGGTGGGGGTGTCCAGGAGGGTGGGGGTATATGGGGGGTTAGGGGCTGTCCAATGGGGGGGGTGTCCAGGGGATGGGAGGTATCCAGGGGTAGGGATGGGTGGGGGTGTGAAGGGGTGGAAATAACCATATTATCCCTTTAAAATTACCCATACCCAATCAAACCAACATCAAAATTCTAATCCATCACCCAAAAGAATCCAATTCATCCTCAATATCAATACCCTTCCCATTATTCCTTGAACAAAAAGTATAAATACAAAATCTAAATCCATTTTTAAACTAAAATAAAGTCCATAGAAACTACCATATCACCCCACTAAACAAACCCTTTACCATGTTTGAAGTGTAGAACAAAAAAAATCAAAGGGTTCAGTATGCCACAAACCACATGAACGCTAATTTAGCCCAAATCAAAAAAGAAAACAGAAAAAATAGAGGGAGAACATTAAAACTAATTTAAAACTTACTAATTTGAAGTGTAGAAATAAAAAATTGATTTATTTAATATGGATCTATAACTGGAAGGATTTTCGAAGCTGAGAAACCATCGAGAGGAGCTTTGTATTAGGGTCTACAATCAGGCGGAGTGGGAGTTGGGATGTTGTGTATTTGGGGGAAAAATTTCCCAACAGTTTTCAAAAACTGTTGGGAAATCCTCTCTTTACCTAAAGTTTGATTAAAACCATTGGTATATCTAAGAAGAACTAAATATTTCCCAAGGGTTTTATCAAATCGTTGGGAAATCTTAACTATATTAACACATTGCCAACAGCTTGAACAATCCATTGGAAATTTTTTCCTTTTTTTACAGTATACCAACAGTTTGAATAAACCATTGGTATATATCCATTGGTAAAACCTCTGTTTCCAGTAGTGAACCATCATTAAAAGGTTATTTCATACTACTAATTTAATTAATTTTATCGTTATTTTATCTACTATTTGTAAGTTAATTTCCATATCATTTTTATCTAATAAATATTTAGTTTTTTCATGGATCTTTTTGGAAGTCATATTTTTCTTTCAAATATCTACAACAATCCAGAAAAGAGATTACATGTTATTTTTCTTTCAATGTAGCGATACTTTCAATTTCCTTTCGTTGTCGAACTGGAAAAACTGCATTTTGAGTTGTTGTTCTTATTTGAAAAACCTTTCTTATTATTGAAAACCATAATAGTAGAGAAATATATTATTCTTGTTGTGGTGACTTATTGTGGTATAATGAGAATAAAAGATTCAACTAATCATTTTATTTTTAACAACTTGAATGTTTTTTGGCTAATAATATCAAGTCAATATATAGAATTCGTACTTTGAAAAATAATTTCAATAGAAAGTATGGTAACATTGGAAGTTTGGATTGTTTTTATACCTTTAAGAAAAATATCCATAAGTCATTTGGGATGTGTAGGAATCAATAAACACCTCAATCCAACACATTGTGTGATCAATATGACTCAAAGTGCCTCTTTTTATTTAAAATTGACATTATTTTTAGTAAAAAAGAAAACAGACATACCCAAAATCAATAAAAAATTCATATTCTTTCAATAATTTATGAAAAACTTAAATAAAGCATTTTTGATGTGTAGGAATTATTTTCACTTCAATATAATGCACAATGATCCCTATATGACTCAAAGTGGTCATTATCAATTTAAAATTTACATTTTAGTTCAAAAATCGTCACTCACTGAAAACAAATAAAACATGATCAAATTTTATTAATAATTTATGACAATAATTCATAATTAATTTGTGAAATTTATTAATAATTACCATATAAAACCTATACATTATGTGACTGGGAGTACTCAAAGTGTGTGTTTCCTTTTAAAAATAACATTATAGTAAGAAAGAAAAGCAGAGTACTAAAAACCAAGATAGACATTCAAATTGTTTTAATACTTTATAAAAAATATCCATAAGTCATATGGGATGTGTAATAATCAACCTAACCTCAAACCGATACATGGTGTGACTAATATGACTCAAAGTATATTTTTAAATTAAAATTATCATTAACCTTCGTAAAAAATCCAAATAACATACTCAAAACCAAGAAAACATAACTAAATTATTTCGATACATTATGAAAACAATACATAAATAATTTTTTACATGTAGGAATCATATAACCTCAATCCAATACATGATGTGCCTAGTATTAATCAAACTTTCAGTTATCAATTTAAAAATGACATTTTAGTTCAAAAAGTGTCACTCACTAAAAAACAAGAAAACATGATGGATTATATTGATAATTTATAAAAAATATTTCTAATTGACTTGTGACATTTATTAATCTGTCTCACGTCAAAATGACATGCAGTGTGACCAGTATGACTCAAAGTGTGGGTTTCTAGTTTAAAAATACATTTTAGTAAAAAAGAAAAGTGGTGTACTCAAAACTAATAAAACACATTCATATTGTTTTGATACTTTAGTAAAATGATACAGTAGTCATTTTGGACATGTATAAATCATCTAAAACTCAATCTGATACATGGTGTGATCGATATGACCCCAAGTGAATCTTTTTATTTAAAATTGACATTAATTTTAGTAAAAAAGACAACTAACATACTCAAAATCGAGAAAACACAATAGGATTTTCTTGATACTTTAGGATAAGAATATATAATTACTTTTTGTCTTGTTGGAATCATCCTCACCTTAATCTGATACACAATTTTCTTGGTATGAAATAAAGTTCCCATTATCAGTTTGAAATTGAAATTTTATTTAGAAAAGTATCACTCCCTGAAAAATAAGAAAATTCCCTAATATTGGATTGATAATTTAGGAAAATTATTCATACGTAATTTTTGACATATAGGAATTAGTATCATATAAAACCAATAAATGGTGTGACCATTATGACTCAAAGTGCGTGCTTCCAGATTAAAATGACACTTTAGTAAAAAAAATGTGAAATAATCAAAATAGAGCAGAAACATTTAGACTGTTTTCATACTTTAGTAAAATGATCCATATGTAATTTGGGATGTTTTAGAATCATATGCACCATATTTTGATGAACGATATGATTGATATGACTCAAAGTGCATTTTTTTATTTAAAATTGATATTAATTTTAGTAAAAAAAGACAACTCACATACTCAAAAAAGCGTAAAAACATTAATATTGTTTTGATACTTAGGAAAATGATCCTTAATTCATTTTTGATGTGTATGAATTATACACATGACAATCTGATACAAAATGTGATTGATATGACTCAAATAATATGTTGCCAATTTAAAATTGACATTTTAGTTTAAAAAGTATTACTCAATGAAAAATGAGCAACCACACTTAGATTGTCTTTATAATTTTTTACAATGATTCACAAGTCATTTTTTATATGTAGTAATTAGTCTCATGTCAAACAAATACACAACGTGATTGGTATGACTCAAAGTCTATGATTATAGATTAAAATGAAATTTTATTAAAAAAGAAATGTGGCATACTCAAAATCAAGAAAACCTATTGATATTGTTTTAATACTTTGGAAAAATAGTCTATAAGTCATTTAGGATTTTTATGAATTATCTAAACCTTTTCCCAATGGACAGTGTGACTGGTATGACTCAAAGTGCATCTTTTCAGTATATAATTGTCATTTTAGTTTAAAACGCACATCACTTCACCAAAATTGATAAAACGATCCAAGATTGTTTTCATGTCATTATATATGCCATTAATTGATTAATTTCTTTATCATTTTTATCTTATAATTATTTATTTAATTTTAGAAGAGATAATACTTTAACACTAACAATAAATTGTGTGACATTCTAGAATTGAATGCAACTCAATTCGATATACATTGTTCATAGTATCACTCAAAGTTTAGTTTAAAATTAACAATTTATATATTATTTATTTATTTATATTATTAATAACATACAATTTTTTTTCTTTTATAGGTTTGTTCTTCTGCTTGATTAGGGGTGGTTTGTTCGGAAATAATATGAGTTAGGGTCAGGGGAAAAAGGCCATGTAACATTGATGTTTTTGAATGAATTTAATAATTTGTACTCCCTCATGTAATTGTATAAAAAAATAATTGAAATGTCTATAATATAGTGTTTTTTCTTATATTTGTGTTTCAAATTTTATTACATTTAAATTATTTATTGGTACTTTATTTTTCTATTTTTGATGTTGTTTCTACTAATGCAGTGTTCTGTTACAGAACACTGCACTGGTTTTTTATTGTGATATAATAACACACTATAATATGCCCCTTTACAAGCACTTATAAAAGAGATGATAAAGGCTACCTTTATGAGCTCTTCTAAAAGAACTGATATAGGACCCCTTTATCCACACCAAATAAAAGCATAGATAAACGGGGTCCCTTATCATAACTGATAAAATCCTAGGGATTTTAATTATGCTCCCGTAATAAGACCTTTCACAATGTTGATAAAGGACATTTTTAATATTGTTAAAGGCCTGTTTTGTAGTATTAGAGGGAATCCTAGTTTTTATATGGTGGAATCTAGAATTAAAATCGTAGTGTCTAGTTTGATTTTTGTTCTCCTAGATAGAATAACACCCTATAATAAAATACACCCTATAAATACCACCTATATTATAAGATATATCCATGACCAGGAACCACATAGATATGAACTGATTTCATTTTTTAGATATGATACTAAGATATTACATTGTGAGTAATGAACCAAAATTTTAGACAATGGTCACTTATACCATGTATAATAGGCCAAATATATTATATCTCCAAAGGGTGACATGAATATTCTTGTAGTATTTTTTTAGCACTGAGTTAGTTTTAGGTTGACCATAAAGAATCAATAATTTGTAGTCCCAATTTAGAGTCTTCTAATGATCAACTAGGATGGGGGTATTTCTTTAAAGAGATACAAAAACAAAATATGTTACAAAAATACATGCTACACAAACTATACAAAGCGTATAAATCAATACTCTAATTCCATACCTCTTGAAAGTATATTAATATTGGTTATCAATAAATTTTTAGGGGTTGACTCTTGTAAAAGCACTTATTTTGTTTAATATTAATGTTTCAAATTTGTAACATAACATTCATTTAATTGTTACAATTAGTTAAATAGAGAAAAAATATTATTTGAAACAAATTTTTGGGTTATAAAAAAATTATTTTTCATAAAAAAAGTTGACATAAAATAATGTTACATTTTTATTAAAAATTTAAACAAGTTTATAATATGTGAATAATGAAAAAAATGAGTTGATTGAATGATGAAACTTATAAATGATAATGTAAGAATAAAACTATAATGATCATTATCATAAAATTTTAATGTAGACACATGTGAGGTTTATATTTATTAAATACCATCTTGTCCACCAATTTTATCTAGAAAATTTATGTTATTTTGATCAAAGCATACACTTGAATTTTTTTTGAATGCAATAAATGATAAAAAATCAAAGATAATTAATATATATGATATATCAAAAATCCCTTTATTAAAACATATGTCACGAATGTTGTTTTTTAGGATATAATTTATATTATTCCATTTTTATTAAAAACATAAAACTTATAAATTATTTATTTTGGGATGAAGTTAACATGAGATAAATAATGATAATGAATATTTGAAATATAATTTTCAATTTATCACTATGAAATACTTATCAAGAAAAATAACATGTTGTAAGAGTCAATATTTTTATAATTTAAGTAAACATTTCCTTACAATATTAATCACACAAAAAAAACTTTTTAATTTATCATAATAGTATAATGAAAACTAGAGAGTTACATTTATTATAATGACTAAAGCTTGTGTTATATAACATATACAAATATACAACAATTCCATGATCTAGAACTTTAGATGGTCATATTCTACAAAGAATTAAAAGAATAAAAATACATTGATATTTTGAAGAAATCTTAAAATAATTAAATATATAAAATATAGAAACTGATAGAATGAAATGAATATCTTAAAATTTAGAAAAAGTTTTATTTATAATGAACAACATAATTATTTAAAGGGTAATATTACCATTGGAAAAGTTACATATTAATACAAATTTTTAATTTTAATGTCACAATTATGTACTGCAAAAATCTATAAAAAACCTAATACCATATGATAATTTTATAATTAATAAATTAAATAATTTTTATTAATCAATGAATGAAAATTCAATTACTAGGGATGTAAATGGTATGAGCTTAGACTTGGATGAGTTTAGATTATAGAACTATTTAAGTCAGTTTAAGGAGATATCTCTACCTATAAACTTGGTCATAGAACCAAACTCATTTAGAAACTCATAAATGAGCCAGGGTATTGAATTACTTATTATGAAACTGTTACACCAGTAACAATTTAATTTATTGATAATTAATAATATTTTATAAATTTATTTATTTAGAATAATTTTATACATTTTAATTCTGGTCTACCTAGACCAACTAAGTCTTGAATTTTAAATTATTGGGGAATATTTTAGGACACCTCATTATATTCCCATTTTATAAATTCAATAATTAATAATATTATATAAATTTATATATTTAATATAAATTTATATATTTTTAGTTTAATATTAGTTTACTTGGACCCAGGACCTATACCGGGCAGAATCAGAACCAAGTCCATAATTCAAGGCCTGATGGGTCCATGTTAGAGTCTAGTTGCCCAAATAAATTCATGAATTTGGTATGAGGTATGTGGATGAATCATGGAAATAAGTAAATTTTAAATTTATTTCACTATATTTATTTTATGACATTAGATATAGTTTAACAATGCCGAGTTCTCAACCTGAGGATCACGTGACATTAAAAGAAGCATAAAAAGCTAAATAAAAATGAAACCTCATTCAATTTGAAGATGTTAGATCATTCCACTTGTTGTTGGTGACCATATAATGAAGGATCTAATTCAATAACCCTATAGATCACATAAACATGATTTAAAATAATGATATTAGGTAAATCTATGAACACTGGGTGCTAGATCATAGAATCATAACAACATTCAACATACTCGCAATTACCGAATAACTGATTTCTTTATCTAGAATAAATATACTGTATTTGGGTACTATGAAATCTTATTTATCATTATAATAAATGATATAGTTGAGGGAGAATATATCAAATTTAGCAGATAAATATTTACGTAAAAATTAGGATTATTTTGTCTTAAATAGGTAGGTTAAAACTTATTAAAATTTCACTTTAGTATATTAATAAGATTAAACTTATAAATAAAACATAAATGAAACCTATGACTAAGTGAATAATAAATAATGGTGATAAATATTTCATTACATACTAGAAAGATTAATAATAAGTTACATTATAAAATATGGGGCATTAACTTGACTCGTTTCTCTCATACAATATTTAATGAACCCCAAATAATGAATATTCTTTCATAAAATATTTTTCACTGTATTCACTTAATAACTTGTGAATAGTTTAATAAATTCAATATTAAATATTCTATAATTTAATAATATTTAGATTATTTACTTTCTTATGATTATCCATACTTGGACATTACCCTCCCCTGTCATGGGGCCCACTATATCCTAAACTCTAATTAATTAGAATCAATAAATTTTTTGAATACACTTAGCGAAGACCCTCAATAACCTTATCTTAAAATTAGAAAGTACTACTCAAAGAACAAGAGAAATTTCTAGGAACACATCAAGTACCCTAAAGTGATATAGTCAAATTATAACTATGACAACCTTTCCTATGAATGTACACCATGTAATATAATCTATTAGTCACATGATATCTCATAAAGTTGAATTCTGATCTTGTGTCACCACTCTAAATGATTTATTTAATATTTATTTAACCATAATAGATGTAATTAAATTATACAATCATATCCATAGAGTTAATGAAGGCACTACCATTCTAGAAATAGAACCCAAAATTTATCTTCGTATATGCAAAAGTGATAAATTCTCTATTGATTATTCAGTTAATTTCTTATCATCAACTATGAAACTGAAAAAAGCTACCTCTCTACAGTCATAAACCATCTTAGTCTTAACCATGAATCAAAGTACTTGATCAATGATATACATTAACAATAATATCAATCTATGAGACTAATACATGTTTTCATATATAGGAATAACAAATGGAACCCATAACATGTGGTATTCCTATTGGGGGGCCACTCATCATGATCTCACATACTTAGGATCAAAAAATTGAAACTTAATGAGAAAAATTAGAAATTATTAAAATCCTACAACACCTAATATCATCCATGTACCCTCATAATGATGTGTCTATACCACATGTCATATATTTAAAATTTGTTTCACAATATATCGAGATTATTACTCTATCTAGGAACTATTATAACCTTTTCATTTGACATGTAATATAAGGACATTACCATATGTATAGTAGATGGATTAGTAATATTACTATCTTGGTAAGTTAAATTAATAAATATATCTGGATTTATACATTTAATGATAATCAAAGTACACATATGAGTTGGTTCTAGGGCATACCCTCTCACAATACACCCACTTGAACTTGATCCAACTGCAAATAACTCTAAATCCACTCACTCTCACATAATAATCATGTTTATTCAGAGATATAAATTGGGGTCCTATTTTTTTCTTTTGTGTTAATGATAAAAATCACAACTTCACCTATTTGGGTGAAATACCTCAAGAGTTGAAACTTCTAAATTATATATTTTTTCCTCTGGTGCGATCAAGACTCCTCGGTAAGTATCAGTACTACAATATTATCATATAATACTTTAACATGGATTGGATTGATTGGTACAATTATAATATTTAAAAAAATATTCATATCTAAATTTCTTCCTTATTTTTATTATAATCCACCATATAGTTTGATTATACTATAGAATTATCATCCTTATGTTTTTTCTGATATTTTCCAGCTTGTAACTCTATCATTTAGGAAAAAGACATAACCTAACTTTGATTTAAGATCATTGTGATTTATCTAGAAACTAATATCTTATATCCTATCATCATTATCTCAACTTATCATCCATACATTATGAACATATCCTTTATAAATCTCATGTACCTTAAGATAGTTTTAAATACTTCCCATTGTGTCTCTCTTGGATTAGTTTTGTAATGGACTTGAAATTTTTGAACCATTACTTTCAAATATTTTAGATATTGGAGGTGTTAGAAGATGGATAAAGGGAGGTATGTGTTTATAAATCCATGATTTTAAATCTAAGTGAAACTTTGTGTCATTTCCATAATTTTAACAACTTAAAGAGTTATCAATAAGAGAGGGTAGTTCTATAGTTTGTTGTATCATTCCATCACACTCAATTATTGGAAAAGTCTGTATTTACCTTTATTTATTTAGTAACCCTTATATATCATTGTATATAATAGGGTGAACCTTAAACATCATAATATATCATGGACTAAACCATATATATCAAACATACCCATGTGTGTCAGAGCCTCCAAAGGCATATGAAAAGGTTTTTAGGCCATGATACATAATTCAAAAGGGTTACACTAATAGAACCAAGATACTTAAGGGACTTATATTTAATAAAAAAGGGAAATATTAATATGTGAAGGTAATGCTATATGAATGATAGTCTCATAAAAATTAAAAAGGGGTATATAAGAGTCAAACCATTAAATAAAGGAAAAAATAAATGTAACTCAATTTGAAACCTTGATACATAAGAGTAATATATTTACCATTTTACTATTCTAATAATCTAGAACTCAAACCAAAGCTGTGTTACATGAATTATAAGATCATTGGACATAAGGATTTTCTCAAATCTTCTATTGTAGTGTGACCACTACAGTTTCATCCTGGAATTAATTTAATATTTTGGGGAATGTTTTATTTGACCATGATACCCGAAAGAAGATAAGGGAGATTGTCAAATGATTTCTAGATATTCATTTAATACAACCCCATTTTGTTGTAGTTGATAGAGTCATGCCATGATCCCAATTTTTTACAATTTGATTATAAAATAATGTTTCCTCTCAGATTCCATTCTATTTCTTTGACCTCTCCCAAAACTGAGTTGATTTTGGGTAGTTTTATTAGTGATTTCAGATTTTTGAGGTCTATCCTTAGGCCTCGAAATTGAGCGGCTGATTATTTCTTAGTTCAAGGTATTTGTTTCTTCTATTTTTTTTTATTTTTTCCCTTTTAGGAGGATTTGGAAGTAGTTTTTATTGGTCTTAATAGGAATTATATGGATTATTTAATATGGGGGATGATGTGTTATTGTTTATAGGAATATTATTTCAAGTTTATTGGTGATTGAATTTAGCTTTACTGAGGTATGAGGTTTTTAAACCCTTTTTTATCTCCTAGAATAATATGAATGGATATATTAGATTGATTTATTCTAATGATATTTTCATATTATTTATGGTATAGTATTTGGTTACTTATTATTGAGTGTTCTTGGTTTGTGAAGAAGGGGAAACCCATAGAGAATTTTATTTAATAAGGATTATTTTAATCATGATAACAAAAATTGTTTAATGAAATTATAAATGGGAGATATGGATGCATGTGCTTTATGAGTTTTCATATTATTTTATATATGTTAATTCTCATTGACTTAAACTCACTCTAATGATTTATTATTTTATGTTATTATTGAATAACATTATTACCTTCATAATCAGATAATTACATAAAGATTATAATAAAAAGGGGATTTTTGAAACCTATAATTTTAGGAGCTATCATTATTAATGACTATTTATTCTTGATATTGTGTTTAATGCTGTCTAATATTATTATAATTGGGGTGATCTTGGTTGGGATGGTTCTCTATGGTTGGAAAGTGGTGTTGATTTTTTGTAGTTTTTTGTGTATAATCTTAAATATTATTAAAGTAATTTATGATTTGAAAATGATAATGAGTAATGGAATATAAAGTAGAATTATATATTGGGGATTAATAAAAATTATGAGTTAAATATTCCTTAAAACATGATTGTTGAGAGTTTCTGGGTGACCATTGTGCTTGAGCAGTGACATAGTCTTGTTTCATATTTGATAGAGGTCATAGTCGGGGTAGAGTTGTGTTAATTTTTATTGGTATTTTTTTATATCTTCGATTTCATTGGGATGATTATATTGTGGGATGATGAGGTTAAGGGAAGGTTATGGGAGTTGGTGTGTAATTGATTTGGATTCATTACTAGGTCGATTTGGGTGGTGAACTTGTGGGGTGTTCTCTTGTATTCATTATTCTCTTTTCATTATCATGGGTTGTGTGTTAGTTAGGAAGTCTGTGGATATAGAGATGATTGGGGAATTCAACTTGCATGATTGGTTAATGGGTCGAGGTTTCTGGTTAAATATAAAAGTGATGGGTTAACAAGTTAGTTTAAAACTAAATGAATCTATTATTTATATAAGGATTAATATCTTATGAAAAATAAAATGTAATAAATGAAAGAGAATATTTATGTGAAATGATCATCGTTGGAATAAATGTGATTAATGATGAATTAATTAATTGAACTAATAAGTGTTTTGATGAATGGCTTAACATTAAATATGGGAAAATAGATAAAAAAATGAACATAATGAGGTTGGTATATAGTAAATTATTGGATTTAAAATGACATGTAAAATTAAAAGTTACTGATTATATAGATTGATATTTCCAATAGTTCCAGATATGCTATTGATGTTGATTTTTTTGGGGAGTAGCGTTTTGGTGTGTGGTTAATATGCTGTTATTTTGATAATGTGAACAGTTTTTTAGTAATAAGTTATCAAAAAATAAGATGATAATTGAGAATTTATCATGCTTTGATGGATCATTGTAGGTGTATATATATATATGTAGATTTTAATGGATTTTTATTCTAGTGTATATATGTACTGGTTGACATGAATGGGATTTGAAGTATCATGGTAGGTATATATATACAGGATGTGATGGATTTTAGTTTTGGTGTATATGTATACTGGTTGATTTGGTTATGTGGTTGGGGTATAGATGTATTTTGGGTGTCTTTTATAGTAGGAGGAAGGCATGAGGTGGATGCCATTAATTTTCACAATACCTTATTACAATGAAGAGGATGAAAATATGTGAAAATGGGAAAAGAACATACATATATGGAGGGGTACACAAGGATGATTTCCATTTTTTCTATGTTACTAATCGATGTGTTCTTGGGAAAGGTGGATATATGGTGGTGAAGAGTGCATATTTGGTGGTGCAGTGTGTAGTTATGGATCTATGGTTGTGGCTGGGATGTTTTAGTATATGTATATATGGTATAATGGTTAGTTTTTGCTTCCAAGAGATGGTTTTTGATGCGGTTTTATGGAAATTGCATCCTTAATTCTTGATCATTCGGTAAGGGTATGTCCTATTATGTTTTAAATCCCATTTGTGATTTTGGGTGACCTCCGAACTGATTGGTAAAAGTGGCGGAATATTTTTGTTCACTTTCCATTAGTTTATTTTAGTGATGTCAATGAAGATGATGGTATTTCTAATTTATTAATTATTGTTTTAGTATATGAATCCTTAGTTTGATTGGGAATTTTGTTTGGATTATTTATTGGGGGAATTGGTTGAGGTTGTTATAGGAAATAGAGGAAGTTGTGGTACTATAGGTGGAATGTAATGTTCGATGATTTATAATTCTCATGTTAATTATGTTTTTATGGTTTATGTTTTGATTGGTTAATATTACACTAATATACTCTTTCATATATATTTCACATGGATGATGATTTCTTTAGAAGAATGATCCTATCGAGTACTCCCAAGTGTTTACCCCTCCAGAGTTTGTTATGTTATTTTATAGGATAGCCCGAGGGATATTTGAGCTATTTTTGGGGTAACTCAAATAAATTTTGATGGATTATTCAGAGTCATAAGAGATTTTCATCGCATGTTCTTTTATGATGATTATATAATTGACATATAAGTTACATTTGTTTTATCATAATTTTTCTATGTAAAGAATTTTTTTTGGAGTTGATCAATTGTTTTGTTACGTTATTTAATAGGTTTTAAGGGAAATTCCATCCATTTATTAGTTTTATACCATTTTTGCTAGTATCCAACCTATCACTTATTAGATTTAGTATTTATGGGTTACTCTTACCTTTACTACCATCCCAATAGGGTTTACCAAAGGTGGTTAGTTATGAAATAGTGGTATATATTCTTTTGGTTGAGAGTTATGCTAGATTTTGGAGTTATGAATAGGTAGAGATTGTATGCGATTGATAAGGAATCAATGATACTTTATGTTAATGTGTGATGTAAACCAATGAGGATGGATCAGACATAGATGTTTGGGCCCTGCAAAGATCTGATTTAATAAATTTTACAACCCACTAAATTGTTTAATTGATGCTGTAATCATTGAATGGAAAAAATCATTGGGAGGTATATGCATCATTATCATTAGATTCATTGGAATTTTCATTCTGGATTTTATCTATGTTTCTATGACTATAATTAATTACTAATATAGATAGTTTATAGGTATCTTTCAAAAATGTTTAAATTATATTAAAAATAAAATAAAATAATTATTAATGGAATGTACAGTTTAAATAAATATTTATTGGTTATTGAATTTTTTGTTTCCATGATTGTTACAATATGTTTTAAATTTAACTAACTATAATTATCAATGTTGAAATCCATATAATGTTAACAAATTCCCAGGATTTTTAGAGTTTTTAGGTAGTCATGTTTAAGAAAACCTTTATATTTATGATTGAAAACATTTAGAAATTTCTGAATTAAGTGTATCCATCATAATATAAATCTTATTAAAAAAATAGAATGTATAATTCTATTGACATTCCCTAATTTTTTTTAATTTTTACGATCAAATTAAAATTAAATATATAGTTTAATAAAAAATAAATATGTATACTTAAGGGTAAACTGTGAAACATAAGAATTATTCATGTGATATAAAGAGTAAAAATGAACTACTCAATATAGATATTATTTCAAAATATAAAATAATTTTTGTGTGAATTATCTTGAAATACCATTAGAACATATGTTATATTTTATTTAAGTTCTCCATTAATTTTAATAATTGATATGTATTTCCAAAATAATGTTTCTATCTTGAGAATATTTCACTTAAAATATGAAAGAAAAAGTATATCACACTTTTTATAATATGAAATAATTCTTCATTGGTGATAATGTGTTTAAATAATGATTAGTTTGAGTAAGTTAATCATAAAGCATGTGAATGAATCTTGTGTAGTTTTAAATTCACCATTCAAAATCATGATTAATAAATATTGTTTAAGTGTAAGCAGCACTAATTTCTCTAAAATTAAATTTAATGAAATCTGAGTGTTGTTCATGATATTATATTTGATTATTGTTTCCTCAAACTGATGATATTATTTATAGATTACCTATTTTAAAAACCACAAATTGATAATATAAAATTTGTTTAATATAATTTTTTCCCATTATAAAATGTATTCTTAAAATTTCAATGTAATTTTGGTAAAATCTATATGATGTGACCATTTCTTCTTGTAAGGCATTGAAAATCATTTTTCATGGAGGGATCTTGAAATTAATTGTGTGCAATTAACGAGGTGTATGGAGAGGGGTTGGTATTTTGTAAAATGTTTCTTCTGATAGTAGAATGGTGGATTGGTTATGTGGGAAGTGGATTGTGGTAGTACTGTGGAGGGAAGTGATGTGATGATGATCTGATTAGGATGAGTAGTATATGAGAAGATGTGTGTTTTTTATGAAATATTGATATCCTATGTGATTTTGATGTGCTCTATGTGGTTTATGATAACATTATTGATATTTGAGGTTTAGTTAAAGATATACCATTAAAATTACATTTATATATTAGGAATGAAATGAATAATTATGGATACTGGGATAGATAATTGTTGAAGTTTCAGTGGAAAGAAGTTCCAAAGCACCTTGGTGGGGATACATTCTACGAGGCTGAGGAAAGGTAAAAAGAGATTAAAGTTCCTTTTGAATTATTGATTGATTGAGTTGGTTCCCTATAACCAACTACTTGGTACTTTTTATCACATGTATAGTAAATTTTAAAAAATGTATTTTAACATGGTGAATATTATTCTACATAACATTAATGTGATAATTTATTAGAGTATCTATTTTATTGAAAGTTTATAAAACATTTTCCACAATAATGAGAATCATAAAGTGATATTATGATATTCTTAAACATATATTATACGGTCATGAAAAAATAATATGGTGGGGGAGAAGAGTATATTTGATTATCAAGTGATGGATACTCATAAGGAGATGAGACTTCATCTCATTATGTTAACATTTGGTGTAATGTTCTAACTTGAATCACTCTTTAAATAATAGCTAGTATTGTAAGTCACTTGGCCTCATGATCTCCTCCCCAAACACCATAGGCTACCGACTACCAGTGTGGGTCTAATGGAGGTATGTTGGGGAGACTACACCCTCATAATCAGAGTCACAAAGTAGTGTATTAGATATATTTCAATAGAAAGAAGAATTAGTATTAAAAGATATAGAGAATTATAATTATAATAAGGGATAAGAAATCATAAATGTGGCAATCTCCAAACATCTAATCATGCCTACATGTCCAAAGGAAGTAAATTCAATGTAAAAAATGTAATCATACAATATAAAATAAAATAAAATAAAATAAATAGTGATGTAAATGAACAAAATTTCCAAGGATATCTCTATGAGAATTATTAGCTCAGGCTCAGTCCTATGTTCCTAACTCTCCAGGTACCAGTGTACAACACAATCATAGACTAACAAACCGAAAATTTCAATCATGAGGTCTATTCAGGTACCCCAATTCAATTATGTTTTGAATAGGGTTTCAGATATAATTTGTAAAAGACCACTAACGGTGTCTATATATATAAATCTCATGAATATAAAATATAGAGTGTGCATGTATGATAGGCAAGGCATTAAATAATTACAAGCAAACAAGTCAGATTAGGTTCTTTATGGACACTTAGCCGACCATACCTACTTCAACCAAAGAAGGAATATCTTAAACCATGATCAACCTGTACAGGTACATTATATATGAAAAGACACACACACAGACACACACATAGATAAATATAATTTTTAGGTGTATGAACATGGAAAATAACCAGTCCATCATCAGGGTGGAATACAAACTTGGACCAAACCTAAGAATGTTTTTTGGTTTGGTGGATGGATCATCAAAAACGATAAAATAACATTACTTATATCATAAAATCGGTGGCATTAAGGTTCTTAATCCAAAGGCAGCATGGAACTGTCCAAGGAGATTAATAAAATAGGAATACCAAGTATCGCACTAGGGGAACTATAATTACTGATCACTACAAGATTCCTTCCAAGGTTATCTATAAAATTAATTCCATGTATCAATCTAGGCATGGGATAAAGGCATAACTGACTAAGTATTTCCCTATTACACTACCTAGGTGATTGATTATTAGTAACAACATGGTATATAAACATTTCCCACCAAGACCATTTTTAAATACACTTAAATTTCAAGGAATTTTTTTTCTTAAATTCTTTTGGATTTTACGAGTACACAGTTTCTAACAGCACCTGATTCTGAGTCCTGGTGTGCCCGGAATCAATTTCTGAAGATTATCTCGGGTAATTTCAGTGAACGAATGAGCGGGTTTTTCTAACTTTTGAACCGGTGCTCGGAATCGAAATCCAAGGGCACCGATGAAACCACGTCGCCAATAATTGCTTAAGAAGACCTTTTCTGGAGTTGCGTTTGCTCGTGAAGAGTTGTTAAAAAATGTGGATTAAGAATTAAGTGAAATAAGTTGTGTTACAATTTTTCACTTATAAGAGGTTGAATCCCATGTGTAGGTGTTGGGGTGGGACCCAATAAAATCCTAACTCTTGGTAGGATATTAGTGAGGTGAGGACCACATGAGCCCCCACCTTTTCAAATTATTTAACCCCTCTAAACCTCCCATGTATTAAATGGTGCGGCTACCATCTTTCACATTAATTCATGCCAACTAAACTCACCATTAATATAGACAATTCAAGACTAATTAATTAAGTGAGTTTAGGTTTTTCAATTTTAAAAATGTTGGAAAAAGTAATAAAATAAGGAAAGGGACTTATTTTATTTTGGTTTCTTCGTTGTGTTGAGAGAGGGAGAGTTCTACACTTTGAAGAACTTCATCTTCCTCCAAGAAGAACGTGAAGAACGCTGACACGCCGTTCCATCTTCTTTTCGCGTCAAAGAAAGGGAGACACCGCTTCTTCCTTGGACATTCTCCATCGACGTATACACGGCCTCACCCCACGATGTCGTCTTCCGAGATGCAAGCTTTTGCGAATCTCTTTGAGGTAGGGGTTGTTTTCACATTAATGATTATTTCGACGTTCATCATTAATATTGGCTGTCTGTTATCAATATAATGGAGGAGGTCAGACCCCATGAACACGACCGAACCTCCACCCCTTTTGTTGTTGATTATTTTCGTGGCTTGGAACGGAGGTGGTGTGGTGCAATGGAACAGCGTGAAAATGAGGAAACCGTGGCCGGAGCGGGCCGTGGTGAAGGAGCACGGTGCCGTCACGCTGCGCCGGAGAAGCCGAAGGAGGCCGCAGCTGAGAGCGGGCCGCGACGAAGGGGGCGTGGTGCCGTCGCCTGTGCTAGAGCACTAAGGAGGGTCACGATCCATGACCTTGGCAGTTCTGGGAGGCGTTTGGCTGAGCCGGCCGACGGCACACCCTGGAGGTGGGACCCCCATGGGTCCCGCATGAACCGAACGGCTGTCCATAAAGGCCTGCTGCTACCCTGGAAAACCAGGGGTTACAACCCTCGGTCAACAGACAGGGCAGACCCCGTGGGGCTCGCCGTTCGATTCGAAGGGGGCGGCGACCTTCCCCCATCTGTGTTGGCTCAGTGTGAGGGTTCCCGGACCGGGCCGAACCGGCCATGCTGGGCCGGACTGCCCGCGTAGGGCCGGGTTGCCCACGTTGGGTTGGGACGCCCGTGCTGGGACGGACCCCCGCGTTGGGCCGGGATGCACTGGCTTGGCCAGGCCCCACCAGCCGGGCTGGGCCGCGCCCAACCAGGTCGGACCCGGACTCGGGTTGGGTCGACACGATTCGGGCCGACCCAGGGGGTATTGGTCCGGGTCAGACCGGGCCCAAACCCCCTATTTCAGACAGATCCGTTAAAATGCCCATAACATGGGTTATGGACCTCTGAATGATGCACCATCAGTTGCGTAGTGATCCTCAGATCGAGATGGTTATTTCGGTATATTACACTCAGGATTTTAGAGAACTGTGGGTACGACCGGGTTGGTTCGAACATGAAACCAACCGGGCCCTCAGAACGGAAACACTTATAACTTGAGCTCCGGACGTTCGATTGATGTACCGTCGACATTGTTGGATTCCTCTTAGTGAGAAAGTTATTTTGGGTTACTCCGCTCGAGGTTTGGATGCAATTGGAGTACGGTTGGGTTGGTTTTAGATTAAAAACCAACCGGGCCCCTGGGACGAAAAAGCCAATAACTCTCAGACCGGGTGTCTGAATGACGCGTCGTCTGTCGCGTTGAGTTTCTTTTGACAAGACAGATCTTTGGGATAAATCAAACCCATAATACGTGTCAGTTGATGTATCGAAACCCTTGGATCGTGGAGCGGACCCTCCCGGAATCGAGCATGCTGTGTGCGGGAACTCTAGAGATGGATGCGACTACGACGATGATGACGACTGTACTGGGATCCTCTGTGGGTTCGGTAGCGACGACGACCGTACTGAAATTCTCCATGGGTTTGACAGTGATGACTACTGTTCTTGTATCCTATGTGGGTCTGACAGTACTTGACTATTGTGCTTGTATCCTATGTGGTTCCGGAAGTATTTGACTCTGTACTTGTATCCTATGCGGGTCCGGCAGAGTAGCTGGTCTTGTATCCTTTGTGGGCCCAACAACATAGCTGGTTTTGTATCCTATGTGGGTCCGACAGCTTAGATAGATCAGTGGCTACATATGATCATCTCTATCATCTTACGTAGATGTATACCTGTGTGAGCTAAGTCTTGAATTTCAATCACTATCTTCGATATGATTTTTTTTCTATCCTATGTGGATTGGGTTGTGTTATCCTGTGTGGATTGGCTTGTGCTTTCCTGTGTGGACTAGATCTAACTTGGGCTCGGATGTTGGAGCCGAACTGAAATTGATGACTTAGGTATATGTATGGGCATATACCTAAGTAGAGTTGGTTGTTACTTCTTGACTGTACCATTCCGTTGTGGTTTAACATTCATGGATTCTGGGAGACCTTCGGGGTCTCGGGGTCCCTACTAAGTAGCGTATACTCACCCCTTCATGGGATATGCCCACACTACGTTGTGTTGGATGCAGACAAAGGATAATGTTGACTGAGGTAGGAGCTCATGGAGTTGGACGGTACCTCGAGGTGGATCACTGGACGAGACGTACACGGAGCGGACGGCTGGAGCCGAGGAGCGGAGGAGACTATCTATACCCACCCTTCAAGTGGGATTTCCAGAGGACGGATCAGTGTTGCTTCTTTACTTTTCTGCTGTTGTACTCTCTTTTCAGTTGTACTTTACTTTCAGTTGGGTTTGTATACTGGCCCATTTACTTTCCAGCACTTACTTTTATACTCAGTTTACATAGTGTTTACTTCTTCTTGCATACTATGAGGTGTTAGTTTTCTTACATAAATTAAATGCCTTCCCTTATATCGGGATTTACGCTTTTGGTGCTAGTCGCCAGCCCCTGTCCTATACAAGGAGGGCTTGGGGTAGTCACAGAATGGGTCCCGAGGATGGGTCGTGACAAATTGGTATCAAAGGGGTTCGGTTCTACCACAGAACTCAGGACTCTGATCTTTCTTCTATGTGAAGAAATAATTTTAAGGGTATTGAGTGTGGTTATTAGTCCAGGGAGTCCAGTGTTGGTGCGGTGGCCAACATATCCATACACCAGGAACCTGCATTCTGATTTCCGACTCAATACACAAAAACATTGATATTATGTTTGTTTCAAAATTCTTATTTGTGATTACTTTGTGTCAGCTGACCAAGTATATTGTATTGACCGTGGCGCACCTGTTTCTTTTTCGGATGGCCTCATGATTCCATCCAGCTAGGGTTCCAAGATTTGTGTGAGATGACAGCCCACCGAGTGACGAGACCTCAGTGCAGGGCCCTATTACAGCGGAGGCATCGGCGGTACCTCTACCCGCCGAGCCACTGATTCCCACAGCCCCAGCAGCTGAGAGTGCACGTCACCTTAGTGCACTGCACGAGTTTCAACATTAGAGACCGCCGAGGTTCCATGGGGAGATGAACCCTCAGGCAGCCGAGAATTGGTTGGAGGATATTGTACGAGTTTTCAGATTAGTAGGGACACCAGCAGACCTCATGGTGATCTTTGCAGCGAGTCTCCTGCACGCGGCATTAGGTAGACAGTGGAGCCTAATGCTCCAGGTACACGATAAAGCATCTCTCCTTTGGTCGGACTTCGAGAGCATCTTTCGCTTGGAGTTCGTTCCAGCCACCCTCTGTGCGGTGCGCGTCTAGGAGTTACTGCAGCTGCGGTAGGGCAGCATGATGGTAACCCAGTACTCGGTGAGATTTACCGATCTCTCTCGCTATTAGAAGAACATGGTACAAGACCCATTCTTCCTGGCCCGGACCTTCGAGCAGGGACTGAGGCATGAGATCAGGGCATTGATGATCTTCCTCAGTATTCAAACATAGGCAGGAGTAGTGGAGCGAGCCCTTCTTGTGGAGAGCTTTTTTACTGAGCCTACACCAGCAGCGAGACCTACCGCAGAGCGGCACGTAGCAGAGTCTTCTGCAGTTGGCAGTCGACGAATGTCACACGGGTCAAAGTGGACCAGACCATCAGGCAGATGACCTTAGGATACTGGCTCAGAGGTGCGGGGAACACGGTGTAGAGCCATCCTTCCAAGGAGCAGACAATACTATGCATGCGGAGGGTAGGGCCACATGGCTCGTGACTGCCCGAATATCCATGTAGAGGAGCATAAAATAGTTGAGGGACCACCCAAAAAGAGGCAGAGGTTCGACCGTGGTGGTCCGTAGGGAGCAGACAAACGAGGTAGAAGAGCTGGCCGAGCGGTAGGTGGTGGACGATGATTTGAGGCTCTACCACAACCACCACCAGGAGGTCCACCCTGACCATAGGTAGATGGCAGACAGAGGCATGCGCAACTTCAGGCAGTGGAGGCCTATGACCACGGTTCACTAGAGATGATTCGAGGTACTATCTGTGTCTACTCCACCTTTGTTGCAGTTCTTATAAACACAAGAGTGAGTTATTCTTTCATTGCCGGTGCCCCTTTTTCAGAGCTCGGAGATTCCTATGGAGTCGTTGGCTCGATCTTTACGGCTAGAGACTCCTACGGTAGTAGACTAGATGATTATGCACTGGTACCAGCAGTGTGAGCTTACTCTAGGAGGTGAGAGCTTTGGCTAGGATCTTCTTGTAGTGGCGTCGAGGCCTTTCGACATCATCTTGGGCATGGATTGGTTATCTACAGTCCATTCTCAGATCGACTTTATTAGGCACAAGGTGCGGTGTGTTCGCACTGATGGGAGCAGGTTCACCTTCACCGGTGAGAAGGGAGCCTTTGCAGCGCAGGATGGACTCACGCAGAGGAGAGGATAGTCGATCACTCATCAGTTGGCTAGCCTCATCTTAGGAGCAGTGGACGTGCGAAGTTCGAGTTTTCCTGTAGTGGTGGATCTTTATGCGGAAGATTTTCCGAACGATGTTCCAGGACTACCTCCTCGCAAAGAGGTAGACTTCTATATTGACCTATACCCCGGGACAACCCCGATAACTACTCCAGCATATCAGATGGCTCCCGCTAGGCTTTGAGAGCTACGGGTACAGCTGGAGGACTTGCAGGGCAAGGGATTCATTCGACCCAGTGTTTTACCCAGGGCTTCCCCAATTTTGTTCGCCAAGAAGGTGGACGGGAGCTTGCGACTGTGTGTCGATTACCGTCGCCTGATCCAGGTGACTGTGAAGAACAATTATCCGCTTCCGAGGATTGACGACCTCTTCGATCAGCTCAAGGGAGCACGATGTGTCTCGATGATAGACCTTAGGTGAGGCTATCATCAGCTCAGAGTTCGGGATGAGGATGTGTAGAAGATGGATTTTAGGTGTTGGTATGGCCACTATGAGTTCTTGGTTATGCCTTTCGGTGTAACCAACGCTCCAGCCATGTTCATGAGTCTCATGAATAGGATCTTCCAAACTTATCTCAATCGATTTGTTGTAGTCTTCATCGACGACATATTGATATACTCGACTACTGAGGAGGAGAACGCCTACCACTTGCAGGTTGTACTGGACACACTCCGAGAGCACCAGCTTTTTGGTAAGCTCTCGAAGTGTCTATTCTAGATATGTGAGGTCCACTTCTTGGGACAAATCTTCTCTGAGGTGGGAGTTGCAGGGGATCCTGTGAAGATCGAGGCAGTGCTACCTTGGGAGCCACCCAGGAGCGTGATGAAGGTGCGGAGTTTTCTAGGCTTGGCTGGGTACAACCGAAGATTTGTGCCAGACTTCTAGAGAGTTGCAGCACCACTTTCAACTTTGACGAAGAAGGGGAGACCCTTTGTGTGGTCAGATAGATGTTATCAGAGCTTCCAGGAGCTGAGATAGAGATTGACCAACACACCTATCTTGAGGCTACCAGAGGATGGATTAGGGTATGTAGTCTATTCCGATGCATCAGGGACCAGACTTGGGTGTGTCATGATGCAAGAGCGGGCAGTGATCACCTATGGATCATGATAGTTGAGGTAGCATGAGCCGAACTATGCTACCCATGATATGGAGTTAGCAGCAGTGGTCTTCTCCTTGATGATGTGGAAGAACTATCTGATGGGCGAGTGCTTTACAGTCTATTCTGACCACCAAAGTCTCAGGTACATATTATCGCAAAAGGATCTGAACCTGAGACAATGATGATGGCTCAAGTTACTCCAGGACTATGACATTGAGATAGTATATACTCTTAGGAAGGGGAATGTAGTAGCTAATGCTCTCAGCAGGAGGACATGCATTAAGCTACTTGGAGAGGAGACAGAGCAGGTAGCCTCTTTGTAGATATCCTTCATGGATAGAGATGGAGAAACCTTTCTTCAGTCACTCACAGTCACTCCTCCAATTCTTCAGCGGGTCAGAGAGGCACAACGTGGGGACATTGACTGTGAGACGCGGCGTGAATATATTTCCTTAGGACAGGCACCTGATGGATTCTCTATAGGAGGAGAGCATGCCGTCCTTTTCAGAGAACATACCATGGTACCAGCTACCTTACAGGAGGAGGTTCTGAGAGAGTTTCACACTTCCCCATTAGCGGTACATCCATGAGTAGTGAAGATGTACCAAGATCTCATACAACAGCACTGGTGGCCGGGTATGAAGAAGGTTGTGGCAGAGTTAATTTCACGATGCCTCACCTGCCAGCAGGTGAAGGCGGAGAACCAGGTACCAGCAGTCTTGGTACATCACTTGGAGGTCCCAGACTAGAAGTGGGATGGGATATCTATGGATTTCTTGATTGGACTTCCACGTACATCCAGAGGAAATGACTCCATTTGGGAGATCGTCGAATGACTCACCAAATCGGCCCAATTCTTACCCATCAGAGAGCAGGGCTCAGTAGGAGCTTGGGACATCTCTACATTCAGGAGATTATACGACTTCATAGTGTGCCATCATCTATCATCTCCAATCATGACACTCACTTTACTTCCCGACTTTGGAAGCGGTTTCAGGATGAATTCAGGACACAGCTACGCCTGTGCACCGCCTTTCACCCTCAGACGGATGGTCAGATGGAGAGGACCATTCAGACTCTTGAGGACATGCTCCGTGCATGTGTCCTTGACTTTGGTCGTAGCTGGGAGGATCACCTACCCTTGGTGGATTTTGCGTACAACAACAGCTACCACTCCACCATCGGGATGACACCATACGAGGCATTGTCCATCCGGCCTTGCAGGTCACCTCTGTGCTGGACAGACCTTAGGGAGTCAGCACTTGTGGGACCAGAGATGGTCCAGGCCATGATAGAGAATGTCCAAGTCATCCAGGAGTGGATGAGGATAAATCAGAGCCGAGAGAAGTCTTATGCTGACAGGAGGCGGAGACCACTAATGTTCGAGGATGGCGACCCTGTTTTCTTGCGGGTCTCACCTCAACGTGGATTACGGAGATTTGGTCGGGGCAACAAGTTATCTCCATGCTTCATTGGACTAGTCATGGTTCTCAGCAGGATAGGCGAGGTGGCTTATCTCCTGGCTCTACCACCTCAGTTGCACCGGGTGAACAACGTCTTCCACGCACCTTTGCTGCGGAGATACGTGCATGACCCGACTCATATCCTCGACCATGGGGAGCTGGACATCGATGACGTGGCGAATTTTGTGGAGTTCCCAGTGGAGATCGAGGATCGACAAGAGTGGGTCCTATGTGGGCGGTATATTCCTCTAGTGCGCATCAGGTGGCAGCACAGGAACCTCTTGGAGAGCACTTGGGAGCGGGAGGCTCAGATGCGTGCTCAGTACCCTCATTTGTTTCCCTATTTTGTGATGTATCTTTATAGGGACGTAAATCCCTAAGGTGGGAGTAATGTAAAGACCCATAAATTTTAAGGAAAATTTTTTCTTAAATTATTTGGGATTTTAAGAGTACGGAGTTTCTGACAGCACCTGATTCTGAGACCTGGTGTTCCCGGAATCAATTTCCAAAGTTTAGCTTGGGTACGTTCAATGAACGAACGAGTGGGTTTTTCTAACTTTTGAACCAGTGCTCAGAATCAAAATCCAAGGGCACCGATGAAACTGTAGTGCCAGTAATTTCTTAAGAATACCTTTTCTGGAGTTGCATTTGCTCGTGAAGAGTTGTTAAAAAATGTGGATAAAAAATTAAGTGAAATAAGTTGTGTTACAATTTTTCACTTATAAGAGGTTAACTGCCATGTGTAGGAGTTGGGGTGGGACCCACTAAAATCCTAACTCTTGGTAGGATATTAGTGAGGCGAGGTCCAAATGAGCCCCCACCTTTTAAAATTTTTTAACCCCTCTAAACCTCCCTTGTATTAAATGTTGTGGCTACCCTATTTTACATTAATTCATGCCAACTAAACTGACCATTAATTTAGACAATTCAAGACTTATTAATTATGTGAGTTTAGGTTTTTGAATTTTAAAAATGTTGGAAAAAGTAATAAAATAAGGAAAGGGCCTTATTTTATTTTGGTTGATTCGTTGTGTTGAGAGAGGGAGAGTTCTACACTTTGAAGAACTTCATCTTCCTCCTTGAAGAACGTGAAGAACACCGACATGCCATTCCATCTTCTTTCCACGTCAAAAGAAGGGAGACACCGCTTCTTCCTTGGACATTATCCATCGACATATACGGAGCCTCACCCCGCAATGCTGTCTTCTGCAACGCAAGATTCCAAAAATCTCTTTAAGGTAGGGGTTGTTTTCACATTCATGATTATTTCGACGTTCATAATTAATATTGGCCGTCTGTTATCAATATAACGGAGGAGGTCGGACCGCACGAACACGGCCGAACCTCCACCCCTTTTGTTGTTGACTATTTTCGTGGCTTGGAATGGAGGCGGCACAGTGCAAGGGCACTACACGGAAATGAGGGAACTGCGGCCGGAGTGGGCTGCGATGAAGGAGAGCGGTGCCGTCGCGCTGCACCAGAGAAGCCGAAGGAGGCCTCGACCAAGAGTGGGTCGTGGAAGAGGGGGCGCGGCACCGTCGTGCTGCGCCGGAGCACTAAGGAGGGCCGCGGTTGGGGAAGAATGTGGTGGAGGGGCGCGGTGCCTTCATGCTGCGCCGGACGGCCAAGAGCCGCGACCCATGGCCACGACGGTTCTAGGAGGCGGCCGGCTAGGCCGGCTGCCAGCACACCCTAGAGGCGGGACCCCCATGGGTCCCGCATGAACCGAACAACAATCCATAAATTTCGACTGCTACCCTAGAAAACTAGGGGTTGAAACCTCCGGTCAACAGACAAGGCAGAACCCATGGGATCCGCTGTTCAGTTTGAAGGGGACGATGCCCTTCCCCCTTCCGCGTCCGCTCACTACGCGGGCACCCGCACCGGGCCGGGCCGCCAACGCTGGGCCGAACCTCCACGCCGGGCCAGGACGCATCGGCTGGGCCGGGCCAGGCCGCAGCAAATCTGGTCGGACCTAGACCCGGGTCGGGTCGACCCTATTCGGGCTGACCCAGGGGGTATTGGGGCGGGTCGGACCGGGCCCAAACCCCCTATTTTCGGACATATCTGTTCAAACGCCCATAACCTGGGCTACGAACCTCCGATCGACACACCGTCAGTTGGTTAACGATACTTGGATCGAGAAGGTCATTTTAGTATTTTACAATTAGGGTTTTGGAGAACTTTTCTTATGGCCGGGTTGGTCCGAACATGAAACCAACCCGGCCCTCGAAACGGAAACACTTATAACTTGAGCTCCAAATGTTCGATTGACGTGCCGTCGACTTTGTTGGATTCCTCTTAGTGATACGGTTCTTTTGGGTTACTCCACTCGAGGTTTGGATGCAGTTGGTGTATGGTTGGGTTGGTTTTAGCTTAACAACCAACCAGGCCCCTGGGACGAAAATTCCAATAACTCTTAGACCGGGCATCTGATTGATGCGCTGTCTATTGCATTGAGTTCCTTTTGACGAGTCAGAACATTAGGATACATCAACTCCAGACTACGTGTCAGTTGATGTATCAACCCCCTTGACTCGTGGAGTGGACCCTCCCAGAATTGAGCATGATGTGCGAGGGAACTCTAGAGCTAGCTGCGACTATGATGACGATGGCGACTATATTGGGATCCTCCATGGGTTTGGCAGTGACGACGACCGTACTGGAATCCTCCATGGGTTCGACGGTGATGACCACTATTCTTGTATCCTATGTGGTTCTGGCAGTACTTGACTACTGTACTTGTATCCTATGTGGGTCCGTCAGTATTTGACTCTATACTTGTATCCAATGTGGGTCCGACAGAGTAGATGGTCCTGTATCCTTTGTGGGGCCGATAGCTTAGCTAGTCTTGTATCCTATGTGGGTCCGACAACATAGATGAATCAGTGGCTACATCTGATCATCTCTATCATCTTACGAAGAAGTATACATGTGTTAGCTGAGTCTTGAATTTCAATAACTATCTTTGATATGATTGTTTTGCTATCCTGTGTGGATTGGGTTGTGTTATCCTGTGTGGATTGGATTGTGCATTCCTGTGTGGACTAGATCGAAAATGGGATCAGATGTTGGAGCTGAAACGAAATTGACGACTTAGGTATATGTATGGGCATATACCTAAGTAGAGTTGGTTGTTACTTCGTGATTGTACCATTACTTTGTGGTTTATCTTTCATGGATTCTGGGAGACCTTCGGGGTCTTGGGGTCCATACTGAGTAGCATATTGTAGAGACCCGAAGCTTGACGTACATGGACATTACATTACTTTTGCGGAATACTTAGTATATAACAAAAATACACACACAAGGATCGTAATAGTTTAGTGTCTTTGGAAACTCGGAGTATAATCTTCTAATCGTGGGGAAAGATCTTCAACATCTCCCATAAAGATCTTCCTTTTTTTTTACCTAAAACCTTTCTTTATATCCTGGGGAAAAGAAAACATAAAAGGGTGAGCTCAAATGCTCAGTAAGGGTAAACAAAGGAAATATCAATCACATAATTTTCATAAGAACATAACATTTTTGGAAATCTTAACCTGCAAAAGAGAGCATAATTTCATAACATGGGATAAATCATAGTAGTGAAATGAAATCATAACTTTAAACATTACTCATTGTGGCATACACACATAATCATAGAGAATCATTTCTTGTTAGTCAAGACTCATTGCCAAGACTATCTTAGTGGACAAAGTCCCTTTCTGAATCGAGTAATCCTCGTTTCAGTCCTGTTTCACTGAACCGGTATAACCTACCATTCCAGCCATGTCTATCTCATGAGATATAAAATCTTTACCCAATGCATTGGAGGGAGATATAGGTCCCACCCATCTCTTAATGAATCCTTTCTTATGTGTGCCACAAAATCATAAATCATACATCATCGCATAACCCATGTAATAAAAATGGGATTCTTAAACAGCATGACATCATAAAACCATTCATATAAGATAAAGGAATTCATAAACATAATTCCATCACAACATAGTCAAATCAATGTAAAAATATGGATATAAACAGAACCCTTTATTATCTTATATGGAAAATAATTTTGATAAAACACTTGAATTGAATTCTTGAGGAAAATATCCTTTCTTCTTCAAAATCAATTTCTTTTCACAAAACATCATGCAATTTTAAAAGAAAGAGATTTTATTGAAAATAGTCATGAAATATTTTAGAGGAAGCTTCATGAAAATAAGGCTTTGTAAAACAGTAGAAATCCGTTCGTGCCGTATAAGTTAAAAAAAACATTCTTCATACTTTTGTCGGAAAAGTCAAAAAGTACCTCGTACGAAAAACGACAAAAGATTCCTTTCATACGTATTACTAAAAACTCACTGAAGGGTAAAAATGGATTTAAACAATTTTAGGTGGATGGAAATAATATTACATATTGAGTAAACATGGATGTGGATGATAAAATACACCCCAGTAAATACTTACGAATAAACAATCTCGGATAAAAATAAGATTGTGATATTTCCCTTACCTTAGGTCCGACTTGCTTTGTAAGTGTCCGAACCTCATGTATAATGATTTAAATCATGTTATTGACTTATTACAGAATCATATTCATTGTTATGATATCATATATGGTTCACTTATGACATTATATTACCCGTTCTTTTGTAAATTCCATGTTAAAGAAGCGTTTTGGGTAAAATCGTTTCATTTATCGTAGGTGTTTTGACTTGTTGTTCTTGACATCATTATTACTTATATCATGATTTACTTACTTCCAGAATATAAAATATGATTTATATATCATATATATTCAGTATATATATATATATATAATAGATAGATAAATAAAATGAAAAACACCGTTCATGGAGACGGTAGTCCGTACGTACGCATGAACGCTGTTTTACTTTCCTTATTGTCTTGAAATGGAAGTAAGTAGATGACATACATATATATTTATACCTAAATCCAGTAGCTTTAAAATGTCATATATTTCATTATTATTTCTTATATATACTTTATAATCATTCTTAAATGGGTAACATGGAGAATGAATCTCATCGCGTCGTGGAGACGGTAGTCCGTATGTACGCACGAGCGATGATATCATTTCTATAAATATTGAATTGAATTGGAGTGGATTATACAATATATCAGAATCAATATGATGTTGTAATAACTATGTATAGTTATTCTTTACACCATTATACCCATCCATGTAAGGTGGTGGTGGAAAATAGATTACACCACGGCGTGGAGACGGTATTCCGTACGTACGCACGCGCGGTGATTTCTTTTTCCGTAGGATGGATAGATGGTGAAATAGGGTTGTTTCATACTTATAATAACATATCAGTATATGAGTGATACTGATGTTATTTCTTCATAATGAAACAACCTAAGAAGAAGAAGTGGAAGAAGAAATAAAGATGAAAGAATTGGTAACGGTAATTACCTCTTCTTTGAAGCGCCTTTTGGAGACCTCCTCTTAGGGAACTAAAATTGGTCTTTGAGTAAGACCAGAACCTCTAGGATGTTTCTAGGGAAGTGGAGAAGAGATTTTGGCAGGGGTTGGCCGAGTTTGAGTGCTCAAATTGGTGTGAGGAGGAGGGGGAGGAGGTGTCCTTTTATAGGGGAGGAGAGGGGCACCTTAGGAATTCTTAAAAATATTAATTTATAATAAATCTAACCCCACTTAAAAACCTCCAAAAATGACTCATATTCGAAGATTAGATGAGATAGGGTTGTAATCCCATCAACCAATCAAATTTAGACATGTTTGGATATTATTTTACACCATATCAATTAGATTTAACTCTAAGTTAAATAATTTAACTTTTACCGTGTCTTTTTGTTTTCTTTTACTATATGGTTAATACACTTATTATAACATGCCAAACGAACCCCAAATTGTTTATTATTAATATATATATCCTTATCTAAGTCATTTGGCCGAACCTTAGATTTTTAGGAATAAAATAACAATTAGTAATATAATATTTGATTTAAAAACTATTTTGTGTCAATTTTGACACTATTTGATATATGATTTTTGTGAAAGTCATAACAGAATTAAATGTTCGAACCAAGTTGATTAAATCAACATTAATATATCATAGTAACCTAGAAAATTAGTGGAATTCATAAAAAATCTCAAATTACATTTATTTTGGTGCTTATAACATCAATTATGTCAATATTTCATTAAAAAGATAATTACTGCATCATCGTTGTGTCATAAATAAATTAAATTATTTGATGTCTAAAAATTACAAATAAAATACCATCATGTAGGAAATCTTTTTAGCTTTCTAATGAATATTTACAATAGAATTTATCTTATGTATAACCCCATATTAAAAATGATTTACATATTAAACTTTGATTTTAACTATTTTAACCCTTCTTTAAATAAATTAATAATAAATGTCCTAATCTAATCCAAGTGGGCCTAAATGGTCATATTTTATTCCTAAGTTTGTTTTTGGTCGAATTACACTTGTCCAATAGAATTAGGACATGTGTTAGGGTAATATTAATATCATATTTACCCTTAGTTACCCTATTTACTATTTACCGTGGTAAAAAAAAGTAAAAAGTTACTATTCACCAAAAAATTATTTTCATCTCATTGAATCACATTTTAGTCCTTGATATTAACCGTGTCTCTCGGATTTTCGAAATTCCATTCACAGAAGCGGTAAAATTAAGTTTTATGCAAAATTCAGTTTTTAACCTACCACTTAGTAGTTTCACTATTCATCAAAAATTGATGTTTTTCAGAACAATGCCAAAATTTCATCCCAAGCTATATTTCATATTCCGAATTCAAAAATGAAGTCTATTTTACCAAATTCATAACATAAAAGTTGCATTAATTAATTTTATAATTAAATCCCGCTGTTAAAACAAATAGCGTGTTTTTAAGAAACAATATCTATCAAAAGATTGACACTTGTTTATGTCTAGTTTAAATGTGAAATTACATCCAATGACCAACATTGTATTAAATTGTAAAAATATATTCTAAATATACTTTAAAACTACTCAAATTAATAATTTATCACTATTAATTATTTCGATTAAAAAAAGTTGTTTTTTAATTATAATTTAGTAATTTTCACTATTCATCAGAATATGAAAGTTATCCGAAATGTACCAAAATTTCACCATAGGCTAAATTCGATACTCCGAATCCAAAAATGAAGTTCATTTTGAAATATAAGATTTACAGAATTTTAAAAAGTGGTTATTACTATTCATAACGGCTAGTTTTAATAATATTTTAATAGCATATCATTGTTTCGTGAAACTCAGGATTACGTACCACACACGCTATCGAGGAAGGTTACGATTGCAAGGCAAGTCAAGGATGCGTGTTGTGCAAGCTCCTTTTGGTGTAGCGTATAACACAAGACATTAGTAAAATTAAAAAGAATATTTTTTTATAAAATCTTGGGCTGTTACATTCTACCCCCCTTAAAATGAATTTCGCCCTCGAAATTCGTCGGGGTTATAAATGGTTTACTATTTGAAAGTTTCTTTAATAGAAACCCACATCGTAAAAGGGAATACCAAAACTTGGCTTTAAAAACTAAAGTATGAAATGTAACGATTACCCAAATAAACTAATCACTGGGTTTCCACATAGGTGAAAATATGGATGTGGAAGAGAAATCTAACCATCATGTTCTGATGGAGAGTGGTAGAGAACATGGCTATGGAAAATCCAGTAATCACAAATCCATAAAATTGTGACGATCTAAGGTACCATCTGATTCATCAGGTATAAGATCACTAGGACAACATTTTTGGTTTTCAAGATCATTTCCCTAAAGTTGAAAATTTGAATTAGAATAAATACTTACTTTATTTTGGTAAAATCTCACTATTGTTCGTGCCTTGAACAATTTCTACTTCATCTCTTAAATAAATGAAGTTGAATTTGTTATTCGTGAAGTGTTAGCAGATCATGTGATAGAATGATGGGTCATTCCATCTGTCTCAAACAAAAGGTTAGAAAAAGTTATTAAATATACATAAGTCATTCTATAGTGAGATTAATCACATATGGTTCCTAAAATGAACTTATACATCACATATCATACTGCTTAATATAATAAAACTAGTTTCTACTAAACAGGGACTTCCTGTAGGTCAGTGGTAGGCGATAAAGGCCAGTCGCACTTCGGTTGTGGGTTCGATTCCCACAGCCTTGTCCGAAGCGATGGGCTGTCGCCCGTCCTGCAGGTTGTCCTTTTTATAAAACTATATTACTATAACATCCCATCAATAATATCGAAAAAAAACTTCTATCCTTAAACAATACTAACTTATGTACAACATAATTCATTCCAATCATTAGGCTCATAATACTGCAGTCCATTCTCATAACATAGTGAAAACGATTACCAGAGATTTAATACCATCGTTGATCCCCATATATCATAAGATATATCTTGTTGGTCACATTCCAAACATTTAAAGGCCTTAATCTTGTACTCTCTTGAATACCCATTGAACCTTAGTGAAAACTTGAATGCAGTTAAAAGTTAACACTTTTCACATACCGAAATCCTCAAAATTCTATATACTCAAACCATGATATCACTTAGTCCTTATATCAATCATGAGCTCATGAATACTATTAAACATTTCATTTTCTCGTCTTCATTATGCGCATATCATCTTATTTCCAAAAAATATCTCAACCACTTTGAATACCATATCAATAAATATTGAAATACTCAATGATACAACATTATCCCATTACATAAACACTTAATCATTCCACCACATCGTTGTCATATTCAACATTTCCAATAGTGATCGCATGTGATTTCCCTTTGTCTTTTGCCTTCAGTGGTTGCTCATGTTGATCATCACTAACCCTTGGATTAGGGCAATTATTAGCATAATGCCCCATTTCCTTGCACTTGAAGCATTGAAGTGTTGGCGGTGCGTTCTCTGCAGTGTTTGCTTTATTCACATCATTATAAACCCTTTTTCCATTACTTCGACACTCAGCTGCTCGATGACCTTCTTTTCCACACTTAAAACATTTTCTAGTCCCTTTAAGACAATCTCCACCATGCTTCTTTCCACACTTTGTGCATAAGGAAACATTCATCTTCTTTTCACCATTATTCTGAGATTTCTCCTTGAACTCCATCTTTCGTTTCTTGTAACACCAACTTCCATTTCTACCTTGATAGCACAACGCACAATTTCTTCATAGCTACTGAAGTCTCTTATAGCTAATGCCCTTCGAAGACTTGGTTTTAAGCCACTGAAAAATCGATCAACTTTACTTTCAGGTTGGATGATAATTCCAGAAGCATACCTTGCAAGTCTTGTAAAATTTGCTTCATAGGTACCAACAGATTCATTGTCCCTTTGCTTTAGTTCAAGAAACTCTTTCTCCATCTTTGTTCGAAGAATACGAGGGAAGTACTTACTGAAAAACAAGTTCTTGAACTCGTCCCATTCCATGGACTCAATTTCATCTCTTGGCCTCGTATTCTTGATAAGATTCCACCATTGATCAGCTTCACCTTCCAAACGATATACTGCTAAGATGACTTTATCATGATCAGAACATTGAAGAACTGAAAATATCTTTTCAGTAGTACTGATCCATTGTTCAGCCACAAGTGGATCAGAAGACCCACTGAAAGAAGGTGGACGTTGCCTCATGAAGGACTCAATAGAATATTGTTCCCTTCTCTGCTCATTTGGAAGTCCAGAATGATTCATAGCTTGTGTAAGTATAGCAATAAGATTTTGCACTCCATCTCCCATAACATTTGTTTGTTCAGGAGGGCAATCATTGCATTGTCCATTGCATTGATCAACACGGTTCCTTCGGGTTCCAGCCATCGTCTAAAACCCAAAAAGAATAGTGTGAGAGGAAAAAATCATGATAGGGAAAACAACATAATAAAGGGGGAGTACCTTCAATATCCAACATCTTAAGTTTAATTCTATGATCGTTAGCGTAATTCTATTACTATAACCTATACGTATACTTATCCCTAGGGACATCCCTAGACATACCTTAGAAATATCTCTAGGGATCTCACTAACGTTTTCGCATCCTAGTTTCCAAAGGTTGACTAAACCTTTCCTCTGATACCAACTGTAGAGACCCGAAGCTTGACGTACATGGACATTACATTACTTTTGCGGAATACTTAGTATATAACAAAAATACACACACAAGGATCGTAATAGTTTAGTGTCTTTGGAAACTCGGAGTATAATCTTCTAATCGTGGGGAAAGATCTTCAACATCTCCCATAAAGATCTTCCTTTTTTTTACCTAAAACCTTTCTTTATATCCTGGGGAAAAGAAAACATAAAAGGGTGAGCTCAAATGCTCAGTAAGGGTAAACAAAGGAAATATCAATCACATAATTTTCATAAGAACATAACATTTTTGGAAATCTTAACCTGCAAAAGAGAGCATAATTTCATAACATGGGATAAATCATAGTAGTGAAATGAAATCATAACTTTAAACATTACTCATTGTGGCATACACACATAATCATAGAGAATCATTTCTTGTTAGTCAAGACTCATTGCCAAGACTATCTTAGTGGAAAAAGTCCCTTTCTGAATCGAGTAATCCTCGTTTCAGTCCTGTTTCACTGAACCGGTATAACCTACCATTCCAGCCATGTCTATCTCATGAGATATAAAATCTTTACCCAATGCATTGGAGGGAGATATAGGTCCCACCCATCTCTTAATGAATCCTTTCTTATGTGTGCCACAAAATCATAAATCATACATCATCGCATAACCCATGTAATAAAAATGGGATTCTTAAACAGCATGACATCATAAAACCATTCATATAAGATAAAGGAATTCATAAACATAATTCCATCACAACATAGTCAAATCAATGTAAAAATATGGATATAAACAGAACCCTTTATTATCTTATATGGAAAATAATTTTGATAAAACACTTGAATTGAATTCTTGAGGAAAATATCCTTTCTTCTTCAAAATCAATTTCTTTTCACAAAACATCATGCAATTTTAAAAGAAAGAGATTTTATTGAAAATAGTCATGAAATCTTTTAGAGGAAGCTTCATGAAAATAAGGCTTTGTAAAACAGTAGAAATCCATTCGTGCCGTATAAGTTAAAAAAAACATTCTTCATACTTTTGTCGGAAAAGTCAAAAAGTACCTCGTACGAAAAACGACAAAAGATTCCTTTCATACGTATTACTAAAAACTCACTGAAGGGTAAAAATGGATTTAAACAATTTCAGGTGGATGGAAATAATATTACATATTGAGTAAACATGGATGTGGATGATAAAATACACCCCAGTAAATACTTACGAATAAACAATCTCGGATAAAAATAAGATTGTGATATTTCCCTTACCTTAGGTCCGACTTGCTTTGTAAGTGTCCGAACCTCCTGTATAATGATTTAAATCATGTTATTGACTTATTACAGAATCATATTCATTGTTATGATATCATATATGGTTCACTTATGACATTATATTACCCGTTCTTTTGTAAATTCCATGTTAAAAAAGCGTTTTGGGTAAAATCGTTTCATTTATCGTAGGTGTTTTGACTTGTTGTTCTTGACATCATTATTACTTATATCATGATTTACTTACTTCCAGAATATAAAATATGATTTATATATCATATATATTCAGTATATATATATATATAATAGATAGATAAATAAAATGAAAAACACCGTTCATGGAGACGGTAGTCCGTACGTACGCATGAACGCTGTTTTACTTTCCTTATTGTCTTGAAATGGAAGTAAGTAGATGACATACATATATATTTATACATAAATCCAGTAGCTTTAAAATGTCATATATTTCATTATTATTTCTTATATATACTTTATAATCATTCTTAAATGGGTAACATGGAGAATGAATCTCATCGCGTCGTGGAGACGGTAGTCCGTACGTACGCACGAGCGATGATATCATTTCTATAAATATTGAATTGAATTGGAGTGGATTATACAATATATCAGAATCAATATGATGTTGTAATAACTATGTATAGTTATTCTTTACACCATTATACCCATCCATGTAAGGTGGTGGTGGAAAATAGATTACACCACGGCGTGGAGACGGTATTCCGTACGTACGCACGCGCGGTGATTTCTTTTTCCGTAGGATGGATAGATGGTGAAATAGGGTTGTTTCATACTTATAATAACATATCAGTATATGAGTGATACTGATGTTATTTCTTCATAATGAAACAACCTAAGAAGAAGAAGTGGAAGAAGAAATAAAGATAAAAGAATTGGTAACGGTAATTACCTATTCTTTGAAGCGCCTTTTGGAGACCTCCTCTTAGGGAACTAAAATTGGTCTTTGAGTAATACCAGAACCTCTAGGATGTTTCTAGGGAAGTGGAGAAGATATTTTGGCAGGGGTTGGCCGAGCTTGAGTGCTCAAATTGGTGTGAGGAGGAGGGGGAGGAGGTGTCCTTTTATAGGGGAGGAGAGGGGCACCTTAGGAATTCTTAAAAATATTAATTTATAATAAATCTAACCCCACTTAAAAACCTCCAAAAATGACTCATATTCGAATATTAGATGAGATAGGGTTGTAATCTCATCAACCAATCAAATTTAGACATGTTTGGATATTATTTTAAACCTTATCAATTAGATTTAACTCTAAGTTAAATAATTTAACTTTTACCGTGTCTTTTTGTTTTCTTTCACTATATGGTTAATACACTTACTATAACATGCCAAACGAACCCCAAATTGTTTATTATTAATATATATATCCTTATCTAAGTCATTTGGCCGAACCTTAGATTTTTAGGAATAAAATAACAATTAGTAATATAATATTTGATTTAAAAACTATTTTGTGTCAATTTTGACACTATTTGATATATGATTTTTGTGAAAGTCATAACAGAATTAAATGTTCGAACCAAGTTGATTAAATCAACATTAATATATCATAGTAACCTAGAAAATTAGTGGAATTCATAAAAAATCTCAAATTACATTTATTTTGGTGCTTATAACATCAATTATGTCAATATTTCATTAAAAAGATAATTACTGCATCATCGTTGTGTCATAAATAAATTAAATTATTGGATGTATAAAAATTACAAATAAAATACCATCATGTAGGAAATCTTTTTAGCTTTCTAATGAATATTTACAATAGAATTTATCTTATGTATAACCCCATATTAAAAATGATTTACTTATTAAACTTTGATTTTAACTATTTTAACCCTTCTTTAAATAAATTAATAATAAATGTCCTAATCTAATCCAAGTGGGCCTAAATGGTCATATATTATTCCTAAGTTTGTTTTTGGTCGAATTACACTTGTCCAATAGAATTAGGACATGTGTTAGGGTAATATTAATATCATATTTACCCTTAGTTACCCTATTTACTATTTACCGTGGTAAAAAAAAGTAAAAAGTTACTATTCACCAAAAAATTATTTTCATCTCATTGAATCACATTTTAGTCCTTGATATTAACCGTGTCTCTCGGATTTTCGAAATTCCATTCACAGAAGCGGTAAAATTAAGTTTTATGCAAAATTCAGTTTTTAACCTACCACTTAGTAGTTTCACTATTCATCAAAAATTGATGTTTTTCAGAACAATGCCAAAATTTCATCCCAAGCTATATTTCATATTCCGAATTCAAAAATGAAGTCTATTTTACCAAATTCATAACATAAAAGTTGCATTAATTAATTTTATAATTAAATCCCGCTGTTAAAACAAATAGCGTGTTTTTAAGAAACAATATCTATCAAAAGATTGACACTTGTTTATGTCTAGTTTAAATGTGAAATTACATACAATGACCAACATTGTATTAAATTGTAAAAATATATTCTAAATATACTTTAAAACTACTCAAATTAATAATTTATCACTATTAATTATTTCGATTAAAAAAAGTTGTTTTTTAATTATAATTTAGTAATTTTCACTATTCATCAGAATATGAAAGTTATCCGAAATGTACCAAAATTTCACCATAGGCTAAATTCGATACTCCGAATCCAAAAATGAAGTTCATTTTGAAATATAAGATTTACAGAATTTTAAAAAGTGGTTATTACTATTCATAACGGCTAGTTTTAATAATATTTTAATAGCATATCATTGTTTCGTGAAACTCAGGATTACGTACCACACACGCTATCGAGGAAGGTTACGATTGCAAGGCAAGTCAAGGATGCGTGTTGTGCAAGCTCCTTTTGGTGTAGCGTATAACACAAGACATTAGTAAAATTAAAAAGAATATTTTTTTATAAAATCTTGGGCTGTTACACATATACTCACCCCTACACAGGCTATGCTTTCCCTACATTGTGTTGGATGAAGACAACGGACATCTCTGACCGAGGTAGGAGCTCGTGGAGCTGGACGGTACCTGGAGGTGGATCACTGGACGAGACATACACGGAGCGAACGGCTGGAGCCAAGGAGTGGAGGAGAATATCTATACCCACCCTTCAGGTGGGATTTCCAGAGGACGGATCGGTGTTGCTTCTTTACTTTTCTGCTATTGTACTCTCTTTTCAGTTGTACTTTACTTTCAGTTGGGTTTGTATACTTTCCCATTTACATTCCATCACTTACTTTTGTACTCAGTTTACTTAGTGTTTACTTCTTCTCACATACTCTGAGGTGTTTTTTTCTTACAAAAAGGCAATGCCTTCCCTTATATCAGGATTTATGCCTTTGGTGCTAGTCTCCAGCCCCTGGCCTATGGAAGGCGGGCTTGGGGTAGTCATAGTATGGGTCTCAAGGACGGGTCGTGACACCATCTAAGGTAAACCACTATGGGACTAGGTATAACTGATGGGTATAATAATCTCAATAATCCTATTTTCCAGTCCAAGTAATCCCTACATGGTAATCTGAGTATCTCTAAAGGTGAAAAAGTCAAATCCCACTGATCCTATCCCACTATTTCCATAAAAAACCCAATTATTTCTCAAGGCGTACATATAATCTCTAATATCCTATAGTCCCATCCATGATATTCACTAAAAAAGAACACAACTGTCACCATGGCTTACACAACTCACTTAATCATCTAATTTCAGTTAAAAAAGATTATATATTTATTAAAATGAAATAAAAACTCATTTATAAAAAAAGATACATTCCAATTATTCATTTAGATTATAAAAATAATAAATACATGTACCTAAGCATGCCATTCATCACTTCAAACTTATCTATTTAATTACCATAATTTAATAGAGAAGACAACCGACCTCATTAGTGATTTTTGTTATAAAAATGGGGCTAGGAAATCATTCTTGTTCATTTAATTCAATTAAGGATCCCTCACATGAGGGATTATTCATTACAACTCAAGTGATTTTAAGAGGAATTAAGGAGTTATGATTGTTAACATTAAAAAACACCCAAATGGGTGGATAAATTATATAAGGAGTCTCAAAGGTCAAGGTGTGTAACAACTCACCCAAAGGGGGTTGTTTTGAGTTATGGTTAAAGACCTCCAATAATTTTAATTAAATCCTGATAGAAATATAATTTACAAAATTAGGTCTTACATAATAAAATTTACATTTTAAGGAAAATACATGGATAATCTTTCTTGTGGTACAATATTGTAAATTATAAATGAGTACGAATTTAGGGAAAAGATATTGAGAACCATACCTCAAACATAGGATTGTCCACTCATCCAATATCAAGCCTTTAATTGATATGGTTCGATAAAAATTAAATAAATATATTAAAATCCTGAAAAGAGGTCAAATTAGCATGAATAAAGATAGTATTTTAGATGCTGATACAAACAAAGAGTGGGAGAAGAGGAAGGAAGAGATGAATGGTATGGATCTAATAAGACCAAAATCAAGAGATTCTAACATCAGATAAGGGATATAGCTCTATTACTAGGAGGGGATAGGAGATCTCCCATGGGATGGATGCTGCTTGTGGATGTGAAGATAATGTAGGGGAAAACCTTTAAAAGAAAATAGGGAAAAAACTATAAAATTAACCTCTTTAAAGAGACTCATGGTTTGGATTCATATTTTGGCTGGGTGACAACCGTGATGGCTTCCCAACCTAAATCCACCCCTTTTAAAAATTGGTTCATGGGTGGGCTGCTGATTAGAAAAACTTTGTGCCTATCCATGGATAAATTTGGCTAAGAGCACTAATATTTCTACTTAGTGAATTGTTTGGGGAACCTTACATAGCCTATGTGGGTCACTCTAGCACACCTGCACCATATTTTATGATTTAAAAAACCATGATTCTCAAGAAAAGGGATGCATGATTGACCCACATGATTAAACTGACCATGTTCTAACCATGCACTTCATTATTCTTCCTAAAAAACTGGTGATTTTAGAGCCCAATGATTTTTAAAACCAAAATAACTCCCATGATACATATAGAGGTGTAAAACATAACTTAAAAAACACACCTAAGTCTTCCAATTCTTGAATTTGGATTTCAAAGATCATTTTAGGGAATAGCCCATCCACCAAGTGGTAAAATTAAAATTACTTCATAATTTACACCTGGTCCAAAACATGAGACCTTATAATGATCCCAAATTAGAAATTCTCATCCCCAAGAAGCCTTGGGAAAAAATAAAAACACACCCAACCAACTTGGGTCATGAAGTTCTATTTAAATAGGATTATTACATTTATCATTCAAAATGCACCACCAAGTATTCCTCTGGAGTATGATACATACACCATTAAAACTCAATCCAATGCATGGGTTCTGAATTGAAATAAAGAGACGATGAATAACCAATTTTTTCGAACTTGAGATTATTACGACATTGTCTCATTAATCACCTGAACTATGGAACTCCCTACCATAGGTTCTATAATTTAATGTCCAATTCTGAGTCATGATATCTTTACCATTGGAATTTTCTATTTAAACATGCCCATGACATTATAATGACTCTCTTGGAATGATATTTTGATTAAGAAATAGTTGACTCTCAATCAACCAAATTTAGCCAGTTCGAGCAAAATTTTCATGAGAAAACTCAGCCTAACCACACTACATAAACCTCATCCTAATAATGTGCCACAAATTTGTTCCTTACCCACCCTATTTAATGAAACAAGTGGAAAATTGATCCGTCCCTAGATGACTATCCTAAAAAATATCATATTAGACTTCAAAAATATCAAAACTCAACACAAGATACCTTCAACCATGTCACCTTTTGTTTGATTTTATCATATCAATCGAATCCCATATCCAACTTCGTAGGGTATATCAAGATGTAAATTCCAGTTATGTTGTCATGCCCCAGAACAAACATGGTGTATAAATGATTTGGAAGACTTAGATCAACACTTTTAGAACATCCCATACGAGCTCAAATGAAGTTGGTTGTAACCTCAGAATAATCAACTAGAGTCCAAGGAGTACCTCCCAGAAAATCCATGCTCATTCATTTACATGTGATACATTCGTACATATTTAAAAGTCCACACATCAGAAAACTGAATTATCCCATTGATATTCAAGTTAAAGAACTAGCTAGTGTCCATGATTCCATAAAATTAATTCCTACTTGGGAACCCAAGTATCAATTATCACTAACCATAACTCTATAAATAACCATGATTCTAGATCAAAACTCCCATAATGTCTATTTATCAAAATAGAAGGAAATTTTAATTTCTTTCTTCATATTAGTGTATAACCAACACTCACTTAGTGTATCCTATAAGATATCAAAATAGGGTACATGATCATAAGTATGATAATAGTAAAACAACATGATATCAATAATTCCCAAAAATACCTGAGACACTTCTTTCATAACCAAGAAAATGTGCTTAATGAAGTTTTGAACCAATTGTGGCCAAATACATGAAGGGATTTCTTGAACCACCACTTTTCGATTTACTCTAATTGATCTGAGATGATCCAGCTGATGCGTCATTATTAACCGATTAAGAAATACCTACCACATGAGACATATCATGGTTATTTGGGAATAACTACCCAAATTCTTCTTAGTTCTATGGTTTCTTGGAATGTTTCATTAAAAAAACCATCTCATCATCATGATTTATTGTAAGCATTAACACATTTCCAAAACGTTCTATCTCTAGAGAGAAAATTAAACTCATTCCATGATTGATGTGATTCTCCCTACCAAGTCACTGTATAATGAGAACAAAAACTTATCCCATGAACAAGTTCCATCGGCCATTGACCATGGGTCCTCGATGTGGCCAAAATTATTTTTGAACGAGTTAACATGAAAGAGAAGAAAACTATCCACATAAAATCATGACAGGTCATATTCCACTTTATAATCATATATGACACTCTTCCTGAGTTACATCTACAAAATATCAGAAATAAAATCCAAACCAACCTGTTCGGTGGTGTTATGAAACCATATCATTTTACGATATCATCCCGAACATTGGATATAGTGACCCTAATTTTTTATTTCATATATTGTTACATCATTTTAAAGATGAAAAATAAAAAATAATTACACAATGAGGATCCATCGTTTTAGTGTGTTGGGAAAATTAGGACCATACGTAACATTTAAAAAATAAAACATAAACATTTATTTAATTCCGTTTTCTCTATCTTTTTATTGGTCTTTGAATTATCCTTAGTACATGTAATCACCTAAAGATATACATAAAAAAGGGGGAGCTAAAATCCCTGTAAGAGGAAATATAATAACATTAAACAATATAACATGGGGTGACAATAATCATAACATCATCATCATAATAATGAGAGGAAGCATTAGATAATGGCATGGAATGTGGCAATGGATAAAAATAAAACATTATGTCTTAGTGGTAAACTACCACACATAGTTATGAAAAAAGCTAGCATCATGTTCACACATAATTACCTTTATGTCATGATATTCATCACATTAACCAATTAATTGGAGTGCAATAAAATTATGGGCACACCTATCACATCACAACATTTACATCGCACTATATATCTCTGGGTGCGCCCATCACATCACAACATTTACATTATCATTATAACATCTCATGTATTAATAAAATAATATTTTTTTAATATCTATTAATATTTATGAATATGATATTAATTTTATTTTAAAGGGTATTATTTTTCTGATAGCATACTCGACACACAATAATGAGTTTCTCCAATATCTTTCGTTGCACACAACATTGAGTTATACCAAAAAATAAATACAATGATAATAATATTATTTTAAATAGTAGTCAATGCCAAACCATTGTATAGGTGGGAATTAACAAAAATAACTAAAATATGATTAAAAATATTTTGTAAATGATTTTACATTTATCAAATAAAGTTTCGATGCTTAAAACGAGAATGAATCCATTTTTATGTATAAAATACTCTACTATTTTTTTAAAGGTCATTTTACCACCTTTTAATGGCGAACCATTTTTAAATATATATATTTTTCAATTTTATATGTTATATATGAAAATCTAAACTTCTTATTTAGAATAAGGATACCAAAATTTACTTCGGTTGAAGTTTTGGTGTTTTTCTGATAAAATATATATTTTAATAAATAGTGAAAAATACAACATTTAAATTCAAAACTACCTTTTCATATAATTTATTTCTATAGATATATTGTACTTTTAATTGTTTTTAAAGTGTAATTAGATTATTTTCTTATTATTTAATATAATTTTGTTCATTAGAAGTAATTTCACATTGAAAATGGATATAAACACATATCAATCTTTTGATAGTTTTTACTTATTAAAATCATGTTTTCTAGTTTTGACAACGGGAATTAAATTTAAATTAATTTTATACAATTATTTGTTTTTAATTACGAAAAATTGATTCAATATTTGGAATCATAGGGTACAAATTTTTTAAATATGAACCTTTTAATTATAGACATTATGAATAGTAACTTCAGTAATTATTTTTAATTACCATGTTTAAAGGGTAAATTTAGTAAATACGGGTAAACAAATATTATTATAATAATATAAAAGTACCCTAACAAACGTGCTAATCCTATTGGATGAGATATTTCCTACCATGATCATATATAGGTTGATTTTAGGACCCCATGGAACCACTTGGATGTGAGAATGACATGTTATAAAAATTAATTTAAAGTAAAGAGAAATAAAACATAAACATGTATCTTTTTACAAAAACAATTTTAAGGTGGGGGTAATATAGATTATCTGTTTGACTATAAATATTAATTAGGAATCTAAAATTATTTTCTACATTATGATATTTTATTTTTAATTTTTATAAATTAAATAAATAAATATATTTATGACACAATGATGTTGTGAATACCCTATTAAGGAAATATTCAAATAAATGATATTATGAATATTAAAATAAATGTAATTTGAACATTTTTATTCCATAAACGATTTTTTGGATGACTTTGAAATGTGAGGTATGAGTTAAGGCAATTCGTTCAAATGAATAATGGTTTTACGACTTTAACAAAAATCAATTACTAAATAGTATCAAAATTGAAATAAACGAGTTTAAAAAAATTAGATTTTATGAAATGATATAATAGTCCTAAAAATACAAGATTTTTTTAAATGACATATATAATTTTAAAATTTTCATTTTATGATCCACTTGTGGTTATCTTGTAATTTTATAGTTACTACAGTAACCAAATATTATGAAAATACATGAAGACATGGTAAGAGCTAATGTTTTTAGCTAAGGGTTATAGCTAAATGATAAGGTTAAATTTGTGACATTAACTTGTATAAAACCTATTGGTTGAGATTAATTTGACCAATAATCATATTATAATTGAAAAATATCACTTTTTAACTATTATAATTCTAAAATAAATTCTTAATAAAATAATATTTCAAGACTTTCCTGAAGTGCCCCTCATCCATCTTATAAAAGGATACCACCTCTACCCACTTAATCACACCTCTAAACCCAATTGGCTCCTCCAAATTATTCTCAAATAATCTACCAAAATCCCTCATTTTCTCCTATAATCTTTACCTTATGAATAAAAACACACAAGGAAGTATTTTGGCTCAAATCAAAATGAGTTACCCGATTTAGAGGTAATGTCTTCTCTCATGCTTATTCCAATTATTTTCCTTCTCCAACCCCCTAAACTCACATTACTCCATTATTTTATATAAAACCTAGTATCCTTAATATAATATGATATTTTTTTGATAATATTTAGATCTACACTTACACACACCTCCATCTAATGGATATAGAACATACTATTTATGTGTATAGGGAACTACTGCCTCATAAAACGATGATTGTTCATATTTTCTACTACCACCTCTCATGGTGGCCATTATGATGGAAAATTATTTATATATGATATATTTTATATTTATATTGTATTTATTATTCTGTAATTATTATTTATAACGTAGATTTACGCTTTCCATGTTGTGTAAATATGATAATTTCATTTGAGAAAGTGTGGACTACCCCCCCCCCCTCAAAGTGATATGACTCGTTCATGATATACATGGAATGTATAAAGGATGATTTTATTAAACTTATGATACATATATAAAATTAATATTATAATGGTATTATAATATACATTTATATCATTTTATTATTATTCTTTAAATATGAAAAGGAAATTAAAGTAGTGTTTATGCGTATGTACGACCTACCGTCTCCATAAATGGTGCATTTAATTTCTTATCCCCAAATATTATAGATATTATAAATAAAAATATACTGGATATATAAGATATTTAAATAATAGAGATGACTGAACTTTTACCACATGGAAAAATTACATCAAAACAAGTTCATTTTAATCTCATGTTCCGAATATCGACAAAACATTAGATACAAACTTAAATAATTATGTATTTTTTTAACATGGTAAAAAGTTATATAAAAGGAAGAATAAACTTGAAAAAAGTTCTAATGAATGTAAAAATTAGCCTATGTTTATTATTTTGAACCCTAACATTTGTACGGGATGAGTTGGACTCAAAGTATTGGACTTCATCTTAATCTCCTTTCATTGAGGAATATTTTGATTTATATAAGACCATATTTTATACGGTGTATAGTTAAACCCTTTGAATTTTAATTTCATTCAAAATGAATCTTTTTATATGAATAGTTTTACTAAATGAAAAAAGGAATGTATTTTTAACATACGCTGTGGCAATGACATTTCCTCCACCGTGACCGTTATTTGGTATTTGGCTTCATCTACAAGATGTAATGTTTTTAAAATGAAATGTAAATACCATATTTATTTTTAGGTATTTTGGTATTGAAAATAGTTTTGATAAAGTATTTATTATGTCAATATCTTGAAATTATCTCTTGTGACTGCAATGTGGAAATGTTATTTTTCCATTATGTTTGTTTTATGTGTTATTATTATATAATGGTACTTGAACATTTGATGGGGGGTTACATGATAAACCAAATATTGGTGGTTAGGTGATAAACCAAAGATGGGTGGTTCCGTGATAAACCAAGGATGGGTGTAAAATTATAACCTCCAATGAATTGGGTATGGAAGTCGACCATATGACTATTTCATTTAGTGATATGTGTGGAAGGCAACTGTATGGTTATTCCATTTATGTATGTTTATGTCCCAATTTACCTTTATATATTATATGTTTTTTATATGGGATTTATGGTAATATTTTGGTTACAAAAATGCTAGGCATTGTGCTTATATTCAGTGAAGTTTATTTGCTACTTCTTAAAGGTGAAAAGTATTACATTATGATAATGTAATAATGGTTTACATGTTTTCACAAGAATAATAGTTTTCATTATTTATGTATCCATTACTGAGATTTTTATACTCATCCCAAGTTTAGAAATGTTTTTCCTAACCCTTAAATAACAATAAATTTAAGGATAGAATCAATGAAAAGTCATGTTTTTTAAACAGGAAATGAACCATGTTTCTTTTTAAAAAGTTTATATTTTATGAAAAAATTTGATAGTGAGTAGAAGTTTATACGTGTAATATTTAAGTTTTTATATACAAGTTATATCATAATTATCTATATATCTAAACTCGAAAAGATCCTCACTATGATTAAAATTCAAATTATTAACTTAACTCAAGATTGTGTAATGATTAAGGCTAGGGCCTTATAGTTGGTATTTGAGGTAGGTTTAGATAAATTCATGAGTTTGATTATTGTTTATAGAATATCCATAAAATATTTTTACATTATGGTAAAATTGAAATGATATAAAATTTTAATATTACCATGTTGCTCCATCTAAGATGTGTTTCTTCAAAATGATTTTCCGTAGAGGAAGTAGGGAATCTGTACTAGGAAGGAATACACAGGGAAACAACCTTCCAAATCAACATCCTGAGATAGTTGGAATCATAAATGAATAGTTAGTTGTAGTGATGGATTAGTTGACTCATGTGATAAATGGGGGTTTTTTTTATAGATGATTTTTTGGTATATTCTAAAAGCTGGGAGTAACATGAATCTAAATTAAGGATTTTTTTGAAAACCTTAAAAGAAAGTAAACAATATGGAATGTTTAGTAAGAGTGAATTTTGGTTGATTTTTTTTCTTTTTTGGTCATACTGTTTCTGAATATGGAATAACTGTTGAACCTTCTAAAAATAAGATATTGAAGAGTGGAAAAGACCTACCAAAATCATAGATATTCATATTTTTCTTGGATTAGTGGTTTATTACAGATGGGTTTTTGATAAATTGTTTCTGTTATCTAGCCCACTAACTAATCTAACACATAAGGGAGTTATGTTCATCTAGACAAAATAATGTGATAATTGTTTTCTAGAAATGAAAAGAAGATTGGTAAATTCTAATATTTTGGCCCTACCTTCCAGGAATGGTGAATTTGTTATCTATAGTGAGCCATCATTGAAAGGACTTCATTGTGCCCAAATACAAAATGATCAGGTAATTGCTTATGATTAACTTTAATTGAAAGCTCATGAGTTAAACTACCATACATGATTTTGAATAAGATACTATTGATTTAGCATAAATAATTTTGAGGCATCATTTGTAGAGATTAAAGTATGAAATATATACTAATAAAAAAAGTTTGAAGTATATATTCACTCAAAAATAATTAAACATGTGATAGAAGAGATGGATGGAATTAATCAAGGATTATGATTTCACGATACATTACCATCTAATAAAGGAAAATAATGTGACGAGTGCTTTAGGCCGAAAGAATAATGCTAAATTATATATTCTACATTTGGAATGAGATCCTTTGGTTTTTTATTTGATGAATTTTGGATTAGAAGTTGTTGGTGTATGGAATTCCTCAATTTTGTTTAAGGTGTTATTGAAATAATCTCTATTAGATAGAATTAATCAAGTATAGAAAGAAGACAATGAGTTACAATTAAAGGTAGAACTGGTTCAGAAGGGTAAGTTAGTTGAATTTATCATTTATTTAGACTGTGTTTTGAGGTTTTTAAAAAGATTATGTGTGGCTTGTGATTCAAAATTGAAGAAAGAGTGGTCATGTGAAGGTAATACTTCTCAATTTTCTATTCCCCTGGTTGTAATAAGATGTAAAGAGATCTTTGGTAGTATTACTGGTGGGATGGAATGAAAAGTGATATTGAAGAAATTACTGTGAAGTGTTCCAATTTTCAGTAGGTTAAAGAAGAACAAAAGTCACTGAAAGTGATGATTTATACTTTTTCCGTACTAGAGTGGAAATGGGAAAATATATCCATTGATTTTCTAGTGAGATTACCTAATAAATCTAGAGGTAACAATTCCAATTGAGTTATTGTTGATCGATTGACTAAATCTTATCATTTCCTTTATATTCAAGATAATCTCCCTCTAGATCAGCTTTCTTGGTTGTATCTTAAATAGATAGCCAGGTTACATGGAGTTACACACTACATTGTATCTGATCATGATCCAAAGTTCACTTCTAACTTTTAGAAAGGCCTTTATAAATCATAAGAAAGTAAATTAAATTTTAGTACAACTTTTCATCCTCAACCAGATGGGTATTTAGAATGAATAACTCAGACCTTGGAGGATATTATATGTGCTTTTTAAATGGATTACCAAGGAAGTTGGGATCAACATATTTTTTTGGTTGAGTTTTCTTATAATAATTGTTTTCATTCCAATATACATATGAAACCATTTGATGAATTATATGGAAAGTGGAATTGAACTCCATAATTTTTGGTAGAAGTAGGTGAAAGGAAGTTATTGGGACCATTATTAGTAGAAGAGATGATAGAAAAAATTTAGTTGATTCAAAATCTCTTGAGCACAACTCAGAGTAGGTAGAAAAGTTTTGAGGATAACCAGAGGAAGGATATTTATTTCGAGGTAGGTGATCATGTCTTTTTCAAAGTTTCTCTATAGAAAAGTGTGATGCATTTTGGTTAGAATGAAAAGATTAGTCCCCAGTTTATTGAACCCTATGAAATCCTAGAGAAATTTGGATTAGTTTCCTACAAGATGGATTTACCGCCAAGTTTATCCAATATACACAATGTTTTTCATATTTAAATGTTGATGAAGTATATTCCAGATCTATATAATGTTTTGAGCCCAGAGGTAGTTCTGTTGGAAGAGAATATTTCTTATGAGGAATAACCAGTATAAATTCATGACCATAGATAGAAAGTGTTGCAGAATAAGGTGATTCATCAGGTAAATGTTTTTAAGAAAAACCCTATTGTTGAAGATGTAACATGGGAATCAGAAAATTATATGAGGGATAAATACCCACACTTATTTTATAAGTAAATAAAATTACGCGGATGCAATTTCCAAAAGGGGTAAGGATGTAACATCTCAGGTATTTATAGAATAATACTTTTTCATTTATATTAATATTTATTAATAAGATATTAAATTTATGTTAAAGGGGATACATTTTCCAATTGCATACTCGGCACACAGCAATAGGTTTCTCCAAAATCTTATGTTTCACACAACATTGAGTTATACCAAAAAATAGATACAATGATAATATTATTATTTTAAATAGCAGTTAACGCCTAGCTGTTGTATTAGAGAGAATGAATAGAACTAACAAAAATATGATTACACAAGTTTTTTAACTGTTTTTACATTTATCTAATAAATTTTAGATGCTTAAAATGAGAATGAATCCATTTTTAAGCATAAAATACTCTAGTATTTTTTAAAAGGACGTTTTACTGCCTTTTGATGGAGAACCATTTTTAAATATAGTTTTTATATTTTATATGTTATATTTGAAAAAATAATCTTCTTATTTAGAAGTGGGACACCAATATTTACTTTGGTTTAATTTTTTTTATTTTTGTGATAAAATCCATATTTTAATGAATACTGAAAAATACTGCATTTCAATTCAAAACTGCCTTTTCATATAATTTATTTATATAGTTAAATTGTACTTTTAATTGTTTTTATTGTGAAATTGTGTTATGTTTTTATCATTTAATCCAAATTTTCTCTTTAGAAGTAATTTTACATTGAAATTGGACATAAACACATGTCAATATTTTTATAGTTTTTAATTCTTAAAAAACCCACTTTCAAGTTTTGACAATGGGAATTAATTTTAAATAATTTTTTTTATTATTCAGTTGTTTGAATTTGGAAAAATGGATTCAATATTTGGAATCATAAGGTCTAAATTTTGTAAATATGAACCTTTTATTTTTAGACATTATGAATATTAACTTCATTAATTATTTTTATTTACCATGGTTAAAGGGTAAATCGGGTAAAAAAGGGTAAAAAATGATATTATAATAATATAAAACTACCAAAAAACATCTACTAATCATATTTTATGAGATATTTCCGACTCTGAGCATCCTTAGGTTGATTTTAAGACCCCGTGGATACACTTTTATGTGAAAATAACATGTTATAATAATTAATTTAAAGTAATGAGAAATATAATATAAACATGTATCTTTTTACTAAAACAATTTTAAGGTGGGTTATATAATTGATATATTTGACTATAAATTTCGATTATAAATCTAAATATATATCCAACATCATTTTATTTTATTTATAATTTTATACATTAAATAAATTTATATATTTACGATACAATGATGATGCACTGATTACCTTATTAATGGAAGATTCAAATAAATGATCTTATAAATATTAAAATAAATGCAATTTGATCATTTTGATGCCATAAATTTTTTTTGTAAGACATTTCACATGTGAGGGATGAGTTAATGATTTTTTAAGGAATCAAGTTGTTATGACTTATATAATATTAAAAATTTCAATAATGATCCACTTTTGGTTATATTTTAATTTTATAGTTACTATAGTAACCATATATTACCGAAATATAAGAAGACATGGTAAGAGTTAATGTTTTTAGCTATGGGTTAAATCTAAATGATAAGGTTATATTTGTGACCTCAACTTTTATAAAACCTTTTGGTTGATATTATTCAGACCCATACCAATATTATAATTGAAATATATCACTTTGGTACTATTATAAATCTAAAATCAATTTTTAATAAAATAATATTTCAAAACATTCCTAAACTGCCCCTCCTCCCTCTTATAAAAGGACACCACCTCTACCCAGTTACTCACACCACTAAATACCCTTGGACCATCCAAATTATACTCAAATAAGCTAAAAAAATCCCTAATTTCCTCCTAGAATCATTACATTGGGTATAAATAAACTCAAGGAATCCTTTTTCCTCAAATCAAAAGGAGTTGCCCGATTTAGAGGTAACATCTTCTCTCAATCTCCTTTCATTTATTTTATTTTATAACCCCATAACCTATCTTTATTCCATTATTTTATTAAAAAATTAGTATAATAAATATGCTATGATATTTTTATGCTACACTTTAGACCTACACATATATACACCCCCATCAAATGGATATAAAACATACTGTTTCGGTGTATGGAGAACTACTACCTCACGAAATGATGATTGTTCAAATTTTCTCATATTACCTCTCATGGTGGAAATTATGATGGTAATATATTTATATATTATATATATGATATTTATACTTTATCTATTCTTCTGTAATTTTTATTTAGATCATACCTTTATGATTTCCATGTTGTGTAAATATGATAATTTCATTTGAGGAAGTGTGGACTACCACCCCCTCAAAGTAATATGACTCATTCATTCCATACATGGAACGTATAAAGGATAATTTTATTAAATATATGATACATTAATGAGATTAATATAATATTGTTATTATAACATAAATTTATATAATTTTATTAATATTATTTTAATATGACAAAGAAATGAAAGTAGTGTTCATGCGTACGTACGAACTACCGTCTCCCTGAATGGTGCATTTCATTTATTATCTCCAAATTTATGGATATTATAAATACATATATACTTGATATATATGATATTTAAATCATAAATAATATTCTATATATTATGGAATTTTGACCACATGAGCAATTTACATCAAAACAAGTTCATTTTCGACTCATGTACCAAATATTGACAAATCTCCCCTTATGAACTTAAATAATTATGTAATTTTGGTAACATGCTATAAATTTATATAAAAGGAATAACAAACTTGAAAATTGTTCTAGATCAATTAAAAAATATCCTATGTTTATTATTCAGGTAAATAACATTTGTACGTGATGAGTCAGACTCAAGGTAAGAGATTTCGTCTCAATATCCTTTCATTGAGGAATTTTCTGATTTATATATGAGATTATTTTATATGGTGTCGATCAAACCCCTTTGACATTTAATCTCATTAAAAAGAAATATTTTTCTTATAAAGTGTTTTACTAACTGAAAAAACAGAATGTTTTTAACGTACGTGGCGATAATGGAATTTCCACCACCGTGACCATTATTTAGTATTTGGCTTCCTGTACAAACTATAATGTTTTTAAAATGAAAATTAAATACCATATTCATTTTTTAGGTATTTTGGTATTGAATTTTTTTGATAAATGATTGATTATGCCAATATCTTGAAATGATCTCTAGTGATTGAAATCTGAAAATTTTATTTTTCCTTTATGTATGTTTTATGTGTTATGATTATATAATGGTACTTGGAAATTTGAATGGTGGTTACATGATAAACCAATGATGGGTGGTTACATGATAAATAAAATATGGGTGGTTCCATGATAAACCAAGTATGGGTGGTTACATTATAACCTCCAATGGATTGGGTATAGAAGTTGATCGTATGGCTATTCCATTTTTTGATATGTGTGGTATTCAACCATATGGTTATTACATTTAAGTATGTTTATATAACAATCAACCTTTATATGTTATATTTTAATTTATATGGGATTTATGGTAATGTTTTGGTTACAAAAATGGTAAGCAATGAGATTATATTTAGTGAAGTGTTTTTGATACTTCTTAAATGTGAAAAGTATTACTTTTTGATATAGTATTTAGGGTTTACATTTTTTAGAAAGAATAACAGTTTTCATTATTTATGTATCCCTTAAAGAGATTTTTATTGTCATCCCATGTTTTGAAATTTTTTTCATTGTAATTAAAGTACAATAGAGTCGTGGATGGAATCAAGGAAAATTCAGGTTGTTTCAAAATGAAACGAATCATGTTTGTTTTTTAAAGGTTTTTGTTTTATGAAAAAAATTGGATAGTGATTAGAAGTTCCTAATTTTAATATTTAATTTTTTATTTATGAGTTATTACCATATTCTATAAATCTTAAATCCTAAAAATATCCTTGATGTGATTAAAATTTAAATTATTGACTTAACTCAAGATTATGTAATGTTTAAGGTCGGGGCCTTATAATCATGAATGCCACAATGAACATATATCAATATTGAACATAAAATAACACATTTAATGTAATGGGTTTCATTCAATAAGAATACATTCATAAAATTTGGGTTTCTAAATGAAATAGAAAATTACATACTAGATATAAGAGTCATTAATCTTGAGTGAAGTGGAAACAACCTCAAGAAGTAAAAGGTGTGTTTTATGGAAGAAGATTTCTTTTTTAAAAACATTGTGTTAGTAATAAAATAAATTATAAAACATTTATATCATATAAAATGTAATATAATGTTGAATAAATTATATTTATGGAAAATCTATACTGAAAATGGGGTGAAATAGGGAAAACCCAAAGAAAGACAATTGGGTTTGAGAATTCACCTTACCTCGTGTCCAAAAACATTATTCACTTTAATATCTTGTATAATTATAATATTTTAATTAATTAACAATTAAAGAACCTTTTTTACATTTATATTATTAATTATGGTTTTATAAAGTTTATTTATGGGTTTTTTAATGAATTATAGAGTTTAATTCCATCATTCCAGAGAATTTGTGTTCATGGTTTTCGTGATCGGTTTGCTTTTATACATGAATAAAAGTTAATATAAAATGAGGATAAATATTATAACACCCCAAAATGATAAAGGGTTAAATGACTAAATGATATGAATCATGTCAATAAGGTGCACCTTCTTTTTCGGGAGCTTGTCTAATTATAACTCCATAGTTAAGCATGCTTGGCCTGAAGTAGTGAACAAGATGGGTGGCCTTTTGGAGAGTTTCCCAGGGTGTGTGTGAGTGAGGAAAAAACACACTGAAAAGGACATGTGTTGGCCTGTGGAGATATTCATTAGTCACATGACCTATTCGGGCATGTGGGTGGACCCTTGGCTGGGGAACACTTGTATGTTGGGAAACTGGTGGTACCTGGTGGTCCAAGACCCGACGACCATGTTAAGGAAGGGTGTTTGTGCTGTCACTAGGGCCCAATTGTCACATTTGGAATCAGATGTGGTACCCAGCCTTAAGTGTGGCGCACTACCTGGGTTGATATGTAGGGCCCACAACGAGGACGTTGTGCTCTAAGGGGGGGGGGGGTGATTGTAACACCCCCAAATGATAATGGGTTAAATGACTAAATGATATGACTCATTTCAACAAGGTTCACCTTCTTTGTTGGGATCCTGCCTGATAAGAACTCCACAATTAAGTATGCTTGGCCTGAAGTAGTGATCAGTATGGGTGACCTTCTGGGAAGTTTCCCAGGGTATGTGTGAGTGAGGAGAAAACACACTAGAAAGGATAGGTGTTGTCCTGTGAGAAAAACCATTATTCATATGACCCGTTCGGGCATGTGGGTGGACTCTTGGGTGAAAACCACATTTCTGTGGGGCAACTGGTGGTACCTGGCAGGCCAGGACCCGACGACAATGTTAAGGCGGGGTGTCTGTGCTGTCACCAGGGCCCAGTTGTCACAAATATATATACACTTTATTATATATTAATTATGATATTAAATAATTTTAAATGATTTTATAAATAATTTGGTTATATACGATGAGGAAGAATCATTTGAAAAAAATTAATGATGATCATTTTAGGCTAAATTTGGCAGTTTTTCGATAACAACAAACTCATTTTGTTTTATAATTTTTCATAATGTATAATGGTTATTTCAAGAACATAAAATGTGTTTAAAAAAATACACATTAAAATCTGTTTTTAACCATTTAATTGTTTTATTAACACCTTTTAAGGTGTTAATGGAAAGTGAAAGTGCATCGCCCATGATGTCAGTAAATTGACACATCACGTGTGACGATTTAATTTTTAGAAAAAAAGTGAGAGACGAAGTATTTTAATGATATATCTTAAATTAAAATGATATAATTATTTTATATCAAACATAATATAGTTTTCATGCCTTTTTGATTATGGGAGTTTCAGAGAAGAGATGAAATTGATAAGGAATTAAAAAAAGGAAGTGTATTTTACCTCTTGGATCTATCCTCCTTGAGATCCTCCTTATGGTTTTGGAATTTTGATGAGTCTAAGAGCCACTAGATGTGGGGGAGGGTATAAGGAATATTATTTTGTAGAATATAGGCTAGTCTCAAAGCTTTATATGTTTGAGGATAAGCGGTGGTGAGGGGTAGTATTTATAGTGGAGGAGAGGGGTGTTTTCTCAATATTATATTCATTAATTTATTATTTTGGCTCAAGAATCCGAATAGTTTTAGCAATATCAGTAAATATATTAAAATAATGAAGGATAGTTCTTGATATTTGGGCTTACATATTACATAAATCATCAATGACTCCATAATTCATGTATTTATCATTTATCGAAAATTATCGTATTTTACAAGTCATAAAAAAATTCTTGTATTTTAGAAAAATACTTAAAATTTCCTTTAATTATTTTTCAATGTGTATAATTAAAAAATTAAATCCATTTTATTAAAATAATTTTCTAAATATGAGTAAATTATTTTTTTAATAAAAATGATCATTACTTAGAAAATACAGATTTTAAAATTATAAGTGATTTTATAATACATTAAAAAAAATTACTTAAGGTCTCATAAAATTATATTAAAATCACAAGACTTAAAATTAATAATTTATGGATAATTGTTTTGAAAATAATTTTTCTTTAAATTATTAAATTAATTATAAAATGGTAATTAAATATATATGTATTACAAAAATTGGGACAATTAATTAATAAATTTTAAAACCTTTTATTACTTAGTATATGATATAATTATACCATAATTTAATTTATAAGATTCTTAAATTTAATTTATACTTTCATGGGTGGGGTTACTATTCATTTGACCAGTTTACTATTCATAATTGTCATATTACTATACCTGAGGTCAGGTTACTATTTTATCGGTATAGGTTCCTTAACTTACAAATATAATTCTTATTTCATTAATTATTCATTTAAAAAGTTTTTATTATGGTCCATAACTGATTATATGTGGTTAGGAAATTAAAATAATAAGGGAGAAATTCTATTGATAAATATTTGGGTTGTTACATTCTCCCCCTTTTGAAATTTCTCCCTCTAAATTTCTTTTTACATAAACAAGTGAGGGTACTTCTCCTTCATCACCTCCTATAGTTCCCAAGTTTCTTCTTCATAATCATGGTTCCTCTACAACACTTTGAAAAGGTGGTTTGTATTGTTTTATAGAGAATTATCTATCTGGTGTATAATCTTTACAAGATTCTCCTCAAAAGGGATATCATCTTTCGGCTGTACCACCTCTGAGTTCGGGACATGTGATTGATCTGGTATATACTTCTTGAAGAGTGATACGGGGAAGAAATCATGAACTTGAGCCATATGCAATAGAAGTTCAAGATGATAGGCAATGAATCCTATGCGATCATGGATCTCAAATGGGCCAATGTACCTTGGGATTAGCATCCATTTCTTTCCAAACCACATGAATCTCTTACACAGTGATATTTAAAGGAAGCATTTATCTCCAACATCAAACTCCAAGTCCCTTCAAAGGTTTTCAACATAGCTCTTTTGTCGACTCTAAGAAGCATTGATATGATGATTGATGGATTGAACCATCTCTGTCATCTCTTTCACAAGATCTAGTCCAAGTATCTTTCTTTCCCAAACTTCATCCTAGAAGGTCGGAGTTCTACATCGCTTTCAATACAGAGCTTTATATGGAGCCACATGAATACTTGAGTGAAAGCTATTGTTGTATGAGAACTCAATCAATGGGAGATGCTGATCCCATCCACCATTGAATTATAAATAAAAGGTTATTAGCATATCTTCGAGCATCTTAATAGTCTATTCATATTGGCTATTATTTTGGGGGTGATTGGTCGTGCAGAAATTCAATTCAGTACTCAAGGCATGTTGAATACTCCTCCAAAATTTTGATGTGAATCTGGGATAATGATTAGAGACAATTGATTGGGGATCCACATACAGTTTCCCCACTTCCTTCACATATATATTTTCTTGCTGTTTAAGTTAGAGGTCTTCCCAAATAGCAATAAAGTGGTTAGTCTTGGTGATTCTTTCCACCACAACCCATTTTGCATTATTTCCATTGGATGTCTTCAGGAAACCCGTGAAAAATCTAATAGTGACATTCTCCCATTTCCACATTGGTATAAGTAATGTTTACACCATCCCTTTGGAAATATGTCTCTCAGCTTTAAATTTATGACATATCAAGAACCTTGAGATATGCTCCGCAATCCCCTTCTTTGTGATGTCCCACAAGAAGTGTTCTTAGAGATCATGATACATCTTAATAATCCTAGGATAGATAAATAAAGTTTAGCTATGTGCATTGTATTGTAGTTCCTTCTTTATCCCATCTGATGAAGGCACAATTATCCTCATTATAAACTTAATTACACCATTATCATTGATATGGAACTCCTGTAGCTTCCCTTCCATTACTACATTCACCTTCTGTTGTAACTCCAGATCACCCCATTGTGATTCATTAATCTTCTCCTGGATAGATATTTGAGAAATAATTTGTTTAAGGTAGAATTTATTCCATACCATTATGATTTCCAAATACATTTTTTTATATCCATAATGATAGGGTCTTTCTCAATCCACAACATGGATAGAGTTGCATGTTTTTTTTCTACCAAGAGCATCAACTACCTTGTTCGTCTTGCTAGGATGATATTGAATAGAGAAATCATAGTCTTTTATTTTCTTTGACTGTCTCCTTTGATTCTTATTGAGATAATTTTGTTTAAATATATAATTTAGGCTCTTGGGATCAATATATATGTCACACATTTTACTATAGAGGTAGCACATCCAAATTTTTAATGAAAAAATCACAGATACTATCTCTCGATCATTTTCAGGGTAGTTATACACATGGATATTCTACTATCGCAAGGAGTATGATATAAAATCATAATTTTACATGATTATATAGCACATAAAATTCATTTAAGCATCATTATAAATCACAAAACTTTCTCCAGTTTTTGGTAATGTGATTATAAGTGTTGTGATTAGTTTCTCATTACCTTCTTGAAGATTTCATCACATTCTTCCATTGCGACATACATTACCCATTTACTCATTAAAATAGTTAGCGTACTTTTCAATAATAAGAAATGTATCACAAAATGTCAATTTTATCTAGATAATATAAGAAAACTATAGATTTTTGTGACACTTGAGGGTCTGGGCCATTCCTCAATTGCCTTTTTTCTGAAGGGTCTTTAAAAATTCAATCACTTGTGATCACATGTGACTTCATAAATCCAAAACTAGTACTTGATCAACATTATGTAAAAATTATCCTTCCTTAATGTCACCAACACAAGCCTCATAAGTTCTTCATTTTCCCCTTTTCTCTTGGAGTAGATGATAATATCATCGATAAACACTAGCAAAATATTGTCAAGGTAATGTCTAAAGAACCAATTCGTCAAATCCATGAAAATTACTAGGGAAATAGTATGTCCGAAGGGCATCACTTGAAACTCAATGTTCCCATTCCTTTTATGATGATAATTCTTCTAAATATCTTCATTCTTCACCTTTTTCTTATGATTTCCAGAATGTGGATCCACCTTTGAGAAGTAATCATCCCCTCATAACTGATTGAAGAAGTCATAAATCCATGGAAGATGATAGCTATTCTTTATGGTGATCTTGGTGAGTTCCCTATAATCAATAAATAATCGCATTGATCCATCCTTTTTCTTGAAAAAGATCATTGGCACACATCAATGTGACAGATAAGGGTGTTTGAAACCTTTATCCAAATTCTCTTAAAACTGTTTCTTTAACTCCTCCAATTCGATAGGGGCCATCCTATAATAATTTTTTTTGATAAGAGTAGCTCTGGGTATGAGTTATATTTAGAACTCTCCCTCATGATCCAAGGGAAAGTCTGAGTAAATATTTAAGAAATGAATCATTGTATTCCATCACAATTGGAATTTCCCCTAGGTTGATACCTTCCTTTGAATCAAGCATTTGAGTGAGCTATGCCTCTTTATAAGGAATCAACACCCACACCATTGAAGTATTTTCACAAGAAGATTCATAATCTTACATTCATTTTTAAAGGATCACGAGATAGTTCAGAATATGAATAGATATTTCCTTTTCACAATAGTTTTATGTTCACTATATAATGAGATCCAACCCATTCCTAGTATTGTATTTAATTATTGCAGGGGAAGTATCATGAGATTTTCTGGAAGAATATTCCCACATAGTCCAATGGGAGAATAGTCCAACTATTGGGTTGAAATGATTTCAATAATTTTTGTTTTTACAGATATCTCCACTTCGAGGTTTTTGGGATTCAATTCAATAGTTATATCACACTTGAATGATTTAATTAAATGCATAGAACCATAATCATATAATACATTTTCCATTATTTAGTGAATAAAATGTGTACCTCGTATGAATTCATTTTCTTTCTATATATTTTTAGTACTGATAGCATAAGACTTCTCATTCTAATTTTTCTTTAGTGGTGGATGATGCTGATTACCCTTGAGGACTTGAGGTTTAGTGCACCAGCTTGCATAGTACTCTTTCTCCATATAGTTGTAGCATTGGACCATGGGTGGTGATATTTTTTCCTCCACAACATTATCCATATTCCTTATGTGTTTTTGAAATTCATGAGCTTGGTGGACTTCTTTCCAACACTTAAATCATTTTTCTATCCCTTTGAGGCAGTTCCCATGAGTCTTCTTCCCACATTTTTTACATGTGTGTGGTTGAGTTTTATACCCACCTTTCTCATGAGATCCTCCATCTTGAAACTCCATCTTTCATTTATCATCACCATAACTATGGGATAATTATCCAAAATCCATCTCCAATTTGAGATAACATCGAACAACTTCATTATAACTCCCAATGTCTCTAATTTCAAGATCCTTTCAAAGGTTTGGATTTAAACCACTAAATAATCTATCATATTTTCTATCATTGTCGATAAAAAAACTGAAGGGTACATTTAAAGCCTTGTGATAATTTCTTGGTATGCCCTAATAGATTCTCATTCCTTTTTATTTACCTATATTAAATCTCTTTGCATCTTTATACAAATATTTCAATGGAAATACTTGCTAAAAATATTATCTTAAATTCTTCTCACTCCATCTCTTAAATTTTTCCCTCGGCTTGGTGTTCTTAATCAAGCCCACCATTTATTGGCCTCTCAAACTAGATAATAAACATTAAGATTCAACCTATCCATATTATAACATAGAATAAAAGAAAAGATCTTATGCACCGAGTTGACCCACTATTTTGCAATTAGTGGATTGGATGTTCCACTAATTGTTGTTGGTCATTGCTGCATAAAATACTCCATAACCTGATTCTCTCTCTTAGGTAAAGGTGGAAATTCAAAATTATTTAGGTTATTGTTCATAATCTAACATATATGGGTGATAGTCACCATGAAATTTTAAACTCCACCTCCCAAAGCAATTGGGATGTTGTTTGGGAAATCACTGCATTATCCCCTATATGGGTTGTTGGCATTATTTCTCCCAATTCCCACCATTTTTTATAATAAAAATTCTTATAAAAAATATAAGTCAACAAGTCATGAATAATTTAACTATAAAGGAATATACTATGGGATCCCTATGTTTATAATTTTAAAAAAAATATTCTTGTGTTCTTATTTATACTTAGTCTCATACTATGGGTTTTCACTAACGTTCTCTAATCCTAATTCACAAATTTACTAAACTGTCATCTGATACCAACAGTAGTGACCTTGATTTTTCATTCATATCTTATTAAATCATTTTAATGAAAAACAAAATAAAATAAGTTCAAAAAAAGGATAAAAAGGTTTAGTTTCTTGGGAAAATTAAGACCATACATAGCATTTACAAAATAAAACATAAACATTTTTTTAATTCCTTTTTCGATATCTTCTTATTGGTCCTTGAATTATCCTTATTACATGCAATCACATGATGATATATATAAAAAATTGGAGAGATAAAATCCCAATAAGAGGATAGATAATATCATCCAAAAATATAACATTAGGTGAGAATAATCACAATAACATCATTATAATCACAAGAGGAATTATTAGATAATGGCATGGAATGTGGCAATGCATAAATATAAAACATCATGTCTTAGTGGTAAACTACCACACATAGTTTTGATTAAAGATAAAAAAATGTTTCCTCATATTTCAATTTAATATATGGTATTCATCACATTTACCAAAACATGAAACACTATGAAATTCCAGGCACACCCATCACATCATAACATTTACATTTCATTATATAATTTCAGGCGCGCTATTCGAATCACAACATTTACATTATCATGCATGACACATAGAACATATATCAATATTGAACATAAAAATAACCCCTATAAAGGAATGTATTTAATTTCATAAGCATTAATTCATAAAATTTGGGTTTCCAAATCAAATGGGGAATAACATACTTGATATAAGAATCGTTAATCTTCTCTAAGGAAGAAACAATATCCAGAAGTAAAAGGTGTGTTTTTTGTAAGAAGAGTTCTTTTAGAAAAAAATGTGTTTGTCATAAAATAAAGAGAAAAACATGTATATCATAGAAAAGGTATGATAATGATAAATAAATTATATTTAAGGATTATCTATACTGAATATGGGGTGAAATAAGGAAAACCCAAAGAAATAGAGTTGGGTTCGAGAATTCCCCTTACCTCATGTCCAAACTATTTATTCACTTTAATATCATATATAATCACATTATATTCATTAATTAACCATTATAGAACATTTTATACATGAATATTATTCATTATGGTTTTATAATGTTCTTTTATTGTATTTTAAATGAGTTATAGAGTTTAATTGCATTGATCATGAGCATTAATTTTTATGGCTTTCATGATTGGGTTTCTTGTATACATGAATGAAAGTTATAAAATATGGATAAATAACAAGAATTATTATTATATTTTATTGAAGAAATTAATTAATTTTAAATGATTTTATATTAAATTTGATTATATAAATAGATTATGAATCATTAGATAAAATTTAATGATGATTGTTTTCGGTTAAATTTGGTGTTTTTTTCGATCACAATGAACCCATTTTGTTTTATCATTTAGTATTACGTATAAATGTCTGTTCAAGAACATAAAATACATTATAAAATAGATATTAAAATCTGTATTCTAAAATTTAATTGTTTTATTAATATAATTTATGGTGTCAAAGTAAAATGAATGTGCATCACCCATGATGTTGGTAAATCAACACCTCACGGGTGACAATTTCATTTTTAGAATAAAATAAAGAGAGAGAGAGGAGTATAATGACATATATTCCATTAAAATGATATAATTAAATTATATCAAACATAATGGAGTTATCATGAGTTTTTTATTTAGTGTGTTTAGGAGAATAGATGAAATTGAAATGGAATTAAAATTAAAAGGTAGAGTATTTTACCTCATGGATTTATCCTCCTTGAAAACCTCTTAGTAAAAATGTTTTTGTCTTTTGATGAGACCAAGAGATAATGGATTGGGGGGAGGGGATAGGGAAGATTATTGTAAAGAATTTATTCGTGGATCAAATATTGAGAACTGTGATAAGAAAATGGGGTGATTGGTGGTATTTATAGTGGAGAAGAGTGGTGTTTTCTCAATACTATATTCATTAATTTATTATTTTGTCTCAAGAAGATGAATAGTTTGAGAATTATCAGTAAATATATTAAAATAATTAGGTAATGTTCTCTATTACGAGCCTAAATCATCTTTACATCATATATTACTTTATAAATCATTTATTTATCATTTATCGAAATTTATCATATTTTACTATTCATAAAAAAATCAAGTATTTTAGAAAAATCCAAAAAATTCCACTCAATAACTTTTTGACATATAGAACTTAAAAATGAACTCCATTTTATGTATTTTTTTTCTAAATATGAGTAATTTAATTTTTAATTAAAATCAAAATTTACTTGGAAAATACAGATTTTAAAATTATACCCAATTTTATAACATATTGAAAAATTACTTAAGGTCTCATAAAATTATATTAAAATCATTAGGAATCAAAATATTAATTTATAGATACATTTTTTTGGAAAATAATTTTTTTTTTAAAAATTTTATATCAATTTTAAAATTGTAATTAAATATTTATGAATTACAAGAAATTCCAACACTGAATTAATAATTTTTAAAACATTAAATTACATAGTATGTGATATAATTATACCATAATTTAATTTATAATATGATTAGTATTTATTTATACTTTCATGGGTGGTGTTATTATTTGTTTGTCTAGTTTTCTATTCATTAGGGTCATATTACTATTTCTAAGGGCAAGTTACTATTTCATCGATATAGGTTCCTTAACTTCCAAAAATACTTATTATTTAATTAATTCATCATTTACAAAGTTTTCATTATAGTTCATAAGTAATTATATGTGATTTTAACATTACTATAAGAAGGAAAAAATTCTATTGAAAAAATTTTGGGTCGTTACATTAGATTGAGTTGGATTTACTTTAACACTTATTTCACAATACCTTACAGATGACGTGTAATTGAAATGTAACAAATTAGGGATTTAATAATTTCCATTGAACACATCCAGTTTACTACACCATTTCTCAACTTAATGGGTATTTCATGCATCAATGCATAATACCCCGATATTTCATTAGCACAATGACACATCACTAGATGATATCCATAGGCTTATAAGCCCTATGCATCATGGTATCCAATGGACTGTAAAAACAAGTTGTCCAAATTATTATTATCCCATATGACTATAAATCTAGTTTATAACCTCCCATATTGTCCATTATAAATGGAAAAGGGGAACACAACCTTATAAGAAGTTTCCCACGAACCAGGCATGTCTAACCCGCATAAACCGAGAATAACTTGATGATCACACCCATAGAATGGGTCAAAATATAGCATGAACACCCATACAACCTGAGTGTCATTATAGAAACTGAGGATTAATACTTAGTAAAAATAAAAAATGAACAATACCATATGTCTGAAATGGTTCATAAGTATTTAACAATGTTTTTAATGTTTTAAGGGTGCTACCCAACTTGGGATAGACCCTTATAAAAGAAAATGTGTCAAACCTACAGCTAGGTCTTGCTGAAGAGGTTAATATTCCCTACCACCTATACATTAGGTTTAAAATAAACAAATAAAAGTAACAAAAGTCTGTAGATGCTTCTGTCCCCATTATAAGGAAAGCTCAAAGAAACATTTAAACTAATCATACATGAGGGTTTAAGATAAAAACCACTTCAATGTTTTATTTGAGCCAATTAATTTATTTATATTTGGTCCTTAAACATTTCAATTCTCAATTTAAACTATAATTACCAGTTATATGAACAACTATACTTAGAAGATTTCTTTAATTGACGACACAAGGCCCCCAATTGAGTTTTATGAAACATACTTTCAAGAACTATTTTATTTAACCCACACCCTGTCATATTTAGGAAATTTATACTGCCAGTTCCTATTATTAATTTTATATATCCAAAATTTTCTCAAAATTGTTCTTGGTTAAATAGAATTTCAATTTCAATATATAGAGGAAAAAACCCTTTAAGTTGTAATTGGCATCTTAATTAACTAACACCTCATAAATAATAAATCTTAATGACAAATAACATATATGTTATTAATTAAATAGGGGAATAATCAATTAATATTCCATCATATGTTTATATATAACACCATGTAATTATCTTTAGAAACTTTAAATAACCATCACTATATAACATAAGCACACCCCCATGGGGTTAAGTAATCGGGCATAAAAAATGATGGAGAGCTATGCGGGTCCCCTTAATCTATCCTGGTGTCATCTAAAATACCACTCAATAGCAGTTGATTTTCGTTATTAAAGTTTAAAACACCCTTAATGGGTTTATCATATAAACAACATTCTTGAAATAACTTACTTGGTATAATTGTAAATTTAAGAATTTAATCATATGGGTCGTCATGCCCAAGTAATAGAATTAAAAGCTTTTATTTTGTAAACCAATTCATCCAAGGTCACAATTTAAACAATTTTATATTTATAAAATGGTCTCCAGGCATATTAAACTCACATATGATGATTTGATTATATGGGTCACCATTTTAAAATTTATATTGTGCCCATACACAATATAAGTATAAAATTGGCTCCCATTTAATCGCAACCAGTATGTTTTTGCCTATGAAACCAATGGACCATGGATAAAACATTTGATGATTGGTTAGTTAGGATTACACTATAAATCTATATGGGAAAATACCATTTAGGTTTATATAGACTCCTTAATAACCAATTGAATATAAAAATTATAACTAGGAATGCTATCAGGTGTAGTAAATATAAGGAAATATGGAAATTAATCACCTAGTCATGGAAATAAAATAAACATGCTAGATAATCATGCTTTATGGAACAATAGTCACAGAATATGTTGTACATGAAAACATGCTAAATAAATTAACAAATAATGGAAGAACATTCAATGCACATATTACTATGTTAGGAATTATAAGAATTCAACCTATATGGCATGAGATATTCAAGAAATGTGAATCTCTATGTGGCAATAAAGAAACATATAATGCTATAGCCTATCTATATCGAGCCAAGGGTAAAATACTATAAATCTAAAAATTCATTAACAATGGAAAGTTCACCATTCACTCAATTTAAAATAATAATAAATTGTACAAATGAATAACAAGAACAAGAATCGCATCCATGTACACTTGGTTTTTACCCATGTGTGGGTTGATCACTCCCAAACACAACTATTTACCAAGTGATGACACATTCCTAGTATCTTGTCTACCATCCCAAAATAGAAATAGAAAAGGAATCAGAACCCCTTTGATACCACTTTGTAATTTCCCATACTGAATCACTCTTTAAATGGCAGCTAGACTAGTTAGTCATATGGCCTCAATCCTACCACCCCATACGCCAGAGGCTGCTATCTAGCAGCGATGGTCTAATAGTTGTATGGTAGGGTGACTATACCCCCATAATCTAAGTAGAATAACAATATATTAGATATAGGTTAATAAATAATAGAATAAATATAAATATATACAGAGAAACAGAAGAATAATAATTACTAAAAATTAAGAAATATGGCCAATAAACAAAACATCCAATCATTAAACCATGTCTAAAGGATGTAAATATAATGCACAAGCTGTAATCATAAAACATGAAATACAATGAGACAAATTAAATAATGATGGAAATGAAAAAAATTCCCCGGATGTCTCCATGATCATCCTAAGCTTCGACTTAGTTCTTTGCAGATTACTCTCTAGGTACCAGTGTACAACACAAACACAGACCAACAAGCCTAAACTTGCAACCATGAGGTCTGTTCTGGTACCCCAATGCAATGGGGGATGGAAAAAGACATGATATATACTCAGTAGGCCACCAGAAATGGTTCCTAAATCTATATATTCTATGAATATAAAATATACTAGCATGAAAGTATGAAATGTAAAGTAGTAAAAATATAAAATTAAACAAGTTGGCTCAGGTTCCTCAGGGACACCTGGATGACCATACCCTCTCTGATATAAGCCAAAATTTTTGGAACCATGATCTACATATACAATTACATTATTTATGATTATATGTATATTTTTATATATTCTTTGGGTGTATACACATGAAACATAACTGGGCCATGATCAGGGATGAATACAAAAATGCAATGAACCCAAACATATTATTTGGCTTGATGGAGATGTTCTCAAAATTAATAAACTAGTATTACATAGATCTTGAAACTATAATAATTATGGTTCTTAAAAAAACTCATATATATTCTATCCAAGGAAACACATAAAGAAGAATCACAAGTATCACACAAAGACCCCAATAATTTTCTATAACTATAAGTGTCTGCCCAAAGTGATCCATATAGAGGAATCCCAAGTATCACTCTTGGTATGGGATAAAGATTTTACCCACTGAATCTTTCCTCGGTAAAGCACCTATGGGACCTAGTATCACTTGTGTCATTCTATAACAACATTGAAAACTGATATTGTCTATGCTAAATCTCTAGGGGACCAAGTATCACTAATGATTATAATAATAGCAATCAGCCTATGAGCCCGTCCATGGAATTCCTACATGGGAATCTATGTATCACTCTAGGTGAACAAGGAAAATCCCATTAATTCCATCGTTATAATTCCAAAAAAACCCAAGTTTCACTTGTGGTGTACATATAATTTCTAATAGCATTTGAGATTGTCCAAATCATTCTATAAAAAGGAACCCATGTGTCACTAAAGGTATACCCAACTCATTTAATCATTCAAGTTCAATTACAAAAGAGTACATATTTATAAACAATTCATAACTACTGAAGTATACAAAGAGGGACACTCCCATTATTCATTTCAATTATAAAATAATAAATCAATGTTTCCAAGCATGCCATTCATCACTTCAAACATCACTATTTAATTACCCTAACTTATTATAGAAGATAACACACCATATGTGTAGATTTCATTATAAATTATTTTCAAAGTTATCATTCTAGTTCATTTAATTCATGTAATGACACCTTACTTGAGGGATTATTCATTTCACCTCGAGTGTGATTATTTAGAAGCATGGCATTATGATCATTCACAATTAAAACAACTATTCACGGGGTCGTTAAAAAATATAAGGAGTCTTAGAGGTAAAAAACATGTAAAAAAATCACCCCAAGTGGGTGGTTTTTGTTGAGGTGAACAACCTCCAATGGTTTTAATTAAATCCTAAATGAAATATAATTTAAGGCACTAGGTCTTACATAGTCAATTACATATTTTATGGAAAATTAATAAAGAATATATCATATGTCATAATCATGTAAATTATAAAGAATAAAGACATTATAGAAAAAGTAATAGACCACCAACATTGTACTTAGGATGGTCCACTCATCAAATACGAAGCCTTTAATCTAGTCGGTTCGAGTAAAATCAAATAAATAAAAAACAACCATTAAAATTTGATGAATTATCTTGCACAAGGATTGCACTTTAGATGTACATAGAAATAATGAGAGGAGAAGGAGTAATGAATAGATTACTGGTATGAATCCAATGATACCAATGGTAAGTAATTCTAACATCATAATTGGGAGATAACTCAATTCCTGGGCGAGGAAAGCTCCCACTGTAGGGTTGTTGTTCATGGATGGGAGGAGAAAGGTAGCGAAACCCTTTAAAAGAATCCAGGGGAAAACATATAAAATTACCCCCTTTAAAGAGCGACACTATATGACAACAGGGTTTGGATAGTTGTGTGTCAACCATACAGGCTTCATTGCCCAAATCCATCCCTTTTTAAAAAGGTGCTCACAGTTGTGAAGCATGGGTAGACAAAAAAAGCACCTAACTATGCATAGATATCGGTTAAGTTGAACTAAGGTTTTGGATAGGATCATGGTAAGGGGAAATCATTTATTGCTCATATGGGTCACTCCTGCACACCTACACCCTGTTGAATGGTTTCCCCTAATGGGTTTCATTGTTTAAAGAAACCATGCTCAATAAGAAAAGGGTCTACATGGTTGACCTACACAGTTAAACTAACCATGTGCCCATTGTGTTCTTCATTCCACTTCTCCAAAAATTTGTGCGTTTGGAGAAAAATTCTTTTGAAACAAAGTCAAAATCCCAGGATACCTGATAGGGTGTAAAACCTAACTAAAATAACGAACTTATATCTTGCAGTGCATGACATTGGATTTCAAATCTCGGTTTATAGAACAACCCATCCAAAAAAATGGTAAAATTTAAATTCCTTAAGAATTGTCACCTGGTCAAAAAAACTAGATCTTACACATGGAAAACTCTACGATGAAATATTATGTGGAAAAACCAACAATTATTAATTCCATATGTTTTGTGTCATTTTGTATTCCTCTCTTCAATGATGATTATTTATCATCACATTTGACATTATTATTAATACATACCATGAATCATGTAATTTAAGGTATTGATTAAAATCATATTGACATATGCCCATAATGAGGTAAGATACAGTAGATGTGTTACAAATGATATGATATTAATGAATATGTTGAGAAAGAATTTGTAATTTTTGTTCATTAACATAAGTAGATATCATTGGACTTTTTATTGAAATGAATCTGGAAGATAATATTCATGGAAATTGTAATTGATGAGTTTATTTAAGGTATAAAAATAAATATATTTCAAATACATTGGTTAAATACATGAGTATAAAAACTGCTTGATAATAGATATCAAAAAAAATGTAATATATCACATAGTGAGCCATTATATGCATTTATTTTCCTTATGACATTAACTTATTTTTATATGGGTTCCTTGACAAGTTGCTATATGACAATCATGGAATTTAAGAAAATTTTCCTAATGCTACAGAGAAAGAGGCCAAGAGGATCACACAGATAGTGCATCTATGAATCTCAGTTAAAAATTATCCAAGTTTAATAAATGGAATAAATAATATTCGTAAGATAGATGAATAATATTTATTTAAGATTATACGATCACAAATATTTAGTCACCAATTATATTCATGTTATAATATATATGTGAGGAGGATATTAAATAAAAATTTATTTTCATGTCTTTTGAATAAAATATTTATTTGTCAATCATTTATTATTCTCCATGAAAAAAATAAATATTTATTTAATGAATAACTAATATATTTAGTTATTTTAATATTAAATAAATATTTATTCATAATTATTTGAATATAATATTTATGATAATAAATATATTTATTTCCAAATTATAGAATAATATATATATATATATATACTAATTGAATAATTATTATTTTCCAAAATATTTATTATTAAATTTCTTGAGAAATACCATGGAGGATGGATGGGCCGAGTTAAGGTCCCAATGAAAGAAATTATAAAATAATTAAATATAATTTAAATAATTTTGAATTTATTTAGTTAAATAAAATGATATTTAGATGTTCAGAATATAGCATATTCCATTTGATAATGATAATAATAATATTATCTATATTATATATAGAGAATATATTGGGTTATATATTTTATGAATGACCTATCTAAAATTATTAATATCAAACCCTAACTATATATTCTTATCTTATAACATTTTAGAGGGTGGTTGTGTCCAATGATTTTATTATCTAGAGATTTATCTCAAGACTGAAGATGAATATTTCAATAGTTTCACTAAATAATGAGAGAAGAACTCTATCTCATCATCCCCCCAATTATGAACAAGATAATAAGAGAATAAATATTCAAGACTAAAGGAATACTAATCACAATCAAAAGCGAGTAATGCAGACAATCAATACCGATACACTAGCACCCAGAGTTCTATAAAAAATGCTCTGAGATTGTAGAGCACGTGTGTGGGTATTATAATTTGGATCATATTAATAAAATATTTGTATTAATGAAATGGGGTTTTATTGATCAATATCTTTATCAAAGAAATAATTCCATGACCGATGTAATTCTTTATATTAAATTAATTTCAAATTATTTGTACAAATACCATATCTAATGTTTTAGGATTCCTTTAATAATTTTTAATGGGTATTTTCATATATAATATTATTCTTCTCCACATTCTTATGGATAATATATTGGATCTAATGAAAAACATTATTGGGCATCGACTCAACAAGCTTCTACTGCACCCATAACATTCAAGTGGCATTAGAGTGGTCACATTTAAATTTATAATTATTTAATATTTATTGATCAATATCAAACTTATTTTATTGTTTTATAATTTACGTTTATCATTATTAATCTATAAATTTGTGATAAAATGTTTAGTTTATTCATATTACCAAAAATGGAAAAATAACGGGTAAAGAAAACATATAGATTCTATCCAAAGGTGTTATAGATTCTAGTTTCCCAACTAGATTGCATGGTGTGTAACCTGATTTAAAAACACATAGTCTTGATAAACCAAGAATATATGTGGGTTTTATATTTATGTTTGCTAACATTGGAGATCATTATGTGAGTATTAAATACACCATGTATTGATTTTAAGAATGGAACACGATTTATAGGGTTACAAAATCTGTAACTCACCAAAACACCGTAGAATCTCCCATAACATGGTGGTCATGTGGTCAACCAGCATAGTTTGTAATTAATACACCCATGGTTTAATTAATTACCACACCTCTTATTGTGTCATGAACCAATACGATCCATCCCTCCTTTGGATGCTTGAGCCGACCCGCAATAAGGCCCTAAGGGCATTCCTGATCCGTATGGGTTGGAAGAATTGTTGAGGTATCAATGAAACCCAACAAAGGAATTATTTCTACTATTAAATAATTAATAAAAGTAGAATTGAAATTCGATAAATGTAGTCATGACATATATATATGTTGTATGTATATTTCAGTGAAAAATAAATAGAAATAACAAAAAATATCAAACTAAGAAGGTAGTAAATAGTAACAAGCACTAAATATCTCCCTCACCACCTAGGTCTCCCTCTACTTTAATGGAAATACTCCCACTACAGGCCTATCATTAAGAACTAGAATATCTATTCACCTTTGACCATATAAATTACTAAAAAAGTAATTGTTTAATGTAATAAAAAAATGGAAAATCAAATAAATTAAAAACATACCTTCCACCTTTTTACCATGTAATTCACTTTCCAATAAAAATAACCAAAATACCATATAAGTGAGAATAAATAATAAGATAGACCTAAAATTAAAGATGATAATATAGGTGTGAGAAAAAATCTCAGTAGGGATAAGAAGAGAGAAATCATACCTTATGACTTACCTTTATAGATTAAACCATTTCATGAAAGTATAAAAATATAGATATATAATAATATCATTGTCCTTTCATTTTAAAACAAGTAACAAGATGATTCTTACAAAAAATTATCTTATCTTTTTTATTTCCAAAAAATTTTCCCAAGTTTTATATATATTCATGAAAATAAAATTGTAAAACACCAAGCATCCACGATACGTTTCCCTTTGAATAATACAATAGCTTGCATTATACGCAACTTCGTGATTCTAACACACCGTGACCAATCAAACTAGCCGTTATAAATAGTAAGACCCAAATTTAAAAATTTTATAAATTTTATTTCTCAAAATGGACTTCTTTTTTGAATTTGGAATATAGAAATTTACTTAGGGTGAATGTTTGGTAATTTTTTGAAAACCTTCAATTTTTGATGAATAGTGAAAAACACTGCTTTATTTGTTAAAACTGAATTTTTATTTAAATATATTTTATTTCAAAATAGATACATAATACCTATATATGTTCAATTTAATTTATTGGAGTCATTTTATAGTAATCTTAGATATATAAAAATTTTATTGAACTTTTTATCGTCTTTTACTCACCTCCAAGGAGCATTTGCAAGTTTTCATAAAACATAATTTTACCACTTCTGTGAGTTGAATTTACAAACTCTGAGAGACCCAATTGATATTAGTAAGTAAAATTTGGTTCAAAAAGATGAAAATAAAAATTGGTGAATATTAATTTTTTACTTTTATTTACCACGGTTAAAAGTAACTTGGGTAATTGAGAGTGAAATGATATTATAATTACCCTAAAAATGTCCTAATTCTATTTGATAATTTAATTCGACCAAAAAAAACCTTAGGAATAAAATATGATCCCCTTTTCTCCAAATTTATTAGATTAGGAAATTTATTATTATTTTATTTAAAGAAGAGTTAAAAGTGTTTAATTCATAGTTTAATAACTAAACCATGTTTAATATAGGGTTATACATAAGATAAGTTCATATATAAATATTAATTATCAATATAAAAATATCTCATACCTAATTGTATTTTATTTATAATTTTTAGAAATTAAATAATTTAATTGATTTATGACACAATGATGATGCAATAATTACCTTATTAAAGATTAAAATAATTGATATTATAAATATCAAAATAAATGTAATTTGAGACTTTTGAGGAATTAAACTAATTTTATAGGTTAACATGAAATGTTAGAGTTTATTAAATAATTTTTGTTCGAAGTAATCATGGTGTTATGATTTTCACAAAATCCAAATACTAAATAGTGTCAAAATTGACATAATTGAGTTCTTAAAACAAATACTATATTATTAATTGATATAATATTCATAAATATATCATGCTCAGAAAAAGGACTTAGATAAGGTTATATATAATAATAATTAACCAATTTGGGTTATCTTGGATTGTTATAGTAAGTTAATTAACCATATAAAATAAAAATACAAAGAGACATGGTAAATGTCAAACTATTTAACTAAGAGTTAAATCTAAAAGATAAGGTTTATATGATGCCCTAAACCTATCTAAAAGCTATTGGTTGAGTGTTTTTAGACACATAACCTCCATAAACAAGAAATAATTAATTTTTGAGCCATGAGAAACCTAAAATTATTTTATTATAAAATAATATTTCAAGATTTTCCTAAAGTGACCCTCACCTCTGTTATAAAAGGGCACTTACCCTTCCCTTAATTTCAAACCTCCAAATCTATTTATCACAGCCAAACCTAGCCCAAATATCCTCATTAAATTTATCCATTCATCCTAGAGGCCTTCCTTTGGTTATAAATCCATCTTAAGGTGACATTTTGATCAAATCCAAAGGAAGAACATGAAAAAGAGGTAAATATTTCATCACCTATTTCAAGTTCTTTTCTTCTTCCACTTCCTATATATTTTTTGATTCCATTATAAAATAATAACTCTAGTATATTCTATATACTATGAGTTTATTATAAAAATATAAAACCATATTCATTATTATATCCATCCGATAAATGAAAAAGTCACCATACATGCGTACGTACGACTTACCATCTCCACGTCATGGTGTAGTTTGTTATTAAAACACTTCATTATTTGGATGGGTATTATAATGAGTATAAATGATGTAAATAATAAATATAACATTTTAATGATTCTTTATATATGATATACCATCCAATTACATTATATTTCACCGTCAATATAATGATATTGCCGCTCGTGCGTACGTACGGATTACCGTCTCCTTGAACGCGATGAGATTCATTCTCCATCGTAATCATTCACGAATAATTTTCATTTTATGATTAAAAATAATTTTTAAGAACTTAATATAATTATGGATATGAATAAATTACATCCTATCCATAACAAATATGGATTACATTAACCAATCATATAAAGGAAAACAAATTAGTTAACACCCGAAATGATGATACTACTGAAATATTATTAACAAATAAATATTAGAGGATCATATATGATATAATATTTATTTATATAGGTCTTTTATAATTTAATAACAATTTTATAACTATTGTATAGAAGGTTAACATACCATCGACTAAGGAAAAGTACAAGGTGAGGTTTAATTTCACAATCTATTTAATTATCCAAGATTTTTTACGTAAGTATCTAATGGGACCTCTTTTTCATCCGCATCCATGTTTTCTTAAAAATATATTTCAACACATTTTTAATATTTCTTAGAAAATTGGCTAAATTCATTTATACCCTTATTTTAACTTATATGTTTTGAAAGGAATCTTCCCGTCATTTTCCGAACAAGGTACTTTATGATCTTTTCGACAAAATTAAGGTAAGAATGTATTTTTTTTAACTTATATGGATGTGTAGATATTTTTCACCATTATAACATCATCAAGTCTTCCCTTACAAGATTAGAGGAATATTATCAAAATAAGTGTTTTCTTTTATAATTTCGTGACTTCTAAATGATTTCAAAATAGAGAGAGAAATTTCTCTCACAATGTTTTGATTTCTTCTATGTCAACATTCTTTAATGGATTTTAAACCTATTTGATGTCGATTTATTATGATACAAATCTTCCATATTGTATTGATGGTTTTGTGATATATTTTACTGTGGATGTGTTATTCTTATACCATTCATAGTTTATGGATAAAGCATTGACATTTTGTATTCTAGTTTTAATACAAATGTTTATGTTATGTTTAAACCTTTTCATATGAGGAATACATTGGACTTATTAAGTGATGGGTGGATCTCGTTATAGACCCTTGATGCATTGATATGTCTCATGAGACAAAATAATGTCTTGGAACAAGGCCTTGACATAATATTATTTGTTGTCTTATCACAGGGCCTTGACTTTGTGGTTATGAAGTCTGGCATTATGCATTCCATCATTATGAAAGTGGATATAGATATTGCATGTGATTATTCTACTAGTAGAATATCTCTGTGAATATGTAAATATAATTATTTGATTTTATCTTTCCCATGTTTTGTAGAAGTTTATGTTTAAAAGTCTTTTGTTTTAGTTTTATATATTTCCTTAAATTTTTATTCTTATTTATGAAATTTTCCGCTATATTGTTATCTGTACTGAGAATTTGAGCTCACTCCTTTCTATATATTGTTTTTCCCAAGATGTGAAGAAGTATTTTATGGTTGACCTACAGGGATAGGCTAAGGATATAAGAGTATTCAAAAGGGGACAAAATATTTTTGATGTTTTTATTTTATGATGTAATGTAAAACTTATGAATGTAACTAGTATTTCAAAGGCTACTAAACTGATTGGTATTTTTAGACATGATTCCTTGTATCATGCCAATGTTATGTAATAATGAACTAACTCTAGGTAACTGGGGTCAGAGAATTATTATTGGTATCAGAGGAATGTTAGTACACACCTTTGAAACTAGATTTAGAAAAACTCTTATTATAGTACACTACCATAAGATAGAATATGAGGATTAGTATAAAATAACATACTATAATTTTGGTACTGTAGAGATTTTGTGAGTTTTCCAAGAAATACATCCCTGTTTGGATAAAAGCAGGTATAGGCGGCTATGGAACAGATGTACCTAGATGTAAAACCCAAAAATAATGCTTTGAGCTAGACTCATACAAGAATTCGTGCACGACAACGGGACTTGCTGCACTCTTGGTTACGACACTCCCGAGAGATATGCTTAGGATAATTCTCATTTTCATTAAAAACCATTATGAAGGGTTTATGAGTACATACTTCCTCAAAAAAATCATTTTTATGATTATGTATTATATTCATAAACTATTTAATTTATGTTAACTGTTTTACAAGTTTTAATTTATGTATTGTGATTCATAAACTAATTTAGTGTATGCCGTTATTTAGAAATGGCGCATAATAAAAGGAATGGAAACTATATCAAACAATATAATCCATGTAGATATTTCCCTCTTACTCAAGATAGTTATAATGGAGCTAGTGGTGCAACTGGTGCTGATTAGCTTATCACCATACTAGGACAACTCACACGGGTTATGAATAATAACCTTACCTCTATAGAGCACCCCAATCCACAGCCCATAGGATCAATGTTAGACCACTTCATGAGTGAAAAACCACCATCATTCAATGGAAGTAAAAATCCATTAGTAGCTGAGCAATGAATAGATTTCTTATTGAAAATATTTCTTTCTTTGTGGAGTAGTGAAAGAGAAAAATTTGTCATTGAAATTTATCACCTAACAGGAGATGGAGATCAATGGTGGTCATTAATCCAAATAACAAAAGAAGATTAAGAAGCATCGAACATAGAATGGATGAAGTTTAAAGATATTTTCTTAGAAAAATACTTTCCTTGTGACCATTAAGAAGATATGGAAAGATAATTTTTGAGTTTGAGGAAAAAGGAGGATGAGAATGTTGAAAAGTATGAGGCCAACTTTACAAGGTTAGCAAGGCTTACAATAGATTATATACGTAACCCAAGGAGTAAGATTGATCGATTCTTTTATGGGTTAAAACCATTTCTCCATTGAGCATTAGTCTCACAACTATTCTCATCGCACAAAGATATAGTCTCATGCGCTATCAAGATAGAGAAGGAATTCTTTAAGTCTTATAACTTTAAACCAAATCAAGAGAAAAAGAGATACGTTGAACACTCTAGAAATGGAAATAAATGGAAGAAGGGAAATGTTGAATATTCATTATGTGGTAAATGTGGGAAGAAACTCCCTGGTACTTTCCTGGAGGGAATGTGAGTCTGTTTAAACTGTGGTGAAAAAGGCCAACAAGCTCATGATTACAAAGGGAAGAAAGTGGCTATCAATGTTGAGAGCTACAATTGGAGAGAAAAGAGGGATTTTGAAAATGAATTTCCTAAGAGCCAAGGAAACATACCTCATAAAAGGATAATAGAGAAATGCCAATCTTAGGCAATCACTATTGCTAAGGTTGAAGCTCCGAAAGATGTGGTGAGAAGTAATTTAATGGTTTCCTCATGTTTAGCCAATGATAGATTGAAAATAGTTTTTTTATCATTATGAAAAAACTTTTAAGGAAAAAGTGAGAAACCGAACATGACCTCACCACATCACTAGTTCACTAGATCGCCACCTCACCACAAAAACCAATTCAAGCCTTTAACTGATTAACCATCAAAGTTGGAGCCAAAACCACCAAGAAATTGTCGAGTCAAAACACTTAAGGGAAGTATCATCGCAACAAATATATGTGAATATGTTCCCATTAAGACATATAAATGTTCTTTATCTGATGATCTCATCATCATACCCATGATTGAATTTGATATAATCATCAGAATGGATTGTAATTTAGACTATGATATGAAAATTTATTGTAAGAAGAAGGATGTAACAATTTTCGATGATGATAAGGAGTACCTTATCTTTAGAGCAGAAATGTCCCCAACTGATTCTTGTCTAGATCCGCCCCCAGTAGCTCTAATAAATTAAATTATTGGGTTAAAAGAGAATTAAATAACTATGGGTGAGGAAAATAATGTTTGAATAGAGGATGTACCTATTGTGCAATAATATATTGATGTGTTTCCAGAGGATTTACCTGGATATCCTCCAGAAAGATAAATTGAGTTTTCCATTGATTTAATTCATGGTTAAAGGCCCATATCGAAGACCCCTTATAGAATAGCTATTATAGAATTTGTGGAACTAAAGAAACAATGAGAGGAATTGAGTAACAATGGATTTATTCGCCATAGTGTTTCTCTAGGGGGAGCCCCTGTCCTTTTTGTTAGTAAGAAAGACGGATCTATGAGGTTGTGCATTGACTACATGGAGATGAATGTTATAACAATAAAGAACAAGTATCCCCTACCTCACATTGATGATTTATTCGACCAACTTCATGGAGCTCAATATTTTTCAAAGATTGACCTTTGATCTGGATATCGTCAGTTTTTTTGAAGAAGGATGACATTCCAAAAAGAACATTTCGAACCAGGTACGAGCATTACGAGTTTGCAGTAGTTCATTTTGGTTTGACTAATGAACCATCTGTCTTCATGGATCTAATGAATAGATTTTTCAAACCATATTTTAATGAATTTATAGTGGTATTTATTGATGATATTTTGGTATACTGAAAAATTTACGAAGATCATGAAAATCATTTGCGCATTATCTTAAGGAATCTTAGAAGAAATGAATTATATGGGAAATTTAGAAGTGTGAATTATGGATTGAGGAGATTTATTTTCCATTCCATATTTTCTCTAAGGATGGAATCACTACTGGAAAAATTATTTTTCCCAACGCTTTTATACCAACGGTTTGTAAAAACCGTTGGTATTGGTACCCTTTCCCAACGGTTTGGCCAAACCGTTGGGAAAGCCCATTTTTTGGCCACCTTTCCCAACGGTTTGCCCAAACCATTGGAGAAGGTTGAATTCTGGACCCCCTTTCCCAACAGTTTGGTAAAACCGTTGGGAAAGGTTAGCCTATCCCAACGGTTTTCCCAAACCGTTGGGAAAGGTTGAATTCTGGACCCCCTTTCCCAACGGTTTGTCTAAACCCTTGGGAAAGGGGGTCCAGAATTCAACCTTCCACCAAAATTTCGAAAAAAATGCAAGACCTTTCCCAACGGTTTTCAAAACCGTTGAGAAAGGTCCTTTGATTTTTTTTTGGAATATACCTACGGAGAACATTATATAAATCAAAATTTAAAATAATTAGAACAATACATATATATATTTCTGAAATTATTTTAAAAAAAGTCATGTTAGCTAAGTGGTTAAGTCATTCAGTTATAAACTATAGGTCCTGGGATCAAATCCCACCGGATGTTTCTTTTTTGAAATACATATACCAACGGTTTTGAGAACTGTTGGTATAGATTTTCTAATTACTTATACCAACAGTTTTCAAAACCATTGGTATAGACCCTATAACAATGGTTTTCCCCAAACTATTGGTACAGACCTATTGTCACGGCTTACTTGCCAATGGTCCTCCAAACCATTGGTATAGCCTATACCAACGGTTTGGGGACCTATACCAACAGTTCCAAACCGTTGGTATAGTGTATTTTTCCAGTAGTGAATCATTATTGATTCTTCGAAGACCAAGGAAATCCATGAATGGCCATCACTGACTAGTATAACTGAGGTACACAGTTTTGTTGGTTTAGTAGGTTATTATCGACATTTCGTCCAGAATTTTTCCTGATTGGTAAACCCATTATCCAAGATCAAATGTAAAGGGGTTGAATTTATTTGGAAAAAATAATGTGAATAAGGTTTTGAAGAACTGATGAGAATATTATTCAATGATCCTATCTTGACTCTACCATCAGGGAACGATGTTTCTGTTATTTATATTGATGATTCAAATAAAGGTCTTGGTTGTGTCCTTATATAGAATGATATAGTTATTGCCTATGAATCCCAGAAACTAAAAATTCATGAACAAAACTATCCCACTCATGATCTTGAGTTTGAAGCAATAATCTTTGCTCTGAAAATATGGAGACACTATCTCTATGGTGAAAAATGTGAAATTTATACTGATCACAAGAGTTTGAAGTATATTTTCTCACAAAAAATAACTCAATAGGAGGTAAAGGTGATGGCTTCAAATACTCAAGGATTATGATTTCACTATACACTACCACCCAGGGAAGGAAAATAAGGTGGAAGATTCTTTGATTAGAAAAGATCATGGAGTTTTGAACAAGATGAGAGTTGAAAAGGATCCTATATACAAGGATCTAGTAAAGATAGATATGGGAATAACCATGGAAGCTGAAACATCAATGGTTTTTTGAAATGGTTTCCAAACCATCTTTACTAGAAAGGATAAAAAGTTCTCAGACTGATGATGATGAATTTCAAATGAAAATTAAAGCTGTGAATGAGGGGATATTGATCGACTTCGTATAAGAAGATGAAATTTTGAAATTTGGGAAGTGGCGTTGTTTTCCTGATATAACTGATCTAAAAATGGAATTGTTGGATGATGCTCATAGTTCCAATTTATTTATACACCCTAGTAGAACTAATATATATAGATATTTTAAAGAACATTTTTTATAGGACAACATGAAGAGGGAGATTGCTGATTTTGTGTTAAGATGTATAGTTTGTCAACAAGTGAAAGGTAGAAGGAAACAACCTGGAGGAGTCATGAAACCTCTTCCCATACCTGAGTGGAAGTGGGAAAATATAATTATGGACTTTATCATGGGGATACCAAAGACTCCTAGAAAGGATGAAGCAATATGGGTCAATGTTGATCGTCTTACCAAGTCAGCACATTTTCTTGCTATAAGAGAAGATTTACCAATTGAACATTTAGAAAGACTATATATTAATGATTTTTTTAGATTCCATAGTGTACCCTTATCGATTGTTTCTGATATCGATCCCCGTTTTACATCACGATTTTGAAAAATTCTTCCCAAGGCCTTGGATACTGAACTTAGTTTGAGCACTCCCTACCACCCTCAAACCGATGGACAATAAAAATGGACTATTCAAACCTTAGAAGACATGTTGAGATCTTTATCACTTGACTTTCAAGGTATGTGGGATCAATATTTACCTTTTGTAGAATTTTTCTATAACAATAACTTCCATTCAGGTATTCATATGACACCATATGAAGTGTTATATTGAAGGAGAAGTCGCACACCAACTTGTTGAGATGATGTTGGTGAAAGAAAACTCGTACGACCAGAACTCATTAAGGAAACAATGGAATAAGTGAAGGTTATCCAAACCCACATCAATGTTTCTCAAAGTAAGTAGAAGAGCTATGCTGATAACTGAAGGATGGATTTGGAATTTCAGGTAGGAGATCATGTTTTCTTGAAGGTATCTCCATTGAAGGGTGTTATACATTTCATAAAGATGGGTAAATTGAGTCCTTGGTGCACGAGAACTTTCAAAATCCTAGAACGAATTGGAGTTGTAGCTTATCGTTTGGTAATGCCTCAAAGTCTCTTCAAAGTTCATGATGTGTTCCAGGTATCACTGTTGAGAAAATACATGCCTGACCCAACACATATAATCACTTATGAAAAAGTTGAACTAGAACCTGATCTATCTTATTGTGAAGAGCCTATAAAAATTCTTGATACAAGAGAACAAGTGCTGGGAAACCGGACGACTCATCTGGTAGAAGTTCTATGGAGAAACCATAAGATGGAAGAGGCAACATGGAATCCGAGGAACTTATAATGAATAACCACTCAAATCTTTTTATGTAGTAATATTTTAGAAATTTCAAGGAAAACATTATTTTAAGGTTGGGAGAATGTAACACCCCACGATTCCACAGTATGTTTCCCTTCGAATAATGCAATAGCTTGCATTGTACTCAAATTCTAGATTTTAACACACCGAGGCCAATTAAACTAGCCGATATGAATAGTAATACCCACTTTTTGAAATTTTATAAATTTTATTTTGCAAAATGGACTTCATTTTTAAATTTGGAATATCGAAATTATCTTAGGGTGAATTTTTGGTATTTTTATGGAAAAAATCAATTTTTGATGAACAGTGAAAAACACTACGTTATTGGTTAAAACCAACTTTTTATTTAAATAATTATTTATTTTATTTAAATTTATTTTATGTCAAAATAGATACATAATACCAATATAAGTTCAATTTAATTCATTAGAGTCATTTTATAATAAGCTTAGATATATAAAAATTTTATTGAACTTTTAATCCCCTTTTACCCACCTCTTAGGAGCATTTGCAAGTTTGCATAAAAATTAATTTTACCGCTTCTATGATTTGAATTTCAAAAATCCTAGAGACACCGTTGAAATTAATATGTAAAATGTGATTCAATAATATGAAAATAAGTTTTGGTTAACAGTAACTTTTTATTTTTATTTACCACGGTAAAAAGTAAATAGGGTAATTAAGGGTAAAAATGATATTATAATTACCCTAACACAAGACCTAATTCTATTTTATTAGTTTAATTAGACCCAAAACAACCTTATTAATAAAATATTATCCCATTTGTTCCACTTGGATTAGATTAGGAAATTTAATATTATTTTATTTAAAGAAGAGTTAAAGTGTTAAATTCAAAGTTTAATAACAAAACCATTTTTAAAATAGGGTTATACAAAAGATAAATTAGACTATAAATATTCATTATAAAGATAAAAAAAAGTTCCTACATAATTTTATTTTATTTATAATTTCTAGACATTAAATAATATAATTTATTTATGACTCGATAATGATGTATTAATTACCTTATTAATGAAATATTAAAATAATTGATGTTATAAATATCCAAATAAATGTAATTTGGGACTTTTGATGAATTAAAATAATTTTATAGGTTAATATGACATGTTTGGGTTGATTAATTTTTTTTTTCGAATTAATCATGCAGTTATGATTTTCACAAAAACCAAATACTAAATAGTGTCAAAATTGACATAATTGATATAATGTGATAAAAAATCTAAGGTTCGGCCAAAGGACTAAGATAAGGTTATATATATTAATAATGAACCACTTGGGGTTCTCTTTTCTTGTTAAAATAAGTTTATTAACCATATAAAATAAAACTATAAAGATACATGGTAAATGTGAAACTATTAAACTAAGAGTTAAATATAAAAGATAAGGTTAATATGGTGACCTACACGTGTCTAAAACAAATCGGTTTAGAGGTTTTAGAACCATCCACACCTTATCCTAGAAATAATTTATTTTGGTGCCTTTAGAAACTGAAAACGATTTTATTATAAAATAATATTTCAAGGTTTTCCTAATGTGACCCTCACCTCTCTTATAAAAGGGCACTTCCCCTTCTCTTAATTTCACACCTCCAAAGCCATTTGGCTTGGAAAACACCAGCCCAAATATCCTCCCATCTATCCACCATTTATCCTAGAGGCCTTAATTTGGTCATAAAGACAACCTAATGTTCCCTTTTGATCAAATCAAAAGGAAGAACCCAAAGAAGAGGTAAATATTTCATCACCTCTTTCTAGTTATTTTCCTTTCCATGTCCCCTTACTTTGTTGTGTCCATTATAAAATAATTAATCTAGTATCTTTTATATAATGTGATGTTATTATAAAAATGGTACAACCATATTCATTATTATATCTGTCCTATAAATGAAAAAGTCACCAAACATGCGTACGTATTACTTACCGTCTCCACATCGTGGTGTAGTTTGTTATTATAGAACATCATTATTTGGATGGGTATAATAATGAATATTACTGATATAAATAATAAATATAAAATTATAATGATTCTATGTATATGATATACCATCCAATTACACACGATTTCACCATCAATATATTGAAATTGTCACTCGTGCGTACGTACGGATTACCGTCTCGACGAACGCGATGAGATTCATTCCCCATCATAATCATTCATGAATAATTTTCATTTAATGATTAAAAATAATTTTTAAGAACTAAATATAATTTTGGATATGAATAAAATAAATCCTATCCATAAGAAACATGTCTTACGTAACAAATCATATAAAGGAAAACGAATCAGTTAACACCCGAAATGATGATACTACTGAAATATTATTCACAAAGCAATATTAGAAGTTCTTATATGATATCATATTTATCTTTATAGTTATTATATAATTTAATAAAAATGTTTTAACTATTATAAAATAGTTTAACATACCATAAACTAAGGAAAAGTACAAGGTAAAGGTTAATTTCAAAATCTCTTTATTACCAGAGGTTGTTTTTACGTAAGTATATACTTGGACCTCTTTATCATCCACATATGTGTTTTCTTAAATATTTATTTCAAAACATTTTTATTATTTACTAGAAAATTGTTTAAAGTCATTTATACCCTTATTTAACCATATATGTATTGAAAGGAATCTTTCCGTTGTCTTCCAAATAAGGTACTTTATGATCTTTTCGACAGAATTAAGGCAAGAAAGTCTTTTTTAACTTCTATGGCGGGTATGACTATCTTCCACCGTTATAACATCGTTTAAGATTCCCTTACAAGATAATAATAATATTTTCAAAATAAATGTTTTGTTTTATAATTACATGACTTCTAAATGATTTCAAAATAGAAAGATATATTTCTCTCAAAATGTTTTGATTTCATCTACGTCAATATTCTTTGATGTATTTTAAACTTGTTTGAAGTTGATTTATTATGATACAAATATTCCATATTATATTGAAGGATTTGTGATATATTTTACTATGGATGTGTTATTTTTATACCATTCATTGTTTATGGATTAAGTATTGACATTTCGTATGCTAATTTTAATACAAATGTTTATGTTATGTTTAAAACATTTTCATATGAAGAATTCATTAGAATTAGTAAGTGATGGGTGGATCCCACTATAGCTCCTCGATGCATCTGTAGGTCTCATGAGACAAACTAGTGTTTTGGAACAAGGATATGACAAAATCTTATTTTTAGTCTTGGCACAAGCCCTTGACTATGTGGTTATGAAGTCTGGCATTATGCATTCCATCATTATGAAAGCGGATATTGATATTGCATGCTATTATTAGACTAGTAGAATATCCATGTGAATTAGTAAATGGAATTATTTGATTTTATGTTTTCTATATTATGATGAATTTTATGTTTAAAAGGATTTTGTTTTTTCCTTATACATTTCCTTAAATGTTTATGCTTATTTATAAAAGTTTCTGCTATATTGTTATCTTTACTGAGCATCTAAGCCCACCCTATTCTATGTTTTATTTTTCCTAGGATGTGAAGAAGTATTTTATGGTTGACGTGCAAAAATAGGCTAATGATATAAGTGTCTTTAAAAGGGGACAAAATTTTGTTGATGTTTTTATTTCATTATATAATGTAAAACTTATGAATGTATCTAGTATTTACAAGGCTTCTAAACTGATTGGTCTTTTGAGAAATGATTCTTTGTATCATTCCATTGTTATGTAATAATGCACCGACTTTGGTTATCTAGGGTTGGGAAAAAAAAGTCATAATTAGAAACATGAAATGAAAGAAAATATTTAGTGGGAAAGCAGATAATAAAAAGAATACCATAAGGGACTAAAAAATAGGGGAAATTATGTACATATGAAATAGGTGATGAAATAAAAGTTCCTAATAAGATAAGAACAATGAAAATAATTTTATAAAAGAGTTGTAAAATAAGAGAAAACATGATTCAAGTAAAATAATCATCAAGGGATATAACTAGAAATAATATAAAGGTACCCTAGATATACTTTGTTTAGAACAATATTCTAGCCTATAAATGGGATCTGTAGTCAATAACTAATATTAATTATCTCAGTGGGGTCTATAGTGATGATGTTCTTGGGAATAAACAATAAAAATAATGTTACAATTATTTGGTAGAGATCCAATATCACGGAAAATAACGAGACTATCTGTAGGGCCTCTCTTACTTTCTAGCTTATCCGCAGTGAAGTTTGCCTCTATCCATGTGTGAGAAATATCCATATATTTTATTAGAAGGGAACCACCCTTCTAAATTTTGTATGACACATACCATGGGACATTGTTATTTTCACTCAGGAAACTAACAAGAAGTTTGGAGTCCAACTCAATAGAGGTAATATGTATGTTATACAACCTGTATAGAGATATACCACTGAGTAAAGATTTAACTCCCAATTAAATTGAATTACCTGACCCACAATAAGTAATGAACTAAATAAACACTAATCAACAATAATAACAAACAAAAAATCCTCCCCTAATGACACCCTAGTGAAAGGATCCATCCACATTCAACTTAAGACTTTTACATGGGTGCCTCACTTGACCCATCTACCTTGAGGATAAAAATACCTACCTTTAGATACTATCACAACCCTATGGAGAAGCCAACTACTACGAGCCAAGTCCCCTACCCTAGGAAGAATATAAATAAACTCCTCAACCAAAGATTGAATATGAAATATAAGATACAATAAATAGAAACACATTCCTTTTCTTTATCTATTGGGAGATTCCCATATAATCCATCACATAGAAGCAAAGACCATTCAACATATCCAAACAACATGATATCACCACTCAATCCTAAAAAACTAAGATGAAAAGAAGGTGAACATATCTTAAACCTAAACTACAATACCCAACTTCATCCTAATGAGATTACTTAAAATTCCATCCCAAACAATCTAAAAAAATAATTACCCCAAAATTTAGATACTAGGCCTCTCATAACACATGAAATGAGAAGGAATATACACTCCTTTCCTCTAAATATTAATTTCAGTGGGAATTTATCTATTACAGAATCTCCCATCCATAATGTTCATTTTCAATAGGATTTTCTTCCACCATTTTTTGGTATCCCATTTGTCAGTCTTCCTTTCAACATACACGTACACATTGCAATCCTAAGAGAAGAAGTTACCAGAGGATGAACAAGTGTATGTACATATGTACAGTTTATACAATAATAATATCATATATAAACAAAATTTATCATCATCCCATGTTGTTAAGATAAGTCTCATATATAATATGGCCCGATGAAAAGTAATATTAAGAACTAGAAGTACCGGAAAGAAATGATTAAAACCTTAATAGTTATATTTCTAGTAGTTTATGTCACATCTCCAGAACACTAAGTACACACAATCCATCAAATTCTTGAAATTATTAACCATTCATCATTACAAGATTGAGAGTTAAATAGGATGAGCACACCATATACTCTATTCCACACCATAAATATCCATTATGAATCTAGTCAACAATGTTCTTCCTTTAATTATGTCATATTCCATTTTTCCTTTGATTCCATGCTTGCCATTTCCAAATTTCATAGATTGATTCCACCCAAATTTATGTGAATCACAATTATTTTACATGAGGGCCAGTGGATTCTCCCCTCCTTTTTGATGTCCTAGATGAAAGAATTCATAATTTTTTACAACCCCACAACAGTTCCTTTTTGAGCTTTGATAATGGAAAGAATATGCATAGGAATGGAATTAAAAATAGAATTAACTAAAATAATCCTACCCAAGAAGAAAGTATATTTTTTTTACTATCATAAATGAGACCATTAACATGCCTAAAAATACCCTTAAATATCTCATTTTTTATTTTTCATATGAAATAAGGGATTTGAGAAAAAAAAATCAATAGGTATATTCTTTTAATGACAATATTCAATTGACTGAATATTTCATGATGATTCAAATAGTTTTTAGAGATTTAAATACTTCTCATTTTAAGATTGATTTTTTCCACTACAACCACCACTTGTTTTTATTATTTTGTTAAAGCCCTCAATCGAATTATTTATACTATTTACAAAGAGCTCCATGTCTTCCGAAGACATAAGGTGAGAAAGGATGCTTGTCCAAGGCCTATAATAGAAATTTGTAATATCCTAGAAAGATATCCTATTCTAGAAGTTCTTTTATAGATTCTCTTAAGCTAAAATAAAGACGATAGTAGAAAATGGGCCCCCCTGACAAATTCCCTGAATATATTTGAAAAAAAAAATTGGTCCAGGGGAAAATATAAATGCCTGAAAAAGGATAAAACCAAAGAAAAAGATCACATGGACAACCTCTAAAACCCAAGATACCTATAAATATAAAGATAAAACCCTACTCCATTATGTCACAAGACGTGTCCGTGTATAACTTGATCATGATATTATGGGTGAAGGTGGTGTTGATTGGGAATTTATAGGTTCATTCATCATATATTTATAATTGTTTTGTGAGGCTTCATCAGTAGAGGCATAAGCGTTTGCTTTATTTCAAGGCCCTAAATTATACAAGGATCATTCAATTATTTTATCTAAAGTGTAATTATATTTATCCACCATGGTTAATGATTTGAAATGTCGGTTAGGGTGTCCTTGGTATATTTTCTAACTCATCAAGACTTGTAAATATTTAATTCATTTTAATTTGAGGATAGATCATACTTGGAGAGAGTGTAATATGTTTGTGGATCTACTTACTTCCAAAGGTAATTTTGATGACAGACTTGTGGTTTTTTCTACTTTTATATCTCTTTCTATTGATTGTGTTTCATTAGTGAGATGAAATTACCTTAAAATCCATCACTATTAGCCTCTGTGACTTGTTTCTTTCATTTATTCTTATTTACTGTTATTATTTTTTGCTTCTTTTAATTTTTTTTTCAATATTCAGTGAGTCATATCTTTCAAAATATCCACTAAACCCTAAATGTTACTCCTGTGAATGAACTCATGTTGTTCTAATGATAATATCCAATGAATCAACCTTTACAACCCCCTATTTAAGATTATAGTAATAATTTTTAAGTGAAATTACATTGATAAATTGGATTGAATTGATTTATATTCATGAAATCCTTCACTTTTTGGATAAGAACAATCTTTGAAGCACTAAACACTCTTAATAGGTGGCCCCTTATGAAAAATAATTGCACCAATTAATTCAAATAATATTGTATGAAATCCCAAGAAACAACATAAAGGAACCTATAAAACTATTCCAACCTAGTGTACTCTCGTCATTCAGAGAAAAGAATTATTTTATGATATATTATTTTTCATCCGGAATAGCCTATATCTGATCATTATCTTTATCCTCATACAACAATGGGATGGTGATTATAAAAATATCTTCACTAAATTCACTCAAACTAACTCCATAAATAGACGAATTTTTCCCTTCTAGAAAATTATCAAAATTCTTTTCATCTATCTTTCTAGCCACTTCCAAATTCCCTATATAAGTCCCATCCTCTAAAAAATATTGATATTCCTTGATGTTTTCATCTACATTAATTAGGACTAGAATAATCATGTGTTTATATTCACTCACCTTAACTATATGGATATTTTTTGTCCCATTATATTCTCTCTATTTCTACTAGCTTCCTAGAAAGAGTACTTTTCACATCCATCATCAAAGAAAACATATCATCATCTCAAATATCATATAGATTCTCATATATCACTCGTATTTCCTTTTTTATATATTTAAAGGATAAATTAATTATGGGTTTGGTTGAGATAAATTCTTACAAGTGGCCTCAAATTATTTTTAATAAATAAAATTATTCATCCTAGGCCCTTCCACTCTCAGGTTGGTCCCATGAGTTTTTCAAAATCTAATGAAATAACTCCTCTTGAGCCTAGCTAGATGGGAATACAATATTAAGAAACCATATGTCCTCCCAAATAATGTGGAAAAGGAGGGTAAAATTAAAATAGAAAACATGTGATAAATTTAAGACTGAAAAATTGTAAAATGTATATATTTAGTGGTAAATTACAAGGGTAAACACAAGTTACGAAGGGAAAAAACCAAAATTTAAAAATATAAAAAGGTACAGGTAAGATTATTGCAAAATGTTTAAAAAATGAGTTCAAATGAGTGGTAGAATATTTATTGACATTATCTCAACCAAAAATTTATTATTTACCTCTTTTAAGTCATCAACCATTGAATACTGTCATAACATCATTGAGATGTAATTGGTATTTTCAAAAATTCAATTTTCCTCCACTTATAAAAGAAGATCACTTCCAAACATTTAGTGATACATTTATCCATAAAATTTTTATTTAAAATCTACCCAATATACCACTTCCATATATATATTTCAAATTCATAATCCCTAGTCTTTACTAACATTTTTTTGTAGTTTCAATAAACCACTTTATGTTCGAGTGGAGACAACAAAAAGTGTCATCCATGTATGTGTGGACCACCGCCTCCATAGAATGAAATATTTTTCTCCCATCACCAACAAACATGGATGAATTAACAATTTAATTAATGTATTTAATTGGTATTTATCTCACAATTAATATTATATAATGATAATATTGTGTATTCTATAAGTGGTATTAATAATAAATAGTCATTGTAAACTTAACTTCTTTATATGAACATATCGACATATATTTCTTAATTTGATTCCATTTTGGGAAAATCTATAAAACATTATTAATTTTATACTAATGGAATAAAAACACACCTAAACCTCTATAACTAAGGAAATTATGATGCTATTTTATAATCCATTCCACTATGGTCAATATATCAAGAATGTTTTAGAGAAATCGATTGAGCCACCTCAAGTAAAAAATATATATATATATACATTTACTAAATGAATAACATTTGATAATAAATAGACCTTATAAAATAAAATATATTTGAAAATGTTTCTCAAGAAATTTTTTAATAAACTTCACTTTATTTTTTAGGATGTTAGGTGCACAAAAATAATGAATCAAGACTCGTGGTAAGGTTTATTTTTCTCTATTTAAAATTTTATGAGACATGTTTGATATTGAGAATAAAAATTTGTTTTATATGGTGTATTTAACACCCAATTGAATTCACATATAATAAATATATTTTAATTTTATGATAATTTAATTTACACTTCTTATTAACCCTATTATGTTATTTTTATTCTTATATTACCATTACCGTCAGTGTTCTTTTTCTGAGTTTTTGACTTTCTGGAAACTTGTTTCATAATGCGCACTATGTTACTTTTAGGTTGTAATGAATTCATATTTCACGTATTAAATCATGATTATTTTTATATTCATGATATTAAATGTTTGAATTCATATTCCCTATTTTATGGGTTTTTGATTGAGATGTTACTAAATTAATAATGGTTTCTTCTTAAATCTAAATTTCAAAACTAGGATTGTTTTTGAATGATAATCCATTAGGGGATTTTCAATGCTTTTTATTTCTAAAAACCCCATCATTTTATTATTCTCTATTTATGTTTAGGGCTTCAAATGTATTATCATTACTTCTTTGTCCTCCTGGAATCATTATTTACACTTTGTAAAGATATTTACCCTACCTCTCACTTTTAGTTGATAATCCTCCTCTCCCATGACCATATTCATTAGATTATTTTACGTATGTAATTATCTACAAATAAATAATTTATTAATTTCATTTAATACTAATTTTCTATCTTTTAAAATTATTTGAATAAAATCAATATAGGAGAAATGATCCATTTCTACTTTTGTCTTTCCAAACCATCCTTTTTGATTAACATTTTTTTCAGCCAATTTATTCTTAAGTGACACCTTTTAAAATGTTATTATAATTTTTTTTAATGTTAAAATATTTTAACATTACTCATGTTAATATTGTGATATTTACTATTTAACCATCCAAATTATTTCTAGGTATAAATTTTTATTATGTATCAAATGGGGAAAGTATTGTGACCCTATATATTATTATTTAAAAACAGATGATTATGAATTAATAAGGAAAATGGATTATTTATTGTTTAACCATATACCTTTTTTATATAGATGTATTATTTCCATGTTATCCCATTTATTGATTGATAAATTATTTATGTTCTATATGTTTGTATCTCAATATGCATGTTTTTTGATTTATAAGAAAAACTGATTAATATTTTTATTGATATTCATATCTTTCATAGAGGGAATTAGTTGGACTTAAATAAGTATCATGTGGGTCACAATATTATATACCCCTTGATGTATCTTTTCGTTTTATCTAAAAAATGATTTAGTTATTTGGTGTATTACTAAACAATGAAAGTATGATGTCTTTGTTTTGACAATGATGAAAAGAATTATGTCTTGCCCATGGAATCGATGATAAGAATAATGTCTTAGATGAGGAATAAATAGTAAAGATCAATATTTATGATATTATACATTCCATCAACATGAATTCAGATATTTTTATCCATGTTATTATTTATATTGTTTTATCATCCATGGATTTATTTCAATCTCATGTTTAGTTATATGGAATAATTTTATACTTATTTATTCCTTCCATATTATACATTACATGTTTATTATTTCATATATTTTGATATATTTTTTCCCTTACTCAATGTTTGAGATCAAACTTCTAATGTTTTCATTTACCTAGGTTATGAAGAAAAGTATTACACTTTTTATGTTTATATGAAAATAGCATGTATAGAGAATTTATGGGAGATCGTCAAGTCTTATTATGGAATAATTAGTTTCTTATATAAGGAAAAAATATCCATTAGTTGAGAAATTAATGGGATTTTTAGCCAATTATTTTTCCTAATTATATTAATCTCTAAACCTAAAATCTCATGGGAATATATATAATTAAATGTTTTTTAGAAGTTATGAAATTATGGTATGATTACATCTAGTATATCAATGTTTATACTAATATAGGGTTATAGGTTTAGATGTAATTTGAGGATAAAATAAGGGTTGATAAGTTAAATTTGATCTTAATTTCAATGCATATATAGCCATTTGTGTTGGTATAAAATTTTATGCTAAAGTAATATTGGATTTTTTTAGGAAATATGATAAGCGAACCTCAATGAAAAACCTAGGCATAAATCTAAGGGATATGTTCAAGTATAGGATAACATCCAAAAGTTTTATCAAAGTAGATATTGTGTGGTTATTATAGAAATTACATCCTTATTTGAATACTAGCTAGTAAACGTGGTAGTGGAATAGATTCACCTAGGGTAAATCACCCTAAAAATGGCTAATTAATCATTATTTCAATATTCAATCTAGTTTAAGATGAGTGGGAATAAGATAGAACACCTAGTTAGAAACTCCCATGTGATATTATTCGGTTAACAAAATTACCTTTAAAAACATTCTAAATTATTTATTATGTTAAGAAATTAGGTTATGTAATATGAGATAATCAAACCTAAAGAAACCTATATTGAACTGAGAGTGATTTTGGTTAAATTTAAAGATAAATTAATAATTTCAATGAGTTATACATTTAAATGAAGAATTTTTCATGAAATAAGTATCTTATGGTGTTCATTATTCATAAATCATAATTAACTCCTTTTCGTTTTAGTAATGTTTGAATCCCAAAGAAACCAAGTTAACAATGGATGCCATAGGAAATGTAAATATTTTCCCAATGAGAATCCTAATAGGATAAGAGATAGAGGGAGAAATATTATGGTTATTCCTAATCAGTTATCATGAACTTTGACTAACAGAATGAACATATTTTAGTTTCCAAACAAACCAAATAAGAAAATGATAGAGTCTTATGGATGTTCGGGTGATGAAGATGATGAATGAAGATTCAGTTTCCTCAATGTTCCAAAAATGCTAAGAATTACTATGGGGAATGTCTCAATGAAACATAAATATTCATATTTTATGGAAAATTAGGTTATATAACAATAAGTTTAAAAGAAAATATGACGAAATTTGTTAACAAAAGTAGGGGAAGTGATGTGTTTCTTAGTCATACCTAATAAATTTATGTAGGATCCTCATTTAATATTATATATTGAGTTATGAATATATTTTAGGTAACCTTAACTAATATTATTATTTAGTTATAATTAAAATTTATTTTTTTAAATTTATTTCGGAAATAGAGAATGTGAAACTCTAATATTTTGAATCATATTTTCTTTTGAAACTTAATGTGTTCGATAACGTACTTTACCCAAAATAAAAACCATAATGATTCCAAGAATAGTATATAATCACTAAAATATAGATATATAATTGGTGGATAAAAATATAGGTAATAAAATTATTAAATATGTAGATAAATAAAAATAATGGTCATTACTAATACTAAGGCATTTATAAAATTCAATTAGTGCACCTAAATTACTAATAAGACAGATTTGTGCTTTAAAATATGACCCTCCAAAAATTGTATTTTAAGATATTTAATTTAAGACTATAAATATAATATGTATAGAATATATTAATGATATCAATAATTTGTCAACAAAACATTTTATTAGTAATTGACATGAAATGTGAATAATAATAGTGAAATTTTAAAAAGTCATTTCCATAGGATTTTTTTATTATATATTTAGTTTTTTATTTATAAGATAGATTCTAAAATTTTAGAAATTGATTTTGAACAAATAGAATTAATTTTTGGATTTAGATCAATAGTGTTAGATTAATATTAGTTTTTTTTATTTTTTGAAATAATTTATTTTTGGGTGAATAGTGAAAGATACACTTTTTACTAAAGCTATAGTGTTTTTGGACATGTCAAGATGTATAATGTAAATAATAATTATAAATTATAAATTATAATTTAATAATTTAATGAATAAAAACATAAATTTCACAATACTATTATGGATTTATAAAATCTTGGATTAAAAGTTTAAAAACATAATTATAAATTTACTCTAAAAATGTTTTTATTCAATTATATTAATGATTTGTTTTCATCACTTGTATAAATTAAATCTAAAAAACGTATCTAATATTTTATATCAAAATAATAATTATATTTAATAAGTTTAGTTTAATATTTAGTCAAAAATTTATTATTAATTATATTAATGTTAATGACCATGATAATTGTAAGAAGAGTTACCTTATATTTTTAATAAAATATGAATTACTAGGGTAAAATTAAGTTACCACGTTGACACATAAAATGTAAAAATGTAAAAATATAGTGTTAAATGACTTGAAACATGTTTAAAACATGGGTAAAAATGTGTGGTAGAGGATTTTGCAACCATATCTTACCCCACACCTTTTTATTTAACATTATTGAGCCATTGAACCTTGAGTAATGTCATGGAATTATTGAGATGTAATTGGTATTTACAACAATATAATTTTCCCCCACTAATTAAAGTGCATGAGTTACACCCACAAAATTATACAATTAATAATAAATTTTCATTCAAAATATATCCTATATTCCTTTCTTACATGTCACTTTCATGTTCAAAATCCTATGATATCTAGAATTTTTCCCAAGACCTTCATTTCTAAAAAGTCGTTCAAGAGAATGTTCATGTTCTCCAAGTGAGTAATACTTACTCCTTAAACTTTTATTCTTAATATTCATATTATAAAACTATTATATATTTTAAATTATGATAAAATAAGTATTAATGATCTATAGAAATTTTATTATTCTTTTGTAATATCACTTTCTACATTCCTTCAAAAAAATTCAAAAAATAAAGACATCGTCATGTGTACGTGTACACTACTGACTCATTGAACAACATTTCCTATTTTTCAAAACCACCCTACATGAATGGTTAAAAAGTTTATTCAATAAAAAATATAATATTTATAACATGATTAATATTCGGAAATAATTATTATTTTATTTTTCTACCCCTCCCATTCTAGAGAAAATGAAAGCGTCGTCCTTATACATACGAACTACCACCTCCACATGATTATGTATTTGGTTTTCCAAATAAAAACTAACATGGATGAATTTAAAAATGTTCATAGTGTATAAAAATAATATTTTTAACTCTATTAAAATTATGGAGAGATGATTTTGATATTCTATAATTATTATGAATAATAAATTTTAATATTAAACTTTACCACCTTAAATTTACATATCAACGAACATTTCTTAATTTGAGTCCATTTTGGGAAGTCCATGGAAATGTATATTTTTTTTTCTAATTTAATAATAAAATATATATAATTATAAAATTATAGAGATTATGAAGCTATTTTACCACACATTTGATGATGGTCAATATATCAAGACAGTTTTAGAGAAGTCAACCGAACCACCTCAAGTAACCACTATAATCGAAATATATTTAATAAATAAATTTTAAATGATAATAAATAAGTATTATTAAAATATATTGACATCAAAGGTTATCCTGATTTTTTTAATAATCTTAATTTAATTATGAAGGACACTAGGTACACATGTAGTATGAATGAGGGCCAAAGGGAAGGGTTATTTGTCTATATTTTCAATTCCATGAGACATATTTGATATTTTTCACCATAATTTATTTTATATTGTGTATCAACTATATTATTAAATTAAATTATAATTAATATCATTAATTTCAAGATATTTGAATGTCCATTTCATGTTAAACCTCGTATTTTATAATGATTCCTATATTTCAATTACTGTTTGGGTTTTTATAAAAAATATTGATTTCTTAATGACATGTTTCATATTGTACACCATGTTTCATTTTATAGTGTAATGAATTCATATTTGTTGTATTATTTTGTGATTATTCTTTCTATTCATGATATTAAATATTTCAATTCATGTTACCTCTTTCATGTGGTTTTGATTAAGATGTACCCAAGCTAAAATGGTCTCTTCTCTAATCTTGATTTCAAAATCAGGATTGATTTTGAAAGATAATACATATATGGAATTTGAATGCACTTTATTTATAAGACTTAGATAATTTTCTTCCCCAATAGTTATGATTAGTTTTACCATTTAATTTTACCCTTTGACTAATTATTTACCCATTGTAAAGAAACTGACCATACCACTTTTTTATTAGGAATAATCCGCTTCCATGACCTTATTTGTAATATGATTTCCTGAATTTTCATATATATTCCACAATAATTGATTATCGTCATTTAGTTTTACATTAGAATTTGTTAAAATTACTTAAATCATATCTTTATAAGAAAAATAATCCATAATTGACTTTGTCTTGCTAAATAATCCTTTGTTATATGAATGATTTTTCTTACAATTCCTTTCTTAAGAAACACAATTAAAAGTGTTCTGATTATGAAGGTTTTTTATCTTTGCAAAAATACTTTGACATTCCTTATGTTACACTTGGTGTATGTATTATTTAACCACCCACCTTTTTTTCCTTGACATTCTTATTCCTATTTATTGATTGGGGAATGTATTAACACCCAATATGTTTTTATGTCAATATAGATGATTAAATATTTCAAAGGAATTTTGATTACATATTATTTATCCATACACCTTATTTATCCAGATGTCTTATTCCCATGTTATCCTATTTATTTATTGGTAAATTATTGATTTTATATATATTTTTATCTCAATACATATGTTTACTGATTCTTAATGAAAATTGATTATGTATTATATTGATATTAATATCATTCAAACTGTAAATTCATTTGACATTAAGAAGTGAATCATGAAGATCAATATTATAACATCCATAGTCGTGTCTGTAGGTTTCATGAGACAAATGGTTTGATTATTTTATGTATACACACCCAAGGAATGTATGATATTTTAGTTAAGACCTTGAGGAAAAGAATTTTTTCTTGGCTATGTTATTGTTCTCAAGAATAATGTCTTTTAAGTGGACTTGATAGTAAAGATCAACATTTCCTACATTATAAATTTCCTCACCATGAATTAGTTATCATTATCCATGCGATTATTTATATCATTATGTAATCCATGGATTTATTTCAAAATCATGTGATCTGTTATATGAAATTATTTTATCCTTATTTACTCCAACTATATTATCAATTCCATTATTATTCTTTGATAAATTTGGATATATTTCTTCCCTTACTGATCTTTTGAACTCACCCTTTTTATGTTTCCATTTAACTAGTTTATGAAGAAAATTATCATGTATAATATTCCTAGAAGAAAATAGCATGTGTGGATAATTTTAGGGGGATGTTGAAGAATTATTATAGATTAATTAGTTTCTTACATAGTAAAAAAATTCCATTAGATGAGAAATACATGGGAATTTAAAGTTAAAGAGTTTATATAATTTTATAAATCAATAAACCTAAAAGATCATGGTAATGTATGAAATGAAATGTTTCATATAATTCATTTAATTATGGAATACCTACTTCTAGGATGTCACAGCTAATTAGTCATTTTTCTTTATTTTTTGGATAGTGAGTAAGAGTGAGTACAACATTTTGAGTCTACCTTTAGGCCAGAGATTCAATGATATATCATAGGGTTTTAGTTGAATACCTGGATAGAAGTTAGGGGTAGAGAAAATATCATAGATAAAAGTTTATATATTAAGGAGGATTCCTAGGAATTTACCTCTCAATTTTTGAGGATGTTCGATATTAATTCTACGAGTTATGGGTCTCAATGTTCATGAAATAAGATAGCGAGGTGTTCTTTTTGTAACAGCCCGAGATTTTATGAAAAATATTCTTTTTAATTTCATTAATGTCTTGTGTTGTACACTACACCAAAAGGATCTTGCACAACACGCATCCTTGACTTGCCTTTCATTATACGCAATCATGACCTTCCTCGATAGCGTGTGTAGTACGCAATAACGAGTTTCACTAAACAACAATATGCTATTAAAATATTATTAAAACTAGCCGTTATGAATAGTAATAACCACCTTTTGAAATTTTGTAATTTTTTTTCAAAATTGACTTCATTTTTGGATTTGGAATATTGAAATTAGCTTAGGGTGAAATTTTGGTACTTTTCGGATAACTTTCATTTTCTGATGAATAGTGAAAATTACTAAATTTTAATTAAAAACAACCCTTTTGATCGAAATAATTAATTGTGATAAATTATTAATTTGAGTGGTTTAAAAGTATATTTAGAATATAGTTTTACAATTTAACACAATTTTGTTAATTGGATGTAATTTCACATTTAAACCAGACATAAACAAGTGTCAATCTTTTGATAGTTATTATCTCTTAAGAACACACTATTTGTTTTGACGACGGGAATTAATTTTTAAATTAAATAATGCAACTGATATGTTTTGAATTTGGTAAAATAGACATCATTTTTGAGTTCATAATATCAAATATAGCTTAGGCCTAATTTTTAGTATTTTTCTGGAAACTTTCATTTTTTGATGAATAGGGAAACCACTAAGTGGTAGTTAAGAAAAATGCATTTTTAATAAAAATTAATTTTACCGCTTCTGTGAGTGGAATTTCAAAAATCTGAGAGATACGGTTGATGTCAGTAAGAAAAATGCGGTTCAACGAGATGAAAATAATTTTTGGTGAATAGTAACTTTTTACTTTTTTTTACCACGGTTAAAAGTAAATAGGGTAATTAATGGTAAAAATGATATTATTATTACCCTAACACATGTCCTAATTCTATTGGATAAGTGTAATTCGACCAAAAACAACCTTAGGAATAAAATATGACCATTTAGGCTCACTTGAATTAGATTAGGACATTTATTATTAATTTATTTAAAGAAGGGTTAAAATAGTTCAAATCAAAGTTTAATAAGTAAATAATTTTTAATATAGGGTTATACATAAGATAAATTCGACTATAAATAGTAATTAGAAATATAAAAATATTTCATACATAATGGTATTTTATTTGTAATTTTTAGACATTAAATAATTTAATTTATTTATGACACAAAGATGATGCAGTAATTGTCTTATTAATGAAATATTGACACAATTGATGTTATAAATACTCAAATAAATGTAATTTCAGACTTTTTATGAAATCAACTAATTTTCTAGGTTAATATGACATGTCGTTATTGATTTAATTAACTTTGTTTGAACTAATCATTCTGTTATGATTTTCATAAAAATCAATTACAAAATAGTGTCAAAATTGACATAAAATAGTTTTTAAAATAAATATTATATTATTAATTGTTATTTTATTCCTAAAAATATAAGGATCGACCAAATGACTTAGATAAGGTTATATATATTAATAATAAACAAATTGGGGTTCGTTTGGCTTCTTATAGTATGTTTATTAACCTTATAGTATAAGAACACAAGAAGACACGGTAAAAGTAAAATTATTTTACATAATGTTAAATCTAAATGATAAGGTTAAAATAGGAACCTAAACTTGTCTAAATTCTATTGGATGAGTTGAGTTCGACCCATCCCCACCTTAGCTTCGAAATGAATCAATTTGGAGCTATTTAAAACCAAATATGACTTTATAATAAAATAATAGTTTTAGTTATTTCAAAGGTGCCCCTCTCCTCCCTTATAAAAGGGCACCTCCTCCCTCTCTTCCTCACACCACTTTGAGCTTTCAAGCTCGGCCAACCCCTAAAATATTCCCTTCTACACTTCCCTAGAAACATCCTAGAGGTTTTGGGCTTCCTCAAAGACCAATTTTAGTGCCCTAAAAGGAGATCTCAAAGAGGTGCTTCAAAGAAGAGGTAATGTCCGTTACCGATTCTTTCATATTTATTTCTTCTTCCACTTCTTCTTCTTAGGATGTTTCATTATGAAGTAATAACATATGTATCACTTATATACTGATATGTTATTATAATTATGAAACAACCTTATTTCACCATCTATCCATCCTACGGAAAACGAAATCACCGCGCGTGCGTACGTACGGAATACCGTCTCCACGCCGTGGTGTAATCTATTTTCCACCACCACCTTACTTGGATGGGTATAATGGTGTACATAATAACTATATATTATTATTGTAAAGTTAAATTGATTCTGAAATATTATACATACACTTCAATACAATTCCACGATCATGAGAATGATATCATCGCTCGTGCGTACGTACGGACTACCGTCTCCACGACGCGATGAGATTCATTCTCCACATTAACCATTCATGAATGATTATAAAGTATATATAATAAGTAATCATGAAATATATGACATAATAATGATACTGGATTTATGTGTATATATGTGTATGTCATCCACTTAATTCCATTCAACTCAACAAGGAAACGAAAACAGCATTCATGCATACATACGACCTACCGTCTCCATGAACGGTGTATTTCTTTCCATTTACTGATCTACTATATATATGTATATTCTGAATATATATTATATATAAATCATGTTTTATATTCTATAATTAAGTAATCATGATCTAAGTAATCATATGAATAATTACAAGTCAAAACACGGACGAAAAATGAAACGATTTTACCCAAAAAAACTCATTAACATGGAATTTACAAAAGAACGGGTAATATAAAGTCATAAGTGAACCATATATGATATCATAACAATGTGTATGATTATGGAATAAGTCAATGACATTATTTAAATCATTATACAGGAGGTTCGGACACTTAAGAAGCAAATCGGACCTAAGGTAAGGGAAAATATCACAATCTCATTTTTTATCTGAGATTGTTTATACTTTGGTATTTACTAGGTTCTATTTTATCATCCACATCCATGTTTCCTCAATATGTAATATTTATATCCTTCTACAGTAGTTAATATCCAATTTTACCCTTCAGTGAGTTTTTTAGTAAAAGATATGAAAGGAATCTTTTGTCGTTTTTCGTACGAGGTACTTTTTGACCTTTCCGACAAAAGTATGAAGAATGTTTTTTTAACTTATACAGAATGAATGGATTTTTAAAACATTATTTCTGAGAAGCTTACTTGAAAATTTTTCAAGTTTATTTTTAATAAACTTATTTTAGTTTAGAATTGTACGACATGTTAGGAAAGGAAAAGTGTTTTTGAAGCAGAAAGGATATTTTTCTCAAGAATGGAGTTCAAGTGTTTTATCAAAATTATTTTCCTTCTAAGATAATAAAGGGTTCTGTTTCAATCCCTATTATTACACTGATTTTATTATGTTGTGATGGAATTATATTTATGAATTCCTTTATCTTATATGAATTGTTTTATGATGTCACGATGTTTAAGATTCCCATTTTTATTACATGGGTATGCAATGATGTATGGTTTGTAATTTTGTGGCACACATAAGAATGGTATCATTATGAGATGGGTGGGACCTATATCTCCCTCCAATGCATTGGGTAAAGATTTTATATCTCATGAGATAGACATGGCTGGAACGGTAGGTTATACTGGTTCAGTGAAACAGGACTGAAACAGGGAGTGAACTCGGTTCAGAAATGGACTTTGTCCACTAAGATAGTCTTGGAAATGAGTCTTGACGAATAAGAAATGATTATCATTGATTATGTGTGTATGCCATAAAGTTTCATGTTTTAAGTTATGATTATTGGGATTACATTTCACTACTATGATTTATCCCATGTTATGATATTATGATCTATTTTGTAGGTTATGATTTCCAAAATGTTATCTTCTTATAAAAATGATGTGATTGATATTTATTTTGTTTACCCTTACTGAGCATTTGATCTCACCCTTTTATGTTTTCATTTCCCTAGGATATAAAGAAAGGTTTTAGGTATAAAAAAAGGAATATCTTTATTGGAGATGTTGAAGATCTTTCACCATGATTAGAAGATTATATTTCGTGTTTCCAAAGACACTAAACTATTACGGTCCTTGTGTGTGTGTTTTTGTTATGTAATAAGTATTCCGAAAAAGTAATGTAATATCAATGTACGTCAGGATTCGGGTCTCTACAGTTGGTATCAGAGGAAAATTTTAGTCAACCTTTGGAAACTAGGATGTGAAAACGTTAGTGAGATCCCTAGAGGTATTTCTAAGGTATGTTTAGGGATGTCCCTAAGGATAAGTATATGTATAGGATATAGTCCTAGAACTTTGGTAACGATATTAGATTGAACCAAAGATGTTAGATATTTATGTTAATCCCCTTTTATTATGATTTTTTCCTCTCACACTATTCTTTTTGGGTTTTAGAAAATGGCTGGAAACAAGATGATTCACGATAATGGAGGATATGATGGACAATGGAATGATATTCTTCATGAGCAACCAAATGAAATGGGATTTGGAAGTCCAAACATCATTATTATACCGAATCAGAAATCTCATAATATGATCAATAAAGTAAAATTTGGTAAGTTTCCTGACTCGGCTAATAAGAGAAAGATGTAGTTTCATGATGATCATAGAGGAAAGAAAGTTCAATTTACCATATGTAAATCATGTGGGAAGAGGCATCAAGGAGAATGTTTCAAAGAAACTGGAAGATGCTTTGGGTGTGGAACAGAAGGACACAAAGCCAGTAAGTGTAAAGGAAAAGGTTCAGTTAACACCAGGGATGAGGATAATGGTATTTCTACGACATCAACAATGGTTAAATGTTTTAAATGTGGAATGTACGGGCATTATGCAAACCAATGCCCTAAGGGAAAGTCTCATGAAGTGAATCAGTATGGTCATATGGGTAGTATTTATGTTGATGATGATAAAGAGACTACAAATGATATGTGAGATGAAAGAATTGTTGAAGCTCGGTCAATGGTTTAATAATGTAGTGGAATGATTACATGTTTATCATGTGTAATGTTGTATAAGTAATCTCATGGTACTATCGAATAAAGAGACATCTAAGGATTGTTACACTGTTGTCTTTCCTTGAGTTTTGAAAGTGTATGATTAATGGTACCAGTATCCATGAAAGGTTATTCAGATATTTTCGGAATGTAGATGATATGCGCATAATGAAGGGATTCAGAGAAAATTAAATGTTTGATAGTATTCATGAGCTCATGACTGATATAAGGAAATAGTTATATCATGGTTTGAGTATATATAATTTTGGGCTTTTGGTATGTGGAAAGAGTTAACTTTTGACAGCATTCATGTTTTCAATAAGGTTTAATAGGTATTCATTTTTCAAGAGAATACATGATTAAGGTATTCACATGATTGGAATGTGACCAACAAGATATATGGGGGATAAATGATGGTATTCACATGCTTGGTTGATGACATTTCAAGTAATCGTTTTCTTTATACTATGAGCTTGGACCGAAGTATTTTAGATAATCCTTAAGATTGGAATGGATTATGTTGGACATAAGTTAGTATTTTTTAAGGATAGAACTTTTTTTTGATGTTATAGTAATTTAGGTTTAGAAAAATGACAACCTGCAGGACGGGTGACAATCCATCGCGTCAGACAAGGCTGTCGGAATCGAACCCACAACCGAAGTGCGACTGGCCTTTATCGCCTACCAGTAGCCTACAGGAAGTCCCTGTTTAGTAGAAACTGGTTTTATTATATTATGCAGTATGATATATGAAGTATAAGTCCATTTTAGGAACCATATATCATTAATCTCACTATAGATGGACTTATGTATTTTTTGATAACTTTTCTAACCTTTTGTTTGAGACAGATGGAATGACCCATCATTCTATCACATGATCTGCTAACTCATCACAAATGACAAATTCAACTTCATTTATTTAAGAGATGAAGTGGAAATTGTATAAAGAACGACCAACGGTGAGACTATAACGAAACCACGAAAGTATTTCTTCTAATTCCAATTTCATCAAATTTAGGGAAACAATCTTGAAAACCAAAAATGTTGTCCTAGTTCTCTTATATCTGATAAATCAGATGGTACCTTAGATAGTCACATATTTATGGCTTTGTGATTGCTGTAATTTCCATAGCCATGTTCTCTACCACTCTCCATCAGAACATGATGGTTAGATTTCTCTTCCATATCCATATTATCACCTATGTGGAAACCCAATGATTAGTTTATTTGGGTAACCGTTACGTTTCATATTTTTTTTAAAGATTGGTTTTGGTATTCCTTTTTACAATGTGGGTTTCTATTAAAGAAACTTTCGAATAGTAAACCATTTATAACCCCAACGAATTTCGAGGGCGAAATTCATTTTAAGGGGGGTAGAATGTAACATCCCGAGATTTTATGAAAAATATTCTTTTTAATTTCATTAATGTCTTGTGTTGTACGCTACACCAAAAGGAGCTTGCACAACATGCATCCTTGACTTGCCTTGCATTACACACAATCACAACCTTCCTCAATAGCGTGTGTAGTACGCAATAAAGAGTTTCACTAAACAACAATACGCTATTAAAATATTATTAAAACTAGCCATTATGAATAGTAATAACCACTTTTTGAAATTTTGTAAATTTTATTTTCCAAAATTGACTTCATTTTTGGATTACGAATATCGAAATTAGCTTAGGGTGAGATTTTGGTACTTTTCGGATAACTTTCATTTTCTGATGAATAGTGAAAATTACTAAATTTTAATTAAAAACAACCCTTTTAATCGAAATAATTAATAGTGATAAATTATTAATTTGAGTGGTTTTAAAGTATATTTAGAATATATTTTTACAATTTAATACAATGTTGTTCATTGGATGTAATTTCACATTTAAACCAGACATAAACAAGTGTCAATCTTTTGATAGTTATTATCTCTTAAGAACACACTATTTGTTTTGACGACGGAAATTAATTTTTAAATTAATTAATGCAACTGATATGTTTTGAATTTGGTAAAATAGACATCATTTTTGAGTTCATAATATCAAATATATCTTAGGCCTAATTTTTGGTATTTTTCTTGAAACTTTCATTTTTTGATGAATAGTGAAACCACTAAGTGGTAGTTAAGAAAAATGAATTTTTCATAAAACTTAATTTTACCGCTTCTGTGAGTGGAATTTCAAAAATCCGAGAGACAAGGTTGATTTCAGTAAGTAAAATGTGGTTCAATGAGATGAAAATAATTTTTGGTGAATAGTAACTTTTTACTTTTTTTGACCACGGTTAATAGTAAATAGGGTAATTAAGGGTAAAAATGATATTATTATTACCTTAACACATGCCATAATTCTATTGGATAAGTGTAATTAGACAAAAAACAACCTTAGGAATAAAATATGACCATTTAGGCCCACTTGGATTAGATTACAACATTTATTATTAATTTATTTAAAGAAGGGTTAAAATAGTTAAAATCAAAGTTTAATAAGTAAATAATTTTTAATATAGGGTTATAAATAAGATAAATTCGACTATAAATATTCATTAGAAAGATAAAAAAATTTCCTACATAATGGTATTTTATTTGTAATTTTTATACATTAAATAATTTAATTTATTTATGACACAAAGATGATGCAGTAATTATCTTATTAATTAAATATTGACATAATTGATGTTATAAATACCCAAATAAATGTAATTTCATAATTTTTATGAAATAAACTAATTTCAATGGTTAATATGATATGTTATTATTTATTTAATTAACTTTTTTAGAACTAATAATTCTGTTCTGATTTTCACAAAAATCAATTACAAAATAGTGTCAAAATTGACATAAAATAGTTTTTAAAACAAATATTATATTATTAATTGTTATTTTATTCTTAAAAATCTAAGGTTTGGCCAAATTACATAGATAAGGTTATATATATTAATAATAAACAACTTGGGGTTAGTTTGGTTTCTTATAGTATGTTTATTAACCTTATAGTATAAGAACACACGAAGACACGGTAAAAGTAAAATTATTTTACTTAATGTTAAATCTAAATGATAAGGTTAAAATAGGAACCTAAACTTGTCTAAATTCTATTTTATGAGAGGCGTTCGACCCATACCTACCTTATATTCTAAATTAATCAATTTGGAGCTATTTAAAACCGAATTTGACTTTATAATAAAATAATAGTTTTAGTTATTCCCAAGTTGCCCCTCTCCTCCCTTATAAAAGAGCACCTCCTCCCTCTCTTACTCACACAAAATTGAGCCTTCAAACTCAGCCAACCCCTTAAAAATTCTTTTATACACTTCCCTAGAAACATCCTATAGGTTCTGGTCTTCCTCAAAGACCAATTTTAGTGCCCTAAAAGGAGATCTCAATGAGGCGCTTCAAAGAAGAGGTAATGTTCGTTACCGATTCTTTCATCTTTATTTCTTCTTCCACTTCTTATTCATAGCTTGTTTCATTATGAAGTAATAACATCAGTTTCACTTATATACTGATATGCTATTATAATTATGAAAAAACCTTATTTCACCATCTATCCATCCTACGGAAAACAAAATCACCGCGCATGCGTACATATAGAATACCGTCTCCACGCCGTGGTGTAATCTATTTTCCACCACCACCTTACTTGGATGGGTATAATGGTGTACATAATAACTATATATGATTATTGTAAAGTTATATTGATTCTGAAATAGTATACAAACACTCCAGTACAATTCCACGATCATGAGAACGATATCATCGCTCGTGCGTACGTACGGACTACCGTCTCCACGACGCGATGAGATTCATTCTCCCCGTTAACCATTCATGAATGATTATAAAGTATATATTATAAGTAATCATGAAATATATGACATAATAATGATACTGGATTTATGTGTATATATATGTTTGTTATCCACTTAATTCCATTCAACTCAATAAGGAAACGAAAACAGCATTCGTGCATACGTACGGCCTACCGTCTCCATGAACGATGTATTTCTTTCCATTTACTGATCTATTATATATATGTATATTCTGAATATATATTATATATAAATCATGTTTTATATTCTAGAATTAAGTAATCATGATCTAAGTAATCATATGAATAATTAAAAGTCAAAACACGGATGAAAAATGAAACGATTTTACCCAAAACACTCTTTAACATGAAATTTACAAAAGAACGGGTAATATAAATTAATAAGTGAACCATATATGATATCATAACAATGAGTATGATTCTGAAATAAGTCAATGACATTATTTAATTAATTATACAGGAGGTTCGGACACTTACGAAGCAAATCAGACCTAAGGTAAGGGAAAATATCACAATCTCATTTTTTATCCGAGATTGTTTATACTTTGGTATTTACTGGGGTGTATTTTATCATCCACATCCATGTTTCCTCAATATGTAATATTTATATCCTTATACAGTAGTTTATATCCAATTTTACACTTCGGTGAGTTTTTTAGTAAAAGATATGAAAGGAATCTTTTGTCGTTTTTCGTACGAGTGACTTTTTGACCTTTCCGACAAAAGTACGAAGAATGTTTTTTCAACTTATACGACATGAATGGATTTTTAAAACATTATTTACAAGAAGCTTCATTTACAAGTTTTCAAGTTTATTTTTAATCAACTTCTTTTAGTTTATAATTGTACGACATGTTAAGAAAGGAAAAGTGTTTTTGAAGCAGAAAGGATATTTTCCTCAAGAATGGAGTTCAAGTGTTTTATCAAAATTATTTTCCATCTAAGATAATAAAGGGTTCTGTTTCTATCCCTATTATTAAATTGGTTTGATTATGTTGTGATGGAATTATATTTATGAATTCATTTATCTTAAATGAATTGTTTTATGATGTCACGATGTTTAAGATTCCCATTTTTATTACATGGGTATGCAATGATGTATGGTTTCTGATTTTGTGGCACACATAATAATGGTATCATTATGAGATGGGTGGGACCTATATCTCCCTCCAATGCATTGAGTAAAGATTTTATATCTCATGATATAGACATGGCTGGAATGGTAGGTTATACTGGTTCAGTGAAACAGGACTGAAACGGGGAGTGAACTCGGTTCAGAAATGGACTTTGTCTACTAAGATAGTCTTGGAAATGAGTCTTGACTAATAAGAAATGATTCTCTATGATTATGTGTGTATGCCACAAATATTCATGTTTTAAGTTATGATTATTGGGATTACATTTCACTACTATGATTTATCCCATCTTATGATATTATGATCTCTTTTGCAGGTTAATATTTTCCAAATGTTATGTTCTTATGAATATGATGTGATTGATATTTCTTTTGTTTACCCTTACTGAGCATTTGAGCTCACCCTTTTATGTTTTCTTTTCCCCAGGATATAAAGAAAGGGTTTAGGTATAATAAAAAGGAAGATCTTTATGGGAGATGTTGAAGATGTTTCACCATGATTAGAAGATTACATTCCGAGTTTCCAAAGACATTAAACTATTACGGTCCTTGTGTGTGTGTTTTTTATGTAATAAGTATTTTGAAAAAGTAATGTAATGTCAATGTACGTGAGGATTCGGGTCTCTGCACTTTTAATGTTAGAGAACGGTTTCAAGCCATAGGCTCGAGTTTCTCAAGTTGTTTAATGTATAGAAACTGTTCTATTAGTACTGTAATGTTGTGGTGAAATATCAGTATGAATAGCTTGAGGTTCAAAAATATTCTATGTCTTTAGTGAAGAGTTAAACATGTCTTAATAATTGAGTAATTTTTTTATGTTATCCTACTCTTTCATTAAAACCTCTAATAATAATTTTTAAATCATTTTAAAGATTGTGTTTTTTATATTTTAAATATAAATCATGTTTTTTCTTCAAAAATATCTTGGGGAGGATTCTAAAAATATATTAAATTAAAAGATGGGGTTTTTCAAAGAATATCTAATTTTAAATATGGTTGATGTTAAAGGAGTATTTAGTGAGGATTTGGTTGTGATTCAAAGTTATTGTTGATAAATTTTGTATTCCCCAATGTTGTTGGTCTTTTTTATGAGGTATCTTCCACGATTTTGTGGTTTTCTGTGTGTTTTTATTATTAAGGGAGATTTAGTGTTGTGTCTTATCCCTTATGATATTGGGCCATTAAATTTAATGAGTAAGGTTTACATAAATGGATTTCATGATACATATGCAACCTAACTTTACCAAATAAGTAAAAATATTTATATTTAAAGTTCAGGGTCCATGCATGATATTCTCTTCAAAATTATAAATGGGTATATATGGGTTAACCTATTTATGGACACCTATTATATGGTGTGGAAAAAGAAAATTTTATTTTTCTAATGCAACACAAAGTCTAACCAAGGTTATCTCACTCAAGGAGTGTCATAGTCAGTCCAATAACTAATTCTATTCCACCTAATATTATTTTATTGACGTTTTTATTATATATAAAAACCATTTTTTTGGTTTCTTAAAGAGTAATGGAAAGGAAAAATAAAAACTAGATGCATGAAGATGAAAAATCGAATGAATTTTAGGAAGATCGTTCTTGGTCATAGGGTTGGATAAATGGGTTATTTCATTATTTATTTGTTTTTTGAATTCAATTTTACAATCCTATTACGGTGTAAAAGTATTCATAATATCTACCTTGAGTGGGAATTTCTCCTTCCAAGGAAACCTCTTCGGCACAAAAATGGTTCACCTCCTTGGATATAATTTAGGAATGGATTCATGATTTATTCTATCATGGATGTTTGCTACACCTATGAATTATACTCACATTTAACAAAAAAGAATCATAGAATTCCAGAATTTAAAGTGAAATAATTATAAATTCCATGAAACCTTCCCTAGGGAAAATCCTTGGTTTAGTTAATTTTCATTGAAAAGTGAAAAGAGATCATAATATAAGGATGAGGAAGTAAGGAAATGATACTATAGATAGATGAGAATGAGTGATGGAATAAGAAAGGGGAAACCATAAATTAGAAATATCAATATTCATTACATTATAAAATGAATTAAAATTAAATGGAAAAGAAAAACCTGAGAAGAAAAATCCTTACAGTGTAGTGCACTAGCAGATCCTCAATAATTGATTCTTTTCATTCCACCCATAGAATCTTATTTAAAGTCTTTAATCTACCCCCAGGTTATCATAAATGGTATATTAAATGGTCTCAGGTCATGATTGATCATCTGAATTCTTCAAAAAGTGGGTCCTTAAATAATTATTAATAAATCAACGTGTCATGAATCTAATTGAGAGTTTCACAACATGTAATTAATTAAAAATGTGTAATGTGTGGGGGATGAATCAATTCAGGGATTGATTACTATGCTAACTTCATGTATTGAATTCCTTCATGGTCCATATCGTGAATTACATTCATGATGTTAACTGTTGTTTTCTAGCTGATTTCACCCAATTTTTCATAATTATTCATTTCCAAGCCTTGTACTTAGCCATTGTGTTTTACTTGACACTGTTTTACCTTCAATATTCCTTGAAAAATTCTATTGTTGAGACATGATACTTTGAATTATGGTGAAAATTAGCCTTATCCTACTTAATTTATTCTTTTTATTCATTTTACAAACATTTGTGCTATCCTACCATAAATCCCAAATGAAATTAAATACAAGAAATCATAAAATATTAAATTTTAAAAAAATTGGGTTTTATAAAAAATATATATAAAAAATGTGTCTATTTCAATTACCCCCATACATAGAACATTCTTATCCTCAATCATCCAACCACAATAAAATTTAAATGGAATTTCAGTCTACAAATATTTTAATTTAAAAATAAAAAAAATTAAATGTTAAAAAATGGAAAATAAACATTTAAAATTCACACAAAAATAATTTCCTAAACGCAACATTATTACAAGAAATAAAGAAAATCATGAATTTTTCATTTCCTCTTTCTAAAAAAATATTTTTTCTTCCTTCAATTTTTTATCTTAATTAATAATTAAAGAATATTCCATTTGCTATATACCTCACATTTAATTCGATTTTACACATCTCTCAAGGTAATAAATTTAATTATAATTGTGCTCATATCTAAATTACATGACAGTTACCATAGACTTGAAATGCATCTAACCTCTCAACCACATAAAGACAAGAAAAAATCAACCATGATGACATTGAATTTAAGTTAAAATGTCTATGGGGTTTGGGATTGGTTTTTAATGAATAAAAATAAATCTCAAATAGTAGTTTTGACTCTTTGACATACACCATGATATCAAAAGATATAAATAACAAAATACGCCTGCAACTGTCATCTTCCAACCCCAAAAATCATAGTAAGAATATGATAAAAATAAGCATAAATAATGAATCACCATTTATTTATATTTTTTTTTAATTCTTAAGATAAATCTAATATCCACCACCAAACCTCAAATGATGAAAATTACCTTCAATGGTGATTTTTGACCCTTGAAAGACACAACACAATTTTTTTTTCATTTTTTTCATTTTTTTAAATGAGAGAGGTGAACAAAAAAGTATAACGATAACATGGAATGTCCGAAAATATTAAGAAAAAACCCAAATTTCATTAATGAATTACATGCCCGTATATCAAAAACCCCCCACTTATTATTTTCAATATATTGAAATATAATGTGGGTATTGTAGGAATAGATATTATAGGCTTATAACATATCTCATTTACTAACAATGGTATTCATTTATTCTATGTGTAAAAATAGGATTGAGGTCAAGGTGGGTCCATGGATAATGGGCTCCACAAAAAATGCCTCAATCATATTAAAATTGACACATTATAGTAATAGCTCCAATAATATTCCAAGTTAGTTATAGAATAATACATTCCATAGTCTCTCAAGAAATATACATTTAAAAGAAATGAGAAATATTGGTTCATAATAATTCATAGGTATGAGAAAATTTGGTTTGGGGTGATTATGCATGCTTATGAACATTAGTAATAAACTAATCTATATCAATTTCATAAATTCAAAAAGCGCTAATCCTACTAAGAATTTCATTTACAAAAATAATCTTATTCAAAAAAATAATTATTTTTCAAACTTTTTCCATCATAATTAACCTTATTTATTCATTTTACCATTTTAATCATCTAATCATGTTTTTTGTGAAAATAAAAACATGACATATTGATTATCCAAATCAACTAATGTATCTTAGATCAACACTAGAGTAAAAGTTTTCATGTTCAAGTTGTTATTTTATTTTAAATCTCTAGAAAAAATATATGAATGATAATAACAATTGAATAAGGAAATGAAAACTCATACTCCCCCTCAGGTTGACGCTCCAGTTAAGTTAGTACAAGTCATGTTATTTTCTTCACTTCATTATTTGACAATGTTAATATCTTTCACAATGTTTATTTTTGTTTCATTATTCATTATTCCATCATTTCATGACATTTATGTGTTTCATGATGTGAATTAAATTCATGACATGACTTCCACCTATTTTATCTAGTTTCTTCCTACCATCATTTGGTGCCATAAGGATGGACCTACAAAATAAAACCACTCTTTTAAGTAAAAGGACCACGTCAATTAAGATCAAAATTACATAAGGATTGGGAAATAATCCTAATATATTCCTAAAAATAATAATTGAAAATAAAATTACTAGAAATTAATTAAATAAAATTAAGGGATAATTCTTGGTTTGATCCCCCAAGTGGGCCTTGAGATTTTACTGCTTCCATGATGATTATACCAGCTGTCATCCATAATCTTTCGGTAGATAGAGTTTCTTAGACTTGGGTCACCACATGTTATTATTACCGACTTGGAATTATTCTTATTTTTTGAGGAGGAATTAATAGATAGAGTACACAATATCCTGCCCATTTTCAATGATGTATGACATGCATGGTGGGTGTCGAATATGTTTAAAACCTTCTCCTCTTTGGTTGTGAAAAGTGAATCCTTTATTATGATATCCAGTGTCTGCTCTAGTTATGATGCATTAAAATAATAGTAAAAGGGTGAGTTAGAAGGTGATTTTATTTTGAATCAAATTTGAAAAAGATGAAGCAATAATAAAATTATCCACTTTAGTGTAGTCATCTTGGGTCTCTGGTTATTCAAGAAAAGCCACTAGGATCTCCTCAAGGGCTTCCTCCAATAGACGTTCAATATGTCTAGGGATTTCTATCCATTCCTAAATAGGTTAATTTTATTTTTTTCATCCTCGTCTAGAAAAAAATATGATTCAAATGAATCTATAAAATCAAAACTACAGGGGAAATTATCAATTTAGATTAAATGAAATTAAATGATTTTTAATGTATGAAAATGTCAAATCCACGAGTTGGTTCATCTTGAATATTTTTTTCAGTGGAAATAACCTCATTTAGTGATGTATTAGTTGATGTGGGAAGTTATTTTGGATCCCCTATTTTTTATTTTAATTCCCCCACTTGGGTGGATTCTTCTTCTTCCATGGCCAATTATAGGTAGTCAGGTGATGATTCTTCTATCTTATAGATAGGGGGATCTCATTGCATTTCATCATCATCTCATTGACTCTAAAATTGATCTAAGTATTATCCCATATTTCTATCAACATGTGGGACTTCATTATCACTTTCTATCTCTTCATTGTATTCGTTAATTTGAATCTCCAGATAGTTGGGTTGCAAATGGTCTTTATGTTTGGCCTTAACCACTTGGATTTCTTTAGATGAACTAGGAAAGGCCAGGTTCTCTTCCTATGGGTTAGGATCAGTCTGATATGACGATTCTTGGAAATATATATCTATCCATTCCATTTTTCTCTCCAAGTCATGTAATGAGTCTCTATTCTTTTGTAACTAGTGTTTATTATCAGCCACTTGTTCTTGATATTTCATTTGAGGGAGTTCTTTATAATGGTTGGGGGAAGCAATGCTCACTCTACTTGTGTCTTGGACACTTCTTGATAAAACTTTGGGAAGTACTCCTAGAGTTTACTTAGATATATGTAAAATCATTCAAAAATTTAATTCATGAGGGTATATTAATGTTTTTGGATGAGGTCCTTGATTTACTTTTCTAGGATGATTTTTCATTGGGCACCCCTAATCTATCTATAAAATAGATCAAATATAAATTTTGTATACTAGAGGAGTCAAATATGGGTTCTTGAACCTTTTAACAGTTATTCCAAGCATAATAACATAAATTTGAATAAATCATGACAAAAAAAATATTTTTTTTTATAAATTTAAAAATTGGAAAATAAAAAAAAATTGAATATTTAAAAAGTGATTGAAAGACTTATTAACTCATAAATATTGATGTCATTTTTTATTCATGCTTGTAATAGGTCATGGAAAAAATTAAATTTTATTTTTCTAATGCAACATAGAGTTGGACCATTTTTGTCTCACTTGAGGAGCATTATAGTCAATTCAATAACTAATTTCATTCCACCAAATATAATTCTTTTTTATGTTATTATTATTTATATAAATATTGTTTTTGGTTTTTTTAAAGAGTAATGAAATGAAAAAATAAAACTTAAATGCATGTAGATGCAAAATAGAATGAAATTATGGAAGAAAGGTCTTGGTCTTAGGGTTGGACACAATTTTTAGTTCTTTATTTATATGCCTTTTATATTCTATTTGACAATGCTATTACATCATTAAAGTACTTATAATCTCAACCTTTAGTTTGAAATTTGTCTTCTAAGGAAACCACTTCGACACAAAAAAGGTTCACCTCCTTCATCAAAATGTAGTAATGGATTAGAGATTCATGATGTGGTGTAAGTTCTATGAACTAGTGAATTGTACTCTTATACACCACAAAAAGAATCATATAATTCATGATTATAAAGTGAAATAATTATGAACACCATGAAACCTCCTCCAGGTGAAGCCTTGATTAGTCACTTTCCATTCTAAAGTTAAAAGATATCACAACAAAAAGAAGGAAAATACATATAATGAGATTAGGGTCGGAAGATAAACACTGATGGAATATGAAATGGGAAACACTTTAATTGTAAATTAAAATGTTTATTACATAACAAATGGAATTTAAAAGAAAAGGAAAAGAAAACAATAGAAGCAACATCTCTACAACACACATTAGAGGATCCTTTGGAACTTATTCTTCTCAACACACACTATACTCTTTTTTATAGTGTTTAATCCACCTATGTAGAATCATAAATGGATTATTAAATGGTCTCAGGTCAAAATGGGCCATCCTAGGTAGTCAAAAAAGGTTCTATAAGTAATTTATCACAAATAATAATTTATTGTATCTCTTCAATAGTTTCATTATGTATAATTAATTGATGACATATATTGTATAGGGGCCAAATAAATTCATGGATTTTTTCATGTGCTGAATTGACATCCCAAATTCTGTTTTGTTTCATGTCCTGAATGACAATCATGATGTGAATTGTTGTTTTCCACATGAGTTCTCCTAGTTTCTACCATGTTCATCATTTCCAAAACATGGACCTAGTTCTTGTCTTTTATATGACGGTACTTCACCTTTAATATTCACTAAAAAATATTGCATCATGGCATGATGTTTCTTCACCCTACTTAATTTAATATTTTTATTCATTTCCCAAACAATTTTAGTATCCTTACATAATAAAATAATAATTAAATACTGACAAGGATAGTGTATTAAAGAATAATTTTTTTGTTATTTATACAAAAATATATGAGAAATATGACTCTTTCATCTATAACATAAAGAAATTTGTAAGGGTAAATTTACAAAAAAACCTTGATATGTAGAAGTAATCCTTTTACCATAACAATATTATGATAATCAGAAACTCAAATTGATGTTAAATGACATAAATCCTAAGATATTAAGTCATAAGGATGTTTCCAAATCATATGCATCCTTGGTTATACCATGATATTCATTAAATGAATATATTAAGGTAATATTGACCATGAAATTCAGGGGAAGATAAGTTAAATCATAGTATGGTTTCCAAAGATTTATTTTTGTACAACCATTTCACCAGTGTTCTTAGAGTTACATCTGAAGGATTTGGGGTATAACGGAAGTGATCATGATTGTGCCAAAAAATGGTATTTTCATTAACTCCTTTGGATTTCTCCATAAGCTTTTATGAAATAAAAACCCTAGAATTAGTGATATATAAAAATCACATATTCTTTATAATTATCTAGAGTCCATATTAAGAGTTACCTCTCATTGAAATTCTTTATTAATCAACGATTTAATTGATATCTCTTATTGTCCCATCATTGTGTTAGAGGAATCAAGCATATATTTTCTTTAGCAGTGATCCTCTTGTGTTCTATGAACCTTTCATCATTGAAATAAAATTAATCAAGTGAAATAATATAAAATTTTAGAACATGAGTTGATTTATATTGATCATAATAGAATCCTTTGAGGCAAGATAAAATTACTCTAGTTCTCCCTTGACTCAAGAGGGTGATAGTTGAGTATCTCTCTCCATTCATGGGAACATTATAGGATTAGAGATCTCTAGGGTTTGAGAGAATTATTTCTATAAATTGTTGTGTCTAATGATAGATAGGATTAGTTTGGGTTCTAAAATAAAATAACAGGTTATTTATAGACATAGGGTTATAGAATAAGTAATTACATAGGGCCCCATATTATTCTCATAATACATAGAGAGGCCTATTTCTAAATAATATCCATATTACTATTATTTACTTTAAGAACACTAAAATCCATGATAAATAAATATTATTTCATTAAATAAATGTATTGACATTTAATAACAAATGTTTAATATATAATTTCTCACCAGACCTTTTATATCATTATTACCATCCTCCACAATATCTATTGGTCTCTGAATAATATCTATTTTGTTTTAAATAACTAATAGTAAATAATATAACATACAATAAACTAAAAAATAAATATTTATTTAATGTTTGCGTAAAAAATAAATACATGTTTTTAACCTTGTGATTTTACCAGAGGTAAATAAATATTATATATTTTTATAAATAAAAAAATATCAACCCACAAATAAATATTTATTCAATATTCAACTCACATAATATTCTCTCAAATAATTGGTGACTGAATATATTCAGTCAACCAAATAAGAATAAATTTTAAACCATGCATGAGAATAATATTTATTTAATATGTTATGTTTTTCAAAAATATAACCAGGGTTCTAGATAAACTTAGGACATGACCATCTAGGACCCTTTCTCAGTGCAATTAATCTAAATCACATAAATTCCACTGTTAGTGTCTAACAATATTCCAAGGCTCCTTTTAAGGAAGAACTTAATGTCTCAATGACATAAATCCTCATATAAATTCACACTGTGTAATATAATCTCTTTATCATGACATCTCTAATCACGATGTTTTCTAACTAGATTCATCAACCTATGCACTTGATGTCTCTTTTTATGAATTTATAGAAATGAACATTCCTATTGAACACAATAGAAATCGATTTAATTAGGCAGTTCTATTCGTATAAAATATCCCAAGATATAAAATTTTATTAAATAAAAAAAAGTCAATAATTATTTTCCATATTATTCATTATTTAAATATCAGTTGTGACACACCCAACACACCCAACTTCACCATAAATATATATCATTATGGTTTAAAAAATATATATCAAAGTACGTGACTCATCATATGCATTAATAATAATATTAAAATATAAGGACCACTAAGAATGTCTACATATTGGAATATATAATAAAACATATAAATTTATTTTCATTATTGGTGGTCTATGTTCTCATAACCTAATTATATTTAATATTACCAAGAAAAAACTTGATAAGAATATGTCTTGATGTCTTATGATCCTCCTACCATTGATAACCTATATCATCTATGTCTCATTAGATAATATCTTCTAACCATAAAAAACAAATTTAATAATATTTTTTTGGACGTTATAGGTTTTAATAATAGTGGGGAACAACTATTATCTTTCAGTTTGACATATACCCTAAAGAAATTATCACATAGATTCAACACAAAAGACCAATCAACATATAATAAGATATAAATTAATATTAAACACTATGAAGATTCTAGTAATTAAATAGTAGTTGGTTCCAAAGAACCAACTCCAAAAATCTCCTCCTTACACTATAGCCAATTAATAACAACTTAACTGACTATCTTTACATTATAAACATTATTTTACATGGATATTGATATATATATATATCAATCCCACCATGCAACCTGTGGTTGTTTTGTTTACTATGTACATATCTCTTTGAGAAAATCCCTCATGAGATTATATCATAATGTGTATATTTTCCCCCCTCCATCACCAACAACTTGGATAATACTATTGTTAAAATTCATAATGTAATAATTTAATTTTTAATATCTTGGTAAAACTCGAAAATCTATAAAAAAATCATCGCTAGAATTACTTCTTAATTTGTATCAAAAGACACATCATACTCAGTCTAATTTAGATATCAAAACTAATAGTTATAATATGTTTCACCCTTTCTATATTATCTTAACCTAATAATGATAATAGATCAAACTAATCTAAATAATACAATTTTTATATTCCCTAAAAAATCAGTATCCCCATTTCTATATTTATTAGGAACTCATCCAATTTTTCTTCCTTAAGAACTATCAATTATCTCTAGTAGATAAAAAATATAGTTATCCTAGTGTCATTTTAAATTTCCATTATATTCTGATTCATAAGAAAAAATAAACTTGTATATATTTCATGGAATGTGAGATAGATTTTTTAAGTACACTTTGGTATATGTAGACCATACAGCATAAGAATACCATGTTCCACCGGAAAAATTAAATTTTATTTTTCCATATTATATTTTTCAATACCATGTAAGCTATGTAATATTACATGGATTAGTAAACCCACCGATCTAAGATAGTAGATCATGTTACCTAGAATATGGGTTTTTACTTATGTTATTTTTTGTGATATTTTTTACAATTATATATCCATAAGACTAATCACCTATTTTATAAATGTTGTCAAACATACCTTTCTTGGAAAACTATTACATTGCCACTAGCCTCTAATAGTAACCTGGTAACATTTTGTCTCAAATGAGTATACTATTTTCATTTTATTTATTTCAACAAATAAATGGATCCTTGAAACTTTCAATCCATATTATCTTTTTTATGTATCCTAAATTTATGGCCACATTATACAAACATTTCCCACAAAGTTACCTCTAAGGGAGATGGACCTAACATTCAATTAATTATATAATTGTCAAAGTATCTATAAAAAGTATAATTTAAATGGATTTAGTCATTGTGGATTAATGTAACTAGTCAATCATAATTTCCACCTTTCTTTTAATATCAATGCATTGTATAACGACCTGAGATTTCACTATTTTTTTCAATAAATAAATATCATTTTAATTGCTTGTTCTATATAAAACACTAATCTGAAAAAAAATCATGGTATGCTAAAATAAAATATGACCATTATAATACATCTATTAAATTAGAATGTATAAAACAAATTAACCATATTATCAACTTTATAAAAGAAATAAATGACATTGAGTAGCTGAAGTATCACATATGAAGCTCGTTTATCCGAATTTAAAAAGGTGGTAGATAAAATAAGGTTTTCCATAGAATAAGAACAATCTAAAATTGAACAACTATGATATGAGTGATATCATATATGAGATAAATTTAAGGTCATGGATGTTTCCATGAGATCTATACTAGTGGAGTCACTAACCTCAACTGCCACTAGAGCTTACATTATGCTTAGATGTCAAGAGAAGAACTTACTATTCAATATAATTAGAAATTAGGATTGTATAATTAGGTAATTATTAATTTAATAGGTTATTTATCACATGTATATTACACATTTTTCATTTTCACTTTAAAGAAAAAGGATGTTTTTATACTAATTCTTTGATATCATTAACAATATCATTTTATTCTTAAAAATGAAGAAAAATTTATGTTACTTATTTAAAGAAAATAAATTAATTATATATTTTTGTTATGAATAATATATATTTTAGAGTAACACTAATTTTATTAGTAATTGATAATAAATAACTATAATAAAGGTTAATACTTTAAGAAGTTATTTTCTTATAAACACGATTTCTTATTATGTTTTTTGTATTTTATCTAAATGTTAAAATATAAAATTATAGAAATTGAATTTGAAAAATAATATTCATTTTTGGATTTATAATTTAAATATTATTTTAATATAAAATTTTAGGATTTATCTAGAATGATGTGTTTTTAAGTTAACACTAAAAAATATAGTTTTTGTAAATAACTTAACTTTTATAAAATTATTAGTACATAATTATGGATTGGAAAATAATAAAAACTTTTTTATATGACTAGATATATATTTTATTAATTAATTTTTTAATTTTATTTTTTTACTAATTTATAAGTTCATATATGATGTTTTAGAAATATATATATATATATATATATATATTATTAAAAAATTGTTTTTGATACATTATACATTGAGTATTTTAAATTTTATTTTTATCACTTTTAGAACATTCATATAGTAAAATGGATTTTAAATTTGGAATCATTAGTTTCTAATTATTTAATAATTATCAATTAATTTTTATTCATAAAGTATAAATTACTTTGGAAAAAACTAGTTTCCTAGGTAAATATTAGAAGGGGTAAAAATTGTTTAACCAAGAGGGAAAGACGAAAAAAATGTTTAAAAAATGTGTGGGAATAGGTGGTTGAGGAATATATTGACCTTATCTCTTACCATATATATTATTTCTAAATTTTCTAGCTACTTTATTTTAGAGTGGCTTCCCATTATTAAAACATTTTAGGTATCTACTAAAAAATGCCATCCCTTTTCACATATATAAGGAGAACTTTGATCCTCAATTCCCCTCTCACTAAAACCCAATTATATCATAAAAAACCTGTATAAACCTCTACAAATAATTAATAGGCACCTTATATATGTTATTTTATTCTTGGAATACCTTACCTCAAAGGCCTAACCCCTTTGTAAAGGAGATAATCCAAGAAGTGAGATATTTATTTCTAAATTATCATTTCTCATTTGTATTTTTTATGTATAAATTTCTTCATAAAATAACCTTGAAACATATTAAAATAATATCATAAATATTATTATTATAATATCAAATTATGATAATGATTTTACAGGAATTTTCCACCTTTCAATTTTCTTTTATGAAAACTAAAATTGTCATTCGTGTGTTGTGTGAACTACTACCTCCGTGACACCCCACATTTAATTTTCATTCAGAATCACAAAAGTATGGTCCTAATAGGTAAGATAATAAATCATTAAAATATTTATAACATATTTTATATTCTTAGATAATAAACTATTTTACTCCTTTTCCTCATTCTATGGAAAATGAAATCAACACTCATTCATACATACGGACCACCACCTCTATTAAAACAATCGATTTCTATTTTTTATTTTCATCAAAACAATAAATGGATGGTAATGATAATTATTTTAATGTATAAATATGATTTTCCATGATTATAAATTTTTTGGAAATGAAAAATTTAAAACCTATTAATAATGTGAGTAACAAACAATCATGGTAAATTAAATCATCCAAAAGAGAATTCTAAGTGAAAAAAATGATTTCACTGTACTATGAAAATATTGTTATTTTATATCATTATAATTATAATATATAAAAATAATAAAATAAAAATAATATCAATATTCTTATGGAATAGTTATATTAGAACTAAATCCCTCAATAATGATCCATTAAGTATGGTATTTTCTTCTTTGGGTTGGTTTTACCACACACTCAAAAAATGATAATAATTTCTATGATGGATAACTATAGGAATTAAATTCATTATAATATATGTTATAAATATTTAAATAATAATTAATTTTTGTTCTTTTATAGTAATATAAAAATATAACACATTATTTAAGAAAATACCCTTCGTTCTCTAAGAATCATTGAAACTTTCTCATCACCAAATTAATCCTAAAAGAACATAATCAAAACTCATATAGAGTGAAATTATAAAATTATAAATAATTATAGAACATAAATAATAATACCTTTTATGATATATAAAATATAAAATTTGAGAGAATAATGAATAATAACACCACTAATATGAAAGTAGTTCAAGATGATCAAGATTACTCACACCTGATATATAAAATAGATAATTGATAAATAATATACATGTAGAAAATAATTATAAATTATGTCTATAAAAGTTTATTTGTATAAAGTTTTAAAATAGGTTATTTATATATATATTTATTTATATAATATTTTTGAGTTTATTTGACTAAGCAGGGAAATAAGGTATGAGTTTCTTGTCTCAAATTTTTATCCCTTTGGACAAAATTCTTATTATGCACCAGGATAACTTAAAAATTATGTGATTAATTCATAATGAATTTATTTAAATATATTCATGGGGGTTTGAGGAGATATATCATGTTCTATTTAAAAAATCTTTTGATTCTAAATATTTTGAATTTGAAGAAGGGGTTTTGAATAAAATGTTACTCAAATTGTAAGTCTTAAATTGATAATATTATTTTCAAGTTAATATTATTATGAAATATAGTAAATTTAAATAATTTATATTATTTATAAAAAACCTTATCATTTTCATGTAATATTCATGTTTCTTTAAATGTTCTTTTAAAATTTCATTTCCCATGAACTTATATTTTTACCTGAATTTTTTCTTGTATGCAAAACTAACCCCACCTCTTCTTCTCAGTTGTGACCTCCATATTCACATGACTCTATTCATTTAATCCAACTATAAATTTATTTTATATGAAAAAATAATTTATTACTGTCATTTTATACTACTTTACAATATTTTTAAATATTTTTTAAAAATTAACATTTTATATGGATCATTTTCATCAAAATGTGAAAAGTTTATCTTATTATAATGTTAATGTGTGATCATGTCATTATTACACCCTAGTAATTTTCTACAATTCTTTATCTCTTTGTTTTAATGGTTTCCAAAGAAATTATTTTTCTCATAGTTTTATAAAATATTTGTTTTAAAATTATTTTAAAATAATAGGAATATTTCCTATTTCCAATGTGTTTTTTATGAAACTTTTAAAACGTGTTTTCCATAAAAGTAATTAACATTTGATACAAATTATTATTAATAGATGATATTATTTAAATGATATAATCCACTTTATTTCTTCAGATGGCTTATGAAATATTCATTTATGTCATCGAAATGATACATCACTGCCTTTGTCTTCCCTATTTATTAAAGGTTTACAAACCTATTTATTATTCCAGTTCTTCCCCTATATTAATATCCAATATTTGATTCCTTTTATTTAAGGGTGTTCCCCTAGGCTCTATAAATCAACTTATTTGGTGAATCATTGTCTTAACTGTATACCGTTGATCTATATGGTGTAAATACCATATGCTTTATTATCTTGATTAAATTATATATACAAAGAATGTATCTTAATGTAATTATTTACAAATTTATTTTTCATGGGTTTATAATATTATGATATTTTATGGAATTATTAATTATATCCTTATTTGAACCCATTTGAAAACCATATAAAACTAGTTTTATTTATACGGGAACTTTATGATGTGTTGAATGAAAGTCATTTTATTTACATGGGTTCTTTATGCTATAAAAAGAGAATGATTTTCATTTGAAAGTTTAATAAAACTAACTTTATTTCCATAGATTCATTATGATGAGACAAAAGAATAATTTTAATGATGTATACATACGTATGGATAAATGACAGGTGGGTTCCTATATCACCCTCTACTACATTGGTTAAAAGTTTATATCTCAAGAGATTTGTATTCAATGGAATATTTTAGTTTCTTATAAGTATGGGAACTAATGGGTTGAAACATAAAAGTAATGTTTACCTATACTAATATTTTTTCCATATTTAAAAGATATCACAATTTTATGCTTACTCTCATTCTTATGTTATGATTTCATAACTAATTTTTATTAACTCATTCATGTATTATGTCATGACAAGACTTATTTGATGTTGTATAATATATATTTTTTTGAGTATAAGTTTCTTATATATCTTGATTATACCCATATTATCATTTTATTCACAATAATAATATTTTATTGTTACAAATTATTTTTAATCTTATTGAGAACCTTAGCTCACCCATTTATTAGGTTCACATTTACCTAGGTTATGAAGTTAGGAAAAGTATGAAGTGTGTATAAGTGTTTATGATGTCTATAATTTCATGGAGACAATGAAGACTCATAACAGATTAAGTTGTTCTATATATGATAGAAAAAATGCCCAATTGATACAATGAACACGAGTATTTTAGTTAATATTTTTTCCAAATTCTATAAACTATTGACCAAAAAGTTCATGGGAATGTATTATAATGAAATATTTTCTTTAATTTATGTGGATGAGATAGTGAAATATGTTGGCTTCTATATATTGTTTATGTTGAATACTTATTAATGGGTTTACATCAACCACTAAAATATCGAATGAATTTTTTTACATGGAATTTAACATTGAATTCAAATTAACTTATCAATAATACATAGTTGTTACTTACTAATTTATATACAATTTATTGTTCTTATTAAATAATATACCACCCACCATAGTGTTTATAAAATCACCACTATAGTTTTAAAAATCCAACACATTATATCCCTCTGGAATAATTACTCCCTCTAACACTTGTACTTCTCACATAGAAATAAAATTGGTATGATTAGTAACTTTTCTATCTTGGAAATGTCAATATCCTTCATAGAAATATGATTATTAATTGAGTCACACCTTGTGTTTTCATGATGTAAATTTAAATATTTCACCATATTTACCATGGATCCCATCTAAAACACCTGAGGCTGGGACATAATGGATTTACTTCATATCAAATCTTTATAAGATATTCGTTGTTCAATATAGTCAGTATCTGGTTAGTTGTTACACTTTTATTTACAAATGATATTTTTAAAAGAATTATGAAATAAATAATGAAGTATATAAGACTATTCATAGATCATAACATATTATTAAATGTGAATAAGAATATGTGAGTTTAGGAAACCCCTCACTCTATATTAAAAGGTCAATGAATAATTGGTTGTGATGTACTCTAATATACTAGCACAAAGGATCCTATATCCTTTACCAAGTCAATTAACAACTTCACCAAGTATTCATAAGTTATTTTAATTATTCTCACATAGTATATAAATTGACCTCTATATTATTCTTAGAATAGTCTACACTATCTAACTGATCTAACCCTAAAAGTTTTATGGTTTACCATTATTTGTAAGGGATTCATATCCTAGAACAGAAGTATTTCATATACCAAAGAGTTTTAGTTATAAAGAGTCTAAACATCATACTGGGTATATGCATAAAAAATTATAGTATTATTTTACAAATAATTAACTATACCCAACTAGATACGAGTGTTATAATTTTATTCATCTTTTATTTCCAATTTTTGATATTTATGATTAATGTTTTACCGAACTATTAATTAAGTGTAGTTTAGCATAACAAAAATTAATTTCAAAAAAGAAATCACCTTGTGGTGTTCAATAGAAAATTGAGATAAATGTTTGAGAACACTTATAAAAAATAATAATTCAACCTGAATCAATCCATAGGGTAATAATAAGTCATGTGTTACTAATTTTTTATATAGGAATAACCCTGTTTCAACCACTATAAAAACTCACCTTAATTTTGTAGTTATGTGTCTATCACTATTGATATAATAATCACCCTTACTCAATCAATGGTAGGATATATGTTACTTATTATAATGTTAATTTATATTTAGGAATCTAGACAATTGAATAACCATTTCTCATCCACTGAGATGGAATAATTTACTTCATGAAATAATTTGCGTGATTCCCTTCTAAAATAGAAATCACCATTTCTTAGCCACTAGGCAAGAAAACCTTACATCTTGTAATGTTTTTGTCTACTTCTCATTGATCACAATCACCCCTTATCAGTAAATATGATAACACACATATATTATTAGGTTCTTTTAATAAAACAAAAATTTATTAAATACTCAAGAAGTGAGAAAGAATAATTAAATTATACGATTAGTATATTCCTAATTTAGATGAAAATAATAACTTATTATTAAATTCATTTTAGTTTTATTTAAAATAACCTTACTATCAACATAATAAAAATATATATTCATATTCAGCATACTACCTATAAAATTTTTGTCTCATTTAAAGAAATTATAAAAGAACCATTTATTTTAAAATATTCTTGGTATTTTCAACCTTGAATTTCCTGTTCTTCATAATAAAATTCTTGGAACCGAGTTACCCAAAAATTTTATCTTCATGTTGATTATTTTTCAAAAGACTCATGAGCTTTTAATCTATACTGGTCATCTAATAAGATAAATAAGGGGAATATTTAAGGTAAACATTATTTTCTGAGATTAATGAATAATTTCATATCCATATGGGTTCCTAAACTACACTAATTGATTAATGTACACAAGTGTATTGAATAAATATCAATAAATAAGTATTATCTTATATTTTACACAATTATAACATAGTTAAAATATCACTTATCTACATTTCCTATCTTCCCTTTTTAATGGATTGGAAATGGTGTTTTACCGTAAAGGAATCCAAGACCTTATGTTTAATTAATAGTTTTGTTGATATAATAGATATTATGATGAATCATATTGGTGTATTATCTCCTTTTATCTTCTACAGGCATATAATTTAACCTTCTCTAATTTTATATGGTGGTTAAATATGTATAAGGAATTCCTGCACATAGTATGAATATTATTATAGTAGTCCAATGTATGAAACATCTACACCACCTTTAGAAATATACACTAATTTGGACAATATATGTATCATAAAATATTATAGTGTTATGGAAATTTCACTTTACATTCTCTATATTAATTAAAATTATTTTTTTTCATTTTGATTACCAAGGTAGATAATAATTTTAATTTTATTTTTTAATCTCCCTCTATTTTGTTTAAATACAATATCCCTCACCATTGGTTTCAAAATATCCTATCATGTGGATATTTAGTGGTAATTACCCATACATTCTTTATCATAACCCATAATTGGGCAATGAATATCACTCAAATATATTTAGGTAGGCCCATATTTACAACTACATTAACTCAAAACTCCTTTATCTGTTGAGTGGACTCCGTAATCATGAAATCCATGAATTGGATTTCCTCAATACTTACCTAAAAAACGTAACTTGATAAAATTTGGATTCTATAAAAAATTCCAATTTGGTTTAGTTGGCCCAACTACCCTAATTATAATTACCTCAAAAAATTAAGAGTCCTATCTTTTTCCATACAAACACTTAGTTCTATAGTTGAGTTCTTATTCAATTAATGAAAATATTATCTAAAATAATACTTGATTTGATGGTTTTTTATATTTATGTGTAAACATTACATTTTATCTTCTTACATGACTGTTAATAATATGTATATTTTACTTAAGTGATTAACCATGCGTTGATAAAGTTTACACATATTATATTTTTTAATTCCATCTCGCATACTTGTTAATTAATTAATTTAATAATTAAAAATACATAAATAATTAACCGTGCAATTAAAATAAATAAAATAAATAATGTGTAACAACCACAAGTCTTTGTAATGTATTCATCTAGTAAATGATAAACCAACCCTTAAAATTAATGAATAAACTCATGGAACCATTCCTGGTTTTATTTTCATTTTACATCTATGACCCTTTATACCTTTTAGATTAGTTTTCCCTTATATTTGAACTTTAATAACCACCAAACTCATGGAATATAAATTTATTATATAATATTTACACACACATTGCGTAGGGGAACCAAATAATTGGGTAAGGGGTTTATATAAAAGTAACCATGCACATGCATTCCCTTATACAATTAGAAAAGGGGTACGACACACATTCCATTATTTAATTTAATAAATTATTCTAAAAAATTGATATAATAATAAATAAAACTGACCAATAACGTATATAGAACATTATATGTCATTGATATCCATATAAATGAAGCAAAAAAATATTTTTAGAATATACAACATTCACTTTTATTCATTCTTTTATTATGATAAAACCACATTCAATAAAATCAATTAATTATCTTATTGATTAATTAATTCATTTTATCTTTTTTTGAAAAGCCCTATAAATTCAATAATTTTAATTTTAGTTTTTTTATAAAATTAATTACATTTAAAATTAAATATGTAAACAATTTGTACTTGTAGGGAACACAACATATAACAAAATTCTTTATTATTGGTCATGTATTAAATATTCACATGGAATTTTAGCATACATGGAAATTCACATGGTTAAGTATTGTGAAATTCCACATTTCAGAATATCATATAATAAATGTGGAATTTATAATAACTGCACTTGTGGTAACCCATGAAATATATATATTTTTAAATTCCTATAGAAAATATATCGACTGTTATGGTGAATCAATTATGGAAAATTAATCAATAATTTAAATAATCTTAAAAACCTATGACATAGTAGTCCACTAGATGTAAATTATGAAGTTTGGTTTTAATTATATAATAATTATTTCATCAAAAAATCTTATACATTTGAATAATGGTAGATTACATGACAAGTAATTATGAGCAACATGCATTGTATATCATATTCCGTGTCTCTAGGGTACATTCTTGGGTATCTAAGAATTTTAACCTTGTAATGATTAATGAGTTATATAGTGAGTTAACTGAATATATGATGTATAATATAATTAATTATGGGTTTAACAAAATTATATCTATATTCATTACATGACGTGTACGCCAACCAAACGATTTTCATGAAATTTGATGGGTGAAACATGTAGAATTATATGGTGTGTGAGAAGGCTACATGACATATAGTCCCTAAATACATCTGCCAATTTGGATAGTCAACACACAATGTTTTAATTACACTATGTAATTATTTTCATGTGGTGATACTTGTATCCCTTGGTTCATCTAGATATATTATAACTCGTTTCACAGTGATTAATTTTAGGTACATTCCATATAACTATGTCATTCTTCTAGAAACCTTATCACATCCTAATAAAACATCCAGTCATTCTCCATATGTTCTTCATGTGTTCTAGATCATATAAATATGAACAAACATATAATGTTGACTATTATTTCAAAATGAAAAAACACAAGAAATGAAATACGGAAAAAGAACAGGACTATCAGTCAATAAACAAAAAATAATTATAATTTTTTTTTGACGACTCTAAAAGAACTTGAATGTTTTGTGGCACTATATATGTTTTCTAGACCATTCCCAATTTTGGGTTTTTATCAAATCCTTTATATTTAGTCTCACAACTAGATGAAATAGAAAACCCATAATCCACGAGAAAGGATCCAAAAATATATTTTATAATTAATTTGAGTAAATATTAAAAATTATTACTTGTCGGAATTCATTATTTTTCAATGATTATTGGATTAAAATATTGATTTAGATTCTAAAATACAAGAGGGGGGGGGGGTGAATTTTTAGTTTAAAAACTTTCGATTTTAAGCTTAATGAAATATATGTTTAACAATATTAAACAAGGTAAATTCACAAACCCTATTTGGTTAAAAATCAAAGAGATAATTGGAAGGGACCATGTCCAATTATAAGAAACCCAATCTTAAGCAAGTTAAACTTAAGAAAAATGTAAGCAGGTTTTTCATAGAAAACGTTTTCTACCTTAAAGTGTATAGAATATTATTTATCATAGTATACAAGTATAAAAATATATAATAAAATTATAATTTCTTTATTTAACAAAATGTGACATAATTAAAACTTGTTACAAGAACAAGTAAACAAGTAGGAAATCTTTTAACCCAAAGAAAAGGGTATCCAATAACCTTGGATAAATGTCCCTTGATTTATACTTTCAAGATAGTCTATCTTACATACACTAGTGTAATCCCCCAATAGGATTATAGTTGTTTGTCTTGATATCCCTGCAAGCCCTCAATCTTTAATGTAGTCAGCACCTCTATCTTTCTATCCCTAGAATTCCTCAATCTTTAAGTTAGTCGGAACCTCTTTATTCCTAATCCTGGATGTCAAAGAACTTTAAGGTAGTCGACACCTTTGCTTGTTAATCCCTAAAAGCCCTTTGAATTTAAGGTAGATGGAACCTATATCTTCCTATCCTTGAAATCCCTCGATTTTACACATCAACAATTAGAGTCACATTTATGAAATTTGAACAAGTTGTTCACGGTTGAAAAAGATGTTCACAAATCACACAATGAAAGAGATTCCATCTCTATCTATAAATCACTTCACATCATATAATATCTAGGATCATCAATCGATATTGAGATCATTTAAATGAGATCATATTTTTAGGAAAAATATTCAATGGTCAGCTCCTCCTCCAATGGTCATATTTTTTCACTAATCACAGAGGGACCTAGACAAATTTCACTTAGCTAACAGTTAGTTAGAAATAGATTATATGACATCATTTCAGTGTAAAAAATCATTTGTAAAGAAATTTAATCATGTAATAAAAACAATATTATGTTTAATAAACATAAGAAAATTAGGATTCAATAAAGTTAGAAAAATAATTTATGTAAATGAAATAACTATAAGGGAAACCTTTAATTATATTCTTAAGGAAGTGAAAAAAGGATTCTAAAAATATTGATATTCAGATTCTATTTTTCAAAGAATTTGGAGTCTGAATTCTACTACATTTAGAGTTTGAATTATAAGGAATTTAGAGTCTGAATTTCAGAGAATTAGGAGTCATAAGTTCAGAGAATTCAGAGTATGAATTTTAGAGAATCCAGAGACTAAATTTTAGATAATTCAGAGTCTGAATTTCAGAGAATTCAACATTTTAATTTCATAGAATTAAGAGTCTTAATTTTAGAGAATTTAGAGTATAAATTTCTTAGAATTATGAGTCTAAAATAATAAACACTCAGTATCTAAGTAACTGTAATATTCTAAGGTTTAGAATAAGGATCTGATTATTCTTAAATAAATTCGATCTTAATAGAAATAAGGTTAAACATAGATATGGAACATTAATAAAAACATAGAAAAGTAAGTTAAGGTTAAAGAAAATTAATTTCCTTAGAGAAATAAAATAATATTTAAAGAAAAAGTGTTTGTGATTTTTAAAACATAAATTAATGGTAAAATTCATAAGATAGATTGTTGACTTAACAATATCCTCATTTTTGGAAAGAAAAACCCACTTTTGGAAAAAAAATATTTAGTTTAGAAAGCTTGAAATAAAAACTTATCTACCTTATATTTAACTTTGTGAATACGACTAACTCCTATATATTTTTTTCAACTTAAGGATTGTATTATCTGGAATAAGAAAATTTTGAAAATAACCTTACTTTTCTTAATAACATTAACTTTAATATTAAGGTCCCCCTTACTTAATAAATTTATTCTATTGGGTAAAATCCCCCATAAGATGATATTATTTTCAAAACATTCTCCACCTTTGCGATTTTCAAAAAAGAATAGAGGGGAAAAATTTTGGTACCAGAAAGGTTATAAAAAAGAATGAGTGAGAAGAAAACATAACATACAATATTTTATTAACCTTAGAAAAATAATTTGAGTAAAAAAAGATTGGAGTTAAAATCAATCATCCTTCTTCTTCTCTAACATAAGCTTCATAAGGATGGTTTTAATCTTCTTTATCTCTTCATGATCTTCCTGGCACTTCTTGTGTAACTCTTATTTATCTTGGTTCATCCTCTCGAGAGATTGAATTCTTTTTTATTGAGATCTGATAACCAATTCTTGCAACATGACTTTCTCTACAAACTGATATGTGGTATTGGTTTCTCTCTTTTGTGAAATGGAAATGGAGTTATGTTTTCCATAAATATATCTATCCTCTTGAATCTAAGAAGCTTTCTCCTGGTTTATCCTTTTGGAACGATTCTCGAACTTCTCATTAGACTTTTTGAATTTCTATTTGGTTGAATCCATTTTAATCACCAAAAGTATTAATATAATCATACAATTATTTCGACTAAGATGTAATCTTCATTAAAGACATCCTATGAGATTAATTTTAGATCATGAAGGTTTTGAAATCCGTTTCTTGATTGATTAACTTCTCCATAAAACAAATTTTTAGAATCCATCTTCACGTTCACTACCTTCTGAATAAGTTGACACAAGAATTAAATATTTGGAAAGAATGAAATTGAATCAAAAAGATTCTTCAAATATTTCACCACAAAATCATGCCCCAAGGATTATGATTCAGAATCTAAATCATATTTCCTTAGAGGAGTATCTTTAAATTCATCAAAAAACATAGACCTGGATGATTCAACTACATCACCTTTCCGAGGTGTATCATAGAGAACTAGATTCCTTTTAGCAAAAAAATTTCAACATTACTATCTACCTCAGGATGATGTTCTAAAACTTTAACTTCCTCTTCTTGTTCCTGAAAAATATCATCATTGTCCTTGATTTATTCAATAGAATGATTTCTATTAACTTCATCTTATTTATAAATTTACATTCCTTTATCTGAAACTATTTTAGTGGATGAGGCTTGGGATGGTTTTATAGAGATTTTATCAGAAGTAATCTTCTCTTTATGACACTCTTATATCATTTTAATCAAATCTTTATTATCTTCAAATCCCTCTTCTTATTATTCTTGTTGAATTTATTCCTCTTAAACAATCATTTATGAAACCGAAGCTTCCTTCAAGAAGGATTTTGGTACTTGAATTTTTTTTGAGGATTTCTCAACATTATTTAACAATGATTCAACAAGCTGAGCCTCAGATTCCTTTTCCTTCTACCTTTTCTCTTTAGAAACTAAACTTTCTTTATTTCATAAAATGATTCCATTTTCATTAAATTTATTTATGATGTCCCATTTTACATTAATTATTGAATTTTTCATTATGCCTTTCAACCTAGGTCCATACATTGTTCCTTTCAAATTCATTTACTTTATCCTTCATGGATTTAATCCATTCGTAATCACCTAATCATTCATCAGTGATTTTTAGTTATAATTGGGAAAGGAATTATAGATGTTCCAATTCATTTCATAAATAATTTCTTGTCCTTATAGGTTGATTTACATCACTAATGATACTATCACGAGGATGATTCTTAAGAAAAAACTGATTTGGGTTTTGTAAAACATGTTCATCAACATAAGGTAGAAAATATTTTGGGGTAAATACTTCATAAATAGTTTCTTGAGTATCTTACTAATTAGAAGAATATTCAATAATATTTTGATAATTAGTTTTTGAAAACACATGAGAGGATATAGGTTGGGGTTTTTTAAATACAAAAGGATCACTTTCATCAAATTTAACATGAACTGTTTCTTAAACAACATAAGAATTTTTGTTAAAAACTATATAAGAATTAGAAGTAGTGGAGTAGACTAAGAAAATTACTTCACCAGATTTGGGTGATAATTTATGTAAGTTATCTTTAGTATTAAAGATGAATAATTTTCATCTAAATAAATATAAGTAATAAAGTCTAGGTTTTTGAAAAGTCCAAAATTAATAATATGTTTTGTTAAGAAATGGTCAGATTGAAACTCAATTTATTTTAAAACAAGAAGTACATATAGCTTCAACACAAAAGTGTGTAGAAATAGAATATTCATGTAACATGGTTTTTGTTATTTGTTGAAGAATTCGATTTCTTGTTTCAAAAACACCATTCTGTTGAGGAGTTCTTGGAAATTAGAAGTTACCAATAATTCCTTTGTTACTATAAAAAGTTTCAAAGTATAAATTTTAAAATTTTTCCTAATGATCAAAATTAATAGTTATTAATGGAAGGGTTTTCTCATTTTTAAATTTGGCGGAAAAAGATTTAAAATAAGAAAAATATTCATATTTCTTTCTTGAAAATAGACCCATGAAAATCTAGTGTAATTATCAACTAAAAAATACATAGTATTTTCCTCTAATACATTCAATTAGTGTTAGACTGAAAAGAACCATATCCACTAGCTCTAATGCCTTAGAATTTGAGACTTCACTGAATGATTTAAAGCTTGACTTATGTTTCGTTCCATATTGACCGAGATCACAAGCTTTTTTAGAATCAAATATAAGATCTGGTAGATCTTTAACAAGTATTTTATTTTAGAGTTTTCATCGGTTCATAAGATTACAATTTCCCAGTATTCAATTCCATAACCAAGATTTATCTTTCATTTCACTATGTAAATGTAGATATTGGCTCTTAAGGTCTTCTATGTTAAGTGTATAAACATTATCATGCCGATGGGTAGAGAGAATAAACTCTTCCTTAGAATTTTGTTCTAGGAATTTATCATTCCTAAATTCATAAGGTAACCTTCATCAAATAATTTTAATATGATTATAATGATGTGTTTAAGACATTTAATATATAAAACATTTGAAATTAAAGCTTTTACAAGAAGAACATTGTTACCTATACCAAAAATTTCTCCCTGAGCATTATATCCAAAAGATTATTTTCCTCCTTTCATCTTGATAATATTTTCAAAGAATTTTTTGTTACGAGTCATGTCTTGGGAGCATACACTCTCCATGTACGATGTATTATTGTTGCTACATCCTTTTTATTCTTTAAAAATTGTTATACTTTCCGAAACAAAAATTTCTTGGATATGTAATTATTATAAAGTATAATATTTAGAATCCTCATTTTCTTAAGAGAATAAGCTTTATAAAAACCTAAGGATTGGGTTTTGTTAAAAAAAATTTCTCCTAATATCCACCATATTGAAATTTAGTTAAAAAAGGAGAACATTGGGGAAGAAAAGAGTTATGAATAGAAACTTTTTTTGAATAAGTATAACCAAATCCAGAAGTATTTCTAAGAGGAAAAAGTTATGAATATATTTTATCAAACTATTTCTTTCCAGAATTGAAGTTTGATAAAAGTTTCTTTAAAGAAAAAATTCCATATTTTATTTTAACGACTAAATTCTTATCCTCACAGTCATTAGTTTTTGAATTTGAGTTAGCCTCTAATTTTTTTTTCCTACAAACGACATTTTAAAGATCCTGAGAAACTTTATCATTCTCAAAATTAGAATCCTTAAGGTTTTTAAAAACATTAAAAAAAGAGTTTTTCATCAAGATATTTAGAAAGATATGGTACTTCTTTTATTAAAACAAATTCTTGAATTTGTTTTCTCTAAATTCTTTTTTATCTTACAGTTCCCATTCTCAAGTAGTTTAACAAATCTAGAAACTTCTTCAAATGAAGGTAATGTATTATCTTCTGACAAAGAGGATTATTCATTTGATGATTCATAATATTCTTCATTAGGAAAACTATCATTTAAATAAATATTGGTTAAGGATTTATAATTGTGTTCCTTAGCAAAAACAATTGGTTTTCAATAAGTAGTCTGGCTACAAGACCAATATTCTTCTGACTAGAAGATTCATATTCTGAATATTCATCTATAGAGTCACCACCACTTTCACTCAATGTGTCATTATCTTTCAAGACTTTCTTATCCTTATATTTTTAGTACTTCATTTGACCCTTTTAGAATGAATTTCCTTTATGTCATTTCTCTTAATCATAGGAAAATAATTCCTAATATGTCATGATATATTTCATTCATAACAAGTTACTTTGGAATATTTATTATCTTTATTATCTTTATTCTTATATATATACTAAAAATCTTCATTTCCCATAATATTGTTCATTCTTTTAGCAATATTAGATAATTCATTCGCAGACTGATCACCGTCACTTGATTAAAATATAACATCAAATTTCATAGCTTTAGATCTAGTAAACCTTTCTGGAGTCTTGTATTTAGATGTAGTATTGAATGATACCCTTACATTATCGTTATTTTTCTGGTTAAAATCAACATCTCTCTTCATTCTTATTTCACACTAATGAACAGTTCCAAATAACTCATTAAGAGTAATATTAGAAACTTTCCCATTTTTATTAATAGTTGTCCATTTATATTCCAAACCATTGGGAATGATATCAATTATCTTGTGCAAAAGAAATTCATAATCAATAATTTTTCTCCCATAGATTCAAGACTGTGGATTATATTCCTAAATTTTTGTGATACATTTCAAAAATGTTCTCTATAAGGTAATGTAAATCCATAATATTCATCAATTAACATAGCTCTTTTGGTTTAAATTACTTTATAAGTTCCAAAATGTGTAACTACAAGTTTCTTCAAAATACTTTTGGAAGCTTCATAAGAAGATATATGACTATATATATTCCTTGTAACAAAACACTAAATATTATTGCATACCTTGTAATTTAATTGATATTCTTGTTTCTCTTGGTTGGTGAAAGTTCTGACTTCATTGTATGTAATTTTGTAGTCTCTAGTTAGCATGAAAAAGTTTTACACACATGTATTGATAATGAAATTCTTCATCCTATCTCTCCAATACTCATAATCATTATCAAAAAAATTGGTGGTCTGGTAGGATTTAGGTTGTCCATTTAACCAAAATTCTTATCTTATATCCTTATAAGAAAAATAATTTTACACAAAAAATACTAGTAGCAAAATATTTCATAAATAAAACCTTTAGGAAAAAATTGGACAAGAAATTTTAATCCAGAAAAACCCGAGAAAGGAAAACTTATATGTAAGTATAAGTATTTCAGAGACCTACTCAGATACTAATTATAGGATCGAAATATATATGTAGATGCTCAAATAAAATAGGGGTGGGGGTAAATTGTATGTTTAAAGACAATCTATTTTAAATTTAAGGAAATCTATGCTTAACAAAGTTAAACAATGTAAATTTACAATCCCTCTTTGGTTCAAACTCAAAGAGATAATTAGAAGGGACTAGGTCCAATTATAAGAAACCTAAACATAAATAAGTTAAACTTAAGAAAAACATAATATGATTTTTCTTAGAAGAAGATTCCACCTTAAAGTGTATAGAGCCTAATTTATTAAAGTATACTAGTATAAGAAAGTATCAGAATGTTATACATTCATTCTTTAACAAAATATAGCATAATTGAAACTTTTAACTAGAATAAGTAAATAAGTAGGGAATGTTTTAACCCAAAGAGATGGGTATCCAAAAACCATCGAAAAAGGTCCCTTGATTTATACATTCAAAAAACTCTTTCTTACCCACACCAGGTGATGACCACGATAGGAAGATCAGAGTCTTTCTTCTAATCCTTGCAAGCCCACAAACTTTAAGGTAGTTGGTACATCTGTCATCCTATCCCCAGAAGTCCAAAAATATTAAGATATCTAGAACCTCAATCTTCCTATCCCTGTAAGTTCTAGAACATCATGGTAGTATAAAACTCTCTCTTATTATCCCTGTAAGCCCTTGAACTTTAAGGTAGTTGGCACCTATGTATTCTTATACCAAGAAGCCTTTAATTATACAAAACAACAATTAGAGTCACATTTAAGAAAGCTGAATAAGTTTTTCATGGTTGAACAAGTTGATCACAAATTTAACAAATCAAGAGATTATTTCTCTCTCTAGATATCACTTCACAACATGTAATCTCTAGGGTCATAAATAGATATTGAGATCATTCAAATGTGCTTCTATTTATAGGAAATATCTTCAACCATTTGATCCTCCTCCGATGATTATATTTTTCCTCTCATATTAGAGGGACCTAGACATGTGTCACTCATCCAACAGTTAGTTAGAAAAAGATTGAATACATTTATTCATTTTAAAAAAATCATTTGTAAGGAAATTGAATCATTTAATAGATAATTTCTTAAGATTATGGAACTTAAGTAAAATAGGACATGATAAATTTGGAAAAATAATTTGATGAAATTAAATAAATATAAGGTAAAAATTTAATCATATTCGTAAGGAATAGAAAAATAAATTATAGAAAAATTGATATTCAGATTTTACTTTTAAAATAATTTGGAGTCTAAATTATATGGAATTTAGAGTACGAATTTCAGAGAATTTGTAGTTTTAATTTCATATAATTCAGAGTGTGAATTTTGAAGAATTCAGAGTGTGAATTTCTGAGAATTCAGAGCTCAATTTCCAAGAATATGGATTCTAATTTTCAATGAATTAGGAGTCTAAATTTTAGAGAATTTAGATTCTGAATTTCATAGAATTCTGAGTCTGAAAACCGAAAGACTCAGTATCTAAAAAACTGTAAGATTCTGAGATTTATAATAAGGATCTTATTATTCTTAAATAATTTTTTTGTTAATAGAAATAAGGTTAAGCATAGTTAAATAACATTAAGTATAACATGAAAAGTAATTTAAGGTTAAAGAGAATAAATATTCTTAGTGGAAGAAAAGAATCATTAAGGAAAAACTGTTTGTGAATTTCAAAACATAAAGGAATGAAAAAGACATAATATAGCTTATTGACTTAACAATGATTTGGTTGAGACCTCTTGTTATACTATTGTTTCATCAGAGGAATCACGGGTATATTTACTCTAGTGTTGATCCACACATGTTCAATGAATATCCAATAATTCTCATAGAATTATTTGGGAGTTATCATGGATTATTCTAATGCTAGTATTAATCATCATTTATTATAATAAAATCCATTGAGGTGAGATGATATTACTTTTGTTCTCTCTTTAATCGACAGGGTAATGGGGTAGGATTACTCTTCATTCTTGAGAGTGTTTAGGAAAAGATATCTTAGGGTATTGATAGAATTATATTTCTAAATTTCCGTTCACAACTAAGAATAGGCCTATTCAGGGATAAAAAATGACATAATTGGGTATTTATAGACATAGGGTTAGAGAATATGTAATTTCACATGGGACTTTATTATTCTCATAATCTCCAAATAACACCATGTATAAATAATAATCATGTTATCATTATTTACTTGGAATTAACTAAACATATGGATAAAAAAAATTTACTCCATGAATAAATAAATTAATATTTACACTAATAATTTTAAATATATCATTTATCACTATATCATTAATCTCGATTCATCACTCTTTCTTAATATTTATCTATGACTTAATAATATCTATTTATTTAAACATGTAAATTTCAGTGGAGTTTTCTTCGATAAATAAAAAAAATTATTATTCACTAAAAAATTGAATAAAAAATTATTAAATATTCCCATAATAAATTATTATATATTTTTTACCTTGAGAATATACCAGAGATAAATAAATAATATATATTCAGATAATTAATTAAATAATTACCTAGTGAATAATTATTTATTTAATATTTAACTCCCATAATATTATCATGAATAATTGGAAAATTAAAATATTTGATCAATTAGACATGAATAATTATTGAACTTTGTATGAGAATAATATTTAATCAATATGTAAATTGATATATAATTTAACAAAGGTTTTGGGTACACATAGTTTGAGACCATCTTGGCCTTTTTCTCAGTGGAATTAGGCTACACCACCTAAATTCCAATGATATCATCTAGAAATATGACAAGGAACCCTAAGATAAATAATTTATTGTATCACTAATATTTAAGATCATATAAACACACACCATGAAATATAATCCCTTTTCATGATATCTTTAATCAAGAAGGTTGCATGATGGTGTCATCAACCTTTGTGATTGATGACTATTTCATTGATTTTATGAAAATAAAACTGAATATGGAACACCATGGACATGGATTTAATTAAATAGTTCCATTCTCATCAAAGGGAATAAGATATAAAATTCCATTAAATAACAGAAGGGAAAATTTATTTCATTCATTATTCACGAATTAAATACAAGTCATGATAAACCCAAGATACCAAACTTCACTTTGATGATATGCCATCTAGATTTGTGAAAACTCAACAAATTATAGAACTAATAATATGAATTAATAATAATCATAATATCTAAGTACCATTATAAACATCCTTAGGTAAGATTGTCTAATAACAGATATAAATGTTGATTTTCTACTTGTGGGTCCAATTCTCATAATATTCTCATCTTATAGATTACTAGGGATAAACTTCATGAGATAAATTATCAATACCTTATGATACCCTATCCCTGATAGAGTATATTCTCTATGTTCTTTCATACAATACCATTTGGTTATAGAACATGTATTTAAAAAATATTATCATGAAACTGGTAGGTTACCATCATAGTAGAGAACGACTATGACCTTTCAATGTGATATATACACTTAGTAAATTATCACATAGATTTCACATAAAAGATAAATAATCATGTGATGATATAGATTTATATTCAACATAATAAATATTTTAGAAATAAAATAATTGTTGGTTTTAGGGAACCAATTCCAATAATGATGTGATTCCCATGTTTTCCAATTCTACTATAAAATTAGGTGACCTCTCAGATTCTATTTTTTTATTTGACCACTCTCACACCCTAGGCTGTATTGGTTGATCATATTGGTGATTCTAGATGCGTGATATTGATCTGTAGGGATTGTATTCACACAGTTAATTCTTCCTTGGTCCGAGGAAATTGAGAGGCTATGGTATATGTTGTTTTTATTTATAAGGGATGGTGGTTGACAGATTTATAGGGTGATGCGACAGTTCTAGGAACAATAAATATCTTATTGAGTAGTAGAAAACTCATGTTTTTCATAATTAATGAATAATTTGATTTATACATAAAAATGTCTAGTCATGACCAACATATTAAATCTAATATTAATTTACATGAACTTTAAAACCAATAAGATATGATAATCATGTATATTTTATAATTAATTTATTTAAATAAATAATTACCTTATATTGTAGTTATTTCTTTGTTGAAGATTTGGTTGAACACTAAATATCATACCATCATTGTGGTGAGAGTATTCAATGGTGTAGTACCTCTATTGGTGATCCACACATGCACCATAAACCTTTGAACATCACCGTATAAATACTTGGGTGCTAGCGTTAAAGATTCTGATGCTTTTATTATCGGTATATGATATCAAAATAAACAATTCAATGTCGAAATGATTATTCTTATTCTCTATAGAGTCAGGAGGTAAGAGGAGAATAATTATTCTCAATTATTGAGAGATTTCTAGAGTAATATATCTCAAGGGATTGGGAGAATTTTATCTATACTTTCATTGTACACAAGGATGATTAGGGTTGAAAATGACATAATTAGGTTTAAATAGAGCTTGGGTTAGAGATTAATAATTACCCATTAGCCCTTATTGTTCTCTTAATAATAGGATAACCCCATGTTTAAATAATAATATTATTATTATTTTAATTATTAACTTCATATTTGATAGAATTGTCGATAAATAAATATCATTTCTTGAATAAATAAATTATCATTTATTCAAATAAAATTTAATATATCATTAACTCATCATGTTATTCCTCTTTAGTATTTATTAAACCTTTATTAATGAATATTTATATGAAGAAATAAATATCAATTAATCACATACAAATAAATCTGTAAGTAAACATTATATTTACTAAAATAGATAATAAATATTTATTAAATATTTAATTCTCATTTTTTATCTTGAATAATCAGTGACTGAATATTTAAAATCATTCAAAAAATGAATGACTATTAAACAAAGTATGAGAATAATATTTATCCAACATGTTTACGTTTATATATAATTTAACTAAGGTTCTAGTTACACTTCATGTGTGACCCTATAGACCCCTTTTTTAGTGGCATTAGGTGTAACCACATAAAGTAAAAGGATTTCCTCTTGAAAAATTCCTAGTCATCCATAGAGGAATAATTTAATTTTACAATGATATAAAAACTCATAAAAATATAGACTATGAAATATAATCCCTTTATGATGATATCTCTAATCATGCAGGTCACATACCGGCGTCAACAACCTATATGATTGATGTCTCTTTAATTGAATTTCCAAAAATGAAGCTACTAATAGTAACACCATGATAATGGAATTAATAAGGAAGGTACATTCCCATAAAATGGAATAAGATATCAACTTTAAAAAAGGGAATATGTTACAAATCCTTTCACACTTTATTTAATAATGCAACGTCACTCATGATGAACCCATTGTATCATACCTCCCTATGATCATATTTTATCCCAGTTTTCATAAAAAAATAAAAGTAAATAAATCTTTACATTCATTAATAATAATATTAAATTCTCTATGTCATTAAACACATCTAATGATATGAAAATAAAATGACACATATAAATATGGATTTCCTACTTGTGAGTGATGTTCTTAAAACATATTGCATATATATATTAACCCGGATGGACTTTATGTAAAGAATTCACAATGTATTATAATCATTATACCCCTGATTTACTCTATTATAATGACCATGTCTTAACATATATGGATATTACATCATTTATATGAATAGTTAGTACATTAAAAAAATACATTCTTGTGAATTGTAATAGTTTAGTGTCTTTGGAAACATGAATATATAATATCCTAACTTGGTGAAAAAACATAAATATCTCCCTTAAAAACCTTTCCCTTTAGTTTCCATAATTAAAATGATTCTTTATAACCTAGAGAAAGGAAACATAATGAATGGGTGAGCTTAGATTCTCAGTAATGGTAAACAAGGTAGATGTGTAAGCATAAAAAGAACATATGGGTATGAGAACATGATCATAAAATTAAAGGATCAGACCCTATATATCCAAGATCATAATAAAGAGTCATATTAGAAATAATGTTAGTGAATAAGACATCATTTACAAGGTAATTAAGGGATAATCCATGAAATAATAACACAAGAATAAGACATGGTATTGTGTAAGTCACATAAAAATGTCATATCATTTCTTATAAGTCTAGGCTTATTGCCAAAAAAGTGTTAGGGAACTTAATGGGGACTACACCTAATGGACGAGACACACTGTCATCCCAAGTCATTGTAATTTCATTATAAGGGATCAGGACTCCCTATATTCCCACAATGGATCGTGTTTCCCCGTATTTTCATAGTGAATAGTGTTTTACCATCTTTATATATTTGATCGGGCTTCCCCATATTCCCAGAGTAGATCAGGATTCCCCATATTTCATAGTGGATCAATCTCATTAACTTTTTCGAATGGCTTGAAGTCCTTATTTTTATTTTATTATGGATAATCCCTCTTTTAAGGGTTGAAGGGGAACCCTTACATGAACTGCATTCCCATGACACATGGCCCAACATGACCTGAATTCCAATTATACATACACACATGTTCCACAAGATAATAAAACATCCATCATATCATCTCCCATAAAAAGAGATGGGTTTCATAAATATCATATCATAACCCATGAAATTAAAGGGGCATCAAAAAAATTACATCATATAACTACCTATGGAAAATAGATAGGTCTCATAATAATTTCATCAAAGTATAAATTATAAAAATAAACATTTTTCAAAAGAATATAACCCGTGGATAAAAAATAGGTGTCATAAATATCAACCCATCAAAACATAAACCATTCATGAAATAAAATGAATGATATTATTGGATAATATCCCTAGTAAAAAAATAAACTTTAAAAAAGTATGTCATATTAGATGGAAAAGGATTTTGAAAGGTCAAATCGAAAATTTGATAAGTAAACTTGACATTTTTTGAAAATAATTTTCATAAAACCATTTTAAAAATCCTTTTCTTATAAATAAATCTTTACAATTACATTTAAAACATTTCCTGATAAAAATATTATTTCATTTGTGAAAAATTAATTTTAAAAAATAAGGAATTTTGAAAATATTTTTATTGTAAAATATCTTTAAAAAAATATAAAAAAAAAGAATGATAATATTTTCGAAACATTTTTCTTTTAAAATACCTTGAAAACTCATAAAGAAATATTGAAAACATTTTTAAAACCATTTTACATGAAAATTATTTTAAAACATAAAAATAAGTCCTGATATAATTTCGGAAATAGTTTTCTCTGAAAATGGATTTTAAAACTTATAAATAATTTTTTAAATCATTGTAGTCATTTTCTTGAATTTTTTTAAAAACATATAAAGGAAGCTTTAAAAATCATTTAAAATACTTTATAAACAGAAAAAAAATTTAAAGATTTTTCTTTGAAAACCAATTTAAAATCAAAAAATTTCAAAAATATTATGAAAAAATATTATTCAAAAATAAACTTGTAAATATATAAATTAAACTTCAATTAAATAATGTTAATGATGGTGGCTAAGTCTCTACATGTTGAAAATTCCTTTTTCACTATAAAAAGTTAAGAAACGTGGATTGATCAGAAAACGACATGAATACTACTTTTAAAACTATTTTATTAAAAATGTAAAACATGGGTAATAAATTAGTTTAAACATCATAGGGTAAAAGTAAAAAAATTGAAAATATTTTAAGATTTTTTTTTAAAGAACACAGATTTTCGACTGAAAGGAGAAGTAAATTCATATCTTCTTAAAAATATTTTTTTAATTATCTTAACTAAAAAAGAGTTAAAAAATGGATACATTACTTTTATATAACATGTATAACTATATTTGATAAAATTAATGAGATTTATAAAAATATGTATTATGATATTTCATTAATGGAATCATAATCATAAACAATCTATATAAATAATGAGATTATAGAAATAAACTCTTAACACTTTGATAACTTTAAATCATAATCACCATGGGAGAATAATATTACATGAAGATTGAATTATTATTAAATGAATTATATTCATGATATAAAATTTCAATGGTCATTATATACACCCCATAGAAAAATATAAGTGCATAACATGTCATGTATCTCAAAGAAGGAAAATTGAGACATAATTACTTTAAAAATATAGTAACTTTTGGACCATACACCCCAGGAAAGGGAGATCATAAAATTGATAGGTATATACCCATAAATTTAATTATAATAATCATTGAATATATTCATATGAATCATATACATCACAAAAAATAAAGGGGTGGTGAATAATACATAAGTCTAACAGAAATAAATGTGAGAGGAGAAATCCCCTTACCATTAGTCTTGACTTTTTTTACACATTCAAACCTCTATTATAATGGATATAAGTTTATAATAAATATAATATAGAATAATATTCAAATATCTAATACCATATATGATAATTTATAACTTTATATTTCCCTTTTATTAATAACATCATGTTAATGTTACATTTCATATAATATTCACTTTATTTTTCTTATATGTTTTGACTTATTATTCTTAATCCTCTTAATTATATAATGATTTAATAATTTAAATAATTAAAAATAAAATATATGTATCATATATATTCATTATATATTTATTTATAATAATCTATAAAATTTAGAAGTATGAAATTGAATAAATGGTTCATGGATACGGTATGCCCTACATACGCGTTAACAATTTTTCCATTTTATTATTAAATTGGAAGAAAGAAAAGAAAATAAATATATATTTATATATTATATTTATAGTAGAATTATTATTACATATATATCATATAGTTTTAATAAACCCATTATTAACACATTACATTTAATGTGTTATTGAATCACATCGCTTTAAAGAGGCGATAGTCCACACGTCTACAAACGAAGTTATCATATTTACACAAAATGGAAATCATGGAGGTATGTTTTATGTAATAATTAAAAAGGAATAAAGAAATAATTAATATAATATATATCATATAAAAATTGTGTTTCAAAGATAATTTCCAACTATGAGATGTGGTAAAGAAAAAAACGAACAACATCGTTTTGGGAGGTTGTAGTTTGTCATACACAGTAACGGTAAGTCCGTTACCCAATAGATCAAAGTGTGTGTAAGTTTAGAAAGAACCCTTAGATTATAAAAATATAAATATACTGAGGATAATTATGTTATTCTATAACAATTTAATAATGATAATTGAGTATGTGGAGAATGAAAATAAAACAAAAGAGCTTATGGAAGGATGTTAACTCTTCTTTGAGAAACTTCATTTGGTTTACACCAAAGGGATTCCTTGGATAGATTTATAAAAAAACTAAGGATCATATATTTAGAGGTGGGATTTTGGGAGATTATTTTGGTTGGTTTTGGATGATCCAAAGTAGATTTAGAGGTGTAAGTAAGGGGAATATTTAATGCCTTTTTACAGAGGAGGAGGAGTGTCATTCTTGTAAATACAAAAATGTAAACACTATTCGAGGTATCCCTTACTTCATGTGCTTCCAAAATTAACATTTAATATATTAAATGGAAATTATATGTTATTAAAACCTCCAACACATATAAATAATTGTATTTAAATTTTTTTCATCAACTTATATGTTTCACCACGATAATCATTTTGGTTTTTATTAAAGAAAAACGTTTTCTAACCTAATAATTATAAACATAAATACTAAATTAAAGTTAGATTTATTAGATAATATAGACCCACTAAATTATATATTTGATATAAAATTTAAAAAAATTAAATCCCTTGTGTATTGGAAATTAATTTTAAAGCAAGCGCACGTAACACGTAAAAATAATACTCTAACCCGAACCGTGATAACAATTTTTTATATATTTAAAGGTAAATATGTAAATTATATAAGATTAATTAGTAAATAATTGGAAAATATTTTATATTTATTATAATTTAGAATTCCATTTTCTGAATATAGTTCTTCTTATTATTTTAATTTTTTTCATAAAATGTCATTTATTATAAAATAATATTAATCTCAAATTTGAAAATATATATTTAAATTTAATTTAGAAATATAAAAAAAATTATTGGAATTAAAATATATTAAGTTAAAATATTCATAACAAGATATATTCATCAAAAAATATAATTGTAAATAATATTTCATTAAATACACTTTGCTTTTAATGTTTTTAGTATTAATTTTTATTTAATTATTAAGTAAATAATCCATGCGTTAGATTTTGTTACGCATTTAATGTAATAATCTCGTCTATAAAATTTAATGTTAAATTACCATTACAAAAAAAAACAATTAAATTTAAAAATAATTTTTTTAACAAAAAATATGAATCTTCTTCCATAATCTAAAACTTTATAAATGTTAATGGTAAGGAAGGTTTCCTTTTTGTATTTTTATTAACATATTATATGGGTTACTTTCATGGAATAATATCTCGATAACACATAAAATTATAACCAAGATGGTATATGGTCTAAATATAATCTTACAATGGATTTCAGATAAGCGTATAGGTCATTTTGGATCTTAAGATACATGCTTAGCCATTTGTTATGCTTAATTTAACCTTAGTAGCTGTAATTAATTTTAATTATTTTGACTAATATTTTTTGTAAACAACTATTTTTATGTTAATAGAATATAAATAATATATTTATTAAAAACTGTTATTGTTTTTTTACAAATTCATTTCACAAAAGTGAAAGAAATAAATTTAAATCTAATCCTAAAGATGTGTTGAGAAAGTAGGTTTATAAAGTTAAAAAGTTAAAATGTTCAATAAGTTATTATATCTAAATTCAATATAAAAATGATTTCAATGATCTAAATTAGATTAATATAGTAAAATTTAACAATTATGACTTTAAAAATATGTTTAGAATATAATTAACATTAATAATTGTTTAATCTAAAAGTCATTTTAATTAAATTTAGTCTTTTTCACTATTCATCAAAAAATAAAACATCTCAGAAAAATTCTAAAAAATAATCCTAAGATAATTTTGAAATTAAAAAATTAAAAAATAAATTACATTGAAAAATAAGATTTATAAAAGTTTCAAAATTTAGTTTCAAAATACGTGCAACACTAAAAGGCCGTAAAACTCAGTCTTTCATGTAACACTAGCTAACTCAGCGTAGCATGTAGCGTAGGCTTATCTTGTTGTAGAATATAAAAATGATTAACATGGAGCAAAACAGAAATAAATAATAAATTGGTGATTTCATATAACAAAAGATATATTAAGTGTTGTGTGAAATAAAAAATATCAAAAGTTTAAATTAATTCAAAAAATATTCATAAAATATTAGGGTCTTGCATGTATCATCTGTATTTATTAGAAAATATCATCTAGGCATAGAAAGAATATTAATGTATACTGATATATTACTTCTAGGTTCTCATCACAATGGAGATATTTTATGATTTTTATGTGTGGCATGAACCCTTACAACATTTTCACATACAATGTCACATAGAATAAGAATCATGATGTGAAAAAAATAATTAATATTAAAATCAGGAATATAAGTAATCACTAAGTACATAGATGTTGGTTATAGGCAACCAAATACAAGAGACTCCAACATGAATTAGAGCTTACTGCTAAAAACCTTAAAATCACTAGCTCTCACATGATATTCATTCTTATTCTGAGAAAAGGATTTAATAAAGGGTTCCACCACCTTGTTAAAAATCTACAAATTATGACCATACCACACTGAGAAGAATTCCTCAACAGGTGATACATCTAAATTATATTCTTTTTACATTGATTTCACCTTGGATTCTTTTCATGAGATAACACTATAATATTATAAAAATAAAATGTGACAAAATATTTAATTTTGGACCTCACATCAAGATCTTGGATTAAGTTTTTTATCCACACTACTTCCTTAGGTACACAATAAGCCACATTATACTTGGATGTAGTAGTAGAATTAGTGTAAACTAGATGCTTTATGCTCTTTTAGATCATATATCCTCCATTTAAATTAAATACATATCATAACTATGATTTTTAATCATTTTGAAAAATTTTGAAACTAACATCTATATATCCCCTAATGACTAGTGTAATAATTGAGACCTAACTAGAGAATATAAAGACTATATTTGGAAAATTATCACATATTGTGAACTCCATCGGAATAGAAAAATCATTTATTCATGTTTATAAGTAAAATTTTGGAATTATAGAATGTAACTTTTATAAAAAATTAATTTTTAATTCATCATCACAATATTATCTTAGGATTAATTTTTGATATTTTAATAAAATAAATGTTTTTAGGTGAATAGTAAAAAATACAGTTTTTACTAAAATCGTAGAATTTACGAATATAAAAAGGATTAAATATAACTTAAATACTTATAAATATTCACCATGATCAAATAATTTTTTAAGTATTAAAACATTATATTTAAATATACTATTTAGAAATATTTTGTTTAACATTTTATAAACATATGTTATAAAAGATTTCAATTGTCGGTTTTTCTAAAAGAAAATTTATTTAGTCTTTTATTTAAATTAAAGATTAATTTTATTAAATTTGGTTTTTTATTTCATTTAAATATAAATAAATTTTATAATAAACCAATTTATAATATAATAAATATAATAAATGAAAATTTTATCTTAATCCTAAATTATAATTTTAAATATACGATTTTCTTAAAAACATGTTTTTACTCGTTACATGGGATAATGTAAATTTAAATTTTCCTAGACAGAGAAAAATTATTTGATAAAATGGTTATCATAGTAATAGTAATTACATAAAAATTATTCAATAAGGATTATTTTATTTTTGTGCATTTAAATTAAACTAATTAGGTAAAAATTAATTTCCATGGTAAAAACCAAAATGAAAACAGTGAAAAGTATAATGGTAAATGGATTGAGACACGTATAAAACTTGACTAAAAATTAATGGTAAAGGACTTTTCAACTTTATATCACCCAAAATTTATTATTTCACTATGTAGAACCATTTTCCCTTGAACAGTGTCACTCCAACATTGAAAAATTAATGTGTATTTACTAAAATTCCATTTTCATCACTTATAAAAGGGGATCACTTCCACCACTCCATGATTGATATATTCCTTTTAATTCACTCATCACAATTTCTATTTAAACAACATTATATCCATGTATTTCACATAATGAAAATTTAATTAATAAATCATTAAAAAAAATATTATCAAACCACGAATAATCTTATAACGATTAACATTGAATCTATAAACAAAAATCATCACTGCCCTTAGGAATCTAGTGAAAAAAAAAACAACTGAAACCAAAAAAATTCGATGATGAAAATACAATAAAACCAAATAATGTATTTATAATAAATAAATATAAATGAAGTTTTCATCTATGTTGATTATAATTTTTTTATTATATAGGATATTTAATCACTTTTTATGTCAATAATTAAGGAACGAGTTTTCACATATGAATTTTATTTATTGAGATATGATTTGTATCCACAACCTATTTCCTTTGTGTGGTGCATACATTACCATGGAATATTATTTATCATATTACATATGAATTTCAAGGTATTTACAATTCCATATCACTATCCTTATATTATTTTCTTTTTATACAAGTGTTACCAAAACCATTATAAAACTACAAATTCTCCATAGTGTCAAAACTATCCTATAGTTTTGGTAAAGTAACACTGTACATAGTTTCCTCATTATTATATCCCAATCTAGATAATGTAATGTAGATGAGGCTATGTTATAGATGAAGTTAGGGGTTATCACCCTGAAAATTATTAGTTGACTATCAAGTCTACCTTTTCTAAGTTCACAATCAGTGTGATTAAGACTGCACATCTAGATAGCCACTCCTAGGGGATAAAATTTAAATAATTTACACACTCTTGCAAACCATATTTATGGATATACCTACCATTTATTGGGTATCCAATAATTTAAATCTATTAAAGTAAATTAATATCATCTATTGATAACCCAATAATCTAAAAGTACCCTCTTCCATTATATTATCTTTATATATTTGATAAGGGTACTATCCATTACATCGTGAATGTACATACATTTAGATATTAACCTACTGAGACATATTATTCCACTAAAAAGTTAATTATTTATAATAAAAAATTTTAATATTTATATATATATATAACTATTGATTACAAAACTATGATAATGGATGTGGTTCCTTAGGTAACATTAAGATATATATTTTTTTAGTTGTCCACATTTTTTCTCTATATGGGTTATGATCATGTAATACCTTTTATTAGCATGTGGAACATTAATGAAATTTCATATGTTTCAATTAAAATATTCATTACTATAGAGGAAATTTGACTATTCATGGGTTTTTATTCATATATTTTATTTTGTTAATTCATTATACATAAATAATTTATGGGTGGGGTATGAGATTATATAGACCTTTAATGCATTGATTAGTCTCATGAGATAAAAGCTTTGGGTACTTGGTTTATTTTTACCTAATTATATAATAATGTTTTGGTTTTGTCCTTGATGGAAAAAATTTTGTCTTAGTTTTGAATTTTATGGTAAGAATAATTCCTTAACTGTGGACTTGATGGAAAATATCAAGATGTTATACCGTATGCATTTCATCACAATGAATCCAATTATTATTATCCATGTATTTATTTTAATAGCTATAATTTCCAAGGATATTATTGATCTTCAAGATATTGAATATAGAGTATTCTTCTTTATTATTTACTTTACTATAATATGTATTAATATTATGATAGTTTCCACATTACTTATACCCTTACTAAGATTTTGATATCAACATTTATTTTGTTTCCTTCCCTAGTGCACCAAAAAGAAATCCTTGAAAAAATTCGTGGATAAAATAAAAATAAAAATAAAAATACAATAAGTTTTTATGTTATTTTTTTATTTTACAATATAATATTACCATCATTTATGTATTTAGTATCCTAGGACTGAAAATCTCTTTGTCATATTCTGAAATGTTCCCTAGTATTTTGTACCAATATAATAAATCCACCACCAACTCCAAGAAATCAAACCAAAGGAATGGAAGTTAGTTTCAAAAGAAGTTTAGTAGGAGCCATGAGAACTATATTTTAAAATAATACACCTATTACTTGATATATGATATAACCTTTGTTTTCCCAAGAAATATTACTTGATTTGGGATTTCTAATATTGAATATTCTGAATGTTATAATTGAATGATGTATGTACCATTGTTCAGATATGACCCCAAACAGGGAGAAGGGAAATCATTTCAATACCCATAATCAATGTAGGGATTTCCTTTTACAGAAATTCAACACATTTGGTGTTGGAACTGAGTATATTATGACTTTGTTAGGGTAGTTTACTTTGGTTATGAAAAATTACCCCGCCTATATGGAGAATCCATCTAATCCCTAATATGGTAAAATAATATTGGACCCATGGATTTAAAATGTCCTAAATCATCAAATTATACCACTGAACCATTAGAAATTAAAAAATTTATCATGTTCCTAGAGAAGATATATCATACCTTAGGAAGTAATGAAAGAGTGGAATTTGTTATAGTAATTAATCATCTAGTGTGAGATTATGAACAATGTTTGTCATTGATTCAAAATACTCTAAAGGAGAAGGATATAAAAAATATAGAATAAAAGAATTTTAAATTGATATTCATTGATGAATATTTTCATTGAGGGAAATGAGCTAATATAGAATGGAAATACCATAATTGGATGTAAAAAGAAAATGATATTATTGCAGTGTATGAGCACAATTTTATAATATTTTCCAAGCATACTGTAGAATACGTACATAACTCATAATGTGTGATGAAACCATTTTCTTGATTGTATTAACACATATAATTGAAGAGTACTGGTCTCTCATACATTTTCTTTATATGATGTTGTTGTATCAAGTTCTGTCAATAAAAAAACAATCATCCATGACTTATATTTTTAATAGATGTAATGATAAAAAGAGGACAACTAAGCACTATTAGAAAGAAATTGTGTAAATGAAGAATAAGGGAAGGATGTGACATCCTATAGGGGATAATGGTGAAAATAAACACATTGGAAATTACTTAAAGGGAATGAGAGTTTTTTACAAGTGTTGAGATAAGATCCATAAAGATCATGAATGAAAGGGAAATAAGTAAACCACTAATATATTCTTGTTCAACTATAAGGATTTGTGGAATTACTCACTCCAATTCACTAAGTATAAATGTAATCTAACCTTGAAAAGGCATGGCAGAAAGGCAAAGCTTATGTGAATACCCCTGCTAAATTAAGTGTTCCCAAAGATGTGATAACAAGTAAATTTCTTTTAAAATCAATGGTAGATAATGATTTATTCAATTATGGTACTTTTCACTCTTTTTTATGTTGATTATTTGATAATAATATTAAAACATTACCCACTACCCATAGAAATAAGTTGTCAATTGAGACACCCAATGAAAGTATTATTTTAATGAGGGTATATCGACTACTCCCTATTATGATGCATAAAAATAGGATACTTATAAACATGATTATAATACCTGTAGTTTACTTTGATATAATCATGGGTATGGATTAGAATATGAAGTATAATGAAAAAATTTATTTCCAAGAGACGGTGATTATGATTCAAGAAGGGGGAAAGGATATCTTCATATTTAAAGTTGAGGCACCATTATTTGAGTTATACATGGATCAACATCTAATTTCCCACATTAATTAAATCAATGGATAATAAAAGAAGACAAAAACTATGGTTTTAAAGGTTAAATTAAGAATAGAGGATCTACTTATTATGCATGAATACATTGATGTGTTTACTAAATAATTACCTGCTCATCATCATGATTATGAAGTAGAGTTCTTTTATTGAAATTATCCTAGAATAAAAAACTATATGTATGAAGCCTGAGATAGTGGCCCTTGTTTAATTTGTGGAGTTAAAGAAACAACTATAGGAGTTATTTTATAAGTAATTTATCTTCCCTAGTGTTTCACCTTGGGTATACCCTATTCTTTTGTTAAGAAAAATTAGAGGTCTATGAGGTTATGTGTTAATTATATCGATATAAATGAAATTACTATAAAGAATAAGTACCCTCTCCCGCATATTGATTACTTATTTGATAAACCATAAAGAGATTAATATTTTTCAAAGATCAATCTTATTTATGGTTATTAGCAATTAAAGGTGATGAATGGTGGTATATCAATGTTGACATTTTGTAGGAGGAATAGAAATTATGAGTTTACAGTGATTCACTTTGGATTGACTAATTCACCCTCTTTGTTTATAGATATAATTCATAGAGTATTGAAAGACCATATTGCTGATTTAGTATTGGTATTAATTGATGATATACTAATATAATTTAAAATCTATAGAGGGTATGTGAATCATTTTTGAATCATTCTTAAGGCACTTTGAGAAAAGTAATTTTATGATAAATTGATTACCTATTAATGCTTCCTCTAATAGATTGCTTTTTGTAGAAATATTTTCTCTAATGATGGAATAAATTTGGATCCTTAAATTATGAATCTTGTCAATGATTATCCCACATCAATTAATATAACTGAGATACATAGTTTTTTTTTGGATCAACAGGATACTACCAGTGATTTGCTCAATTTTGTTTCTAAATTTTCCAACTTGTTAACCATGTCTACATATAAAGGGTTAAAATTAATGTGGAAAAAGGAATGTGAAGGAAGCTTTTAGCAACTAAATAAGATATTATATAATGAACCAATTTTTAATCTACCATCATGAAATTAATTATTTTTTATATATACAGATGCATTGAATAAATTTCTAGGTTGTTTCCATATAAAAATTGATATAGTGGTTAATTATGCATGAATATAGTTAAAGATATATGAATAGAACTATCAAAATTATGATATTTATCTAGAAGCTATAATATTTTCATTGAATATATGTAGGAACTACATATATGGTGCGATATGTGAGGTATATATGGTTCAAAAGAGTTTGTAATGTATTTTTCACAAATGGAGATCAATATAAGACAATAGATATGTGTAAAACTTCTCAAGGACTATGATTAATCAATAAAGAACCACCATAGTAAATAAAACAAGGTGGATCATGCCTGAAGTAAGAAATTTCATAGATTCCTAACCACAATAAGGATATATAAGGATCATATATTCATTGTGTTAGTAAAGATTGATATGGGAGTCAATAAGGAAGGGTAAATTTAACTCATTTTACAAATGATTTCCAAACCATATATATCGGTTAACATAAATATATTCCAAAATAAAGATGATATTTTTCAAATGTAATGTCCTGACCCGAGAGAAACTTAAACATTGCCTGAATTCGTTCAGTCACTTCACCTTAAGTGAACCTCCCCATATGCCATAGGTTTCCTACTAGCAGTGAGGGTTCAATAATGGAATAGTGGTGAGACTATACCATCATGATTATAATATCACAATAGTATAAGATATAATAAAAAATCAAGATTAGAAGAAGTATAAATTCACTTCAGTCGAAGATAATAATAACTGGTAAAGTGTCCAGCACAAAATTTACAACCATCCATATCCATGTGGATATACAATATGCAATTACTATAAATAAATCATATAACAAATAAGTGATATAAAATAAATATAAAACAATCAAATGATATCTCCATGAGAATCCTAATCTTTGGATTAGTCCTATTCTTGTAAAATATTATATAAAAATGTACCAATATAAGTATAATCCATGAGCCTAAACCTAAAACCATATGGTCAGTTCGGGAACCCATGTACAATTAATTCCCAAACAGGGTGTGAGATAAAATCAGTAGGCCACCACCATTTGGCTATAATGAAATTCAATCTGTGAGTAGAAAATACAATATTGTGTAGGCATTATAAAAATTTAGTAAATTAATAACTATAAATAATTCAGCTTGGGTTCCTCAATGACACCCGACTAACCATACATGCTTTGGACTCAGTCGGAATATATTAGAACCTATCCACATGTAAATATAAGCATATATTTAAATATATATTTATACATACTCACATAGACACACACATATATAAATATATATATATATATGCAAAGATATACATGCACTCAAAAAGATCTGAGGCGAAATTCCAAGGAATCCATATAAATGTAGCATAAGGTTACATTTTTTAATTAATTCAACAATCCAATGAATCCTAGCCATAGAAGTATTGAAAAAATGATAAAAGTATAACAATTATATAGAACCTGGGATAAACCCATGGAATCTATGTAGAACTAGTGTCTCTAAACCATGGAGAAAATATGGGTAGTTGGATATTTATGAACATAATATCATTATTTAGTGAATATCCAAGGTATAAAGCCATTGTGTACTAGTATAGTAATAATAATAAAGAGATACCATTAGTCATATGAAATAAACAAGAAAAATAAAGTTCATTGTCTGATGATCCTACCAAAGGCATTTCATAAAGAGGAAACCCAAGTATCTCTCAAAGAGTAACCTAATTCAATTTATTATATGATTTCATTAATGATGTTCTATAAAGAGTAAACCATAGCATCACTCATAACCTATAATTTCACCGTGATCTCGCCCAAGGTATTTTGTATAAAGGAAACCCATGTATCACCTAGAACATAAGGAAACCATCTAGCCTATGATCCCATACAATTAGTTCTATGAAAAAGAAAACCCATGTATTTCTCAATGTGTAAGGGATATCATCTGGCCTATGATCCCATCCAAGGCGTTCCATGAAAAGGAACCCCAATTATCATTCAAAAAAAATATAATTCAATTATACTATAAGTCTATCCATAGTATTCCAAAATGATGAAAATGGTATCTCTTATGGTATATATAATCTATAATATCCAATGAGCCCATCCTAGGCATTAATTACTGAGGAACCTGAATATCATTCAATAAATACTTAATTCACTTAATCATTTAAATTGAACATACAAGGAAGGCTATGTTAGAAACCATGCCATACCATAATTTTTAGATGAGTAATAAATAGGACATGTCTAAAATCATTCCACATAACAACTCAAGTATACATAAAGAGGGACATTACCATTTATCATTTCAAAAAACCCATCCAATGTATCCATTTTATTAATGATATAATCACACCTCATAGGTGAATTTGTTACTAAAAAGAGAAATATTTTCATTTCAATTCTTTTAAATTTAACTATCCATTATAAGAGGGTATTTTATCTCTCCCAAAAACGTTATCCAGAATAATCAATCACTATAATTATGAGAATTTAAATAAAAACCCTATAAGGGTGGTTTAACAACCTAAAATGCGTAGTGGACACATGAATATAATCAATACACATGAGGGGTGTTTTTCATTTAGGTGAGAAACATAAAAGGTATAAATTAAATTTAAAATGGTTATTTAGTTTATGTAATTTGATTTTACATAATAAATTTCACATTTAAAGGGAATCAAAAAAAATTACAGTGCCTGAAACCATGACATAATTATTAAACAAGTAAAAATTCAAGGAAAGGTAACTGGACCACCTACCTTATACCAAGGAAGTTTCACTTTTCCATTATCAACCTTTAACTCATTCTGAATTGAGAGAAATCAAAATATTTTAAAATCACCCTAAAAATAGTGAAAAATATATTTCATGGATTTAGAATTCCATATGATAATATAAATGATGGAATGAAGTAATATGAATTGAGAGATCATCAAGATATATCCCATGTGAGGAATGACGATTTAATCAGAGCATAATTGGAGGATATCCAATGATCCCTATATGATAGAGAAGAGTCAGAGATGAGACCTAGGCTCCCTCCTATTACAGAAAGAAAATAATGGGCCAATCCCTTGAAATATTTAAAAAAATGACCCCACATGTTTCATGTCATGATCCTGTTTAATGATGTGAAAAAATTTCATGTCATGAACCAAATATATATCATAAAATCCTCTAAGTAATCCCCTTAGGAATTCACATCATTAATCCTCTATAGAGGCACCCCATTAAACCCATTCATGTCTTCAATGGGATTCATGACATGAATGACCTGTAATAGTTGGTTCCAATAGCTTAGAATTCCTATTCTACACCCAGTTTTTTCTTGAATCCATGGGAATTCCCCTGAATCATTACCCATGTTCAAAAATATAATTTGGTTCTGTTAAACCACTCTAAACATAAAACTAATTCCCAAAATTCAAAAGACACATCCACCAGTGGGAAATCTCAAATTCCTTTGAAAAAATTCCTACAGTTTGAAACATAGGACGTTACAACCTCTCCACTATTGAACTTATCTTCCATGAGAATCCTTAGGTTAAACGAAAAATCATCACCTTACCTAAACTGGTCATTTAACTTTTTCTGAAATAGTCTCATATCATTTCAAATTCCTAAAACTCATACCAAAATCATCATTAATCATATGGTACACAATCCATTAAAAATTGATCCAATGATCATATTAAAATATAATAATCAAGATGGTGATTACTGAAGCATGTATAACTCATGACACCAATTATTTATCATGTCATTTATCTACCAACCCTTGGCGATTTACACCACATGTTCCAAATTGAACCTCCAATTCCAAGCCATGATACATCCACTATTAGAATTTCCCATGTAATAATTCCCTTTACAATCTAAAAACGTTCCAGGCACAATTTTAAACTGGTCAAACATTCGATTTAAAATTTACCAAAAGTAGAATTTTCATGCTATATTATCAAATAAAATTCCTATATTACATTTCACTACAATCATTTCATCTCGACGACATGCCTAATGAGGTTCCGCACTGACCAAATTCTGTGAAAAAAGGGAAATCAAGTCGTGCCTCTACCAGTAGAAAATTTTAAAAATGCTCGGCATTAAAATTTAATACATCAAAAATAAAACACCATACATTTTATCTGAGGCACTCAATATTTATTTTAGAATTATCACTAAATTTCATAACCAACATTCAATTATTTCTAAAACCTGAGCATTAATTTATATTGCCGTGACATTGCATGAACATTTGTTTATACCTATTCCAACACCCTTGAATCAACACAATGTAATTAAAATCAACCAATACCAACTAAAAATATGAGGTAATTTCAGAATCCTTTATTAGAGTCTAGGTAGATCATCCAAGGTAGTCTATAGTCCATAATTTACTATTGAGACGTTGATGCATTGTCGATAAATCCTCATGTCAAGAACATTTACTAAGACCAACAATAGTATCATTCATGGAGATAGATTAAAAGAGTCAGCTAGTGTCCATGAGTCCATTTAAGTACTTCTAACAAGTAAATCCCATTATCACTTTGGAAAACCCTTCCTCTAGAATTAACTATTCCCCCATAGTGAGTCTTTGAAATAGTACCTATATTGATCCCGAAGGTCTTAAATTATTTCATCATCTTGGAACATAATTGAAACATTCATAGTTTACCATGAATGATGTCAAGATAGGGAATGATCATTTCTAATTTGATAGTACACTAAGAGGTTATCGATTATTACCCATAAGACTTAATGTTCTCCCTTTATATCTAATAAGAAGTTTATTTTTCAGTATTTACTGAGAATTTAAACACATAAAATGAAAAACATTACATGAACCATTGACTGTGAGTCCTATACATGGACAACATGTTGTTACAAAGATCCAATTTGAAAAGGTAGAAAAACCCACCTCTTTAATGCATTCTAGAACAGATTTAACTTTATATGTATATGTGAAACTCCTCTTGAGATAAATAAACTCTTAGAATAACATTACGGATAATAGAAAAACCAACCCAATCGGTGGTGTTATGACACTGAGTACTTTTACAACGTCATCCCAAATACTGGGATGGGCCAGATTTCCTTTCATGCTCAGGTCACTCTACCTCAGAGATGACATGTTATCAAAGTGAAATATGTCACGTTTTAAATAATTTCCACAAAAACTCACATGGTTTACTGCACTGTTTTAATGAACTCAATGGGTACAACATATATCGACATATACTACCCTGATATCTCACAACAATTTAAGTGGTATGTTTATATTACTTTAATTTTTAGGCCCAACATAACCATGAATCACTAAAAGGGGAAAATATTACATTATCTAAAAATGGGATGAACATTACCTTGGAATGTCTAACCAACTATCACCGATAATTACATGATTCTTACAACCTTAAAAAGGGTCAATTTATCCCATGACCACCCTTGCATCCTGAGTGTCATTTTAGAAATAAGAGTCATACTCTGAACAAATAGAATGTGAACATCACCTAACATCTATAAATTCATTACAAAATTTAAAAATGAATTAAGATATAATGGTGATACCACTACCACTATAGCCCCTTCATTTTTAACATAAGGTGTAAAATGTTAAAACTAGTGTCCCAACAAAAGGATCTCTTGTATCTACCATCTATCATTTATGTTAAATCGATAGGAGAAGAATTATATGGAAAAAACTGAAGATCATATTCCAATGAAATTAACCAAGAAACATAAGGAGTAACCCTTACATGAGGTTTGGTCTATGAATAGAAAATTACCTTTCTTTTAAACCATTTAACTAATTCAGATTTAAGAACATAACTTACCATTCATAATGAAAAAGTTTTTGGTATTTTATTTAGTTAACACCATAAGGTAACATAGGAATGTTATATCAAATTTACTTTCAAGATTAATTTATCTAACTCAAAACCTATCATAATTAAGCAAGTTATCAAACAAAATCCTTTTATCCATTTTACTTATCCAACAGGTTATTATAATTGGGTATAGTTGAAGAAAGAGTCGTTTCTAATATATAGAGGAAATCACCTTTTAGGTTGTAATTCAAATTTTAATTAACAAAAACCAAATTATATGTACAAGTAAAAATTAGGTTATAGGTTCTTATTAATTAAAGGTGATCAATTTAGTAATATTACAATATAAATTTATACGTAACCCATATAAGTGAATGCCGAAACTTTAAACAACCATATCTATGTATACCTGTATGGGATTTAATATTAAGGCATATAAAAGTAAAGGTGACCTACAAGGGTACTTCAAATTATTCCATGACTCAATTACACCCTTAGTGGGTTTATCTCACCTATAAAAGTACCATGTATAACCTACATGGGTCAAGTTAAGTCCATGTAATAAAAAACATACCCTAACTAACCTACTTGGTTATTATAAGGCCTCGTGCCTTAAACCTTACTTAATATTTAATTAAATGAATAATTCACGTTGAGGATCTTTTCAAGTTTAGAGTTTTAGAGAATTAGAACATAACTATTACATCTCAAAAGATTACAAAGTAGACACTTCTACCAAGTTTCCATAGAATAAATAAAAAAAACTCTTAAAAAGAAACATGTCTAATTCCATGTTTTATAAAGCATGACTTTCCCTTGATCCCATCCTTGACCCTATTCCACATTAAGTCCTGTGAAAAACATTTCAAAAAAACATGGGGTGAGCACAAAAATCTCAGTAAGGGATACACAAAGAAAGAAAATTGTTAGTTTATCAAAACAACAAGTAAACCATGTATACTTTATCAATGTAATACTTTTCACCTTTATGAAGTAATAAAAACTCTTCACTGAATAAAGTATCATTACTTACCTTTTTGTAACCAAAGGATTACCATAAAACCCATATAAAGAACACATAGAATATATAGAGGTAACTTGGGACATAAACATACTTAAGTGGAATAACCATACGGTTGACTTCCACACATATCACTTAATGGAATAGCCATACGGCCAATTTCCATACATACTTAATGGAATAGCCATACAGCCGACTTCCATACCCAATGCATTGGAGGTTATAACGTAACCACCCGTCCTGGTATTCACGGCACCACCCGTCATATGGTTTATAACACAACCACCCGTTAAATGTCCAAGTACCAATATAAAATCATAAAACATAAAACCAATATAAAGGAATGATAACATTTCCACATTTCAATCACAATATATCATAAATATATTGACATAATAGAATCCTTTTTCAAAACAATTTTCAATACCAAAAATACATAAAAGAGTATATGGTATTTATTTTATTTTAAAAAAAACATTACGGCTTGTTGAGATAGCCAAAGACCAAATAATACTCGCGGCGGCGGAAAAGGTCGTTGTCACCGCGTACGTTAAAAAAAACATTCCTTTTTGTCGTTTAGTAAAACGCTTCGTAGAAAAAGATTCCTTTTGTATAAAAGTAAAAGTCAAAGGAGTTTATACACCGTATAAAATAAAGTTGTGTATAAAACGAAATATGCCTCAATGAAAGGAGATTGAGACGAAGTCCCTTACCTCGGGTCCGACTTGACTCGATCGTTCTTTAACGTCCTGAATAATAAACTTGAGTTAATTTATACTTGATTAAGAACCTTTTTAAAGTTCATTATTCCTTTTATATCACTTATTTCCATGTTATAAACATTATGTAACCATTTAAGTTAATAATGTTTGTTTTTTCAATATTTGGTTCTTAAGTCGAAAGTGGACTTCTTACAATTACATGTTGTTCGTGTGGTGAAAAGTTCTTTATATCCAGAATGAAATTCCTGATTTGGATATCATATATATCATATATATCCATCATATACATGTATTTATAATATTACATAATCATTTAGAGGTAATAAATGAAATGCACCGTTCATGGAGACGGTAAGCCGTACGTACGCATGAACGCTACTTTCATTTCTTTGTCATATTAGTGGAATTAAAACTAAATGAGAGGTATGTATATTTTAATTCCAGAATTATATTCATAATTTAGATTTATCATTAATTATATATATACATTATATACATGTAATTTTAATAGTACATTACATTTGGGGATAAGAAATGAAATGCACCGTTCATGGAGATGGTAAGCCGTACGTATGCATGAACGCTACTTTCATTTCTATCTCATACTTTAATGGAAAGAAATAATAATGATATAGAGGTATATTATAATTCCAGTATAACATCATATATAATAACTTTAAATCCATCCTTTACACGTCCCACATATGGCATTAACGAATCACATCACTTTTAGGGGGCGGTAGTCCGCACTTCCTTAAATGAAGATATCGTGTTTACCCATAATGGAAACCATAAAGGTATGCCAAAAATGAAAAATACAGAAGCTTAAAGAAAACATAAAAATATTATATATCATATATAAAAATAGTGACATCATAATGGCCACCCTTGAAGGTGTTAAATGAGTATTGAACAATCATCATTTCGGGAGGCAGAATTTCGCCATCCACGGAAACTGTATGTTCTTTAACCATTTGATGTAGTTGTGTGAGAGTGTAGCTTAAATAAATATTATAACAACATCCTAGTATATTGAAGATACTGGTGTTGTTACAAAAGAAGTAAATAAAAAGAGTTTAGAGGGTTGGAGAAGCAAAATAAAACAAATGAACCAGAGAGAATGAATTACCTTTAAAAGTGTAACTCCCTTTTGATTTGAGCCTAAAGGATTCCTTTGAAAGGATTCTGCCCAAAGGGAATCCTCTAGGATGAGGAGAGGGATGTGGAGAGAGTAATTGTGCAGGGGTTGGCCGAGCCAAAGGCTTTAGGATTGTGTGAAATGAGGTAGAGGTGGGGGCCTTTTATAAGAGGAGAGGAGGGGCACTTTTGGAAAGTAAAGAGATATTACTTTATTTGAAAATGTGTTTCGGTTTTAAAAGGTACAACATTGATAAAATTCGTGGATAAGGTGATAAGGCTTCGAAATCCACTCATCCAATTGGTTTTGGACATGTGTAGTTTATAGATTTTTCATTATCTTTCCATTTTATTTAAATCGTCAAATAATGATGTCATCGCTGCATCATTATTATGTCATAAATAATTTATTTTATTTAATGTCTAAAAATTAAAAAAAAAATACTATGATGTAGGAAATATTTTTATCTTTCCAATGAATATTTATAATCAAAATTTGGACTTGTATATCCCCACTCAAAAATTGTTTTAGTAAAACAATTTATGTTAGTGTCATTTTCACTTTAACATTAATTAAAAATATATTATTGTCATTTTCCAACTAAAGTGGCTCCATGGGGTCCCAAAGTTGGCCCATGGCTTTTCTTGGTCGTCCATGACTCACCCAATAGGTGTAGGACAAGTGTCATGGTGTTTTCAAATTCTTATAATATCATTTTTACCTTAAACTACACTAATTACCTCTAATCGCGATTAATGAAAAAAAGTTACTATTCGCCAAAAAATTATTATAATCTCATTGAACCACATTTTACTTCTTAATGACAACCATGTATGTAGGATTTTGAAAATTCAATACACATTAGTGGTAAAATTTCATTTAACTGAAAAATCAGTTTGCTTGATTACCACTTAGTGGTTTCACTATTCATCAAAAATTGAAGTTTTTCAAAAAATTACCAAAAATTCACCCTAAGCTATATTTGATATTCCGAATTCAAAAATGATGTCAATTTTACAAAATTAAAAACATATAAGTCAAATTAATTAATTTAATAATTAATTCCCGCTGTCATGACAAATAGCGTGTTTTTGTGAAACAATAAGTATCAAAAGATTGACACCAGTTTAAGTCCAATTTCAAAGTGAAATTGATTCCAATGACCACCATTGGATTAACTGGTAAAAATATTTTCTAATTTCACTTTAAAATCAATTAAAATAATAATCTAATCATATAAATAATTTAGATTAAAAAGAGGTTTTGAATTAAAATACAACATTTTACACTATTCATAAAAAAATGAACTTTATCAGAAAGGTACCAAAAATTTACACAAAGTAAATTTTGATGTCCCGATTCTAAAGAAGAGTTATATTTGGTCAAAAATAAAGTATAAGTGTGATCAAAACTATATTTAATGAAGGTTCACCATTAAAAGTTGATAAGTGAACCTTTAGTGAAAATTAGAGTATATATTCCCTAAAATTGAACTCTTTCCGTATTTTAAGCCTTTATCTTTTATTGGGTAAATGTATAAACATTTAAAAACATATATAATCATATTTTAGTTATTTCTATCCATTCCCGCCAGTACAATGGCTACTCGTTAACTAATATTTAAAATAATATTATTTTATTACTTGTGTGCAACGTAAGTTTTCAAAGAAACTCATCGTTGCGTATCGAGTACGCTATCGAACGTAGAAACCCCTTTTAATTAAAATTAATATTTAATTCGTAAATATTAATAAATATGAAAATTCTTTATTCTTTATTTACCTGGGATGTTACATCCTTCCCCCCTTTTGGGAATTGCGTCCTCGCAATTTTATTCACTTATCAAAATAAGTGGGGGTATTTATCCCTCATAGCATTTTCAGATTCCCATGTTGCCTCTTCAATCATGTGGTTTTTCCACAAAACCTTTACCTGATGAATCACTTTATTTCGTATCACCTGCTCCCTGTGGTCAAGAATCTGGACCGGTTGTTCCTCATAAGATAGGTTCTCTTCCAACTGAACTACCTCTGGACTCAAAACATGAGATGGATCTGGCATATACTTTCTCAACATTGAAACATGAAAAACATTGTGTACCTGAGATAAACTCGGAGGTAAAGCCACCCGGTATGCAACTGATCCAACTCTCTCCAGAATTCATATGGTCCAATAAACCTTGGACTCAGCTTTCCTTTCTTACCAAATCTCATCACACTTTTCCATTGAGAAATCTTGAGAAAAACATGATCACCTACCTCGAAAGATAGATCCTTCCTCCGGTTATCCACATAACTCTTCTGCCTGCTCTGAGCTATTCTCATGAGTTTCTGAATCAGCTGAACTTTTTCTGCCATCTCTTATACCAATTCTGGTCCCATCAACTTCCTTTCACCCACTTCATCCCAGAAAGCTGGAGTTCGACACCGCTTCCCATATAATTCCTCAAATGGTGCCATCTGTATACTGGAATGAAAACTGTTATTATAAGAAAACTCAACCAAAGAAAGATGTTGGTCCCAACATCCCTGATAATCCATAGAACAAGCTCGTAGCATATCCTCCAATGTCTGGATTGTTCGTTCTGACTGCCCATCTGATTGAGGATGAATAGCTGTACTAAAATTTAATTCAGTACCCAACGACTTCTGAAGGCCTTTCCAAAAGAAAGATGTGAACCTGGGATTACGGTCCGATACAATGGAGAGAGGAACTCCATGTAACCTGACAATCTCTTTAAGATACAAACGGGAAAGTTGATCTAGAGAGAAAGTATCTCGTACAGAAAGGAAATGAGCAGATTTGGTCAAGCGATCAATAATAACCCAGATTGCATTATTACCTCGAGATGTCTTCGGTAATCCAACATCAAAGTCCATGGATATATTCTCCCATTTCCACTCTGGCACTGGTAAAGGCTGAAGCATCCCTTTTGGTAACTGTCACTCTGCTTTAACCTGTTGACATGTCAAACACTTCACAGTAAAATCAGCAATATCTCTTTTCATTCCATCCCATCAGTAATACTCCCGCAGATCTCTGTACATCTTAGTACTACCAGGATGAACTGAAAACGGGGAACTATGAGCCTCACATAACAACTCATTCTTCAACTGTGAATCACAAAGCACACATAACCTCTTCCCAAACCTCAAAACACAAACACAAACTTATCCAAGAACTCATGGAAAATTTTATTCATAAGGTCCATGAATACAGCAGGTGCATTGGTTAACCCAAAAGGCATAACTACAAATCCATATCTAGTACGGAACGCAGTCTTCGGAACGTTTGCTTCTTTTACTTTCGACTGATGGTACCCCGACCTCAAGTCAATCTTCGAAAAATACTGAGCTCCCTGGAGCAGATACCACTTCATTCGATGGCCCAACATCTGCTGAAGTTGTTGCAAAGGATTTCACCACCCCTTTCTGCTTGTAGTCTAACTGCTTCCCATCACTCAAGCTCTTTGTCGGACACTCATTTGCATAGTGACCCGTCTCATTGCACTTATAACATCTTACCGTTGGCTTTTCATTTCCTGCTTGATCATCTTCCTTACAGTTACGAGCAATATGACTAGACTTACCACACCGAAAGCACTTACCAGACTTGGATAAACATTCTCCAGGATGCATTTTACCACACTTCTCACAGGATGGATATTTGGTTTTCTTACCTCCTTGCTTTTTTGATGAATTCTTCCCCATTGCCTGCCAACTTTACCTATTATTCTGTTATTTGTCATAGAACACCTGATCATCGGCAAACTCCATTTCCACCTTCTCCGCACATCGAACAAGTTTTTCATAACTTTTGAACTCACGAGAAGCTAAAGCCCTTCGAAACTTTGGCTTTAACCCTGAGTAAAAACGGTTTATTTTACTATCAAGATCTCGTATGAAGTTTGGAGCATACCTTTCCAATCGAGTGAACTTTTCTTCATAAGCATCCACTGAATCATCCTCCTGCCTCAATTCTAGGAACTGTTTTTCCATCCTAAGACGAACCACCTTGGGAAAATATTTCTCAAGAAACATACCTTTGAATTCGTCCCAGTGAAGATCCTCAATATCATCACTATCCCTTATATTTTTCACCATCGACCACCACTGATCAGCTTCACCTTCAAAACGGTAAACAGCAAGACTAACCTTTTGATGTTCTGAACACCCCATGACATCAAAAATCTTCTCCAGTGCTTTAATCCCCCCTTCAGCTTGCACAGGGTCAGATGATCCTCTGAATGATAGGGGATGTTGCCTCATGAAATGTTCCACCACTGACATGTTCTTCTGCGGTTGATCTGGCTGATCTCGTGCATGGATACCACCACCATTTATAGCCTGAGTCAATTGTGCCATCACTGCAACAAACTGTTCAGTTCCGATTCCGACCATCTCAGGTTGCTGATTTGGAAGGTTATCTTCCTCCTCATGTCGTCCCAACATAGCTGCTTTGTTTCCTCTGCGGAAAACCATTCTGAACACAGAAATATCTTAGGCGAAGCAACATGGTAATCTGTAAATGCTATATCATTTCAATCATATTATAATTTAACACTTTTCTAACTCCTAAAGTTGTCTAAACCGACCTATGATACCAACTATAAGGCCCCGTGCCTTAAACGTTACTTAATATTGAATTAAATGAATAATTCACGTTGAGGATCTTTTCAAGTTTAGAGTTTTAGAGAATTAGAACATAACTATTACATCTCAAAAGATTACAAAGTAGACACTTCTACCAAGTTTCCATAGAATAAATAAAAAAAACTCTTAAAAAGAAACATGTCTAATTCCATGTTTTATAAAGCATGACTTTCCCTTGATCCCATCCTTGACCCTATTCGACATTAAGTCCTGTGAAAAACATTTCAAAAAAACTTGGGGTGAGCACAAAAAGCTCAGTAAGAGATACACAAAGAATGAAAATTGTTAGTTTATCAAAACAACAAGTAAACCATGTATACTTTATCAAAGTAATACTTTTCACCTTTATGAAGTAATAAAAACTCTTCACTGAATAAAGTATCATTACTTACCTTTTTGTAACCAAAGGATTACCATAAAACCCATATAAAGAACACATAGAATATATAAAGGTAACTTGGGACATAAACATACTTAAGTGGAATAACCATACGGTTGACTTCCACACATATCACTTAATGGAATAGCCATACGGCCAATTTCCATACATACTTAATGGAATAGCCATACGGCCGACTTCCATACCCAATGCATTGGAGGTTATAACGTAACCACCCGTCCTGGTATTCACGGCACCACCCGTCATATGGTTTATAACGCAACCACCCGTTAAATGTCCAAGTACAAATATAAAATCATAAAACATAAAACCAATATAAAGGAATGATAACATTTCCAAAACTTATTAGATGAGTGGATTTCGAAGCCTTATCACCTTATCCACGAATTATATCAATGTGGGACCTTTTAAAACAGAAACACATTTTCAAATAAAGTAATATTTCTTTACTTTCCAAAAGTGCCCCTCCTCTCCTCTTATAAAAGGCCCCCACCTCTACCTCATTTCACACAATCCTAAAGCCTTTGGCTCGGCCAACCCCTGCCCAATTACTCTCTCCACATCCCTCTCCTCATCCTAGAGGATTCCCTTTGGGCATAATCCTTTCAAAGGAAGCCTTTAGGCTCAAATCAAAATGAGTTACACTTTTAAAGGTAATTCATTCTCTCTTGTTCATTTGTTTTATTTTGATTCTCAAACCCCCTAAACTCTTTTTATTTACTTCTTTTGTAACAACACCAGTATCTTCAATATACTAGGATGTTGTTATAATATTTATTTGAGCTACACTCTCACACAACTACATCAAATGGTTAAAGAACATATAGTTTCCGTGGATGGCGAAATTCTGCCTCCCGAAACGATGATTGTTCAATACTCATTTAACACCTTCAAGGGTGGACATTATGATGTCACTATTTTTATATATGATATATAATATGTTTATTTTTTCTTTAAGCTTCTGTATTTTTCATTTTTGGCATACCTTTATGGTTTCCATTATGGGTAAACACGATATCTTCATTTAAGGAAGTGCGGACTACCGCCCCCTCAAAGTGATGTGATTCGTTAATGCCATATGTGGGACGTGTAAAGGATGGATTTAAAGTTATTATATATGATGTTATACTGGAATTATAATATACCTCTATATCATTATTATTTCTTTCCATTAAAGTATGAGATAGAAATGAAAGTAGCGTTCATGCGTACGTACGGCTTACCGTCTCCATGAACGGTGCATTTCATTTCTTATCCCCAAATGTAATGTACTATTAAAAGTACATGTATATAATGGATATATATAATTAATGATATATATAAATGATGAACATAATTCTGGAATTAAAATATACATACCTCTCATTTAGTTTTAATTCCATTAATATGACAAAGAAATGAAAGTAGCGTTCATGCGTACGTACGGCTTACCGTCTCCATGAACGGTGCATTTCATTTCTTACCTCTAAATGATTATGTAATATTATAAATACATGTATATTCTGGATATATATAATATATATGATATCCAAATCAGGAATGTCATTCTGGAAATAAAGAACCTTTGACCACACGAACAACATGTAATTTTAAGAAGTCAACTTTCGACTTAAGAACCAAATATTGACAAAACAAACATTATTAACTTAAATGGTTACATAATGTTTATAACATGGCAATAAGTGATATAAAAGGAATAATGAACTTTAAAAAGGTTCTTAATCAAGTATAAATTAACTCAAGTTTATTATTCAGGACATTAAAGAACGGTTGGGTCAAGTCGGATACGAGGTAAGGGAATTTCTTAACCCAATTTCCATTCTTTGGGTTAATCTCCTACTTTCAAATTATGTCATGATATTATTATGTCCTATCTTGTATTTGTACTTTCTTTATGTGTACTTATAGTGAATACACATAGTAGATCTATTTTATTTTAAAAATGATCTTTGTAAGGGACTTCGTCTCAATCTCCTTTCATTGAGGCATATTCTGTTTTATACACAACTTTCTTTTATACGGTGTATAAACTCCTTTGACTTTTACTTTTATACAAAAGGAATCTTTTTCTACGAAGCGTTTTACTAAACGACAAAAAGGAATGTTTTTTTAACGTACGCGGTGACAACGACTTTTTCCGCCGCCGCTAGTATTATTTGGTCTTTGGCTTCCTCAACAAGCCGTAATGTTTTTAAAATAAAATAAATACAATATACTCTTTTATGTATTTTGGTATTGAAAATGGTTTTGATAAAGGATTCTATTCTGATATATTGTGATTGAAATGTGGAAATGTTATCATTCCTTTATATTGGTTTTATGTTTTATGATTTTATATTGGTACTTGTACATTTTAACGGGTGGTTACGTTATAAACCATATGACGGGTGGTGCTGTGAATACCAGGACGGGTGGTTACGTTATAACCTCCAATGCATTGGGTATGGAAGTCGGCCGTATGGCTATTCCATTAAGTATGTATGGAAATTGGCCGTATGGCTATTCCATTAAGTGATATGTGTGGAAGTCAACCGTATGGTTATTCCACTTAAGTATGTTTATGTCCCAAGTTACCTTTATATATTCTATGTGTTCTTTATATGGGTTTTATGGTAATCCTTTGGTTACAAAAAGGTAAGTAATGATACTTTATTCAGTGAAGAGTTTTTATTACTTCATAAAGGTGAAAAGTATTACTTTGATAAAGTATACATGGTTTACTTGTTGTTTTGATAAACTAACAATTTTCATTCTTTGTGTATCCCTTACTGAGCTTTTTTTGCTCACCCCAAGTTTTTTTGAAATGTTTTTCACAGGACTTAATGTGGAATAGGGTCAAGGATGGGATCAAGGGAAAGTCATGCTTTAATCATAAGTGACATTACCATAATGGTTAGGATTTCAGAAAGGTTCCTAGTTTTAGATAAAGTGAATGAGTAAGTATATCTTAGTGTTTACCTTCCTCGTTAGTACATGATGGTTTTGTTGATATACTCACACTGACCTTTTTGGTTTTAGTAAATGGCTGGATCTAGCAGGCACCAAAGTGACAATGGGTTTGAAGGAAACTATGGTGGTTCTCTGATTAAGATACTCGATGAGATGGGGGATTCAATGAGGAATCTCATGGTTTTTCTAAACCAACTATCAAAGAGTCATGATCAACCACTTGAACCTTGGTGAGTTCTCTAATGCATCATGTACGAGATGGCCAACTCGATGTGGAAATTCAGGTAATAATTATTAAGGTAACCATTAGGGTTTATATGATCCTTACTTTTGAGGTAATTATGGGTTATTATATGATATGATGGAAAATGAAGGGCATGGGATAAAATTGAGGTTAAAATATGTTATGATTATTCTTGAAGATTTTATCTCATTTTAGGGAATGTTTTAAGAATTATATAGTTTTGGAAAAAGGACAACACGCAGACCCTGTGACATCCCGTCGTGTCGGACAAAGCTGCGGGAATCGAACCCACAACCAAAGTGCGACTGGTATTTATCGCCTACCACTGGACTACGTGAAGTCCCTGGTTAGTTTGACCGATTCTTTTTAGTTATATGATTTTATGAATTAAGAGTAAGTTGATTTTGGAGGATATGTGATTAGGATAATTACTTTTCAATGTGAGACTTTAGGAGCAACTGATGTTGTTTGGAGATAAATGTTACGATTTAACTTGGTAGACTATGTGACTAAATCCTTCAAATATTTGGGTTTCAATCTTAGTTTGGTTTACTTTGAAGAATTTTATGGACAAATGGTCCTCGTTGAACTTTGGGTTTTGTTGGACAAATTTTGGAGATTAAGAATAGATTTTCTTTTTATAAAGGGTTATCCTTTTCTGGATTATCTGATCTTGTACTAGCCTTTTTGGTTTTGGATTTGGTTAAAGACATGGGAAGTATATAGTTCTATTTTGTGGATTAGGTGATTCTCTAGAAGTTGATTATAGTACTCTTAATGTGAACAAGTCTTCCTAAATACTCGTCTTTTGGAGAAAATATGAGTTTGTGTAAGGAATCTAATAAAAGTTGAAAGTCAATATGATAAGTTATTATGTTTCCTTATGAATAAATTCCTCAATAAAAAGTAACTTAAAACAAAAATGTTGTCTATTAACTTTTCCTACTGGGGAATCGAATACCGTTTAACCCATCACAAACTTGTGATTTTCTCGTGGTTAACTTTCTCCTAAACATGTTTTCTATCACTCTCCATCAGAACATGACACTTTGTTTTTTCCTCCATGTCCATATTTTCATACTTGGAATCCTAGTATGGGTTAACTCGGGTGACCTTTGTACTTATCTCTCTTTATTTTAAAGGGTTTGTTTTACCGACTTTTGTTCCGATGTGGGACTTTCAAGGATGTTTCCAAGCGCAATTTTAAAATTGCGAGGACGCAACTCCCAAAAAGGGGGGAAGGATGTAACACCCCAGGTAAATAAAGGATATGAGATTTCATATTTATCCATATTTGTGAATAAAATATTTAAATAACTTTAAAGTGGACGCTATGCTCGATGGCGTACCCAACACGCAACAACGAGTTTCTTGGGAATCTTACGTTGCACTCTAATAATAAAATAATATTATTTTAAATGGTAGTTAACATGTAGCCGTTGTAATGTTGGGAATGGATAGAAATAACTAAAATATGATTATATATGTTTTTAAATGTTTTTACATTTATCCAATAAAAGATAATGGCTTAAAATACGGAAAGAATTCAATTTTAGGCGTATATGCCCTAGTTTTCACTAAAGGTTCACTTATCACCTTTTGATGGCGAACCGTCATTAAATATAGTTTTGATCACTCTTATACATTCTTTTGGACCAAATAAAACTCTTATTAAGAATTGGGACATCAAAATTTACTTTGTGTAAATTTTTGGTATCTTTCCGATAAAGTTCATTTTTTTAATGAATAGTGTAAAATGTTGTATTTTAATTCAAAACCACTTTTTAATCTAATTTATTTATATGATTAGATTATATTTTGAATTGGTTTTAAAGTGAAATTAGAAAATATTTTTACCATTAAATCCAATAGTGTTCGTTGGAATCAATTTCACTTTGAAATCAGACTTAAACTAGTGTCAATCTTTTGATACTTATTGTTTCATAAAACACGCTATTTGACATGGCAGCGGGAATTAATTATTAAATTAATTAATGTGACTTATATGTTTTGAATTTTGTAAAATGGACTTCATTTTTGAATTCAGAATATCAAATATAGCTTAGGGTGAATTTTTGGGATTTTTCTGAAAAACATCAATTTTTGATGAATAGTGAAACCACTAAGTGGTACTTATAAAAACTGATTTTTCGTTTAAATGAAATTTTGCCATCATTGTGTTTTGATTTTCAAAAATCCGACATACATGGTTGTCATTAAGAAGTAAAATGTGGTTCAATGAGATTAAAATAAATTTTTGGTGAATAGTAACTTATTAAGTTTTTAATCGCGATTAGTGGTAATTAGTGTAGTTTAAGGTAAAAATAATGCTTTAATAAAATGAGATGAGCTTGACACATGTCTTACCCTCATTGGTTGTATCATGGCCGACCAAGACAAGCCATGGGTCAACTTGGGGACCCCATGGGGACACTTTGGTTGGGAAATGACATAAATAACTTTTTATTTAATGTAAAAGTAAAAATGACACAAACATGATATGTTTTACTAAAACAATTTTTAAATGGGGTTATACAAGTCAGAGTTTTGATTATAAATAGTCATTGGAAATCTAAAAAGATTTCCTACATCATAGTATTTTTTTTTATAATTTTTAGACATTAAATAAATTAAATTATTTATGGCATAATAATGATGCAGTGATGACATCATTATTTAACGATTTAAATAAAATGGAAAGATAATGTAAAATATATGAACTACACATGTCCAAAACTTATTGTATGGGTGGATTTATAACCCCTATCACCTTATACACGAATTATTTCAATGTGGGACCTTTTAAAACCGAAACACATTTTCAAATAAAGTAATATTTCTTTACTTTCTAAAAGTGCCCCTCCTCTCCTCTTATAAAAGGCCCCCACCTCTACCTCATTTCACACACTCCTCAAGCCTTTGGCTCGGCCAACCCCTGCCCATTTACTCTCTCCACATCCCTATCCTCATCCTAGAGGATTCCCTTTGGGCAGAATTCTTTCAAAGGAAGCCTTTAGGCTCAAATCAAAAGGAGTTACACTTTTAAAGGTAATTCATTTCTCTCATGTTCATTTGTTTTATTTTGATTCTCCAACCCCCTAAACTCTTTTTATTTACTTCTTTTGTAACAACACCAGTATCTTCAATATACTAGGATGTTGTTATAATATTTATTTGAGCTACACTCTCACACAACTACATCAAATGGTTAAAGAACATATGGTTTCCGTGGATGGCGAAATTCTGCCTCCCGAAACGATGATTGTTCAATACTCATTTAACACCTTCAAGGGTGGACATTATGATGTCACTATTTTTATATATGATATATAATATGTTTATGTTTTCTTTAAGCTTCTGTATTTTTCATTTTTGGCATACCTTTATGGTTTCCATTATGGGTAAACACGATATCTTCATTTAAGGAAGTGCGGACTACCGCCCCCTCAAAGTGATGTGATTCGTTAATGCCATATGTGGGACGTGTAAAGGATGGATTTAAAGTTATTATATATGATGTTATACTGGAATTATAATATACCTCTATATCATTATTATTTCTTTCCATTAAAGTATGAGATAGAAATGAAAGTAGCGTTCATGCGTACGTACGGCTTACCGTCTCCATGAACGGTGCATTTCATTTCTTATCCCCAAATGTAATGTACTATTAAAAGTACATGTATATAATGGATATATATAATTAATTATATATATAAATGATGAACATAATTCTGGAATTAAAATATACATACCTCTCATTTAGTTTTAATTCCATTAATATGACAAAGAAATGAAAGTAGCGTTCATGCGTACGTACGGCTTACCGTCTCCATGAACGGTGCATTTCATTTCTTACCTCTAAATGATTATGTAATATTATAAATACATGTATATTCTGTATATATATAATATATATGATATCCAAATCAGGAATGTCATTCTGGAAATAAAGAACCTTTGACCACACGAACAACATGTAATTTTAAGAAGTCAACTTTCGACTTAAGAACCAAATATTGAGAAAACAAACATTATTAACTTAAATGGTTACATAATGTTTATAACATGGCAATAAGTGATATAAAAGGAATAATGAACTTTAAAAAGGTTATTAATCAAGTATAAATTAACTCAAGTTTATTATTCAGGACATTAAAGAACGGTTGGGTCAAGTCGGATACGAGGTAAGGGAATTTCTTAACCCAATTTCCATTCTTTGGGTTAATCTCCTACTTTCAAATTATGTCATGATATTATTATGTCCTATCTTGTATTTGTACTTTCTTTATGTGTACTTATAGTGAATACACATAGTAGATCTATTTTATTTTAAAAATGATCTTTGTAAGGGACTTCGTCTCAATCTCCTTTCATTGAGGCATATTCTGTTTTATACACAGCTTTCTTTTATACGGTGTATAAACTCCTTTGACTTTTACTTTTATACAAAAGGAATCTTTTTCTACGAAGCGTTTTACTAAACGACAAAAAGGAATGTTTTTTTAACGTACGCGGTGACAACGACTTTTTCCGCCGCCGCTAGTATTATTTGGTCTTTGGCTTCCTCAACAAGCCGTAATGTTTTTAAAATAAAATAAATACAATATACTCTTTTATGTATTTTGGTATTGAAAATGGTTTTGATAAAGGATTCTATTCTGATATATTGTGATTGAAATGTGGAAATGTTATCATTCCTTTATATTGGTTTTATGTTTTATGATTTTATATTGGTACTTGTACATTTTAACGGGTGGTTACGTTATAAACCATATGACGGGTGGTGCCGTGAATACCAGGACGGGTGGTTACGTTATAACCTCCAATGCATTGGGTATGGAAGTCGGCCGTATGGCTATTCAATTAAGTATGTATGGAAATTGGCCGTATGGCTATTCCATTAAGTGATATGTGTGGAAGTCAACCGTATGGTTATTCCACTTAAGTATGTTTATGTCCCAAGTTACCTTTATATATTCTATGTGTTCTTTATATGGGTTTTATGGTAATCCTTTGGTTACAAAAAGGTAAGTAATGATACTTTATTCAGTGAAGAGTTTTTATTACTTCATAAAGGTGAAAAGTATTACTTTGATAAAGTATACATGGTTTACTTGTTGTTTTGATAAACTAACAATTTTCATTCTTTGTGTATCCCTTACTGAGCTTTTTGTGCTCACCCCAAGTTTTTTTGAAATGTTTTTCACAGGACTTAATGTGGAATAGGGTCAAGGATGGGATCAAGGGAAAGTCATGCTTTATAAAACATGGAATTAGACATGTTTCTTTTTAAGAGTTTTTTTTATTTATTCTATGGAAACTTGGTAGAAGTGTCTACTTTGTAATCTTTTGAGATGTAATAGTTATGTTCTAATTCTCTAAAACTCTAAACTTGAAAAGATCCTCAACGTGAATTATTCATTTAATTCAATATTAAGTAAGGTTTAAGGCACGTGGCCTTATAGTTGGTATCAGAGGTCGGTTTAGACAACTTTAGGAGTTAGAAAAGTGTTAAATTATAATATGATTGAAATGATATAGCATTTACGGATTACCATGTTGCTTCGCCTAAGATATTTATGTGTTCAGAATGGTTTTCCACAGAGGAAACAAAGCAGCTATGTTGGGACGACATCAGGAGGAAGATAACCTTCCAAATCAGCAACCTGAGATGGTCGGAATCGGAACTGAACAGTTTTTTGCAGTGATGGAACAATTGACTCAGGCTATAAATGGTGGTGGTATCCATGCACGAGATCAGCCAGATCAACCGCAGAGGAACATGTCAGTGGTGGAACATTTCATGAGGCAACATCCCCCATCATTCAGAGGATCATCTGACCCTGTGAAAGCTGAAGGGTGTATTAAAGCACTGGAGAAGATTTTTGATGTCATGGGGTGTTCAGAACATCAAAAGGTTAGTCTTGTTGTTTACCGTTTTGAAGGTGAAGCAGATCAGTGGTGGTCTATGGTTAAAAATATCAGGGACGCCGATGAGATTGATGCTCTTCACTGGGAAGAATTCAAAGGTATGTTTCTTGAGAAATATTTTCCTTAGGTTGTTCGTCTTAGGATGGAAAAAAAGTTCCTAGAATTGAGGCAGGAGGATGATTCAGTGGCTCCTTATGAAGAAAAGTTCACTCGATTGGCAAGGTATGCTCCAAACTTCATACAAGATCTTGATAGTAAAATAAACCGTTTTTACCCAGGGTTAAAGCCAAAGTATCGAAGGGCTTTAGCTTCTCGTGAATTCAAAAGTTATGAAAAACTTGTTCGATGTGCGGAGAAGGTGGAAATGGAGTTTGCCGATGATAAGGTGTTCTATGACAAACAACAGAATAAGAGGTCTAGTTGGCAGGCAAAGGGGAAGAATTCATCAAAGAAGCAAGGAGGTAAGAAAACCAAATATCCATCCTGTGAGAAGTGTGGTAAAATGCATCCTGGAGAATGTTTATCCAAGTCTGGTAAGTGCTTTCGGTGTGGTAAGTCTGGTCATATTGCTCGTAACTGTAAGGAAGATGATCAAGCAGGAAATGAAAAGCCAACGGTAAGATGTTATAAGTGCAATGAGACGGGTCACTATGCAAATGAGTGTCCGAAAAAGAGATTGAGTGATGGGAAGCAGTTAGACTACAAGCAGAAAGGGGTGGTGAAATCCTTTGCAACAACTTCAGAAGATGTTGGGCCATCGAATGAAGTGGTATCTGCTCCAGGGAGCTCCGTATTTTTCGAATATTGACTTGAGGTCGGGGTACCATCAGTTGAAAGTAAAAGAAGCAGACGTTCTGAAGACTGCGTTTCGTACTAGATATGGCCATTATGAATTTGTAGTTATGCCTTTTGGGTTAACCAATGCACCTGCTGTATTCATGGACATTATGAATAAAATTTTCCATGAGTTCTTGGATAAGTTTGTGTTTGTGTTTTGAGGTTTGTGAAGAGGTTATGTGTGCCTTGTGATTCACAGTTGAAGAATGAGTTGTTTTTTCATCCTGGCAGTACTAAGATGTACAGAGGTCTGCGGGAGTATTACTGGTGGGATGGAATGAAAAGAGACATTGCGGATTTTACTGTGAAGTGTTTAACATGTCAACAGGTTAAAGTAGAGAGGCAGTTACCGAAAGAGATACTTCAGACTTTACCAGTGCCAGAGTGGACATGGGAGAATATATCCATGGACTTTGTTGTTGGATTACCGAAGACATCTCGAGGTAATAATGCAATCTGGGTTATTGTTGATCGCTTGACCAAATCTGCTCATTTCCTTGCTATACGGGCTACTTTCTCTCTTGATCAACTTTCCCGTTTGTATCTTAAAGAGATAGTCAGGTTACATGGAGTTCCTCTCTCCATTGTATCGGATTGTGATCCCAGGTTTACTTCTAACTTTTGGAAAGTCCTTCAGAAGTCGTTGGGTACTGAATTAAATTTAAGTACAGCTTTTCATCCTCAATCAGATGGGCAGTCAGAACGAACAATCCTGACATTGGAGGATATGCTACGAGCTTGTTCTATGGATTATCAGGGAAGTTGGGACCAACATCTTTCTTTGGTTGAGTTTTCATATAATAACAGTTTTCATTCCAGTATACAGATGGCACCATTTCAGGCATTATATGGGAAGCGGTGTCGAACTCCAGCTTTCTGGGATGAAGTGGGTGAAAGGAAGCTGATGGGACCAGAATTGGTAGAAGAGATGGCAGAAAAAGTTCAGTTGATTCAGAAACACATGAGAACAGCTCAGAGCAGGCAGAAGAGTTATGCGGATAACCGGAGGAAGGATCTATCTTTCGAGGTAGGTGATCAGGTTTTTCTCAAGGTTTCTCCTTGGAAAAGTGTGATGAGATTTGGTAAGAAAGGAAAGCTAAGTCCAAGGTTCATTGGACCATACGAAATTTTGGAGGGAGTTGGATCAGTTGCATACCGAGTGGCTTTACCTCCGAGTTTATCTCAGGTACACAATGTTTTTCACGTTTCGATGTTGAGAAAGTATATGCCAGATCCATCTCATGTTTTCAGCCCAGAGGTAGTTCAGCTGGAAGAGAACCTATCTTATGAGGAAAAACCGGTCCAGATTCTTGACCACAGGGAGCAGGTGTTACGAAATAAGGTGATTCATTAGGTAAAGGTTTTGTGGAAAAACCATGTGATTGAAGAGGCAACGTGGGAATCTGAAAATGCTATGAGGGATAAATACCCCCACTTATTTTGATAAGTGAATAAAATTGCGAGGAAGCAATTTTCTAAAGGGGGGAAGGATGTAACATCCCAAGTAAGTAATGAATAATAGATATTTTTATCTATGTCTATTAATGATTAAGATAGTGTTATAGAGGCTTAATATGAAAATAAATACAATCTTATGCATGGAATACACTAATATTCTTAAAAGATTATTTTACTGCCTTTTGATGGCAAACCATTTTTGAATCTATATTTTGACAATTTTATAAACTATGTTTGTCAAAATAAACTTATTCTTTATGATTGGGACATCAAAATTTACCTTGTGTGAATTTTTGGTATTTTTCTGACAATGTTCATTTTTTAATGAATAGTGAAAAATACTGCATTTTACATCAAAACTACTTTTTAATCTAATTTATTTATATGATTAGATTATGTTTTGAATTGATTTTGAAGTGAAATTAGAATATATTTTTACCATTTTATCTAATGGTGGTCATTGGAATCAATTTCACTTTGAAATTAGACTTAAACTGGTGTCAATCTTTTGATACTTATTGTTTTGTAAAAACACGCTATTTGCTCTGGCAGCGGGAATTAATTATTGAATTAATTAATGTGACTTATATGATTTGAATTTTGTAAAATGGACTTCATTTTTGAATTCGGAATATCAAATATATCTTAGGGTGAATTTTTGGCAATTTTCTGAAAAACTTCAATTTTTGATGAATAGTGAAACCACTAAGTGGTAATCAAGCAAACTGATTTTTCAGTTAAATGAAAGTTTACCACTAATGTGTATTGAATTTTGAAAATCCGACATACATGGTTGTCATTAAGAAGTAAAATGTGGTTCAATGAGATTATAATAATTTTTTGGTGAATAGTAACTTATTAAGTTCTTAATCGCATTTAGTGGTAATTAGTGTAGTTTAAGGTATAAATAATACTTTAATAAAATGAAATGACCTAGACACATGTCCCAACCTCATTGGTTGTGTCATGGCCGACCATGACATGCCATGGGTCAACTTGGGGACCCCATGGATCCACTTTTGTTGGGAAATGTCATAAATAACTTTTTATTAAATGTTAAAGTAAAAATGACACAAACAAGAGATGTTTTACGAAAACAATTTTTACATGGGGTTATAAAGATCAGATTTTTGATTATAAATATTCATTGGAAAGATACAACGATTTCCTACATCATAGTATTTGTTTTATGATTTTTAGACATTAAATAAATTAAATTATTTATGACATAATAATGATGCAGCGATGACATCATTATTTGACGATTTAAATAAAATAGAAAGATAATGTAACATCTATGAACTACACATGTCCAAAACCAATTGGATGAGTGGATTTCGAACCCTTATCACCTTTTCCACGAATTATATCAATGTGGGACCTTTTAAAACCGAAACACATTTTCAAATAAAGTAATATTTCTTTACTTTCCAAAAGTGCCCCTCCTCTCCTCTTATAAAAGGCCCCCACCTCTACCTCATTTCACACACTTTTCAAGCCTTTGGCTCGGCCAAACCCTGCCCATTTACTCTCTCCACATCCCTCTCCTCATCCTAGAGGATTCCCTTTGGGAATAATCCTTTCAAAGGAAGCCTTTAGGCTCAAATTAAAAGGAGTTACACTTTTAAAGGTAATTCTTTCTCTCATGTTCATTTGTTTTATTTTGCTTCTCCAACCCTCTAAACTCTTTTTATTTACTTCTTTTGTAACAACACCAGTATCTTCAATACACTAGGATGTTGGTATAATATTTATTTGAGCTACACTCTCACACAACTACATCAAATGGTTAAAGAACATACGGTTTCTGTGGATGGCGAAATTCTGCCTCCCGAAACGATGATTGTTCAATACTCATTTAACACCTTAAAAGGTGGCCATTATGATGTCACTATTTTTATATATGATATATAATATGTTTATGTTTTCCTTAAGTTTCTGTTTTTTTTCATTTTGGGCATACCTTTATGGTTTCCATTATTGGTAAAACACGATATCTTCATTTTAGGAAGTGCGGACTACCGCCCCCTAAAAGTGATTTGATTCGTTAATACCATATGTTGGATGTGTAAAGGATAAAGTTAATGATATTATATATGTTATTATACTGGAATTATAATATACTCTTATATAATTATGATTCCATTCCAGAAAATATGAAATAGAAATGGAAGTAGCGTTCATGCGTACGTACGGCTTACCGTCTCCATGAACGGTGCATTTCATTTCTTACCTCTAAATGTGATGTAATATTATAAATGCATGTATGTACTGGATATATATGACATATATGATATCTAAATCATGAATACCATTATGGATATAATGAACCTTTGACCAAATTAACAACATGTAAGTGTAAGAAGTCTATTTTTGACTTAAGAACCAAATACCGACAAAATGAACATTATTAACTTAACTGATTACATGATGTTCATAACATGGTATAAAAGGAATAATGAACTTGAAAAAGATTCATAAGCAAGTAGAGATTAACTCAAGTTTATTATTCAGGAGATTAAAGAACGGTCGGGTCAAGTCGGATACGAGGTATGGGACTTCGTCTCAATCTCCTTTCGTTGAGGCATATTTTATTTTATACACAACTTTCTTTTATACGGTGTATAAACCCCTTTGAATTTTACATTTATTCAAAAGGAATCTTTTTTATACGAAGCGTTTACTAAACGACAAAAGGGAATGTTTTTGTCGTACGTATGCGGCGACAACGACTTCTCCGCCGTCGTAACCGTTATTTGAGTTTCGGCTTCCTCTACAAGCCATACCTTTTTTTTAAAGAAAAATAAATACCATGTTTTACTTTAGTATTGAAAATGGTTTTCATAATGTTTTTATTATATCAATGTGTTGTATTGATATCTCGTGATTGAAATGTGGAAATGTAATGTTTCCTTTACGCATTTTTTATGTGATATGATTATGTTATGGTTCTTGGGCATTATTATGAAGATGGGTGGTTCCGTGATAAACTAAGGGAGGGTGAGCCCGTTATAGCTCTCCAATGCATTGGGTAACGCGAAGGAGTGAAACGTTAAGGTTTCTCCGAAGAGATTTTTAGGGAATATACTGTGATGGGTATTCCAAACGTAACCAAGAGGGTTACTCCCTACGTAAGAATGTTATGAATGCCTCAAGTTACCTTTATGTCTTATGATTTCTATGATTTATTCATGATTTTATGAGGTATCTTAAAGTGCCTATGTTTTATGGGTAAAGTATGATTTCATTCTTATGTATATATGAACTCATGTTTCCTTTCCATGTTTTTTTTATATAACCCATACTGAGTTTTTATGCTCATCCCAAGTTTTTGAAATGTTTTTCACAGGTCAAGGGAAAGGTACATGATAAGATGATAGAGTCAAGGATGTGTCAAGAAATAATTCATGTTTTATTTTAAATGTGTTTCCATTGATGGGAATGAAGAATACTATCTTTATGTGACCACTTTGTTTATATGTGGAATGTAATGCAAGTTTTATGATCTAATTCTCTAAAACTCTAAACCCGAAAAGATCCTCAATGTGTAATCTTGTAATAACTCAAGATTAAGTAAGGTTTAAGGCTGGGGCCTTATAGTTGATACCAACTATAAGACCCCAGCCTTAAACCTTACTAAATCTTGAGTTATTACAAGATTACACATTGAGGATCTTTTCAGGTTTAGAGTTTTAGAGAATTAGATCATGAAACTTGCATTAGATTCCACATTTAAACAAAGTGGTTACATAAAAGAGAGTATTCATTCTTCCGATCAACGGAAACATATTTAAAATGAAACATGGATTCTTTCTTGACACATCCTCGACACTATCATCACATCATGTACCTTTCCCATGTCCTGTGAAAAACATTTCAAAAACTTGGGATGAGCATAAAAAGCTCAGTAAGGGTTATAAAATATATGGAAAGGAAACACGAGTTCATATATACACAAGAATGAAATCATACTTTACCCATAAAACATAGGCATATCAAATCATGAATAAATCATAGAAAACATAAGACATAAAGTTAACTTGAGGCATTCATAACATTCTTACGTAGGGAGTAACCCTCTTGGTTACGTTTGGAATACCCATCACAGTATATTCCCTAAATCTCTTCGGATAAACCTTAACGTTTCACTCCTTCGCGTTACCCAATGCATTGGAGAGCTATATCGGGCTCACCCGCCCTTAGTTTATCACGGAACCACCCGTTCTTCATAACAATTCCCAAGAACCATAACATAATCGTATCACATAAAACATGAATAAAGGAAACATAACATTTCCACATTTCGATCACAATATAACATTTTAGGATATTGAAATAATGAATCCATTCAAAAAGAAACCATTTCCAAAACCATTTAAAACATTTAATAAAGAGATTTTTGAATAAAAGTGTCCCATACCACCTTGAAACTTAAAATTTTTAAACCATTAATATCCATATAAATAAATCATTAAAACCATTTTGAAAAAATGGATATTAATAAGAACAAATAATTAAAACATTTAAAACGATATTCTGGTAAAAGGGGTTTTACCAAAATTAGAGACACTTGAATAAAATAATTGAGGAATAACATTTAGTCAGAACTTTATAATATCATGAGAATAAAAGTATTCATGATATAATACTCCAAAGGACAGCATATACACCATATAAGAGTGAATTGGTGCATAACAACAATGAACCCTCAATAGAAATGTCAAATGTGATGAAATCCCTTATAAAGAAGGTATCCTTAAATTAAGGACAAATCAATCTCAAAATATGTGTGACAAATATAAATACACCCAATATAAGTGGATATTAAGTGTAAAACAATAAAAGGTCATTCACAAATATTCAATGGATGACATATTCAATGACTACATGTTGAACCCAAAGAAATCGAAATTGGGTTAAAAAGTTCCCTTGACAGCCTAACGGCATCACATCAAAAAGAGTTGATGAGAGATAAAAAGAGTATCTCATCACTTGGACATAAAATTTACATCAATAAGGATATATGAGAACATATCCCAACATAACGATATGTAAATTAAATGACCCAACAAAATAAGTCTTTTAAAAAAAAGAGGAGGGTGAAAGGTTCCCTTACCGACTTGGGTATCTTTCAAAACATACACCCCATGAAAGAAGGACAATAGATCATTGATGTAAATACTCATAAACGAAATTATATTACCCAAATATTAGAATAATGGGCAGTACATACACCACTCAATGGAATTTGTGGCAAATGTAGCATAAATCTCACGGGAATAAAAGTGAGATGAAAAATCCATTACGAAAACTCAGCAGCCTAACGGCGCCACTTAAAACTTCCAAAATGGATTGATGAGATCAAATAGAGTATCCCATCATATTAAAATAGAATTTACAGCAAGAGGAATATAAAATAAAATCCCCCAACATATCAAATAGGAGCTTAGAAGAAGTGACACAAAGGAGAGTACTTAAAAAGAAAGAGAGAGATTAGATCTCTTACGAAAGTTCGGCAGCCTAACGGCGCCACTCAAAACTCCCAAAATGGATTGATGAGAGAGAATAGGGTCTCTCATCACATTAACATAAAAATTACAGTAAATGTAATATAAAAGATCATCCCAATAACAAGAAATATGAGCTTTAAAAGGAATGACATAAAAGTGTATACTTAAAAAGAAAGAGAGGAGTAGGATCCCTTACCTCGGGTCCGACTTGACTCGATCGTTCTTTAATCTCCTGAATAATAAACTTGAGTTAATTTCTACTTCCTTAAGAACCTTTTCTAAGTTCATTATTCCTTTTATATCAATTATTGACATGTTATAAACATTATGTAATCATTCAAGTTAATAATGTTCATTTTGTCGGTATTTGGTTCTTAAGTCGAAAGTGGACTTCTTACAATTACATGTTGTTCGTGTGGCCAAAATTTTATTATATCCAGAATTGTATTCATGATGTATATATCATATATGTCATATATATCCAGTACATGCATGCATTTATTACATTACATAATCATTTAGAGGTAAGAAATGAAATGCACCGTTCATGGAGACGGTAAGCCGTACGTACGCATGAACGCTACTTTCATTTCTATTTCATATTTTATAGAATGGAATAATACTGATATAAAGGTATATTATAATTCCAGTATAATATCATATATAATATCATAGTTCAATCCTTTATACGTCCCACATATGGTATATAACGAATCAAATCACTTTGAGGGGGCGGTAGTCCGCACTTCCTTAAAATGAAGATATCGCGTATACCCATAATGGAAGCCATCAGGGTAAGACACAAATGAAAAATAAAGAAGCATAATTAAAACATAAACATATTATATATCATATATAAAAATAGTGACATCATAATGGCCACCTTTGAAGGTGTTAAAAGAGTATTGAACAATCATCGTTTCGGGAGGCATAATTTCGCCATCCACGGAAACCGTATGTTCTTTAACCATTTGATGTAGTTGTGTGAGAGTGTAGCTCTAATAAATCATATAACAACATCCTAGTATATTGAAGATACTGGTTTTGTTAAAAAAGAAGTAAATAAAAAGAGTTTAGGGGGTTGGAGAAGCAAAATAAAACAAATGAACATGAGAGAATGAATTACCTTTAAAAGTGTAACTCCTTTTGATTTGAGCCTAAAGGATTCCTTTTAAAGGATTCTGCCCAAAGGGAATCCTCTAGGATGAGGAGAGGGATTTGGAGAGAGTAAATGGGCAGGGGTTGGCCGAGCTAAAGGCTTGATGAGTGTGTGAAAATAGGTAGAGGTGGGGGCCTTTTATAAGAGGAGAGGAGGGGCACTTTTGGAAAGTAAGGAAATATTACTTTATTTTAAAATGTGTTTCGGTTTTAAAAGGTCCCACATTGATATAATTAGTGGATAAGGTTATAAGGGTTCGAAATCCACCCATCCAATAAGTTTTGGACATGTGTAGTTCATAGATATTACATTATATTTCCATTTTATTTTAATTGTTAAATAATGATGTCATCACTGCATCATTATTATGTCATAAATAATTTAATTTATTTAATGTATAAAAATTATAAAAAAACTACTATGATGTAGGAAATCTCTTTATCTTTCCAATGACTATTTATAATCAAAAATCAGATCTTTGTAACCATATGTAAAAATTGTTTTCGTAAAACATATTATGTTTGTGTCATTTTTACTTTTACATTAAATAAAAAGTTATTATTGTCATTTTCCAACTAAAGTGGCTCCATGGGGTCACCAAGTTGGCCCATGGCTTGTCTTGGTCGGCCATGACTCACCCAATAGGTGTAAGACAAGTGTCATGGTGTTTTCACATCCTTATAATATCATTTTTACCTTAAACTACACTAATTACCACTAATCACGATTAAGAACTTAATAAGTTACTATTCACCAAAAAATTATTATAATCTCATTGAACCACATTTTACTTCTTAATGACAACCATGTATGTCGGATTTTTGAAAATCAAAACACAATGATGGAAAAATCTCATTTAAACGGAAAATCAGTTTTTATAAGTACCACTTAGTGGTTTCACTATTCATCAAAAATTGAAGTTTTTCAGAAAATTACCAAAAATTCACCCTAAGCTATATTTGATATTACGAATTCAAAAATGAAGTCCGTTTTACAAAATTCAAAACATATCAGTCACATTAATTAATTTAATAATTAATTCCCGCTGTCAGCGCAAATAGCGTGTTTTTATAAAACAATAAGTATCAAAAGATTGGCACCAGTTTAAGTCTAATTTCAAAGTGAAATTGATTCCAATGACCACCATTGGATTAAATGGTAAAAATATATTCAGATTACACATTAATACCAATTCAAAAGATAATCTAATCATATAAATAAATTAGATTAAAAAGAGGTTTTGAATTTAAAATACAACATTTTACACTATTCATTAAAAAATGAACTTTATCAGAAAGATACCAAAAATTTACACAAAGTAAATTTTGATGTCCCGATTCTCAAGAAGAGTTTTATTTGGTCCAATAGAATGTATAAGAGTGATCAAAACTATATTTAATGACGGTTCGCCATCAAAAGGTGATAAGTGAACCTTTAGTGAAAACTAGGGCATATACGCCTAAAATTGAATTCTTTCCGTATTTTAAGCCATTATATTTTATTGGATAAATGTATAAACATTTAAAAACATATATAATCATATTTTAGTTATTTATATCCATTCCCGCCATTACAACGGCTACATGCTAACTAACATTTGAAATTTATTATTAGAGTGCAACGTAAGATTCCGAAGAAACTCGTTGTTGCGTGTTGGGTACGCCATCGAGCATAGCGTCCCCTTTAAAGTCATATCAATATTTTATTCACAAATATGGATAAATATGAAAATGTCATATTCTTTATTTACCTGGGGTGTTACATCCTTCCCCCCTTTTGGGAATTGCGTCCTCGCAATTTTTAAAATTGAGCTTGGAAACATCCTTGAAAGTCCCACATCGGAACAAGAGTCGGTAAAACAAACACTTTAAAATAAAGAAAGATAAGCACAGAGGTCACCCGAGTTAACCCATACTAGGATTCCAAGTATGAAAACATGGACATGGAGGAGAAAACATAGGGTCATGTTCTGATGGAGAGTGATAGAAAACATGTTTAGGAGAAAGTTAACAATGAGAAAATCACAAACTTGTGATGGGTTAAACGGTATTTGATTCCCCAGTAAGAAAAGTTAATAGACAACATTTTTGTTTTAAGTTACTTTTTATTGAGTAATTTATTCATAAGGAAACATAATCGCTTATCATGTTGACTTTCAACTTTTACACAAACTCCTATTTTCTCCAAAAGACGAGTATTTAGGAAGACTTGTTCACATTAAGAGTACTATAATCAACTTCTAGAGAATCACATAATCCACAAAAGAGAACTATATACATCCCATGTCTTTAGACATTAACCAAAACAAAAACCAAAAAGGCTAGTACAAGATCAGATAATCCAGAAAAGGATAACCCCTTATAAAAAGAAAATCTATTCTTAATCTCCAAAATTTGTCCAACAAAACCCAAAGTTCAACGAGGACCATCCAATAAATAATTTGTCCATAAAATTCTTCAAAGTAAACCAATATAAGATTGAAACCCAAATATTTGAAGGATTTAGTCACATAGTCTTCCAAGTTAAATCGTAACATTTATCTCCAAACAAAATCAGTTGCTCCTAAAGTCTCGTATTGAAAAGTAATTAACCCAATCACATATCCTCCATGATAGGATAATCATTTTCACAAATAACCCAAAATCAACTTACTCTTAATTCATAAAATCATATAACTAGAATGAATCAGTCAAACTAACCAGGGACTTCACGTAGTCCAGTGGTAGGCGATAAATACCAGTTGCACTTTTTTTTGTGGGTTCGATTCCCGCAGCTTTGTCCGACGCGACGGGTTGTCACACGGTCTGCGTGTTGTCCTTTTTATAAAACTCCAAAAATAACCCCAACATGTTTTAAACTCAATAGTTTCCTTATACCTTTAATTTTCATCCAAATTCATTATGATCTCAACACCTTAATTCTTGAAGTCTTATTTCACCACCATAAGATAAAATAAAACAATTCCAAAAATGAATAACAGCATACCTTGATCATGGCGTCCATTCGGTCTCATCGTCATCTTGCTCACGTAGGTAGAAGTCCCATGCATTAAAACAATGATTTAGAGAACCTTCAAAATCATTTGCTTCCTCCATCCAAATACACCTCATGCAACATGGGTCATATGGGTGTTCACAGAAAAACAGTTTTGGAAAATAATCATGTATGACATATAATTCCAAAACATCTGATAAAACATGATTTCTAAAAAATAGTCGGACCGAAATTGAGTTGAAACTTTCTATCATTGGTCCTTTTAAAATACCATAAGTATGTGATGTGAGACTATATTTTAAAAGCAAATATAAATAGGTTGCGCAAGGGTCTCCTTCCTTAGCACCATTTTGAAAATCATAATATGCTTCAAATTCTTGTGATAAGGTAAAATATTTGAAAATACCTTGATAATATTTACCTATCTTGAAAACATGAGAATATTGTGAAAATAGTATTTTTCTAAAACACTTAGCGTCAACTCACATAGTAAACAAGATAATGATAATAATAAAAAGGCATGGGTTGCATGAAGTAAAGTGTCCATAAACAAGAAAGGTGTGCATGAACAACAAGGGGTAAACATTATCAGAGTCGCGCACAAGCACATTATCTAAAAAAACACATCATGACATGATAAATGTAATTGCAACATTTGTAATAAAAATCCTGAGAAGAAACTGGACATGCATCAACATTTCCATATCATATGTCTTGTATATTTTCTTTAAATCTGATACTCATAGGTAAGGTTCTATAACCAAGGATATTCCTCTAATCGGAATAATCACTAGGTTGGTCATAATCAAAGAAATGTATGCTGAAGGACTCATGATCTCTGTGTCAAGGCCTTGTGCCATGACCTAAGGGTAAAAACCCAATCTGACTGTCTCGAGAACTATCGATGCATCGAGGAGCTTACTTTTACCGGTCTCCAACCCGGAGGGCTTACTTTAACCAGTCCCCAACCTGGAGGGTTTTCTTCTTACCGGACCCCATTCCGGGTAGTCCCATACATTTCTCACATGTTGATAGGGTCAAATATTCAAGGTGTCCCATACCACTTTGAATATTTAATTTTCATTTCATATTACCCAAGGTGTCCCATACCACTTTGGGTAATACCATTTTCATTTCTCATTACCCAAGGTGTCCCATACCACTTTGGGTAATTAGTTCTTAGTTCCTCTTTATGTTGAGTCATATGCATGAATAATATTAATAAGGTAACAATTACATAACTGGTTTACAAATACATGTTATGACAGATAAACATGAAAGTATGGAATAAAAGAAGGCATGGTTAAGCAAGCATACTATGTGTGTAGAACAATTATTTAAGCACATAAAATGATGAATGTGAGAGACTTGCTCCCAAGGGTTATTAAATGATGAGTTTCTAAAATTCCAGTGCATGGAAAAGAACTACTTGGCATTAAATATTGTACTTTACAGGTCATAGTACTTGAAACAAATCTTCATCAGCTAATAATTACTACAACATGCTTGGTATAAAAATAATAAACACTTGTAATCTTTAAAACTCCGACACTTGGAAGTAAACCACTTAAAAAAAATAATACCTTTCATTAATTATTATTCTTCTCTGGTCATAGAATTTGATGTTACACTCTGCTCACTAAAAATCTCTGCAACGAGTTTGGTATAAAAATAATAGAGGATTTCTACATATTAACATAACCCTTAAATCCATATCCTTTTCAAAGAAAAAGGTTCAAAACATGCATAAGCATATCCTTAACAAAAAAAAAACACACATGTCAGTTCAAGGGCGACATTAATCAAGTTCATTGGTGTATACTTAGACCCAAAAATATAAAACAGCATAGGCAAGCGCTAAAAATCCTACATGCATAGAAATATTAAGAACCATTTCTTGAAACTAGGGTTTTCAGATATTAATCGTAAAAAAAGACATACATAGATAAGGATATATATATATACACAAATATATAGGTTTCCACAGAAATTGAACATGGTATACTTAGAATCTTAATACCACTAACTATTGGTTAGTTTGAATTTCAAAACCTCATGAGGGTTTAAATGTTCATGTAACTATAAATACAATATATATAAAAACCTTGTTTTTAACTATAACATAAATGTACTTAAACCAAAGTCCAAGTTCGCGTCAAAAATATCTTTCAAAGATAAGTGTTCATTCCATAAAAATCAAAACCAATTTCCATTCCAATACATAACCTTATATAAATATATAGTTATATATATATATGCAGCTTACATAAAATCACATATGCAAGGATTTGGCTTAGAAATACCCTTTCAAAAGTATAATTCTTAGTGATAAGATATCGAATAATATTCGGTACCCTAAAGATAATTGGGTTTGAGTTATGTATATACATATGTATATATTTATATATATATATTCAAAACCATAAAAACACTATACACTTGAGTTTTAGGTTTGTAAAAAAAAATAGGATTATTAAAACAAACTCAAAAGTGATATCCCTTTTATCTCATGAAGGAAAAACCCCTTGAAAATTGTTCGAAACCGAAGGGTATGAGTTGTATATACATATATATATATATATTGTATATTTTGTGGGTATAATAGTATAAGTTTCCATAAAACTTGAAAACACCCTTAGAGTAGAGTGCTATTCTTAAACCGTGGGGTTTGCATGTTTAATATGTGCGTATAACAATAATTCGGATATGTATATACTTATATATACATATATATATACCGAGTATGTATAGTGTTTTACTTCAAACCGAAAAAAACCAAAACACCCTTACATCTCAAGAGAGGAGCTCGCCGGAGGTTTTCTGGGTGGCCGGTGAACCAGGAGAAGCTTGGTGGCCGGTGGGGTTGTGGCCACTTGGAGATGCTGCGAGGCGACGTCCTGGTGTCCAGCAGTGTAGCGCCGGGAATAGTGTGGTCGTGCGCGAGGGTGAGGTGCAAAACTGGAGGTGGTTCGTGGTGGCAAGGCGACGGAGAGGCGGCGGCAAGGCTGGTGTCGCGGGTTGCCTCCGGAGGTCCCGATTTCACAGTGGTTTCTCAGTTCTTAAAGGAAGATGATCCAGGGGTTAGGCCGGTCCTATGGCGTCCTAGGTAGGTAGGGTGTGCGAGGGTCAACGTGAGCAGTGGTGAAGGAGGCGTCTCGGGCAATCCAGGTACTGGTTCGTGGGACCTCGACGCGAGGTTGAAGACAACATGAAGGCTGAGAAATGGAAAAAAAACGACGGCCGGGATCCGACATCGCGAGATCGGACGGTCGAAGAGAAATGAGAGTTTTAAAACACATCAGCGGTCGTGATCTGCTATAGGGAGATCGGACGGAGGACGATTGCGCGGCTAGCATCCGCTTCGCCGAACAGGAACAGTTCGTTGTTTTTTTTAAAGAAAGTTTACTTTTAAAGAAGAAAAAAGTATATATAACATTAAAATTGAATTTTACACAATTTTAACAAATATTTTTAACTTAGATATTCAAAATCTAAAAATCCCATTTTAGATTATGTAAAATACCTTACCATTTGATATAAATCTTATAAATTTTATAATTAACATACTAAACATTTATTAAGAACTTATATCTTTAGAAATGAAAAATCCAATTTATAACATGCTTAACTTGTTGATTTATAAAATTACGTTTTAAAGACCCATAGTTTTTTCTCTAATTTAAAACACATAGTTTTAGAGATTCGAAAAGATACACTTTTCAATTATTGCCGATACCCCGTTCGACACATTTTAAAATATCATGTTTTCCACCACATAAATACCGTCATAAAAATAGATTCATTTTCAATAATAATATTTTATTTTAAAACTCGAAAATATAATTCTAATATTTTGTATAAAAGAAAATTGAAATACCATAATATTATAAAAGCGTAATAAAGACAAAATTATATAAAAAGATGCACTTTATCCCTTGGAACCCAACGGTCCAAAAAAACGGTCATATTTCCTTTTAGAGGTTCATTATAAAAGCAAGGGGTAGGTTTGTTTTATATTTTCAAAACACCGGACCCTTGGCGGATGGCTCTTCTCATACCTCTGGTGCTGAGTGCGTGCGCGGTGATTCTGGCAGTTATACTTTTCACACTGTTGGATCCTGAAGACGACGACTATCCGATTGCCCGTGTTGTGGTTCTTTGTAGTCTTGCTGTGGCCGTGTTAGGTCTTGTGCAGGGTAATTTCAATTAGATGGGTCTTGTTGTAATGTATCTTTTAAATATATAACAGTTTATCGTATTCTTCATGTTTTATTTCTACTCGAATTCTTTATCAGCACACAAACCATAAAATAAAATAAAACAAGAGACATCATTGAAAAGCACAACATTGCTTACTTGAACCAGTTTATAAAACCTGGGGCGTTACATTATCCCCCTCTTAAAAGAATTGCGTCCCCGCAATTCGATCGGCGTACAAACACTGACTTACTCACACAGCTTCTCTGTCACCCTCGGTGGTGTCCCTTTACCTCCAAGGCCCATGGAAGAAGTTACTATTCAACTCAATCCCCAGGGCTGAACAGAGCTTGTGGGTCTCCTCTTCCCAAATACATTTTTGGCAAAGTGGATCGTGATTGATGCCAAGCTCCCGCTTGATACAGGTGGTTTTCCAGAGGTGAGAACGAGTGACATCAAGCTTCGAGACATCCTCTTGGATTTGGTTCCTGAAGATCTCTCGAACCATTTCATAATTGAAGGATTCTAGGAGAGATCCAAAATCACAGAGCTCCCCAAGCATGCTGAAGCACAGGATTTGGTACATAAAGACTGCGCGGAAGTCCAACTGCTTTGCAGCTTCTCCAAATGCCGGGAAGGCCAACCATTTATTGTTCATGGTGAAACACAGGAAGAGTCCCTCATAGTACTTCCCTTTCTTTTTATAATTCTCAAACAGCGCACTAGCCATTAGGTTATACACAACTTCTGAACCTCGGAAGATTCGAAGGACATTCGAGCTTTTCGATATTTCATAGAGGGTTTTGCACGTGAGTGGTAAGTTAACAAAAGGTTGGTAACATGTTGAGCAGGATTTTGCTACAATAGTCTCTATGATTTCTGTAGGGAGAGTCAAGAGTCTAGGCGTGGTTCGCTGTCTTGCCATCTGAAAAGTTTAAGAACAAACCCTACTTAGTAAAACATTATTAATGTGAACAAGTCTTCCTAAATACTCGTCTTTTGGAGAAAATAGGAGTTTGTGTAAAAGTTGAAAGTCAACATGATAAGCAATTATGTTTCCTTATGAATAAATTACTCAATAAAAAGTAACTTAAAACAAAAATGTTGTCTATTAACTTTTCTTACTGGGGAATCGAATACCGTTTAACCCATCACAAGTTTGTGATTTTCTCATTGTTATCTTTCTCCTAAACATGTTTTCTATCACTCTCCATCAGAACATGACCCTATGTTTTCTCCTCCATGTCCATGTTTTCATACTTGGAATCCTAGTATGGGTTAACTCGGGTGACCTCTGTGCTTATCTTTCTTTATTTTAAAGTGATTGTTTTACCGACTCCTGTTCCGATGTGGGACTTTCAAGGATGTTTCCAAGCTCAATTTTAAAAATTGCGAGGACGCAATTCCCAAAAGGGGGGAAGGATGTAACACCCCAGGTAAATAAAGAATATGACATTTTCATATTTATCCATATTTGTGAATAAAATATTGATATGACTTTAAAGGGGACGCTATGCTCGATGGCGTACCCAACACGCAACAACGAGTTTCTTCGGAATCTTACATTGCACTCTAATAATAAATTTCAAATGTTAGTTAACATGTAGCCGTTGTAATGGCGGGAATGGATATAAATAACTAAAATATGATTATATATGTTTTTAAATGTTTATACATTTATCCAATAAAATATAATGGCTTAAAATACGGAAAGAATTCAATTTTAGGCGTATATGCCCTAGTTTTCGCTAAAGGTTCACTTATCACCTTTTGATGGCGAACCGTCATTAAATATAGTTTTCATCACTCTTATACATTCTATTGGACCAAATAAAACTCTTCTTGAGAATCGGGACATCAAAATTTACTTTGTGTAAATTTTTGGTATCTTTCTGATAAAGTTCATTTTTTTAATGAATAGTGTAAAATGTTGTATTTTAAATTCAAAACCTCTTTTTAATCTAATTTATTTATATGATTAGATTATCTTTTGATTTGGTATTAATGTGTAATCTGAATATATTTTTACCATTTAATACAATGGTGGTCATTGGAATCAATTTCACTTTGAAATTAGACTTAAACTGGTGCCAATCTTTTGATACTTATTGTTTTATAAAAACACGCTATTTACGCTGACAGCGGGAATTAATTATTAAATTAATTAATGTGACTGATATGTTTTGAATTTTGTAAAACGGACTTCATTTTTGAATTCGTAATATCAAATATAGCTTAGTGTGAATTTTTGGTAATTTTCTGAAAAACTTCAATTTTTGATGAATAGTGAAACCACTAAGTGGTACTTATAGAGACTGATTTTCCGTTTAAATGAGATTTTGCCATCATTGTGTTTTGATTTTCAAAAATCCAACATACATGGTTGTCATTAAGAAGTAAAATGTGGTTCAATGAGATTATAATAATTTTTTGGTGAATAGTAACTTATTACGTTTTTAATCGCGATTAGAGGTAATTAGTGTAGTTTAAGGTAAAAATGATATTATAAGAATGTGAAAACACCATGAAACTTGTCCTACACCTATTGGGTGAGTCATGGCCGACCAAGAAAAGCCATGGCCCAACTTTGGGACCCCATGGAGCCACTTTAGTTGGAAAATGACAATAATATATTTTTATTTAATGTTAAAATTAAATTGACACAAACATGAGTTGTTTTACTAAAACCATTTGTAAGTAGGGTTACAAAAGTCCAAATTTTGATTATAAATAGTCATTGGAAAGCTAAAACGATTTCCTACATCATAGTATTTTGTTTTATAATTTTTAGAAATTAAATAAAATAAATTATTTATGACATAATAATGATGCATCGATGACATCATTATTTGACGATTTAAATAAAATAGAAAGATAATGCAAAATCTATAAACTACACATGTCCAAAACTTATTGTATGAGTGGATTTAGAAGCCTTATCACCTTATCCACGAATTATTTCAATGTGGGAACTTTTAAAACCGAAACACATTTTCAAATAAAGTAATATTTCTTTACTTTCCAAAAGTGCCCCTCCTCTCCTCTTATAAAAGGCCCCCACCTCTACCTCATTTCACACACTCTTCAAGCCTTTGGCTCGGCCAAACCCTGACCATTTGCTCTCTCCACATCCCTCTCCTCATCCTAGAGGATTCCCTTTGGGCAGAATCCTTTCAAAGGAAGCCTTTAGGCTCAAATCAAAAGGAGTTACACTTTTAAAGGTAATTCTTTCTCTCATGTTCATTTGTTTTATTTTGCTTCTCCAACCCCCTAAACTCTTTTTATTTACTTATTTGGTAACAACACCAGTATATTAAATATACAAGGATGTTGTTATAATATTTATTTGAGCTACACTCTCACACAACTACATCAAATGGTTAAAGAACATACGGTTTCCGTGGATGGTGAAATTCTGCCTCCCGAAACGATGATTGTTCAACACTCATTTAACACCTTCAAAGGTGGCCATTATGATGTCACTATTTTTATATATGATATATAATATGTTTATGTTTTCCTTAAGCATCTGTTTTTTTCATTTTGGGCATAACTTTATGGTTTCCATTATGGGTAAAACACGATATCTTCATTTTAGGAAGTGCGGACTACCGCCCCCTAAAAGTGATTTGATTCGTTAATACCATATGTGGGATGTGTAAAGGATAAAGTTAATGATATTATATATGTTATTATACTGGAATTATAATATACTCTTATATAATTATGATTCCATTCCAGAAAATATGAAATAGAAATGGAAGTAGCGTTCATGCGTACGTACGGCTTACCGTCTCCATGAACGGTGCATTTCATTTCTTACCTCTAAATGTGATGTAATATTATAAATGCATGTATGTACTGGATATATATGACATATATGATATCTACATCATGAATACCATTCTGGATATAGTGAACCTTTGACCAAATTAACAACATGTAAGTGTAAGAAGTCTATTTTTGACTTAAGAACCAAATACCGAAAAAATGAACATTATTAACTTAACCGATTACATGATGTTCATAACATGGTATAAAAGGAATAATGAACTTGAAAAAGATTCATAAGCAAGTAGAGATTAACTCATGTTTATTATTCAGGAGATTAAAGAACGGTCTGGTCAAGTCGGATACGAGGTATGGGACTTCGTCTCAATCTCCTTTCGTTGAGGCATATTTTATTTTATACACAACTTTCTTTTATATGGTGTATAAAACCCTTTGACTTTTACGTTTATTCAAAAGGAATCTTTTTTATACGAAGCGTTTACTAAATGAAAAAAGGGAATGTTTTTGTCGTACGTATGCGACGACAACGACTTCTCCGCCGTGGTGACCATTATTTGAGTTTCGGCTTCCTCTACAAGCCATACCTTCTTTTTAAAAGAAAAATAAATACCATGTTTTACTTTTCTTTTACTTTGGTATTGAAAATGGTTTTCATAATGTTTTTATTATATCAATGTGTTGTATTGATATCTCGTGATTGAAATGTGGAAATGTTATGTTTCCTTTATGCATGTTTTATGTGATATGATTATGTTATGGTTCTTGGGCATTATTATGAAGACGGGTGGTTCCGTGATAAACTAAGGGAGGGTGATCCCGTTATAGCTCTCCAATGCATTCGGTAACATGATGGAGTGAAACGTTAAGGTTTCTCCGAAGAGATTTTTAGGGAATATACTGTGATGGGTATTCCAAACGTAACCAAGAGGGTTACTCCCTACGTAAGAATGTTATGAATGCCTCAAGTTACCTTTATGTCTTATTATTTCTATGATTTATTCATGATTTTATGAGGTATGTTAAAGTGCCTATGTTTTATGGGTAAAGTATGATTTCATTCTTATGTATATATGAACTCATATTTCCTTTCCATGTTTTTTTTATATAACCCATACTGAGTTTTTATGCTCATCCCAAGTTTTTGAAATGTTTTTCACAGGTCAAGGGAAAGGTACATGATAAGATGATAGAGTCAAGGATGTGTCAAGAATTAATCCATGTTTTATTTTAAATGTGTTTCCATTGATGGGAATGAAGAATACTATCTTTATGTAACCACTTTGTTTATTTGTGGAATGTAATGCAAGTTTTAAGAATAGATTTTCTTTTTAAAAAGGGATATCCTTTTCTGGATTATCTGATCTTGTACTAGCCTTTCTGGTTTTGGATTTGGTTAAAGTGTAAAGACATGGGAAGTATATAGTTCTATTTTGTGGATTAGGTGATTCTCTAGAAGTTGATTATAGTACTCTTAATGTGAACAAGTCTTCCTAAATACTCATCTTTTGGAAAAAAATATGAGTTTGTGTAAGGAATATAATAAAATTTGAAAGTCAATATGATAAGTGATTATGTTTCCTTATGAATAAATTCCTCAATAAAAAGTAACTTAAAACAAAAATGTTGTCTATTAAATTTTCCTACTGGGGAATCGAATACCGTTTAACCCATCACAAGTTTGTGATTTTCTCATGGTTAACTTTCTCCTAAACATGTTTTCTATCACTCTCCATCAGAACATGACCCTTTGTTTTTTCCTCCATGTCCATATTTTCATACTTGGAATCCTAGTATGGGTTAACTCGGTGACCTTTGTACTTATCTCTCTTTATTTTAAAGTGTTTGTTTTACCGACTTTTGTTCCGATGTGGGACATTCAAGGATGTTTCCAAGCGCAATTTTAAAATTGCGAGGACGCAATTCCCAAAAGGAGGGAAGGATGTAACACCCCAGGTAAATAAATAATATGAAATTTCATATTTATCCATATTTGTGAATAAAATATTTAAATAACTTTAAAGGGGACGCTATGCTCGATGGCGTACCCAACACGCAACAACGAGTTTCTTGGGAATCTTACGTTGCACTCTAATAATAAAATAATATTATTTTAAATGGTAGTTTACATGTAGCCGTTGTAATGGTGGGAATGGATAGAAATAACTAATATATGATTATATATGTTTTAAAATGTTTTTACATTTATCCAATAAAAGATAATGGCTTAAAATACGAAAAGAATTCAATTTTAGGCGTATATGCCCTAGTTTTCACTAAAGGTTCACTTATCACCTTTTGATGGAGAACCGTCATTAAATATAGTTTTGATCACTCTTATATATTCTTTTGGACCAAATAAAACTCTTATTAAGAATCGGGACATCAAAATTTACTTTGTGTAAATTTTTGGTATCTTTCTGATAAAGTTCATTTTTTTTAATGAATCGTGTAAAATGTTGTATTTTGATTCAAAACCACTTTTAAATCTAATTTATTTATATGATTAGATTATATTTTGACTTGGTTTTAAAGTGAAATTAGAAAATATTTTTACCATTAAATCCAATAGTGGTCGTTGGAATAAATTTCACTTTGAAATCAGACTTAAACTAGTGTCAATCTTTTGATACTTATTGTTTCATAAAACACGCTATTTGTCATGACAGCGGGAATTAATTATTAAATTAATTAATGTGACTTATATGTTTTGAATTTTGCAAAAATGACTTCATTTTTTAATTCAGAATATCAAATATAGCTTAGGGTGAATTTTTGGTAATTTTCTGAAAAACTTCAATTTTTGATGAATAGTGAAACCACTAAGTGGTAATCAAGCAAACTGATTTTTCAGTTAAATGAAATTTTACCACTAATGTGTGTTGAATTTTGAAAATCCGACATACATGGTTTTCATTAAGAAGTAAAATGTGGTTCAATGAGATTAAAATAATTTTTTTGGTGAATAGTAACTTATTAAGTTTTTAATCGCGATTAGTGGTAATTAGTGTAGTTTAAGGTATAAATAATGATTTAATGATATGAAATGACCTAGACACATGTCCCAACCTTATTGGTTGTGTCATGGCCGACCAAGACAAGCCATGGGTCAACTTGGGGACCCCATGGATCCACTTTGGTTGGGAAATGACATAAATAACATTTTATTTAATGTAAAAGTAAAATTGACACAAACATGATATGGTTTACTAAAACAATTTTTAAGTTGGGTTATACAAGTCATCTTTTTTGATTATAAATATTCATTGGAAAGATAAAAAGATTTCCTACATCATAGTAATTTTTTTATAATTTTTAGACATTAAATAAATTAAAGTATTTATGACATAATAATGATGCAGCGATGATATCATTATTTGACGATTTAAATAAAATGGAAAGATAATGTAAAATCTATGAACTACACATGTCCAAAACTTATTGGATGAGTGGATTTCGAAGCCTTATCACCTTAACCACGAATTCTATCAATGTGGGACCTTTTAAAACCGAAACACATTTTCAAATAAAGTAATATTTCTTTACTTTCCAAAAGTACCCCTCCTCTCCTCTTATAAAAGGCCCCCACCTCTACCTCATTTAACACACTCCTCAAGCCTTTGGCTCGGCCAACCCCTGCCCATTTACTCTCTCCACATCAATCTCCTCATCCTAGAGGACTCCCTTTGGGAAGAATCCTTTCAAAGGAAGCCTTTAGGCTTAAATCAAAAGGAGTTACACTTTTAAAGGTAATTCATTCTCTCATGTTCATTTGTTTTATTTTGCTTTCCAACCCCCTAAACTCTTTTTATTTACTTCTTTTGTAACAACACCAGTATCTTAAATATACTTGGATGTTGTTATAAGATTTATTCGAGCTACACTCTCACACAACTACATCAAATGGTTAAAGAACATACGGTTTCCGTGGATGGTGAAATTCTGCCTCCCGAAACGATGATTGTTCAATACTCATTTAACACCTTCAAAGGTGGCCATTATGATGTCAATATTTTTATATATGATATATGATATGTTTATGTTTTATTTATGCTTCTGTATTTTTCATTTTTGTCTTACCTTTATGGCTTCCATTATGGGTAAACGCGATATCTTCATTTAAGGAAGTGCGGACTACCGCCCCCTCAAAGTGATTTGATTCGTTAAATACCATATGTGAGATGTATAAAGGATGGAAATAAGATATTATATATGATATTATACTGGAATTATAATATACCTTTATATCATTATTATCCCATTATATAAAATACGAAATAGAAATGAAAGTAGCGTTCATGCGTACGTACGACTTACCGTCTCCATGAACGGTGCATTACATTTCTTACCTCTAAATGATTATGTAATGTTATAAATGCATGCATGTACTGTATATATATGACATATATGATATCTACATAATGAATACAATTCTGGATATAATAAACATTTGGCCACACGAACAACATGTAATTGTAAGAAGACCACTTTCGACTTAAGAACCAAATATCGGCAAAACAAATATTATTAACTTGAATGATTACATAATGTTTGTGACATGGTAATAAGTGGTATAGAAGTAATAATGAACTTGAAAAAGGATTATTAAGGAATTAGAAATTAACTCAAGTTTATTATTCAGGAGATTAAAGAACGATCGAGTCAAGTCAGACCCGAGGTAAGGGATCTTACTCCTCTCTTTCTTTTTAAGTATACACTTTTATGTCATTCCTTTTAAAGCTCATCTTTCTTGTTATTGGGATGATATTTTATATTAAATTTACTGTAATTTTTATGTTCATGTGATGAGAGACCCTATTCTCTCTCATAAATCCATTTTGGAAGTTTTAAGTGGCGCCGTTAGGCTGCTGAGTTTTCGTAAGGGATTTTTCATCTCACTTTTATTCTGGTGAGATTTATGCTACATTTTCCACAAATTCCATTGAGTGGTGTATGTACTGCCCATTATTCTACTCTTTGTGTAATATAAATTCATTTATGAGTATTTAAATCAATGATCTATTGTCCTTCTTTCATGGGGTGTATGTTTTGAAAGATACCCAAGTCGGTAAGGGAACCTTTCACCCTCCTCTTTTTTAAAAGACTTCATTTGTTGGGTCTTTTAATTTAAATATTGTTATGTTGGGATATGTTCTCATATATCCTTATTTGATGTCCAAGTGATGAGATACACTTTTTATCTCTCATCAACTCATTTTGATGTGATGTTGTTAGGCTGTCAAGGGAACTTTTTAACCCAATTTCGATTTCTTTGGGTTCAACATGTAGTCATTGAATATGTCATCCATTGAATATGTGTGAATGACCTTTTATTGTTTTACACTTAATATCCACTTATATTGGGTGTATTTATATTTGTCACACATATTTTGATATTGATTTGTCCTTAATTTAAGGATACCTTCTTTATAAGGGATTTCATCACATTTGACATTTCTATTGAGGGTTCATTGTTGTTATGCACCAATTCACTCTTATATGGTGTATATACTGTCCTTTGGAGTATTATATCATGAATCCTTTTATTCTCATGATATTATAATGTTCTAACTAAATGTTATTCCTCAATTATTGTATTCAAGTGTCTCTAATTTTGGTAAAACCCCTTTAACCAAAATATCGTTTTAAATGTTTTAATTATTTGTTCTTATTAATATCCATGTTTTCAAAATGGTTTTAAGGATTTATTTATATGGATATTAATGGTTTAAAATGTTAAAAGCTTCAAGGTGGTATGGGACACTTTGATTCAAAAATCTCTTTATTAAATGATTTAAATGGTTTTGGAAATGGTTTCTTTTTGAATGGATTCGTTATTTCAATATCCTAAAATGTTATATTGTGATTGAAATGTGGGAATGTTATGTTTCCTTTATTCATGTTTTATGTGATACGATTATGTTATGGTTCTTGGGCATTGTTATGAAGAACGGGTGGTTCCGTGATAAACTAAGGGCGGGTGAGCCCGATATAGCTCTCCAATGCATTGGGTAACGCGAAGGAGTGAAACGTTAAGGTTTCTCCAAAGAGATTTAGGGAATATACTGTGATGGGTATTCCAAACGTAACCAAGAGGGTTACTCCCTACGTAAGAATGTTATGAATGCCTCAAGTTACCTTTGTGTCTTATTTTTTCTATGATTTATTCATGGTTTGATGAGGTATGTTAAAGTGCCTATGTTTTATGGGTAAAGTATGATTTCATTCTTATGTATATATGAACTCATGTTTCCTTTCAATATTTTTATATCCCTTACTGAGATTTTTATGCTCATCCCAAGTTTTTGAAAAGTTTTTCCCAGGTCAAGGGAAGGGTACATGATGTGATGAATGTGTCAAGGATGTGTCAAGAAAGAATCCATGTTTTAATTTAAATATGTTTCCGTTGATGGGAAGAATGAATACTGTCTTTTATGTAACCACTTTGTTTAAATGTGGAATGTAATGCAAGTTTCATGATCTAATTCTCTAAAACTCTAAACCTGAAAAGATCCTCAATATATAATCTTGTAATAACTCAAGATTAAGTAAGGTTTAAGGCTAGGGCCTTATAGTTGGTATCAGAGGTCGGTTTAGATAACTTTAGAGGTTAGGGTATTCTTTAAGCATAAGTGACATTACCATAATGGTTAGGATTTCAGAAAGAGTCCTAGTTTTAGGTAAAGTGAATGAGTAAGTATATCTTAGTGTTTACCTTCCTCATTATTACATGATGGTTTTGTTGATATACTCACACTGACCTTTTTGGTTTTAGTAAATGGCTGGATATAGCAGGCACCAAAGTGACAATGGGTTTGAAGGAAACTGTGGTGGTTCTCTGATTAAGATACTGGATGAGATGGGGGATTCAATGAGGAATCTCATAGTTGTTCTAAACCAACTATCAAGGAGTCATGATCAACCACTTAAACCTTGGTGAGTTCTCTAATGCATCAGGTACGAGATGGCCAATTCGATGTGGAAATTCAGGTAATAATTATTAAGGTAACCATTAGGGTTTATATGATCCTTACTTTTTAGGTAATTATGGGTTACTCTATGATATGATGGAAAATGAAAGGAATGAGATAAACTTGAGGTTAAAATATGTTATGATTATTCTTGAAGATTTTATCTCATTTTGGGGAATGTTTTAAGAATTATATAGTTTTGGAAAAAGGACAACACGTAGACCGTGTGACATCCCGTCGCGTCGGACAAAGCTGCGGGAATCGAACCCACAACCAATGTGCGACTGGTATTTATCGCCTACCACTGGACTACGTGAAGTCCCTGGTTAGTTTGACTGATTCATTCTAGTTATATGATTTTATGAATTAAGAGTAAGTTGATTTTGGGTTATTTTTGAAAATGATTAACCTATCATGGAAGATATGTGATTAGGTTAATTACTTTTCAAAACGAGACTTTAGGAGCAACTGATGTTGTTTGGAGATAAATGTTCCGATTTAACATGGAAGACTATGTGACTAAATCCTTCAAATATTTGGGTTTCAATCTTAGTTTGGTTTACTTTGAAGAATTTTATGGACAAATTGATTATAGAATGGTCCTCGTTGAACTTTGGGTTTTGTTGGACAAATTTTGGAGATTAAGAATAGATTTTCTTTTTATAAAGGGTAATCCTTTTCTGGATTATCTGATCTTGTACTAGCCTTTCTGGTTTTGGATTTGGTTAAAGTCTAAAGACATGGGAAGTATATAGTTCTATTTTGTGGATTAGGTGATTCTCTAGAAGTTGATTATAGTACTCTTAATGTGAACAAGTCTTCCTAAATACTCGTCTTTTGGAAAAAAATATGAGTTTGTGTAAGGAATATAATAAAATTTGAAAGTCAACATGATAAGTGATTATGTTTCCTTATGAATAAATTCCTCAATAAAAAGTAACTTAAAACAAAAATGTTGTCTATTAACTTTTCCTACTGGGGAATCGAATACCGTTTAACCCATCACAAGTTTGTGATTTTCTCATGGTTAACTTTCTCCTAAACATGTTTTCTATCACTCTCCATCAGAACATGACCCTTTGTTTTTTTCTCCATGTCCATATTTTCATACTTGGAATCCTAGTATGGGTTAAATCGGTGACCTTTGTACTTATCTCTCTTTATTTTAAAGTGTTTGTTTTACCGACTTTTGTTCCGATGTGGGACTTTCAAAGATGTTTCCAAGCGCAATTTTAAAATTGCGAGGACGCAATTCCCAAAAGGAGGGAAGGATGTAACACCCCAGGTAAATAAAGAATATGAAATTTCATATTTATCCATATTTGTGAATAAAATATTTAAATAACTTTAAAGGGGACGCTATGCTCGATGGCTTACCCAACACGCAACAACGAGTTTCTTGGGAATCTTACGTTGCACTCTAATAATAAAATAATATTATTTTAAATGGTAGTTAACATGTAGCCGTTGTAATGGAGGGAATGGATAGAAATAACTAATATATGATTATATATGTTTTTAAATGTTTTTACATTTATCCAATAAAAGATAATGGCTTAAAATACGGAAAGAATTCAATTTTAGGCGTATATGCCCTAGTTTTCACTAAAGGTTCACTTATCACCTTTTGATGGAGAACCGTCATTAAATATAGTTTTGATCACTCTTATACATTCTTTTGGACCAAATAAAACTCTTATTAAGAATCGGGACATCAAAATTTACTTTGTGTAAATTTTTGGTATCTTTCTGATAAAGTTCATTTTTTTAATGAATAGTGTAAAATGTTGTATTTTAATTCAAAACCACTTTTAAATCTAATTTATTTATATGATTAGATTATATTTTGAATTGGTTTTAAAGTGAAATTAGAAAATATTTTTATCATTAAATCCAATAGTGGTCGTTGGAATAAATTTCACTTTGAAATCAGACTTAAACTAGTGTCAATCTTTTGATACTTATTGTTTCATAAAACACGCTATTTGTCATGAAAGCGGGAATTAATTATTAAATTAATTAATTTGACTTATATGTTTTGAATTTTGTAAAAAGGACTTCATTTTTGAATTCAGAATATCAAATATAGCTTAGGGTGAATTTTTGGTAATTTTCTGAAAAACTTCAATTTTTGATGAATAGTGAAACCACTAAGTGGTAATCAAGCAAACTGATTTTTCAGTTAAATGAAATTTTACCACTAATGTGTGTTGAATATTGAAAATCCGACATACATGGTTGTCATTAAGAAGTAAAATTTGGTTCAATGAGATTAAAATAATTTTTTGGTGAATAGTAACTTATTAAGTTTTTAATCACGATTAGTGGTAATTAGTGTAGTTTAAGGTATAAATAATGATTTAATGATATGAAATGACCTAGAAACATGTCCCAACCTTATTGGTTGTGTCATGGACGACCAAGAAAAGCCATGGGTCAACTTGGGGACCCCATGGATCCACTTTGGTTGGGAAATGACATAAATAACATTTTATTTAATGTAAAAGTAAAATTGACACAAACATGATATGTTTTACTAAAACAATTTTTAAGTTGGGTTATACAAGTCATATTTTTGATTATAAATATTCATTGGAAATATAAAAAGATTTACTACATCATAGTATTTTTTTTATAAATTTTAGACATTAAATAAATTAAATTATTTATGACATAATAATGATGCAGCGATGATATCATTATTTGACGATTTAAATAAAATGGAAAGATAATGTAAAATCTATGAACTACACATGTCCAAAACTTATTGGATGAGTGGATTTCGAAGACTTATCACCTTATCCACGAATTCTATCAATGTGGGACCTTTTAAAACCGAAACACATTTTCAAGTAAAGTAATATTTCTTTACTTTCCAAAAGTACCCCTCCTCTCCTCTTATAAAAGGCCCCCACCTCTACCTCATTTAACACACTCCTCAAGCCTTTGGCTCGGCCAACCCCTGCCCATTTACTCTCTCCACATCCCTCTACTCATCCTAGAGGACTCCCGTTGGGCAGAATCCTTTCAAAGGAAGCCTTTAGGCTTAAATCAAAAGGAGCTACACTTTTAAAGGTAATTCATTCTCTCATGTTCATTTGTTTTATTTTGCTTCTCCAACCCCCTAAACTCTTTTTATTTACTTCTTTTGTAACAACACCAGTATCTTCAATATACTTGGATGTTTTTATAAGATTTATTCTAGCTACACTCTCACACAACTACATCAAATGGTTAAAGAACATACGGTTTCCGTGGATGGTGAAATTCTGCCTCCCGAAACGATGATTGTTCAATACTCATTTAACACCTTCAAAGGTGGCCATTATGATGTCACTATTTTTATATATGATATATGATATGTTTATGTTTTATTTATGCTTCTGTATTTTTCATTTTTGTCTTACCTTTATGGCTTCCATTATGGGTATACACGATATCTTCATTTAAGGAAGTGCGGACTACCACCCCCTCAAAGTGATTTGATTCGTTAAATACCATATGTGAGATTTATAAAGGATGGAAATAAGATATTATATATGATATTATACTGGAATTATAATATACCTTTATATCATTATTATCCCATTATATAAAATACGAAATAGAAATGAAAGTAGCGTTCATGCGTACGTACGGCTTACCGTCTCCATGAACGGTGCATTTCATTTCTTACCTCTAAATGATTATGTAATGTTATAAATGCATGCATGTACTGGATATATATGACATATATGATATCTACATAATGAATACAATTCTTGATATAATAAACATTTGGCCACACGAACAACATGTAATTGTAAGAAGACCACTTTCGACTTAAGAACCAAATATTGGCAAAACAAATATTATTAACTTGAATGATTACATAATGTTTGTGACATGGTAATAAGTGGTATAAAAGTAATAATTAACTTGAAAAAGGATTCTTAAGGAATTAGAAATTAACTCAAGTTTATTATTCAGGAGATTAAAGAACGATCGAGTCAAGTCGGACCCGAGGTAAGGGATCTGACTCCTCTCTTTCTTTTTAAGTATACACATTTATGTCATTCCTTTTAAAGCTCATCTTTCTTGTTATTGGGATGATATTTTATATTAAATTTACTGTAATTTTTATGTTCATGTGATGAGAGACCCTATTCTCTCTCATAAATCCATTTTGGAAGTTTTAAGTGGCGCCGTTAGGCTGCTGAGTTTTCGTAAGGGATTTTTCATCTCACTTTTATTCTCGTGAGATTTATGCTACATTTGCCACAAATTCCATTGATTGGTGTATGTACTGACCATTATTCTACTCTTTGTGTAATATAAATTCATTTATGAGTATTTACATCAATGATCTATTGTCCTTCTTTCATGGGGTGTATGTTTTGAAAGATACCCAAGTCAGTAAGGGAACCTTTCACCCTCCTCTTTTTTAAAAGACTTCTTTTGTTGGGTCTTTTAATTTAAATATTGTTATGTTGGGATATGTTCTCATATATCCTTATTTTATGTACAAGTGATGAGATACACTTTTTATCTCTCGTCAACTCATTTTGATGTGATGCCGTTAGGCTGTCAAGGGAACTTTTTAACCCAATTTCGATTTCTTTGGGTTCAACATGTAGTCATTGAATATGTCATCCATTGAATATGTGTGAATGACCTTTTATTGTTTTACACTTAATATCCACTTATATTGGGTGTATTTATATTTTTCACACATATTTTGAGATTGATTTGTCCTTAATTTAAGGATACCTTCTTTATAAGGGATTTCATCACATTTGACATTTCTATTGAGGGTTCATTGTTGTTATGCACCAATTCACTCTTATATGGTGTATATACTGTCCTTTGGAGTATTATATCATGAATCCTTTTATTCTCATGATATTATAAATTTCTGACTAAATGTTATTCCTCAATTATTGTATTCATGTGTCTCTAATTTTGGTAAAAACCCTTTAACCAAAATATCGTTTTAAATGTTTTAATTATTTGTTCTTATTAATATCCATGTTTTCAAAATGGTTTTAAGGATTTATTTATATGGATATTAATGGTTTAAAATGTTAAAAGCTTCAAGGTGGTATGGGACACTTTGATTCAAAAATCTCTTTATTAAATGTTTTAAATGGTTTTGGAAATGGTTTCTTTTTGAATGGATTCGTTATTTCAATATCCTAAAATGTTATATTGTGATTGAAATGTGGGAATGTTATGTTTCCTTTATTCATGTTTTATGTGATACGATTATGTTATGGTTCTTGGGCATTGTTATGAAGAACGGGTGGTTCCGTGATAAACTAAGGGCGGGTGAGCCCGATATAGCTCTCCAATGCATTGGGTAACGCGAAGGAGTGAAACGTTAAGGTTTCTACGAAGAGATTTAGGGAATATACTGTGATGGGTATTCCAAATGTAACCAAGAGGGTTACTCCCTACGTAAGAATGTTGTGAATGCCTCAAGTTACCTTTATGTCTTATGTTTTCTATGATTTATTCATGATTTGATATGCCTATGTTTTATGGGTAAAGTATGATTTCATTCTTATGTATATATGAACTCATGTTTCCTTTCCATATTTTTATAACCCTTACTGAGCTTTTTATGCTCATCCCAAGTTTTTGAAATTCTTTTCACAGGTCAAGGGAAAGGTACATGATGTGACGATAGTGTCAAGGATGTGTCAGGTTACATGGAGTTCCTCTCTCCATTGTATCGGATCGTGATCCCAGGTTTACTTCTAACTTTTGGAAAGGCCTTCAAAAGTCGTTGGGTACTGAATTAAATTTTAGTACAGCTTTTCATCCTCAATCAGATGGGAAGTCAAAACGAACAATTCAGACATTGGAGGATATGCTACGAGCTTGTTCTATAGATTATCAGGGAAGTTGGGACCAACATCTTTCATTGGTTGAGTTTTCATATAATAACAGTTTTCATTCTAGTATACAGATGGCACCATTTCAGGCATTATATGGGAAGCGGTGTCGAACTCCAGCTTTCTGGGATGAAGTGGGTGAAAGGAAGTTGATGGGACCAGATTTGGTAGAAGAGATGGCAGAAAAAGTTCAGCAGATTCAGAAACACATGAGAACAGCTCAGAGCAGGCAGAAGAGTTATGCGGATAACCGGAGGAAGGATCTATCTTTCGAGGTAGGTGATCATGTTTTTCTCAAGGTTTCTCCTTGGAAAAGTGTGATGAGATTTGGTAAGAAAGGAAAGCTGAGTCCAATGTTTGTTGGACCATACAAAATTCTTGAGAGAGTTGGATCAGTTGCGTACCGAGTGGCTTTACCTCCGAGTTTATCTCAGGTACACAATGTTTTTCACGTTTCGATGTTGAGAAAGTATATGCCAGATCCATCTCATGTTTTGAGTCCAGAGGTAGTTCAGCTGGAAGAGAACCTATCTTATGAGGAACAACCGGTCCAGATTCTTGACCACAGGGAGCAAGTGTTACGGAATAAGGTGATTAAGTAGGTAAAGGTTTTGTGGAAAAACCACATGATTGAAGAGGCAACATGGGAATATGAAAATGCAATGAGGGATAAGTACCCCCATTTATTCGATAAGTAAATAAATTGCGGGGACGCAATTTTCTAAAGGGGGGAAGGATGTAACATCCCAAGTAAGTAATGAATAATAGATATTTTTATCTATGTCTATTAATGATTAAGATAGTGTTATAGAGGCTTCATATGAAAATAAATACAATCTTATGCATGGAATACACTAATATTCTTAAAAGATAATTTTACTGCCTTTTGATGGCAAACCATTTTTGAATCTATATTTTGACAATTTTATAAACTATGTTTGTCAAAATAAACTTATTCTTTATGATTGGGACATCAAAATTTACCTTGTGTGAATTTTTGGTATTTTTCTGACAATGTTCATTTTTTAATGAATAGTGAAAATTACTGCATTTTACATCAAAACTGCTTTTTAATATAATTTATTTATATGATTAGATTATGTTTTGAATTGGTTTTGAAGTGAAATTAGAATATATTTTTACCATTTTATCTAATGGTGGTCATTGGAATCAATTTCACTTTGAAATTAGACTTAAACTGGTGTCAATCTTTTGATACTTATTGTTTTGTAAAAACACGCTATCTGCTCTGACAGCGGGAATTAATTATTGAATTAATTAATGTGACCTATATGTTTTGAATTTTGTTAAATAGACTTCATTTTTGAATTCGGAATATCAAATATAGCTTAGGGTGAATTTTTGGTAATTTTCTGAAAAACTTCAATTTTTGATGAATAGTGAAACCACTAAGTGGTAATCAAGCAAACTGATTTTTCAGTTAAATGAAAGTTTACCACTAATGTGTATTGAATTTTGAAAATCCTACATAAATGGTTGTCATTAAGAAGTAAAATGTGGTTCAATGAGATTAAAATAATTTTTTGGTGAATAGTAACTTATTAAGTTCTTAATCACGATTAGCGGTAATTAGGGTAGTTTAAGGTATAAATAATACTTTAATAAAATGAAATGACCTAGACACATGTCCCAACCTCATTGTTTGTGTCATGGCCGAACATGACATGCCATGGGTCATCTTGGGGACCCCATGGGTCCACTTTTGTTGGGAAATGACATAAATTACTTTTTATTTAATGTTAAAGTAAAAATGACACAAACATAATATGTTTTACGAAAACAATTTTTAAGTGGGGTTATACAAGTCCAAATTTTGATTATAAATAGTAATTGGAAAGATAAAAAGATTTCCTACATCATAGTATTTTTTTTATGATTTTTAGACATTAAATAAATTAAATTATTTATGACATAATAATGATGCAGCGATGACATCATTATTTGACGATTTAAATAAAATAGAAAGATAATGTAAACTCTATGAACTACACATGTCCAAAACCAATTGGATGAGTGGATTTCGAACCCTTATCACCTTATCCACGAATTATATCAATTTGGGACCTTTTAAAACCGAAACACATTTTCAAATAATGTAATATTTCTTTACTTTCCAAAAGTGCCCCTCCTCTCCTCTTATAAAAGGCCCCCACCTCTACCTCATTTCACACACTTTTCAAGCCTTTGGCTCGGCCAACCCCTGCCCATTTGCTCTCTGCACATCCCTATCCTCATCCTAGAGGATTCCCTTTGGGCAGAATCCTTTCAAAGGAAGCCTTTAGGCTCAAATCAAAAGGAGATACACTTTTAAAGGTAATTCATTCTCTCATGTTCATTTGTTTTATTTTGCTTCTCCAACCCCCTAAACTCTTTTTATTTACTTCTTTTGTAACAACACCAGTATCGTCAATATACTAGGATGTTGTTATAAGATTTATTCGAGCTACACTCTCACACAACTACATCAAATGGTTAAAGAACATACGGTTTCAGTGGATGGTGAAATTCCGCCTCCCGAAACGATGATTGTTCAATACTCATTTAACACCTTCAAAGGTGGCCATTATGATGTCACTATTTTTATATATGATATATGATATGTTTATGTTTTATTTATGCTTCTGTATTTTTCATTTTTGTCTTACCTTTATGGCTTCCATTATGGGTATACGCGATATCTTCATTTAAGGAAGTGCGGACTACCGCCCCCTCAAAGTGATTTGATTCGTTAAATACCATATGTGAGATGTATAAAGGATGGAAATAAGATATTATATATGATATTATACTGGAATTATAATATACATTTATATCATTATTATCCCATTATATAAAATACGAAATAGAAATGAAAGTAGCGTTCATGCGTACGTACGGCTTACCGTCTCCATGAATGGTGCATTTCATTTATTACCTCTAAATGATTATGTAATGTTATAAATGCATGCATGTACTGGATATATATGACATATATGATATCTACATAATGAATAAAATTCTGGATATAATAAACATTTGGCCACACGAACAACATGTAATTGTAAGAAGACCACTTTCGACTTAAGAACCAAATATCGACAAAACAAATATTATTAACTTGAATGATTACATAATGTTTGTGACATGGTAATAAGTGGTATAAAAGTAATAATGAAATTTAAAAAGGATTCTTAAGGAATTAGAAATTAACTCAAGTATATTATTCAGGAGATTAAAGAACGATCGAGTCAAGTCGGACCCGAGGTAAGGGATCTTACTCCTCTCTTTCTTTTTAAGTATACACTTTTATGTCATTCCTTTTAAAGATCATCTTTCTTGTTATTGGGATGATATTTTATATTAAATTTACTGTAATTTTTATGTTCATGTGATGAGAGACCCTATTCTCTCTCATAAATCCATTTTGGAAGTTTTAAGTGGCGCCGTTAGGCTGCTGAGTTTTCGTAAGGGATTTTTCATCTCACTTTTATTCTCGTGAGATTTATGCTACATTTGCCACAAATTCCATTGAGTGGTGTTTGTACTGCCCATTATTCTACTCTTTGTGTAATATAAATTCATTTATGAGTATTTACATCAGTGATCTATTGTCCTTATTTCATGGGGTGTATGTTTTGAAAGATACCCAAGTCAGTAAGGGAACCTTTCACCCTCCTCTTTTTTAAAAGACTTCTTTTGTTGGGTCTTTTAATTTAAATATTGTTATGTTGGGATATGTTCTCATATATCCTTATTTGATGTCCAAGTGATGAGATACACTTTTTATCTCTCATCAACTCATTTTGATGTGATGCCGTTAGGCTGTCAAGGGAACTTTTTAACCGAATTTCGATTTCTTTGGGTTCAACATGTAGCCATTGAATATGTCATCCATTGAATATGTGTGAATGACCTTTTATTGTTTTACACTTAATATCCACTTATATTGGGTGTATTTATATTTGTCACACATATTTTGAGATTTATTTGTCCTTAATTTAAGGATACCTTCTTTATAAGGGATTTCATCACATTTGACATTTCTATTGAGGGTTCATTGTTGTTATGCACCAATTCACTCTTATATGGTGTATATACTGTCCTTTGGAGTATTATATCATGAATCTTTTTATTCTCATGATATTATAAAGTTCTGACTAAATGTTATTCCTCAATTATTGTATTCAAGTGTCTCTAATTTTGGTAAAACCCCTTTAACCAAAATATCGTTTTAAATGTTTTAATTATTTGTTCTTATTAATATCCATGTTTTCAAAATGGTTTTAAGGATTTATTTATATGGATATTAATGGTTTAAAATGTTAAAATCTTCAAGGTGGTATGGGACACTTTGATTCAAAAATCTATTTATTAAATGTTTTAAATGGTTTTGGAAATGGTTTCTTTTTGAATGGATTCGTTATTTCAATATCCTAAAATGTTATATTGTGATTTAAATGTGGGAATGTTATGTTTCCTTTATTCATGTTTTATGTGATACAATTATGTTATGGTTCTTGGGCATTGTTATGAAGAACGGGTGGTTCCGTGATAAACTAAGGGCGGGTGAGCCCGATATAGCTCTCCAATGCATTGGGTAACGCGAAGGAGTGAAACGTTAAGGTTTCTCCGAAGAGATTTAGGGAATATACTGTGATGGGTATTCCAAACGTAACCAAGAGGGTTACTCCCTACGTAAGAATGTTATGAATGCCTCAAGTTACCTTTATGTCTTATTTTTTCTATGATTTATTCATGGTTTGATGAGGTATGTTAAAGTGCCTATGTTTTATGGGTAAAGTATGATTTCATTCTTATGTATATATGAACTCATATTTCCTTTCAATATTTTTATATCCCTTACTGAGATTTTTATGCTCATCCCAAGTTTTTGAAAAGTTTTTCCCAGGTCAAGGGAAGGGTACATGATGTGATGAATGTGTCAAGGATGTGTCAAGAAAGAATCCATGTTTTAATTTAAATATGTTTCCGTTGATGGGAAGAATGAATACTGTCTTTTATGTAACCACTTTGTTTAAATGTGGAATGTAATGCCAGTTTCATGATCTAATTCTCTAAAACTCTAAACCTGAAAAGATCCTCAATGTGTAATTTTTACCGACTTTTGTTCCGATGTGGGACTTTCAAGGATGTTTCCAAGCGCAATTTTAAAATTGCGAGGACGCAATTCCCAAAAGGGGGGGAAGGATGTAACACCCCAGGTAAATAAATAATATGACATTTCATATTTATCCATATTTGTGAATAAAATATTTAAATAACTTTAAAGGGGACGCTATGCTCGATGGCGTACCCAACACGCAACAACGAGTTTCTTGGGAATCTTACGTTGCACTCTAATAATAAAATAATATTATTTTAAATGGTAGTTAACATGTAGCCGTTTTAATGGCGGGAATGGTTAGAAATAACTAAAATATGATTATATATGTTTTTACATTTACCCAATAAAAGATAATGGCTTAAAATACGGAAAGAATTCAATTTTAGGCGTATATGCCCTAGTTTTCACTAAAGGTTCACTTATCACCTTTTGATGGTGAACCGTCATTAAATATAGTTTTGATCACTCTTATAAATTCTTTTGGACCAAATAAAACTCTTATTAAGAATCGGGACATCAAAATTTACTTTGTGTAAATTTTTGGTATCTTTCCGATAAAGTTCATTTTTTTAATGAATAGTGTAAAATGTTGTATTTTAATTCAAAACCACTTTTTAATATAATTTATTTATATGATTATATTATATTTTGAATTGGTTTTAAAGTGAAATTAGAAAATATTTTTACCATTAAATCCAATAGTGTTCATTGGAATCAATTTCACTTTGAAATCAGACTTAAACTAGTGTCAATCTTTTGATACTTATTGTTTCATAAAACACACTATTTGACATGACAGCGGGAATTAATTATTAAATTAATTAATGTGACTTATATGTTTTGAATTTTGTAAAATGGAATTCATTTTTGAATTCAGAATATCAAATGTAGCTTAGGGTGAATTTTTGGGATTTTTCTGAAAAACTTCAATTTTTGATGAATAGTGAAGCCACTAAGTGGTACTTATAAAAACTGATTTTCCGTTTAAATGAAATTTTGCCATAATTGTGTTTTGATTTTCAAAAATCCGACATACATGGTTGTCATTAAGAAGTAAAATGTGGTTCAAAGAGATTAAAATAATTTTTTGGTGAATAGTAACTTATTAAGTTTTTAATCACGATTAGTAGTAATTAGTGTAGTTTAAGGTAAAAATAATGCTTTAATAAAATGAGATGAGCTTGACACATGTCTTACCCTCATTGGTTGTATCATGTCCGACCAAGACAATCCATGGGTCAACTTGGGGACCCCATGGACCCACTTTGGTTGGGAAATGACATAAATAACATTTTATTTAATGTAAAAGTAAAATTGACACAAACATGATATGTTTTACTAAAACAATTTTTAAGTGGGGTTATACAAGTCATCGTTTTGATTATAAATATTCATTGGAAAGATAAAAAGATTTCCTACATCATAGTAGTTTTTTTATAATTTTTATACATTACATAAATTAAATTATTTATGACATAATAATGATGCAGCGATGACATCATTATTTGACGATTTAAATAAAATGGAAAGATAATGTAAAATCTATGAACTACACATGTCCAAAACTTATTGGATGAGTGGATTTAGAAGACTTATCACCTTAGCCACGAATTATATCAATGTGGGTCCTTTTGAAACCGAAACAAATTTTCAAATAAAGTAATATTTCTTTACTTTCCAAAAGTGCCCCTCCTCTCCTCTTATAAAAGGCCCCCACCTCTACCTCATTTAACACACTCCTCAAGCCTTTGGCTCGGCCAACCCCTGCCCATTTACTATCTCCACATCCCTCTCCTCATCCTAGAGGATTCCATTTGGGCAGAATCCTTTCAAAGGAAGCCTTTAGGCTCAAATCAAAAGGAGTTACACTTTTAAAGGTAATTCACTCTCTCATGTTCATTTGTTTTATTTTGCTTCTACAACCCCCTAAAATCTTTTTATTTACTTATTTTTTAACAACACCAGTATCTTCAATATACTAGGATGTTGTTATAAGATTTATTCGAGCTACACTCTCACACAACTACATCAAATGGTTAAAGAACATACGGTTTCCGTGGATGGTGAAATTCTGCCTCCCGAAACGATGATTGTTCAATACTCATTTAACACCTTCAAAGGTGGCCATTATGATGTCACTGTTTATATATATGATATATAATATGTTTATGTTTTATTTATGCTTCTGTATTTTTCATTTTTGTCTTACCTTTATGGCTTCCATTATGGGTATACGCGATATCTTCATTTAAGGAAGTGCGGACTACCGCCCCCTCAAAGTGATTTGATTCGTTAAATACCATATGTGGGATGTGTAAAGGATAAAGTTAATGATATTATATATGTTATTATACTAGAATTATAATATACTCTTATATCATTATGATTCCATTCCAGAAAATATGAAATAGAAATGGAAGTAGCGTTCATGCGTACGTACGGCTTACCGTCTCCATGAACGGTGCATTTCATTTCTTACCTCTAAATGATTATGTAATATTATAAATGCATGTAAGTACTGGATATATATGACATATATGATATCTACATCATGAATACCATTATGGATATAATGAACCTTTGACCAAATTAACAACATGTAAGTGTAAGAAGTCTATTTTTGACTTAAGAACCAAATACCGACAAAATGAACATTATTAACTTAACTGATTACAGGATGTTCATAACATGGTATAAAAGGAATAATGAACTTGAAAAAGATTCATAAGCAAGTAGAGATTAACTCAAGTTTATTATTCAGGAGATTAAAGAACGGTCGGGTCAAGTCGGATACGAGGTATGGGACTTCGTCTCAATCTCCTTTCGTTGAGGCATATTTTAATTTATACACAACTTTCTTTTATACGGTGTATAAACCCCTTTGACTTTTTACATTTATTCAAAAGGAATATTTTTTTATATGAAGCGTTTACTAAACGACAAAAGGGAATGTTTTTGTCGTACGTATGCGGCGACAACGACTTCTCCGCCGTCGTGACCGTTATTTGAGTTTCGGCTTCCTCTACAAGCCATACCTTCTTTTTAAAAGAAAAATAAATACCATGTTTTACTTTTCTTTTATTTTAGTATTGAAAATGGTTTTCATAATTTTTTTATATCAATGTGTTGTATTGATATATCGTGATTGAAATGTGTAAATGTTATGTTTCCTTTATGCATGTTTTATGTGATATGATTATGTTATGGTTCTTGGGCATTATTATGAAGACGGGTGGTTCCGTGATAAACTAAGGGAGGGTGAGCCCATTATAGCTCTCCAATGCATTGGGTAACGCGAAGGAGTGAAAAGTTAAGGTTTCTCCGAAGAGATTTTAGGGAATATACTGTGATGGGTATTCCAAACGTAACCAAGAGGGTTACTCCCTACGTAAGAATGTTATGAATGCCTCAAGTTACCTTTATGTCTTATGATTTCTATGATTTATTCATGATTTTATGAGGTATGTTAAAGTGCCTATGTTTTATGGGTAAAGTATGATTTCATTCTTATGTATATATAAACTCATGTTTCCTTTCCATGTTTTTTTTATATAACCCATACTGAGTTTTTATGCTCATTCCAAGTTTTTGAAATGTTTTTCACAGGTCAAGGGAAAGGTACATGATAAGATGATAGAGTCAAGGATGTGTTAATAAATAATCCATGTTTTATTTTAAATGTGTTTCCATTGATGGGAATGAAGAATACTATCTTTATGTAACCACTTTGTTTATATGTGGAATGTAATGCAAGTTTTATGATCTAATTCTCTAAAACTCTAAACCCGAAAAGATCCTCAATGTGTAATCTTGTAATAACTCAAGATTAAGTAAGCTTTAAGGCTGGGGCCCTATAGTTGGGTATGCCCAAAATGAAAAAAACAGAAGATTAAGGAAAACATAAACATATTATATATCATATATAAAAATAGTGACATCATAATGGCCACCTTTGAAGGTGTTAAATGAGTATTGAACAATCATCGTTTCGGGAGGCAGAATTTCGCCATCCACAGAAACCGTATGTTCTTTAACCATTTGATGTAGTTGTGTGAGAGTGTAGCTCAAATAAATCATATAACAACATCCTAGTATATTGAAGATACTGGTGTTGTTACAAAGGAAGTAAATAAAAAGAGTTTAGGGGGTTGGAGAAGCAAAATAAAACAAATGAACATGAGAGAATCAATTGCCTTTAAAAGTGTAACTCCTTTTGAGTTGAGCCTAAAGGCTTCCTTTGAAAGGATTCTACCCAAAGGGAATCCTCTAGGATGAGAAGAGGGATGTGGAGAGAGCAAATGGGCAGGGGTTGGCCGAGCCAAAGGCTTGAAGAGTGTGTGAAATGAGGTAGAGGTGGGGGCCTTTTATAAGAGGAGAGGAGGGGCACTTTTGGAAAGTAAAGAAACATTACTTTATTTGAAAATGTGTTTCGGTTTTAAAAGGTCCCACATTGATATAATTCGTGGATAAAGTGATAAGGGTTCGAAATACACTCATCCAATTGGTTTTGGCCATGTGTAGTTAATAGATGTTACATTATCTTTCCATTTTATTTAAATCGTCAAATAATGATGTCATCGCTGCATCATTATTATGTCATAAATAATTTAATTTATTTAATGTCTAAAAAATATAAAAAAATACTATGATGTAGGAAATCTTTTTATATTTTGAATGACTATTTATAATCAAATATCTGATCTTTATAACCCCATGTAAAAATTGTTTTTGTAAAACATATTATGTTTGTGTCATTTTTACTTTAACATTTAATAAAAAGTTATTTATGTCATTTCCAAACCAAAGTGTCTCCATGGGGTCCCCAAGTTGACCCATGGCTTGTCTTGGTCGGCCATGACACAACCAATAAGGATGGGACATGTGTCTAGGTCATTTCCTATTATTAAAGCATTATTTATACCTTAAACTACCCTAATTACCACTAATCGCGATTAAGAACTTAATAAGTTACTATTCACCAAAAAATTATTATAATCTCATTGAACCAAATTTTACTTCTTAATGACAACCATGTATGCCGGATTTTCAAAATTCAATACACATTAGTGGTAAACTTTCATTTAACTGAAAAATCAGTTTGCTTGATTACCACTTAGTGGTTTCACTATTCATCAAAAATTGAAGTTTTTCAGAAAATTACAAAAAATTCACCCTAAGCTATATTTGATATTCCGAATTCAAAAATGAAGTATATTTTACAAAATTCAATACATATAAGTCAAATTAATTAATTTAATAATTAATTCCCGCTGTCAGAGCAAATATCGTGTTTTTACAAAACAATAAGTATCAAAAGATTGACACCAGTTTAAGTATAATTTCAAAGTGAAATTGATTCCAATGACCACCATTGGATAAAATGGTAAAAATATATTCTAATTTCACTTCAAAACCAATTCAAAAAATAATCTAATCATATAAATAAATTAGATTAAAAAGAAGTTTTGATGTAAAATGCTGTATTTTTCACTATTCATTAAAAAATGTACATTGTCAGAAAAATACCAAAAATTCACACAAGGTAAATTTTGATGTCCCAATCATAAAGGATAAGTTTATTTTGACAAACATAGTTTATAAAATTTTCAAAATATAGATTCAAAAATGGTTTTCCATCAAAAGGCAGTAAAATAATCTTTTAAGGCTGGGGCCTTAGTTTTATGTATTTTGCTATTGAAAATGGTTTTGATAAAGGATTCTATTATGTCAATATAATTATGATATATTGTGATTGAAATGTGGAAATGTTTTCATTCCTTTACATTGGTTTTATGTTTTATGATTTTATATTGGTACTTGGACATTTTAACGGGTGGTTACGTTATAAACCATATGACGGGTGGTGCCGTGAATACCAGGACGGGTGGTTACGTTATAACCTCCAATGCATTGGGTATGGAAGTCGGCCGTATGGATATTCCATTAAGTATGTATGGAAATTGGCCGTATGGCTATTCCATTAAGTGATATGTGTGGAAGTCAACCGTATGGTTATTCCACTTAAGTATGTTTATGTCCCAAGTTACCTTTATATATTCTATGTGTTCTTTATATGGGTTTTATGTTAATCCTTTGGTTACAAAAAGGTAAGTAATGATACTTTATTCAGTGAAGAGTTTTTATTACTTCATAAAGGTGAAAAGTATTACTTTGATAAAGTATACATGGTTTACTTGTTGTTTTGATAAACTAACAATTTTAATTCTTTGTGTATCCCTTACTGAGCTTTTTGTGCTCACCCCATGTTTTTTAGAAATGTTTTTCACAGGACTTAATGTGGAATAGGGTCAAGGATGGGATCAAGGGAAAGTCATGCTTTATAAAACATGGAATTAGACATGTTTCTTTTTAAGAGTTTTTTTATTTATTCTATGGAAACTTGGTAGAACTGTCTACTTTGTAATCTTTTGAGATGTAATAGTTATGTTCTAATTCTCTAAAACTCTAAACTTGAAAAGATCCTCAACGTGAATTATTCATTTAATTCAATATTAAGTAAGGTTTAAGGCACGGGGCCTTATAGTTGGTATCAGAGGTCGGTTTAGACAACTTTAGGAGTTAGAAAAGTGTTAAATTATAATATGATTGAAATGATATAGCATTTATGGATTACCATGTTGCTTCGCCTAAATTATTTCTGTGTTCAGAATGGTTTTCCGCAGAGGAAACAAAGCAGCTATGTTGGGACGACATCAGGAGGAAGATAACCTTCCAAATCAGCAACCTGAGATGGTCGGAATCGGAACTGAACAGTTTTTTGCAGTGATGGAACAGTTGACTCAGGCTATAAATGGTGGTGGTATCCATGCATGAGATCAGCCAGATAAACCGCAGAGGAACATGTCAGTGGTGGAACATTTCATGAGGCAACATCCCCCATCATTTAGAGGATCATCTGACCATGTGCAAGATGAAGGGTGGATTAAAGCACTGGAGAATATTTTTGATGTCATGGGGTGTTCAGAACATCAAAAGGTTAGTCTTGCTGTTTACCGTTTTGAAGGTGAAGCAGATCAGTGGTGGTCTATGGTTAAAAATATCAGGGACGCCGATGAGATTGATGCTCTTCACTGGGACGAATTCAAAGGTATGTTTCTTGAGAAATATTTTCCTTAGGTTGTTCGTCTTAGGATGGAAAAAAAGTTCCTAGAATTGAGGCAGGAGGATGATTCAGTGGATGCTTATGAAGAAAAGTTCACTCGATTGGCAAGGTATGCTCCAAACTTCATACAAGATCTTGATAGTAAAATAAACCATTTTTACTCAGGGTTAAATCCAAAGTATCGAAGGGCTTTAGCTTCTCGTGAATTCAAAAGTTATGAAAAACTTGTTCGATGTGAGGAGAAGGTGGAAATGGAGTTTGCCGATGATAAGGTGTTCTATGACAAACAACAGAATAAGAGGTCTAGTTGGCAGGCAAAGGGGAAGAATTCATCAAAGAAGCAAGGAGGTAAGAAAACCAAATATCCATCCTGTGAGAAGTGTGGTAAAATGCATCCTGGAGAATGTTTATCCAAGTCTGGTAAGTGCTTTCGGTGTGGTAAGTCTGGTCATATTGCTCGTAACTGTAAGGAAGATGATCAAGCAGGAAATGAAAAGCCAATGGTAAGATGTTATAAGTGCAATGAGACGGGTCACTATGCAAATGAGTGTCCGACAAAGAGCTTGAGTGATGGGAAGCAGTTAGACTACAAGCAGAAAGGGGTGGTGAAATCCTTTGCAACAACTTCAGCTGATGTTGGGCCATCGAATGAAGTGGTATCTGCTCCAGGGAGCTCAGTATTTTTCGAAGATTGACTTGAGGTCGGGGTACCATCAGTTGAAAGTAAAAGAAGCAGACGTTCTGAAGACTGTGTTCCGTACTAGATATGGCCATTATGAATTTGTAGTTATGCCTTTTGGGTTAACCAATGCACCTGCTGTATTCATGGACCTTATGAATAAAATTTTCCATGAGTTCTTGGATAAGTTTGTGTTTGTGTTTTGAGGTTTGTGAAGAGGTTATGTGTTCCTTGTGATTCACAGTTGAAGAATGAGTTGTTTTTTCATCCTGGCAGTACTAAGATGTACAGAGGTCTGCGGGAGTATTACTGGTGGGATGGAATGAAAAGAGACATTGCTGATTTTACTGTGAAGTGTTTAACATGTCAACAGGTTAAAGCAGAGAGGCAGTTACCAAAAGAGATGCTTCAGCCTTTACCAGTGCCAGAGTGGAAATGGGAGAATATATCCATGGACTTTGTTGTTGGATTACCGAAGACATCTCGAGGTAATAATGCAATCTGGGTTATTGTTGATCGCTTGACCAAATCTGCTCATTTCCATGCTATACGAGATACTTTCTCTCTTGATAAACTTTCCCGTTTGTATCTTAAAGAGATAGTCAGGTTACATGGAGTTCCTCTCTCCATTGTATCGGATTGTGATCCCAGGTTTACTTCTATCTTTTGGAAAGGCCTTCAGAAGTTGTTGGGTACTGAATTAAATTTAAGTACAGCTTTTCATCCTCAATCAGATGGGCAGTCAGAACGAACAATCCAGAAATTGGAGGATATGCTACGAGCTTGTTCTATGGATTATCAGGGATGTTGGGACCAACATCTTTCTTTGGTTGAGTTTTCTTATAATAACAGTTTTCATTCCAGTATACAGATTGCACCATTTGAATCATTATATGGGAAGCGGTGTCGAACTCCAGCATTTTGGGATGAAGTGAGTGAAAGGAAGCTGATGGGACCAGAATTGGTAGAAGAGATGGAAGAAAAAGTTCAGTTGATTCAGAAACACATGAGAACAGCTCAGAGCAGGCAGAAGAGTTATACGGATAACCGGAGGAAGGATCTATCTTTCGAGGTAGGTGATCATGTTTTTCTCAAGGTTTCTCCTTGGAAAAGTGTGATGAGATTTGGTAAGAAAGGAAAGCTAAGTCCAAGGTTTATTGGACCATATGAAATTCTGGAGAGAGTTGGATCAGTTGCATACCGAGTGGCTTTACCTCCGAGTTTATCTCAGGTACACAATGTTTTTCATGTTTCAATGTTGAGAAAGTATATGCCAGATCCATCTCATCTTTTGAGTCCAGAGGTAGTTCAGCTGGAAGAGAACCTATCTTATGAGGAACAACTGGTCCAGATTATTGACCACAGGGAGCAGGTGTTACGGAATAAGGTGATTCATCAGGTAAAGGTTTTGTGGAAAAACCATGTGATTAAAGAGGCAACGTGGGAATCTGAAAATGCTATGAGGGATAAATACCCCCACTTATTTTGATAAGTGAATAAAATTGCGAGGACGCAATTCCCAAAAGGGGGGAAGGATGTAACATCCCAGGTAAATAAAGAATAAATAATTTTCATACTTATTAATATTTACGAATTAAATATTAATTTTTTTAAGGGGTTGCTATGTTCGATAGCGTACCCGATACGCAACGATGAGTTTCTTTGAAACATACGTAGCACACTAGTAATAAAATAATATTATTTTAAATGTTAGTTAACAAGTAGTCATTGTACTGGTGGGAATGGATAGAAATAACTAAAATATTATTAGATATGTTTTTAAATGTTTATACATTTACCCAATAAAAGATAAAGGCTTAAAATACGGAAAGAGTTCAATTTTAGGCATTTATACTCTAATTTTCACGAAAGGTCCACTTATCACCTTTTGATGGAGAACCGTCATTAAATATAGTTTTGATCACTCTTATACTTTATTTTGGACCAAATATAACTCTTCTTTAGAATCGAGACATCAAAATTTACTTTGTGTAAATTTTTGGTACCTTTCTGATAAAGTTCATTTTTTTATGAATAGTGTAAAATGTTGTATTTTAATTCAAAACCTCTTTTTAATCTAAATTATTTATATGATTAGATTATTATTTTAATTGGTTTTAAAGTGAAATTAGAAAATATTTTTACCATTAAATCCAATAGTGGTCGTTGGAATTAATTTCACTTTGAAATCAGACTTAAACCAGTGTCAATCTTTTGATACTTATTGTTTCATAAAAACACGCTATTGGCTCTGACAACAGGAATTAATTATTAAATTAATTAATGTGACTTATATGTTTTCAATTTTTCAAAATTGACTTCATTTTTGAATTCGGAATATCAAATATAGCTTAGGGTGAATTTTTGGGATTTTTCTGAAAAACATCATTTTTTGATGAATAGTGACACCACTAAGTGGTACTTATAAAAACTGATTTTTCCGTTTAAATGAAATTTTGCCATCTTTGTGTTTTGAATTTGAAAATCCTACATACATGGTTGTTATTAAGAAGTAAAATGTGGTTCAATGAGATTATAATAATTTTTTGGCGAATAGTAACTTTTTTTCATTAATCGCGATTAGAGGTAATTAGTGTAATTTAATGTAAAAATGATATTATAAGAATGTGAAAACACCATGAAACTTGTCCTACACCTATTGGGAGAGTCATGGCCGACCAAGACAAGCCATGGGCCAACTTGGGGACCCCATGGAGCCACTTTAGTTGGAAAATGACATTAATATATTTTTATTAAAGTAAAAAATGACACTAACATAAATTGTTTTACTAAAATAATTTTTGAGTGGGGTTATACAAGTCAAAATTTTGATTATAAATAGTCATTGGAAATCTAAAAAGATTTCCTACATCATAGTATTTTTTTTATAATTTTTAGACATTAAATAAATTAAATTATATATGACATAATAATGATGCAGCGATGATATCATTATTTGACTATTTAAATAAAATGGAAAGATAATGAAACATCTAAAACCTACACATGTCCAAAACCAATTGGATGAGTGGATTTCGAACCCTTATCACCTTATCCACTAATTATATCAATGTGGGACCTTTTAAAACCGAAACACATTTTCAAATAATGTAATATTTCTTTACTTTCCAAAAGTGCCCCTCCTCTCCTCTTATAAAAGGCCCCCACCTCTACCTCTTTTCACACACTCCTCAAGCCTTTGGCTCGGCCAAACCCTGCCCATTTACTCTCTCTCCATCCCTCTCCTCATCCTAGAGGATTCCCTTTGGGCATAATCCTTTCAAAGGAAGCCTTTAGGCTCAAATCAAAAGGAGTTACACTTTTAAAGGTAATTCTTTCTCTCACGTTCATTTGTTTTATTTTGCTTCTCCAACCCCCTAAACTCTTTTTATTTATTTTTTTGTAACAAAACCAGTATCTTAAATATACTAGGATGTTGTTATAAGATTTATTCGTGCTACACTCTCACACAACTACATCAAATGGTTAAAGAACTTACAGTTTCCGTGGATGGTGAAATTCTGCCTCCCGAAACGATGATTGTTCAATACTCATTTAACACCTTCAAAGGTGGCCATTATGATGTCACTATTTTTATATATGATATATAATATGTTTATGTTTTCCTTATGCTTCTGTATTTTTCATTTTTGTCTTACCTTCATGGCTTCCATTATGGGTATACGCGATATCTTCATTTAAGGAAGTGCGGACTACCGCCCCCTCAAAGAGATTTGATTCGTTAAATACCATATGTGGGATGTATAAAGGATGGAAATATGATATTATATATGATATTATACTGGAATTATAATATACCTTTATATCATTATTATTCCATTCTATAAAATACGAAATAGAAATGAAAGTAGCGTTCATGCGTACGTACGGCTTACCGTCTCCATGAACGGTGCATTTCATTTCTTACCTCTAAATGATTATGTAATATTATAAATGCATGTATGTACTGGATATATATGACATATATGATATCTACATCATGAATACCATTCTGTATATAGTGAACCTTTGACCAAATTAACAACATGTAAGTGTAAGAAGTCTATTTTTGACTTAAGAACCAAATACCGACAAAATGAACATTATTAACTTAACTGATTACATGATGTTCATAACATGGTATAAAAGGAATAATGAACTTGAAAAAGATTCATAATCAAGTAGAGATTAACTCAAGTTTATTATTCAGGAGATTAAAGAATGGTCAGGTCAAGTCGGATACGAGGTATGGGACTTCGTCTCAATCTCCTTTCGTTGAGGCATATTTTATTTTATACACAACTTTCTTTTATACGGTGTATAAAACCCTTTGACTTTTACGTTTATTAAAAAGGAATCTTTTTTATACGAAGTGTTTACTAAACGACAAAAGGGAATGTTTTTGTCGTACGTATGCGGCAACAATGAATTCTCCGCCGTCGTGACCGTTATTTGAGTTTCGGCTTCCTCTACAAGCCATACCTTCTTTTTAAAAGAAAGATAAATACCATAGTTTACTTTTCTTTTATTTTGGTATTGAAAATGGTTTTCATAATGTTTTATATCAATGTGTTGTATTGATATCTCGTGATTGAAATGTGGAAATTTTATGTTTCCTTTATGCATGTTTTATGTGATATGATTATGTTATGGTTCTTGGGCATTATAAACCATATGACGGGTGGTGCCGTGAATACCAGGATGGGTGGTTACATTATAACCTCCAATGCATTGGGTATGGAAGTCGGCCGTATGGCTATTCCATTAAGTATGTATGGAAATTGGCCGTATGGCTATTCCATTAAGTGATATGTGTGGAAGTCAACCATATGGTTATTCCACTTAAGTATGTTTATGTCCCAAGTTACCTTTATATATTCTATGTGTTCTTTATATGTGTTTTATGGTAATCCTTTGGTTACAAAAAGGTAAGTAATGATACTTTATTCAGTGAAGAGTTTTTATTACTTCATAAAGGTGAAAAGTATTACTTTGATAAAGTATACATGGTTTACTTGTTGTTTTGATAAACTAACAATTTTCATTCTTTGTGTATCCCTTACTGAGCTTTTTGTGCTCACCCCAAGTTTTTTTGAAATGTTTTTCACAGGACTTAATGTGGAATAGAGTCAAGGATGGGATCAAGGGAAAGTCATGCTTTATAAAACATGGAATTAGACATGTTTCTTTTTAAGAGTTTTTTTTATTTATTCTATGGAAACTTGGTAGAAGTGTCTACTTTGTAATCTTTTGAGATGTAATAGTTATGTTCTAATTCTCTAAAACTCTAAACCTGAAAAGATCCTCAACGTGAATTATTCATTTAATTCAATATTAAGTAAGGTTTAAGGCACGGGGCCTTATAGTTGGTATCAGAGGTCGGTTTAGACAACTTTAGGAGTTAGAAAAGTGTTAAATTATAATATGATTGAAATGATATAGCATTTACGGATTACCATGTTGCTTCGCCTAAGATATTTCCGTGTTCAGAATGGTTTTCCGCAGAGGAAACAAAGCAGTTATGTTGGGACGACATCAGGAGGAAGATAACCTTCCAAATCAGCAACCTGAGATGGTCGGAATCGGAACTGAACAGTTTGTTGCAGTGATGGAACAGTTGACTCAGGCTATAAATGGTGGTGGTATCCATGCACGAGATCAGCCAGATCAACCGCAGAGGAACATGTCAGTGGTGGAACATTTCATGAGGCAACATCCCCCATCATTTAGAGGATCATCTGACCCTGTGCAAGCTGAAGGGTGGATTAAAGCACTGGAGAAGATTTTTGATGTCATGGGGTGTTCAGAACATCAAAAGGTTAGTCTTGCTGTTTACCGTTTTGAAGGTGAAGCAGATCAATGGTGGTCTATGGTTAACAATATCAGGGACGCCGATGAGATTGATTCTCTTCACTGGGACGAATTCAAAGGTATGTTTCATGAGAAATATTTTCCTTAGGTTGTTCGTCTTAGGATGGAAAAAAAGTTCCTAGAATTGAGGTAGGAGGATGACTCAGTGGCTGCCTATGAAGAAAAGTTCACTCGATTGGAAAGGTATGCTCCAAACTTCATACAAGATCTTGATAGTAAAATAAACCGTTCTTACTCAGGGTTAAAGCCAAAGTATCGAAGGGTTTTAGCTTCTCGTGAGTTTAAAAGTTATGAAAAACTTGTTCGATGTGCGAAGAAGGTGGAAATGGAGTTTACCGATGATAAGGTGTTCTATGACAAACAACAGAATAAGAGGTCTTGTTGGCAGGAAAAGGGGAATAATTCATCAAAGAAGCAAGGAGGTAAGAAAACCAAATATCCATCCTGTGAGAAGTGTGGTAAAATGCATCCTGGAGAATGTTTATCCAAGTCTGGTAAGTGCTTTCGGTGTGGTAAGTCTGGTCATATTGCTCGTAACTATAAGGAAGATGATCAAGCAGGAAATGAAAAGCCAACGGTAAGATGTTATAAGTGCAATGAGACGGGTCACTATGCAAATGAGTGTCCGACAAAGAGCTTGAGTGATGGGAAGCAGTTAGACTACAAGCAGAAAGGGGTGGGGAAATCCTTTGCAACAACTTCAGCAGATGTTGGACCATCGAATGAAGTGGTATCTGCTCCAGGGAGCTCAGTATTTTTTGAAGATTGACTTGAGGTCGGGGTACCATCAGTTGAAAGTAAAAGAAGCAGACGTTGTGAAGGCTGCGTTCCGTACTAGATATGGCCATTATGAATTTGTAGTTATGCCTTTTGGGTTACCCAATGCACCTGCTGTATTCATGGACCTTATGAATAAAATTTTCCATGAGTTGTTGGATAGGTTTGTGTTTGTGTTTTGAGGTTTGTGAAGAGGTTATGTGTGCCTTGTGATTCACAGTTGAAGAATGAGTTGTTTTTTCATCCTGGCAGTACTAAGATGTATAGAGATCTGTGGGAGTATTACTGGTGGGATGGAATGAAAAGAGATATATCTGATTTTACTGTGAAGTGTTTGACTTGTCAGCAGGTTAAAGCAGAGCGGCAGTTACCGAAAGGGATGCTTCAGCCTTTACCAGTGCCAGAGTGGAAATGGGAGAATATATCCATGGACTTTGTTGTTGGATTACCGAAGACATCTCGAGGTAATAATGCAATCTGGGTTATTGTTGATTGCTTGACCAAATCTGCTCATTTCCTTGCTATACGAGATACTTTCTCTCTTGATAAACTTTCCCGTTTGTATCTTAAAGAGATAGTCAGGTTACATGGAGTTCCTCTCTCCATTGTATCGGATTGTGATCCCAGGTTTACTTCTAACATTTGGAAAGGCCTTCAGAAGTCGTTGGGTACTGAATTAAATTTAAGTACAGCTTTTCATCCTCAATCAGATGGGCAGTCAGAACGAACAATCCTGACATTGGAGGATATGCTACGAGCTTGTTCTATGGATTATCAGGAAAGTTGGGACCAAAAAATTTCTTTGGTTGAGTTTTCTTATAATAACAGTTTTCATTCCAGTATACAGATTGCACCATTTGAGGCATTATATGGGAAGCGGTGTCGAACTCCAGCATTTTGGGATGAAGTGAGTGAAAGGAAGCTGATGGGACCAGAATTGGTAGAAGAGATGGCAGAAAAAGTTCAGTTGATTCAGAAACACATGAGAACAGCTCAGAGCAGGCAGAAGAGTTATGCGGATAACCGGAGGAAGGATCTATCTTTCGAGGTAGGTGATCATGTTTTTCTCAAGGTTTCTCCTTGGAAAAGTGTGATGAGATTTGGTAAGAAAGGAAAGCTAAGTCCAAGGTTCATTAGACCATACGAAATTCTGGAGGGAGTTGGATCAGTTGCATACCGAGTGGCTTTACGTCCGAGTTTATCTCAGGTACACAATGTTTTTCACGTTTCGATGTTGAGAAAGTATATGCCAGATCCATCTCATGTTTTCAGCCCAGAGGTAGTTCAGCTGGAAGAGAACCTATCTTATGAGGAACAACCGGTCCAGATTCTTGACCACAGGGAGCAGGTGTTACGAAATAAGTTGATTCATTAGGTAAAGGTTTTGTGGAAAAACCATGTGATTGAAGAGGCAACGTGGGAATCTGAAAATGCTATGAGGGATAAATACCCCCACTTATTTTGATAAGTGAATAAAATTGCGAGGACGCAATTCCCAAAAGGGGGGAAGGATGTAACATCCCAGGTAAATAAAGAATAAAGAATTTTCATACTTATTAATATTTACGAGTTAAATATTAATTTTTTTTAAGGGGTTGCTATGTTCGATAGCGTACCCGATACGCAACGATGAGTTTCTTTGAAACTTACGTAGCACACTAGTAATAAAATAATATTATTTTAAATTTTAGTTAACAAGTAGCCGTTGTACTGGCGGGAATGGATAGAAATAAATAAAATATTATTAGATATGTTTTTAAATGTTTATACATTTACCCAATAAAATATAAAGGCTTAAAATACGGAAAGAGTTCAATTTTAGGGCATATATACTCTAATTTTCACTAAAGGTTCACTTATCACCTTTTAATGGTGAACCATCATTAAATATAGTTTTGATCACTCTTATAATTTATTTTGGACCAAATATAACTCTTCTTTAGAATCGGGACATCAAAATTTACTTTGTGTAAATTTTTGGTACCTTTCTGATAAAGTTCATTTTTTTATGAATAGTGTAAAATGTTGTATTTTAATTCAAAACCTCTTTTTAATCTAAATTATTTATATGATTAGATTATTATTTTAATTGGTTTTAAAGTGAAATTATAAAATATTTTTACCAGTTAATCCAATGCTGGTCATTGGAATCAATTTCACTTTGAAATTGGACTTAAACTGGTGTCAATCTTTTGATACATATTGTTTGGCAAAAACACACTCTTTGTCATGACAGCGGGAATTAATTATTAAATTAACTAATTTGACTTATATGTTTTGAATTTTGTAAAATGGACTTCATTTTTGAATTCGGAATATCAAATATAGCTTAGGGTGAATTTTTGGTAATTTTCTGAAAAACTTCAATTTTTGATGAATAGTGAAACCACTAAGTGGTAATCAAGCAAACTGATTTTTCAGTTAAATGAAAGTTTACCACTAATGTGTATTGAATTTTGAAAATCCGACATACATGGTTGTCATTAAGAAGTAAAATTTGGTTCAATGAGATTAAAATAATTTTTTGGTGAACAGTAACTTATTAAGTTCTTAATCACGATTAGTGGTAATTAGGGTAGTTTAAGGTATAAATAATACTTTAATAAAATGAAATGACCTAGAAACATGTCCCAACCTCATTGGTTATGTCATGGCCGACCATGACATGCCATGGGTCAACTTGGGGACCCCATGGATCCACTTTTGTCGGGAAATGACATAAATTACTTTTTATTTAATGTTAAAGTAAAAATGACACAAACATAATATGTTTTACAAAAACAATTTTTACGTGGGGTTATACAAGTCCAAATTTTGATTATAAATAGGCATTGGAAAGCTAAAAAGATTTAATACATCATAGTATTTGTTTTATAATTTTTAGACATTAAATAAATTAAATTATATATGACATAATAATGATGCAGCGATGACATCATTATTTGACGATTTAAATAAAATGGAAAGACAATGAAAAATCTAAAACCTACACATGTCCAAAACCAATTTTATGAGTGGATTTCGAACCCTTATCACCTTATCCCCGAATTATATCAATGTGGGACCTTTTAAAACCGAAACACATTTTCAAATAAAGTAATATTGCTTTACTTTCCAAAAGTGCCCCTCCTCTCCTCTTATAAAAGTCCCCCACCTCTACCTCATTTCACACACTCTTCAAGCCTTTGGCTCGGCCAACCCCTGCCCATTTACTCTCTCCACATACCTCTCCTCATTATAGAGGATTCCCTTTGGGCAGAATCCTTTCAAAGGAATCCTTTAGGCTCAACTCAAAAGGAGTTACACTTTTAAAGGTAATTGATTCTCTCATGTTCATTTGTTTTATTTTGCTTCTCCAACCCCCTAAACTCTTTTTATTTACTTCCTTTGTAACAACAACAGTATCTTAAATATACTAGGATGTTTTTATAAGATTTATTTGAGCTACACTCTCACACAACTACATCAAATGGTTAAAGAACATACGGTTTCTGTGGATGGCGAAATTCTGCCTCCCGAAACGATGATTGTTCAATACTCATTTAACACCTTAAAAGGTGGCAATTATGTTGTCACTATTTTTATATATGATATATAATATGTTTATGTTTTCCTTAAGCTTCTGTGTTTTTCATTTTGGGCATACCTTTATGGTTTCCATTATGGGTAAAACACGATATCTTCATTTTAGGAAGTGCGGACTACCGCCCCCTAAAAGTGATTTGATTCGTTAATACCATATGTGGGATGTGTAAAGGATAAATTTAATGATATTATATATGTTATTATAATGGAATTATAATATAATCTTATATAATTATGATTCCATTCCAGAAAATATGAAATAGAAATGGAAGTAGCGTTCATGCGTACGTACGGCTTACCGTCTCCATGAACGGTGCATTACATTTCTTACCTCTAAATGATTATGAAATATTATAAATGCATGTATGTACTGGATATATATGACATATATGATATCTACATCATGAATACCATTCTGGATATAGTGAACCTTTGACCAAATTAACAACATGTAAGTGTAAGAAGTCTATTTTTGACTTAAGAACCAAATACCGACAAAATCAACATTATTAACTTAACTGATTACATGATGTTCATAACATGGTATAAAAGGAATAATGAACTTGAAAAAGATTCATAATCAAGTAGAGATTAACTCAAGTTTATTATTCAGGAGATTAAAGAACGGTCGGGTCAAGTCGGATACGAGGTATGGGACTTCGTCTCAATCTCCTTTCGTTGAGGCATATTTTATTTTATACACAACTTTCTTTTATACGGTGTATAAAACCCTTTGACTTTTACGTTTATTAAAAAGGAATATTTTTTATACGAAGCGTTTACTAAACGACAAAAGGGAATGTTTTTGTCATACGTATGCGGCGACAACGACTTCTCCACCGTCGTGACCGTTATTTGAGTTTCGGCTTCCTCTACAAGCCATACCTTCTTTTTAAAAGAAAGATAAATACCATATTTTACTTTTCTTTTATTTTGGTATTGAAAATGGTTTTCATAATGTTTTATATCAATGTGTTGTATTGATATCTCGTGATTGAAATGTGGAAATTTTATGTTTCCTTTATGCATCTTTTATGTGATATGATTATGTTATGGTTCTTGGGCATTATAAACCATATGACGGGTGGTGCCGTGAATACCAGGATGGGTGGTTACGTTATAACCTCCAATGAATTGGGTATGGAAGTCGGCCGTATGGCTATTCCATTAAGTATGTATGGAAATTGGCCGTATGGATATTCCATTAAGTGATATGTGTGGAAGTCAACCATATGGTTATTCCACTTAAGTATGTTTATGTCCCAAGTTACCTTTATATATTCTATGTGTTCTTTATATGGGTTTTATGGTAATTCTTTGGTTACAAAAAGGTAAGTAATGATACTTTATTCAGTGAAGAGTTTTTATTACTTCATAAAGGTGAAAAGTATTACTTTGCTAAAGTATACATGGTTTACTTGTTGTTTTGATAAACTAACAATTTTCATTCTTTGTGTATCCCTTACTGAGCTTTTTGTGCTCACCCCAAGTTTTTTATAAAGCATGACTTTCCCTTGATCCCATCCTTGACCCTATTCCACATTAAGTCCTGTGAAAAACATTTCAAAAAAACTTGGGGTGAGCACAAAAAGCTCAGTAAGGGATACACAAAGAATGAAAATTGTTAGTTTATCAAAACAACAAGTAAACCATGTATACTTTATCAAAGTAATACTTTTCACCTTTATGAAGTAATAAAAACTCTTCACTGAATAAAGTATCATTACTTACCTTTTTGTAACCAAAGGATTACCATAAAACCCATATAAAGAACACATAGAATATATAAAGGTAACTTGGGACATAAACATACTTAAGTGGAATAACCATACGGTTGACTTCCACACATATCACTTAATGGAATAGCCATACGGCCAATTTCCATACATACTTAATGGAATAGCCATACGGCCGACTTCCATACCCAATGCATTGTAGGTTATAACGTAACCACCCGTCCTGGTATTCACGGCACCCTCCATCATATGGTTTATAACGTAACCACCCGTTAAAATGTCCAAGTACCAATATAAAATCATAAAACATAAAACCAATATAAAGGAATGAAAACATTTCCACATTTCAATCACAATATATCATAATTATATTGACATAATAGAATCCTTTATCAAAACCATTTTCAATAGCAAAATACATAAAAGAGTATATGGTATTTATTTTATTTTAAAAACATTACGGCTTGTTGAGGAAGCCAAAGACCAAATAATACTTGCGGCGGCGGAAAAGGTCGTTGTCACCACGTACGTTAAAAAAAACATTCCTTTTTGTCGTTTAGTAAAACGCTTCGTAGAAAAAGATTCCTTTTGTATAAAAGTAAAAGTCAAAGGAGTTTATACACCGTATAAAATAAAGTTGTGTATAAAACGAAATATGCCTCAATGAAAGGAGATTGAGACGAAGTCCCTTACCTCGGGTCCGACTTGACTCGATCATTCTTTAACGTCCTGAATAATAAACTTGAGTTAATTTATACTTGATTAAGAACCTTTTTAAAGTTCATTATTCCTTTTATATCACTTATTTCCATGTTATAAACATTATGTAACCATTTAAGTTAATAATGTTTGTTTTGTCAATATTTGGTTCTTAAGTCGAAAGTGGACTTCTTACAATTACATGTTGTTCGTGTGGTCAAAAGTTCTTTATATCCAGAATGAAATTTTTGATTTGGATATCATATATATCATATATATCCATCATATACATGTATTTATAATATTACATAATCATTTAGAGGTAAAAATGAAATGCACCATTCATGGAGACGGTAAGCCGTACGTACGCATGAACGCTACTTTCATTTCTATGTCATATTAGTGGAATTAAAACTAAATGAGAGGTATGTATATTTTAATTCCAGAATTATATTCATCATTTAGATATATCATTAATTATATATATACATTATATACATGTAATTTTAATAGTACATTACATTTGGGGATAAGAAATGAAATGCACCGTTCAGGGAGACGGTAAGTCGTACGTACGCATGAACGCTACTTTCATTTCTATATAATACTTTAATGGAAAGAAATAATAATGATATAGAGTTATATTATAATTCCAGTATAACATCATATATAATAACTTTAAATCCATCCTTTACACGTCCCACATATGGCATTAACGAATCACATCACTTTTAGGGGGCGGTAGTCCGCACTTCCTTAAATAAAGATATCGTGTTTACCCATAATGGAAACCATAAAGGTATGCCAAAAATGAAAAATACAGAATCTTAAAGAAAACATAAAAATATTATATATCATATATAAAAATAGTGACATCATAATGGCCACCCTTGAAGGTGTTAAATGAGTATTGAACAATCATCGTTTCGGGAGGCAGAATTTCGTCATCCACGGAAACCGTATGTTCTTTAACCATTTGATGTAGTTGTGTGAGAGTGTAGCTCAAATAAATATTATAACAACATCCTAGTATATTGAAGATACTGGTGTTTTTACAAAAGAAGTAAATAAAAAGAGTTTAGAGGGTTGGGGAAGCAAAATAAAACAAATGAACCAGAGAGAATGAATTACCTTTAAAAGTGTAACTCCCTTTTGATTTGAGCCTAAAGACATCCTTTGAAAGGATTCTGCCCAAAGGGAATCCTCTAGGATGAGGAGAGGTATGTGGAGAGAGTAATTGGGCAGGGTTTGGCCGAGCCAAAGGCTTTAGGATTGTGTGAAATGAGGTAGAGGTGGGGGCCTTTTATAAGAGCAGAGGAGGGGCACTTTTGGAAAGTAAAGAGATATTACTTTATTTGAAAATGTGTTTCGGTTTTAAAAGGTCCCACATTGATATAATTCGTGGATAAGGTGATAAGGCTTCGAAATCCACTCATCCAATTGGTTCTGGACATGTGTAGTTTATAGATTTTTCATTATCTTTCCATTTTATTTAAATCGTCAAATAATGATGTCATCGCTGCATCATTATTATGTCATAAATAATTTATTTTATTTAATGTCTAAAAATTATAAAAAAACTACTATGATGTAGGACATCTTTTTATCTTTCCAATTACTATTTATAATCAAAATTTGGACTTGTATATCCCCACTAAAAAATTGTTTTAGTAAAACAATTTATGTTAGTGTCATTTTCACTTTAACATTAATTAAAAATATATTATTGTCATTTTCCAAATAAAGTGGCTCCATGGGGTCCCAAAGTTGGCCCATGGATTTTCATGGTCGTACATGACTCACCCAATAGGTGTAGGACAAGTGTCATGGTGTTTTCACATTCTTATAATATCATTTTTACCTTAAACTACACTAATTACCTCTAATCGCGATTAATGAAAAAAAGTTACTATTCGCCAAAAAATTATTATAATCTCATTGAACCACATTTTACTTCTTAATGACAACCATGTATGAAGGATTTTCAAAATTAAATACACATTAGTGGTAAACTTTCATTTAACTGAAAAATCAGTTTTATTGATTACCACTTAGTGGTTTCACTATTCATCAAAAATTGAAGTTTTTCAGAAAATTACCAAAAATTCACCCTAAGCTATATTTGATATTCCGAATTCAAAAATGATGTCCATTTTAAAAAATTAAAAACATATAAGTCAAATTAATTAATTTAATAATTAATTTCCGCTGTCATGACAAATAGCGTGTTTTTGTGAAACAATAAGTATCAAAAGATTGACACCAGTTTAAGTCCAATTTCAAAGTGAAATTGATTCCAATGACCACCATTGGATTAACTGGTAAAAATATTTTCTAATTTCACTTTAAAATCAATTAAAATAATAATCTAATCATATAAATAATTTATATTAAAAAGAGGTTTTGAATTAAAATACAACATTTTACACTATTCATAAAAAAATGAACTTTATCAGAAAGGTACCAAAAATTTACACAGTAAATTTTGATGTCCCGATTCTAAAGAAGAGTTATATTTGGTCCAAAATAAAGTATAAGAGTGATCAAAACTATATTTAATGACGGTTCACCATTAAAAGGTGATAAGTGAACATTTAGTGAAAATTAGAGTATATATGCCCTAAAATTGAACTCTTTCCGTATTTTAAGCCTTTATCTTTTATTGGGTAAATGTATAAACATTTAAAAACATATATAATCATATTTTAGTTATTGCTATCCATTCCCGCCAGTACAACGGCTACTCGTTAACTAACATTTAAAATAATATTATTTTATTACTTGTGTGCAACGTATGTTTTCAAAGAAACTCATCGTTGCGTATCGAGTACGCTATCGAATGTAGAAACCCCTTTTAATTAAAATTAATATTTAATTCGTAAATATTAATAAATATGAAAATTCTTTATTCTTTATTTACCTGGGATGTTACATCCTTCCCCCATTTTGGGAATTGCGTCCTCGCAATTTTATTCACTTATCAAAATAAGTGGGGGTATTTATCCCTCATAGCATTTTCAGATTCCCATGTTGCCACTTCAATCATGTGGTTTTTCCACAAAACCTTTACCTGATGAATCACCTTATTTCGTAACACCTGCTCCCTGTGGTCAAGAATCTGGACCGGTTGTTCCTCATAAGATAGGTTCTCTTCCAGCTGAACTACCTCTGGACTCAAAACATGAGATGGATCTGGCATATACTTTCTCAACATTGAAACATGAAAAACATTGTGTACCTGAGATAAACTCGGAGGTAAAGCCACCCGGTATGCAACTGATCCAACTCTCTCCATAATTCATATGGTCCAATAAACCTTGGACTCAGCTTTCATTTCTTACCAAATCTCATCACACTTTTCCATTGAGAAATCTTGAGAAAAACATGATCACCTACCTCGAAAGATAGATCCTTCCTCCGGTTATCCACATAACTCTTCTGCCTGCTCTGAGCTATTCTCATGTGTTTCTGAATCAGCTGAACTTTTTCTGCCATCTCTTATACCAATTCTGGTCCCATCAACTTCCTTTCACCCACTTCATCCCAGAAAGCTGGAGTTCGACACCGCTTCCCATATAATGCCTCAAATGGTGCCATCTGTATACTGGAATGAAAACTGTTATTATAAGAAAACTCAACCAAAGAAAGATGTTGGTCCCAACATCCCTGATAATCCATAGAACAAGCTCGTAGCATATCCTCCAATGTCTGGATTGTTCGTTCTGACTGCCCATCTGATTGAGGATGAAAAGCTGTACTAAAATTTAATTCAGTACCCAACGACTTCTGAAGGCCTTTCCAAAAGAAAGATGTGAATCTGGGATTACGGTCCGATACAATGGAGAGAGGAACTCCATGTAACCTGACTATCTCTTTAAGATACAAACGGGAAAGTTGATCTAGAGAGAAAGTATCTCGTACAGAAAGGAAATGAGCAGATTTGGTCAAGCGATCAACAATAACCCAGATTGCATTATTACCTCGAGATGTCTTCAGTAATCCAACAACAAAGTCCATGGATATATTCTCCCATTTCCACTCTGGCACTGGTAAAGGCTGAAGCATCCCTTTCGGTAACTGTCACTCTGCTTTAACCTGTTGACATGTCAAACACTTCACAGTAAAATCAGCAATATCTCTTTTCATTCCATCCCACCAGTAATACTCCCGCAGATCTCTGTACATCTTTGTACTGCCAGGATGAACTGAAAACTGGGAACTATGAGCCTCACATAACAACTCATTCTTCAACTGTGAATCACAAAGCACACATAACCTCTTCCCAAACCTCAAAACACAAACACAAACTTATCCAAGAACTCATGGAAAATTTTATTCATAAGGTCCATGAATACAGCAGGTCCATTGGTTAACCCAAAAGGCATAACTACAAATCCATATCTAGTACGGAACGCAGTTTTCGGAACGTTTGATTCTTTTACTTTCAACTGATGGTACCCCGAACTCAAGTCAATCTTCGAAAAATGCTGAGCTCCCTGGAGCAGATACCAGTTCATTCGATGGCCCAACATCTGCTGAAGTTGTTGCAAAGGATTTCACCACCCCTTTCTGCTTGTAGTCTAACTGCTTCCCATCACTCAAGATCTTTGTCGGACACTCATTTGCATAGTTACCCATCTCATTGCACTTATAACATCTTACCGTTGGCTTTTCATTTCCTGCTTGATCATCTTCCTTACAGTTACGAGCAATATGACCAGACTTACCACACCGAAAGAACTTACCAGACTTGGATAAACATTCTCCAGGATGCATTTTACCACACTTCTCACAGGATGGATATTTGGTTTTCTTACCTCCTTGCTTCTCCGATGAATTCTTCCCCATTGCCTGCCAACTTGACCTCTTATTCTGTTTTTTGTCATAGAACACCTGATCATCGACAAACTCCATTTCCACCTTCTCCGCACATCGAACAAGTTTTTCATAACTTTTGAACTCACGAGAAGCTAAAGACCTTCCATACTTTGGCTTTAACCCTGAGTAAAAACGGTTTATTTTACTATCAAGATTTCATATGAAGTTTGGAGCATACCTTGCCAATCGAGTGAACTTTTCTTCATAAGAATCCACTGAATCATCCTCCTGCCTCAATTCTAGGAACTGTTTTTCCATCCTAAGACGAACCACCTTAGGAAAATATTTCTCAAGAAACATACCTTTGAATTCGTCCCAGTGAAGAACCTCAATATCATCACTATCCCTTATATTTTTCACCATCGACCACCACTGATTAGCTTCACCTTCAAAACGGTAAACAACAAGACTAACCTTTTGATGTTCTGAACACCCCATGACATCAAAAAATTTCTCCAGTGCTTTAATCCACCCTTCATCTTGCACAGGGTCAGATGATCCTCTGAATGATGGGGGATGTTGCCTCATGAAATGTTCCACCACTGACATGTTCCTCTGCGGTTGATCTGGCTGATCTCGTGCATGGATACCACCACTATTTATAGCCTGAGTCAACTGTGCCATCACTGCAACAAACTGTTCAGTTCCGATTCCGACCATCTCAGGTTGCTGATTTGGAAGGTTATCTTCCTCCTGATGTCGTCCCAACATAGCTGCTTTTTTTCCTCTGCGGAAAACCATTCTGAACACAGAAATATCTTAGGCGAAGCAACATGGTAATCTGTAAATGCTATATCATTTCAATCATATTATAATTTAACACTTTTCTAACTCCTAAAGTTGTCTAAACCGACCTCTGATACCAACTATAAGGCCCCGTGCCTTAAACCATAATTAATATTGAATTAAATGAATAATTCACGTTGAGGATCTTTTCAGGTTTAGAGTTTTATAGAATTAGAACATAACTATTACATCTCAAAAGATTACAAAGTAGACACTTCTACCAAGTTTCCATAGAATAAATAAAAAAAACTCTTAAAAAGAAACATGTCTAATTCCATGTTTTATAAAGCATGACTTTCCCTTGATCCCATCCTTGACCCTATTCCACATTAAGTCCTGTGAAAAACTTTTCAAAAAAACTTGGGGTGAGCACAAAATACTCAGTAAGGGATACACAAAGAATGAAAATTGTTAGTTTATCAAAACAACAAGTAAACCATGTATACTTTATCAAAGTAATACTTTTCACCTTTATGAAGTAATAAAAACTCTTCACTGAATAAAGTATCATTACTTACCTTTTTGTAACCAAAGGATTAACATAAAACCCATATAAAGAACACATAGAATATATAAAGGTAACTTGGGACATAAACATACTTAAGTGGAATAACCATACGGTTGACTTCCACACATATCACTTAATGGAATAGCCATATGGCCAATTTCCATACATACTTAATGGAATAGCCATACGGCCGACTTCCATACCCAATGCATTGGAGGTTATAACGTAACCACCCGTCCTGGTATTCACGGCACCACCCGTCATATGGTTTATAACGTAACCACCCGTTTAAATGTCCAAGTACCAATATAAAATCATAAAACATAAAACCAATATAAAGGAATGATAACATTTCCACAATTCAATCACAATATATCAAAAATATATTGACATAATAGAATCATTTATCAAAACCATTTTCAATACCAAAATACATAAAAGAGTATATGGTATTTATTTTATTTTAAAAATATTACGGCTTGTTGAGGAAGCCAAAGATCAAATAATACTCGCGGCGGCGGAAAAAGGTCGTTGTCACCGCGTACGTTAAAAAAAACATTCCTTTTTGTCGTTTAGTAAAACGCTTCATAGAAAAAGATTCCTTTTGTATAAAAGTAAAAGTCAAAGGAGTTTATACACCGTATAAAATAAATTTGTGTATAAAACGAAATATGCCTCAATGAAAGGAGATTGAGACGAAGTCCCTTACCTCGGGTCCGACTTGACTCGATCGTTCTTTAACGTCCTGAATAATAAACTTGAGTTAATTTATACTTGTTTAAGAACCTTTTTAATGTTCATTATTCCTTTTATATCACTTATTGCCATGTTATTAACATTATGTAACCATTTAAGTTAATAATGTTTGTTTTGTCAATATTTGGTTCTTAAGTCGAAAGTGGACTTCTTACAATTACATGATGTTCGTGTGGTCAAAGGTTATTTATATCCGGAATGAAATTCCTGATTTGGATATCATATATATCATATATATCCATCATATACATGTATTTATAATATTACATAATCATTTAGAGGTAAGAAATGAAATGCACCGTTCATGGAGACGGTAAGCCGTACGTACGCATGAACGCTTCTTTCATTTCTTTGTCATATTAGTGGAATTAAAACTAAATGAGAGGTATGTATATTTTAATTCCAGAATTATATTCATCATTTAGATATATCATTAATTATATATATACATTATATACATGTAATTTTAATAGTACATTACATTTGGGGATAAGAAATGAAATGCACTGTTCATGGAGACGGTAAGCCGTACGTACGCATGAACGCTACTTTCATTTCTATCTCATACTTTAATGGAAAGAAATAATAATGATATAGAAGTATATAATAATTCCAGTATAACATCATATATAATAACTTTAAATCCATCCTTTACACGTCCCACATATGGCATTAACGAATCACATCACTTTTAGGGGGCGGTAGTCCGCACTTCCTTAAATGAAGATATCGTGTTTACCCATAATGGAAACCATAAAGGTATGCCAAAAATGAAAAATAAAGAAGCTTAAAGAAAAAATAAAAATATTATATATCATATATAAAAATAGTGACATCATAATGGCCACCCTTGAAGGTGTTAAATGAGTATTGAACAATCATCGTTTCGGGAGGCAGAATTTCGCCATCCACGGAAACCGTATGTTCTTTAACCATTTGATGTAGTTGTGTGCGAGTGTAGCTCAAATAAATATTATAACAACATCCTAGTATATTTAATATACTGGTGTTGTTACAAAAGAAGTAAATAAAAAGAGTTTAGAGGGTTGGAGAAGCAAAATAAAACAAATGAACCAGAGAGAATGAATTACCTTTAAAAGTGTAACTCCCTTTTGATTTGAGCCTAAAGGCTTCCTTTGAAAGGGTTATTCCAAACGGGAATCCTCTAGGATGAGGATAGGGATGTGGATAGAGTAATTGGGCAGGGTTTGGCCGAGCCAAAGGCTTTAGGATTGTGTGAAATGAGGTAGAGGTGGGGGCCTTTTATAAGAGGAGAGGAGGGGCACTTTTGGAAAGTAAAGAGATATTACTTTATTTGAAAATGTGTTTCGGTTTTAAAAGGTCCCACATTGATATAATTCGTGTATAAGGTGATAAGGATTCGAAATCCACTCATCCAATTGGTTTTGGACATGTGTAGTTTATAGATTTTTCATTATCTTTCCATTTTATTTAAATCGTCAAATAATGATGTCATCGCTGCATCATTATTATGTCATAAATAATTTATTTTATTTAATGTCTAAAAATTATAAAAAAATACTATGATGTAGGAAATATTTTTATCTTTCCAATGACTATTTATAATCAAAATTTGGACTTGTATATCCCCACTCAAAAATTGTTTTAGTAAAACAATTTATGTTAGTGTCATTTTCACTTTAACATTAATTAAAAATATATTATTGTCATTTTCCAACTAAAGTGGCTCCATGGGGTCCCAAAGTTGGCCCATGGCTTGTCTTGGTCGTCCATGACTCACCCAATAGGTTTAGGACAAGTGTCATGGTGTTTTCACATTCTTATAATATCATTTTTACCTTAAACTACACTAATTACCTCTAATCGCGATTAATGAAAAAAAGTTACTATTCGCCAAAAAATTATTATAATCTCATTCAACCACATTTTACTTCTTAATGACAACCATGTATGTAGGATTTTCAAAATTCAATACACATTAGTGGTAAACTTTCATTTAACTGAAAAATCAGTTTGCTTGATTACCACTTAGTGGTTTCACTATTCATCAAAAATTGAAGTTTTTCAGAAAATTACCAAAAATTCACCCTAAGCTATATTTGATATTCTGAATTCAAAAATGATGTCCATTTTACAAAATTAAAAACAAATAAGTCAAATTAATTAATTTAATAATTAATTCCCGCTGTCATGACAAATAGCGTGTTTTTGTGAAACAATAAGTATCAAAAGATTGACACCAGTTTAAGTCCAATTTCAAAGTGAAATTGATTCCAATGACCACCATTGGATTAACTGGTAAAAATATTTTCTAATTTCACTTTAAAATCAATTAAAATAATAATCTAATCATATAAATAATTTAGATTAAAAAGAGGTTTTGTATTAAAATACAACATTTTACACTATTCATAAAAAATGAACTTTATCAGAAAGGTACCAAAAATTTACACAAAGTAAATTTTGATGTCCCGATTCTTAAGAAGAGTTATATTTGGTCCAAAATAAAGTATAAGAGTGATCAAAACTATATTTAATGACGGTTCACCATTAAAAGGTGATAAGTGAACCTTTAGTGAAAATTAGAGTATATATGCCCTAAAATTGAACTCTTTCCGTATTTTAAGCCTTTATATTTTATTAGGTAAATGTATAAACATTTAAAAACATATATAATCATATTTTAGTTATTTCTATCCATTCCCGCCAGTACAACGGCTACTCGTTAACTAACATTTAAAATAATATTATTTTATTACTTGTGTGCAACGTAAGTTTTCAAAGAAACTCATCGTTGCGTATCGAGTACGCTATCGAACGTAGAAACCCCTTTTAATTAAAATTAATATTTAATTCGTAAATATTAATAAATATGAAAATTCTTTATTCTTTATTTACCAGGGATGTTACATCCTTCCCCCCTTTTGGGAATTGCGTCCTCGCAATTTTATTCACTTATCAAAATAAGTGGGGGTATTTATGCGGATAACCGGAGGAAGGATCTATCTTTCGAGGTAGGTGATCATGTTTTTCTCAAGGTTTCTCCTTGGAAAAGTGTGATGAGATTTGGTAAGAAAGGAAAGCTGAGTCCAAGGTTTGTTGGGCCATACGAAATTCTAGAGAGAGTTGGATCAGTTGCATACCGAGTGGCTTTACCTCCGAGTTTATCTCAGGTACACAATGTTTTTCACGTTTCGATGTTGAGAAAGTATATGCCAGATCCATCTCATGTTTTGAGTCCAGAGGTAGTTCAGCTGGAAGAGAACTTATCTTATGAGGAACAACCGGTCCAGATTCTTGACCACAAGGAGCAAGTGTTACGGAATAAGGTGATTAAGCAGGTAAAGGTTTTGTGGAAAAACCACATGATTGAAGAGGAAACATGGGAATCTGAAAATGCAATGAGGGATAAGTACCCCCATTTATTCGATAAGTAAATAAATTGCGAGGACGCAATTTTCTAAAGGGGGGAAGGATGTAACATCCCAAGTAAGTAATGAATAATAGATATTTTTATCTATGTCTATTAATGATTAAGATAGTGTTAAAGAGGCTTAATATGAAAATAAATACAATCTTATGCATGGAATACACTAATATTCTTAAAAGATTATTTTACTGCCTTTTGATGGCAAACCATTTTTGAATCTATATTTTGACAATTTTATAAACTATGTTTGTCAAAATAAACTTATTCTTTATGATTGGGACATCAAAATTTACCTTGTGTGAATTTTTGGTATTTTTCTGACAATGTTCATTTTTTAATGAATAGTGAAAAATACTGCATTTTACATCAAAACTGATTTTTAATCTAATTTATTTATATGATTATATTATGTTTTGAATTGGTTTTGAAGTGAAATTAGAATATATTTTTACCATTTTATCCAATGGTGGTCATTGGAATCAATTTCACTTTGAAATTAGACTTAAACTGGTGTCAATCTTTTGATACTTATTGTTTTATAAAAACACGCTATTTGCTCTGGCAGCGGGAATTAATTATTAAATTAATTAATGTGACTTATATTATTTTAATTTTGTAAAATAGACTTCATTTTTGAATTCGGAATATCAAATATAGCTTAGGGTGATTTTTTGGTAATTTTCTGAAAAACTTCAATTTTTTGATGAATAGTGAAACCACTAAGTGGTAATCAAGCAAACTGATTTTTCAGTTAAATGAAAGTTTACCACTAATGTGTATTGAATTTTGAAAATATGACATACATGGTTGTCATTAAGAAGTAAAATGTGGTTCAATGAGATTAAAATAATTTTTTGGTGAATAGTAACTTATTAAGTTCTTAATCACGATTAGTGGTAATTAGGGTAGTTTAAGGTATAAATAATGCTTTAATAATAGGAAATGACCTAGACACATGTCCCAACCTTATTGGTTGTGTCATGTCCGACCAAGAAAATCCATGGGTCAACTTGGGGACCCCATGGAGACACTTTGGTTTGGAAATGACATAAATAACTTTTTATTAAATGTTAAAGTAAAAATGACACAAACAAGAAGTGTTTTATGAAAACAATTTTTACATGGGGTTATAAAGATCATATTTTTGATTATAAATAGTCATTGGAAAGCTAAAACGATTTAATACATCATAGTATTTTTTTTATGATTTTTAGACATTAAATAAATTAAATTATTTATGACATAATAATGATGCAGCGATGACATCATTATTTGACGATTTAAATAAAATGGAAAGATAATGTAAAATCTATGAACTACACATGGCCAAAACCAATTGGATGAGTGTATTTAGAAGCCTTATCACCTTATCCACGAATTATATCAATGTGGAACCTTTTGAAACCGAAACAAATTTTCAAATAAAGTAATGTTTCTTTACTTTCCAAAAGTGCCCCTCCTCTCCTCTTATAAAAGGCCCCCACCTCTACCTCATTTCACACACTCTTCAAGCCTTTGGATCGGCCAACCCCTGCCCATTTGCTCTCTCCACATCCCTCTCCTCATCCTAGAGGATTCCCTTTGGGAAGAATCCTTTCAAAGGAATCCTTTAGGCTCAACTCAAAAGGAGTTACACTTTTAAAGGTAATTGATTCTCTCATGTTCATTTGTTTTATTTTGCTTCTCCAACCCCCTAAACTCTTTTTATTTACTTCCTTTGTAACAACACCAGTATCTTCAATATACTAGGATGTTGTTATAAGATTTATTTGAGCTACACTCTCACACAACTACATCAAATGGTTAAAGAACATACGGTTTCTGTGGATGGCGAAATTCTGCCTCCCGAAACGATGATTGTTCAATACTCATTTAACACCTTCAAAGGTGGCCATTATGATGTCACTATTTTTATATATGATATATAATATGTTTATGTTTTCCTTATTCTTCTGTTTTTTTTCATTTTGGGCATACCTTTATGGTTCCCATTATGGGTAAACACGATATCTTCATTTTAGGAAGTGCGGACTACCGCCCCCTAAAAGTGATTTGATTCGTTAATACCATATGTGGGATGTGTAAAGGATAAATTTAATGATATTATATATGTTATTATAATGGAATTATAATATACTCTTATATAATTATGATTCCATTCCAGAAAATATGAAATAGAAATGGAAGTAGTGTTCATGCATACGTACGGCTTACCGTCTCCATGAACGGTGCATTACATTTCTTACCTCTAAATGATTATGTAATATTATAAATGCATCTATGTACTGGATATATATGAAATATATGATATCTACATCATGAATACCATTCTGGATATAATGAAGCTTTGACCAAATTAACAACATGTAAGTGTAATAAGTCTATTTTTGACTTAAGAACCAAATACCAACAAAATGAACATTATTAACTTAACTGATTACATGATGTTCATAACATGGTATAAAAGGAATAATGAACTTGAAAAAGATTCATAAGCAAGTAGAGATTAACTCAAGTTTATGATTCAGGAGATTAAAGAACGGTCGGGTCAAGTCGGATACGAGGTATGGGACTTCGTCTCAATCTCCTTTCGTTGAGGCATATTTTATTTTATACACAACTTTCTTTTATACGGTGTATAAACCCCTTTGACTTTTACGTTTATTCAAAAGGAATCTTTTTTATACGAAGCGTTTACTAAACGAAAAAAGGGAATGTTTTTTTCGTACGTATGCGGTGACAACGACTTCTCCGCCGTCGTAACCGTTATTTGAGTTTCGGCTTCCTCTACAAGCCATACCTTCTTTTTTTTAAAAGAAAAATAAATACCATGTTTTACTTTAGAATTGAAAATGGTTTTCATAATGTTTTTATTATATCAATGTGTTGTATTGATATCTCGTGATTGAAATGTGGAAATGTTATGTTTCCTTTATGCATTTTTTATGTGATATGATTATGTTATGGTTCTTGGGCATTATTATGAAGACGGGTGGTTCCGTGATAAACTACGGGCGGGTGAGCCCGTTATAGCTCTCCAATGCATTGGGTAACGCGAAGGAGTGAAACGTTAGGGTTTCCCCGAAGAGATTTTTAGGGAATATACTGTGATGGGTATTCCAAACGTAACCAAGAGGGTTACTCCCTACGTAAGAATGTTATGAATGCCTCAAGTTACCTTTATGTCTTATGTTTTCTATGATTTATTCATGATTTTATATGCCTATGTTTTATGGGTAAAGTATGATTTCGTTCTTGTGTATATATGAACTCATGTTTCCTTTCCATATATTTTATAACCCTTACTGAGCTTTTTATGCTCATCCCATGTTTTTGAAATGTATTTCCCAGGTCAAGGGAAGGGTACATGATGTGATGAATGTGTCAAGGATGTGTCAAGAAATAATCCATGTTTTAATTTAAATATGTTTCCGTTGATGGGAAGAATGAATACTGTCTTTTATGTAACCACTTTGTTTAAATGTGGAATGTAATTCAAGTTTCATGATCTAATTCTCTAAAACTCTAAACCTGAAAAGATCCTCAATGTGTAATCTTGTAATAACTCAAGATTAAGTAAGGTTTAAGGCTGGGGCCTTATATTTGTAAGGCCCCAACCTTAAACCTTACTTAATCTTGAGTTATTACAAGATTACACATTGAGGATCTTTTCGGGTTTAGAGTTTTAGAGAATTAGATCATAAAACGTGCATTACATTCCACATATAAACAAAGTGGTTACATAAAGACAGTATTCTTCATTCCCATCAATGGAAATGCATTTAAAATTAAACATGGATTATTTCTTGACACATCCTTGACTCTATCATCTTATCATGTACCTTTCCCTTGACCTGTGAAAAACATTTCAAAATTTGGGATGAGCATAAAAACTCAGTATGGGTTATATAAAAAAAACATGGAAAGGAAACATGAGATCATATATACATAAGAATGAAATCATACTTTACCCATAAAGCATAGGCACTTTAACATACCTCATTAAATCATGAATAAATCATAGAAATCATAAGACATAAAGGTAACTTGAGGCATTCATAACATTCTTACGTAGGGAGTAACCCTCTTGGTTAAGTTTGGAATACCCATCACAGTATATTCCCTAAAAATCTCTTCGGAGAAACCTTAACGTTTCACTCCATCGCGTTACCCAATGCATTGGAGAGCTATAACGGGCTCACCCGCCCTTAGTTTATCACGGAACCACCCGTCTTCATAATAATGCCCAAGAACCATAACATAATCATATCACATAAAAAATGCATAAAGGAAACATAACATTTCCACATTTCAATCACGAGATATCAATACAACACATTGATATAATAACATTATGAAAACCATTTTCAATACTAAAATAAAAGAAAAGTAAAACATGGTATTTATTTTTCTTTTAAAAAAAAGAAGGTATGGCTTGTAGAGGAAGCCGAAACTCAAATAACGGTCATGACGGCGGAGAAGTCGTTGTCGCCGCATACGTACGACAAAAACATTCCCTTTTGTCATTTAGTAAACGCTTCGTATAAAAAAGATTCCTTTTGAATAAACGTAAAAGTCAAAGGGTTTTATACACCGTATAAAAGAAAGTTGTGTATAAAATAAAATATGCCTCAACGAAAGGAGATTGAGACGAAGTCCCATACCTCATATCCGAACTGACCCGACCCTTCTTTAATCTCCTGAATAATAAACTTGAGTTAATGTCTACTTGCTTATGAATCTTTTTCAAGTTCATTATTCCTTTTATACCTTGTTATGAACATCATGTAATCAGTTAAGTTAATAATGTTCATTTTGTCGGTATTTGGTTCTTAAGTCAAAAATAGACTTCTTACACTTACATGTTGTTAATTTGGTCAGAGGTTCATTATATCCATAATGGTATTCATGATGTAGATATCATATATGTCATATATATCCAGTACGTACATGCATTTATAATATTACATCACATTTAGAGGTAAGAAATGAAATGCACCGTTCATGGAGACGGTAAGCCGTACGTACGCATGAACGCTACTTCCATTTCTATTTCATATTTTCTGGAATGGAATCATAATTATATAAGAGTATATTATAATTCCAGTATAATAACATATATAATATCATTAAATTTATCCTTTACACATCCCACATATGGTATTAACGAATCAAATCACTTTTAGGGGGCGGTAGTCCGCACTTCCTAAAATGAAGATATCGTGTTTTACCCATAATGGAAACCATAAAGGTATGCCCAAAATGAAAAAAACAGAAGCTTAAGGAAAACATAAACATATTATATATCATATATAAAAATAGTGACATCATAATGGCCACCTTTGAAGGTGTTAAATGAGTATTGAACAATCGTCGTTTCGGGAGGCAGAATTTCGCCAACCACAGAAACCGTATGTTCTTTAACCATTCGATGTAGTTGTGTGAGAGTGTAGCTCAAATAAATCTTATAACAACATCCTATTATATTTAAGATACTGGTGTTGTTACAAAAGAAGTAAATAAAAAGAGTTTAGAGGGTTGGAGAAGCAAAATAAAACAAATGAACAAGAGAGAATGAATTACCTTTAAAAGTGTAACTCCTTTTGATTTGTGCCTAAAGGCTTCCTTTGAAAAGATTCTGCCCAAAGGGAATCCTCTAGGATGAGGAGAGGGATGTGGAGAGAGCGAATGGTCAGGGGTTGGCCGAGCCAAAGGCTTGAAAAGTGTGTGAAATGAGGTAGAGGTGGGGGCCTTTTATAAGAGGAGAGGAGGGGCACTTTTGGAATGTAAAGAAATATTACTTTATTTGAAACTGTGTTTCGGTTTTAAAAGGTCCCACATTGATATAATTCGTGGATAAGGTGATAAGGGTTCGAAATCCACTCATCCAATTGGTTTTGGACATGTGTAGTTCATAGATTTTATATTATCTTTCCATTTTATTTAAATCGTCAAATAATGATGTCATCACTGCATCATTATTATGTCATAAATAATTTAATTTATTTAATGTCTAAAAATCATAAAAAAAATACTATGATGTATGAAATCTTTTTATCTTTCCAATGACTATTTATAATCAAAATTTGGACTTGTATAACGCCACTTAAAAATTGTTTTCGTAAAACATATTATGTTTGTGTCATTTTTACTTTAACATTAAATAAAAAGTAATTTATGTCATTTCCCAACAAAAGTGGATCCATGGGGTCCCCAAGTTGACCCATGGCATGTCATGGTCGGCCATGACACAACCAATGAGGTTGGGACATGTGTCTAGGTCATTTCATTTTATTAAAGTATTATTTATACCTTAAACTACCCTAATTACCACTAAACGCGATTAAGAACTTAATAAGTTACTATTCACCAAAAAATTATTATAATCTTATTGAACCACATTTTACTTCTTAATGACAACCATGTATGTCGGATTTTCAAAATTCAATACACATTGGTGGTAAACTTTCATTTAACTGAAAAATCAGTTTGCTTGATTACCACTTAGTGGTTTCACTATTCATCAAAAATTGAAGTTTTTCAGAAAATTACCAAAAATTCACCCTAAGCTATATTTGATATTCCGAATTCAAAAATGAAGTCTATTTTACAAAATTCAAAACATATAGGTCACATTAATTAATTTAATAATTAATTCCCGCTGCCAGATCAAATAGCGTGTTTTTACAAAACAATAAGTATCAAAAGATTGACACAAGTTTAAGTCTAATTTCAAAGTGAAATTGATTCCAATGACCTCCATTTGATAAAATGGTAAAAATATATTCCAATTTCACTTCAAAACAAATTCAAAACATAATCTAATCATATAAATAAATTAGGTTAAAAAGCAGTTTTGATGTAAAATGCAGTATTTTTCACTATTCATTAAAAAATGAACATTGTCAGAAAAATACCAAAAATTCACAGAAGGTAAATTTTGATGTCCCAATCATAAAGAATAAGTTTATTTTGACAAACATAGTTTATAAAATTGTCAAAATATAGATTCAAAAATGGTTTGCCATCAAAAGGCACTAAAACAATCTTTTAAGAATATTAGTGTATTCCATGCATAAGATTGTATTTATTTTCATTTTAAGCCTCTATAACACTATCTTAATCATTATTAGACATAGATAAAAATATCTATTATTCATTACTTACTTGGGATGTTACATCCTTCCCCCTTTAGAAAATTGCGTCCCTGCAATTTATTTACTTATCGAATAAATGGGGGTACTTATCCCTCATTGCATTTTCAGATTCCCATGTTGCCTCTTCAATCATGTGGTTTTTCCACAAAACCTTTACCTGCTTAATCACCTTATTCCATAACACTTGCTCCCTGTGGTCAAGAATCTGGACCGGTTGTTCCTCATAAGATAGGTTCTCTTCCAGCTGAACTACCTCTGGACTCAAAACATGAGATGGAAGAGATTTGGGAAGAGATTGTGTGTGACTTGTGATTCACAGTTGAAGAGAGAGTTGTTATGTGAAGCTCATAGTTCTCCGTTTTTAGTTCATCCGGGCAGTACTAAGATGTATAGAGATCTGCGGGAGTATTACTGGTGGGATGGAATGAAAAGAGATATAGCTGATTTTACTGTGAAGTGTTTGACATGTCAACAGGTTAAAGCAGAGCGACAGTTACCGAAAGGGATTCTTCAGCCTTTACTAGTGCCAGAGTGGAAATGGGAGAATATATCCATGGACTTTGTTGTTGGATTACCGAATACATCTCTAGGTAATAATGCAATCTGGGTTATTATTGATCGCTTGACCAAATCTGCTCATTTCCTTGCTATACGAGATACTTTCTCTCTTGATCAACTTTCCCGTTTGTATCTTAAAGAGATAGTTAGGTTACATGGAGTTCCTCTCTCCATTGTATCGGATTGTGATCCCAGGTTTACTTCTAACTTTTGGAAAGGCCTTCAGAAGTCGTTGGGTACTGAATTAAATTTAAGTACAACTTTTCATCCTCAATCAGATGGGCAGTCAGAATGAACAATCCAGACATTGGAGGATATGCTACGAGCTTGTTCTATGGATTATCAGGGAAGTTGGGACCAACATCTTTCTTTGGTTGAATTTTCATATAATAACAGTTTTCATTCCAGTATACAGATGGCACCATTTCAGGCATTATATGGGAAGCGGTGTCGAACTCCAGCTTTCTGGGATGAAGTGGGTGAAAGGAAGTTGATGGGACCAGAATTGGTAGAAGAGATGGCAGAAAAAGTTCAGCTGATTCAGAAACACATGAGAACAGCTCAGAGCAGGCAGAAGAGTTATGCGGATAACCGGAGGAATGATCTATCTTTCGAGGTAGGTGATCATGTTTTTCTCAAGGTTTCTCCTTGGAAAAGTGTGATGAGATTTGGTAAGAAAGGAAAGTTGAGTCCGAGGTTCATTGGACCATACGAAATTCTGGAAAGAGTTGGATCAGTTGCATACCGAGTGGATTTACCTCCGAGTTTATCTCAGGTACACAATGTTTTTCACGTTTCGATGTTGAGAAAGTATATGCCAGATCCATCTCATGTTTTGAGTCCAGAGGTAGTTCAGCTGGAAGAGAACCTATCTTATGAGGAACAACCGGTCCAGATTCTTGACCACAGGGAGCAAGTGTTACGGAATAAGGTTATTAAGCAGGTAAAGGTTTTGTGGAAAAACCACATGATTGAAGTGGCAACATGGGAATCTGAAAATGCAATGAGGGATAAGTACCCCCATTTATTCGATAAGTAAATAAATTGCGGGGACACAATTTTCTAAAGGGGGAAGGATGTAACATCCCAAGTAAGTAATGAATAATAGATATTTTTATCTATGTCTATTAATGATTAAGATAGTGTTATAGAGGCTTAATATGAAAATAAATACAATCTTATTCATGGAATACACTAATATTCTTAAAAGATTATTTTACTGCCTTTTGATGGCAAACCATTTTTGAATCTATATTTTGACAATTTTATAAACTATGTTTGTCAAAATAAACTTATTCTTTATTATTGGGACATCAAAATTTACCTTGTGTGAATTTTTGGTATTTTTCTGACAATGTTCATTTTCTAATGAATAGTGAAAAATACTACATTTTACATCAAAACTGCTTTTTAATCTAATTTATTTATATGATTAGATTATGTTTTGAATTTGTTTTTAAGTGAAATTAGAATATATTTTTACCATTTTATCCAATGGTGGTCATTGGAATCAATTTCACTTTGAAATTAGACTTAAACTGGTGTCAAACTTTTGATACTTATTGTTTTGTAAAAACACGCTATTTGCTCTGGCAGCGGGAATTAATTATTAAATTGATTAATTTGACTTATATGTATTGAATTTTGTAAAATAGACTTCATTTTTGAATTCGGAATATCAAATATAGCTCAGGGTGAATTTTTGGTAATTTTCTGAAAAACTTCAATTTTTGATGAATAGTGAAACCACTAAGTGGTAATCAAGCAAACTGATTTTTCAGTTAAATGAAAGTTTACCACTAATGTGTATTGAATTTTGAAAATCCTACATACATGGTTGTCATTAAGAAGTAAAATGTGGTTCAATGAGATTATAATAATTTTTTGGTGAATAGTAACTTATTAAGTTCTTAATCGCGATTAGTGGTAATTAGGGTAGTTTAAGGTATAAATAATGTTTTAATAATAGGAAATGACCTAGACACATGTCCCAACCTTATTGGTTGTGTCATGGCCGACCAAGACAAGCCATGGGTCAACTTGGGGACCCCATAGAGACATTTTGGTTGGGAAATGACATAAATAACTTTTTATTAAATGTTAAAGTAAAAATGACACAAACAAGAGATGTTTTACGAAAAAATTTTTTACATGGGGTTATAAAGATCATATTTTTGATTATAAATATTCATTGGAAAGATACAAAGATTTCCTACATCATAGTATTTTTTTTATGATTTTTATACATTAAATAAATTAAATTATTTATGACATAATAATGATTAAGCGATGACATCATTATTTGACGATTTAAATAAAATGGAATGAAAATGTAAAATCTATGAACTACACATGTCCAAAACCAATTGGATGAGTGGAGTTCGAACCCTTATCACCTTATCCACGAATTATATCAATGTGGGACCTTTTTAAACCGAAACACATTTTCAAATAAAGTAATATTTCTTTACTTTCCAAAAGTGCCCCTCCTCTCCTCTTATAAAAGGCCCCCACCTCTACCTCATTTCACACACTTTTCAAGCCTTTTGCTCGGCCAACCCCTGCCCATTTGCTCTCTCCACATCCCTCTCCTAATCCTAGAGGATTCCCTTTGGGCAGAATCCTTTCAAAGGAAGCCTTTAGGCTCAAATCAAACGGAGTTACACTTTTAAAGGTAATTCATTCTCTCTTGTTCATTTGTTTTATTTTGCTTCTCCAACCCTCTAAACTCTTTTTATTTACTTCTTTTGCAACAAAACCAGTATCTTCAATATACTAGGATGTTGTTATAAGATTTATTTGAGCTACACTTTCACACAACTACATCAAATGGTTAAAGAACATACGGTTTCTGTGGATGGCGAAATTCTGCCTCCCGAAACGATGATTGTTCAATACTCATTTAACACCTTCAAAGGTGGCCATTATGATGTAACTATTTTTATATATGATATATAATATGTTTGTGTTTTCCTTATGCTTCTGTTTTTTTCATTTTGTGCAAACCTTTATGGTTTCCATTATGGGTAAAACACGATATCTTCATTTTAGGAAGTGCGGACTACCGCCCCCTAAAAGTGATTTGATTCGTTAATACCATATGTGGGATGTGTAAAGGATAAAGTTAATGATATTATATATGTTATTATACTGGAATTATAATATACTCTTATATAATTATGATTCCATTCCAGAAAATATGAAATAGAAATGGAAGTAGCGTTCATGCGTACGTACGGCTTACCGTCTCCATGAACGGTGCATTTCATTTCTTACCTCTAAATGTGATGTAATATTATAAATGCATGTATGTACTGGATATATATGACATATATGATATCTAAATCATGAATACCATTATGGATATAATGAACCTTTGACCAAATTAACAACATTTAAGTGTAAGAAGTCTATTTTTGACTTAAGAACCAAATATCGACAAAATGAACATTATTAACTTAACTGATTACATGATGTTCATAACATGGTATAAAAGGAATAATGAACTTGAAAAAGATTCATAATCAAGTAGAGATTAACTCAAGTTTATTATTCAGGAGATTAAAGAACGGTCGGGTCAAGTCGGATACGAGGTATGGGACTTCGTCTCAATCTCCTTTCGTTGAGGCATATTTTATTTTATACACAACTTTCTTTTATACGGTGTATAAACCCCTTTGACTTTTACGATTATTCAAAAGGAATCTTTTTTATACGAAGCGTTTACTAAACGACAAAAGGGAATTTTTTTGTCGTACGTATGGGGCGACAACGACTTCTCCGCCGTCGTAACCGTTATTTGAGTTTCGGCTTCCTCTACAAGCCATACCTTCTTTTTTTTAAAAGAAAAATAAATACCATGTTTTACTTTAGTATTGAAAATGGTTTTCATAATGTTTTTATTATATCAATGTGTTGTATTGATATCTCATGATTGAAATGTGGAAATGTTATGTTTCCTTTATGCATTTTTTATGTGATATGATTATGTTATGGTTCTTGGGCATTATTATGAAGACGGGTGGTTCTGTGATAAACTAAGGGTGGGTGAGCCCGTTATATCTCTCCAATGCATTGGGTAACGCGAAGGAGTGAAACTTTAAGGTTTCTCTGAAGAGATTTTTAGGTAATATACTATGATGGGTATTCCAAACGTAACCAAGAGGGTTACTCCCTACGTAAGAATGTTATGAATGCCTCAAGTTACCTTTATGTCTTCTGATTTCTATGATTTATTCATGATTTTATGAGGTATCTTAAAGTGCCTATGTTTTATGGGTAAAGTATGATTTCATTCTTATGTATATATGAACTCATGTTTCCTTTCCATGTTTTTTTTATATAACCCATACTGAGTTTTTATGCTCATTCCAAGTTTTTGAAATGTTTTTCACAGGTCAAGGGAAAGGTACATGATAAGATGATAGAGTCAAGGATGTGTCAAGAAATAATCCATGTTTTATTTTAAATGTGTTTCCATTGATGGGAATGAGGAATACTATCATTATGTAACCACTTTGTTTATATGTGGAATGTAATGCAAGTTTTATGATATAATTCTCTAAAACTCTAAACCCGAAAAGATCCTCAATGTGTAATCTTGTAATAACTCAAGATTAAGTAAGGTTTAAGGCTGGGGCCTTATAGTTGGTATCAACTATAAGGCCCCTTGCCTTAAACCTTACTTAATATTGAATTAAATGAATAATTCACGTTGAGGATCTTTTCAAGTTTAGAGTTTTAGAGAATTAGAACATAACTATTACATCTCAAAAGATTATAAAGTAGACACTTCTACCAAGTTTCCATAGAATAAATAAAAAAAACTCTTAAAAAGAAACATGTCTAATTCCATGTTTTATAAAGCATGACTTTCCCTTGATCCCATCGTTGACCCTATTCCACATTAAGTCCTGTGAAAAACATTTCAAAAAAAACTTGGGGTGAGCACAAAAAGCTCAGTAAGGGATACACAAAGAATGAAAATTGTTAGTTTATCAAAACAACAAGTAAACCATGTATACTTTATCAAAGTAATACTTTTCACCTTTATGAAGTAATAAAAACTCTTCACTGAATAAAGTATCATTACTTACCTTTTTGTAACCAAAGGATTACCATAAAACCCATATAAAGAACACATAGAATATATAAAGGTAACTTGGGACATAAACATACTTAAGTGGAATAACCATACGGTTGACTTCCACACATATCACTTAATGGAATAGCCATACGGCCAATTTCCATACATACTTAATGGAATAGCCATACGGCCGACTTCCATACCCAATGCATTGGAGGTTATAACGTAACCACCTGTCCTGGTATTCACGGCACCACCCGTCATATGGTTTATAACGTAACCACCCGTTAAAATGTCCAAGTACCAATATAAAATCATAAAACATAAAACCAATATAAAGGAATGAAAACATTTCCACATTTCAATCACAATATATCATAGTTATATTGACATAATAGAATCCTTTATCAAAACCATTTTCAATAGCAAAATACATAAAAGAGTATATGGTATTTATTTTATTTTAAAAACATTACGGCTTGTTGAGGAAGCCAAAGACCAAATAATACACGCGGCGGCGGAAAAGGTCGTTGTCACCACGTACGTTAAAAAAACATTCCTTTTTGTCGTTTAGTAAAACGCTTCGTAGAAAAAGATTCCTTTTGTATAAAATTAAAAGTCAAAGGAGTTTATACACCGTATAAAATAAAGTTGTGTATAAAACGAAATATGCCTCAATGAAAGGAGATTGAGACGAAGTCCCTTACCTCGGGTCCGACTTGACTCGATCGTTCTTTAACGTCCTGAATAATAAACTTGAGTTAATTTATACTTGATTAAGAACCTTTTTAAAGTTCATTATTCCTTTTATATCACTTATTTCCATGTTATAAACATTATGTAACCATTTAAGTTAATAATGTTTGTTTTGTCAATATTTGGTTCTTAAGTCGAAAGTGGACTTCTTACAATTACATGTTGTTCGTGTGGTCAAAAGTTCTTTATATCCAGAATGAAATTCCTGATTTGGATATCATATATATCATATATATCCATCATATACATGTATTTATAATATTACATAATCATTTAGAGGTAAGAAATGAAATGCACCGTTCATAGAGACGGTAAGCCGTACGTACGCATGAACGCTACTTTCATTTCTTTGTCATATTAGTGGAATTAAAACTAAATGAGAGGTATGTATATTTTAATTCCAGAATTATATTCATCATTTAGATATATCATTAATTATATATATACATTATATACATGTAATTTTAATAGTACATTACATTTGGGGATAAGAAATGAAATGCACCGTTCATGGAGACGGTAAGCCGTACGTACGCATGAAAGCTACTTTCATTTCTATCTCATAATTTAATGGAAAGAAATAATAATGATATAGAGGTATATTATAATTCCAGTATAACATCATATATAATAAGTTTAAATCCATCCTTTACACGCCCCACATATGGCATTAACGAATCACATCACTTTTAGGGGGCGGTAGTCCGCACTTCCTTAAATGAAGATATCATGTTTACCCATAATGGAAACCATAAAGGTATGCCAAAAATTAAAAATACAGAAGCTTAAAGAAAACATAAACATATTATATATCATATATAAAAATAGTGACATCATAATGTCCACCCTTGAAGGTGTTAAATGAGTATTGAACAATCATCGTTTCGGGAGGCTGAATTTCGCCATCCACGGAAACCGTATGTTCTTTAACCATTTGATGTAGTTGTGTGAGAGTGTAGCTCAAATAAATATTATAACAACATCCTAGTATATTGAATATACTGGTGTTGTTACAAAAGAAGTAAAAAAAATGAGTTTAGAGGGTTGGAGAAGCAAAATAAAACAAATGAACCAGAGAGAATGAATTACCTTTAAAAGTGTAACCCCTTTTTGATTTGAGCCTAAAGGCTTCCTTTGAAAGGATTCTGCCCAACGGGAATCCTCTAGGATGAGGAGAGGGATGTGGAGAGAGTAATTGGGCAGGGTTTGTCCGATCCAAAGGCTTTAGGATTGTGTGAAATGAGGTAGAGGTGGGGGCCTTTTATAAGAGGAGAGGAGGGGCACTTTTGGAAAGTAAAGAGATATTACTTTATTTGAAAATGTGTTTCGGTTTTAAAAGGTCCCACATTGATATAATTCGTGGATAAGGTGATAAGGCTTAGAAATCCACTCATCCAATTGGTTTTGGACATGTTTAGTTTATAGATTTTTCATTATCTTTCCATTTTATTTAAATCGTCAAATAATGATGTCATCACTGCATCATTATTATGTCATAAATAATTTATTTTATTTAATGTCTAAAAATTATAAAAAAAATACTATGATGTAGGAAATATTTTTATCTTTCCAATGACTATTTATAATCAAAATTTGTACTTGTATATCCCCACTCAAAAATTGTTTTAGTAAAACAATTTATGTTAGTGTCATTTTCACTTTAACATTAATTAAAAATATATTATTGTCATTTTCCAACTAAAGTGGCTCCATGGGGTCCCAAAGTTGGCCCATGGCTTGTCTTGGTCGTCCATGACTCACCCAATAGGTGTAGGACAAGTGTCATGGTGTTTTCACATTCTTATAATATCATTTTTACCTTAAACTACACTAATTACCTCTAATCGCGATTAATGAAAAAAAGTTACTATTCGCCAAAAAATTATTATAATCTCATTGAACCACATTTTACTTCTTAATGACAACCATGTATGTAGGATTTTCAAAATTCAATACACATTAGTGGTAAACTTTCATTTAACTGAAAAATCAGTTTGCTTGATTACCACTTAGTGGTTTCACTATTCATCAAAAATTGAAGTTTTTCAGAAAATTACCAAAAATTCACCCTAAGCTATATTTGATATTACGAATTCAAAAATGATGTCCATTTTACAAAATTAAAAACATATAAGTCAAATTAATTAATTTAATAATTAATTCCCGCTGTCATGAAAAATAGCGTGTTTTTGTGAAACAATAAGTATCAAAAGATTGACACCAGTTTAAGTCCAATTTCAAAGTGAAATTGATTCCAATGACCACCATTGGATTAACTGGTAAAAATATTTTCTAATTTAACTTTAAAATCAATTAAAATAATAATCTAATCATATAAATAATTTAGATTGAAAAGAGGTTTTGAATTAAAATACAACATTTTACACTATTCATAAAAAAATGAACTTTATCAGAAAGGTACAAAAAATTTACACAAAGTAAATTTTGATGTCCCGATTCTAAAGAAGAGTTATATTTGGTCCAAAATAAAGTATAAGTGTGATCAAAACTATATTTAATGACGGTTCACCATTAAAAAGTGATAAGTGAACCTTTAGTGAAAATTAGAGTATATATGCCCTAAAATTGAACTCTTTCCGTATTTTAAGCCTTTATCTTTTATTGGGTAAATGTATAAACATTTAAAAACATATATAATCATATTTAAGTTATTTCTATCCATTCCCGCCAGTACAACGGCTACTCGTTAACTAACATTTAAATTAATATTATTTTATTACTTGTGTGCAACGTAAGTTTTCAAAGAAAATCATCGTTGCGTATCGAGTACGCTATCGAACGTAGAAACCCCTTTTAATTAAAATTAATATTTAATTCGTAAATAATAATAAATATGAAAATTCTTTATTCTTTATTTACCTGGGATGTTACATCCTTCCCCCCTTTTGGGAATTGCGTCCTCGCAATTTTATTCACTTATCAAAATAAGTGGGGGTATTTATCCCTCATAGCATTTTCAGATTCCCATGTTACCTCTTCAATCATGTGGTTTTTCCACAAAACCTTTACCTGATGAATCACCTTATTTCGCAACACCTGCTCCCTGTGGTCAAGAATCTGGACCGGTTGTTCCTCATAAGATAGGTTCTCTTCCAGCTGAACTACCTCTGGACTCAAAACATGAGATGGATCTGGCATATACTTTCTCAACATTGAAACATGAAAAACATTGTGTACCTGAGATAAACTCGGAGGTAAAGCCACCCGGTATGCAACTGATCCAACTCTCTCCAGAATTCATATGGTCCAATAAACCTTGGACTCAGCTTTCCTTTCTTACCAAATCTCATCACACTTTTCCATTGAGAAATCTTGAGAAAAACATGATCACCTACCTCGAAAGATAGATCCTTCCTCCGGTTATCCACATAACTCTTCTGCCTGCTCTGAGCTATTCTCATGTGTTTCTGAATCAGATGAACTTTTTCTGCCATCTCTTATACCAATTCTGGTCCCATCAACTTCCTTTCACCCACTTCATCCCAGAAAGCTGGAGTTCGACACCGCTTCCCATATAATGCCTCAAATGGTGCCATCTGTATACTGGAATGAAAACTGTTATTATAAGAAAACTCAACCAAAGAAAGATGTTGGTCCCAATGCATTGGAGGTTATAACGTAACCACCATCCTGGTATTCACGGCACCACCCGTCATATGGTTTATAACGCAACCACCCGTTAAATGTCCAAGTACCAATATAAAATCATAAAACATAAAACCAATATAAAGGAATGATAACATTTCCACATTTCAATCACAATATATCATAAATATATTGACATAATAGAATCCTTTTTCAAAACCATTTTCAATACCAAAATACATAAAATAGTATATGGTATTTATTTTATTTTAAAAAAAAATTACGGCTTGTTGAGAAAGCCAAAGACCAAATAATTCTCGCGGCGGCGGAAAAGGTCGTTGTCACCGCGTACGTTAAAAAAAACATTCCTTTTTGTCGTTTAGTAAAACGCTTCGTAGAAAAATATTCCTTTTGTATAAGAGTAAAAGTAAAAGGAGTTTATACACCGTATAAAATAAAGTTGTGTATAAAACGAAATATGCCTCAATGAAAGGAGATTGAGACGAAGTCCCTTACCTCGGGTCCGACTTGACTCGATCGTTCTTTAACGTCCTGAATAATAAACTTGAGTTAATTTATACTTGATTAAGAACCTTTTTAAAGTTCATTATTCATTTTATATCACTTATTTCCATGTTATAAACATTATGTAACCATTTAAGTTAATAATGTTTGTTTTGTCAATATTTGGTTCTTAAGTCGAAAGTGGACTTCTTACAATTACATGTTGTTCGTATGGTAAAAAGTTCTTTATATCCAGAATGAAATTCCTGATTTGGATATCATATATATCATATATATCCATCATATACATGTATTTATAATATTACATAATCATTTAGAGGTAAGAAATGAAATGCACCGTTCATGGAGATGGTAAGCCGTACGTACGCATGAACGCTACTTTCATTTCGTTGTCATATTAGTGGAATTAAAACTAAATGAGAGGTATGTATATTTTAATTCCAGAATTATATTCATCATTTAGATATATCATTAATTATATACATCCCATGTATTTTGGCTTTATCCAAAACCAAAACCAAAAAGGTTAGTACAAGGTCAGATAATCCAGAAAAGGATAACCCATTAAAAAGAAAATCTATTTTTAAGCTCCAAAATTTGTCCAACAAAACCCAAAGTTCAACGAGGACCATTCTATAATCAATTTGTCCACAAAATTATTCAAATTAAAACAAACTAAGATTGAACCCAAATATTTGAAGGATTTAGTCACATAGTCTTCCATGTTAAATCGTAACATTTATCTCCAAACAACATCAGTTGCTCCTAAAGTCTCGTATTGAAAAGTAATTAACCTAATCACATATTCTCCATGATAGGTTAATCATTTTCATAAATAACCCAAATTCATCTTACTCCTAATTCATAAAATCATATAACCAGAAAGAATCACTCAAACTAACCAGGGACTTCACATAGTCCAGTGGTAGGCGATAAATACCAGTCGCACTTTGGTTGTGGGTTCGATTCCCGCAGCTTTGTCCGATGCAACGGGATGTCGCACGGTCTGTGTGTTGTCCTTTTTCCAAAACTATATAATTCTCTAAAACATTCCCCAAAATGAGATAAAATCTTCAAGAATAATCATAACATATTTTAACCTCAAGTTTATCTCATTCCTTTCATTTTCCATCATATCATAGAGTAACCCATAATTGCCTCAAAAGTAAGGATCATATAAACCCTAATGGTTACTTTAATAATTATTACCTGAATTTCCACATCGAGTTGGCCATCTCGTACATGATGCATTAGAGAACTCACCAAGGTTCAAGTGGTTGATCATGACTCCTTGATAGTTGGTTTAGAAAAACCATGAGATTCCACATTGAATCCCCCATCTCATCGAGTATCTTAATCAGAGAACCACCACAGTTTCCTTCAAACCCATTGTCACTTTGGTTCCTGCTAGATCCAGCCATTTACTAAAACCAAAAAGGTAAGTGTGAGTATATCAACAAAACCATCATGTACTAACGAGGAAGGTAAACACTAAGATATAATTACTCATTCACTTTATCTAAAACTAGGACTCTTTCTGAAATCCTAACCATTATGGTAATGTCACTTATGATTAAAGAATACCCTAACCTCTAAAGTTATCTAAACCGACCTTTGATACCAACTATAAGGCCCCAACCTTAAACCTTACTTAATATTGAGTTATTACAAGATTACACATTGAGGATCTTTTCAGGTTTAGAGTTTTAGAGAATTAGATCATGAAACTTGCATTACATTCCACATTTAAACAAAGTGGTTACATAAAAAACAGTATTCATTCTTCCCATCAACGGAAACATATTTAAAATATAACACGGATTCTTTCTTGAAACATCCTTGACACTATCATCACATCATGTACCTTTCCCTTGACCTGTGAAAAACATTTCAAAAACTTGGGATGAGCATAAAAAGCTCAGTAAGGGTTATAAAAATATGGAAAGGAAACATGAGTTCATATATACATAAGAATGAAATCATACTTTACCCATAAAACATAGGCATATCAAATCATGAATAAATCATAGAAAACATAAGACATAAAGGTAACTTGAGGCATTCATAACATTCTTACGTAGGGAGTAACCCTCTTGGATACGTTTGGAATACCCATCACAGTATATTCCATAAATCTCTTCGGAGAAACCTTAACTTTTCACTCCTTCGCGTTACCCAATGCATTGGAGAGCTATATCGGGCTCACCCGCCCTTAGTTTATCACGGAACCACCCGTTCTTCATAACAATGCCCAAGAACCATAACATAATCGTATCACATAAACATGAATAAAGGAGACATAACATTTCCACATTTCAATCACAATATAACATTTTAGGATATTGAAATAATGAATCCATTCAAAAAGAAACCATTTCCAAAACCATTTAATAAAGAGATTTTTGAATCAAAGTGTCCCATACCACCTTGAAGCTTTTAACTTTTTAAACCATTAATATACATATAAATAAATCCTTAAAACCATTTTGAAAACATGGATATTAATAAGAACAAATAATTAAAACATTTAAAACGATATTTTGGTTAAAGGGGTTTTACCAAAATTAGAGACACTTGAATACAATAATCGAGGAATAACATTTAGTCAGAATTTTATAATATCATGAGAATAAAAGGATTCATGATATAATACTCCAAAGGACAGTATATACACCATATAAGAGTGAATTGGTGCATAACAACAATGAGCCCTCAATAGAAATGTCAAATGTGATGAAATCCCTTATAAAGAAGGTATCCTTAAATTAAGGACAAATAAATCTCAAAAATATGTGTGACAAATATATATACACCCAATATAAGTGGATATTAAGTGTAAAACAATAAAAGGTCATTCACACATATTCAATGGATGACATATTCAATGACTACAAGTTGAACCCAAAGAAATCGAAATTGGGTTAAAAAGTTCCCTTGACAGCCTAACGGCATCACATCAAAATGAGTTGATGAGAGATAAAAAGTGTATATCATCACTTGGACATAAAATTTACATCAATAAGGATGTATGAGAACATATCCCAACATAAAAATATGTAAATTAAAAGACCCAATAAAATAAGTCTTTTAAAAAAGAGGAGGGTGAAAGGTTCCCTTACCGACTTGGGTATCTTTCAAAACATACACCCCATGAAAGAAAGACAATAGGTCATTGATGTAAATACTCATAAACGAACGTATATTACACAAAGAGTAGAATAATTGGCAGTACATACACCACTCAATGGAATTTGTGGAAAATGTAGCATAAATCTCACGGGAATAAAAGTGAGATCATGGGTTGTTTTTAGAAAAATACTATTTTCACAATATTCTCATGTTTTCAAGAGAGGTAAATATTATCAATGTATTTTCAAATATTTTACCTTATCACAAGAATTTGAAGCATATTATGATTTTCAAAATGGTGCTGAGGAAGGAGACCCTTGCGCAACCTATTTATATTTGCTTTTAAAATATAGTCTCACATCACATACTTATGGTATTTTAAAAGGACCAATGATAGAAAGTTTCAACTCAATTTCGGTCCGACTATTTTTTATAAATCATGTTTTATCAGATGTTTTGGAATTATATGTCATACATGATTAGTTTCCAAAACTGTTTTTCTGTGAACACCCATATGACCCATGTTGCACGAGGTGTATTTGGATGGAGGAAGCAAATGATTTTGAAGGATCTCTAAATCATTGTTGTAATGCATGGGACTTCTACCTACGTGAGCAAGATGACGATGAGACCTAGTGGACGCCATGATCAAGGTATGATGTTATTCATTTTGGGAATTGTTTTATTTTATCTTATGGTGGTGAAATAAAACTTCAAGAATTAAGGTGTTGAGATCATAATGAATTTGGATGAAAATTAAAGGTATAAGGAAACTATTGAGTTTAAAACATGTTGGGGTTATTTTTGGAGTTTTATAAAAAGGACAACACACAGACCGTGTGACAACCCGTCGCGTTGGACAAAGCTACGGGAATCGAACCCACAAAAAAAAGTGCAACTGGTATTTATCGCCTACCACTGGACTACGTGAAGTCCCTGGTTAGTTTGACTGATTCTTTCTAGTTATATGATTTTATGAATTAAGAGTAAGTTGATTTTGGGTTATTTATGAAAATGATTATCCTATCATGGAGGATATGTGATTAGGTTAATTACTTTTCAATGCGAGACTTTAGGAGCGACTAATGTTGTTTGGAGATAAATGTTACGATTTAACTTGGAAGACTATGTCACTAAATCCTTCAAATATTTGGTTTTCAATCTTATATTGATTTACTTTGAAGAATTTTATGGACAAATTATTTATCGGATGGTCCTCGTTGAACTTTGGGTATTGTTGGACAAATTTTGGAGATTAAGAATAGATTTTCTTTTTATAAGGGGTTATCCTTTTCTAGATTATCTGATCTTGTACTAGCCTTTTTGGTTTTGGTTTTGGTTAAAGCCTAAAGACATGGGATGTATATAGTTCTCTTTTGTGGATTATGTGATTCTCTAGAAGTTGATTATAGTACTCTTAATGTGAACAAGTCTTCCTAAATACTCGTCTTTTGGAGAAAATACGATTTTGTGTAAAAGTTGAAAGTCAACATGATAAGCGATTATGTTTCCTTATGAATAAATTACTCAATAAAAAGTAACTTAAAACAAAAATGTTGTCTATTAACTTTTCTTACTGGGGAATCGAATACCGTTTAACCCATCACAAGTTTGTGATTTTCTCATGGTTAACTTTCTCCTAAACATGTTTTCTATCACTCATCATCAGAACATGACCCTACGTTTTCTCCTCCATGTCCGTGTTTTCATACTTGGAATCCTAGTATGGTTTAACTCGGGTGACCTTTGTGCTTATCTTTCTTTATTTTTAAAGTGATTGTTTTACCGACTCTTGTTCCGACGTGGGACTTTCAAGGATGTTTCCAAGCTCAAATTTAAAAATTGCGGGGACGCAATTCCCAAAAGGGGGGAAGGATGTAACACCCCAGGTAAATAAAGAATATGACATTTTCATATTTATCCATATTTGTGAATAAAATATTGATATGACTTTAAAGGGGACGCTATGCTCGATGGCGTACCCAACACGCAACAACGAGTTTCTTCGGAATCTTACGTTGCACTCTAATAATAAATTTCAAATGTTAGTTAACATGTAGCCATTGTAATGGAGGGAATGGATATAAATAACTAAAATATGATTATATATGTTTTTAAATGTTTATACATTTATCCAATAAAATATAATGGCTTAAAATACGGAAAGAATTCAATTTTAAGCGTATATGCCCTAGTTTTCACTAAAGGTTCACTTATCACCTTTTGATGGCGAACCGTCATTAAATATAGTTTTGATTACTCTTATACATTCTATTGGACCAAATAAAACTCTTCTTGAGAATCGGGACATCAAAATTTACTTTGTGTAAATTTTTGGTATCTTTCTGATAAAGTTCATTTTTTTTAATGAATAGTGTAAAATGTTGTATTTTAAATTCAAAACCCCTTTTTAATCTAATTTATTTATATGATTATATTATCTTTTGAATTGGTATTAATGTGTAATCTGAATATATTTTTACCATTTAATCCAATGGTGGTCATTGGAATCAATTTCACTTTGAAATTAGACTTAAACTGGTGCCAATCTTTTGATACTTATTGTTTTATAAAAACACGCTATTTGCGCTGACAATGGGAATTAATTATTAAATTAATTAATGTGACTAATATGTTTTGAATTTTGTAAAACGGACTTCATTTTTGAATTCAGAATATCAAATATAGCTTAGGGTGAATTTTTGGTAATTTTCTGAAAAACTTCAATTTTTGATGAATAGTGAAACCACTAAGTGGTACTTATAAAGACTGATTTTCCGTTTAAATGAGATTTTGCCATCATTGTGTTTTGATTTTCAAAAATCCGACATACATGGTTGTCATTAAGAAGTAAAATGTGGTTCAATGAGATTATAATAATTTTTTGGTGAATAGTAACTTATTAAGTTCTTAATCGCGATTAGTGTTAATTAGTGTAGTTTAAGGTAAAAATGATATTATAAGGATGTGAAAACACCATGAAACTTGTCTTACACCTATTGGGTGAGTCATGGTCGACCAAGACAAGCCATGGGCCAACTTGGGGACCCCATGGAGCCACTTTAGTTGGAAAATGACAATAATAACTTTTTATTTAATGTAAAAGTAAAAATGACACAAACATAATATGTTTTACAAAAACAATTTTTACATGGGGTTACAAAGATCAGATTTTTGATTATAAATAGTAATTGGAAAGATAAAAAGATTTCCTACATCATAGTAGTTTTTTTTATAATTTTTAGACATTAAATAAATTAAATTAGTTATGATATAATAATGATGCAGTGATGACATCATTATTTAACGATTAAAATAAAATGAAAATATAATGTAATATCTATGAACTACACATGTCCAAAACTTATTGTATGGGTGGATTTCGAACCCTTATAACCTTATCCACGAATTATATCAATGTGGGACCTTTTAAAACCGAAACACATTTTCAAATAAAGTAATATTTCCTTACTTTCCAAAAGTGCCCCTCCTCTCCTCTTATAAAAGGCCCCCACCTCTACCTCTTTTCACACACTCATCAAGCCTTTGGCTCGGCCAAACCCTGCCCATTTACTCTCTCCACATCCCTCTCTTCATCCTAGAGGATTCCCTTTGGGCAGAATACTTTCAAAGGAAGCCTTTAGGCTCAAATCAAAAGGAGTTACACTTTTAAAGGTAATTAATTCTCTCATTATCATTTGTTTTATTTTGCTTCTCCAACCCCCTAAACTCTTTTTATTTACTTCTTTTGTAACAAAACCAGTATCTTCAATATACTAGTATGTTGTTATATGATTTATTCGAGCAACACTCTCACACAACTACATCAAATGGTTAAAGAACATACGGTTTCCGTGGATGGCGAAATTATGCCTCCCGAAACGATGATTGTTCAATACTCTTTTAACACCTTCAAAGGTGGCCATTATGATGTCACTATTTTTATATATGATATATAATATGTTTATGTTTTACTTATGCTTCTTTATTTTTCATTTGTGTCTTACCTTGATGGCTTCCATTATGGGTATACGCGATATCTTCATTTTAAGGAAGTGCGGACTACCGCCCCCTCAAAGTGATTTGATTCGTTATATACCATATGTGGGACGTATAAAGGATGGAACTATGATATTATATATGATATTATACTGGAATTATAATATACCTTTATATCAGTATTATTCCATTCTATAAAATATGAAATAGAAATGAAAGTAGCGTTCATGCGTACGTACGGCTTACCGTCTCCATGAACGGTGCATTTCATTTCTTACCTCTAAATGATTATGTAATGTAATAAATGCATGCATGTACTGGATATATATGACATATATGATATATACATCATGAATAAAATTCTGGATATAATAAACTTTTGTCCACACGAACAACATGTAATTGTAAGAAGTCCACTTTTGACTTAAGAACCAAATACCGACAAAATGAACATTATTAACTTGAATGATTACATAATGTTTATAACATGTCAATAATTTATATAAAAGGAATAATGAACATAGAAAAGGTTCTTAAGGAAGTAGAAATTAACTCAAGTTTATTATTCAGGAGATTAAAGAACGATCGAGTCAAGTCGGACCCGAGGTAAGGGATCCTACTCCTCTCTTTCTTTTTAAGTATACACTTTTATGTCATTCCTTTTAAAGATCATCTTTCTTGTTATTGGGATGATATTTTATATTACATTTACTGTAATTTTTATGTTCATGTGATGAGAGACCCTATTCTCTCTCATCAATCCATTTTGGGAGTTTTGAGTGGCGCCGTTAGGCTGCCGAACTTTCGTAAGAGATCTAACCTCTCTCTTTCTTTTTAAGTACTCTCCTTTGTGTCACTTCTTCTAAGCTCCTATTTGTTATGTTGGGGGATTTTCTTTTATATTCCTCTTGCTGTAAATTCTATTTTAATATCATGGGATACTCTATTTGATTTCATCAATCCATTTTGGAAGTTTTAAGTGGCGCCGTTAGGCTGCTGAGTTTTCGTAAGGGATTTTTCATCTCACTTTTATTCTCGTGAGATTTATGCTACATTTGCCACAAATTCCATTGAGTGGTGTATGTACTGCCCATTATTATAATCTTTGTGTAATATACATTCATTTATGAGTATTTACATCAATGATCTATTGTCCTTCTTTCATGGGGAGTATGTTTTGAAAGATACCCAAGTCGGTAAGGGAACCTTTCACACCCCTCTTTTTTAAAAGACTTCTTTTGTTGGGTCATTTAATTTAAATATTGTTATGTTGGGATATGTTCTCATATATCCTTATTGATGTAAATTTTATGTCCAAGTGATGAGATACACTTTTCATCTCTCATCAACTCATTTTGATGTGATGCCGTTAGGCTGTCAAGGGAACTTTTTAACCCAATTTTGATTTCTTTAGGTTCAACATGTAGTCATTGAATATGTCATCCATTGAATATGTGTGAATGAACTTTTATTTGTTTTACACTTAATATCTACTTATATTGGGTGTATTTGTATTTGTCACACATATTTTGAGATTGATTTGTCCTTAATTTAAGGATACCTTCTTTATAAGGGATTTCATCACATTTGACATTTCTATTGAGGGTTCATTGTTGTTATGCACTAATTCACTCTTATATGGTGTATATACTGTCCTTTGGAGTATTATATCACGAATCCTTTTATTCTCATGATATTATAAAATTCTGACTAAATGTTATTCCTCGATTATTGTATTCAAGTGTCTCTAATTTTGGTAAAACCCCTTTAACCAAAATATCGTTTTAAATGTTTTAATAATTTATTCTTATTAATATCCATGTTTTCAAAATGGTTTTAAGGATTTATTTATATGGATATTAATGGTTTAAAATTTTAAGCTTCAAGGTGGTATGGGACACTTTGATTCAAAAATCGCTTTATTAAATGTTTTAAATGGTTTTGGAAATGGTTTCTTTTTGAATGGATTGAAGAGGCAACATGGGAATCTGAAAATGCTATGAGGGATAAATACCCCCACTTATTTTGATAAGTGAATAAAATTGCAAGGACGCAATTCCAAAAAGGGGGGAAGGATGTAACATCCCAGGTAAATAAAGAATAAAGAATTTTCATATTTATTAATATTTACGAATTAAATATTAATTTTAATTAAAAGGGGTTTCTACGTTTGATAGCGTACTCGATACGCAACGATGAGTTTCTTTGAAAACTTACGTTGCACACAAGTAATAAAATAATATTATTTTAAATGTTAGTTAACGAGTAGCCGTTGTACTAGCGGGAATAGATAGAAATAACTAAAATATGATTATATATGTTTTTAAATGTTTATAAATTTACCCAATAAAAGATAAAGGCTTAAAATACGGAAAGAGTTCAATTTTAGGCATATATACTCTAATTTTCACGAAAGGTCCACTTATCACCTTTTGATGGAGAACCATCATTAAATATAGTTTTGATCACTCTTATACTTTATTTTGGACCAAATATAACTCTTCTTTAGAATCGGGACATCAAAATTTACTTTGTGTAAATTTTTGGTACCCTTCTGATAAAGTTCATTTTTTTATGAATAGTGTAAAATGTTGTATTTTAATTCAAAACCACTTTTTAATCTAAATTATTTATATGATTAGATTATTATTTTAATTGATTTTAAAGTGAAATTAGAAAATATTTTTACCAGTTAATCCAATGGTGGTCATTGGAACCAATTTCACTTTGAAATTGGACTTAAACTGGTGTCAATCTTTTGATACTTATTGTTTCACAAAAACACGCTATTTGTCATGACAGCGGGAATTAATTATTAAATTAATTAATTTGACTTATATGTTTTTAATTTTGTAAAATGGACATCATTTTTGAATTCGGAATATCAAATATAGCTTAGGGTGAATTTTTGGTAATTTTCTGAAAAACTTCAATTTTTGATGAATAGTGAAACCACTAAGTGGTAATCAAGCAAACTGATTTTTCAGTTAAATGAAAGTTTACCACTAATGTGTATTGAATTTTGAAAATCCTACATACATGGTTGTAATTAAGAAGTAAAATGTGGTTCAATGAGATTATAATAATTTTTTGGCGAATAGTAACTTTTTTTCATTAATCGCGATTAGAGGTAATTAGTGTAGTTTAAGGTAAAAATGATATTATAAGAATGTGAAAACACCATGACACTTGTCCTACACCTATTGGGTGTGTCATGGACGACCAAGACAATACATGGGACAACTTTGGGACCCCATGAAGCCACTTTAGTTGGAAAATGACAATAATATATTTTTAATTAATGTTAAAGTGAAAATGACACTAACATAAATTGTTTTACTAAAACAATTTTTGAGTGGGGATATACAAGTCCAAATTTTGATTATAAATAGTCATCGGAAAGATAAAAATATTTCCTACATCATAGTATTTTTTTTATAATTTTTAGACATTAAATAAAATAAATTATTTATGACATAATAATGATGCAACAATGACATCATTATTTGACGATTTAAATAAAATGGAAAGATAATGAAAAATCTATAAACTACACATGTCCAAAACCAATTGGATGAGTGGATTTCGAAGCCTTATCACCTTATCCACGAATTATATCAATTTGGGACCTTTTAAAACCGAAACACATTTTCAAATAAAGTAATAATTCTTTACTTTCCAAAAGTGCCCCTCCTCTCCTCTTATAAAAGGCCCCCACCTCTAAATCATTTCACACACTTCTCAAGCCTTTGGCTCGGCCAACCCTTGCCCAATTACTCTCTCCACATCCCTCTCCTCATCCTAGAGGATTCCCTTTTGGCAGAATCCTTTCAAAGGAAGCCTTTAGGCTCAAATCAAAAGGGAGTTACACTTTTCCAAGGAGAAACCTTGAGAAAAACATGATCACCTACCTCGAAAGATAGATCCTTCCTCCGGTTATCCGCATAACTCTTCTGCCTGCTCTGAGCTGTTCTCATGTGTTTCTGAATCAGCTGAACTTTTTCTGCCATCTCTTCTACCAACTCTGGTCCCATCAACTTCCTTTCACCCACTTCATCCCAGAAATCTGGAGTTCGACACTGCTTCCCATATAATGCCTGAAATGGTGCCATCTGTATACTGGAATGAAAACTGTTATTATATGAATGCTCTACCCTTTTCTGCAACTTTCCCATTTGTATCTTAAAGAGATAGTCAGGTTACATGGAGTTCCTCTCTCCATTGTATCGGATCGTGATCCCAGGTTTACTTCTAACTTTTGGAAAGGCCTTCAAAAGTCGTTGGGTACTGAATTAAATTTTAGTACAGCTTTTCATCCTCAATCAGATGGGCAGTCAGAACGAACAATTCAGACATTGGAGGATATGCTACGAGCTTGTTCTATGGATTATCAGGGAAGTTGGGACCAACATCTTTCTTTGGTTGAGTTTTCATATAATAACAGTTTTCATTCTAGTATACAGATGGCACCATTTCAGGCATTATATGGGAAGCGGTGTCGAACTCCAGCTTTCTGGGATGAAGTGGGTGAAAGGAAGTTGATGGGACCAGAGTTGGTAGAAGAGATGGCAGAAAAAGTTCAGCTGATTCAGAAACACATGAGAACAGCTTAGAGCAGGCAGAAGAGTTATGCGGATAACTGGAGGAAGGATCTATCTTTCGAGGTAGGTGATCATGTTTTTCTCAAGGATTCTCCTTGGAAAAGTGTGATGAGATTTGGTAAGAAAGGAAAGTTGAGTCCGAGGTTCATTGGACCATACGAAATTCTGGAAAGAGTTGGATCAGTTGCATACCGAGTGGCTTTACCTCCGAGTTTATCTCAGGTACACAATGTTTTTCACGTTTCGATGTTGAGAAAGTATATGCCAGATCCATCTCATGTTTTATGTCCAGAGGTAGTTCAGCTGGAAGAGAACCTATCTTATGAGGAACAACCGGTCCAGATTCTTGACCACAGGGAGCAAGTGTTACGGAATAAGGTGATTCACCAGGTAAAGGTTTTGTGGAAAAACCACATGATTGAAGAGGCAACATGGGAATCTGAAAATGCAATGAGGGATAAGTACCCCCATTTATTCAATAAGTAAATAAATTGCGGGGACGCAATTTTATAAAGGGGGGAAGGATGTAACATCCCAAGTAAGTAATGAATAATAGATATTTTTATCTATGTCTATTAATGATTAAGATAGTGTTATAGAGGCTTAAAATGAAAATAAATACAATCTTATGCTTGGAATACACTAATATTCTTGAAAGATTGTTTTACTGCCTTTTGATGGAAAACCATTTTTGAATCTATATTTTTACAATTTTATAAACTATGTTTGTCAAAATAAACTTATTCTTTATGATTGGGACATCAAAATTTACCTTGTGTGAATTTTTGGTATTTTTCTGACAATGTTCATTTTTTAATGAATAGTGAAAAATACTGCATTTTACATCAAAACTGCTTTTTAATCTAATTTATTTATATGATTAGATTATGTTTTGAATTGGTTTTGAAGTGAAATTAGAATATATTTTTACCATTTTATCTAATGGTGGTCATTGGAATCAATTTCACTTTGAAATTAGACTTAAACTGGTGTCAATCTTTTGATACTTATTGTTTTGTAAAAACACGCTATTTGCTCTGGCAGCGGGAATTAATTATTGAATTAATTAATGTGACTTATATGATTTGAATTTTGTAAAATGGACTTCATTTTTGAATTCGGAATATCAAATATAGCTTAGGGTGAATTTTTGGTAATTTTCTGAAAAACATCAATTTTTGATGAATAGTGAAACCACTAAGTGGTAATCAAGCAAACTGATTTTTCAGTTAAATGAAAGTTTACCACTAATGTGTATTGAATTTTGAAAATCAGACATACATGGTTGTAATTAAGAAGTAAAATGTGGTTCAATGAGATTATAATAATTTTTTGGTGAACAGTAACTTATTAAGTTCTTAATCGCGTTTAGTGGTAATTAGGGTAGTTTAAGGTATAAATAATGCTTTAATAATAGGAAATGACCTAGACACATGTCCCAACCTCATTGGTTGTGTCATGGACGACCATGAAATGCCATGGGTCAACTTGGGGACCCCATGGATCCACTTTTGTTGGGAAATGACATAAAATACTTTTTATTTAATGTTAAAGTAAAAATGACACAAACATAATATGTTTTACAAAAACAATTTTTAAGTGGGGTTATACAAGCCCAAATTTTTATTATAAATAGTCATTGGAAAGATAAAAAGATTTCCTACATCATAGTATTTTGTTTTATGATTTTTAGACATTAAATAAATTAAATTATTTATGACATAATAATGATGCAGCGATGACATCATTATTTGACGATCTAAATAAAATAGAAAGATAATGTAAAATCTATGAACTACACATGTTAAAAACCAATTGGATGAGTGGATTTCGAACTCTTATCACCTTATCCACGAATTATATCAATGTGGGACCTTTTAAAACCGAAACACATTTTCAAATAAAGTAATATTTCTTTACTTTCCAAAAGTGCCCCTCCTCTCCTCTTATAAAAGGCCCCCACCTCTACCTCATTTCACACACTTTTCAAGCCTTTGGATCGGCCAACCCATGCCCATTTGCTCTCTACACATCCCTCTCCTCATCCTAGAGGATTCCCTTTGGGCAGAATCCTTTCAAAGGAAGCCTTTAGGCTCAAATCAAAAGGAGTTACACTTTCAAAGGTAATTCATTCTCTCTTGTTCATTTGTTTTATTTTGCTTATCCAACCCTCTAAACTATTTTTATTTACTTCTTTTGTAACAACACCAGTATCTTAAATATACTAGGATGTTGTTATAAGATTTATTTGAGCTACACTCTCACACAACTACATCAAATGGTTAAAGAACATACGGTTTCTGTGGATGGCGAAATTCTGCCTCCCGAAACGATGATTGTTCAATACTCATTTAACACCTTCAAAGGTGGCCATTATGATGTCACTATTTTTATATATGATATATAATATGTTTATGTTTTCCTTAAGCTTCTGTTTTTTCATTTTGGGCATACCTTTATGGTTTCCATTATGGGTAAAAAAACGATATCTTCATTTTAGGAAGTGCGGACTACCGCCCCCTAAAAGTGATTTGATTCGTTAATACCATATGTGGGATGTGTGAAGGATAAAGTTAATGATATTATATATGTTATTATACTGGAATTATAATATACTCTTATATAATTATGTTTCCATTCCAGAAAATATGAAATAGAAATTGAAGTAGCGTTCATGCGTACGTACGGCTTACCGTCTCCATGAACGGTGCATTTCATTTCTTACCTCTAAATGTGATGTAATATTATAAATGAATGTATGTACTGGATATATATGACATATATGATATCTACATCATGAATACCATTATGGATATAATGAACCTTTGACCAAATTAACAACATGTAAGTGTAAGAAGTCTATTTTTGACTTAAGAACCAAATACCGACAAAATGAACATTATTAACTTAACTGATTACATGATGTTCATAACATGGTATAAAAGGAATAATGAACTTGAAAAAGATTCATAAGCAAGTAGAGATTAACTCAAGTTTATTATTCAGGAGATTAAAGAACGGTCGGGTCAAGTCGGATACGAGGTATGGGACTTCGTCTAATCTCCTTTCATTGAGGCATATTTTATTTTATACACAACTTTCTTTTATACGGTGTATAAACCCCTTTGACTTTTACGTTTATTCAAAAGGAATCTTTTTTATACGAAGCGTTTACTAAACGACAAAAGGGAATGTTTTTTTCGTATGTATGCGGCGACAACGACTTCTCCGCCGTCGTAACCGTTATTTGAGTTTCGGCTTCCTCTACAAGCCATACCTTCTTTTTTTTAAAAGAAAAATAAATACCATGTTTTACTTTAGTATTGAAAATGGTTTTCATAATGTTTTTATTATATCAATGTGTTGTATTGATATCTCGTTATTGAAATGTGGAAATGTTATCCAAATCAGGAATGTCATTCTGGATATAAAGAACCTTTGACCACACAAACAACATGTAATTGTAAGAAGTCCACTTTCGACTTAAGAACCAAATATCGACAAAACAAACATGATTAACTTAAATGATTAAATAATGTTTATAACATGGTAATAAGTGATATAAAAGTATTAATGAACTTGAAAAAGGTTCTTAAGGAAGTAGAAATTAACTCAAGTTTATTATTCAGGAGATTAAAGAACGATCGAGTCAAGTCAGACCCGAGGTAAGGGATCCTACAACTCTCTTTCTTTATAAGTACACTCTTTTATGTCATTTCTTTTAAGCTCATATTTATTATGATTGGGATGTTCTTTTATATTACTCCTACTGTAATTTTTATGTTCATGTGATGAGAGACCCTTTTATCTCTCATCAATCCATTTTGGAAGTTTTGAGTGGCGCCGTTAGGCTGCCGAACTTTCGTAAGAGATCTAACCTCTCTCTTTCTTTTGAAGTACTCTCCTTTATGTCACTTCTTTTAAACTCCTCCTTGCAATGTTGGGGGATTTTCTTTTATATTCCACATTCTGTAAATTCTATTGTAATGTGATGAGATATCCTATTTGATCTCATCAATCCATATTCGGAAGTTTTAGGTGGCGCCGTTAGGCTGCCGAGTTTTCGTAAGGGATTTTTCATCTCACTTTTATTCCCGTGAGATTTATGCTACATTTGCCACAATTTCCTTTGAGTGATGTATGTACTGCCCATTATTCTACTATTTGTGTAATATACTTTCGTTTATGAGTATTTACATCAATGACCTATTGTCTTTATTTGATGGGGTGTATGTTTTGAAAGATACCCAAGTCGGTAAGGGAACCTTTCACCCTCCTCTTTTTTAAAAGACTTCTTTTATTGGGACTTTTAATTTACATATTTTTATGTTGGGATATGTTCTAATACATCCTTATTGATGTAAATTTTATGTCCAAGTGATGAGATACACTTTTTATCTCTCATCAACTCATTTTGATGTGATGCCGTTAGGCTGTCAAGGGAACTTTTTAACCCAATTTCGATTTCTTTGGGTTCAACTTGTAGTCATTGAATATTTCATCCATTGAATATGTGTGAATGTCCTTTTTTGTTTTACAATTAATATCCACTTATATTGGGTGTATATATATTTTTCACACATATTTTTGAGATTTATTTGTCCTTAATTTAAGGATACCTTCTTTATAAGGGATTTCATCACATTTGACATTTCTATTGAGGGTTCATTGTTGTTATGCACCAATTCACACTTATATGGTGTATATACTGTCCTTTGGAGTATTATATCATGAATCCATTTATTCTCATGATATTATAAAGTTCTGACTAAATGTTATTCCTCAATTGTTGTATTCAAGTGTCTCTAATTTTGGTAAAACCACTTTAACCAAAATATCGTTTTAAATGTTTTAATTATCTGTTCTTATTAATATCCATGTTTTCAAAATGGTTTTAAGGATTTATTTATATGGATATTAATGGTTTAAAAAGTTAAAAGCTTCAAGGTGGTATGGGACACTTTGATTCAAAAATCTCTTTATTAAATGGTTTTGGAAATGGTTTCTTTTTGAATGGATTCATTATTTCAATATCCTAAAATGTTATATTGTGATTGAAATGTGGAAATGTTATGTTTCCTTTATTCATGTTTATGTGATACGATTATGTTATGGTTCTTGGGCATTGTTATGAAGAACAGGTGGTTCCGTGATAAACTAAGGGCGGGTGAGCCCGATATAGCTCTCCAATGCATTGGGTAACGCGAAGGAGTGAAACGTTAAGGTTTCTCCGAAGAGATTTAGGGAATATACTGTGATGGGTATTCCAAACGTAACCAAGAGGGTTACTCCCTACGTAATAATGTTATGAATGCCTCAAGTTACCTTTATGTCTTATGTTTTCTAGGATTTATTCATGATTTGATATGCCTATGTTTTATGGGGAAAGTATGATTTCATTCTTATGTATATATGAACTCATCTTTCCTTTCCATATTTTTATAACCCTTACTGAGCTTTTTATGCTCATCCCAATAACAAGAAAGATGAGCTTTAAAAGGAATGACATAAAAGTGTGTACTTAAAAAGAAAGAGAGGAGTAGGATCCCTTACCTCGGGTCCGACTTGACTCGATCGTTCTTTAATCTCCTGAATAATAAACTTGAGTTAATTTCTAATTCCTTAAGAACCTTTTTCAAGTTCATTATTACTTTTATACCACTTATTACCATGTCATAAACATTATGTAATCATTTAAGTTAATAATATTTGTTTTGCCGATATTTGGTTCTTAAGTCGAAAGTTGACTTCTTACAATTACATGTTGTTCGTGTGGCCAATAGTTTATTATATCCAAAATTGTATTCATTATTTAGATATCATATATGTCATATATATCCAGTACATTCATGCATTTATAACATTACATAATCATTTAGAGGTAAGAAATGAAATGCACCGTTCATGGAGACGGTAAGCCGTACGTACGCATGAACGCTACTTTCATTTCTATTTCGTATTTTATAGAATGGAATAATAATGATATAAAGGTATATTATAATTCCAGTATAATATCATATATAATATCATATTTCCATCCTTTATACATCCCACATATGGTATTTAACGAATCAAATCACTTTGAGGGGGCGGTAGTCCGCACTTCCTTAAATGAAGATATCGCGTATACCCATAATGGAAGCCATAAAGGTAAGACAAAAATGAAAAATACAGAAGCATAAATAAAACATAAACATATTATATATCATATATATAAATAGTGACATCATAATGTCCACCTTTGAAGGTGTTAAATGAGTATTGAACAATCATCGTTTCGGGAGGCAGAATTTCACCATCCACGGAAACCGTATGTTCTTTAACCATTTGATGTAGTTGTGTGAGAGTGTAGCTCGAATAAATCTTATAACAACATCCTAGTATATTGAAGATACTGGTGTTGTTACAAAAGAAGTAAATAAAAAGAGTTTACGCGGTTGTAGAAGCAAAATAAAACAAATGAACATGAGAGAGTGAATTACCTTTAAAAGTGTAACTCCTTTTGATTTGAGCCTAAAGGCTTCCTTTGAAAGGATTCTGCCCAAAGGGAATCCTCTAGGATGAGGAGAGGGATGTGGAGAGAGTAAATGGGCAGGGTTTGTCCGAGCCAAAGGCTTGAGGAGTGTGTTAAATGAGGTAGAGGTGGGGGCCTTTTATAAGAGGAGAGGAGGGGCACTTTTGGAAAGTAAAGAAATATTACGTTATTTGAAAATGTGTTTCGGTTTCAAAAGGTCCCACATTGATATAATTCCTGGATAAGGTGATAAGGCTTCGAACTCCACTCATCCAATAAGTTTTGGACATGTCTAGTTCATAGATTTTACATTATCTTTCCATTTTATTTAAATCGTCAAATAATGATGTCATCGCTGCATCATTATTATGTCATAAATAATTTAATTTATGTAATGTCTAAAAATTATAAAAAAACTACTATGATGTAGGAAATATTTTTAGCTTTCCAATGAATATTTGTAATAAAAAATATGACTTGTAAAACCCCACTTAAAAATTGTTTTAGTAAAACATATCATGTTTGTGTCAATTTTACTTTTACATTAAATAAAATGTTATTTGTGTCATTTCCCAACCAAAGTGGGTCCATGGGGTCCCCAAGTTGACCCATGGCTTGTCTTGGTCGGCCATGATACAACCAATGAGGGTAAGACATGTGTCAAGCTCATCTCATTTTATTAAAGCATTATTTTTACCTTAAACTACACTAATTACCACTAATCGTGATTAAAAACTTAATAAGTTACTATTCACCAAAAAATTATTTTAATCTCTTTGATACCAACTATAAGGGCCCAGACTTAAACCTTACTTAATCTTGAGTTATTACAAGATTACACATTGAGGATCTTTTCAGGTTTAGAGTTTTAGAGAATTAGATCATGAAACTTGCATTACATTCCACATTTAAACAAAGTGGTTACATAAAAGATAGTATTAATTCTTCCCATCAACGGGAACATATTTGAAATATAACACAGATTCTTTCTTGACACATCTTTGACACTATCATCACATCATGTACCTTTCCCTTGACCTGTGAAAAACATTTCAAAAACTTGGGATGAGCATAAAAAGCTCAGTAAGAGTTATAAAAATATGGAAAGGAAACATGAGTTCATATATACATAAGAATGAAATCATACTTTACCCATAAAACAAAGGCACTTTAACATACCTCATCAAACCATGAATAAATCATAGAAATCATAAGACATAAAGGTAACTTGAGGCATTCATAACATTCTTACGTAGGGAGTAACCCTCTTGGTTACGTTTGGAATACCCATCACAGTATATTCCCTAAATCTCTTCGGAGAAACCTTAACGTTTCACTCCTTCGCGTTACCCAATGCATTGGAGAGATATATCGGGCTCACCCGCCCTTAGTTTATCACGGAACCACCCGATCTTCATAACAATGCCCAAGAACCATAACATAATCGTATCACATAAAACATGAATAAAGGAAACATAACATTTCCACATTTCAATCACAATATAACATTTTAGGATATTGAAATAATGAATCCATTCAAAAAGAAACCATTTCCAAAACCATTTAAAACATTTAATAAAGAGATTTTTGAATCAAAGTGTCCCATACCACCTTGAAGCTTTTAACATTTTAAACCATTAATATCCATATAAATAAATCCTTAAAACCATTTTGAAAACATGGATATTAATAATAACAAATAATTAAAACATTTAAAACGATATTTTGGTTAAAGGGGTTTTACCAAAATTAGAGACACTTGAATACAATAATCGAGGAATAACATTTAGTCATAACTTTATAATATCATGAGAATAAAAGGATTCATGATATAATACTCCAAAGGACAGTATATACACCATATAAGAGTGAATTGGTGCATAACAACAATGAACCCTCAATAGAAATGTCAAATGTGATGAAATCCCTTATAAAGAAGGTATCCTTAAATTAAGGACAAATAAATCTCAAAAATATGTGTGACAAATATATATACACCTAAAATAAGTGGATATTAAGTGTAAAACAATAAAAGTTCAATCACACATATTCAATGGATGACATATTCAATGACTACAAGTTGAACCCAAAGAAATCGAAATTGGGTTAAAAGTTCCCTTGACAGCCTAACGACATCACATCAAAATGAGTTGATGAGAGATAAAAAGTGTATCTCATCACTTGGACATAAAATTTACATAAATAAGGATATATGAGAACATATCCCAACATAACATTATGTAAATTAAAAGACCCAACAAAGAAGTCTTTTAAAAAAGAGGAGGGTGAAAGGTTCCCTTACTGACTTGGGTATCTTTCAAAACATACACCCCATGAAAGAAGGACAATAGATAATTGATGTAAATACTCATAAATGAATGTATATTACACAAAGAGTATAATAATGGGCAGTACATACACCACTCAATGGAATTTGTGGCAAATGTAGCATAAATCTCACGGGAATAAAAGTGAGATGAAAAATCCCTTACGAAAACTCGGCAGCCTAACGGTGCCACATAAAACTTCCGAATATGGATTGATGATATCAAATAGAGTATCCCATCATATTACAATAGAATTTACAGCAAGAGGAATATAAAAAAAATCCCCCAACATAACAAATAGGAGCTTAGAAGAAGTGACACAAAGGAGAGTACTTAAAAAGAAAGAGAGAGGTTAGATCTCTTACGAAAGTTCGGCAGCCTAACGGCGCCACTCAAAACTCCCAAAATGGATTGATGAGAGAGAATAGGGTCTCTCATCACATGAACATAAAAATTACAGTAAATGTAATATAAAAGATCATCCCAATAAAAAGAAAGATGAGCTTTAAAAGGAATGACATAAAAGTGTATACTTAAAAAGAAAGAGAGGAGTAGGATCCCTTACCTCGGGTCCGACTTGACTCGATCGTTCTTTAATCTCCTGAATAATAAACTTGAGTTAATTTCTAATTCCTTAAGAACCCTTTTTCAAGTTCATTATTACTTTTATACCACTTATTACCATGTCACAAACATTATGTAATCATTTAAGTTAATAATATTTGTTTTGCCGATATTTGGTTCTTAAGTCGAAAGTGGTCTTCTTACAATTACATGTTGTTCGTGTGGCCAAATGTTTATTATATCCAGAATTGTATTAATTATGTAGATATCATATATGTCATATATATCCAGTACATGCATGCATTTATAACATCACATAATCATTTAGAGGTAAGAAATGAAATGCACCGTTCATGGAGACGGTAAGCCGTACGTACGCATGAACGCTACTTTCATTTCTATTTCGTATTTTATAGAATGGAATAATAATGATATAAAGGTATATTTTAATTCCAGTATAATATCATATATAATATCATATTTCCATCCTATATACATCCCACATATGGTATTTAACGAATCAAATCACTTTGAGGGGGCGGTAGTCCGCACTTCCTTAAATGAAGATATCGCGTATACCCATAATGGAAGCCATAAAGGTAAGACAAAAATGAAAAATACAGAAGCATAAATAAAACATAAACATATTATATATCATATATAAAAATAGTGACATCATAATGGCCACCTTTGAAGGTGTTAAATGAGTATTGAACAATTATCGTTTCGGGAGGCAGAATTTCACCATCCACGGAAACCGTATGTTCTTTAACCATTTGATGTAGTTGTGTGAGAGTGTAGCTCGAATAAATCTTATAAAAACATCCTAGTATATTTAAGATACTGGTGTTGTTACAAAAGAAGTAAATAAAAAGAGTTTAGGGGGTTGGAGAAGCAAAATAAAACAAATGAACATGGGAGAATGAATTCCCTTTAAAAGTGTAACTCCTTTTGATTTGAGCCTAAAAGCTTCCTTTAAAAGTATTCTGCCAAAAGGGAATCCTCTAGGATGAATAGAGAGATGTGGAGAGAGTAAATGGGCAGGGGTTGGCCGAGCCAAAGGCTTGAGGAGTGTGTTAAATGAGGTAGAGGTGGGGGCCTTTTATAAGAGGAGAGGAGGGGTACTTTTGGAAAGTAAAGAAATATTACTTTATTTGAAAATGAGTTTCGGTTTCAAAAGGTCCCACATTGATATAATTCGTGGATAAGGTGATAAATATTCTAAATACTCTCATCCAATAAGTTTTGGACATGTGTAGTTCATATATTTTACATTATCTTTCCATTTTATTTAAATCGTCAAATAATGATGTCATCGCTCTATCATTATTATGTCATAAATAATTTAATTTATTTAATGTCTAAAAATTATAAATAAATACTATGATGTAGGAAATCTTTTTATCTTTCCAATGAATATTTATAATCAAAAATATGACTTGTATAACCCCACTTAAAAATTGTTTTAGTAAAACATATCATGTTTGTGTCAATTTTACTTTTACATTAAATCAAATGTTATTTATGTCATTTCCCAACCAAAGTGGATCCATGGGGTCCCCAAGTTGGCCCATGGCTTGTCTTGGTCGGCCATGACTCACCCAATAGGTTTAAGACAAGTTTCATGGTGTTTTCACATCCTTATAATATCATTTTTACCTTAAACTACACTAATTACCACTAATCACGATTAAGAACTTAATAAGTTACTATTCACCAAAAAATTATTATAATCTCATTAAACCACATTTTACTTCTTAATGACAACCATGTATGTCGGATTTTTGAAAATAAAAACACAATGATGGCAAAATTTCATTTAAACGGAAAATCAGTCTTTATAAGTACCACTTAGTGGTTTCACTATTCATCAAAAATTGAAGTTTTTCAGAAAATTACCAAAAATTCACCCTAAGCTATATTTGATATTCCGAATTCAAAAATGAAGTCCGTTTTACAAAATTCAAAACATATTAGTCACATTAATTAATTTAATAATTAATTCCCTCTGTCAGCGCAAATAGCGTGTTTTTATAAAACAATAAGTATCAAAAGATTGGCACCAGTTTAAGTCTGATTTCAAAGTGAAATTGATTCCAATGACCACCATTGGATTAAATGGTAAAAATATATTCATATTACACATTAATACCAATTAAAAAGATAATTTAAACATATAAATAAATTAGATTAAAAAGAGGTTTTGAATTTAAAATACAACATTTTACACTATTCATTAAAAAAATGAACTTTATCAGAAAGATACCAAAAATTTACACAAAGTAAATTTTGATGTCCCGATTCTCAAGAAGAGTTTTATTTGGTCCAATAGAATGTTTAAGAGTGAACAAAACTATATTTAATGACGGTTCTCCATCAAAAGGTGATAAGTGAACCTTTTGTGAAAACTAGGGCATATACGCCCAAAATTGAATTCTTTCCGTATTTTAAGCCATTATATTTTATTGGATAAATGTATAAACATTTAAAAACATATATAATCATATTTTAGTTATTTATATCCATTCCCGCCATTACAACGGCTATATGTTAACTAACATTTGAAATTTATTATTAGAGTGCAACGTAAGATTCCGAAGAAACTCGTTGTTGCGTGTTGGGTACGCCATCGAGCATAGCGTCCCCTTTAAAGTCATATTAATATTTTATTCACAAAATGGATAAATATGAAAATGTCTATTCTTCATTTACCTGGGGTGTTACATCCTTCCCCCCTTTTGGGAATTGCGTCCTCGCAATTTTAAAATTGGGCTTAGTAACATCCTTGAAAGTCCCACATCGGAACAAGAGTCGGTAAAACAATCACTTTAAAATAAAGAAAGATAAGCACAGAGGTCACCCGAGTTAACCCATACTAGGATTCCAAGTATGAAAACATGGACATGGAGGAGAAAACAGAGGGTCATGTTCTGATGGAGAGTGATAGAAAACATGTTTAGGAGAAAGTTAACCATGAGAGAATCACAAACATGTGATGGGTTAAATAGTATTTGATTCCCTAGTATTAAAAGTTAATAGACAACATTTTTCTTTTAAGTTACTTTTCATTTAGGAATTTAGTTTTTGATCTTAAGGAAACATACTTGTCATGTTGACTTTCAACTCTTTCTAGGTTTCTTACACAAACTCATAATAGCATACCTTGATCATGGCGTCCACTCGGTTTATATGATTAGATTATATTTTGAATTGGTTTTAAAGTGAAATTAGAAAATATTTTTACCATTAAATCCAATAGTGGTTGTTGGAATAAATTTCACTTTGAAATCAGACTTAAACTAGTGTCAATCTTTTGATACTTATTGTTTCATAAAACACGCTATTTGTCATGACAGTGGGAATTAATTATTAAATTAATTAATGTGACTTATATGTTTTGAATTTTGTAAAAAGGAATTCATTTTTGAATTCAGAATATCAAATATAGCTTAGGGTGAATTTTTGGTAATTTTCTGAAAAACTTCAATTTTTGATGAATAGTGAAACCACTAAGTGGTAATCAAGCAAACTGATTTTTCAGTTAAATGAAATTTTACCACTAATGTGTGTTGAATTTTGAAAATCCGACATACATGGTTGTCATTAATAAGTAAAATGTGGTTCAATGAGATTAAAATAATTTTTTGGTGAATAGTAACTTATTAAGTTTTTAATCGCGATTAGTGGTAATTAGTGTAGTTTAAGGTATAAATAATGATTTAATGATATTAAATGACCTAGACACATGTCCCAACCTTATTGGTTGTGTCATGGCCGACCAAGACAAGCCATGGGTCAACTTGGGGACCCCATGGATCCACTTTGGTTGGGAAATGACATAAATAACAGTTTATTTAATGTAAAAGTAAAATTGACACAAACATGATATGTTTTACTAAAACAATTTTTAAGTTGGGTTATACATGTCATATTTTTGATTATAAATATTCATTGGAAAGATAAAGAGATTTCCTACATCATAGTATTTTTTTCATAATTTTTAGACATTACATAAATTAAATTATTTATGACATAATAATGATGCAGCGATGATATCATTATTTGACGATTTAAATAAAATGGAAAGATAATGTAAAATCTATGAACTACACATGTCCAAAACTTATTGGATGAGTGGATTTAGAATCCTTATCAATTTATCCACGAATAATATTAATGTGGGACCTTTTAAAACCGAAACACATTTTCAAATAAAGTAATTTTTCTTTACTTTCCAAAAGTACCCCTCCTCTCCTCTTATAAAAGGCCCCCACCTCTACCTCATTTAACACACTCCTAAAGCCTTTGGCTCGGCCAACCCCTGCCCATTTACTCTCTCCACATCCCTCTACTCATCCTAGAGGACTCCCGTTAGGCAGAATCCTTTCAAAGGAAGCCTTTAGGCTTAAATCAAAAGGAGTTACACTTTTAAAGGTAATTCATTCTCTCATGTTCATTTGTTTTATTTTGCTTCTCCAACCCCCTAAACTCTTTTTATTTACTTCTTTTGTAACAACACCAGTATCTTCAATATACTAGGATGTTTTTATAAGATTTATTCTAGCTACACTCTCACACAACTACATCAAATGGTTAAAGAACATACGGTTTCCGTGGATGGTGAAATTCTGCCTCCCGAAACGATGATTGTTCAATACTCATTTAACACCTTCAAAGGTGGCCATTATGATGTCACTATTTTTATATATGATATATGATATGTTTATGTTTTATTTATGCTTCTGTATTTTTCATTTTTGTCTTACCTTTATGGCTTCCATTATGGGTATACGCGATATCTTCATTTAAGGAAGTGCGGACTACCGCCCCCTCAAAGTGATTTGATTCGTTAAATACCATATGTGAGATGTATAAAGGATAGAAATAAGATATTATATATGATATTATTCTGGAATTATAATATACCTTTATATCATTATTATCCCATTATATAAAATACGAAATAGAAATGAAAGTAGCGTTCATGCGTACGTACGGCTTACCGTCTCCATGAACGGTGCATTTCATTTCTTACCTCTAAATGATTATGTAATGTTATAAATGCATGCATGTACTGGATATATATGACATATATGATATTTACATAATGAATACAATTCTGGATATAATAAACATTTGGCCACACGAACAACATGTAATTGTAAGAAGACCACTTTCGACATAAGAACCAAATATCGGCAAAACAAATATTATTAACTTGAATGATTACATAATGTTTGTGACATGGTAATAAGTGGTATAAAAGTAATAATGAACTTGAAAAAGGATTCTTAAGGAATTAGAAATTAACTCAAGTTTATTATTCAGGATATTAAAGAACGATCGAGTCAAGTCGGACCCGAGGTAAGGGATCTTACTCCTCTCTATCTTTTTAAGTATACACTTTTATGTCATTCCTTTTAAAGCTCATCTTTATTGTTATTGGGATGATATTTTATATTAAATTTACTGTAATTTTTATTTTCATGTGATGAGAGACCCTATTCTCTCTCATAAATCCATTTTGGAAGTTTTAAGTGGCGCCGTTAGGCTGCTGAGTTTTCGTAAGGGATTTTTCATCTCACTTTTATTCTCGTGAGATTTATGCTACATTTGCCACAAATTACATTGAGTGGTGTATGTACTGCCCATTATTATACTCTTTGTGTAATATAAATTCATTTATGAGTATTTACATCAATGATCTATTGTCCTTCTGTCATGGGGTGTATGTTTTGAAAGATACCCAAGTCGGTAAGGGAACCTTTCACCCTCCTCTTTTTTAAAAAACTTATTTTGTTGGGTCTTTTAATTTAAATATTGTTATGTTGGGATATGTTCTCATATATCCTTATTTGATTTCCAAGTGATGAGATACACTTTTTATCTCTCATCAACTCATTTTCATGTGATGTCGTTAGGCTGTCAAGGGAACTTTTTAACCCAATTTCGATTTCTTTGGGTTCAACATGTAGTCATTGAATATGTCATCCATTGAATATGTGTGAATGACCTTTTATTGTTTTACACTTAATATCCACTTATATTGGGTGTACTTATATTTTTCACACATATTTTGAGATTGATTTGTCCTTAATTTAAGGATACCTTCTTTATAAGGGATTTCATCACATTTGACATTTCTATTGAGGGTTCATTGTTGTTATGCACCAATTCACTCTTATATGGTGTATATACTGACCTTTGGAGTATTATATCATGAATCCTTTTATTCTCATGATATTATAAAGTTCTGACTAAATGTTATTCCTCAATTATTGTATTCAAGTGTCTCTAATTTTGGTAAAACCCCTTTAACCAAAATATCGTTTTAAATGTTTTAATTATTTGTTCTTATTAATATCCATGTTTTGAAAATGGTTTTAAGGATTTATTTATATGGATATTAATGGTTTAAAATGTTAAAATCTTCAAGGTGGTATGGGACACTTTGATTCAAAAATCTCTTTATTAAATGTTTTAAATGGTTTTGGAAATGGTTTCTTTTTGAATGGATTCGTTATTTCAACATCCTAAAATGTTATATTGTGATTGAAATGTGGGAATGTTATGTTTCCTTTATTCATGTTTTATGTGATACGATTATGTTATGGTTCTTGGGCATTGTTATGAAGAACGGGTGGTTCCGTGATAAACTAAGGGCGGGTGAGCCCGATATAGCTCTCCAATGCATTGGGTAACACGAAGGAGTGAAACGTTAAGGTTTCTCCGAAGAGATTTAGGGAATATACTGTGATGGGTATTCCAAACGTAACCAAGAGGGTTACTCCCTACGTAAGAATGTTATGAATGCCTCAAGTTACCATTATGTCTTATTTTTTCTATGATTTATTCATGGTTTGATGAGGTTTGTTAAAGTGCCTATGTTTTATGGGTAAAGTATGATTTCATTCTTATGTATATATGAACTCATGTTTCCTTTCAATATTTTTATATCCCTTACTGATATTTTTATGCTCATCCCAAGTTTTTGAAATGTTTTTCCCAGGTCAAGGGAAGGGTACATGATGTGATGAATGTGTCAAGGATGTGTCAAGAAAGAATCCTTGTTTTAATTTAAATATGTTTCCGTTGATGGGAAGAATGAATACTGTCTTTTATGTAACCACTTTGTTTAAATGTGGAATGTAATGCAAGTTTCATGATCTAATTCTCTAAAACTCTAAACCTGAAAAGATCCTCAATGTGTAATCTTGTAATAACTCAAGATTAAGTAAGGTTTAAGGCTAGGGCCTTATAGTTGGTATCAGAGGTCGGTTTAGATAACTTTAGAGGTTAGGGTATTCTTTAAGCATAAGTGACATTACCATAATGGTTAGGATTTCAGAAAGAGTCCTAGTTTTAGGTAAAGTGAATGAGTAAGTATATCTTAGTGTTTAGCTTCCTCATTATTACATGATGGTTTTGTTGATATACTCACACTGACCTTTTTGGTTTTAGTAAATGGCTGGATATAGTAGGCACCAAAGTGACAATGGGTTTGAAGGAAACTGTGGTGGTTCTTTGATTAAGATACTGGATGAGATGGGGGATTCAATGAGGAATCTCATAGTTGTTCTAAACCAACTATCAAGGAGTCATGATCAACCACTTAAACCTTGGTGAGTTCTCTAATGCATCAGGTACGAGATGGCCAATTCGATGTGGAAATTCAGGTAATAATTATTAAGGTAACCATTAGGGTTTATATGATCCTTACTTTTTAGGTAATTATGGGTTACTCTATGATATGATGGAAAATGAAAGGAATGAGATAAGCTTGAGGTTAAAATATGTTATGATTATTCTTGAAGATTTTATCTCATTTTGGGGAATGTTTTAAGAATTATATAGTTTTGGAAAAAGGACAACACGCAGACCGTGTGATATCCCGTCGCGTCGGACAAAGCTGCGGGAATCGAACCCACAACCAATGTGCGACTGGTATTTATCGCCTACCACTGGACTACGTGAAGTCCCTGGTTAGTTTGACTGATTCATTCTAGTTATATGATTTTATGAATTAAGAGTAAGTTGATTTTGGGTTATTTTTGAAAATGATTAACCTATCATGGAAGATATGTGATTAGGTTAATTACTTTTCAAAACGAGACTTTAAGAGCAACTGATGTTGTTTGGAGATAAATGTTCCGATTTAACATGGAAGACTATGTGACTAAATCCTTCAAATATTTGGGTTTCAATCTTATTTTGGTTTACTTTGAAGAATTTTATGGACAAATTGATTATAGAATGGTCCTCGTTGAACTTTGGGTTTTGTTGGACAAATTTTGGAGATTAAGAATAGATTTTCTTTTTATAAAGGGTTATCCTTTTCTGGATTATCTGATCTTGTACTAGCCTTTCTGGTTTTGGATTTGGTTAAAGTCTAAATACATGGGAAGTATATAGTTTTATTTTGTGGATTAGGTGATTCTCTAGAAGTTGATTATAGTACTCTTAATGTGAACAAGTCTTCCTAAATACTCGTCTTTTGGAAAAAAATATGAGTTTGTGTAAGGAATATAATAAAATTTGAAAGTCAATATGATAAGTGATTATGTTTCCTTATGAATAAATTCCTCAATAAAAAGTAACTTAAAACAAAAATGTTGTCTATTAACTTTTCCTACTGGGGAATCGAATACCGTTTAACCCATCACAAGTTTGTGATTTTCTCATGGTTAACTTTCTCCTAAACAAGTTTTCTATCACTCTCCATCAGAACATGACCCTTTGTTTTTTCCTCCATGTCCATATTTTCATACTTGGAATCCTAGTATGGGTTAACTCGGTGACCTTTGTACTTATCTCTCTTTATTTTAAAGTGTTTGTTTTACCGACTTTTGTTCCGATGTGGGACTTTCAAGGATGTTTCCAAGCGCAATTTTAAAATTGCGAGGACGCAATTCCCAAAAGGAGGGAAGGATGTAACACCCCATGTAAATAAAGAATATGAAATTTCATATTTATCCATATTTGTGAATAAAATATTTAAATAACTTTAAAGGGGACGCTATGCTCGATGGCGTACCCAACACGCAACAACGAGTTTCTTGGGAATCTTACGTTGCACTCTAATAATAAAATAATATTATTTTAAATGGTAGTTAACATGTAGCCGTTGTAATGGCGGGAATGGATAGAAATAACTAATATATGATTATATATGTTTTTAAATGTTTTTACATTTATCCAATAAAAGATAATGGCTTAAAATACGGAAAGAATTCAATTTTAGGCGTATATGCCCTAGTTTTCACTAAAGGTTCACTTATCACCTTTTGATGGCGAACCGTCATTAAATATAGTTTTGATCACACTTATACATTATTTTGGACCAAATAAAACTCTTATTAAGAATCGGGACATCAAAATTTACTTTGTGTAAATTTTTGGTATCTTTCTGATAAAGTTCATTTTTTTAAATGAATAGTGTAAAATGTTGTATTTTAATTCAAAACCACTTTTAAATCTAATTTATTTATATGATTATATTATATTTTGAATTGGTTTTAAAGTGAAATTAGAAAATATTTTTACCATTAAATCCAATAGTGGTCGTTGGAATAAATTTCACTTTGAAATCAGACTTAAACTAGTGTCAATCTTTTGATACTTATTGTTTCATAAAACACGCTATTTGTCATGACAGCGGGAATTAATTATTAAATTAATTAATGTGACTTATATGTTTTGAATTTTGTAAAAAGGACTTCATTTTTGAATTCAGAATATCAAATATAGCTTAGGGTGAATTTTTGGTAATTTTCTGAAAAACTTCAATTTTTGATGAATAGTGAAACCACTAAGTGGTAATCAAGCAAACTGATTTTTCAGTTAAATGAAAGTTTACCACTAATGTGTATTGAATTTTGGAAATCCGACATACATGGTTGTCATTAAGAAGTAAAATGTGGTTCAATGAGATTAAAATAATTTTTTGGTGAATAATAATTTTTTTTCATTAATCGCGATTAGAGGTAATTAGTGTAGTTTAAGGTAAAAATGATATTATAAGAATGTGAAAACACCATGAAACTTGTCCTACACCTATTGGGTGAGTCATGGACGACCACGACAAGCCATGGGCCAACTTTGGGACCCCATGGAGCCACTTTAGTTGGAAAATGACAATAATATATTTTTATTTAATGTTAAAATTAAATTGACACAAACATGAGTTGTTTTACTAAAACAATTGTTAAGTAGGGTTACACAAGTCCAAATTTTAATTATAAATAGTCATTGGAAAGCTAAAAATCTTTCCTACATCATAGTAATTGTTTTATAATTTTTAGACATTAAATAAAATAAATTATTTATGACATAATAGTGATGCAGCGATGACATCATTATTTGATGATTTAAATAAAATGGAAAGATAATGAAAAATCTAAAACCTACACATGTCCAAAACCAATTGGATGAGTTTATTTCGAACCCTTATCACCTTATACACTTATTATATCAATGTGGGACCTTTTAAAACCGAAACACATTTTCAAATAAAGTAATATTGCTTTACTTTCCAAAAGTGCCCCTCCTCTCCTCATATAAAAGGCCCCCACCTCTACCTCATTCCACACACTCCTCAAGCCTTTGGCTCGGCCAACCCCTGCCCAATTAATCTCTCCACATCCCTCTCCTCATCCTAGAGGATTCTCTTTGGGCATAATCCTTTCAAAGGAAGCCTTTAGGCTCAAATCAAAAGGGAGTTACACTTTTAAAGGTAATTCATTCTCTCTGGTTCATTTGTTTTATTTATCTTCTGCAAACCTCTAAACTCTTTTTATTTACTTATTTTGTAACAACAACAGTATCTTAAATATACTAGGATGTTGTTATAATATTTATTTGAGCTACACTCTCACAAAACTACATCAAATGGTTAAAGAACATACGGTTTCCGTGGATGGCGAAATTCTGCCTCCCGAAACGATGATTGTTCAATACTCATTTAACACCTTCAAGGGTGGCCATTATGATGTCACTATTTTTATATATGATATATAATATGTTTATGTTTTCTTTAAGCTTCTGTATTTTTCATTTTTGGCATACCTTTATGGTTTCCATTATGGGTAAACACGATATCTTCATTTAAGGAAGTGCGGACTACCGCCCCCTAAAAGTGATGTGATTCGTTAATGCCATATGTGGGACGTGTAAAGGATGGATTTAAAGTTATTATATATGATTTTATACTGGAATTATAATATACCTCTATATAATTATTATTTCTTTCCATTAAAGTATGAGATATAAATGAAAGTAGCGTTCATGCGTACGTACGGCTTATCGTCTCCATGAACGGTGCATTTCATTTCTTATCCCCAAATGTAATGTACTATTAAAATTACATGTATATAATGTATATATATAATTAATGATATATCTAAATGATGAATATAATTCTGGAATTAAAATATACATACCTCTCATTTAGTTTTAATTCCACTAATATGACAAAGAAATGAAAGTAGCGTTCATGCGTACGTACGGCTTACCGTCTCCATGAACGGTGCATTTCATTTCTTACCTCTAAATGATTATGTAATATTATAAATACATGTATATGATGGATATATATGATATATATGATATCCAAATCAGGAATTTCATTCTGGATATATAGAACTTTTGACCACACGAACAACATGTAATTGTAAGAAGTCCACTTTCGACTTAAGAACCAAATATTGACAAAACAAACATTATTAACATAAATGGTTACATAATGTTTATAACATGGAAATAAGTGATATAAAAGGAATAATTAACATTAATAAGGTTCTTAATCAAGTATAAATTAACTCAAGTTTATTATTCAGGACGTTAAAGAACGATCGAGTCAAGTCGGACCCGAGGTAAGGGAATTTCTTAACCCAATTTCAATTCTTTGGGTTAATCTCCTACTTTCAAATTATGTCATGATATTATTATGTCCTATCTTGTATTTGTAATTTATTTATGTGTACTTATAGTGAATACACATAGTAGATCTATTTTATTTTAAAAATGATCTTTGTAAGGGACTTCGTCTCAATCTCCTTTCATTGAGGCATATTCTGTTTTATACACAAATTTCTTTTATACGGTGTATAAACTCCTTTGACTTTTACTTTTATACAAGAGGAATCTTTTTCTACGAAGCATTTTACTAAACAACAAAAAGGAATGTTTTTTTAACGTACGCGGAGAAAACGACCTTTTTCCGCCGCCGCGAGTATTATTTGATCTTTGGCTTCCTCAACAAGCCGTAATGTTTTTAAAATAAAATAAATACCATATACTCTTTTATGTATTTTGCTATTGAAAATGGTTTTGATAAAGGATTCTATTATGTCAATATAATTATGATATATTGTGATTGAAATGTGGAAATGTTTTCATTCCTTTATATTGGTTTTATGTTTTATGATTTTATATTGGTACTTGGACATTTTAACGGGTGGTTACATTATAAACCATATGACGGGTGGTGCCGTGAATACCAGGATGGGTGGTTACGTTATAACCTCCAATGCATTGGGTATGGAAGTCGGCCGTATGGCTATTCCATTAAGTATGTATGGAAATTGGCCGTATGGCTATTCCATTAAGTGATATGTGTGGAAGTCAACCGTATGGTTATTCCACTTAAGTATGTTTATGTCCCAAGTTACCTTTATATATTCTATGTGTTCTTTATATGGGTTTTATGGTAATCCTTTGGTTACAAAAAGGTAAGTAATGATACTTTATTCAGTGAAGAGTTTTTATTAATTCATAAAGGTGAAAAGTATTACTTTGATAAAGTATACATGGTTTACTTGTTGTTTTGATAAACTAACAATTTTCATTCTTTGTGTATCCCATACTGAGCTTTTTGTGCTCACCCCAAGTTTTTTTGAAATGTTTTTCACAGGACTTAATGTTGAATAGGGTCAAGGATGGGATCAAGGGAAAGTCATGCTTTATAAAACATGGAATTATACATGTTTCTTTTTAAGAGTTTTTATTTATTTATTCTATGGAAAATGACAATAATAACTTTTTATTTAATGTAAAAGTAAAAATGACACAAACATAATATGTTTTACGAAAACAATTTTTACATGGGGTTACAAAGATCATATTTTTGATTATAAATAGTCATTGGAAAGCTAAAAAGATTTCCTAAATCATCGAATTTTTTTATAATTTTTAGACATTAAATAAATTAAATTATTTATGACATAATAATGATGCAGTGATGACATCATTATTTAACGATTAAAATAAAATGGAAATATAATGTAATATCTATGATCTACACATGTCCAAAACTTATTGGATGGGTGTATTTCGAACCCTTATAACCTTATCCACGAATTATATCAATGTGGGACCTTTTAAAACCGAAACACATTTTCAAATAAAGTAATATTTCCTTACTTTCCAAAAGTGCCCCTCCTCTCCTCTTATAAAAGGCCCCCACCCCTACCTCTTTTCACACACTCATCAAGACTTTGGATCGGCCAACCCCTGCCCATTTACTCTCTCCACATCCCTCTATTCATCCTAGAGGATTCCCTTTGGGCAGAATACTTTCAAAGGAAGCCTTTAGGCTCAAATCAAAAGGAGTTACACTTTTAAAGGTAATTAATTCTCTCATGTTCATTTGTTTTATTTTGCTTCTCCAACCCCCTAAACTCTTTTTATTTACATCTTTTGTAACAAAACCAGTATCTTCAATATACTAGGATGTTTTTATATGATTTATTCGAGCTACACTCTCACACAACTACATCAAATGGTTAAAGAACATACGGTTTCCGTGGATGGCGAAATTATGCCTCCCGAAACGATGATTGTTCAATACTCTTTTAACACCTTCAAAGGTGGACATTATGATGTCACTATTTTTATATATGATATATAATATGTTTATGTTTTATTTATGCTTCTGTATTTTTCATTTTTGTCTTACCTTTATGGCTTCCATTATGGGTATACGCGATATCTTCATTTAAGGAAGTGCGGACTACCGCCCCCTCAAAGTGATTTGATTCGTTAAATACCATATGTGGGATGTATAAAGGATGGAAATATGATATTATATATGATATTATACTGGAATTATAATACACCTTTATATCATTATTATTCCATTCTATAAAATACGAAATAGAAATGAAAGTAGCGTTCATGCGTACGTACGGCTTACCGTCTCCATGAACGGTGCATTTCATTTCTTACCTCTAAATGATTATGTAATGTTATAAATGCATGCATGTACTGGATATATATGAAATATATGATATCTAATTAATGAATACAATTCTGGATATAATAAACATTTGGCCACACGAACAACATGTAATTGTAAGAAGACCACTTTCGACTTAAGAACCCAATATCGGCAAAACAAATATTATTAACTTAAATGATTACATAATGTTTGTGACATGGTAATAAGTGGTATAAAAGTAATAATGAACTTGAAAAAGGGTTCTTAAGGAATTAGAAATTAACTCAAGTTTATTATTCAGGAGATTAAAGAACGATCGAGTCAAGTCGGACCCGAGGTAAGGGATCCTACTCCTCTCTTTCCTTTTAAGTATACACTTTTATGTAATTCCTTTTAAAGCTCATATTTCTTGTTATTGGGATGATCTTTTATATTAAATTTACTGTAATTTTTATGTTCATGTGATGAGAGACCCTATTCTCTCTCATCAATCCATTTTGGATGTTTTGAGTGGCGCCGTTAGGCTGCCGAATTTTCGTAAGAGATCTAACCTCTCTCTTTCTTTTTAAGTACTCTCCTTTGTGTCACTTCTTTTAAGCTCCTCTTTGTAATGTTGGAGGATGTTATTTTATATTACTCTTGCTGTAAATTCTATTGTAATATGATGGGATACTCTATTTGATCTCATAAATCCATATTCGGAAGTTTTATGTGGCGTCGTTAGGCTGCCGAGTTTTCGTAAGGGATTTTTCATCTCACTTTTATTCCCGTGAGATTTATGCTACTTTCGCCACAAATTCCATTGAGTGGTATATGTACTGCCCATTATTCTACTCTTTGTGTAATATAATTTCGTTTATGAGTATTTACATCAATGACCTATTGTCTTTCTTTCATGGGGTGTATGTTTTGAAAGATACCCAAGTCGGTAAGGGAACATTTCACCCTCCTCTTTTATTAAAAAAAGACTTCTTTTATTGGGTCTTTTAATTTACATATTTTTATGTTGGGATATGTTCTCATACATCCTTATTGATGTAAATTTTATGTCCAAGTGATGAGATACACTTTTTATCTCTCATCAACTCATTTTTATGTGATGCCGTTAGGCTGTCAAGGGAACTTTTTAACCCAATTTCGATTTCTTTGGGTTCAACTTGTAGTCATTGAATATGTCATCCATTAAATATGTGTGAATGACCTTTTATTATTTTACACTTAAGATCCACTTATATTGGGTGTATATATATTTGTCACACATATTTTTGAGGTTTATTTGTCCTTAATTTAAGGATACCTTCTTTATAAGGGATTTCATCACATTTGACATTTCTATTGAGGGTTCATTGTTGTTATGCACCAATTCACTCTTATATGGTGTATATACTGTCCTTTGGAGTATTATATCATGAATCCTTTTATTCTCATGATATTATAAAGTTATGACTAAATGTTATTCCTCGATTATTGTATTCAAGTGTCTCTAATTTTGGTAAAACCCCTTTAACCAAAATATCATTTTAAATGTTTTAATTATTTGTTCTTATTAATATCCATGTTTTCAAAATGGTTTTAAGGATTTATTTATATGGATATTAATGGTTTAAAATGTTAAAAGCTTCAAGGTGGTATGGGACACTTTGATTCAAAAATCTCTTTATTAAATGTTTTAAATGGTTTTGGAAATGGTTTCTTTTTGAATGGATTCATTATTTCAATATCCTAAAATGTTATATTGTGATTGAAATGTGGAAATGTTATGTTTCCTTTATTCATGTTTATGTGATACGATTATGTTATGGTTCTTGGGCATTGTTATGAAGAACGGGTGGTTCCGTGATAAACTAAGTGCGGGTGAGCCTGATATAGCTCTCCAATGCATTGGGTAACGCGAAGGAGTGAAACGTTAAGGTTTCTACAAAGAGATTTAGGGAATATACTGTGATGGGTATTCCAAACGTAACCAAGAGGGTTACTCCCTACGTAAGAATGTTATGAATGCCTCAAGTTACCTTTATGTCATATGATTTCTATGATTTTATGAGGTATGTTAAGGTGCTTATGTTTTATGGGTAAAGTATGATTTCATTCTTATGTATAAATGTACTCATGATTCCTTTCCATATTTTTATATCCCTTACTGAGCTTTTTATGCTCATCCCAAATTTTTGAAATGATTTTCACAGGTCAAAGGAAAGGTACATGATGTGATGATAGTGTCAAGGATGTGTCAAGAAAGAATCCATGTTTTATTTTAAATATGTTTCTGTTGATGGGAAGAATGAATACTGTCTTTTATGTAACCACTTTGTCTAAATGTGGAATGTAATGCAAGTTTCATGATCTAATTCTCTAAAACTCTAAACCTGAAAAGATCCTCAATGTGTAATCTTGTAATAACTCAAGATTAAGTAAGGTTTAAGGCTGGGGCCTTATCTAAACCGATCTTTGATACCAACTATAAGGCCCCAGCCTTAATCCTTACTTAATATTGAATTAAATGAGTAATTCACATTGAGGATCTTTTCAGGTTTAGAGTTTTAGAGAATTAGGACATAACTATTACATCTCAAAAGATTACAAAGTAGTCTCTTCTACTCAATTTCCATAAAATAAAAAACTCTTAAAAAGAAACATGTCTAGTTTCATGTTTTAGGTAGCATGACTTTCCCTTGATCCCATCCTTGACACTATCGTCACATCATGTACCTTTCCCTTGACCTGTGAAAAGCATTTCAAAAACTTGGGATGAGCATAAAAAGCTCAGTAAGGGTTATAAAAATATGGAAAGGAAACATGAGTTCATATATACATAAGAATGAAATCATACTTTCCCCATAAAACATAGGCATATCAAATCATGAATAAATCCTAGAAAACATAAGACATAAAGGTAACTTGAGGCATTCATAACATTCTTACGTAGGGAGTAACCCTCTTGGTTACGTTTGGAATACCCATCACAGTATATTCCCTAAATCTCTTCGGAGAAACCTTAACGTTTCACTCCTTCGCGTTACCCAATGCATTGGAGAGCTATATCGGGCTCACCCGCCCTTAGTTTATCACGGAACCACCCGTTCTTCATAACAATGCCCAAGAACCATAACATAATCGTATCACATAAACATGAATAAAGGAAACATAACATTTCCACATTTCAATCACAATATAACATTTTAGGATATTGAAATAATGAATCCATTCAAAAAGAAACCATTTCCAAAACCATTTAATAAAGAGATTTTTGAATCAAAGTGTCCCATACCACCTTGAAGCTTTTAACTTTTTAAACCATTAATATCCATATAAATAAATCCTTAAAAACATTTTGAAAACATGGATATTAATAAGAACAAATAATTAAAACATTTAAAACGATATTTTGGTTAAAGTGGTTTTACCAAAATTAGAGACACTTGAATACAACAATTGAGGAATAACATTTAGTCAGAACTTTATAATATCATGAGAATAAATGGATTCATGATATAATACTCCAAAGGACAGTATATACACCATATAAGAGTGAATTGGTGCATAACAACAATGAACCCTCAATAGAAATGTCAAATGTGATGAAATCCATTATAAAGAAGGTATCCTTAAATTAAGGACAAATAAATCTCAAAAATATGTGTGAAAAATATATATACACCCAATATAAGTGGATATTAAGTGTAAAACAAAAAATGTCATTCACACATATTCAATGGATGACATATTCAATGACTACAAGTTGAACCCAAAGAAATCGAAATTGGGTTAAAAAGTTCCCTTGACAGCCTAACGACATCACATCAAAATTAGTTGATGAGAGATAAAAAGTGTATCTCATCACTTGGACATAAAATTTACATCAATAAGGGTGTATTATAACATATCCCAACATAAAAATATGTAAATTAAAAGACCCAATAAAAGAAGTCTTTTAAAAAAGAGGAGGGTGAAAGGTTCCCTTACCGACTTGGGTATCTTTCAAAACATACACCCCATGAAATAAAGACAATAGGTCATTGATGTAAATACTCATAAACGAAATTATATTACACAAATAGTATAATAATGGGCAGTACATACACCACTCAAAGGAAATTGTGGCAAATGTAGCATAAATCTCACGGGAATAAAAGTGAGATGAAAAATCCCTTACGAAAACTCAGCAGCCTAACGGCGCCACATAAAACTTCCGAATATGGATTGATGAGATCAAATAGGATATCTCATCACATTACAATAGAATTTACAGAAATTGGAATATAAAAGAAAATCCCTCAACATTTCAAGGAGTAGTTTAAAAGAAGTGACATAAAGGAGAGTACTTAAAAAGAAAGAGAGAGGTTAGATCTCTTACGAAAGTTCGGCAGCCTAACGACGGAACTCAAAACTTCCAAAATGGATTGATGAGAGATAAAAGGGTCTCTCATCACAAGAACATAAAAATTACAGTAGGAGTAATATAAAAGAACATCCCAATCAAAATAAATATGAGCTTAAAAGAAATGACATAAAAGAGTGTACTTATAAAGAAAGAGAGTTGTAGGATCCCTTACCTCGGGTCCGACTTGACTCGATCGTTCTTTAATCTCCTGAATAATAAACTTGAGTTAATTTCTAATTCCTTAAGAACCTTTTTCAAGTTCATTATTATTTTTATATCACTTATTACCATGTTATAAACATTATATAATCATTTAAGTTAATCATGTTTGTTTTGTCGATATTTGGTTCTTAAGTCGAAAGTGGACTTCTTACAATTACATGTTGTTCGTGTGGTCAAAGGTTCTTTATATCCAGAATGACATTCCTGATTTGGATATCATATATATCATATATATCCAGCATATACATGTATTTATAATATTACATAATCATTTGGAGGTAAGAAATGAAATGCACCGTTCATGGAGACGGTAAGCCGTACGTACGCATGAACGCTACTTTCATTTCTATTTCGTATTTTATAGAATGGAATAATAATGATATAAAGGTATATTATAATTCCAGTATAATATCATATATAATATCATATTTCCATCCTTTATACATCCCACATATGGTATTTAACGAATCAAATCACTTTGAGGGGGCGGTAGTCCGCACTTCCTTAAATGAAGATATCGCGTATACCCATAATGGAAGCCATAAAGGTAAGACAAAAATGAAAAATACAGAAGCATAAATAAAACATAAACATATTATATATCATATATAAAAATAGTTACATCATAATGGCCACCTTTGAAGGTGTTAAATGAGTATTGAACAATCATCGTTTCGGGAGGCAGAATTTCACCATCCACGGAAACCGTATGTTCTTTAACCATTTGATGTAGTTGTGTGAGAGTGTAGCTCGAATAAATATTATAACAACATCCTAGTATATTGAAGATACTGGTGTTGTTACAAAAGAAGTAAATAAAAAGAGTTTAGGGGGTTGGAGAAGCAAAATAAAACAAATGAACATGAGAGAGTGAATTACCTTTAAAAGTGTAACTCCTTTTGATTTGAGCCTAAAGGCTTCCTTTGAAAGGATTATGCCCAAAGGGAATCCTCTAGGATGAGGATAGGGATTTGGAGAGAGTAAATGGGTAGGGGTTGGCTGAGCCAAAGGCTTGAGGAGTGTGTTAAATGAGGTAGAGGTGGGGGCCTTTTATAAGAGGAGAGGAGGGGCACTTTTGGAAAGTAAAGAAATATTACTTTATTTGAAAATGTGTTTCGGTTTTAAAATGTCCCACATTGATATAATTTGTGGATACGGTGATAAGGGTTCTAAATCAACTCATCCAATTGTTTTTGGACATGTGTAGTTCATAGATTTTACATTATCTTTCCATTTTATTTAAATCGTCAAATAATGATGTCATCGCTGCATCATTATTATGTCATAAATAATTTAATTTATTTAATGTCTAAAAATTATACAAAAATACTATGATGTAGGAAATCTATTTAGCTTTCCAATTAATATTTATAATCAAAAATATGACTTGTATAACCCCACTTAAAATATTTTTTAGTAAAACATATCATGTTTGTGTCAATTTTACTTTTACATTAAATAAAAAGTTATTTATGTCATTTCCCAACCAAAATGTCTCCATGGGGTCCCCAAGTTGACCCATGGCTTGTCTTGGTCGGCCATGACACAAAAAATAAGGTTGGGACATGTGTCTAGGTCATTTCATATTATTAAAGCATTATTTGTACCTTAAACTACACTAATTACCACTAATCGCGATTAAAAACTTAATAAGTTACTATTCACCAAAAAATTATTTTTATCCCATTGAACCACATTTTACTTCTTAATGACAACCATGTATGTCGGATTTTTGAAATTCAAAACACATAAGTGGTAAAATTTCATTTAAACGAAAAATCAGCTTTTATAAGTGCCACTTAGTGGTTTCACTATTCATCAAAAATTGAAGTTTTTCAGAAAAATCCCAAAAATTCACCATAAGCTATATTTGATATTCCGAATTCAAAAATTCAGTCCGTTTTACAAAATTCAAAACATATTAGTCACATTAATTAATTTAATAATTAATTCCCCCTGTCAGCGCAAATAGCGTGTTTTTATAAAACAATAAGTATCAAAAGATTGATACTAGTTTAAGTCTGATTTCAAAGTGAAATTAATTCCAACGACCACTATTGGATTTAATGGTAAAAATATTTTCTAATTTCACTTTAAAACCAATTCAAAATATAATCTAATCATATAAATAAATTAGATTCAAAAGAGGTTTTGCATTAAAATACAACATTTTACACTATTCATTAAAAAATGAACTTTATCGGAAAAATACCAAAAAATTACACAAAGTAAAATTTGATGTCCCGATTCTTAATAAGAGTTTTTTTTGGTCCAAAAGAATGTTTAAGAGTGAACAAAACTATATTTAATGACAGTTCTCCATTAAAAGGCGATAAGTGAACCTTTGGTGAAAACTAGAGCATATACGCCTAAAATTGAATTCTTTACGTATTTTAAGCCTTTAGCTTTTATTGGATAAATGTAAAAACATTTTAGAAAACATATATGAACATATTTTAGTTATTTCTATCCATTCCCGCCAATACAACGGCTACATGTTAACTACCATTTGAAATAATATAATTTTATTATTAGAGTGGAACGTAAGATTCCCAAGAAACTCGTTGTTGCGTGTTGGGTACGCCATCGAGCATAGCGTCCCCTTTAAAGTCATATTAATATTTTATTCACAAATATTGATAAATATGAAAATTTCATATTCATTATTTACCTGGGGTGTTACATCCTCTGATACCAACTATAAGGCCCCATGCCTTAAACCTTACTTAATATTGAATTAAATGAATAATTCACATTGAGGATCTTTTCAGGTTTAGAGTTTTAGAGAATTAGAACATAACTATTACATCTCAAAAGATTACAAAGTAGACACTTCTACCAAGTTTCCACAGAATAAATAAAAAAACTCTTAAAAAGAAACATGTCTAATTCCATGTTTTATAAAGCATGACTTTCCCTTGATCCCATCCTTGACTCTATTCCACATTAAGTCCTGTGAAAAACATTTCAAAAAAACTTGGGGTGAGCACAAAAAGCTCAGTAAGGGATACACAAAGAATGAAAATTGTTAGTTTATCAAAACAATAAGTAAACCATGTATACTTTATCAAAGTAATACTTTTCACCTTTATGAAGTAAAAAAAACTCTTCACTGAATAAAGTATCATTACTCACCTTTTTGTAACCAAAGGATTACCATAAAACCCATATAAAGAACACATAGAATATATAAAGTTAACTTGGGACATAAACATACTTAAGTGGAATAACCATATGGTTGACTTCCACACATATCACTTAATGGAATAGCCATACGACCAATTTCCATACATACTTAATGGAATAGCCATACAGCCGACTTCCATACCCAATGCATTGGAGGTTATAACGTAACCACCCGTCCTGGTATTCACGGCACCACCCGTCATATGGTTTATAACGCAACCACCCGTTAAATGTCCAAGTACCAATATAAAATCATAAAACATAAAACCAATATAAAGGAATGATAACATTTCCACATTTCAATCACAATAAATCATAAATATATTGACATAATAGAATCCTTTTTCAAAACCATTTTCAATACCAAAATACATAAAAGGGTATATGGTATTTATTTTATTTTAAAAAAACATTACGGCTTGTTGAGAAAGCCAAAGACCAAATAATACTCGCGGCGGCGGAAAAGGTCGTTGTCACCGCGTACGTTAAAAAACATTCATTTTTGTCGTTTAGTAAAACGCTTCGTAGAAAAAGATTCCTTTTGTATAAAAGTAAAAGTCAAAGGAGTTTATACACCGTATAAAAGAAAGTTGTGTATAAAACGAAATATGCCTCAATGAAAGGAGATTGAGACGAAGTCCCTTACCTCGTATCCGACTTGACTCGATCGTTCTTTAACGTCCTGAATAATAAACTTGAGTTAATTTATACTTGATTAAGAACCTTTTTAAAGTTCATTATTCCTTTTATATCACTTATTTCCATGTTATAAACATTATGTAACCATTTAAGTGAATAATTTTTGTTTTGTCAATATTTGGTTCTTATGTCGAAAGTGGACTTCTTACAATTACATGTAGTTCGTGTGGTCAAAAGTTCTTTATATTCAGAATGAAATTCCTGATTTGGATATCATATATATCATATATATCCATCATATACATGTATTTATAATATTACATAATCATTTAGAGGTAAGAAATGAAATGCACCGTTCATGGAGACGGTAAGCCGTACGTACGCATGAACGCTACTTTCATTTCTTTGTCATATTAGTGGAATTAAAACTAAATGAGAGGTATGTATATTTTAATTCCAGAATTATATTCATCATTTAGATATATCATTAATTATATATATACATTATATACATGTAATTTTAATAGTACATTACTTTTGGGGATAAGAAATGAAATGCACCGTTCATGGAGACGGTAAGCCGTACGTACGCATGAACGCTACTTTCATTTCTATCTCATAGTTTAATGGAAAGAAATAATAATGATATAGAGGTATATTATAATTCCAGTATAACATCATATATAATAACTTTAAATCCATCCTTTACACGTCCCACATATGGCATTAACGAATCACATCACTTTGAGGGGGCGGTAGTCCGCACTTCCTTAAATGAAGATATCGTGTTTACCCATAATGGAAACAATAAAGGTATGCCAAAAATGAAAAATAAAGAAGCTTAAAGAAAACATAAACATATTATATATCATATATAAAAATAGTGACATCATAATGGCCACCCTTGAAGGAGTTAAATGAGTATTGAACAATCATCATTTCGGGAGGCAGAATTTCGCCATCCACGGAAACCGTATGTTCTTTAACCATTTGATGTTGTTGTGTGAGAGTTTAGCTCAAATAAATATTATAACAACATCCTAGTATATTGAATATACTGGTGTTGCTACAAAAGAAGTAAATAAAAAGAGTTTAGAGGGTTGGAGAAGCAAAATAAAACAAATGAACCAGAGAGAATGAATTACCTTTAAAAGTGTAACTCCCTTTTGATTTGAGCCTAAAGGCTTCCTTTTAAAGGATTCTGCCCAAAGGGAATCCTCTAGGATGTGGATAGGGATGTGGAGTGAGTAATTGGGCAGGGGTTGGCCGAGCAAAAGGCTTTAGGATTGTGTGAAATGAGGTAGAGGTGGGGGCCTTTTATAAGAGGAGAGGAGGGGCACTTTTGGAAAGTAAAGAGATATTACTTTATTAGAAAATGTGTTTCGGTTTTAAAAGGTCCCACATTGATATAATTAGTGGATAAGGTGATAAGGCTTAGAAATAAACTCATCCAATTGGTTTTGGACATGTGTAGTTTATAGAGTTTTCATTATCATTCCATTTTATTTAAATCGTCAAATAATGATGTCATCGCTGCATCATTATTATGTCGTAAATAATTTATTTTATTTAATGTCTAAAAATTATAAAAAAATACTATGATGTAGGAAATAATTTTATCTTTCCAATGACTATTTATAATCAAAATTTGGACTTGTATAACCCCACTCAAAAATTATTTTAGTAAAACAATTTATGTTAGTGTCATTTTCACTTTAACATTAAATAAAAATATATTAATGTCATTTTCCAACTAAAGTGGCTCCATGGGGTCCCCAAGTTGGCCCATGGTTTTTCTTGGTCGGCCATGACTCACCCAATAGGTGTAGGACAAGTGTCATGGTGTTTTCACATTCTCATAATATCATTTTTACATTAAATTACACTAATTACCTCTAATCGCGATTAATGAAAAAAAGTTACTATTCGCCAAAAAATTATTATAATCTCATTGAACCACATTTTACTTATTAATGAAAACCATGTATGTAGGATTTTCAAAATTCAATACACATTAGTGGTAAACTTTCATTTAACTGAAAAATCAGTTTGCTTGATTACCACTTAGTGGTTTCACTATTCATCAAAAATTGAAGTTTTTCAGAAAATTACCAAAAATTCACCCTAAGCTATATTTGATATTCCGAATTCAAAAATGATGTACATTTTACAAAATAAAAAACATATAAGTCAAATTAATTAATTTAATAATTAATTCCCGCTGTCATGACAAATAGTGTGTTTTTGTGAAACAATAAGTATCAAAAGATTGACACCAGTTTAAGTCCAATTTCAAAGTGAAATTGATTCCAATGACCACCATTGGATTAACTGGTAAAAATATTTTCTAATTTCACTTTAAAATCAATTAAAATAATAATCTAATCATATAAATAATTTAGATTAAAAAGAGGTTTTGAATTAAAATACAACATTTTACACTATTCATAAAAAAATGAACTTTATCAGAAAGGTACCAAAAATTTACACAAAGTAAATTTTGATGTCCCGATTCTAAAGAAGAGTTATATTTGGTCCAAAATAAAGTATAAGAGTGATCAAAACTATATTTAATGACGGTTCACCATTAAAAGGTGATAAGTGAACCTTTAGTGAAAATTAGAGTATATATGCCCTAAAATTGAACTCTTTCCGTATTTTAAGCCTTTATCTTTTATTGGGTAAATGTATAAACATTTAAAAACATATATAATCATATTTTAGTTATTTCTATCCATTCCCGCCAGTACAACGGCTACTCGTTAACTAACATTTAAAATAATATTATTTTATTACTTGTGTGCAACGTAAGTTTTCAAAGAAACTCATCGTTGCGTATCGAGTACGCTATCGAACGTAGAAACCCCTTTTAATTAAAATTAATATTTAATTCGTAAATATTAATAAATATGAAAATTCTTTATTCTTTATTTACCTGGGATGTTACATCCTTCCCCCCTTTTGGGAATTGCGTCCTCGCAATTTTATTCACTTATCAAAATAAGTGGGGTTATTTATCCCTCATAGCATTTTCAGATTCCCATGTTGTCTCTTCAATCATGTGGTTTTTCCACAAAACCTTTACCTGATGAATCACCTTATTTCGTAACACCTGCTCCCTGTGGTCAAGAATCTGGACCGGTTGTTCCTCATAAGATAGGTTCTCTTCCAGCTGAACTACCTCTGGACTCAAAACATGAGATGAATCTGGCATATACTTTCTCAACATTGAAACATGAAAAACATTGTGTACCTGAGATAAACTCGGAGGTAAAGCCACCCGGTATGCAACTGATCCAACTCTCTCCAGAATTCATATGGTCCAATTAACCTTGGACTCAGCTTTCCTTTCTTACCAAATCTCATCACACTTTTCCATTGAGAAATCTTGAGAAAAACATGATCACCTACCTTGAAAGATAGATCCTTCCTCCGGTTATCCACATAACTCTTCTGCCTGCTCTAAGCTATTCTCATGTGTCTCTGAATTAGCTGAACTTTTTCTGCCATCTCTTATACCAATTCTGGTCCCATCAACTTCCATTCACCCACTTCATCCCAGAAAGCTGGAGTTCGACACCGCTTCCCATATAATGCCTCAAATGGTGCCATATGTATACTGGAATGAAAACATTTATTATAAGAAAACTCAACCAAAGAAAGATGTTGGTCCCAACATCCCTGATAATCCATAGAACAAGCTCGTAGCATATCCTCTAATGTCTGGATTGTTCGTTCTGACTGCCCATCTGATTGAGGATGAAAAGCTGTACTAAAATTTAATTCAATACCCAACGACTTCTGAAGGCCTTTCCAAAAGAAAGATGTGAACCTGGGATTATGGTCCGATACAATGGAGAGAGGAACTCCATGTAACCTGACTATCTCTTTAAGATACAAACGGGAAAGTTGATCATGAAACTTGTATTACATTCCACATTTAAACAAAGTGGTTACATAAAAGACAGTATTCATTCTTCCCATCAACGGGAACATATTTAAAATATAACACGGATTCTTTCTTGACACATCCTTGACACTATCATCACATCATGTACCTTTCCCTTGACCTGTGAAAAACATTTCAAAAACTTGGGATGAGCATAAAAAGCTCAGTAAGAGTTATAAAAATATGGAAAGGAAACATGAGTTCATATATACATAAGAATGAAATCATACTTTACCCATAAAACAAAGGCACTTTAACATACCTCATCAAACCATGAATAAATCATAGAAATCATAAGACATAAAGGTAACTTGAGGCATTCATAACATTCTTACGTAGGGAGTAACCCTCTTGGTTACGTTTGGAATACCCATCACAGTATATTCCCTAAATCTCTTCGGAGAAACCTTAACGTTTCACTCCTTCGCGTTACCCAATGCATTGGAGAGCTATATCGGGCTCACCCGCCCTTAGTTTATCACGGAACCACCCGTTCTTCATAACAATGCCCAAGAACCATAACATAATCGTATCACATAAAACATGAATAAAGGAAACATAACATTTCCACATTTCAATCACAATATAACATTTTAGGATATTGAAATAATGAATCCATTCAAAAAGAAACCATTTCCAAAACCATTTAAAACATTTAATAAAGAGATTTCTGAATCAAAGTGTCCCATACCACTTTGAAGCTTTTAACATTTTAAACCATTAATATCCATATAAATAAATCCTTAAAACCATTTTGAAAACATGGATATTAATAATAACAAATAATTAAAACATTTAAAACGATATTTTGGTTAAAGGGTTTTTACCAAAATTAGAGACACTTTAATACAATAATCGAGGAAAAACATTTAGTCATAAATTTATAATATCATGAGAATAAAAGTATTCATGATATAATACTCCAAAGGACAGTATATACACCATATAAGAGTGAATTGGTGCATAACAACAATGAACCCTCAATAGAAATGTCAAATGTGATGACATCCCTTATAAAGAAGGTATCCTTAAATTAAGGACAAATAAATCTCAAAAATATGTGTGACAAATATATATACACCCAACATAAGTGGATATTAAGTGTAAAACAATAAAAGTTCAATCACACATATTCAATGGATGACATATTCAATGACTACAAGTTGAACCCAAAGAAATCGAAATTGGGTTAAAAGTTCCCTTGACAGCCTAACGGCATCACATCAAAATGAGTTGATGAGAGATAAAAAGTGTATCTCATCACTTGGACATAAAATTTACATAAATAAGGATATATGAGAACATATCCCAACATAACATTATGTAAATTAAAAGACCCAACAAAGAAGTCTTTTAAAAAAGAGGAGGGTGAAAGGTTCCCTTACCGACTTGGGTATCTTTCAAAACATACACCCCATGAAAGAAGGAAAATAGATCATTGATGTAAATACTCATAAATGAATTTATATTACACACAGAGTATAATAATGGGCAGTACATACACCACTCAATGGAATTTGTGGCAAATGTAGCATAAATCTCACGGGAATAAAAGTGAGATGAAAAATCCCTTACGAAAACTCGGCAGCCTAACGGCGCCACATAAAACTTCCGAATATGGATTGATGATATCAAATAGAGTATCCCATCATGTTACAATAATATTTACAGCAAGAGGAATATAAAAGAAAATCCCCCAACATAACAAATAGGAGCTTAGAAGAAGTGACACAAAGGAGAGTACTTAAAAAGAAAGAGAGAGGTTAGATCTCTTACGAAAGTTCGGCAGCCTAACGACGCCACTCAAAACTCCCAAAATGGATTGATGAGAGAGAATAGGGTCTCTCATCACATGAACATAAAAATTACAGTAAATGTAATATAAAAGATCATCCCAATAACAAGAAATATGAGCTTTAAAAGGAATGACATAAAAGTGTATACTTAAAAAGAAAGAGAGGAGTAAGATCCCTTACCTCGGATCCGACTTGACTCGATCGTTCTTTAATCTCCTGAATAATAAACTTGAGTTAATTTCTAATTCCTTAAGAACAGTTTTTCAAGTTCATTATTACTTTTATACCACTTATTACCATGTCACAAACATTATGTAATCATTTAAGTTAATAATATTTGTTTTGCCGATATTTGGTTCTTAAGTCGAAAGTGGTCTTCTTACAATTACATGTTGTTCGTGTGGCCAAATGTTTATTATATCCAGAATTGTATTCATTATGTAGATATCATATATGTCATATATATCCAGTAAATTCATGCATTTATAACATTACATAATCATTTATAGGTAAGAAATGAAATGCACCGTTCATGGAGACGGTAAGCCGTACGTACGCATGAACGCTACTTTCATTTCTATTTCGTATTTTATAGAAGGGAATAATAATTATATAAAGGTATATTATAATTACAGTATAATATCATATATAATATCATATTTCCATCCTTCATACATCCCACACATGGTATTTAACGAATCAAATCACTTTGAGGGCGCGGTAGTCCGCATTTCCTTAAATGAAGATATCACATATACCCATAATGGAAGCCAAAAAGGTAAGACAAAAATGAAAAATACAGAAGCATAAATAAAACATAAACATATTATATATCATATATAAAAATATTGACATCATAATGGCCACCTTTGAAGGTGTTAAATGAGTATTGAACAATCATCGTTTCGGGGGGCAGAATTTCACCATCCACGGAAACCGTATGTTCTTTAACCATTTGATGTAGTTGTGTGAGAGTGTAGCTCGAATAAACCTTATAAAAACATCCTAGTATATTTAAGATACTTTTGTTGTTACAAAAGAAGTAAATAAAAATATTTTAGGGGGTTGGAAAAGCAAAATAAAACAAATGAACATGAGAGAATGAATTACCTTTAAAAGTGTAACTCCTTTTGATTTAAGCCTAAAGGCTTCCTTTGAAAGGATTATGCCCAAAGGGAATCCTCTAGGATGAGGAGAGGGATGTGGAGAGAGTAAATGGGCAGGGGTTGGCCGAGCAAAAGGCTTGAGGTGTGTGTGAAATGAGGTAGAGGTGGGGGCCTTTTATAAGAGGAGAGGAGGGGCACTTTTGGAAAGTAAAGCAATATTACTTTATTTGAAAATGTGTTTCGGTTTTAAAAGGTCCCAAATTGATAGAATTAGTGGATAAGGTGATAATTCTTCGAAATACACTCATCCAATAAGTTTTTTACATGTGTAGTTCATAGATGTTACATTATCTTTCCATTTTATTTAAATCGTCAAATAATGATGTCATCACTGCATCATTATCATGTCATAAATAATTTAATTTATTTAATGTCTAAAAATCATAAAAAAAATACTATGATGTAGGAAATATTTTTATCTTTCCACTGACTATTTATAATCAAAATTTGGACTTTTATAACCCCACTTAAAAATTGTTTTCGTAAAACATATTATGTTTGTGTCATTTTCACTTTAACATTAAATAAAAAGTAATTTATGTCATTTCCCAACACAAGTGGATCCATGGGGTCCCCAAGTTGACCCATGGAATGTCATGGTCGGACATGACACAACCAATAAGGTTGGGACATGTGTCTAGGTCACTTCATATCATTAAAGCATTATTTATACCTTAAACTACACTAATTACCACTAATCGCGATTAAAAACTTAATAAGTTACTATTCACCAAAAAATTATTTTAATCTCATTGAACCACATTTTACTTCTTAATGACAACCATGTATGTCGGATTTTCAAAATTCAATACACATTAGTGGTAAACATTCATTTAACTGAAAAATCAGTTTGCTTGATTACCACTTAGTGGTTTCACTATTCATCAAAAATTGAAGTTTTTCAGAAAATTACCAAAAATTCACCCTAAGCTATATTTGATATTATGAATTCAAAAATGAAGTCCTTTTTACAAAATTCAAAACATATAAGTCACATTAATTAATTTAATAATTAATTCCCTCTGCCATGACAAATAGCGTGTTTTATGAAACAATAAGTATCAAACGATTGACACTAGTTTAAGTCTGATTTCAAAGTGAAATTGATTCCAACGACCACTATTGGATTTAATGGTAAAAATATTTTCTAATTTCACTTTAAAACCAATTAAAAATATAATATAATCATATAAATAAATTAGATTAAAAAGTGGTTTTGAATTAAAATACAACATTTTACACTATTCATTAAAAAAATGAACTTTATCAGAAAGACACCAAAAATTTACACAAAGTAAATTTTGATGTCCCGATTCTTAATAAGAGTTTTATTTGGTCCAAAAGAATTTTTAAGAGTGAACAAAACTATATTTAATGACGGTTCTCCATCAAAAGGTGATAAGTGAACCTTTAGTGAAAACTAGGGCATATACGCCAAAAATTGAATTCTTTCTGTATTTTAAGCCTTTATCTTTTATTGTATAAATGTAAAAACATTAAAAAACATATATAATCATATTTTAGTTATTTCTATCCATTCCCGCCAATACAACGGCTACATGTTAACTACCATTTGAAATAATATTATTTTATTATTAGAGTGCAACGTAAGATTCCCAAGAAACTCGTTGTTGCGTGTTGGGTACGCCATCGAGCATAGCGTCCCCTTTAAAGTCATATTAATATTTTATTCACAAATATGGATAAATATGAAATATCATATTCTTTATTTACCTGGGGTGTTACATCTTTCCCCTCTTTTGGGGTGAGCACAAAAAGCTCAGTAAGGGATACACAAAGAATGAAAATTGTTAGTTTATCAAAACAACAAGTAAACCATGTATACTTTATCAAAGTAATACTTTTCACCTTTATGAAGTAATAAAAACTCTTCACTGAATAAAGTATCATTACTTACCTTTTTGTAACCAAAGGATTACCATAAAACCCATATAAAGAACACATAGAATATATAAAGGTAAATTGGGACATAAACATACTTAAGTGGAATAACCATATGGTTGACTTCCACACATATCACTTAATGGAATAGCCATACGGCCAATTTACATACATACTTAATGGAATAGCCATACAGCCGACTTCCATACCCAATGCATTGGAGGTTATAACGTAACCACCCGTCCTAGTATTCACGGCACCACCCGTCATATGGTTTATAACGTAACCACCCGTTAAAATGTCCAAGTACCAATATAAAATCATAAAACATAAAACCAATAAAAAGGAATGATAACATTTACACATTTCAATCACAATATATCATAAATATATTGACATAATAGAATCCATTTTCAATACCATTTTCAATACCAAATTACATAAAAGAGTATATGGTATTCATTTTATTCTAAAAACATTACGGCTTGTTGAGGAAGCCAAAGACCAAATAATACTCGCGGCGGCGGAAAAAGTCGTTGTCACCGCGTACGTTAAAAAAAGTGAGATGAAAAATCCCTTACGAAAACTCAGCAGCCTAACGGCGCCACTTAAAACTTCCAAAATGGATTTATGAGAGATAATAGGGTCTCTCATCACATGAAAATAAAAATTACAGTAAATTTAATATAAAAGATCATCCCAATAACAAGAAATATGAGCTTTAAAAGGAATGACATAAAAGTGTATACTTAAAAAGAAAGAGAGGAGTAAGATCCCTTACCTCGGGTCCGACTTGACTCGATCGTTCTTTAATCTCCTGAATAATAAACTTGAGTTAATTTATAATTCCTTAAGAATCCTTTTTCAAGTTCATTATTACTTTTATACCACTTATTACCATGTCACAAACATTATGTAATCATTCAAGTTAATAATATTTGTTTTGCCGATATTTGGTTCTTAAGTCGAAAGTGGTCTTCTTACAATTACATGTTGTTCGTGTGGCCAAATGTTTATTATATCCAGAATTGTATTAATTATGTAGATATCATATATGTCATATATATCCAGTACATGCATGCATTTATAACATTACATAATCATTTAGAGGTAAGAAATGAAATGCACCGTTCATGGAGACGGTAAGCCGTACGTACGCATGAACGCTACTTTCATTTCTATTTCGTATTTTATATAATGGGATAATAATGATATAAAGGTATATTATAATTCCAGTATAATATCATATATAATATCTTATTTCCATCCTTTATACATCTTACATATGGTATTTAACGAATCAAATCACTTTGAGGGGGCGGTAGTCCGCACTTCCTTAAATGAAGATATCGCGTATACCCATAATGGAAGCCATAAAGGTAAGACAAAAATGAAAAATACAGAAGCATAAATAAAACATAAACATATCATATATCATATATAAAAATAGTGACATCATAATGGCCACCTTTGAAGGTGTTAAATGAGTATTGACCAATCATCGTTTCGGGAGGCAGAATTTCACCATCCACGGAAACCGTATGTTATTTAACCATTTGATGTAGTTGTGTGAGAGTGTAGCTCGAATAAATCTTATAACAACATCCTAGTATATTTAAGATACTGGTGTTGTTACAAAATAAGTAAATAAAAAGAGTTTAGGGGGTTGGAGATGAAAAATAATACAAATGAACATGAGAGAATGAATTACCTTTAAAAGTGTAACTCCTTTTGATTTAAGCCTAAAGGCTTACTTTGAAAGGATTCTGCCCAAAGGGAGTCCTCTAGGATGAGGAGAGGGATGTGGAGAGAGTAAATGGGCAGGGGTTGGCCGAGCCAAAGGCTTGAGGAGTGTGTTAAATGAGGTAGAGGTGGGGGCCTTTTATAAGAGGAGAGGAGGGGTACTTTTGGAAAGTAAAGAAATATTACTTTATTTGAAAATGTGTTTCGGTTTTAAAAGGTCCCACATTGATATAATTCGTGGATAAGGTGATAAGGCTTCGACATCCACTCATCCAATAAGTTTTGGACATGTGTAGTTCATAGATTTTACATTATCTTTCCATTTTATTTAAATCGTCAAATAATGATATCATCGCTGCATCATTATTATGTCATAAATAATTTAATTTATTTAGTGTCTAAAAATTATAAAAAAAATACTATGATGTAGGAAATCTTTTTATCTTTCCAATGAATATTTATAATCAAAAATATGACTTGTATAACCCAAATTAAAAATTGTTTTAGTAAAACATATCATGTTTGTGTCAATTTTACTTTTACATTAAATAAAATGTTATTTATGTCATTTCCCAACCAAAGTGGATCCATGGGGTCCCCAAGTTGACCCATGGCTTGTCTGGGTCGGCCATGACACAACAAATAAGGTTGGGACATGTGTCTAGGTCATTTCATATCATTAAATCATTATTTATACCTTAAACTACACTAATTACCACTAATCGCGATTAAAAACTTAATAAGTTACTATTCACCAAAAAATTATTTTAATCTCATTGAACCAAATTTTACTTCTTAATGACAACCATGTATGTCGGATTTTCAAAATTCAACACACATTAGTGGTAAAATTTCATTTAACTGAAAAATCAGTTTGCTTGATTACCACTTAGTGGTTTCACTATTCATCAAAAAATGATGTTTTTCAGAAAATTACCAAAAATTCACCCTAAGCTATATTTGATATTTTGAATTCAAAAATGAAGTCCTTTTTTACGAAATTCAAAACATATAATTCACATTAATTAATTTAATAATTAATTCCCGCTGTCATGACAAATAGCGTGTTTTATGAAACAATAAGTATCAAAAGATTGACACTAGTTTAAGTCTGATTTCAAAGTGAAATTTATTCCAACGACCACTATTGGATTTAATGGTAAAAATATTTTCTAATTTCACTTTAAAACCAATTCAAAATATAATCTAATCATATAAATAAATTAGATTTAAAAGTGGTTTTGAATTAAAATACAACATTTTACACTATTCATTAAAAAAAATGAACTTTATCAGAAAGATACCAAAAATTTACACAAAGTAAATTTTGATGTCCCGATTCTTAATAAGAGTTTTATTTGGTCCAAAAGAATGTATAAGAGTGATCAAAACTATATTTAATGACGGTTCGCCATCAAAAGGTGATAAGTGATCCTTTAGTGAAAACTAGGGCATATACGCCTAAAATTGAATTCTTTCCGTATTTTAAGCCATTATCTTTTATTGGATAAATGTAAAAACATTTAAAAACATATATAATCATATATTAGTTATTTCTATCCATTCCCGCCATTACAACGGCTACATGTTAACTACCATTTAAAATAATATTATTTTATTATTAGAGTGCAACGTAAGATTCCCAAGAAACTCGTTGTTGCGTGTTGGGTACGCCATCGAGCATAGCGTCCCCTTTAAAGTGATTTAAATATTTTATTCACAAATATGGATAAATATGAAATTTCATATTCTCTATTTACCTGGGGTGTTACATCGTGATGTAACACCCCAGGTAAATAGAGAATATGACATTTTCATATTTATCCATAATTGTGAATAAAATATTAATATGACTTTAAAGGGGACGCTATGCTCGATGGCGTACCCAACACGCAACAACGAGTTCCTTGGGAATCTTACGTTGCACTCTAATAATAAAATAATATTATTTTAAATGGAAGTTAACATGTAACCGTTGTATTGGCGGGAATGGATAGAAATAAATAAAATATGAATATATATGTTTTTTAAAATGTTTTTACATCTATCCAAAGGCTTAAAATACGGAAAGAATTCAATTTTATACGTATATGCCCTAGTTTTCACTAAAGGTTCACTTATCGCCTTTTAATGGAGAACTGTCATTAAATATAGTTTTGTTCACTCTTAAACATTCTTTTGGACCAAATAAAACTCTTATTAAGAATCGGGACATCAAATTTTACTTTGTGTAATTTTTTGGTATTTTTCCGATAAAGTTCATTTTTTAATGAATAGTATAAAATGTTGTATTTTAATTCAAAACCCCTTTTTAATCTAATTTATTTATATGATTAGATTATATTTTAAATATGTTTCTGTTGATGGGAAGAATGAATATTGTCTTTTATGTAACCACTTTGTTTAAATGTGGAATGTAATGAAAGTTTCATGATCTAATTCTCTAAAACTCTAAACCTGAAAAGATCCTCAATGTGAATTAATCATTTAATTCAATATTAAGTAAGGTTTAAGGCTGGTGCCTTATAGTTGGTATCAAAGGTCGGTTTAGATAACTTTAGAGGTTAGGGTATTCTTTAAGCATAAGTGACATTACCATAATGGTTAGGATTTCAGAAAGAGTCCTAGTTTTAGATAAAGTGAATGAATAAGTATATCTTAGTGTTTACCTTCCTCATTAGTACATGATGGTTTTGTTGATATACTCACACTGACCTTTTTGGTTTTAGTAAATGGCTGGATCTAGCAGGCACCAAAGTGACAATGGGTTTGAAGGAAACTGTGGTGGTTCTCTGATTAAGATACTGGATCATATGGGGGATTCAATGAGGAATCTCATAGTGGTTCTAAACCAACTATCAAGGAGTCATGATCAATCACTTCAACCTTGGTGAGTTCTCTAATGGATCATGTACGAGATGGCCAACTCGATGTGGAAATTCAGGTAATAATTATTAAGGTAACCATTAGGGTTTATATGATCCTTACTTTTGAGGTAATTATGGGATATTATATGATATGATGGAAAATGAAGGGCATGAGATAAACTTGAGGTTAAAATATGTTATGATTATTCTTGAATATTTTATCTCTTTTTGGGGAATGATTTAAGAATTATATAGTTTTGGAAAAAGGACAACACGCAGACCGTGTGACATCCCGTCGCATCGGACAAAGCTGCGGGAATCGAACCCACAACCAAAGTGCGACTGTTATTTACCACCTACCACTGGACTATGTGAATTCCCTGGTTAGTTTGACTGATTCTTTCTAGTTATATGATTTTATGAATTAAGAGTATGTTGATTTTGGGTTATTTACAAAAATGATTAACCTATCAGGGAGGATATGTGATTAGGTTAATTACATTTCAATACGAGACTTTAGGAGAAACTGATATTGTTTGGAGATAAATGTTACGATTTATCTTGGAAGAATATGCGACTAAATCCTTCAAATATTTGGGTTTCAATCTTATATTGGTTTGCTTTGAAGAATTTTATGGACAAATTTTTTATCTAATGGTCCTCGTTGATCTTTGGGTTTTGTTGGACAAATTTTGGAGATTAATCATAGATTTTCTTTTTTATAAATGGTTATCCTTTTCTGGATTTTCTGATCTTGTACTATCCTTTTTGGTTTTGGTTTTGGTTAAATTCTAAAGACATGGGAAGTATATAGTTCTCTTTTTTGGATTAGGTGATTTTCTAAAAGTTGATTATAGTACTCTTAATGTGAACAAGTCTTCCTAAAAAGTCGTCTTTTGGAGAAAATATGAGTTTGTGTAAGGAATCTAATAAAAGTTGGAAGTCAACATGATAAGTGATTATGCTTCCTTATGAATAAATTCCTCAATAAAAATAACTTAAAGCAAAAATGTTGTCTATTAACTTTTCCTACTGGGGAATCGAATACCGTTTAACCCATCACAAGTTTGTGATCTTCTCATGGTTAACTTTCTCCTAAACATGTTTTCTATCACTCTACATCAGAACATGACCCTTTGTTTTTTCCTCCATGTCCATATTTTCATACATGGAATCCTAGTATGGGTTAACTCGGGTGACCTCTGTACTTATCTTTCTTTATTTTAAAGTGATTGTTTTACCAACTCTTGTTCCGATGTGGGACTTTCAAGGATGTTTCCAAGCACAATTTTAAAAATTGCGAGGACACAATTCCCAAAAGGGGGGAAGGATGTAACACCCCAGGTAAATAGAGAATATGACATTTTCATATTTATCCATAATTGTGAATAAAATATTAATATGACTTTAAAGGGGACGCTATGCTCGATGGCGTACCCAACACGCAACAACGAGTTCCTTGGGAATCTTACGTTGCACTCTAATAATAAAATAATATTATTTTAAACGGCAGTTAACATGTAACCGTTGTATTGGAGGGAATGGATAGAAATAAATAAAATATGAATATATATGTTTTTTTAAATGTTTTTACATCTATCCAAAGGCTTAAAATACGGAAAGAATTCAATTTTAGACGTATATGCCCTAGTTTTCACTAAAGGTTCACTTATCGCCTTTTAATGGAGAACTGTCATTAAATATAGTTTTGTTCACTCTTAAACATTCTTTTGGACCAAATAAAACTCTTATTAAGAATCGGGACATCAAATTTTACTTTGTGTAATTTTTTGGTATTTTTCCGATAAAGTTCATTTTTTAATGAATAGTGTAAAATGTTGTATTTTAATTCAAAACCTCTTTTTAATCTAATTTATTTATATGATTAGATTATATTTTGAATTGTTTTTAAAGTGAAATTAGAAAATATTTTTACCATTAAATCCAATAGTGTTCGTTGGAATTAATTTCACTTTGAAATCAGAGTTAAACTAGTGTCAATCTTTTGATACTTATTGTTTTATAAAAACACGCTATTTGCTCTGACAGCGGGAATTAATTATTAAATTAACTAATGTGACTAATATGTTTTGAATTTTGTAAAACAGACTTCATTTTTGAATTCGGAATATCAAATATAGCTTAGGGTGAAGTTTTGGTATTTTTCTGAAAAACTCCAATTTTTGATGAATAGTGAAACCACTAAGTGGTAATCAAGCAAACTGATTTTTCAGTTAAATGAAAGTTTACCACTAATGTGTATTGAATTTTAAAAATCCGACATACATGGTTGTCATTAAGAAGTAAAATGTGGTTCAATGAGATTAAAATAATTTTTTGGTGAATAGTAACTTATTATGTTTTTAATCGCGATTAGTGGTAATTAGTGTAGTTTAAGGTAAAAATGATATTATAAGAATGTGAAAACACCATGAAACTTGTAATACACCTATTGGGTGAGTCATGGCCGACCAAGACAATCCATGGGCCAACTTGGGGACCCCATGGTGCCACTTTAGTTGGAAAATGAAAATAATATATTTTTATTTAATGGAAAAGTAAAATTAACACAAACATGATATGTTTTACTAAAACAATTTTTAAGTAGGGTTATACAAGTTATATTTTTGATTATAAATAGTCATTGGAAATCTAACAAGATTTCCTACATCATAGTAATTTGTTTATAATTTTTAGACATTAAATAAATTATATTATTTATGACATCATAATGATGCAGTGATGACATCATTAATTAACGATTAAAATAAAATGGAAATATAATGTAATATCTATGAACTACACATGTCCAAAACTTATTGGATGGGTGGATTTCGAACCCTTATAACCTTATCCACTAATTATATCAATGTGGGACCTTTTAAAACCGAAACAAAGTTTCAAATAAAGTAATATTTCCTTACTTTCCAAAAGTGCCCCTCCTCTCCTCTTATAAAAGGCCCCCACCTCTACCTATTTTCACACACTCATCAAGCCTTTGGCTCGGCCAAACCCTGCCCATTTACTCTCTCCACATCCCTCTACTCATCCTAGAGGATTCCCTTTGGGCATAATCCTTTCAAATGAAGCCTTTAGGCTCAAATCAAAAGGAGTTACACTTTTAAAGGTAATTCATTCTCTCATGTTCATTTGTTTTATTTTGCTTCTCCAACCCCCTAAACTCTTTTTATTTATTTATTTTGTAACAACACCAGTATCTTCAATATACTAGGATGTTGTTATAAGATTTATTTGAGCTACACTCTCACACAACTACATCAAATGGTTAAAGAACATATGGTTTCCGTGGATGGTGAAATTCTGCCTCCTGAAACGATGATTGTTCAATACTCATTTAACACCTTCAAAGGTGTCCATTATGATGTCACTATTTTTATATATGATATATAATATGTTTATGTTTTCCTTATGCTTCTGTATTTTTCATTTTTGTCTTACCTTTATGGCTTCCATTATGGGTATACGCGATATCTTCATTTAAGGAAGTGCGGACTACCGCCCCCTCAAAGTGATTTGATTTGTTAAATACCATATGTGGGATGTATAAAGGATGGAAATATGATATTATATATGATATTATACTGGAATTATAATATACCTTTATATCATTATTATTCCATTCTATAAAATACGAAATAGAAATGAAAGTAGCGTTCATGCGTACGTACAGCTTACCGTCTCCATGAACGGTGCATTTCATTTCTTACCTATAAATGATTATTTAATGTTATAAATGCATGAATTTACTGGATATATATGACATATATGATATCTACATCATGAATACAATTATGGATATAATAAACATTTGGCCACACGAACAACATGTAATTGTAAGAAGTCCACTTTCGACTTAAGAACCAAATATCGGCAAAACAAATATTATTAACTTAAACGATTACATAATGTTTATGACATGGTAATAAGTGGTATAAAAGGAATAATGAACTTGAAAAAGGTTCTTAAGGAAGTATAAATTAACTCAAGTTTATTATTCAGGATATTAAAGAACGATCGAGTCAAGTCGGACCCGAGGTAAGGGATCCTACAACTCTCTTTCTTTTTAAGTACACTCTTTTATGTCATTCCTTTTAAGCTCATATTTCTTATGATTGGGATTTTCTTTTATATTACTCCTACTGTACTTATTATGTTCATGTGATGAGAGACCCTATTCTCTCTCATCAATCCATTTTGGATGTTTTGAGTGGCGCCGTTAGGCTGCCGAATTTTCGTAAGAGATCTAACCTCTCTCTTTCTTTTTAAGTACTCTCCTTTATGTCACTTCTTTTAAGCTCCTCTTTGTAATGTTGGGGGACGTTATTTTATATTCCTCTTGCTTTAAATTTTATTTTAATGTGATGATATACCCTATTTGATCTCATCAATCCATATTCGGATGTTTTATGTGGCGCCGTTAGGCTGCCGAGTTTTCGTAAGGGATTTTTCATCTCACTTTTATTCCCGTGAGATTTATGCTACATTTGCCACAAATTCCTTTGAGTGGTGTATGTACTGCCCATTATTATACTCTTTGTGTAATATACTTTCGTTTATGAGTATTCACATCAATGATCTATTGTCCTTCTTTCATGGGGTGTATGTTTTGAAAGATACCCAAGTCGGTAAGGGAACCTTTCACCCTCCTCTTTTTTAAAAGACTTATTTTATTGGGTCTTTTAATTTACATATTTTTATGTTGGGATATGTTCTCATACATCCTTATTGATGTAAATTTTATGTCCATGTGATGAGATACACTTTTTATCTCTCATCAACTAATTTTGATGTGATGCCGTTAGGCTGTCAAGGGAACATTTTAACCCAATTTCAATTTCTTTGGGTTCAACTTGTAGTCATTGAATATGTCATCCATTGAATATGTGTGAATGACCTTTTATTGTTTTACACTTAATATCCACTTATATTGGGTGTATATATATTTTTCACACATATTTTTGAGATTTATTTGTCCTTAATTTAAGGATACCTTCTTTATAAGGGATTTCATCACATTTGACATTTCTATTGAGGGCTCATTGTTGTTATGCACCAATTCACTCTTATATGGTGTATATACTGTCATTTGGAGTATTATATCATGAATCCTTTTATTCTCATGATATTATAAAATTCTGACTAAATGTTATTCCTCGATTATTGTATTCAAGTGTCTCTAATATTGGTAAAACCCCTTTAACCAAAATATCGTTTTAAATGTTTTAATTATTTGTTCTTATTAATATCCCTGTTTTCAAAATTGTTTTAAGGATTTATTTATATGGATATTAATGGTTTAAAATGTTAAAAGCTTCAAGGTGGTATGGGACACTTTGATTCAAAAATCTCTTTATTAAATGTTTTAAATGGTTTTGGAAATGGTTTCTTTTTGAATGGATTCATTATTTCAATATCCTAAAATGTTATATTGTGACTGAAATGTGGAAATGTTATGTTTCCTTTATTCATGTTTATGTGATACGGTTATGTTATGGTTCTTGGGCATTGTTATGAAGAACGGGTGGTTCCGTGATAAACTAAGGGCGGGTGAGCCCGATATAGCTCTCCAATGCATTTGGTAACGCGAAGGAGTGAAACGATAAGGTTTCTCCGAAGAGATTTAGGGAATATACTGTGATGGGTATTCCAAACATAACCAAGAGGGTTACTCCCTATGTAAGAATGTTATGAATGCCTCAAGTTACCTTTATGGCTTATGTTTTCTATGATTTTATGAGGTATGTTAAAGTGCCTATGTTTTATGGGTAAAGTATGATTACATTCTTATGTATACATGTACTCATGATTCCTTTCCATATTTTTATATCCCTTACTGAGCTTTTTATGCTCATCCGAAGTTTTTGAAATGTTTTTCACAGGTCAAGGGAAGGGTACATGATGTGATGACAGTTTCAAGGATGTGTCAAGAAAGAATCCATGTTTTATTTTAAATATGTTTCCGTTGATGGGAAGAATGAATACTGTCTTTCATGTAACCACTTCGTCTAAATATGGAATGTAATGCAAGTTTCATGATCTAATTCTCTAAAACTCTAAACCTGAAAATATCATCAATGTGTAATCTTGTAATAACTCAAGATTAAGTAAGGTTTAAGGTTGGGGCCTTATAGTCAACTATAAGGCCCCGTGCCTTAAACCTTACTTAATATTGAATTAAATGAATAATTCATGTTGAGGATCTTTTCAAGTTTAGAGTTTTAGAGAATTGGAACATAACTATTACATCTCAAAAGATTACAAAGTAGACACTTCTACCAAGTTTCCATAGAATAAATAAAAAAAACTCTTAAAAAGAAACATGTCTAAATCCATGTTTTATAAAGCATGAATTTCCCTTGATCCCATCCTTGACCCTATTCCACATTAAGTCCTATGAAAAACATTTCAAAAAAACATGGGGTGAGCACAAAAAGCTCAGTAAGGGATACACAAAGAATGAAAATTGTTAGTTTATCAAAACAACAAGTAAACCATGTATACTTTATCAAAGTAATACTTTTCACATTTATGAAGTAATAAAAACTCTTCACTGAATAAAGTATCATTACTTACCTTTTTTTAACCAAAGGATTACCATAAAACCCATATAAAGAACACATAGAATATATAAAGGTAACTTGGGACATAAGCATACTTAAGTGGAATAACCATACGGTTGACTTCCACACATATCACTTAATGGAATAGCCATACGACCAATTTCCATACATACTTAATGGAATAGCCATACAGCCGACTTCCATACCCAATGAATTGGAGGTTATAACGTAACCACCCGTCCTGGTATTCACAGCACCACCCGTCATATGGTTTATAACGCAACCACCCGTTAAATGTCCAAGTACCAATATAAAATCATAAAACATAAAACCAATATAAAGGAATGATAACATTTCCACATTTCAATCACAATATATCATTAATATATTGACATAATAGAATCCTTTTTCAAAACAATTTTCAATACCAAAATACATAAAAGAGTATATGGTATTTATTTTATTTAAAAAAAAAACATTACGGCTTGTTGAGAAAGCCAAAGACCAAATAATACTCGCGGCGGCAGAAAAGGTCGTTGTCACCGCGTACATTAAAAAAAACATTCCTTTTTGTCGTTTAGTAAAACGCTTCGTCGAAAAAGATTCCTTTTGTATAAAAGTAAAAGTCAAAGGAGTTTATACACCGTATAAAATAAAGTTGTGTATAAAACGAAATATGCCTCAATGAAAGGAGATTGAGACGAAGTCCCTTACCTCGGGTCCGACTTGACTCGATCGTTCTTTAAAGTCCTGAATAATAAACTTGAGTTAATTTATACTTGATTAAGAACCTTTTTAAAGTTCATTATTTCTTTTATATCACTTATTTCCATGTTATAAACATTATGTAACCATTTAAGTTAATAATGTTTGTTTTGTCAATATTTGGTTCTTAAGTCGAAAGTGGACTTCTTACAATTACATGTTGTTCGTGTGGTCAAAAGTTCTATATATCCAGAATGAAATTCCTGATTTGGATATCATATATATCATATATATCCATAATATACATGTATTTATAATATTACATAATCATTTATAGGTAAGAAATGAAATGCACCGTTCATGGAGACGGTAAGCCGTACGTACGCATGAACGTTACTTTCATTTCTTTGTCATATTAGTGGAATTAAAACTAAATGAGAGGTATGTATATTTTAATTCCAGAATTATATTCATCATTTAGATATATCATTAATTATATATATACATTATATACATGTAATTTTAATAGTACATTACATTTGGGGATAAGAAATGAAATGCACCGTTCATGGAGACGGTAAGCCGTACGTACGCATGAACGCTACTTTCATTTCTATCTCATACTTTAATGGAAATAAATAATAATTATATAGAGGTATATTATAATTCCAGTATAACATCATATATAATAACTTTAAATCCATCCTTTACACGTCCCACATATGGCATTAACGAATCACATCACTTTTAGGGGGCAGTAGTCCGCACTTCCTTAAATGAAGATATCGTGTTTACCCATAATGGAAACCATAAAGGTATGCCAAAAATGAAAAATACAGAAGCTTAAAGAAAACATAAACATATTATATATCATATATAAATATAGTGACATCATAATGGCCACCCTTGAAGGTGTTAAATGAGTATTGAACAATCATCGTTTCGGGAGGCAGAATTTCGCCATCCACGGAAACCGTATGTTCTTTAACCATTTTATGTAGTTGTGTGAGAGTGTAGCTCAAATAAATATTATAACAACATCATAGTATATTGAAGATACTGGTGTTGTTACAAAAGAAGTAAATAAAAAGAGTTTAGAGGGTTGGAGAAGCAAAATAAAACAAATGAACCAGAGAGAATGAATTACCTTTAAAAGTGTAACTCCCTTTTGATTTGAGCCTAAAGGCTTCCTTTGAAAGGATTCTGCCCAAAGGGAATCCTCTAGGATGAGGAGAGGGATGTGGAGAGAGTAATTGGGCAGGGGTTTGCCGAGCCAAAGGCTTTAGGATTGTGTGAAATGAGGTAGAGGTGGGGGCCTTTTACAAGAGGAGAGGAGGGGCACTTTTGGAAAGTAAAGAGATATTACTTTATTTGAAAATGTGTTTCGGTTTTAAAAGGTCCCACATTGATATAATTAGTGGATAAGGTGATAAGGCTTAGAAATCCACTCATCCAATTGGTTTTGGACATGTGTAGTTTATATATTTTTCATTATCTTTCCATTTTATTTAAATCGTCAAATAATGATGTCATCGCTGCATCATTATTATGTCATAAATAATTTATTTTATTTAATGTCTAAAAATTATAAAAAAAATACTATGATGTAGGAAATATTTTTATATTTCCAATGACTATTTATAATCAAAATTTGGACTTGTATATCCCCACTCAAAAATTGCTTTAGTAAAACAATTTATGTTAGTGTCATTTTCACTTTAACATTAATTAAAAATATATTATTGTCATTTTCCAACTAAAGTGGCACCATGGGGTCCCAAAGTTGTCCCATGGCTTTTCTTGGTCGTCCATGACTCAAAAAATAGGTGTAGGACAAGTGTCATGGTGTTTTCACATTCTTATAATATCATTTTTACCTTAAACTACACTAATTACCTCTAATCGCGATTAATGAAAAAAAGTTACTATTCGCCAAAAAATTATTTTAATCTCATTGAACCACATTTTACTTCTTAATGACAACCATGTATGTAGGATTTTAAAAATTCAATACACATTAGTGGTAAACATTCATTTAACTGAAAAATTAGTTTGCTTGATTACCACTTAGTGGTTTCACTATTCATCAAAAATTGAAGTTTTTCAGAAAATTACCAAAAATTCACCCTAAGCTATATTTGATATTCCGAATTCAAAAATGATGTCCATTTTAAAAAATTAAAAACATATAAGTCAAATTAATTAATTTAATAATTAATTCCCGCTGTCATGACAAATAGCGTGTTTTTGTGAAACAATAAGTATCAAAAGATTGACACCAGTTTAAGTCCAATTTCAAAGTGAAATTGATTCCAATGACCACCATTGGATTAACTGGTAAAAATATTTTCTAATTTCACTTTAAAATCAATTAAAATAATAATCTAATCATATAAATAATTTAGATTAAAAAGAGGTTTTGAATTAAAATACAACATTTTACACTATTCATAAAAAAATGAACTTTATCAGAAAGGTACCAAAAATTTACACAAAGTAAATTTTGATGTCCCGATTCTAAAGAAGAGTTATATTTGGTCCAAAATAAAGTATAAGAGTGATCAAAACTATATTTAATGACGGTTCACCATTAAAAGGTGATAAGTGAACCTTTAGTGAAAATTAGAGTATATATGCCCTAAAATTGAACTCTTTCCATATTTTAAGCCTTTATCTTTTATTGGGTAAATGTATAAACATTTAAAAACATATATAATCATATTTTAGTTATTTCTATCCATTCCCGCCAGCACAACGGCTACTCGTTAACTAACATTTAAAATAATATTATTTTATAACTTGTGTGCAACGTAAGTTTTCAAAGAAACTCATCGTTGTGTATCGAGTACGCTATCGAACGTAGAAACCCCTTTTAATTAAAATTAATATTTAATTCGTAAATATTAATAAATATGAAAATTATTTATTCTTTATTTACCTGGGATGTTACAGTTATAGTTCTTAATTTAGGAATTTAGTCATACGAGTCATCATTACCAAGTGATAGAGTTACAAGCCTTCATATAGGAAACTATTTTTGAAAAGAATTAAATTTTATCATATACATATAAGTACCCTGGTTAAGTTAGATGACTTACCATTTCCATGTAATAAAGGTAATTTCCATTATAAATTACAATTGGAATTCATATAAAAGAAAAAAAAATTTACTTCTTATTTCTAAAAAAACAAGTTCATATGTAATGGTTCGATTATATGGGTTAACCTTCCCAATTTATTAGGGCACATACACCTTATAAATTTCCATTTTTCTCCTATTTAATCACAACCATAGATGTTTCATCCCATGCGATAGATGGTCTATGGATAAAACATGTCTAAATTGGTTAGTTAAATATAATCCCACCATCAAGATACATAGGAAACACCATTTTGGTTTATGTTAACATTTTATTTAACCAACCACATATCATAATCATAACATGACATGTTAAACAAATGATAAATATATGAAAAACATGGTGATAATCATAGTAAGACACTACATAAGAAAGAAACCAAAAAATCATGGTATATAAGAAAAAATATATATAATCACCTAAACATGGTATATAGATAATAATGTTACTAAAACACACATAGTACATTTGACATGCTACCAAGTAGCTAAATAATTAAACCTAGATGGTATGGAATTTGAATGATATGAGAATCTGTATATTCTTACAAATATACATGTATCAATACTTCCTTACCATACCATAGAAAGGGTAAAATTAAATAATCTCAAAAATTATTGAGAAACATAATGTACAAAAATTACCCAAGATGAAATCATAATCAACTATAATAACAAAAAACATGAACAACAATCTCATCCCTGGACACTTTGTATTTTCCCAACGAATGAGGCAATTAATCCCATACACAACTATTTACCTAGTGCTGAAACATTACTAGTCTTCTATCTAACATTCCAAAATAGTAATACAATGAAAATAAATCATATGATACTACTTCATAACTTACCAACCTAGGATCCACTAAAATGGTACACCAGGTCGTTCAATCACATGACCTCAAACACGCATTCGCATATGCCAAAGGCTGCCAACTTGTAATGAGGGTCCAATGATGGTATGATGGGGACACTATACCTCAATAATTAGAGTAAAAATCGGTATAATTGATAATGAAACAATAAATAGTGGAATAAGTATAAAATAAAGGAAGTGAAATATAATAATAACTGATAAAGTGGTCCATTCCAAATACACAACCATGAATGTCCATGTGGATATACAATATAAAAGTAGTTCACATACATTAGGTAATGCATAATTAAATTAAAATAAAGAAAAAAAAACATCAAAATATATCACCATTAGTATCCTAAGCTCCAACTTATTCTCATAATTCAATGATCTTATACAAAAACGGAACATCACATGTATAATCCATGAACATAAACCTGCAACCATGATGTATATCAGGGTATATTGGTTCAATGATGCCCGGACAGGGTGTGGGAAAAACACAGAAAGACACCACTAATGGTGTCTAATGTAATTTAGTCTATGAGGATAAAATATTATTGTGTGTGTTTATAATAAATAAATTAGTAATGAATAATTATAAATATGTCGACTCAGTTTCTTCAAGGACACCCGACTTTCCATACCTACTTCGGCCAAATAAAAAATATATCTAAACCTGCCTATATGTATATATAAGAATATATATAAACAAACACACACATGACTATATATATATATATATCTATGTGTGTGGAGATATATATGCATTGAAAAGGACCTGAGGTGGATGTATAAGGTATCAACATAAAAGTATCATAAGGGCCATTTATTTAATTACAGAAATAAGGTAGGGAAGCATAACTAGAAAAAAATCGAAGGTGATAAAAGTATAATAGTTTTTTAGGACCCATGTTATACCCATGTAATCCATGTATAAATAGTGTCTCAAAACCATGGAGAAACTCCAGGTAGTCACATATATCTGTACATAATACCATTAGTTAATCAAGGTTCTAAGGTATATAGCGAATGCGTCATGGTATAGTAATCATAACAAGGAGATACCACTAGGCCTATGAAATAAACAAGAATGATATAAATTCATGGTCCCATGACCCCACCAATGGAGTCCCATAAAGTGGAAACCCATGTATCAAAAAATGAGTAACATAATTATTTTTATTCTATGAGCTCATCTATGGAATTTCATAAAGAGGAGACCTAAGAATCGTTCATAATGTCTAATTTCCCTCTAAGACCATTCAAAGTGTTTTGTAAAAAGGAATCCCAAGTATAACCCATAGAATGAGGAAAAATTTATCTTATCTTTCCATCCAAGGAATTCTATAAAAAAGGAAACACAAGTATTGATAAAGGTATAAGGGGTATCATATAGCCAATGAGCCCACCCAAGGTGTTCCGTGAAAAGAAAACCCAAGTATTTCTCAATGTGGAATATAATTCAAGTCTCCTAGGATCTTTTAAATGATATTATGAAATGATAAAACTGATATCACTCATGCTATATATAATCACTAATATAATATGATCCTATTCTAGGAATTCAATAATGAGGAACCCAAGTATCACTTTAAGAATACATAATTAACATAATAATATAAATTTTATCAATAAAGAAGTCCATTTTAGTAACCATTACTTATAATAATATATAGAGGAGTAATAAAGAGGCAATTTATAATAGAATGCCATATCAAAATTCAAGTATATATAAATAGGTGCATTCCCATTTATCATTTCAATTAATTCATTCAATTGCCCCATTTAATTAAATAAGACAACACACCTCATAGGAGGATTTATTATTAAACATGGTGAGATTATCATTTAAATTAATTTAATTCAAGTTAATAAACCCTTAAAAGAGGATTTTTTTATCACACATAAAATGGTGATTAATTTTAAGAAGGGGTTATAATTATGATAATTTAACGAAATGCCCGAGAAGGGTGGTTTAACTGACTAAAAAGAATAATGGACATGGGAATATAAGAAACAAACCCAAGGGGTGGTTTGAGTTAAGCAGAGAATCCTACATAATAGAAATTTAATGCACAATGATTGTTTAGTTTAAATAATTTGGTTTCACATAATTAATTTCACATTTAAAGGGAAACATATAAAAAGTATAGTGTGTGGCATGACGATGTAATTTATAAATGAGCGAGACTACTAGGTAAATTAATTAGAGAACCTATATTATACCATTGGAGTTACAATATTCTATTAGAGTCCTTTAAACTAAGTCGAATCAAGATAAATTGATATTTTAGAAAAAGACCCTAAAATATTTTGAATAGTGCTTCCATGGATTTAGAATTCCATACGGGAAGATAAATGAATGAAATAAATAAGAGAACTCAAGAGCTTATCAAGGAATATCCAAAGTGATGAAAGTTTCATGAATCATATATTGTGTGTAAAAGATATAAAGATTCCTTAGTGAGGGATAGTATCCACTACTAAGACCTGTGCACCCTCTTATTGTGTGAAGAAAATAAGTGGTTAGGCCCCTGCTATCTTTAAAAAACCCCGACATAATTCATGTTAGTGAACCAGGTTCACAAAGTGAATTTTGTTCACATAATGAATTGAATACATATCATGACTTACTCAGGGTAAGAAACCAAATATTTAATATCCTGAAACCTCCATGGACCCCATTAACATTATGAATGGGATTATCAATGTGAATGGACTGCATTAGTTGTTTCTAGTATCCTCTAATGCCCGTTCTTCCCCTGGTATTTTCATGAACCATTGATTGTTCTACCAAATCATAACCCATATCCAAAAACACAATTTGTGATTTTTAACTCAATATAACCCCATTCGAATCCCATATATTCAAAATTACCCATAAAAACTGGATAATTTTAATTACCTTTGTAAAAATTACCATGGTTTGAAACATGTGACGTAACAATAATTGATAATTAAATCCATATATATTTGAAGATTAAAAATATGTTACTATGAAGATGGTGTGTTAAAGTATGGAAAGAGACTATGTGTTCTGTACATACCTGAGATAAAAAATGGAATTACTAGATGAAACACATAGCTTAAATTTCTCTATACACCTTTTTATACTATCGATGTACATCGATTTAAGAGAAAATTTCTAGTGTGATGGTTTTAAGTGGAAAATTATAGACTACGTGTTGAGATGATTTGTTTTCAAACAGTTAATTTCTAAAAGATTACAACGTAAAAGAGTCATGTAACCTATCTCTATAAAAATGAGAAAGTGGGAAAATATTATAATAGAAGTTTCCACTGGAATTATGGGGACTCATAAACATAATAATTCTATATGAGTCATCAGGGATTGCCTTACCAAATAAGTACATTTCATAGCATTAAGGGATGACTGATCACTCAAATTTATTCTATGAATATCTCTTAATTAAGTATTTATAATTCATGTTGCACATATATCAATTTTATATGATAATGAACCTTGATTTACATCCAAATTTTGAAAGATCCTTATGGATGTTCTCAACACAAATATAAATTTTTTGACTACAAATATCCTTAAAAATGGACATCAGTCCAAAAGTGATATTTAGACATTATAAGAAATTCAAAGACAATTATCTATTAACTTTAAAGATACATGATATTGATATTTACCTTTGGTTCAATTTCATATAAAAATAGATTCCATTTAAGTATGAAGATGATACCATATGAAGCATTGTATGAGAAGAGATTTCATACTACCAATTTTTTGGATATGGTTGGAGAGAGGATGATAATAGGCCCAACACATGTAGAGGAGACAAAAAAAGTGATAAATACTCATAATCACATCAATTTGAGTCAAAGCATACAAAAGAGGTATATAAATAATCTGAGAAAGGATCTATAATTTTAAAATGGGGATCACGTATTCTTTAGGGAATCTCTATAGAAGGTAGCTATATTGTAAAAAGTGAATATTTATAAATAAATTTCACTTTTTTAAATGAATAAGTTACTTATTAAGAAATGTATTTATAAAAAACATGCACTAATATGCTTTTTTTTGGACTGATATAGCCTTTCATATTTAAAGGACCATTAAGAATCCTAACCGTTAATGATATAAGCATTTTATAGTGACCATTATGATTATTATATATTAAGGGTCATAATTAAATCCCATTATCATAGATATAAGAAGTGATGACCACGAATAGTAGGATAATACCATAAGAATACAATTTATCAGAGTTTTCAATGGATATAGAATCACCAGGTTTTACCGTTGACCAATCGAAGGCTAAGATTTAATGACTAAATTATGAGTAAAACTATTTATAGAAGAAGTTCAACACTATTGATATCACTTACCATATAATGTCTACTGAACCACCCTAATAAAGAATCACTATCACACACCTTACTATTAAGGCGTAGGTTGGTATAATAATGGATTATGTGTCCCGATCCTAGTAGTATGAATTTTTATATTTTATTTTAAATAAAATAATTATTACATTCATACATTATTATAATTATATTATAAATGATTATATAATGAGTTTTATAAAAATCATATTCTCATATGAAGAAATAAAAATTGTATTTTTTGGAAAATATATAGTTTTATTTATAGAAATCTTTTGATAAATTCATGAATTTTTTAAATTGATTATAATTTAATAAAATAATCTGACTAAATAATATATATTTGGATATAAATGATATTATAATTTAACGAAGTCCAATATTTTTTTTATTAAGGTCAAAAAGTGGTTACTGTCGTTAAAAATTGTATTCTTCAAAAAAGAACCTTTTATTTAAATGCTTAAATTCTCATATTTAGAAAATTATTTTTTGTAAAATAAATTATTTTTTTAAATCATCACGTTAATTTTATCTCATGGAGAATTTTTCATATTTTTCTACGATAGTCGATTTTTGGGTCAAAATTAAATATGGTATAAATATATATTATGTATTATGATATCATAAAATCCCAATAATTATGTAATAGATACCATATAATCCATCCAAGACTAAATAAATTTTTACCCTTTAAAATAATATTTTTTAGAATTTATTTTTATTAATTTTATAAAAATTTAATGAATCCTAAAAAACCTATATTATATTTTAAGGTTTTAATGTTAGTTATTTATGAATATGAACAAAATCCACATCACCAATGGTAATATTTTAATATTTTATTTTTTCTTCTCATAATATATTAATAACCACTTCACTTTGGTAGAAACCATGAGAATGTTTTTAGTTCTGATTAATTTTTTATATAGAACAAAATAACCTATTTTTATAAATTAATAGATTATTCCTCTCTATTTTTCTATAAATACCCAGTAAATATATAACAACTAGTGATTTTAGAAACAAAACTATGTTTTATAACATATACAACATGCATCACCGAGCATAAACAAACCATAATTACTTAAATATAACTGTTATAATCTAGCCGTTAAAATGGAGGATTTGAAAAGGAATAAATAATTTATGAAATATCTATCAATTTTTTACCTAATATTAATTAATTGTTAAATTATTTAAAAAATAAGAACTCATTTTTTTAGTAAATATAATTTATTCATCAAAAATATGTTTTCTTCAAAAATGTATTTTTATTTCTTTTTGTGACAAAATATTATAATTAATATATAGATATTTTAGAAAATTTATTTTATAAAACTAAATTAATTTTTTAAATCACCATATTAAAATTAACTTAGGGTAAAATTTGGGAAATTTTTTAAAATGATTTATTTTTTTATGAATAGTGAAAAGTATTGAATTTTTAATAAATAATGAATTATTTTTTAATTTTTCAAATACTAAAATTTAATTTTATTAAATAAATTAATTGAAAAGTGTTATTATATTTTTTATTTTTTATTAAAGTTACATATTAAATATTTTGTTTAGAATGTTAAAATTAATTTCATTTGAACCCTCAATTTTAATGATTTTGGTATAAGATTATTTTATGCTTGACAACACGGTTTTTAAAAACTTTTTTTTAACTGTATAATGTTTATCTATTTTAATTAATTAAAATAAAACCTTATAAGAAAAGATTTGAATTAAAATTATAATATATATATATCTATTTATATAAACTTAAATTCATTTAACTATAATTTCTAGTCATATAGTTAATATAAGACCGTCTATTACTTGAAAAATGATTTTTCCTGAAAATCTGCTTTTCATTGTGTTTTGAAAATTTAGTTTTAAATTAAATTATTCCCATTAATTGAATTAAAATCAAAAACATAGATTTCATATTTTTAATCTGAATAATTAATAAAAGGTAATAATTTCAACTTAATTTTTGTTCCTAATTAATAGTAAAAATTTCAATATTTATTACCATGGTTAGGGATAAACTAGGTTTATTGGGGGATAAACTTAAGGGATAAGGGTTAAAAATGACCCAAAACTTGTAATATTTCAATTTTATTTCCATATTATGATCTTATATCATCTAATATTTTTAAATAGTCCATTTTGGATCCATTTGTTGTGAATAATACCATAATATATATACTATTATTTTAAACAATTATATGTAGGTCCTCTCCCCCACTTAGAAAAGGACACATCCTCTCCTCTCCTCCCCAAACATAAATACATTTTATTTATAAAATACCAAAAAAATACCTTCCTTACTTCCTTTAAAATGTCTTATAATCCTTTTTTTCATAAAACCATCATATGAAAGATTTTGGTTCAAACCAAAATTGGTTGTCTCGAGAAGAGGCATCGTTCTTAACCGATCATTTTTATTTTATTTCTTTTTATACTTCCTTAAAATCCTAATCAACCATTATGATATTATAATTTTTTATATAAAATATAATTATATTTTATTATTTTAATTTAATAACCTTCATCAATTCCCTCTTCAAATGGAGAATTAAACCATCATTCATGTGTATAAATGACTACCACCTCATGAACCAATGTAATTCGTTTTTCCTCGTCACCTCTCATGAATATTTGTAAAGTTGGATTTAATGTATATATATGATATTCATGAAATATTTATCATTATATATAACTGAAATATCATATATTTTATTCGCATTCCATTCATTACAATATTATAACATCGTTTGTGTACACGTGTTGATTACCACCTCTAATACACGATGTGATTAATTTTTCATTAACACATTACCTGGAAGGAATATATAAGTGTATTTAAATAAATAATATTTTATTTATGATATAAAAATAATTATGGAAAAATAAAACAACACATTCCATCTTTCTGTCACGATATTTGAAAAATGGAAATGTTACTAATGTGTATGTACGACCTAACCTCTCAATGATTGTAACATAGTTAATTTTTCATAACTCTATTTCATGGTTGGTATTAAAAGTAAAATTTATGTATAAAATGATAATTATTTCATTATTATTATTATTTATATTATTACATAATAATATCTTTTACCTTAGTCAACTTACCAAGGTATTTTGTATATATGATCTGAATATCATCAAAATATATGACATGAACCTAAATGAATATGTAATTGAATATAAAATGAAAATAAATAAAATAATAAAATAAATTGAAAAAATTTCTTAAGAAAGAAAATAATTAACTTAATTTTATTATCCAATAATATAAATAATATACGTGATGAGTAAGACTCAAGGTAAGGGATTTCTCTAAACTATCATTTTCTTTAGGTTATGACCATTCTCTCTCTAACTCTCTTTATATATTTTTTTATAAATATAGAAGGATTATAAATTTTTATATGTGTCTCTAAAATATATAATGATATTATTATTCATTAATTTTATGGTGTAATACATACCTTATGTTACTTTCTCATATTCCTTCATTATAAAATATCATTTTATTATGATATTAGGAATGATTATGAAACACATTTTGTTTCAATGGTTAATAGTTTTGATTTTGAATAATGATTTTTTTGGAACACATAATCATGACCATGTTATGATGGGTAAACCCAATTGTAACTCCAATTCACTGGGTAAATATTTTTTCTCATGATACATTATATATGAGATTTAGTGAGTAAACATAATCCACTACGAGACTCTACCAAACACGTGATGTTGTCTTGGTAGTTAGCCATGAATTATGCTTATGAATTATTTTTATTTTTCCTCTAAAGCTTCCACATTTCTATGATATTCTGATACAATGTGCTTTATGTTATGACTCCAAGGTATTTCACATGACACTTCTCTTTTATGATATCAAGTTATACCTTTGAATCACATGTTATGTTTCTTTATCATGTTTATTCCCTTACTGGGCTTTTTAGCTCACCACTTTCCTTCATGCAGTTACCCAGGTTATCCTATGTTGTTTTTGGATCACAATATGGAGAATAAAACAAGGTTGTTATGTTTTATTTTCCTTTTAATGTATTAGGAACTGATTTTTATACATACACTAGGCATCATGTTCTTTGGGATATACTTATTTGATATTTATATTAAAAATATTATAATAATATATTTAAAAGGATGGGGTCACTATAGTTGAAATCAAAGCATGGTATATTTATTTTCGGGGATTAGGACTAATTTTTTTTGAGAACTCTATGGATAAGTATAAGTATAGGAAAATATCATTGAATTTTGGTATAGTATAGATCATGTGGTTTCTAATAAATTAAATCCCCATCTGGACACTAGAAATGGATGCGGCTCTAGAATATTTGTACCTAGGGGTAATAACCCTTAAAAGTGAAAATTTGTATTTGTCTTGATTTTCACCTCGTCCAAGATAAAGATCCCATGCTACACACCTGGTTTGACACTCCGGGGAGATATGATTTAGAAATTCAAAAACTCATTATGTACAATTATGAATGACATTAAAAAATTATGAGGTTAAAGTACTGAATAGGAAATATTATCATATATAACCGATATTAATGATTATACACTCATAATTTAGGATATAACTATAAATTAGAAGTTATTTTTCATGATTTTATAAGTTTTTCTTTTTTCTATGTTTATTAGTTATGGTGTTATTATATTTTTTTGTAAATGGTTGGAAATAGGAGAAACCACCCAAAAAACATAATAGGAAATGTGATTATTTCCCCAAATATGTTCCTACCCTCATAGGAGTAGGAGTTAAGAACATCATGTAAGTACTGGATCAACTGGATTAAGCTATGAATAATAACTTGAACCAAGTGGAACACCCTTCTTTTAATAGGAAAGATAATGTTGTACTTGAGTATTTTATTTGAAAAGGCCCCCTAGATTTGGTGGATCTTATGATCCTATCATATCTAAATAATGGATTAACTCAACTAAGAAGATATTCTTTTTCCTCTAATTCTTAGAACTAGAGAATGTTGTTCTGACCATTTATTTTCCAAGTAAATAAGGATTTTAATTAAAAATTAAATTACTCTTTTTTAGAAAATTATTTTCATAAAATGGAGTTAATTTTTGAATTATAAATATATAAAAATGTCTTGGGTGGTTTTTTGATTTTTTTTGAAATAATTGAATTTTTTTGGTGATTAGTATAATATGGAAATTTATAGTATATATACATTATAAGAGAAATTCACTATTTATTAAGTCATAGATGATGTAAGAACCTATATCCATAACTATAATTAATTTTTTAATATATTTTATTATAATGATCAAACTATTCATAGAATTGATCCAAAATAATAAACTAATGATTAAAAAATTGAGAAAACACCTCTCTCCTCCACTATAAATACCACCCCTCACACCATCTTATCCTTACACATATTAAGCATTGATCCTTGCCTAGATAATTCCCAATAATCTTCCATATCCCCTCCTTACATCCAAGTTGTATTGGTCTCATAAAAATACCATGCCTAGGTTCCTTGAGGAGGATCTAAAGAGGAGAATTCAAGAGGTAAATCTTCTCTTTTATTATTTTGATTTTCTTTCAACATCAAATTATTTTCTTATTATCTCATCACCTAACATAATTAAAATATAATGATAACTATGGTAAGTTAAATATAATGGAATTATATCATGTTAATGGAATATCTAACATTAAAATACTCCCTCTCTCTCTTTTATCTTAAAAATCAAATCATTTCCCGTGATGTGTCAGTTTACCGACATCGGTGGAGATGCACTTTCATTTTACATAAAAATATTCAAGTATATAAATAATACCATTAAATGTATTGAAAATAATTTTAAAGTATTTGTTTTTACTTATTTTTATGTTTTGTAATTATGTTATACTCATAACACTAATTGATAAAACAAAATGAGTTCCTTGGTTTGAAAAACCACTAAAATTAATATAAAACGATCCTCATTAACATTTATCCAATGAATAGTCCTAATTATATATAAAATAATTCCTCTGGACGATCATTTAAACATATAGATGATCTTTAATAACATATAATACAAATTCGGAATGTTTAACCTCATTTTAAATGAGATTTCAGTCATCTATACAAATGAACTAATCAGGAAAACTATGAAAACGAACACTCCCAAATGACAAAATTAAACTCTATAACTCATAAAAAGGACCATCAAAGAACTTAATAAAACTATAATGAATTTTATTTTTTCATAACAGGTTATGGAATTATTAAATAATTAATCTAATGTTATTATATAGTATATTAAAATGAATAAAGTGTTCAGACACTATGTAAGGGGGATTCTCAAACACAACTCTTGTTTTTTGGGTTTTCATTCTTTCACCAAATTTTTAGTATAGATATTTGATGCAACCGATTTGTGTATACATTTTCATACACTCTATTGAAAAATAAGAACAAGTTTTCAGAAATTACCTACTTCTTAGGGAACAAATAATTTGATTTTTGTGATCTTGTTCATTTCGAGGATATTTATGGCCAAATACACAAAATGGGGAAGAACTGAGCAAAGATTTACAACTACACGGCGTGTACATTCAAGCTCAGACATGGGTTGACTAGGTCAAGTACATTCCCAAGTAACTGGAATTCGGGGCACACCGTGTTCACACTAAACACGCTGTGTATACCATTCTAGAAGCAGTTGGTGGATGAGAAGAGTCTACACGCCCATGTGGCCGAATGAAGGGGACACACCGTGTTCCCATTATACATGAAATGTAGACATTTCTAGAAGAGGTTGGTGATGAAAAATGAGACTACACGCCATGTATAGTGGCTCTATACACTGTGTATATTCAAAAACCTGGTGGGGCCGTGTTACAAGTAAAAGAAGGCCTGTTAGGTCACCTACCAATGGAGAAAATGAAGACAAAAAAACGTTGAAAAAATTACAAGGCGTGTACTTTATCCACACACCGTGTACTTATTTTTTAAATAAAAGGAGGCCTTGGCCCACAAATCAAGGAGGGGAGTGGGTGTTAGTATTGTGTTGAGAAAAGGGTTGAAGTTCCAATGGAGAGACGCTCTGCCATCATATTACCGTCATTACATTGACTACTGAAGAATCATTTTCACCTCGATGTTCCAAGAATGATCACATAAAGTATCAAGAGTTTTGTGTTTATCATTTTCTATATGTGTAACTAAAAACCCCGTGTGTTGGGGTTGTGGGAGATGATGAGTTATAATTTGAATTAGTTTCTATGAATGTGTTTGTTCTATTAAACTCTTATTATTCTTCTTAAATCACATCATATTATCCCTATAAATTTTGTACTCAACCAAGGGCATATTTTTCAAGGATTCAAAATAAGCATACCGATGAATAATGTCATTACCATAGGAAGTATTCGTCGACTCAAAATGGACTAATCCAAATAAAGATATGTTAAACACTAACTACCGGACCAAGGAGTTAGTTTCTCCACCTCTAAATATAAATTTTACTAGACCAAGGGAAAATTATTACAAATTGAACCCAGAATGTTTTGTTATTATGAACAACCCAACCTCATAAGAAATTTTATTTTATAATGAACTTATCATAAATCCATAACCCCAACACATTTCTCTCTTTATTTGCATAAAAATCAATTTATCCCATACTTACATTCATTTTTGTTTAGAAATATGTTAAAACAAACTTAAAAAAAATTATTCTTTTTGAATCCAAAATAATCAACAAAAATCGACATTAAATTCAGCAGCCTTCACTAAAATAAAAACAGTAACTATGTTAAGAAAGATAATATAACTTCTTAATTCCCTATGTATCAACCCCTTACTGGTGGTATACATGTTAGGGTAAAAATAATTTGGGACACTGAAAACATACTTTCGATGAAACAACTGGCCAAATTTTGGCGCTGTTGCCAGGGAGTGCGGAATTTTTCACAATAGAGTGCTGCATTTTTCTTGTTGTCTGATTTCATTGATCATCCGCTATCTGGACAACAACATTCCACATCAGCTTAGTATCTGGTGAGAGTTGGAGGATCTTCTCAACCATACTCCCTTACTTTCGATCTTCCAGGTCAACACTCATATTTTTCGCGATTTATATTTGGTGTTTTTTGCCTCATTCGAGTTTGATAGAGTTATGTACTGGGAGACACATGGTGATGCGGTGCCCGTGGTTCAGTTCCGGCTGGGCTGCAGATGATTTTCCCTTCCCATGACCAAGTTTGGCCGACGGTGTCGTTTCTACCCTCATCCCATCACCCCACCCCCTGTTTCTACCCTGACCAGGCCCAAGCACTCTGAGCTCATTGCTATATGGTGGAGGATTGCTGGGTCTGACCACCACTACACCCCTACCTCGCAAAAGAGCACCCTTATAACTAACCCCATCCTCCTTTTCACCCACCAGTGGTTTAGCGCCATTTTTACCATGCCATGAGAATATAGTGGTCGTGACCGGTCGTGACATGGATCTCTTTACCTTTTTCATCCGACAGGACAACTCGGACCTCCCTTACCTCACCACCTCCTACTTCCATGCCATGTTTACTGGATGTTAGAGCAACCTGAACGACGAGTTTTACGCCACTCGCCTCGCCCACCACCTCGGGGTTTTTTAGCCTTCTCTACCCCATGAACTTTTAGATTCACCCCAGTGGATGGACTATCTCATGATTATTCACATGGGATCATCCCCGAAGAAGGGGGTGCCTACGTCCTTGCCTAGGCTTCACCCCGCCCACTTGTGGACCCTCCTGTACCCGCTGATGAACCTCCTCCTCTATCCCCACCCCACAAAATCCATCTTCCCCACCCAACCCCTTCTACTGAACCCAACTCTTCTAGCCTTCCTTCTTCTATACCACCACCTACCACTACCCCCTCTCCCTCGGTCAGTCTCTCGCTTTCCCCCAGCCTCGATAAGATGGAGCAACAATCAGTTTGTATCGACAGCCGCCAGGACTGCATGGAGCAAATGTTGGGACTTATTATTCCGCATCTTTGTACTCCACTACCCCTGCCACCTACCTCTGCCTCGGTTCCTGGCCCTTATACATCAAATCCACCAACCTTTCCTTTGCTGGCCACAGATTCCGTTCTACTTTCTATAGTAGGCCCAAATGCTGCTACTACTGATGTCGCAGCTGCTACCAGTCCCAAGAGTGCTTCTGAGCTTCCCATTCTGCGTCCAGCACCTGCGGCTCCTACTTCTTTGGCTTCACTTCTGGGTACAGATTCTGCACCTCCTGCTTCCATGGCTCCTGATCCTTCTCTCCTGGCTGGTTTTGTATTGGATGATTCCTCTTCAAAGGCAACCCCCTGACTATTTTTTTCCACCTAGTTTTCATTGTATATATTTTTGTGATATCCTGTTCTTATGCCTGTTATGTATGTTTGCAATTTTCTCTTTCTTCCCCCCTCATAGGTTCTCTGGCACGTATTGGGCTTCACTTTTACATCACATTACATTTTTTCTCTGCCTAGACATGAGGGGAGTATTATTTTTTCCATTTTTTACTTTTCTTCGTTAATTTACTTTTTCTTTACTTCCCCTCGATCTAGTCCCCTATTGTGTCCCCACAATTCCATGTTCCTCTTTTTCGACACATAGTGGACAACATGTGGTATTAAGTATGGGGGGAAAGGCGTCTTTTGACCACTTTAGTCTTTTCCCTTTTTACCGTTCTAGGAGACATAATTTTTAGAAGATATATTTTAATATGTGAGGATAGTTTTGGTTAATCATATTTTTCAATAATAAGCTGAAAGTGGAATTTTTTTAAAAATATTGCATTCTTATTTTGGTTCTTATGTATTTTAAAATGATTGATGATTTAATTTAAATCGCAACTTGTAATTCTAGGATAATTACATCAATTGGACTAATAAGTTATTTGCATGTCATGACCTGATTGTCTCTTTATTAATTTTCCCCACTCTTGAGAGTTATTTTAAACCTTTTTTCATACTCATTCAAATACCCTATTTCTTGAGAGATTCTTAGAATATATATAATTACCATAATTTACATGTTTTCTTTTTGAAACATGAATAATTTTTGAGTTACATTAAAATTATTGAGGCACTAGATTATTTAAACCTCTTTATCTTAAAACCTACCCTACATTTTATCTTCAAGAATCCCCAGAGACCATGAATCGCCTTTATAAGAAGCCATATTACAAGACTATTTCCCAACCTACCCTAATTATTTTATGATTTTCATGATTATTTATTTGAACTCAAAATAAGGGATTGAAAACACATGGATTAATTTCCTGAATTGTCATGAAATTAAGTATGGGGGAAAGCCTCTTGATCATTCGAGGAAAAAAGGGTTCCAAACCTCTCTTTGGGGAAATTATGAGAGGTATCCTTTGTAAAAAAAAGGTACAAACAAAGGGACCGTATACTCACTTTTTGGTTTGTGAACCCTACCTACTCAACTAAAGGAGTTGGTGAGATCATTTGAGCTTATTGAGGACGTTTTTATATTGAGAATAATTTTGAATACCATGGATTATTATTTAAAGAATTTAGACTCCTCTTTCAAGCCTTAGATTCATTTTTACATCTTTACCTACCAACCTTTTTCCATAGAAACATTTGATCCTTATTGTAAAGCCCTCATGATTTTTGTTTCTCAATTTTTCTGAAGTGGAAAACTATATTTCTTGCAAACCTATGAATAGATTGTGTATATCTTTGATTGAGCAATACTTTTATTTAAAATTTATTGAATGTTGAGTATATTATTGGTGAGGTAAATCATCAAGTGGCATGATTATTTTTGAAAGGTTGAAACATGTGTTAAAAGATGATGAAAGTAGTTATTTGAATTATATATGAGGCATGATTAGAATATCTCCTGGATTGAAACTGTTTTGTATTCCTTTTGAAAATTTCTCCTATAAAATATTATTTAAATTTATGATTAACTGAATTCCTTCCTTTTAAAATATAAACTCTTTTAATTAGATGTCGAGATTTTCTTGAGGGAATGTAAATGACTAAGTATGGGGGAGTTTGATGAAACTGATTTGTGTATACATTTTCATATACTCTATTCAAAATCAATAACTAGTTTTCAGTAATTACTTACTTCTTAGGGAAAAAAATACTATGATTTTTGTGATCTTTTTCATTTCTAGGAGATTTTGGGCCAAATACACAAAACGGGGAAGAACTGAGCAAAACATTACAACTAATGGAATGTACTTATATACACATCGTGTACATTCAAGGTCAGACATGAGTTGACCAGGAAAAGTACATTCCCAAGTAACCAGAAGCCGGGACACGCCGTGTTCCCACTATAGACGCCGTGTATACCATTCTAGAAGCAGTTGGTGGAAAAGAAGAGTCTACACTCCCATGTGGCCGACTGAAGGGGATACGTCGTGTTCCCATTATACACGCCATGTAGACATTTCTAGAAGTGGTTGGTGATGAAAAATGAGACTACACGCCGTGTATGGAGGCTCTACATGCCGTGTACATTCACCTACCTGGCGGTGCCATGTTCCAAGTCAAAGAAAGTGTGTTAGGCCGCCTACCGGTGGAGAAAATGAAGGCAAAAACACTTTGACAGAAGTACATGGCTTGTACTTTATCCACACGCCGTGTAATATTTTTTCTATAAAAGGAGGCCTTGGCCTCCGGACTAAGGAGGGGAGTGGGTGTTAGTATTGTCTGGAGAAAAGGGTTGAAGTTCCAAAGGAGAGATGCTCTGACGTCATACTACCGTCATTCCACCAACTATCGAAGAATCATTCTCACCTCAAAGTTCCAATCATGATCAAATCAGGTATCAAGAGTTTTGTGTTTATCATTTTATATTTGTGTAATTAAAAACCCAGTGTGTTTGGGTTGTAGGATATTATGAGTTGTAATTTGAATTAGTTTCTAAGAATGTGTTTGTTCTATTAAACTATTCTTATTCTTCTTAAATCACTTCATATTATCGCTGAAAGTTTTGTACTGGAACAAGGGAATACTTTTCACGGATTTAAAAGAAGAATACCGATGAATAATTTTATAACCATTGGAAGTATTCGTCAACACAAAATGGAATAATGAAAATAATGATCTTTTAAACACTAACTACTAGACCAAGTAGTTAGTTTCTTCAGTTCTAAATATAATGTTAACCGGACCAAGGGAACTTCATTACAAATTGAACCCAAAGTATTGGGTTATTATGAACAACACAACCTCATAAGAAATTTGATTTAATTATCAACTTATCATAAATCCATGACCCCAATGAATTTCTCTCTTTATTTTCATAAAAATTAATTTTCCCATACTTACTTTCATTTTGTTAAGAAATTTGTTAAAATAAACTTAAAACCAATTACTCTTTTTGCATCGAAAAAAAATATACAAAAAATGACTCTAAATTCAGCAGCCTTTGCTAAAATAGAAATAAAAAATAAGTTAAGAAAGATAAAATAACTGTTAAATTCCCTATGGATTGACCCCTTACTGGTGCTATACTTTTTAAGGTAAACATAATTTAGGACACCGAAAACATAACTTCGGTGAAATGACTCACCAATATTACTTAAAAATAATTTCATCACCATTATCTTTCCTTTTCTAGAAAATTCAGTTTTTCTACTTGAGTTTATGAAAAATACAATGTTTTCCAAAAAAACGATTTTTAAAAAACACCTTTTACACCTCAAGATTCCTTCTTCTTCACATAAGGTTGATGATTGTTATTAAAAGTATGTTATTCCATATTTAATTTTGGAACCCAAAATTTATGAATGTATACTTATGAAATGAAACCCATTCCATTCCAGAGGTTATTTTATGTCGATTATTGTTATGTGTTATATGTGGCATGCTTGATAATATAAATTTTGTGATGTGACAAGTGCACACTAGAATTATATAGTGAAATGTAAATGTTATTATTTGAAAAGTGCACTAAGAATTATATAGATCTCCAATTCATTGGGTAATGTGAAGAACCTCACGAGAAAAGTTAAATATGCATGAAAATGATTCTATGTTTTTTTCCAACTATTTATGGTAGTTGACCACTAAAACATGACGTTTCATTTTATGCATTTCCAAATTATATGACTTTATCTAATTCCTCCTCTCATGATGATGATTTAATGATTATTCTCACCCCATGTCATATTGCTTAAGGTTATTATCTATCCTATTTTTGTGATTTTTTGTGTCACCCCATTTTTATGTATATACTATGGTGAAAACATGTACTAAGGAGAGCAGAAAGGAAAATAAGAAGCTAGAGGAGAAGGAATTAAATAAATGTTTATGTTTTATGTTTTAAAAGTTATGCCTGGTCATAATTTTCCGAATACACTTAACCTTTCTATCCTCATAATATAATGTTTTTATGTTGTTTATCATTTAAATTATGTAATATTAATGTAAGAAAAATCAGGGTCACAATATTAGCCAAAATTACTCACCAGAAGGTGAATTTTTTATAGACCAATAAATGTGAAGTGAACTTTAAAAAGCTGAAAACGAGTCTTATCACTACCCCAGTAATCATGATTACCTCATGTGGGGAAATTTTTGTGGTATATAACAATTCTTCAAAGAATGTATTGGGTTGTATACGAAGATACATTGATAAAGTGACAGCCTACACTTCAAGAAGTTGAAAATTCATGAAACAAATATCCAACACATGATTTGTAGATAGCGGTAGTGATATTGAATTTAATATTTAATGACATTATATCTATGAGAAGTAGTGTGAAATATATATGGATCATAAGAGCTTAAAATATATATTCACATAAAATGAGATTAATTTGTGCTAGAAAATATGGTTATAGATGATCAAGTATTATGATTTCTCTATCGATTACCATCCCCGGAAAGAAAAAATGTTGTAGATGATCTAAGTAGAAATGATCTAGAAAAATTATCAAAAATGGTAATTGAGAGGGATCCAATATTCTTATACATACAATAGATAGACATAAGAATTTTGATAGAAGGAACATCATCATTCATTTCTAAAATGATTGTTTAACCACCCCTTATAGAGAAGATAAAGGATGATAAAATATATAATGTGTAATTTTATAATAAGGTGGAAGATATAAGAAAAGGGAAATCATTGGAGTTCAATATTAATGAATAAGGGTTTGTAATATTTGGGTCGTAACTTTGTGTACCATCATATCTTGATATAAAAAAAATTATTAAATGTTTCACATAGCTAGCCCTTCTCCATCTACCCAGGGAGGTTAAATATATATCAATATTTCCAAGAGAATAATTTGTGGGAAAATTTAAGGAAGGATATTGTATAAAATACATCAAAGTGTCTGGTATGTAAAAAATTGAAGGGTGAAGGTAAAAAGTCTAATGGGATGATGCAACCATTACCCATACATATATGGAAATAGGAAAACACCACCACATAGTTTGTTACTAGTATTACAATGACATTAGGAGAAAATAATTCCATAGGGGATATGGTGGATCATATTTCAATGAATGAATAATTCATTATAATTTGATAGGACTTATCACTCAATCAACATACAATGATATAAATTAGATATGTGGTGGGGCTATATGAAGCACCACTATCAATTGTATTTGTCTAAGATCTAATATTTACATACTGGTTCTGAATGAATCTCCAACATGATCTAAATATTTAGTTGATCTACAGTACAACTTATCACCCTCAAATTGATATCCAATCCAAGAAAACTATTCAAATACTAGAAGACATATTGAGATCATACTCAATGGACTTCAAAGGAGTATGAGATCAATATCTTCTTTTTCTTGAGTTCTCATACAATAATAGTTTTCACTCAAAAATAATAATGGTCTTTATGAATCCATTTATGGGATGAGATATATAATACTTGTGTGTTAGGATGAAGTTGGTGAACACATGTTTTGGGACATGAAATGGTTGAGGAAATTGTTGAAAAGGTACATACCATTAAACAACACATTTTGACTACTCATAGTTAACAAAAAAGATATTATAATAATAATTGATGAGACCAAGAGTTTGAGGTTGAGGATAAAGAATTTATACTCATATATCTATGGAATAGAGTCATGATATTTGGGAATAAAGAGAAAGATAATCCCTAAGTACATCAACCCCTTTGAGATTATGAATTTTATTAGAGTTGTGGATTATCAACTAGTACTACCACTAACCCTTTCTCTAATACATGACATATTAAATTTATCCCTCTTATGGAAATACATACCAGATCACCCATATGTACTAATTTTATATGTGTTAAAGTTGGAAAATTATATCTCTTATGAGTAGAATATATTGAAGATATTTGAATATAGATATAATGTTCTACATAATAATAAATCTCACCTGGTCAAAGTACTATGAAAGAAACATAAATATGAAAATAAAACATAAAAACCAAAGGAATCGATGAAGAAGAAGTACCCTCACATATTTTGATCTTAGTATATATTTTAAAATTTAGATAGAAAAATTCATTAATGGGGTAAGAATGTATCAACATGCGATTTTAAATTGAAAATTATGTTCGATAGTGTATACAACACACAACACCAATCCTAAAACAACAATGATTATTTAAATATGACCATTATATCATAGACATTAAATTAGATGGTATGAATAATTTTAATTTATGTATGAAATATATATAAATTAACTACTCAATATTAATTTATTGAAAACTTATTAGGAAATAATCACTCAATTTTTAAATTATGACATGTTAATCTCCAAAAAATATGTTTTCTTAAACAATGATTTTTATTGATTTTTGGGAGAAAATATTTCAATTATTTTTTGTAAATTTTAGAAAAAATATTTAATAAAATTAACATCATTTTTAAAATTATAATATTAAACTTAACTTAGTGTGAATTGTTTTTATATTTTTTGAAATGATTGATTTTTTAGTGAAAAGTGAAACGAATAATGCTTCCAATACATTCATTTATTTTCATTAAATAAATTAATTTAAAAGTCCCATTATATTTTGAATTTTATATTAAAGTGAATTATAAACCATTTTATTTGAAATAAATTATTAATTTCATTTGAATCTGCAATTTTCATGATTTTGGTATAAGTTTATTTAATGCTTAAAAACACAATTATCTTAAAACTGTTTTATGCCCATAAAGCATATCCATGTTAATTAATTAAAATAACCCATAATCATTAATTATTTAAATATAATTTATATACTATATATTTATTTATATAAATTTACATTCATATAATTATTATTTCTAGTCATTTAGTTAATATAAAATCAAATATTACTAGAAAAATGCATTTTACTGAAAAACTATTTATCGTTGTGTTTTATGGGTTTAACATTAAATTAAACCCTAATAGTAATAGGAATTGATTTTGATAAATTTTATTATATATTTGGAATCAAAATAATTAATATTATGTACTAGTAAACCCCTAATATTTTGTCACAATGAATAGTAAAAATAATAAAAACTTATTAACATGGTTAAGGTTAAAACATGTTTGTTGGGGGTTAAACTAATGTGATGAGGGATAAAATGACCAAAAAACTTAATAATTTTTTTTAATAACTATATAGTGACCCTATATCATCTAATCATTGGTCATAGTCCATTTTTATCCATTTTTTGTGAATATTACATTTATAAATTTTATTCTTTTCAAAAATTCCCCAAAGTTATAAGAGAACACCTCATCTATTCTCCTCTACACACTTAAAAATCGTATTAGTTCAGCCAATACCTGACCAAATACATTCCATAATTCCATTAAAACATCCTAGAATTATTTTTTTGATTATTAAACCACCCTATGAAGAATATTGTAGTAATCCTAAAGAGATTATCTGAAGAAGATGTATCATTCTTAACCATGTATTTTTTTGATTTATTTCATTTTCCACCTCTTTGAAATATTATTTTTACATATTAATATAATAAAATCTATATATTTAAAATACTTATATTCTATTATTTTAATTTAAAAACATTAATCCCTCTCTTATTTCTTAATATGTGAAATGAAACCATCATTCCTTGGTAAGATGGACTACAACCTCACGAACTGATGTAATTCATTCTCCATCATCACCTCTCACAGATGTTTATGATGATGGATTTAATATATATATATATATATATATATATATTTCACATTTATATATCTAAAAAATTACTATATAGTATATTTTCTTACCTTTATATTCATTAATATATGATAACATCATTTTTCCCACTTGTGGATTACCACCTCCATGAAGCGATGTGTTTCATTTTTCATTAATGAGTCACATGAATGGTACATAAAAGTATATTTAAAGAAATAATAAGATATTTATGATATAATTATCAATATTTAATGATAAAATAACACTTAACTTCTTTAAATCATGATTATTAATAAATGGAAATGTTACACATGTATACGTACAACCTAATATCTCTACTATCATAATATAGTTCATTTTTCATAACTATTTTTCATAATTGGTTTTAAAATTACAATTGATATATAAAAATGATAATTATTTCATTAATATTATTCTTGATATGATTAAATAATAATCTATTCTACCATATTCAACTTACAAAATAGATTTTGGAGATATGAGTTTGATATATAGCATCATAACATCCGACATGAACCAAAATGATTAAGTAATTGAATATAACATGATAATAAATAAAATAAAAATAATAATAATCCTGAAAAAGATATTTAATAAAGTTAATAGTTAACATAGTTTTATTATTCATGAAAATGAATAACATATATGATGAGTCACACTCAAGGTAAGGGATCTATCGAAACCAACTTTTTTTTTTCAGGTTATGACCATTCTCTCTCTAGCTCACTTTCTATGTCTCTTTAAAGTTATGAAATTTTATAAATTATATATATTTTTCTCACATATATACATATTTTATTATACATTCCTATTAGTGGTTAATACATGCCTTATGTTCATTTCTCAAATTCCTTTGTTATGAAATTTCATTTAATTATGATATGTGGAAATATTATGCAATCCTTTTTCTTTCTATGGGTAATTATTATATTTATTCATTATGATCATTTTATTCACACATAATCATTTACATGTTATTATGGGTGTTCCCGGATATCAATCCAATGAATTGGGTAATGCTTTTGTCTCATTAGATATTATGTATGGGATTTAGGGAGTAAACCTAATCTTATATGGGACATTGTGCACCATCTGATGTTATCTAATATGTTATAATTGACTTATTATTATGTCATTTTTATTTATTATAACACATTTCCTACATTTCTATGATCTTATGGTATCATATTCATTATTTTATACTTCCATTTGATTACTTACGAGGCTTATTTTTTATGACAATATGTTATTAAATTGACTCACACATTATGTTTCCTTATAATGTTTATTCCCATAAAGGGTTTTTTATGTTACCCATTTCTTTTTTGTATTTCTCCAGGTTTTCCTACACATTTTTTGGATATCAAATGGATTTAGGATATCATTATGGAGAATAAAATGAGGATGTCATTTTTCAATCTCTTTTCAATGTATTATGAATCTATTCTTTCGAAGAGACTAGGCCTCACAATATTTGGGTTTCACTTATTGGATATTTATTTTAAAAATCATATAATAATATTTGCAAAAGTTTGGGGTGTCTATAAAAATTCACACTCCTCTTCACTCAAAACTAATTATACATGAATTTCCTATCTCTATCCCTATATAAATCCTCCCAGTTGTTCCAAATATCTTAATAATATCCTCATAATATTTTAAAAGTTCAATATAAAGCCAAGGGATAGTCTCCTAATCTTTATTCAAGTAAATGTTCTGAATTTTTCCTTTTTTATGTCCTAGTTTTCAAATTGTAATATTTTATACACATCCCTTTTAGAATCCTTATTATTTCCAGGTAATTAGATACCACCTTTCACTCTCATTAAATTATTCCATGAATATTTATGTACAACTATTATGTTTTTGATTTTATCCTAGTATTTTCAATGCCAAACCTTTCTATAGTGAATAGCCATCCATATTTATACTCAAGGGTATTCACCTAGATGTGAAAAACCATCATTGATTGGGGAATTCCATGTACTCAACCATGGTGTTAAAAGTGACGAAAGATGTTCTTATGTTGTATGATATACATGGAATAAACACTTATGCACATGATATGAATGTGACAGGTGTTACCAAAATTATATATTCTTCCATAGAGTTGGGTAAAATTTCATCTCCTGATATACCATATATGGTGCATGAGAGATTATCCTAAGAAATCTATGTTATGATATCTAGATAGTTGTCCTAGAGTTATGTTTATTATTTCATGTTTTATATTGTTTCTATATTCCTTATTTTTCATTACTATTATCATCTTATACTATGATACTATGTTCATGATTATGAATATCACATTTATATTTCATTATGTTGTTCCTATTAACTCATATTTTTTAATCTACCATATATAATGCCTTGATTATTATTTTAATGTGATTTATAGATCACCTATTATATATATACCTAGGTTAACCTATGTAGTATTAGAAGATCAATGGATTTTAAGGTCTTGTTGTGGAGTTTGAAATAATTTCATTTTCTTTTGATTTAAAGTTAATTTGTAATTTATCTAATTTCCGAAATCTACTAGGCCTATTAATCATATGGGATTTTATTATATGACTATTTATATATTATATATTGGAAAAAAGTGTAAAAAATACATGATATGTCATATATGTGGTTTGAAAATAAGGGTAAACTTAATCCTCTGTAAATTGGTACTTTTCCCATTTTAGAAAGAATTGGATTTTCCTTCTACCATCTCACTCTTCCATTCAGACTCTCTAAAGAGAACGATTTTTTCAAAGTTTCATTGTTGAGGAAATACACACTAGACTAAACACATATACTCATCACTAAGGGAATAAAATTAAAACCTCACTTATCTTATAATGAATAGCTTGTCAAAATTCATGGCACAAGAGGCCAAGACTTTCAGAATCAGACAACGTGATTGGGGAAATTTCTTTTGATAAATCACAAGTTAGAGGTGGAAATGTGGGAACCAAAAGAGTTATAAATGAATAATTACCCATAATTGTTGATGATATGATGTCTATAAAATTTATAGGATGAAATTATTTATGTGGGGAGAATGTAATACCCTAGAAACAACTTGATAAGGTAGACATTATATCCTAAAAATTATCACATAATAAAAACTCTATCATAATAAAAAGACCCTTTATTTATATTTATAAGTTAAATTTATAAATTATAAATTATATATTTGATAAAAAGGATGTAATTTTTTAATTTATGATAAAAAAAATCAGAATAGGGTAATTTTTTATATTTATCTAAAATAATTAATGTTTAATTGAATAGTAAAAAATACATTTTTTAATAAATCTACAATGTTTATGAATATACCAAGAACAAATTTTGTCATAAATAATTTTTATTTCACACCCATTTCCATGTAAGTTTCCTATGGGATTTCCTTGTGGAATCAGAAACAACCAATGGTTTCTATATCCATGATGCATACCTTCTTTTCAATGGTAGATAATCACTAGGAATCTTTTAAATGATGCTTAGGGACTCTCAGTGGTCAAGAGGATGAAAGGTCAGGCTCATCTCACTGTTTTGGGGGGATTTTTTTGACTAATCTAGGAATCTCATATTTTTTTTCATATTAATGAATCCTTTATAAAACCTAATATAAGACTTGTCACCCTTCCCAAATGAAATAAATCACATATACATTTGAGATTAACCATTTATATTTATGAAACGATCTCTATTAATATAACCATCTATATGTATCCAAGGAGATCCCTTGAGAGAACCATCGGTACATATTCTAGGTTGTCCATATTATCTCATTATTTACTTCTTCATGCATTATTTTAATGAATTACGATTTAAAACCCCATAATTGGGTACTTTGGGGTTTATTTATATCCTGGGAGGTGGTTGGAGTTTTGAATTCTATACTGGGACTATGAGAAGGGTTTTATATATATCCTCATAAAGGGAATCTAAGCCCAGATAGTTTAGTGTCACTTAATGGGAAACATCATACGTTTTAGGTTCATGTGATAAGGGATATACCATCTAATTTAACTTCATATGGCAAGGAAATATAGGAGAAATGTGCTTGTTTAAGGATGGTGTGAGACTTATGCAAGATCATACCTTTATGGTTGATCCCATAAGGAATATTAATTGATGGTAATGGATTTATCTTACAAGGTATATGGACATGGGAAGATAGTTCTCATTGCGTATATAGGCTAATAAGAAGGAAGTGATGAGACATGTAAATAATATGGCCCGCAAGAAGGAGATTTGGTCCTATTAGAAATATGTCCTAGTGAGGATGATATTAGTTTAAAGGTGTTGGGTTTTAACCTCGAGGACGGTTCCTATGTATCCAATTAGGATGAGAATCAATGTCTTAAGTAGTTTAAAGATTATGGGACTTACACTTGAATTAGAGTCCCATTGGAGAGTTTGGATCTGGTATGTATCATGATTACTATTGATATATGTGCCTATGTTATTCATGAATGATGTGAGAAACAAGAGCCAGTATAAGACCACCACATCACACAATCATATATGGGAGGTGCTTGTACTTGAAATCGGAATCCCAATGGTTGAACTTTATTTCTTATCTACTTGTGTATGAGGGTAAAGATATAGATGGAATAAAAAATATTATATCTTTTAATAAGGGATAAGGGATTAATCTAGGTGGGATTTAAATTTTAGATATTTTTGCTCCATCCACTAGTGGATGAGGGTGAGGCTTTGATGAAGAATTCAAGAAGAAATATGGGATTTACCAATTCTTGTATTCTTAACTTTTTATAAACCCCACCAGAGAGATTACACATATTAATGTATGGATGGATTCACTTCACATTTTTCGGTAGCATGCATGAATGGATGCTGCTTCTAAAACTACATCCACCATCCCTAAGTCCATGTTCTTTATTTCCAAAGAAATGAATGATTATTAACATTATGAGGTCCCTATCTATTAGGGAGGTAAAATAAAGGGACTCTATTTACCATATGAATTCATTATTATGAGGGAACACTAATGTTTCTATACTCTATTCAAATAGATCTAGCGATTTGGGAGGAATAATTCAAAATTAAATTTATGTATATGTAAAAGAGGGTCACATCGCATATGTAAAATTTAGGGGAACTGAAGGGGATATTATCAAGTGGGACATGGGTCTAAGAGGGCGATTTTCCTAGGAAATACTTGTGTCATTTGGGTGTACATTTCCCATGTGATACTTGGACAGACCAGAGAGTACCTCAACCATGTGGTACATGGGGGTTTAGAGAGTACCTCACCCAAGTGATACATTGGCGAACTAGATTGGACTTCTTGAGAGGATAAATAACTAGAAAACAAAACACAGTTTAGTATTTTTTCCTCAAAATCTATGTTATCATCAGGTACTCTTGGATGGATAACACTTAAGTTTTGATTTAAATAGTGGTCTTTCACCCTATTATGTTTGGACAAAGGGGGTGTAGATACTCAAATAAGTATTTGGTGTTTTAAAACTTTGGGTAACTCTAGTACAATTACCCTTCTATTAATTCCCGATTATTTAGTAGGCTAAAAATATACTTGAGGGTTTGTGGTCTTGGGAAAGAAGATCTTCGAGTTGTATCTCGGTCTTCCAAGAGTGTAAAATTAGAAGCCCAATGGTCTTATTTATTGTAAAAAATAGGACCCTAGGAAAAGGAATAAGATCAAACAAGTTAATCATATAGATGGATCATATATTTTTGGCTTTCAGAGTGTTGGATCAAACATATATTATGTAAGTATTGTGAAAAAGATTGGCTTGTGCAGACTCTAATGGTTTTATAGGAGGTGTATTTCATTCCCTATATCCCTCTTTTATTTCACATCTTTGTGATATTTGGAATTTTAATTTAATACCTTGTTTTGAAATGGGATCAGAAGCACTTATAAAATATTTTCTATGATAAAATATGTATTTATGGAGTAAAACCAAATAGTTCAAAATAATATTTATAATACCCATGTTTAACATTCTATAAACTTATGTTATATTTTATGATAAAAGAAACTAATTTTCCTCTTTTATTTTAGTTAAAATTTTGGTTTTTTATTCATTTAAATGAATCATTAATTTTATAATAAATAAAATTATATTATTAAAATATAAAACATTGGTAATTTTATTATACACCTAAATTATAAGTTCAAAAATACACTTTTTTAAAAATTGGGTTTTACCCGTTACATGAATTGATTTTAAAATTAAATTTTACCTCACAAAGAAATATTATTTTATAAAATAGATAACATATTTATAATTATATTTTCAAAATTACATATGAAGTATTATTTTATTTTTAGGCATCAAAATTAAACTACTTACGTACTAATTAATTACTTAATTTAATCAAAAAAAGGTAAAAGTGAATAATCAACGAGTAAAATACCTGAAACATGTTTGAAAATAAATATTAGAGAATATATAATCCTTATAACACCCCAAAATTCATTAATTAACACTTTACATTCATTAATCCTTGAATAGTTTCATTCGATCAGTTAGAAAGTTATGGGAATTTACAAAAATCTTATTTTGTTAACTTGTAAAAGGGGATCACTTACACCACCTAATGATACAACCATTCCATTGAATTTCCTATGTTAAATCTAAAATTTTATTCCTACTATACGAGACTACCAATTTCAGAATCCTATTCTCTTAATTATTTTAGCTAAGGTATTTATTTCCAAGGAGATTTCATTGATAAATCTCAAGTTCTCAACATGGATGTTTCTTACTGCTTACAATTTTCTTATTAATCTTCCACTAACAATTTTTTTCCAACCTAATATATTGAAACCATTATCATTAATACACTATTTTTTATATTATTCTATCAACCATTATTTTTACCCATTCCATACACTAATAAAAAACAACATTGATCATGTGTATTTGTGGACTAGAACCTCAAAAAAGTAATGAGGTCTGTTTTTCATAATCTCATATTAGGGTAAGTAATTAGAATATATTTTATTAATGAATATGACTCTAATGTCACATTTATGTTTCTAAAATTATAATTAATAATATTACTTTATTATATCTCATTATTTGAGAAATGGAAATATTAATCATGCGAACATGAAGACTACTGATGCAATGAAAAAAATTATTATTTCATTTCCACCCATAACAGATGGTTCTATTAATTGACTTTATGAAGATATATGATATTTAGGATATGTTTTAGATTCTAAAAAAGTTATTAACATTTCATAAAATCCACTCTTTACTAATTAAATCAATATACCACACTCCCATTCGAGTTGGTTTTACCACCTATGTGAATTATTTTATAATGTTTACATTATAAATTAATATGGAATATTATATAATGATAATATCATTTAATAATTACTTAATTAATATTTTTTAATGATTCTTTAATGGTCTTATTACTATTTAACATATTTATTTTCATATCCTTTTTTATCATTAATCAAGATGAAACTAGTTCATCATAATTTCAATTTTCACATAACCATACACTTTTATTTCACCTAATGAAAATAGATTCATCGAATCATTAGTTAAAATTATTCTAACATTAATAATTTTGGAATCACGAACTGTGAATCCATAAAAAATATTCAACTTCACCTTTACGAAGCTTGTACAAAATAAACATGTGAACCAACAACATGTGATGATGAAAATAAATTATAACTAAGTAATGTATTATTAATAAATGAATATAAATGAATGTTGTAAATAAATATAATATAGTTATTTTGATTATATATTAGATTAAATAAAATTTTGGTATCTCAAGAATAATGGTAATGGTTTCCACATATCAATTTTTATTTATTATGATATGATTTGGGTCCACCATTTGATTACTTTGTGTGGTATATAAATTGGAATGAAAGTATGTTAATCATATTCTACATTAATTCCAAGGGATTTATGAGTATATATCATTATCCCTCCCTCATATTATTTTGAAACATGATTTACCAAAACCATCACAAAACCCAAACTTCTTCATAGTGTAAAAACCATCTTAATGTTTTGGTAAAGTAAAAGTGTGAGTAATTTCATTTTGATTACATCCCTGTTTAGATAATGGAAAGTGGATAAAGCTATGGGATAGATGAATCTATTTGTTATAACCCTGAAAACTGTTGTATTAGTATAACTCTATCTTCACATGATGCACATTCAGCGTTACAAATACTATACACTTGGATATATACTCCCATAAGACAACATTTGGATAATTCACATGTTCTTACAAACCATAATGAAGGATTTTTCTACAATTTATATGCTCTCCAACAATTAAATAATATAAAACTAAATTACTATATTTTAATGAAAAAAAATGGTTTTAAATTACTACTTTCCACTACCTTTTCTTTATTTATTTGATAACGGTACATCCCATTTCATCGAGAATGTTCTTATGGTTGTATATTCACATTTTGAGCACATGATTAAATTGAATATGGAAATGTTAACAATCAATATTTTTACTATTTTTGATATGGATAACTTCTGATTACTCAACCATAATCTTGAACTAGTTTTCTAATAGGACATTGAGATATGTATTTTTTATTCATCCACCTTATTAATTTGGATGGGTTATGATTATGTTATCCCTTTTTTAACATGGAGAACAATACTAAAAGTTTATATGACTTTATTATGGAAAATATGTTTTGTAATGTAAGTATGCATGGTTTTTTATTTGTATCTTTTATATGGTGAATTCATTAGACTTAAATAAGTGATGGGTGTGGCCCGCCATTATATAACACATTGAGGCATTAGTTGGTCTCATGATTCATAAGGTCAGGGTATTTGGCGTATGCCTACCCAAAGAAAACATTATTTTTTTAATTATATATTTGATGGAAATAATTATATCTTGGTTGTGAACCTGATTATAAGAATGATTTATTTACCAAGACCTTGATGATAAAGATCATGATGTTTGACACTATTAATTTCTTTAATGTGAATCTATTTATTTTTATCTATGATATTATTTTCATTTCTACAATATCGTTAGAAATTATTTATGTTATAAATATTTATTATTAGGAATATTTATGGATTATTAACAATTTTGTAATGTTTATGCCTATTATGGTAGCATCTATTGTAATTATACCCTTAGTAAGTGTTTGAGATCACCAATTATTTCTTTCTATCCCATACATACCTAGAAGTAATATATTATTAAATTAATGGATGCACTTAAAGGAATAATAAATTTGAGAATTTTTTATGATATATTTTGATGTTAAAATGTAATATTGAAATAATATATGTATTTAGTGTCATAAGACATATTAAATGTTTTATATGTTGTGATGTGATTCATTTTATCTTATACCAATGCAATAAAGAAATGAAAAAATCCATGTTACCGGTGCCAAGGAGTTAAAATTGGTATCAATGTTTTTTAATTAGTAACTTTGGGAATTAGATTTTAGAAGTACCTAGATATCATTAGAATTATGTTAAAACCTTAGGATGCCTGAGCAATTTTACATACTTTATGACTGTTATTGATAAATATTCAAAATGTTATGATCTAATTAAGTATATTACATTATTTAGAGATGGAACCTAAATAGGGGAAGGGAAATAGAATCAAAACACATAATCATAATATGGATTTATTTTTTGATAAATTCAAAATATATGGTGTTGGAACAGAGAAAATTATGGCTATATTAGGTTAGTTGACTCAAATTATGAAAAATAACCTTACATATAAGAAGAAACCTAAAAATCCACAACCTGGTTCCATAATATTGGCGCAATTAATATAACAACAACCTCCATCATTTAATGAGACCAAAAATACATTATTACTTGAATAATGGATCATGTTACTAGATAATATATTTTTCTCATTGAAACCTATGGTTGGATGGCGCCAAACATTCGATTGAGGTTGTCATTTGTAGGTGCATTTAAATCAAATAAATAAATTGTTTGTTTGTTTGTTTTATTAAATGAACTAATTAAATACACTATAAATAACCTATTATGATGAGATTTCAAGGGTTAGATGCATAACAATTTCTAGATTTGAGAAGCGGAGGACATCGTACTTCATTGTAAAACCATCATCGAATGAAGATTGATGATAGAATCAAGGTTGATAAAAAGTCAACGAACATAAAAGATACTCCCCATAATAGGAAAACAAATTATTCACCAAATGATCGCACTATAATAAAGGTAGAGATTATCAAATTTTGATTTATTTCCTTGATTAAATATTTGATAATGAATATTTTATTATCTTCTTTGGATTTTGTATATTCATACCCTTATCTTGAGATCATTATTGGATTAAATTGTTTATTCAATTTATTATTTCTTACGCCATGATCTCACCAAGGATTACCTATTTTAAAATTATTGTAAATGAAAACTTGTTCAATGATTTTTATCACCCTCGTTATGAATATTGTCCCCCATCGTGCTTCATGTTCTTCACCGTTTCCTTATGGGGTCATGGTTTGAATTTACCAGTGTGGCTTTGACCATGATCAAATCTTCATATTCATAGTGGCTGTGTGAATGAGGATTGGGATAGCGATTTAAGGATGGGTCAAGTTTCATCACATGATTTGGGTGATAAATCCCATAGATATGGGATCTGAGATGACTGAAGGGTGATAGATATCATGTTGGGCATACAAAAAACCTCTATGTTTGATCAAGATTCAATTTCTAGCCACCAAAGGGATAAAATCAACAATCACAGGAAAACCCAAAAAGTTTTGGGTGGTCAAATAGTGGGAATAACAGTGGAAGATTCATATATGGAATCTTCAAGAAGACTATGAATTTATATGTAAATCTTAACTATGCGGCATGTAATAGGATGAAAACATATACTCACCCAGATACAACATCTAGTATTTCATGAAAAAGATAAGGATAACACACTATGTGGTTGTTCCACATTATGTGTGGCCATACCCAGATAGTCATGCCATATTCCAACTGCACACAACTAGAACCCTTTGTGGGAGGACACTCCATTTACATTGGGAGTTTATAGGTATGTGCTGGTACTCATGCATGACTAAGTATATGGACAGGTACACGACATGACCTGATAGACTCGGGCATGGCTAGGAGAACATGTGCAGGGCTTGGGTTTCCATGACATGTTGTGTGGGCCTCATAAATGCCATGTATGGTTTCATTCCCACTAAGCTGTGTCTAGAGGATGACACAACCAAAAAAACAGAGTTGGTCTGCCTTCCATGTGATCCCCATACAAATTGTGTAACCCCATTTTTTGGAACTTCTACCTCTAATATCTCCTATGATTTAACTCATATTTTTGTCTGAGAGTGGCCTATCATGAGTGTTTTTAAACATAGAATGTGATGGTGGTATTTTTAATGAATTTTAATATATGATTTGATATTTTTTGAGTTGGATTCATATTTAGGTGACACATGATGATGGCAGTGATCAGAAAAGATCATAGGGGAGTTTAGATAGAGATGGTAGTCCTCTATCACATCAAATCATGAGTCCTATATCCATAGAGATAGTACTCCCTTGTCATACCAGGTAATGGGTCCATTATTCTCATTGTGAAGATATATACAATACTTCCCTATTGCATAATGGAGCGGGTCCTCTATCCATAAAGATGATACTCCATTATCAGACCAAGGAACAAGTCTTCCATAATAGTTATCCAAATATAGATGCTTCTCCCCTATCTCACCAGTGTGTGAGTCCTTTATCCATGGAGATGATACTCCCCTTTGACATCAGGGCATGGGTCGTCCATACTTTTTGTTTAGAAAGAGATGGTACTCACCTATCACACTGGGGTGATAGTCATATATCTATAAGGGGGTCCTCCATATTTTGTACTCATATTTAAAGAGGGTACTTCCCTTTCATACAAGTGAATGAGTCCCCCATATTCTATACAAAAATATAGAGATGGTACTCCCATACATGGGTGTGGGTCCTCTATATACTCAGTGGAATCCCCGTATTGTATTAGGGTGTGGTTCCTTAGTCTTTTGAATATTTGTTTTCCTCGAGCTATGGAGCATTGGAAAGGTGTGAGATATCCTCATGAATTCTTCAGATATATACAAAAGATTATGGGAATTGACGAGGGACCTTTGGAGCTACAGGTAGACCCCTTATACTCAGCTATCCTATGAGATAGAGATCATCTTTCTCTATCATCTAATTTTATTATATAAGCAAACACACACCCAATATTTTGTAATCCCTAGAAGTTATTACATGGTTGGATTTTAATCTAGATTATAAAGTCTTTTATTATTATTCATCTTCACTTTTTCATGTAAATTGTTAGGTTTATGTGTACAGGTAATATAGGAAAAGACCACCCATTTTATTTATTATTTATCAGTTATTGTTTTTATCCCCCAACCTACAGATGTGGGCTTGGGGTTGTGGTGGTCCAATATTATATTAGCCAGGCAGGTCTCAGTGTGGTATCAAAGGTGGTTTGACCTCAGGATTGTGTTTGGTGTTTTTCACTTATGAGGTTTGGTTGGGAATTTAGTAAAATAGTGTGAAAGTGTTTCAAAAATGGATTTTAGGCTAGGGAACCTAGTGTTTGTGTAATGACTAGTGTATCCATTCACCAAGACTCAGAATACCTTTTTGTCGACTTGATATACCATGGAATTGGTTGCTGGGAACATTGGTATAAGCATCAAATATGATTGAGTCCATTGACTGTCCTTCTTGATTCATCTCCCCAATATATATATTCTCATTTGATCGTGATGCGTTTTGATTACTTTAAAAGTTTATTCAAAATGAAAAAAATAGGTTTCCAGTTTAGAATATTAACGATGATCTGAAGAGTGATGAGGTGTTAGTTTAGGGGATATATCAAAAGATATTTCCTACAATCAGGCAGGTGGAAACACCTATGTATATTGAGAAGTAGATTGTACCACCAAAATAAGCTAAGCATATATGTAGGACTAACACACTTTATGTGTTTTGGAACCATAGGCCACTTAGGTAATGTGGTGATCCAAATATCTAGGAAGGGGAAGATTGTCTTGAGACAGTAATCCATGTTTTCAAACGTGTGCGAGCCTCAACTAATTGGATAGTTATGATGATATTCAATATTTTATATAGAGTAGGTGGGTGTGGGTGGAGCCTATTCATGCTGACACATGATGATGTAACACGATCATTGTATGAATTTCAATAGTTATTTTGTGATGAGTACTACCCCTCATGCTTCCAATCAATTATTCTGGAGCTTTTGTATATATAATAAATATGGACGAATGTTTCTTAGTATGCTATGAAGTTCCATGACCTTACATGGTACTCACCCAACATGATTTGTGATGTTTACTTCTAGGAATAGAACTTTGAGTAGTTTCTTTGCAGAGACATCCATCCATTTAGAGACCCGAAGCATGACGTACATGGACATTACATTACTTTTTCGGAATACATAATACATAAAAAACAGACACACAAGGATCGTAATAGTTTAGTGTCTTTGGATTCTCGGAATATAAACTTCTAATCATGTTGAAATATCTTCAACATCTCCCATAAAGATCTTCCACTTTTTCTTTTCTTAACTAAAACCTTTCTTTTGATCCTGGGGGAATATAAAACATAAAAAGGTTGAGCTCAAACACTCAGTAAGGGTAAGCATGGATAAAATAAAACATACCATATACATTTGAACTTAAAAACATGAACAAAATGTTTAAACATCAACATATTGAGCAACGACATAAAACATAGAAGTACATAAGGCATAGATCATAATGGAACATAAACCATGATAAAATAGCATGGGAATAAAACATGTAATTGTGGCATCCATTAATCATATGTTATGATTTCCATAGTAGCCAAGGCATTACTGCCAAGACCATCTTAGTGGACAAATTTTCTTTCTGAATCGAGTTCACTCCTCGTTCCAGTCCTGTAATATTGAACCGGATTAACTTACCATTCCAGCCATGTCTATCTCATGAGATATAAATTTTTACCCAATGCATTGGAGGGAGATATAGGTCCCACCAATCTCATAATGAAATCATTCTTACTTGTGCCAAAAAAATAAACATACATCATTCATAAAAACCTAATAAATAAAATGGGTTTCATAAACATCATCCCATCATCACATAATCCATATAAAAGAAATGGATATCATTTAATAATAAGATAAGTGAAACCATGTAAATAATAGATACATTATACTTGAAACATATGAAATAATGTCATCTTAGAAGAAAAATGGTTTTGATAAAACACTTGAAATGAATTCTTGAGGAAAATATCCTTTCTTCTTCAAAATCATTTTCTTCTCACAAAATGTCATGCAATTTTAAAAGAAAAAGATTTTGTTGAAATAGTCATGAAATCTTTTTGAGGAAGCTTCATGAAAATAAGTCTTTATAAAACATTAAAAATCCTTTCATGCCGTATACGTTAAAAAACATTCTTCTCATACTTTTTTCAGAAAAGTCAAAAAGTACCTTGTAAGGTAAATTAAAGAAAGATTCCTTCCATACCATGGGGTAAAAGTCAAAATGGGTAAAAAGAACTTTAAACATAAATGGAAAAACTTTTATAAAATATGGACATTGACGATTGCAATAACCCCAGTAAATACTTACGAATAAGCAATCTCGGATAAAAATGAGATTTTCAAAATTATCCCTTACCTTAGGTCCGATATGCATCATACGTATCCGAACCTTCTGTATGATGATTTAAATAATGTCATTTACTTATTACAGAATCATATTCATTTTTATGATATCATATATGGTTCACATATGACTTTATATTACCCGTTCTTTTGTAAATTCCATGTTAAAGAGCATTTTGGGTAAAATCGTTTCATTTGTCGTCCGTGTTTTGACTTGTAATTATTCATATGATTACATAGATCATGATTAATTAATTCTAGAATATATAACATGATTTATATATAATATATATTCAGAATAATCATATATATAATAGATCAATAAATGGAAAGAAATACACCGTTCATGGAGACGGTAGGCCGTACGTACGCATGAATGTTGTTTTCGTATCCTCATTGAATTGAATGGAATTAATTGGATGACATACATATATATATATACATACATAAATCCAGTATCTTAATTATGTCATATATTTCATGATTACTTATTATATATACTTTATAATCATTTATGAATGGTTAATCATTGAGAATGAATCTAATCGTGTCGTGGAGACGGTATTCCATACGTACGCACGAGCGATGATATCGTTCCCATGATCGTTGAATTTTATTGGAGTGTATGTATACTATTAAAGAATCAATATCACTGTACAATAATCATATATAGTTATTATTTACACCATTATACCCATCCATGTAAGGTGGTGGTGGAAAATAGATTACACCATGGCGTGGAGACAGTATTTTGTACGTACGCACACGCGGTGATTTCATTTTCCGTAGGATGGAGAGATGGTGAAATAGGGTTATTTCATACATATAATATCATATCAGTATATTAGTGATACTGATGTTATTACTTCATAATGAAACAAACTAATAAGAATAAGTCTAATAAGAAATAAAGTTGAAAGAATCGGTAACAGACATTACCTCTTCTTTGAAGCACCTCTTTGAGACCTCCTCTTAGGGAGCTAAAATTGGTCTTTTAAGAAGACCATAACCTCTAGTATGTTTCTATGGAATTGGAGAATAGAATTTGGTAGGATTTGGACGAGCTTGAAGGCTCAAAGTGGTGTGAGGAAGAGAGGGAGGAGGTTCCCTTTTATAAGGGAGGAGAGGGGCACCTTTGGAATTCTTAAAAATATTAATTTATAATAAATCTAACCCACTTAAAAACCTCCAAAAATGACTCATATACGAATATTAGATGATATAGGATTATAATATCATCAAACAATAAAATTTAGACATGTTAAGAATTTATTTTAAACATTATCAACTTGATTTATCCTAATTTAACCAATTAAATTTTATTTGTGGTAATAACACTTTAAATTTAAATTATAACAGATAATTAATTATTTGTTGTGAATTGTCCATAATTGGATACTTTATAAAATTTTATACCATATAAATTTAAATTTATAATTTTTAAATATATTGGTGATTTTTAAACAATTTTATAATATATTATTTTTATAAAATAACAATAGTGTCAATTTTGACACTATTCACTTATTTGAATTTAAATAAAATATATACAATATATATGTTCTAACTAAAACCTTTAATAGAATCATAAAAGGTCATATGTATCTAAAAAATTAGTTTATCACATTAAATAGTTCATATAATATTTATTTTATTATTTTTAGAACAATTTATTTGGTTTATCTCTTAATAAAATAATTACTACAACATTTTTTTATAATTATTTAATATACTTTTTTGTTGCATAAAAATAAAAAATAAAATCATGTGATGAAGATAAATCTATTACCTTTTAAAATAATACTTTTACTAGAATTTATCATCTTAAAATCACGATATTTAAATTGTTATATTTATTAAATTATGAAGGTGACAACTTTGGCCTCATTTAAAATAAAATAATATAAGTGTCATAATCATCTTAATAAGAACTCAAATGGTCAAAAATTATTCCAATGGATGATTAGGGTTTATATATACAATAATAATAAGTTTTTTTCAGATTTTTGGGTCTTTTTATATGTATTAATATTTAAATAAAAACTATATTATTGAGTTTTCACTAAATAAATAATTTCTGCATCCCCATTGTGTCAAAATTATTGATAATTATTTAATACTTAAAAATTATAAATAAATTTATATGATCTAAATAATTTCATAGGATTTCTGGAGACTATTAATGTTTGAAGTTTCATGATGTTTATCACTAAATTAAAAGTAATATACTTATAAGATTTAAGAGAGTGACATGTTGTCACTTTCTTTGGTTTTAATAATAATTTAGTTATTTTCATGGACAAAAGTCCATTAAATGATTCTAATCCGACCCTTAGGTGATAGGGGTCGACTTTTATTCATCCAATAGGATTTTGGCAGGTGTTAGGATAATTTTATAATCTTATATTTACCCTTAATTAACTGATTTACCTTTAACTATGGTAAATAAACTTTACCGTAGTTACTATTAAAAAAGACCAAAAATAAAAAGTAGCTTATTAACATAATTTGGACCAACTGATTCCAAATATGGAATCCATTTTTCCAAATTCATTACACAAAAGTTTCAGAAATTAAATTAAAATTAATCCCGTTGTCGAAAGAAAACAAGTTTTTGTTCAAAAACATTGCAAAAGATTGAATTTCTTTAACCAACGAATTCAATGTAAAATCAAGGCTAATGAAATACATTATATTAAATGGTAAAAATATATTTTATTTATACTTTAAAACCATTAAATATTATAATTTAGCCACATAAGTTATTGCGATGAAAAAAGTTGTTTTTAATTAAAATATACCGTGTTTTTACAATTCATTAAAATATGAAAGTTTTCAGAAAAATGTCAAAAATTTATCCAATGTAAATTTTTATATCCTGATTCAAAAGAAGAAGTTTATTTTGTAAAATTGAAATTATAAACATGTAAAAAACTAGATTTAATGTTGGTGCGCCATCAAAAGGCGGTAAAAATGCATTTTTTGAAAAATACTTATTTTACCCCAATTTGTTTTTTCTCATACCATGTTCTAGAAAATGTGTAAGATGAATAATAATGTCATAAAATTAAAAATTTAGTAAATACTATTCATAACGGGTAGTTCATAATAATATTATAACCATATATCATTGTTTATTAAAACCTGATATTGCGTACCACACACGCTATCGAGGAAAGTCGCGATTGCGTGTAATGCAATCCAAGTCAGGGTTGCGTGTTGTTAAAGACTCCTTCGTTGTTTTGTATAACATAATCCAACCATATTTCATTTATACATTGAATATCTATATATATATACACTCAATATTTCGTAGAATGACTATTATAAAACGAACTTCAAATTTTGTGTAACACCATCTAAGAATAGTGTTGTGTATACTTCAAGCTAATACGGTGTTGTGTATAGTGCGAGATAATCTTGGTGTAGTGTTAAACACAAGACATCAAAGAAATTAAAAAGAATAATTATAATGAAATCTCGGTTTATTACATTCTACCCCCCATTAAAATGAATTTTTCCCTCGAAATTCGTCGGGGCTATAAATGGTTTACTACATGAAATTTTCTTTAATAGAAACTCTCATCGTAAAAAGGGAATACTAAAACCTATCTTTAATAACTAAAGTATGAAATGTAATGGTTACCCAAATTAACTAATCACTAGGTTTCCACATAGGAGAACATAGGTCAAAATATGGATATGGAAGAAAAATCTAACCATCATGTTCTGATGGAGAGTGGTAGAGAACATGGCTATGAAAAAGCCAACAATCACAAAGCCATAAATTTGTGATGATCTAGGGTACCATTTTATTCATCAAATATAAGGGCACTAGGATAACATTTTTGGTTTATAAGTTCATTTCCCTAAAGTGGAAGAATTTGAATTAGAATAAATACTTACTTTATTTTGGTACAATCTCACTATTGTTCGTGCTTTGAACAATTTACACTTCATCTATTAAATAAATGAAGTTGAATTTGTTATTCGTGAAGTGTTAACAGATCATGTGATAGAATGATGGGTCATTCCATCTGTTTCAAACAAAAGGTTAGCAAAAGTTATCAAATATACATAAGTCCATCTATGGTGAGGTTAATCATATACGATTCCAAAACTGAACTTATACTTCATATATCATACCACTTAATAAAATAAAACTAGTTTCTACCAACCAGGGACTTCCTGTAGGATAGTGGTAGGCGATAAAGGCCAGTCACACTTCGGTTGTGGGTTCGATTCCCACAGCCTTGTCCGACGCGATGGGATGTCGCCCATCCTACAGGTTGTACTTTTTCTAAAACTACATTACTATAAACTCCCATCAATAATATCAAAAAAAAAAGTTCTATCCTTAAACAATACTAACTTATGTCCAACATAATCCATTCCAATCTTTAGGCTTATCCATAATACTGCAGTCCACTCTCATATTATAGTGAAAACAATTACCAGAGATTACATATAACAAGTATGTTAATACCATCGTTGATCCCCATATATCATAAGATATGTCTTGTTGGTCACATTCCAAAAATTAGAAGGACTTAATCATGTATTCTCTTGAAAAATGAATACCCATTGAATCTTAGTGAAAACATGAGTGCTGTCAAAAGTTAACTCTTTCCACATACCAAAACCCCAAAATTATATATTCTCAAACCATGATATAACTATTTCCTTATATCAGTCATGAGCTCATGAATACTGTCAAACATTTCATTTTCTACTAATCCCTTCATTATGCACATATCATCTTTTTTCCAAAAATATCTCAATTACTTTCCACGGTTACCGGTACCATAAAATTATTGAAATCCACAATAGACCAATACATAAATATTCTAATACACCATAAAAGTACCTCAAAAACATTATTCTTGAATACAAATACATAAACACTTTAATCCATCCTCTTCAATGATTTTCCTGGAATAAGTCCTTCCTTGATTTAGAAGTAACTTTTAAGGTCAGGGAATTGAGTTGGGTAATGCCCATGTTCTCCACAAATAAGACATTGGACTCCATAACATTCTGTCACTCTATGATCCTTTTCTCCACACAGATAACATCTATCCCTCCATTTGAGGTATTCATCAAGGTTCTTCTTCCCTTGTTTAGAAATCTCAATCTTCCTTTCATTATGCTCCTCAACATGCGAACATGCATAAAAGTCTATCTTCCTCTTATTTGATGAATTAGGAATACCAATAAATTTCACCTTGTTAATCATATATCGTGATGACTGATTCAGAATAATCACAATATCTTTATCTCTAGGAATTACACAATTTTGTTGCTCATAGTCACCAATTTATCCATTGGATTCAATGTTAACCTAATTCCTTCTGGTTCCCTCCATTGACTAAAACACAAAAAGAATTCTGTGAGAGGAAAAAATCATACAAGGAAAATAAAATAATCAAGGGGGAGTACCATCAACATATAACATCTTAGGTTTAATTCTAATATCGTTAGTGCAATTCTAGGACTATAACCTATATGTATACTTAACCTTAGGGACATCCCTAGACATACCTTAGAAATATCTTTAGGGATCTCACTAACATTTTCGCATCCTAGTTTCCAAAGGTTGACTGAACCTTTCCTCTGATACCAACTGTAGAGACCCGAAGCATGACGTACATGGACATTACATTACTTTTTTGGAATACTTAATACATAAAAAACAGACACACAAGGATCATAATAGTTTAGTGTCTTTGGAAACTCGGAATATCAACTTCTAATCATGTTGAAATATCATCAACATCTTCCATAAAGATCTTCCACTTTTTTTTCCTTACCTAAAACCTTTCTTTTGATCCTGGGGAAAAATAAAAAATAAAAATGGTGAGCTCAAATGCTCATTAAGGGTAAGAATGGATAAAATAAAACATACCATATACATTTGAACTTAAAAACATGAACAAAATGTTTAAACATCAAAATCTTGAGCAACGACATAAAACATGGAAGTACATAAGCTTTAATCATAATGGAATATAAACCATGATAAAATATCATGGGAATAAAACATGTAATTGTGGAGTTCATTAATCACATGTAATTATTTCTATAGTAGCCAAGGCATTGCTGCCAAGACCATCTTAGTGGACAAAGTCCATTTCTGAATCGAGTTCACTCCTCGTTCAAGTCCTGTAATACTGAACCAGATTAACTTACCATTCTAGCCATGTCTATCTCATGAGATATAAATCTTTACCCAATGCATTGGAGTGAGATATAGGTCCCACCCATCTCATAATTAAATCATTCTTACTTGTGCCAAAAAATAAACATACATCATTCATAAAAACCCAATAAATAAAATGGGTTTCATAAACATAATCCCATCATCACATAATCCATATAAAATAAATGGATATCATTTCATAATAAGATAATTGAAAACATGTAAATCATAGAGACATTATACTTGAAACATATGAAATAATGTCATCCTAGATGAAAAATGGTTTTGATAAAACACTTGAAATGAATTCTTGAGGAAAATATCCTTTTTTCTTCAAAATCATTTTCTTTTCACAAAATGTCAAGCAATTTTAAAACAAAAGGATTTTTTTTGTAAATAGTCATGAAATCTTTTGGAGGAAGCTTCATGAAAATAAGGCTTTATAAAACTGTAAATATCCTTTCATGCCGTATATGGTAAAAAAACATTCTTCTCGTACTTTTGTCAGAAAAGTCAAAAAGTACCTTCTAGGGTAAATAAAAGAAAGATTCCTTCCATACCATGGGGTAAAAGTAAAAATGGGTAAAAAGGACTTTAAACATACATGAAAACACTTTTATAAAATATGGACATGGACGATTTCAATAACCCCAGTAAATACTTACGAATAAGCAATCTCGGATAAAAATGAGATTTGCAAAATTATCCCTTACCTTAGGTCTGATATGCTTCGTACATATCCGAAACTCTTGTATAATGATTTAAATAATGTCATTGACTTATTACAGAATCATATTCATTGTTATGATTTCATATATGGTTCACTTATGACTTTATATTACCCATTCGTTTGTAAATTCCATGTTAAAGAGCGTTTTGGGTAAAATCATTTCATTTGTTGTTCGTGTTTTGACTTGTAATTATTCATATGATTACTTAGATCATGATTACTTAATTCCAAAATATAAAACATGATTTATATATAATATATATTCAGAATATACCTATATATAATAGATCGATAAATGGAAAGAAATGCACCATTCATGGAGACGGTAGGCCATACCTACGCATGAACGTTGTTTTCGTTTCCTCATTGAATTGAATGGAATTAATTGGATGACATACATACATATATAAATAAATCCAGTATCATAATTATTTCATATATTTCATGATTACTTATTATATCCACTTTATAATCATTTATGAATGGTTAATCATTGAGAATGAATCTCATCGCGTCATGGAGACGGTATTCCGTACGTACGCACAAGCGATGATATCATTCCCATGATCATGGAATTTTATTGGATTGTGTTTATACTATTAAAAAATCAATAAAACAATACAATAATCATGTATAGTTATTATTTACACCATTATACCCATCTAAGTAAGGTGGTGGTGGAAAATAGATTACACCACGGCGTAGAGATGATATTCAATACGTACGCACGCGCGGTGATTTCGTTTTTCGTAGGATGGATAGATGGTGAAATAGGGTTCTTTCATACATATAATAACATATCAGTATATTAGTGATACAGATGTTATTACTTCATAATGAAAAAACCTAAGAAGAATAAGTGGAAGAAGAAATAATGTTGAAATATTCGGTAACGGACATTACCTCTTCTTTGAAGCGCCTCTTTGAGACCTCCTCTTAGGGAACTAAAATTGGTCTTTAAAGAAGACCAGAATCTATAGGATGTTTCTATGGAAGTGGAGAATAGAATTTGGCAGGGGTTGGCAGTGGTTGAAGGCTCAAAGTGGTGTGAGGAAGAGAGGGATGAGGTTCCCTTTTATAAGGGAGGAGAGGGGCATCTTTGGAATTCTTAAAAATATTAATTTATAATAAATCTAACCCCACTTAAAAACCTCCAAAAATGACTCATATCAAAATATTAGATGATATAGGATTGTAATCTCAGAATCCAATAAAATTTAGACATGTTATAAATTTATTTTAAACATTATCAACTTGATTTATCTTAATTTAATCAATTTAATTTTATTTGTGGTAGTAACATTCTAAAATTTAAATTATTACAAAAAATTAATTATTTGTTGTGAATTGTCGATAATTATATCTTTTATAACATTTTATACCATATAAATATAAATTTATAATTTTTAAATATATTTTCTATTTTTAAACATTTTTATAATCTATTATTTTTATAAAATAACAATAGTGTCAATTTTGACACTATTCATTTATTTGAATTTAAATAAAATATATACACAATATATGATCGAAATAAAAGCATTAATAGAATCATAAAAAGTCATATGTATCTAGAAAATTAGTGAAGCACATTAAATAGTTCATATAAAATTTATTTTGTTATTTTTAAAACGATTTATTTGGTTTATCTCTTAATAAAATAATTACTACAACATTTTTGTATAATTATTTAATATACTTATTTCTTGCATAAAAATTAAAAATAAAATACTATGATGAAGATAAATCTACTACCTTTTATAATAATACTTTTAGTAGAATTTATCATCTTAAAATCACAATATTTAAATTGTTATATTTATTAAATTATGAAGGTGACAACTTTGGCATCATTTAAAATAAAATAATATAAGTGTCATAATCTTCTTAATAAGGATCCAAATGGTCCAAAATTATGCCAATGGATTATTAGGGTTTATATATACACTAATAATAAGTTTTTTCAGAATTTTGGGCCTTTGGATATGTATTAATATTTCAATAAAAACTATATTATTAATTTTTCACTATATAAATAATTTCTGCATCCATATTGTGTCAAGATTAATGATAATTATTTAATACCTAAAAATTATAAATAAATTTATATGATGTATATAATTTCATTATCTTTCTAGAAACTATTCATGTTTTAAGTTTCATGAAGTGCATCACTAAATTAAATTTAATATACTTATAAGATTTAAGATAATGACATGTTGTAACTTTCTTTGGTTTTAATAATAATTAAGTTATTTTCATGGACAAAAGTCCATTAAATTATTCTAATCCGACCTTTAGGTGATATGGGTCGTTGTTTAGTCATCCAATAGGATTTTAGAAGGTGTTAGGTTAATTTTATAATCTTATATTTACCCTTAATTACCTGATTTACCTTTAACTATGGTAAATAAATTTACCGTAGTTACTATTCATGAAGCCCAAAAATAAAAAGTAGCTTATTTACATAATTTGGACCTACTGATTCCAAATATGGAATCCATTTTTCCAAATTCAATACACAAAATTTGCATAAATTAAATTAAAATTAATCCCGTTGTCCAAAGAAAATGAGTTTTTGTTTAAAACATTGCAAAAGATTGTATTTATTTAACCTAAGAATTCAATGTAAAATCTAGGCTAATGACATAAATTATATTAAATGGTAAAAATATATTCTATTTATACTTTAAAAGAATTCAATATTATAATTTAACCACATAAGTTATTGCGATGAAAAAAGTTCTTTTTAATTAAAATATAGCGTGTTTTTACTATTCATTAAAATATGAAAGTTATCAGAAAAATATCAAAACTTTATCCAATGTAAATTTTTATATCCTGATTCAAAAGAAGAAGTTTATTTTGTAAAATTGAAATTATAAACATGTAAAAAACTAGATTTAATGTGGGTGCGCCATCAAATGGCGGCAAAACTGCATTTTTTGAAAAATACATATTTTACCCGAAAAATTTATTTTTTTCTCATACCATGTTCTAGAAAATGTAAAGATGAATAATAATGTTATAAAATTCAAAATTTATTTAATACTATTCATAATAGCTACTTAATAATAATATTATAACCATATATCATTGTTTATTGAAACCTGATATTGCGTACAACACACGTTATCGAGGAAAGTCGTGATTGCGTGTAATGCAAGCCAAGTCAGGGTTGCGTGTTGTGAAAGACTCATTCGTTGTCTTGTATAACAGAATCCAACCATATTTCATTTATACATTGAATATCTATATATATATATACACTCAATTTTGTGTAGAATGACTATTATAAAACAAACATCAAATTATGTGTAACTGCATCTAAGAATAGTGTTGTGTATACTTCAAGATAATGCGGTGTTGCGTATAGCGCGAGATAATCTTGGCGTATTGTTAAACACAAGTCATCAATGAAATTAAAAAGAATAATTCTCACGAAATCTCGGGTTGTTACAATCCATGTGTGGTACCCGTTTGAATTACAACATATGATGGAGTGCCAGAGTAGGTTCTAGTGATAGAGAGATTACTATATAAGGTATTAAATGTAGTTGGAGTCTTATGTAGGATTCAAAGGGATGATTCATCTATAATTGATGTAATAAGATAGGTGTCATGAAACAGGAGGTGTAACCATGCTCAGAATCAGGAACATGGTTATGTTTCTTTGGGACTACACAGAGGACTGGGGTATCCCGGAGAGGGGCAATTCTATTCATGTGATGAGTGCGGTCAAATGGAAGGCTATTTCCTAACCCGGTGTGAAGAGGAGTGTAATAAAATAGTGTATAGGCCACCGTGAAATAGGAAACACTATGTTCAGCATTCTACCAAGTATAGCTAGGGTGGACCCATGGAGGGGGTGCTAATAGGGGATCAAGTGTAACTCAAGAGTGAGTATTTTCTAGTGGTAGAAAACATTAAGAGCTACTTCCACCACAACCACCACCAGAAATCCCATGTTAGTCTTAGGGAATATGAACTTGGGGCCACTGAAAAATATAGGATTTTGAATCTAATAACGTGATTATTAAATGAATAAATCAGTGTTTATTATAATCATGATTTAGTAATAATAGACATAAGTTAAATTAATTACTTTATCTCATTACTCCTGGTACTAAACTAGGATATCCCATTTGAGACATTATCTTAGCAGCATTGGATTGTGGTTCTTATAGGGAACAATTCATTAATATCATTCATATAACGGTTGTTCAAGCTATTTATTGCAGAGAGTGTCTCCTGTAGGGAATCATTGTCATCATGATGAGACCTTATGATGTTATCTTGGGAATGTATTGGTTTTCCATAGTCTGATCCCAGATTGACTATCACCGTAGACGAGTTAGATGCATTCAGATAGATGGGATGAGATTCTCCTTTCCCATAAAAATAGATCTCATAGTAGAGTGAGTGGTTTTTATAATAATAAAGATATAACCCATCAGCCATAAATTATTGAGTTTATCCCTATTCATAATCGGATCTTCATACAACTATATTCCTTCAGTCATGGTGGATTATATGAACATCTTCCTAAAAGATGTTCCAGGACTACCTCTGAGGTGAGAGATATATTTTTTCATTAACATAACCCTAAGACGACTATTATATCTTCTAAATGATATTAGATAAATCCTACCAAGACCTAAGAGATGCGGGTGTAGTTGTAGGACCGTCGTGATAATGGTTTTATAAGAAAAAATGTTCCCTCCTAGGAAGCTCTGGTTTTGTTCATGAAAAAGGTAGATGATAGAATGCGGATTTTTGTTTCATATCATCTCCTGAACCAGGAAATGATAAATATCAACTTCACTTTAAATATTATTTTTGAAATATATTATTATTTGTGAGGAAAATGTTGGTTCTCGAAGATTTATCCCATGATTGGTGACCACTGCACTATGGTTTCTGAAGATGATATTCTAAATATGGAATTTTGAGGTGACTACAGACACTATGAGTTCACAGTGATGCCTCTTAGTGGGAAGAATTTCCCCACTAAGTTAATGGATATGATGAACTAGATCTGCTAACTATTCATGTACCTATTTTTGGTTTTCCTCATTAATGACATACTTATCTACTATACATTAGAGGATGTTCATGCAGAGCACTTGAGGATGGACCTTGACTTTATTCCGAAGCACCATATTTTTGGTAATCTCTCAAAGCTCTATTTTGGATCCATGAAGTTCATTTTATAGAGAATTTCATTTATTAATATGAAATAGTTTTAAACCCAATGAATATTGATGCAGTTGTTACATGGGAACCACCAAAGAGCAAGTCATTTGTGAAATGTAGTCTTTTCTTAGTAGAGTACTATAGAAGGATCAATGGGGAATTATCTCAGGTTATATCCCCTTTAATATAATTTACATTTAAAGGGAATCTTTTTACCTAGATTGAGGAGTGTCGAAGTACCTATGATGCTGACTAGTGCTCTTATTTTGATACCAATGGAGGAGAGAATGGAGTATGCAGTTTTTTCTGATAACTCTAGATCTAGTCTCAGTTGCATGTTGAGGAATAGGTGGGTAGGGATTCCATAAGGGTTGACAAAGTTAATAACTCACATATAGAACTAAGATACTCATAACCTGGTTTTTGGTAACAATAGTCTTTGCTCTAAGGATGTGGAGGAGTTATCTTCTTGGATATAACTTTATTGTTAACTCAAACCCTCAGAGTCTCATGTATGTCTTCAAGAAGAGATATACAATCATATAATATAGTTTATGGTTGTAGTTTCTATAGGAATATGAATTTGAGATAGTCTATATTCATAGGAAGTTTAACATGGTAGATGATTTCCAAGAAGGAAGTCCCATTATCGTCTGGTGGAGGAGGCATCTATGAAGATGCCTTATTTTGAGCTGAACCTAGTAGAGGAGAGTGGTGCAGATTATCTTCAGTTAAAAGTGTTGAATCCACTACTTCTTTTATATGTGGGGGATTCTTAGTTAGGAGATATCAACTGTGAGGTCATATGTGACCATATATCCATAAAAGATTCACCTTATGGATTTTATGATGGAGGGAATCATGATGTCCTTTTCCTATGGTAGAAAGTGGTTTTGGTCACATTGTGAGAGAAACTGACGAGGGAATGTATGCTTCCACTTTGGTTGTATATACCGGTGTAAGAAATATGTATAGTGACCTTTAGTGGTAGCTTTTGTAGGCCAATATAAGGTGAAGTGTTGTTGAGTTTGTCTCTCATTGTCTCACATGTTAGTAGGTGATGGTTGAGCACCAGTTTTAGGAACATTTGTTGTAGCCTATTGAGATCCCTTACTAGAAATAGAATGAAATATCCACTAATATAATGATAGAGATTTTGTAGACTATGAGAGGCCACGATTCCATCTGGGTAATAGTTTACAGACTTAACATGTATATGTACTTCCTTTCCATCGAGGAGTATAATTTAGTGGAGGGTTTGGAGTAGTTTTATGTTTGGGAGATCATATTTCCCATTGGGCTCCCTTAATGATTCTCTATGACCATGATACACAATTCACATCACAGTTGTGGATAAGACTTCATGATGAATTTAGGACCCATTTTAGGAGGATTAATACATTTCACCCATAGAAATTTGGGAATAACAAGAACACCATCCATGTCTTGGAAGATATTCTGAGGGCTTATGTGTTAAAATTCAGTCGGAGTTGGGAGGATCACTTACCTTTGGTATAGTTTCCTATTAATAATAGATATCACTTTAATATCATCATGGAACCTTTTGAGGACTTTTATGGGAGACCTTTTAGGTAACCAGTGTGCTAGATTGAGATTATAGAGTTATCTTTTTCTAGGATAGAGATGGTGAATATGATGATAAAGAAGGAATAGGTCATCCGTGAGTGGAAAAGGATAGCCCAAAACAGAAAGAAATATTTTTAAGATTGACATCGCAGGACCTTAGAGTATGAACAGGGAGACAAAATTTTCCTAAGATTCTCCCCATGATTATGATTACATATATTCAGCCAAGAAGGAATGTTATAGAGGGGGTATATCTGGCTATTCAAGATCTTATAGAGGGTTTTAATGGTTTCATACCACCTAGAATTATCTCCATAGTTGGATCGAGATCATGATGTCTTCTTTGGGTCACAATTTAGGAGATATGTCCATGATCATACACATGTTGTTGATTGGGTAAAGCTAGAAATTGAGGATGGATTCACCTTTTTAGAGTACCTGATAGTGATATAGAATTAGCTTAATAGAATCATGTGTGAGTGGACCATTCACATGGTTTATATTCTATGGAAACAGGGGAGCATGCTAGAGTGATCATGGGAGTGGGAGAGCCAGATGCAGACACAGTATCTCCACCTCTTTTTAGTTTATGTTTTTTATGGAAGAAAATATTTGAAGGAGGGAATAATGTAATGACTCTATTTTATCTATATAATACTTTTCAATATATTATGAAATATTTTTTGGATCCCTTCATTGAGATGGCATAATATTCTAAGGCCTGGTGAGCCCAAAATTAATATTATAAAAATAATAAATATATTTATATCATATAGAAGAAAATTTTCAAAAAAAGGGATATCTCTTAAATAGAGGCTCAAATTAGAAATTTAATACTATAGTTGAATTTGGGGTGTGAGACTTACTCTAAGAGCGACCTATGGTCAGTTGACGCCAGATTTATAGATGAAGAAGTCATTGGTGTTTGAATTTAATTAAAATAAATAAATAATAATATTTGTTTGTTTTATTTAAGGAAATATTTAAATCATCTATTAATACCCTCTTATGAAGGTTTTACAAGGTTTAACCACATAACCTTTACTAGATCTGATAGGAGGAGATTGTTCCTCATTAAACGATTATCTTCAAACGAAGAATGATGACTAGATTAAGGTGGATGAAGAGACAGTGAATGCATTGGATCTCCCTTATCACTGGCGATTGTGTTCTTTACCAACAATCAATACATAATCAAGGTAGGTCTCATCAATTTCGATTCCATCACATAATTAAACAATTTATCATTAATATTTGATTTTATTATTTTTATTCTACATACTTCCACCCTTCATATAAATCCACTATAAGATTAAATTTTTTAATCAATTTTTATTATTTCTTGTTCTATGATCTCACCTTGAATTCCCTTCTTTTCAATAATTGGTAATGAATGCTTGGCTAGGGATGTTTATCACCCATGTTATTGTGATTTTCCCCTACCACTCTTTGTGTTGTTCACCGATGGCCTATGGGGTCATGGATTGACTTTTCTAGGGTACATTCGAGTGTGATTGAACCCCTGGAGTCATTGTGTTTGTGAGAACGATGATTGGGATTTTGATTTGTGGATGGATGGTTTTTAGTTGTGGGATTCGTGTGATTAAACCCATTGACCTGGAAACTAAGATGGATGATGGGTGATTAGAGACATTGAAGATATATGATAGACTACCACAAGAAATCAGGATACGATTTCCAGCCACCATAGGACTGGAATCGATGCATGAAGGAAAACCACATTTTTTTTGGGTTCTTAAATAGATAGAATCATAGAGGTAGCCACATATCTAAAATCCCCTTGAAGATATTGAGTTTTTGTAAACATATCAACTAAGATAAATTTACTTTAATGTACACATGGTGTGTAGTCACCCGATTACAGTGAATTTTTTTAAGGAAAACTATAATGATCACACGCCGTGTGGCTGAGCCACACATGATATGACCCTCCTCAGCTATACATGTTGTGTGGTAACTACTCATATCAGGGATCCAATATGGGAGAATACACTATAAACTCTAGGAGTTCATGATAATGTGTCAGTACATGTGAATGACTAGTTATATGACCAGGTACACAACATGACTTGATAGATATAGCCATGACCAGAAGCACATGGGTAGTCCCCAGGTTTCCAAGATACATCTTGTGGGCTAGATACATGCCATGTTTGGTGACATAGACACCAATCCATGTACATATGGGATCAAAACCAAGTATTTTAGTGGTACCACATGCTATTTGGTCCCCATATATGTCATTAACCACCCCCTCCACTTGGAAGAACTTCTAACTCTCGTATCTCCTTCATTTAGACTCATATCATGGTCTGTGAGTGTCCAATAATGAGTGATTTTCCACATAGAACATGAAGGTGACATTTATAGTGGATTTTCAAATATAATGAGAGATGCACTGAGAATTAAGCCTCTTTAAGAGATTGATGATGATGGAATTTATTAAGAAGTATGATCATAGAGTTTAGACAGAGAAGGATGTCCCCTGTCACACTAGGGTGTGTGTCTTATATCCATAGATACAATGCTACTATATTGTACTAGGGAACGATTCCTCAGTAATCATTATAAAGATAGAGATGTTAATCCTCTATCAATCTAGGGTATGTTTCCTTTATCCATAGAGATGGTACCCCCTATCATTCCAACGAATGAGTACTCCTCAACACTCATTGTCTCAATAGATATAGTACTCTCCTATCAAACCAAGGAACATGTCCTCTAACAATAGAGTCTATACTCCATTATTTATCTAGGGTGATGGTCCTCTATATTAATTGTTCAAGTAGATAATGTATTCCCTTATCACACTAGGGTACAGGTCCTCTATCTGTGGGTAATTTATGTTCATATCTCATTTGGGTGTTAGCCCCCATGTTTTATATATAGATATAGAGATCGTACCCCTTTTCACATCAGGGAATCGGTCCCCAAAATTATTTACATAGATATAGAGACTCAACTCCCCAATACAGGTGGGTTTACTCTATCTACTGATTGGACCTGCCCTATTGTATTAGGTAGTGGGTCCTCAATATTTTGGAGATCTATCTCCCGTAGTATGTAGAGTATTAGAAAGGTGGGGGACCTCCTCATGAATTATTTGAAAAGACACGTGAGATTTAAGACATCAATAATGGGCCTTTATAGTAGTAGAAAAACTCATCATACTTGGATGGTCTATGATATGGAGATCACCTTTCTCTCCCATCCAGGTTTATTAGAGGATCATATGTATATCTTTGTTGTTGTGTTTCATTTACCAATTTCTTTGGGGTGAGCTAACTTCTACTATCATGTCATATATTTCCCCTTATTCAGTTTTTGGGGTATCCTACTAGGAATGTATATACTCACCTAGGCATGGGATTTTACCATATGTGTTGTTCTATATACAAACTATGGAATGATTTGTAGTGATTTCATAGGAGTATATGGATACTCGGGTATATAGAACACATACTATAGTCGATCTTGGAAATCCGGATCATGTCTATCTCTTCTATTTTATATTATACTTTTTGTTAGGTTGGTAAATCTTCTTTTTATGGGTGTCTATTTTCCATTTTACATGTCAGATATGTTATCACACTATTTTTTATTCCCAAGAGTTTATTACATGCTTAGTTTTTTTTACTATAGATGTCACTCTTATTTATTATTGTTCTCTAAAAAAATTCATGTAGATGTTTGGGTGAATTCATAAAAGTAATTTAGGAATATATCTCCAATTTTAGTTATTCCTTCTCAACACCTTTGTCTAGCCCTTATCCAACGGAGGTGGGCTTGGTGTTAGGGAGGACCGGTCTTCCCCAACTAGGTGGGCCTCATTGGGTTGGGTTGTTACATTCAAGGTTACTGATTTGTTCTTAGAGATATTTCATTATTTTATGAAGTAGGTATGATTAATCGGATTCATGGACCCATGGATTGAAATTTTTTATTTGTATTTTATTTCATTTATATTTTAGATAGGATTGGAACATTGTGTGAGAATGTACTTTTGGAAGCAAGTTATAGGTTCACCATTGGGGGTGGCCTACTGAGGTTTATTTATCACCCCTATAAATGTACCTTAGTGTGTTTGAAAACCTTAGGTATACTTTTAGGATGAGAATATATTCCTGATGGTTAGGTCAAATGCATAGTATTTCATGAATTAGCTGGTTGCTTGTATGGAGCCTTGTGATCATATTGGGGTAGCTTGATATGATATTGGAGAATGGGTATGTGACATGGATTAGATTTGGAAGCTGGAAATGATGTATTTATTTTTTAGTTGTTTATTTTTTTATATGTGTTCAGCCTAGTGGGTGATTGATGTCGTATATATGGAATTAATGTTTGAGCCTTTACTATATTTTAATTTTATTATAGTGTGCTTCAATATTAATTTAATTATTCTTTCTATGTGCTATGATGTTTATGATGTTAGTTTATTTATTCTTGGTTGTGCACTATGATATAGGGGTATAGTCTGCTTATAGTTCTATCATAGACCTTTTCTGTTAGTAGGTGGCCTCTGGCATACGATGAAGCATTCTTAAGGTCATATAGTTAATCGACTTAGGTAACTAGTTTATTAGCATCCGGTCCTAGATGATAAAAAGTGGTAATATAGTGTTACGTTATTGATTTAATCATTGGGGTTTGTTAGAATGGAGATATAGGAATGTGTCAGAGCTTATGATGGATACTAGATATTTTTGTCATGAGCACTTATTCTGGTAATAATTACAAGTTAATAGGACTGGGATTGATGTTCTTGGTTTTGTATGTTACGGTTGTATATTATTTTCACCTTGGAAAACACAAATGTGGTTTGTATGTATTGTTTTATGATGTATTTATGGATCTTGACCCATTGGAAAGAGGGCTATGTTTTAGTTTTTACTCTTGGACAATATAGGCAAGAGGAATCTCAAGCATAATGGTAGCCACATAGGATCCAAATGTTATAGGACTTCTAGTGTTCTATTTTATGGATTTATTTTTTATGACATGTTTTTTTGGATCTACAGTGATATGATCTATGATGGAGAATGCTGATGTGGTCCTCTTTTACAAAATTTATCGTGACCCTAGTGGGTTTGTTTGGTATAGGTATATGACCATTGGAAACTTGTTGGGTAGGTGTTGTTAAGACTTTAGTGTGTGTATATGTGATGATGAAAATGTATTGGTTATATAGGGAGTGATATTTGGTGCAGATTTTCAGAGAGGACATGTTCCCTAGTTATGGGTGGTCGGTTTTATTTGTGATTCCTTTCTTATATGAGAGCTTATAAATGGGTGTTTGACATGGCTATGCTAGGTAATGTTGTGACAAGAGTTTATTTGATTCCAATGAGTTATGGAATTCTATGAGTTGGGAAATACCTAGGTGGTTGGACCTAGTGACTTCACATGTGACCTAACTAGTTGGGCTATGTGGGTGAGCCTAGTGGTCTTCTTGATACAACATCAATTTAGAGAGTTGGTGTTGTTTTAATTTTGAGGGGGACTTGTGAGAGGGGTTGATTATGTTTTGTCTATTATTTTAGGTGTGTGAAGAACAAATGGATGTTTTAGATTTTTGATAGTGGTTTATGAGAGTTTATTCTTAGAAATGGATTTAGGTGCATTGGATTCCATTTGTTCTGAGAAGGATCAATTGTGTGCTAGTGTTTTAACCTAGTGGTTAATTTCAAAAGGGGATTGTTTCTTTAGGTTCCTAGAACAAGTAATCATTATACAAGTGTATTTTTACTGATGGTTATGAGATGGATCAGAATTAAAAGTGTTACTTGAGGATATATACATATGGATTGTGAGATGAATATTGATGTGATGTGACTCATTTGAGTTAAATGATGGTTCTATGGTTGGGTTACACAAGAGCATGTAATGATTAAACAATGATGGGGTCTTGGAGGCACCTGATGTTACACACTATGAGATTTGGGTTATGTATTATATGTTACAGGAGTATACACACGTGGTTCTTGTATTGATAAGGTAGTTGTGAGTAGGCTGATAACCGATGTGGTTACGATGACTGGCTTATGGTCATGGTGACCTGAGGCCCATAAGATAAAACTATGATGACCCAGGAATGGGTGAGGTTGTAGTGATATCGGTCAATAAAATTTTAGTGTACTCCCAGTTTAGATATGATCATTCCCAATATCATGACATTGTTCTTAGTACGACAAGAGATTATTGGGTTTACACCAAGCTATGTAGATGTAACTTTTGTTTGATAAAGGCCCTCCTTGGATGTTACACTCAAAGGGTGCTGTATGTGAAACCATATGGTGGGAAGTACACCATCAATCATCTATGAGTGAGGTCCTCAGGATGGATTTGATATTGGTGAATACCATGGGTTCTTTTCTCGAATTCCAATTATGGGTGATATTTAACATTTCCTTTTGTCACTCTTGTGGGAGAAAGAAACCCATGTCCAGTTATGAGGTTTGGCTGTGATTGCAGCATGGAACATTTAGATAGTGTTTAGTTGTGAGGTGATAATAAGGATAACCCTATATTTTGGAGTATTAGATCAATAACAGTAATGTGAACCTTGTGTGGGTAGGGTCTAGGATATATTAGGAATCACAACAATAAGGTTGATGGACTTCCATGGATGTGTTTAGATAATAGAATTTTATAGTGGTAAGTGTTGAGGATAACGGTCAAATATCATGGGTTGAGTTATATGGTGGGGAGAACTAAGATAATGATGATGAGTTTTAACTAAAATTGTGATTCCTCAGGATGGATCAGTGCTATTAGGAATTTAAATAGTGGATTATTGATGGAGGAAAGAGGTGGTTTGATCTTGGATGGGTTGTTTGCCTTATCATTAATGTTATACAGAGAAACCCAGTATCTTTTACTTGAGTAGAACATAATTATTTGAGCAAGGTTTGATAATAGAGGTGGGTTGTGATGTGTGGTTGGAATACCAACTAGTATTCTTAGGCATAAGAAGTCTTATAGTGAGGATGCTGTAGAGACCAGATTTTTTACCATTGAGAAATTATTTGAAAATTTTATTTTTTTTCTTTTGGGTTCTCATGAGGGGTAAAATGGTCATTTATCCCTAGAAGATGATATTAGATAATTGTATTAACAACTCGGTTAGTCTGGGATTATAGAATTTACCCTATTACTAGAGTTTGGTGGAATCATGAACTGTTCAAGTTTCAATAGAATATTAATTAATTAATTAATTAAATATTAAAATATTCATGCAGGTTTGGGTGGAGACATATTTTGAATTAAGTTTTGAATAAATATCCCAAATCCTTGGTTGAATCCATAATGGGGGTTTTTTATGTGAGGTATAAACCCACATTAGAATTTGGGACTCAGGAAAAGTGTCAATTGGTATTTTAATTAATTAATAAGAAACCCTCATATGATGTATCCTTCACACAACAAAAGGATAAGGGATTCCCCATTGTGAATAGTGGTTATAACAAGATAGAAGGGTGCGATAGGTTTTGTAAGATTCTGTCTATGGTGTAGATCGAGTCTGAATCGAGGTGCATTAGCTTTTAGAGGAATATCTGGACATGATGCTTTGGCATTTATGCCATGAGGTAGTACATTTTCTGAGTTCTATGACCCTATACCAGTAAATATATAATTTTCATGTTTTAGAGACCTATTATTGTTGATAAGGACCCCATGGGGGTTGATATGTGCTTAATCAGGGGGAAAATGTTTGAGGAGGTTTGATGGGGTTTCCTCTTCAGAAACCATGACTACATGACATGTTATTTTAAGAACACATTCCATGTGTTCTTCCCATTCAGGGAATTATGATTTTTTGGAAGTAAATTCCATATACATATATTACATGCCATGTAGTAGTACATGGCCAGGTGTTGGTACATATCCATGTGGATGTGTAGCTAGAAAGATTGAGTTTTTGGATGTTCACACCATGTAATTTAAGTACACACCATGTAGTAATACTTGGCCATTTACTTGGTCATGTGGTAGAGTACGTGGGTAGAAAATGTTTTGGAGAGTACAAACTATGTACTATGCGTACATGCCATGTATTGGGACATGGCCATGTGGCCATATACCTGGATAGACACCCCATGCTAGTAGTACATGTTCATGTAGTATTATAAGTTTAGACCCCATGTATACCATTTTTGTGTAGTAATACATAGGTAGACCCCTGTATACTAAGACCATGTTGACATGTATGGATAAGTGTAGATTTAAGAGTACATTTCATGCACTCAAATATACATGCCCAATACGTTTTCTAGTAAGGGGTTTTTTTGGATTTATGTTCCCAAAAGTTATAATTGTACATGTTGATAGTTCATTCTGATAATTTCTACATGAAAATAATGATGGTGGGATATTTTTTGAATTTAGAGTCTAATCATATGGTGTTTTAGACTATTATATTTTAGAATGAGAATTCATTTGAGGACAAAATTCAGAATCATCCTAGTGGTTGTGTTTTGAGCGGCAAGGTCCGAGTGAGGGCTGTGATCTCGTTGATTGTTCAGGATTATGTGAACCATTGTCCTCTATTTGTGGTTCAATTTGATGGATAAAAAAATTCAGAATCATGTGTAGTCTCTCTAATGAGATCTTCGTTTTTACCTTCATGTTGGGAAAAATTTCTTGAGGTTAGAGAAATTGAGGATCATCTAAGAGTTTGGGTGACCAGAGCTATTGGTGCCTTGGGCTAAGTTGATTCTATGGGATAAAGTTTACGATCATGTGCAACTGATCTCTTGAGATGGGTTAGAGGGACTTGTGATGATGCCATAGAGGGATGATTAATAATAATGTTCTCAATGGTTTTTGTAGTCAGTGGTTTAGAATGCCCAAGTGGCATGGTTTTTCTTGTGATAAATATCCCTTGTTAGGACCTCCATTCGATGTGTTCAGGAGGAACTTTGTGAATGATTGTATAGGTGTTATTTCTTTTGGATTCCCCTTTGGGTGTGTAGTTGATCGGGGATTAGTTGGAGTCCACTGATGGATGTTAGAGATATCTCAACTTATGTCTTTACCCAAAGGACTCAAACTGAGATGATTCCACCATTATATTAATTTAGATGATTAGAGTAGGGACTAATATGCTTGATTTTTTACTCAGATGGCCATGTGTGTTACCAATTTATGGATCAACCTTGAGTGCGTGCAGGTTTTGGGATGTTTTTGTTACATGTGTTACTTGGGACTCAAACAAATGTATAAACTATTAAGGCTAGTTTGTGATGATGAGATTGTTCATTTTCCCAACCCTTTATATGTTATCACTTAATGTTGGTTTTTCATATTGTGATATGATTGGGTTTCAATGTTTTATAGATGGGTTTAAATTATATGGGTTTCCATAGATGATAGCGTTGGACATGAGATTCCATGGATATAGTTTTGGATGTTTGACATAACACTCCACATCAATAGTTTATTTTGTTTTAAATTATGTTCCCTATATATGGTTCTGGATGATTGAGACTACATTTTACATCATAGGTAGGGTTGGTGGGACATGAAGATCTACACCCATATGATATGAGTTTGGAAAAGATGTTCTATAATGGTACCAATACTTTTATTGTTTGAGTACTAAAAAAAAGTCCCACACACATTTTTTTTATATGGATAAGATGGTGGATATAAATATCCCCATATGTGATAGAGATTCTAGATCGGGGCCCCGAGAACAAGAAGTATACTATATTGATCAAGTGTGATATTGGGTCTCATGACCCTGCTAGTATAATCTATAATATATGTTAATAATTGATACTATATGTAGTGATGGAATAAAATAAGGAATACGATACAGGAATGAGGATTATTATCTTTGGGTGTGTTCTCGAAGGTTGGTATGAGCCCTTCCAGTGTTGATGTATAGTTAGGTGCCAGGATGATGCTCTAGGAACAATCATTATGATACGTGATATTGATATTGGACTGATACATCTAGGCACCAATGATGAGATAAGGAATGGATTTATGAGAAAATGATAAAGGATACCACAAATTAAGAGATCAACGGATAGGAATTTCATGGGAAAGGTTCTAGGGTCGAGATGTTTATTTAGGGATACCTTTTATATAGATCCCACATGTTACTTGGAATTCATAGTCATTGAGATGTGCTCTGATATATTTTGGAATTAGATAAAGCAGGAATGGTTGATCATAATCATAAACCTAAGGATGAATGATGTTTTTATTTGTATTTTATTTTAGTTATGTTTCATCTAGGATGAGAATATTATATGAGTATGCACATATGGAAAAAAGTTATAGGTTCACTATTGGGGGTGTCTTACTAAGATTTCATTATCACCCTTTATGCGTGCAACATGATGTGCATGCATACCTCATGCCTAATTTAATGTTGATAATAAATGCATGAATGATAGAGTGGAGGACCATGATTGGATGATTAATCTGGTTGCTCTTGTGAAGTATGATGATTATTATTGGGAAACTAGATTTGGTATTGGAGGCATGGTATTTGACATGGCTTAGAGTTTTCAATAGGGAATGATGTATTTAGTTTTTAGTTTTTCATTTTTTATATGTGATAGCCTAGTAGGAAATCAATATTGTATGTATGAAATGGATTTTGAACCATTATTGCATTTTCCTTTTATTATATCATGCTTTCTTCTTAATTTAATTATTATTTCTATGTTACCTGATGTGTATGATGTTTGGTTATTTACTTCTGGTTGTACACTATCATATGGGGGTTCATTCTCCTCGTAGTTCCATTATAGAACCCACCGCTAGTCGAAAACCTATGGTGTATGATGAGGCACACATTAGGTCCTGTGGAGAACCAGATCAGGGCACTAGTTTAGTGGAATCCAAACTAGTACATTCCAACCAAAACCTATAATTTTTTCTGATATATGGTGTCCATATAGAAATCATCGATTATTTCGATAATATATATACTTATATATCTATTTCCTCTTTATAGAAAAAATATCATAATTTCCAATCCATAATGATTCCCCATCTTCAGTGACTATAGAAATATATATTTGTGTGTATCTAACCTCTCTGATCCTCATATGTAGTACTTGTGTCTTAAGAACATCCTCTTCTATGAGTATTTACAGAATCTAGTCATGTACCAAATCTTATATATCTTGAGCATCAAATTTATCATATACAATCTTACTCCCACTATTTATTTTTGTAATGTGCTCTCTCGGTTGAAATTGGTCTTGCCTTTCCACAATGACGTTCTTGTATGATGGTTTATATAGGTAATATTCCATTGTTTCCTCAGTATATCCTAGAGAGATACATTTTCCCTAGGGTTCTAGTTATTTTCAGGATATAGCCTTAGTAAACACCTCTCAACCCCATACATGAGTTTGTTATAATAAATATTTCGTTAAATACATTAATTTTTATGGTATTGCATTTTCTAATTTAGTTGACATCCTTTTAAGAATTATTACTACAACCTAAAATCTATATCCCCAATATGATAATGAATGATATGTGTGTCCCATAATCTAATTTACCCTGTTAGGTAAGGTGTGTTTCCTCCTTTAACTACACCATTCCATTACGGAGAAAAAGGTGGAGTGAGTTAAGATAGAATCACAAAATCCCATTAATAATTGATGAAATATTTGTTAAGGTACTCACAAGTATGCTCAGATCAAATCCTCCTTATCTTTTTAAGAAGTTAATTATCTAATTAATTATTGAGTTATTTTATTTTTTAAAATGATTTATACTTATATATCATTTTGAAAAAAATTCAATGGTTACTCCAATAATTGTTTAATGTAATGAAGTAAGAATACCCACCACAAGACTCTATACAAAAAAGTTTCACACACATCAGTGCGTACCAATTCTACAATCATTATGGCCCTTTTACCCTTACCACCAAAAGGTGGGTTGTTTATATTTTATTTTAAATAAGATATGCATCTATAAAATGGTTTTAGTTCAAAATAATATAAATTTCTGTCTTGGTGGATCTTTTTGAACCAATTTTGGTTTACATAACGAAGCTTGTGATGTCATGACTATGTGTGAATTGATTCATGTGATCATGATTTTTTTACAAATATACAGTACATTATTTTCATTATCTAATACATAAATACCATTATTTAAACGTTCAATACCATAACATATACTATCTATATAAAATAAATTGTTTTTATTTATAAATTTTAAAATAAATATATCATATCTAAGAAATATATATGATTTTTTTGGTAATAATTGGTATATAACAATAATATTTGAAAACCAAAATCATAACTACTGGAAAAGGATGGTGGTAGTATCTTATATCTAAGGCAACAAGTCATGCTCTATTAGTTTCTCGAAGATCCACCTATCCTCTATAAATCTTCTATAATCTACCTGGTTTCGTAATTTCAATACATATGTGAGTACAAAAATATATATCTAATACCCAATTAGTGGTATATAATTATTTCACTTGATAACAATAACACCGGAAACTTCAACTGTATTCTTTAACTGGGTTTAGTTTTTATTCCAATGGACCATCTTTCCACATGAAAAACATAATGCTTACCCCCTTAATTTTCCTTTATATATTCTTATTATTTAAAAGGATGGTTCTCAAGAGCCTTAGAATTTGACTGAGTCATAGGTACCTTTTACTTATTCTTAGTTTTATTCACTATAAAGACCACATTGTTTTTCATGACTCATGTCATTTTCAACTTGGTGAATCAAGTTAACGATTTTATAGATTCTTCTCAATATTTCACATATTATAATTCACAATGAAACTTGATAATCTCCTAGGTAGTGAGTATAAATTGGGATCTCTGCATAACTCATGTGGTATCTTATTGAATAAAATTTTAAAGTGCTCTATGTAGCCAATAAACTTGGCTATATGGGGCCCATATCATGAAAACCCTCCAAGTATACATAGGATTAGTGAATTGGATATCTCATATCCCTCTTTTATGACATTCTCTTGATAATGATCATGAATGTGAGACATCGTTCAATAATAATCTAGTTATTAATGTTTATTTAAGATATTACTAGACATGGATCATACTATGAAACACTAGAAATAAACCATAAAATTTAATCTTGTTTCTCTTAGGAACAAGGGTTTATGGAACATTTATTTAAAATTAATGGTGTAGTATAATGAACAAGCACATGTAGATCTTCTATAAATTTAATCTAGTGAGAATGTTATCCTTATCTAATATAGACTACAATAATGTAAATTTCATATGACTTTCCATTTATATAATAAGATTATATTATTTATTACATTATATGGATTAAAAAATAAACTATATATTTATTTATTATTAACAAAATATTTTAGAAAAAAAATAACTCTCAGCATTAGTTTTGAAATATATTATAGTACAACCAATGTAATCACTAGTGGCGGGGTTTAATCAGTTATTTGTTCTTATCATATTTAAAAATTAAAAACATACTTCACCTATAGTTAGAGAAAAAATGATTTTCTATTAACTTACACAAATGAAAACCAACAAGAACATATGTATTTACAAGGTTCACAACTCAATAAGAGTATTATCCTGCGTTATGGTTTTGAAATAATCTAATACCACATATTCACTAGAGAAAAACCTTTTTTTGTTTACAACAATCATAGAATATCCATCACTTTAATAACACTATAGTGTTCATTTAATATATAGAAAAAATGATTAAAAATTTTCACAATAAAATAGGAACCTTTCTGAATAGGATTATATGTTCTGTGAATATGATTATTGAAATTTTATCAAACTTTTCTTCCTAAAATAACATCTTCATTTTCTTCAATTATATACACAATGACTATTATAATCATTTTTGTCACTTGTTTAGTATAAATAATTCAATTTGGTAAATTTTTCTACTACCCTCTCTCTGATATATGTTTTGAAATACCATATAACCAATATCCTATATCTAATTATTAAATGATTTTTGGTCTGAAGGATTACCTCTCCATCCTGTTCTTATAATTCCAATTCATAGTAATACTCTGTTCTCCATTGCTTCATTTGATGATACTACATTTTTTTCTTCTATAAATGATACCTTATATCATTATCACTTTTCCCAGTGGAAAATTATCATCCAAAATAAACCAAAATTCACGTAATGCATTTGCACCTCTTAATATTGGAAATGATCGCATAAAATTTAAGGGTGTGTTGTAAACATCAAATTCAAACATTATGCTCAAATGTTAAGAAACCTGAACAAAACCTTCAAATATTGACCACCTTTAAACTTCCTAAAATTCAAGAACATTCCTTTACATTGGTATCTTTAAACGTCACTCAAATCTCAGATTAAATCATGATCTTCCTTCATGATAATTAAAGCATTGAACTTCTAGTATAACATCATCAAAAGCAAGGTATTTACAATAACATTGTAAAGATGCACAAAAACTATTTGATCGATACATCTTTATAGGAACTCCTCTCTCCAATCATCCTTCATCTGGTAGTCTTATCAATTGTTAGTCTGGTAGTATATATTACATTCCTCTATATAGATCTCTTTGAGGTCTCTTTTTATTTTTCTATCAAATGAAATTTCATGGATACTTTTTTCTCACACCATTTCTTGGAAACTTCTATCGGATTATTTTTCTTGGAAGCTTATATCAGTTATTCTTCAAAATCAGTTTTCTATATGATAAATTAGAAATACCTATCTAATCATTCATAATCCTTTGTTCAAGGACTTGTCAAGTAGAGTATATTTAGTAGAATTCTCACCCATTTTTCATCTAGTGGTTTCTATCCGAGAGGCTTTGTCTGTTAGAAACACAAATATGTTTTGTCTGGGGGAATTGAATATTGTTTATCCAAAACAAATATCCAAAAAATATATCTAGAAGCGTCATTTGAAAATTATTATGGATGAATTAGATATGATCTATCTAATTAGAAAATTATTTCTAATTAATTTACTTAGAATATTTTATCTGGCCTACTAATTGCACTAATATTTTTTTGATAGCATTGTTAAAAACCCTCTACTAATAATGAATAACTCAACCAAGTCACACCAACTTATTAATTAGAACACATTCAACTAGAGTCTTGAAAACATTTCTATTATAAAATTATTTGGCACTTTGAAGAATAATAAAGCATCATCTAATTTTTTTGGTTTTTACATCTCTTTCAGATGGAACTTTCAAGATCAAATAGATGAAACATTATTCCATCCAATGTCTGATCACCTCAGTTTGTTATAATCTATCCATTTGAATGAGTTTGAGTAACATAACATCTCTATTTCAACAATTTTTATGAAAATATTTGTTTTATAATGTGATTTAGGTTTTAGAGGAAAAATAAATAGAGGAGACAATTTCACTTTTTCACAACTAACTTCTCCAAAACATCTCTAACCATTCATGGTTGCAATAATCCCTCCATTTAGATTTTTTTCAACCAAGGAACTTAAATCAAAGAAGAAATACCACTTAAGTAGCGGATCACTATAAAAAAATTATAAGCCTGTGTGAGAAAAATTGGTTGAGAAAATAAGAATAATTGAACAATGATACCATACTATCCATAAATTAGTGATTAAAAAACTTTTCTTAACACCATTTATGAATGACTTTATCTTATTAACCTCATTATACATCGACCAATAGAGAACAATTTCTTATATCCACTTCAAAATCTATTGATGTATTTCACACATACATATATCAAATCTTACCCATTCTAAAAACTCCACCTGAATATAGTATTTACCATGAAAGGTAAATAGTTCACACATAATGATATTACACATGATGACGTAAACATTTGTAGAAAAACTTTATATATCAACTTTAATAAAATATTAAAACATTCCACACATGATGGAATAAAAAATTACTACCTTTTAAAATATCCCATAAATATATTCTATATTTGGAATGATAAATCACATAACTATTGATGAATTTATATTAAATATTTTTCCCCATTTGAAAACATTATCTAAAGACAAGATGGTAAAGACGACTGAATCAAATACCTTATTACTGAATAATGTGGGCCTGAATGCCCATAATTAGCCTCATATTTTGAAATTTTCCATTTGACAATGGTTTAATGAAGATATCATCAAGTTATTTCATTATAGGAACAAAAAATAGCTTAATTTTATTTATTTTCAAACATTTTTTGAAAAATTGATACTTAAAATCAATTTTTTAGATATGTAATGATGCATTAGATATTTGGTGAGTTTGATAGTACTTAGATTATCACACCTCAAGATAAAGGGTAACTTCACATCAACAAAAAATTATTCTAGTTTTATATTCATCCATATTTACTATGTTGTAACTTGAGTATAAGTAACATGTTTTTCTTATAAAGTACCGATAGTTACTAAATACTATTTCCTCCGATGGAAACTCAAAAATATTTCTCCCAAAAATAAAACTCCACTAGATGTGGATCTTTTGTCATTGTCATAACCTAAAAAATCCACAACTGTATCGAGAAAATATCATTATTCTTATATTTTCAAACATAATATATTAATATGTACCTCCTTTAATGTATCTGAGAATTATTTTTTCAGAAAACCAATGTGTTATTTTTGGATCACATTGAAATATAGAACATATTGTAAATATATAAAACATGTCGTGACTTGAAAATATTAAATAAAGTATATTTACAATTAGTTTCCAAAAATATTTATGATCAATATTGTTTCTAGATTTATCCTTAAGAAAATTTTATCCAATGAGATAGGTGTCGAAAATGGATTTGATTTTTCCATTCCAAAACTTTTAAGTATTTATTTAGAATATTTTTCTTGTGACATAAAATTTTGATTCACCAATGGATAGAATTTTAGTCCATGAAAGTAACTCATTTCTCCTTGGATATGCATTTAGAACAATATCTTTATTTATTTGGAATATTATTCACAATATTCTTCATTATTCTATATTATTATGATATCATCAACAAACACAGTCGCAGTGAGGGAATCTTATTGATGTTATTTTATATAGAGGTTTCATTCAACTTATTATTTTAAAATTTTCAACTTCTTGACTTAGGTTAATATCATAGATTAAAATGTTTTTAGAGTTTACTTCAATCAATACAAAGGATTATTTAACTTGAAAAAATAGATTTCATTTCTTCCAATTAAGAACCCTCAGGGATGTTAAAAATTAACTTCTTCTTCCATCTATCAATTAAGAAAATAATATTTGACATATATTTTTAAAATATTATATATTTGATATGAATAAATAAAAATAAATATTATGATGGATTTAAGTCTCAGAATTGGAACAAAGGTCTAATCAAAATAAATGTGATCAACTTATAAATAGCCTTTACAAACAAGTTTATCCTTTTTATTGTCACCTCACCTTTTTCATTCAACTTTTATTAGAAAACCCCCTTTATTCCAATCAAATTATCATCGTCTGAATTTGGTAAAAGTTACCATGTTTTATTCTTCTCAATTTTATAAACCTATTCATTCATAGAATAAATCTATTCTTGATTATCTATTTCTTAATTAATTTCCCCAATCTCAACCTATGAAACCAAATATATATATGTGAAGATGAAACTGATATTATTATTATTTTGAACCTTTTTTCCTTGATATCCAATTATATTTAAGACATACACTTGTGTTTTTATCCTTGGATAATATCAATGTTATTTTCCCTAATTATTTACAATAGACGATTTAGATTCTTCATCATGAGTAGCTTCTACATCATCATCACATAAGTCAGACATTATTTTAAGTATTTTATATGCAACAAATTAATATTCAATTTCTCCCATATATGAAAATGACAATGAAATGTTATATTCATAATGTTACAAATCTTTAACATCTTTATAATTAGTAATATTTCATGTTTCTTTTTTATATTACCTATATCCTTTTCCATAAGGAGGGTATCCAAGAAATATTCCACCAACTCCTCATTGTTCAAAATTACCATGATTTTCACCTTTGAATTTGATAATGAAGGGAATACTAAACACTCTTAGAAATTTATAACTAGGGGTTTATTTATAATACAAATCGTAGAGTCATATCATAGATTGGGCTATAGAGATAGTGATTCTAAATGTGAACATCAATTTTGATAGCCTATCCTCCAAATAATAGGTATGTATTATGTTCAATAAACAGGGATATAATTATCCCTACCAAACATTTGTTTCATCATTTAGTAACAAAATTATGTTATAGAGTGCATGGTCCACTGGATTGATGAAAGATTCCATGTTTATCAAGATAATCATTAATGTTTTCATTATTATATTAAATGCCATTATTTTTTTGGATTTTTATTTATGGGATATCTGAATTCATTATTAACACTTCTATAAAACATTTAATCATATTGAGACTCTAATTTATTATTCAAAAAACATAACACATGAAATATTTGTAAAGTCATAAATTAAAAATAAGAAACTTATCACCATTTTTTATTACTTTCTCTTTATTCTGAATAGTTTATAATGTACAAAATCTAAGAGATGAAGTTAATATATCTCAACCATTTTATTCACTGAACTTGCAATATCTCCTTTCTAGAAAATATAACTACACCAACACATTATTTTTTTCAGGTTAGGAATATAAAAGATATTTTCTATCTTTTTCTTCTTCTTATTTCTAATGAACATGTGACCAAGCCTCTAATGACATATATCATTTTCCTCCATCATGGTTATATTACATTAACTCTATTCATATCTAATCTAAAATATATTTCTTTTTGTTTACTAGCCTCCTGATAAAACTTAACCATATTCATGTATTTTAACAACATGACCATTTATTCTAAAAAACATAATTTCCTTCATTAAAAATCCTTAAACACTTTCCATGTTGTGCTTCAGTCCATTAACAAAAAAATCTCTTCTGGATGTCAATTTATCTTCTAAAATGATAATACATCCAACACCATTGATTTTGAGAGACTCATGTTTTCCAAAATTCACTCTAACTTTAATAAAATACTCTACTTTTTTAACAACTTGAAACATCCTATCATATATAAATAACACCCAATATCCAATATCCTAGGTTATAATCTTTCTGAATATTTGAGAGTAGTTTCAATAAAAAATCCAATTTTTTACATTTATTTTACTTCTTATATGGCTTCTAAGATTTTTCATGAAACATTGTTGAGATAGTATCATATAAAGACATCCTTTATCAGGACTTCCACAGTGATCACATCTTTAAAAAATAATTTCTAGATGTTTAAATCTATTCATAGTTTTTAAATTTGATACTTCATGTTGTCTTTCTCGAGTAGGATGACTTCACCTCAAACTCTATCTCTAGTACCTATTGTATTCATTGACGTATTAATAATTTAACCAACACATTCTTTTTTAAAAGTTCTAAATCCTCTAGAGTACAAACAATATCAATAAAATTAATAATTTACCTTATAACAAGTATGATAACTAAATCAATGAACATATTTTTTATCTTCTTTCGGAACATCATAGAAATTCAAATTATGATTCTTGTTACCATTAATTGTGTTTCAAATTGTAGAAGTCTTAAAATAAGACTTTGATTCTTATAATGATTTAATTTTTTTTGAATATATTATATTTTTAAATAAACATGGTCTTATTGAAATGATTCGTATTCTAAATATTTACAACCATGTTTTTAACATTTTAGGATAATTTTTTCTAATCCTTCTGAATTTGGGACATTATATCAATCACCATATTCTATAAATTAGTTTTGAAGTATTGTTAATCCATGATCATATTTATAATGTTTTTGTTTAATAAGATCAAAATATTTACCTTTCACCATTAATTTTTATTTAATATTGATGTTGAGTTATTTCTATTTTTCAAGTAACTTATTTATATAAAAAATCTATTTCAATAACCAATATTTATGTTGAAATTTTTTTTGACTGTTTTAAAATATATATTGCTTCTTTATATTTTTTTCTTCTATTTATCAATATTTATAGTATTTAGATGACATGATTTCAATTCCATTTATTGTATATAATTCAAATTATTTTCCTATTATTCTTATTTGAGTTACTTATTTCATCACTGGCAGAATTTTTATAATTTTATTTTGAATTGAGAATACTCTTAGAATAATAAAAACTAGAATTTTCAACATCTACTCTCTTAATATTATCTTTCCCATAATTAGATAGAATGTTCTCCCTTTTACTTATAGAGTACTTATAATCATTTCCTTTTAAAAATATTTGAATTTATCCACCTTATTTTTTAGATATTTTCATGAATTACAACCTTTCTCATCATTATCCTCATCTTCTCTATGACTTAGAGAGTTTATATGAACTATCCAATAGCAAAAAAATTCAATCACTTCAGTGGAAACATTCATATTCTTTATTCATGAATTCCATTATTCTTCTCATTTTATATCTGATGAGAATACTATATAGAATATCTAGAGAGAGGGAGATTTCAAAGGTATCTATATTCTAAGGATAAAACTTTGGAATTATACTTATCTAGAAAAAATTAGAGAAACTTTTCAAAAATAGTCAAATAGTTTGATTTCTCTTCGAGGCTTCATATAGTGCATAAATATCATTAAATATTGTAAATAACACTCCAAGGGTTCACAATACCATCATAATATCTTAGTACCTCAATATAGAAATATGTAACATTGACTTATTTACATTAGTATTTCCTTAATAAATTTTATTCAACTTTTCCTAGATGCATTTAGTAGTTACTATCACTTTGACCCTCAAAAACTCACTTTTAGAGATTGAGGAAAGAATGAAAATTTTTGATCTCCCATTATTCTCTGAATTCTTATTATTTATAATTATTAAAGTATAACACTAAAATTTTAAGGGAACACATCTTTAGTAGCCTCAAAAACATCATATCCAATTGGTAAAGGATATGGAAACCTTATGTATTTCCAGATATGATCGTTCTTTCCATAAAATTTAGGAATACCCTTACTATTAACTTAGATGAGAACATCCATGGAAACTTAAATTTACTTGAATATTAACCCAACAAAGAGTCAATGAAGGAACCTATACTTTAATAATTTTTAAGACCAATTTTATCTCTAAAAGGAGTTGAGGGTGGGGGTGAATCAATGATTTGTTTTTTTATTTTTCAAGTATAAAAATAGTGTTCTCCTCTGATCAAAAACCAATCCTTTTGTGGTTTACATCAATAAGGGAATATCCATCACATTCATAGATCTACAGTTCTTATATAGTGTATGTGATCCTCATAAAAAATATTATTGAATAATTTTTGAAACAAAAAAAGAACCTTCACAAAAATACTTTTATGGTTTGTCACTATACTAATTGAACTTGTTTGAAACTTTTGTTCATGCAAGAATATCTTTATATTATTCAATTTCTTTAATAGAATCTAGCATGAACTTATGTATCACTAATCCCATATGAACCTTTCTATTTGGTAAAATTTTTATTTTACCCTATGTATGGTTCCCTCTATTCAATACACTCTATATGGTACCCTCTATCCCATTATAAATTGATTCCCTATTCATCCAATTATATCTACATTATTTCCATCCTATAATATTTGATTAGAAGAATCTATCTAAAATTTATCTATTTGATTCTATTAAATTTGGTTTGTCGATGAATGACACCTCATATAATCAGTACTTCACCAAACAATACCTTTTTGATCAACAAAATCACACTAAATGTGTATTATTTTCACCCATTTCTGTAGGTAATGATCTTCCGAAATATCATGGTGAACCATGAACTTTAAATTCAAACTCCACACTCGAATATTGTGAATTATACTCAAGTATTTAAATTCTTAATAACCTTCAAACTTCTTAAAATATATAAATTTATTTATTAATTGAAATATTAAAAACATTCTCAAAATCACTACATGAATGAATTTATTCCTTCATGGTTATAAAAACACTAAATTTAAAACATTATATTATCACAAATAAGCTATTTATAGAATCTTTTTAAACATCCCCCAATCATTTTCTAGTACATATTTATTGGAACTCTAATGTCTGTTATTATATCATGTGATAGTATACAGATTTGTTCATCTAATAATATCTACCTAATTCCTCTATCTAGAGATCTTCAAGGTAGTATCTACTTCGTCAGTTTTATGACATAAATCATATACTTATATTTTATTACCTTTCTTAGATATATCTATTAGATGATTCTATTTTTAAAATTATTTCCACCATTCTTTATAAACTCTTCTTTGTACAAACTCAGAAATCTTGGTCCGATCAATCATATCTATTGTCTAAATACTTTTCTGGTATCCTTTATCTATTGTAATTCTCACCCATTCTTCATTTGTTGGTTTTTATCTGAGAAAATGTTTCTACTGGACAAAAAAACACACTCTTTCTGTTGGAATTGACATTTTTTTATAGAAAGATCCAAAAATCTATATCTAAAAAATGATTTAAAAACCTGAATTATACACCATTAATATGATGTCCTTCATTGGAAAAAAATATCCAATTAATTTAATTGGAAACATATATCTAACATGTTTAGAATGCTAAAATAATTATCGTAGGATTATTAGAAACCTTTTTTTAGCATTACTAAGACACACCAAATTCATCCTTTGAACAACTCTAGGTAGAATCATTAATAAAATGAAGCAATCATAATATTTTTATTTTATATAATATTATAGTGTCATATTAATTTATTTGGTTAAAAATTATATGTTCTATAGAATCATGCAATGAAAATTGATGAACCATTATTCCATGCACCATCCCATAAAGACCTAGGTTTGTAAGGGTTATCATTTTTTAAAAAAGTTAAATTCTTGATATGGCGGTTGAGAAATTTTTTTTATCAGATATAAAAATTTAATTATAAGATTTTGGATGAATTATGTTGTTGGTTTTTTTGTGACATGAGTATAGGGTGGTACCTCAAGTAAATTGATAAATCTCAGGCATTTTAGGCCTCAAAATATCATTTTTGGGAGAAACAGCATGTGGTGCAGGATTAGCACATTATTAAAGATAGTCATGACCCCAAAACATGCAACCTATATGTAAAGTAACATTTTTTGTTCAAACAATTTTAGGGGAACCATCAAACAATGAAATTTTTTACAAAGTGAAAATTGATCCACAGGGTTGGAACCCAGTTCTTCAAACCGTGCGCTATAACTGGGAAAAGTGGGGTTTTATTCAGATAGTGAGTCTTCATGATTGGTGAATGCTTTGGTACATTATACACACAAACTATGTGCCTCTTTAAAATAGAAACAAATGACAATTTTTTCTCATACTCTTCAATGGGGTTTTACTCAATTTTCCAACATCTTTTCCCTGTAGCAACTTCCATGTGTACTTCATCCATATCCCTTACTCTACGAGATTTATTGTCCATTTATTGTTTGAAATAAATTTTATTCCTTGAAATCAAGATCCCTCAATATGTATATCCCTCTATTTCTATCCTTTCCTTGTTCCTTCCCCTGTTTGGTAATGTCATAACTTTTTATTGGCTAATATTACCTATATTCAGTTTGTTCAGGTTCTTCAGTTTCTTCTATTCTTGATCGAATATATGGTTTCTACATAATTATTGAAGCTTACTAAATATAAGGAATGTAGTCAAGAATAATTTCCCTTAATATGCAGTTTTTTAAAACCATGTCACTTGTGTGTCAAGTAGAAAACCTGAAATCGATTTATTTTTAACTCAAAAATATTTTATCTTAATTTAAAGAACCAAATTAATTAGTGAATCGTGGAGGTGTCTTAAATTACTAATCTTGATAAAGACCATGTATGGTCCATGGGGGCTCAATGAACTAACCATAATTCTATAAATAATGTTGTTTAATTTATAACCCTTAATAAAGAATGGAATATTAGGTGAGGCTAGGTATTTAATGCGTTCCATGGATCAAGGCCCATGAAAGAGTCTTGATCAGTTATTGGATTTCCCATGAGGTTCCCTTCATTAATTACTAAATGTTTTGAATGAGACTCTGATGTGGTGGCTTTATTGTTTTCTTTTCCTTCCATAACACGCAGTGTCTCTTAGATCACTATGACATAGGCATTTACTCCAACGATCCTAGGAAGATTCCATATCTAACTTTTAAAGAAAGAGATGCCCCTTTTTTAAGAAACTCAAAATTTAATTTTTTAAACCATTTTAACTGGGATACGTTGACCCATAATATTGATCTAGAAACCTTTGAGCCATAGGTAATTGGATATGACCAGATACTAAATATTTAAATGATAAACTCCAAAAACCATTGGTTGAGTTGAAATTGTTAAGAGAAATATAGATGTAAAATGATTTTTCATGCATTTAATTTTAAGTAATAATTTTAAAATTTTGTCAAACCATTAATTTTATCAAGATAACTTGTCTAATAATATTATGGAATTACATGATTTTACAATTAATGAATGTTTTTGGGTATGTTTTAACTAAATAACCTTCATCCTAAATCTTTATTTCTTTATAGTTCCTTTAAATTATTCATCCTTTGTAAATAATATTTAATACCTTTGTTATAATATTCAGTATCAAGAATGGTTATAAGATGTACATGACATCGGTATGCTTTGGATTCTAGGTTTGAATGAAAATTATGACCTAATGGATGTCACATGATTCATTTATGTAAATTACAAGGGTTAATCCCACACTAGATCCAACCAATTTCTTACATTAATGAATGTATTAGTATCACATCAAAAATTCACCTATAAAATCTAGAATAATTAAAATGACTAGGATGAGCTCCTAGATTTGGATTGATGTCCTCATGAATAGAATTCCTTTGATTATCTATTTGGATTCCAATCCTCCCTTTACTGAGATTACCTTGGAATTGTTCCTCAGAATTGATTTGAACCCTTTTAGAAAGTCAAATTCTAAGAGTTTATCCCTTGGATTATACTCTAATAGAAGAAATCATGGATTTATAACCATGGGTTAGATCACCATATACACACATAAAATGCCTTGGTATTTTCTGTTGATTATCCATGATCCATTGTAGTGGGAATTCTTCATCCTATTAATTGGATTCAACTTTGGTAACTGTTCCTAGATAATGGGATTATAACTATGGGTCCTATTATCTCATGATTATTCATATGACCAGATACAATTAGACTTAGGCTAAACCAGATGGTATTCTCCAATTCACCTCCACATTACTAATTTTATTATTTATATACCATATACCATTATGTTATATACTCACAGAAAAGAAGTCCATTAGACACCATTGTTGGTGACCTACAGTGTTTTAATAACACCCTGTTTAGGCTACTACTTGGTACCTGAGAAGATATATTGGTTATTGGTTAGGAAATAGATTGTTATTTTTTACTATTACTTGTTCTTGGCTAGGACTTGGCATGGGAACCGTGGACTGAGTATTTACTTGGACTACATATAGATATGGGGTATTTCTATTTATCTATTTATTTTTATCTATCCCTGTACCTGTGATACCTATTATAAATTGTTTTATCACTTGGTTCTGTATCATAATGTGTTTTCGGGATACTTATTATTTAGTTTTCTAGTTATCAATTTATTATTATCCATTTATACTTATTTCATTTTTTATTCCTCTGTTGTATTTATTACTGATCTAAATGGTATAATCTCCCCATTGTACTATCTGTAGACCCTCACTAATAGTCAAAAGCCTCTGACATAAGGGGAAGAATGATTGAGGCCATATTTACATCATGCAAAATTACTTATGAGTGAACCAGGACTAATACATGACAAAGTGATATCAAATAAACTTTTCATTTCTATTATTTTTAGTGGGTTTGAAAAAGGGAAACTATGGATGTATTATAACATGGTAAAAATATTGTGTATTGGAAGGCCAACACATGCATTGGGGAAGGGCCAAGATTCTAGGGATGATACTATTATTCATGTTTTTTATTATTAGGATTTATTATTATTTCCCCTTGAGTGACTAATTGTAATTTTCCATAGGTTATTTTTTATGGTATTTTTAATTCTGGGTTGATATGGTATTATGGACTTTCTTTATACATCATTCAAGGCACATAGGGTTTACATTTTATTATCATTAAAATATGTATACCAGGATTACATGATATCATGCCTCATATACTTATAACATTTTCCTATATGAAAGATTTCCTTGTTATTACTATGTAATATGGTTGGTTATAAAAATTACATATATCAGCCGAAATATAAATTTCTCATCTATCTCTATGATGTTATCCCATCTATCCATCTTAAAGTTAATTAAAGTGACATAATGAACATTTTTTTTATAAATTAACCAATACAAGAAAACTTAATCATTAAGGAATTTTATTTTATTTTTAATTTATTCATGTGATTAATGATTGATGTCAGTTAAATAGTTTGCAAATTATATCTTATAGGGCTTTTACCATTATAACTTGGGAATCCAAACCCATATAACTGAATTCTTATAATTTAGTCAGAGCATGTAATTTTATATTAGAACTTTACATCTATGAAATAAACCATATAGTGGAATTTATTCAAAATATTTAATGTTTTATCCATTAATTGGGATATACGAAGGGAGGATAGACATACAAGAAAGAAACCCTACTCCAGTTCTTAGAACCTTCACCGATGTGGTTGCTGGAAGACCATATGATTACATTCATCATAGTTAAAATGTTGATGTGGTACTTTAACATCCCATTTTATTTAGACACTTCTATCCTCATAGTCAGCTGACAATTTATATTTTAGAAAATGTGGTAAATCTTCTCGCCTCATATTTAAGATGTTTTCTTGTTGGGAATTTTCCTTATCGCATATTGTCGTTAAAATTATTAATAAATTCCATTCAAACCAATGAATTTTTTAGTTTTAATATTGGTCTTTTGAATTCATAAAATGCTGGTTTCTTCCTTACCTCCTAGGATGCTTATTATAGGCTTTGGGAAAGGAGATTATGGTTTTTTTGGGGGATATTCTAAGAGATTTCTAAAATGGACCCCAAATTTCAACCCCACTTCTAAACCTCCCATTGTCCCATTATGGATCGGCTTCCCTGGGATACCGCTCCACTTGTTTAAAAAAGAAGCCCTATTTATAATTTCCATGCTTATTGGAAATATTTTAAAACTTGATTCGGAAACAAGGAATATATCTAGACCATAAGTCCCTAAGATATATGTTGAAATTTATGTATCTATAGATATTCACTCCCAAATTTGGATTCAGAATGGTGAATTTGGTTTCTTCAAAAATGTTTTCTATAAGAGACTACCTGATTACTATTCTTCTTGCCTTATACATGGGTATGATCAGAAGGAATGTGGATATAACATCACCCAAACTAAGTCCAAGATTGTTTCTTGGGTCAAAAAAATAATGAAGAGTCCTAAGATTGATGAGATAAATGTTATTCATGCAGCTAATGTTGGCCCCTTTGATACTAGAGAGCAGATAACTAATGCTAACAAGTAGATAGGGGTATCTAATCCTTGACCTTTTTCAATCTGCATGCCACTCTATTATCATGTCAGCCTATATTGATTATATGCCTAATATTACGAGTGACACCACTGTTCTTCCCCCTGGTGGAGGAGTAAGAGAATCACCCCGAATCACATGATAAAATAGATAAAGAGAAAGGTGAACTAGCTGATACTAGTGAATCCTTACTTGAAGTTGATGATCAATATAATCAAATCGAGGAAGATTTCCAAATATCAAGTTCTAGGAAAGTAAAAAACCTAATAGGGGATGATAATGGTTACATCACCCCAAATCATAGAAAAATGAGGAAGATTACAGATTATACTCACATCAAAAGAAATATTGTCATAAGATCTCTTGAATCCACCAGGAATGATATTCCAACAATCCTAACTGTGGCTGGTCAACCAAGTGCTTTTTTTGGATCACCTGAGGATAACAATTCTAGTAGAAACACCCAGTGTATAGATATTCCTATTGCAATGAGGTGGATGTGGGGGATACAGTTGATTCCTAGATGGATCAACAAGACACAATCACATTCTTGAAATATAGAGATGATCTAATTACAACATAAAAATACCTCAAAATTTTAATGCGTATGTTCATTAGGATGTTGGATGGATATGAAATAAATCCAGATTTTGACTTCAAAGCTATACCTTGCGAGTGATTCTTTCTACTAATCATTTTCATTCCTTTTTCTTGTTATTGATTCTTATGTAGTCCCCTTTTCACATTCACTTCATCATTTTTTGTGTATCTTACATTTTTTGTTGCATTTTATTGTTTAACTTTCTCAGCCTCCATGGAGTTGGTTTCAAGAAGGCCTATTAAGTGATAATTGGTTTCAGTTTGTTCTGTCTATACTGACATTAGTGTATTGATCTGGTCTCTTACAATTCACTAAATATTGTTGCTTCCATCTTGGATGTTCATGTATATTGTGCAGGAAACTGATCTGCATGTTTCATACCTTCCCCATATTTGTTGTGGGACCTTGTATGTTGCTTGAAAATTTTTATGGGAGATGTCATGTAATGATTTCTAGGTTCAACATATAGTGAAAATATGTGACTTGGCCCTCAGTGGGAAGCTGATGATTTTCATTATTTGTTATGTTTTTCATCATCCTCTTTCTACAGCTTGGGGGTGTCCAACAATTCTTAATATGAGGACTTAATGATCCCTTCAGGACTCTTCTGTGATTAGAAACTACAATATGTTTTTGTGGATGTTTATTTGTGGAATCAGTGTCATTATTGTTTGAAAGAATGTTGGGATCATTAATTTGGAGTTTTCTTCTCTTTGTATCTTTTTAGTATTTTTTCCTGTTGGTATTGGTGAGACTTGGGGAAAGCTGATGAATATTTTTCTGGTGGCTTCTTCTATTATGTTTCTTATTTCTTGCAATGAATGGTTGTTTTTATCTTGGTGACATGTATGACTACAGTTATTTCAATGGGTAGTGACTTTTAGGCCACTAAACATTATGGATGAGTTCATTGATAGGTTGGTGATAGAAGGTTTCAGTCATGTTTTATGCGTCTTGATCTTTGGTTTATTTTACATGGAAATCTCAACTTGTGTTCCCCTCTATCCCCATTGGTGTAATCGCTTTACACCTCATGTTTATATTGTAAGTTTTTTCATTTATAAATTTCTTTAGGGAATGAATATTGTGACCAATTAATGTCAATACATTTATAAAAAAATATCCATTAATGGGATTCATAGAAATTGGATTACAATTGTAATTTATAGAGTATCTACCTATATAAATTTGGAATTTATACCCTTACAAATGTACTTAGGTTTTTAGAAATTGAACCACGCAGGTAAACATTATTTTAACATGAATTCGTACTTAAACCCTTAGAGTTATATCTATGTTCAATGGGATGGTTAGTTAATGTGTCTTCAACAATTTATATAATGTTTCATATAAGTGTGTGGTGTTATCTTACTTAAATAAGTCACTTAATACGATAAAATTCCTTTTTTTATGTTTGTACCTTATTAATATGCGTCCTTAGTTATTTAAAATTCTAGTTACAACCTAAATAGTGTTAACTTATAGATCATGTGATTGAAATTTTCTTTAACTGGACCCAATTATGAGAACTTATGGATAATTAATGGTAAAAATGTAATTATGATATAATTTTATTTGAAATATTTTTGGCATCAACTAAATATAGTTCCATGTACAATATATAAAGTGATCTACTCTATAATTATACTTTAATTCCCATTTATCTAAGGCACCATCAGAATTATAATAAATGAAAAATGATGAAATAACTTAAATAAAACATTATAAATATGTTTTTATAGAATACCCCAGTGTTAAGGGTTAGTTTTATAGTTTCATTAAAAAATTAAGTAGATGGGAACATAGATGTGTTCCATGGGACTGAGTTAGATATTTTCTTTTATTATTATTAAAGGGTATGATGGAGGTCCTGGTGACCCCTTAGGCATGACCCTGATTTTATAGGTGGTTCCTCGTATTAAAGTGAGGTGTTAACATAGTTTTAGAAGTGAACTTAGAGATAAGAATCATCCATGAAAGCTTGCGTTGTGTTTCAGGTATGAGAAATTCTATCAATGTGCTATGTGGGCCTGGGAAGGACTCTTAGTTTGTGAAATGACACCACTACTGGGTGGTTGGTCATGTGGTAAGTTGAGAATTTTTGTGACATGAGAATTTGGGTGGTGAGATAATTAGGTTTGACATTCCAAGGGTGTGGTCGAACATATAGTGAGTCATGTAACCTTTCTATTCTCATGATGCATGACTCAAGAAGTCACAATCCTGGTTAATTGTTATATGGGGTAACATAACCATAGGTTTGAGGCATTGATTAGGATATCAAATACTAATTATGTGTAGTGTTTTTGGGCCTATGAATTAAAATAAATGTGTGCCCTTGTTGCGTTGATGACATATTTAGGTATTATTATTTATCACACACAATGAATCTTTGAGTTAAGAAGTGGTGCCAAAAGAAATGTGTTGTTCTTTGGTATTTGTTTAGGTATCAATGAAGATTTGGAAATGTGATCACATAACACCTTGAGAGGTTTTAGTTCCAGACCACTTGGAAAAGTGTAATGTGTTTTTGAAGGCTAAATTCGCAGGTCACTTTCGGAGTAGAGTGACTAGGGTGTTAAGAGTAAACTGAGTTATCCCAGTTTAGAGGATTACCATGTAAAAGGATCATGTGTTATAACACCATAAATATGATTTAGATGTAACGACCCAATGTTTTTAATGGAAATTATCTACTTATAAATATGCCATAAGATCATATAATAATGAACTACTAAATGATAAGTGACCTTTAAACAAAAGTTTGTCACTTCTGTGTTCGGAATTTTGAAAATCTGGCATACACGATTGTGTTCAAGATGATTTTTGGAGTTCGATACGAAAAACTTAATTTTTGGTGAATAGTAACCTACCCTAATGAATATACACATACCCTTATGAATATTTATATACCCTAATGAATAGTAACCTCACATATGATAGTATGAAAATAATATTCAAGTTGGATGTACAATATAGCTATGTTTTAGAATGAGTTAATTCGTGTTTTAAATCTGGTTTTTTATAATAAATTATGATTTTTATTAAATATTAAAATAATCATATTTAAAAAATTATTATTGAAAAATGGACTTCATTTCTGGATTCTACACGTCGAAAAATGTTTAGGGTGAATTTTTGGGATTTTTCTGAAATACTTGATTTATTAATGAATAGTAAAATATGATAATTTACGGTATATATACATTATAAGCTAAATAGACTATTCCTAGCATCATGGCTGATGTCACCACCCTGGTTTAAATTCACATTACCCATTTAATATTCTTGGTCATGGAATACTTACTATTCTTTGTCATGTGAATAAATAATAAATTAAGGATTATAATATCATGAAATCCCTCCTCTCCTCCACTACAAAACCCCCCTTCACTCCCTCTTCTCTCCTGACCTCTCAAGCTACAATACTTATCTAAATTCTGCCCAAATCTCTTCCCAATGTCCTCTTCCACGTCCAAAATCTCTCAGCCTCCTCAAAATTCCAAAACCTCTCCCCTTAAGAGGTTCTCAAAAAGGATGTCTCGGGAGGTCGTTAATAACAAGTGGAGAACACCAACAGATTTATGGTAAGGGATCCTCCCCTTTCGCACATAATCAAGATTTTTCTATATGATATGACTTTTTTTTAATACCATGTGATGGGGTATGTTTATACACCTTACCCATACTTTCCTAATGTTTTATAAGTGATGAGAATCCCCTTTTATCTCTCATCAAGCCATCTTGGCAACACCTGACACCATGCCGGTAAAATCGTAATGAATTCTACCCAAACCTTCTCCATTCCTTCGAGTTGCCTTATCTTTCATTAAAAATGGCGTTATAATATATATTTATGTTAATCCTCTGAATTCTGGATAGTAGTAAAATATTCTAATATCCAGACCCTTTAATCACTTTCTTTCAGGGATATACATGTTTTTGAAAGATTTCCTCCTTAGAACTTTCCGATAAGCAAACATGTTTGAAGGGGGATTCTGAAATTTTTTTCCCAAATATCATATTCACGCTATCCCTTGTTTTTATATAGAATTTTCCTTATAAAATCATTATTTTTATTATTAAAACCTTCTTTATTCAATTATGGGTTTATATAAAAGAATTTCCTCTTTTCTATTTGAAAAGCTCTAGAGTGTTTTCTTTAATACCGCACAAAAACGTTTTAATGATAATGTTCTAAAATACTTTTTAATATGTTGTAACTTATGGTTGAAACCTCTTACCATGTTACATGCCTATTTTACCATATGAACGTGCATTTATATTCTAATTCATTCCTTATATGAACACTTTCATGATACGCCCATTGGTTATGATTTATGGCATGATTGTGGTACCCGATTCATTCCATGGGTGCCATTTTATTTATGTATGGTTGATTATGTATGATTGTATATGTGGTAAGAATATTTATGTGGAAAGAATATTCATGAAAATGTTGAGATGGGTGTGCCCAGATAGCACTCCAATGAAATGGGTAAGGATAAGTCTCAGGAGATGCGATGTGAAATGGGATTGGTGTTTAACCTTGACCCGTACTGAAATGGGAAACAGGATTGGTGGTTAGCCTTGACCCATAATAAATATATGATTTATGAATCTACCACATTTATATGATTCCATGTTTATGTGATCCCATGCTTATATTAAATTATTTTTTAAGTTTTATGCTTTGGATATCAGTATGTCATGCCTCCTAACTCATGTGCTTGAAATGTATCCTTATGTTCATTCCTTTACTGGGTTTTTTAGATCATCCCTTTGTTCATGTGTTCCCCAGGATACCCTATGAAAATGTATCAGCAAAAAATAAGTTAGAAGCTCATTATGGAGATTAAATAAAGAAGTTTTTTTCCCCATGTTTTATGTTATATGTACCTAGTCTTCTATGACACTAGACTTAACGATCCTTGGCTTGTACTCTGATGATTAATTATGCTTAAAATAATGAAATGTTATATGTAAAAGGCCTGGGTTGCTATAGATGGTATCAGATGATGGTCTAGTTATTTTTGGAAATTAGGAATAGAGAACCTTAGTAAGAACCTTAAGGATGAGACTAAGTATAGGAAAACTGTCCTAAATTTTGGTGAGTATAGATTAAGTGGTTTATCAAGAAAATACATCTAAGTCTGGATACGAGTAGTTAGAGGCGGCTCTCACACAGATGTATCTAGGGGTAAAACCCAAAAACACCTATTTGATCTTGAATCGAATGGGAACTAGTGCATTATAACAGGCCTTGTTGCACTCTTGGTTACGACACTCCCAGGGAATGTGCTTTGGTAGATTCACAAGCTTAGTACAAACCATTATTGAGGGGCCAAAAAATCCCATAAGAATATAAGTTAAGAAATAGATCGATGATTACCTAGATATAAACCTAAGGAATCACAAGTTAGGATGTACTTCTTCTTTATAACTTTATCCTTTAATGTTCAAAGTTTCCTTTTTATGCTCAATAGATAAGTATTCAGGACCTCTTAATATTCGTTCCTGTTCTTAGTTAATGGAGGGAAATAGATGAACACGATCCAACAACCAATATAATAGGCAATGTGATGATTTCCCTAATGACATGCCTGATGTGACAGAAGCAGGTGCTCAAAACTTCATGGTAGTACTTTCTTAGCTAGCGCGAGTTATGAATAATAACTTGAATCATGTGGAATGTCTTCCTACTCTAAGGAATGAGAAATTTTTTGTAGAATCCTTCATGCGTAAAAGGCCTCCCATGTTTAGTGGGTCTTCTGATCCCCTCCTTGCAGAACAATGGATTAACTCCATTGAAAAGATTTTCTCTATCCTCCAGTGCTCGAAAGAAGAGAAAGTTGTACTGGAAGACTATCGTTTTGATGGGGAAGCTGATCAATGGTGGACACTGATCAAGAATATGAAGTCCCAAGAGAAAATTTATTCCATAAAATGGGAGGAATTCAAGAGGATGTTTTTCAACAAATATTTTCCTCAAACCCTCCATCCCAAGATGGAAAGAGAGTTCCTTTGACTCAACCAGAAGGAAGATGAGTCCATCGGGTTGTATGAAGCGAACATTACATGGCTTGAAAGGTACACCTATGGCTTTGTCATGAACATGAAAAGCAAGGTGGATCTCTTCTTTAGCGGACTAAATCCGAGTCTACGAAAAGTGTTGGAAATTCGAGGCTTCAACAACTCTGAGGAAATTATTCATTGTGACCTCAAGGTTGAAATGTAAATTGAAGACTCTCAGTGGTCTCATGGGCCTAGTGACAATAATCGGAAAATGGAGAACAACCGGGGTGGTTCATCAAAAAAATCCCATGATGGAAAGAATCTTCACTTTCCCCTTTACAAGAATTGTGGGAAGAGGCATCTTGGTGACTGTCTCCAGGGAACCAGGAATTGCTTTAAATGCGAGAAGTTTGGCCATATATCCAAGAACTACTGAAGGGATATGAAAAATCCCACTAATTTTGAAGAAGAAAAGATGGTTCAGATCAAAACTCGGCCTACAGTGTAGTGTTATAACTGCAAGGATCTTGGGCATTATGCGAACAATTTCCCTAAGCCGAGGGTTGTCGGAGGCAATCAGCAAAAACTTCCAAGGAAACAAGGAATGACTTATGCTATCACTACTACTGAGGTGGAGCCAAAAAATTATGTGGTGATAGGTACACAAGTTATTCATTCAAGAATAGCGAATGTACTATTTGATTCTAGTTCTACACATTCTTTCATATCTTGCAAGTTTATTAGAACTATTAAAACACTACCTCAAAATTTGGAGGAAATGTTATCTGTTAGAACAGAGAATGGGGCAATCATTTCATCCATGGTTTATAATTCCTCCCCGGTTAACGTTTGTGGACTAAACCTCCCAGGAAATCTTCTCATAATTCTATGGGGGGAGTTTGATGATATCTTAGGCATGGATTGGATGTCATTATACGAATCCAATATCGACTGCTGGGAAAGGGAGTTCACTCTTCAAATCCCGAAGCATCCTCTGATTCTTTTCAAGTGAAAGGAACAAGATGAATCTCCTTTCGAATTTTCATCTCAAGTTTGGATATTTCTTCCTTATGATCATGAATACCTAGCTCAAATTATTGAGACAAAGGAGATAATCATGCTTGAAGACATGCCCATCGTGAGAGATTACACTGATGTATTCACCTAAGAGTTTCTTGGTCTTCCTCCAGACTGAGAGGTTTAGTTCTCAATTGAACTTATCCCTGGATCTCTTCCAATCTCAAAGATACCTTACAGAATGGCCACCGTAGAGCTGGAAGAGCTGAAGAAGCAGTTAAAGGAGAATATGGAGAAGAGTTTTATAAACTCGAGTGCTTCACCATGGGGTGATACCATCCTCTTCATCAAGAAGAAGGATGGATCAATGCGCCTCAGCATTGATTATCGTGAGGTCAATAAAATCACTATAAAGAACAAGTATCCCCATCCATGGATAGATGACTGATTCGATCAGCTTCGTGTGGCTAGTTATTTCACTTAGGTGGACCTTCAATCGGGATACCACCAACTAAAGGAGAGGAAGGAAGATATTCCCATGACTGCCTTTTGAACAAGGTACAGACACTATGAGATCATAGTCATTCCCTTCGGACTCACTAAATCTCCCGCAATTTTTATATATTTAATGAATAGAGTCTTTAGAGATTACCTCGAAAAATTTGTGGTGGTCTTTATTGATGATATTCTGATATACTCCAAGAGCAAGAAGGAACATGAGGAGCATTTGGAAACTGTGTTAAAGACATTGCGAAGGGAGAAGTTGTATGAAATGTACAGTAAATGTCAGTTCTGAATGGAGGAAGTATCATTCTTGGGGCATGTTTTCACCATGAAAGGGATATCTGTGGACCCTTCCAAGATGAAGGCAATTGAAGAGTGGCCGAGGCCAACTTCTGTAATGGAGATCTGTAGATTTTTAGGGATAACTGGGTATTATCAACGATTCATGAAGAACTTTTCACAATTGTCAAGCCTAATGACCAAGATGAAACAAAAGGGAGTAAATTTCTTTTAGACACAGGAATGTGAAAAATCTTTCAAGGAGTTGAAAAAGAGGTCTATCACTATGCCGGTACTCACACTCCCTTGAAGTGGAGAACTATTTTTGGGGTATAGTGATGCTTCTAAGAAAGGATTAGGATGTGTGATAATTCAAAATGATAAAGTGATAGCCTATGCCCCGAGTAAGCTAAAAATAAATGAGAAAAACTATCCCACGCATGATCTGGAGTTGGCGGTTGGGTTCTTTGCATTGAAAATCTGGCGACATTATCTATATGGGAAAAAATGTTAGACATATACTGACCACAAGAGTCTCAAATATATATTCACACAGAAAGAGATTAATATGCTTCAGCAAAGATGGATAAAGATCATCAAGGATTATAACTGCTCAATCCACTACCACCCCTGTAAGGCAAACAAGGTGATTGATGCTCTAAGTAGAAAGAATCCTGCATCTTTATCAATGATGAGAATTGAAAGGGATCTGATCTTCTTAGATTTGCAAAGGACGGACATGAGAATCATTAAGGGAGGAACATCATCAATACTTTCTCAAATGATTGCTCAACCATCCCTCTTGGAGGAAATAAAGGATACTCAAAGAAAGGATTTGGAAATCCAGAAAAGGGTGGAAGCTATTAAAACTGGGAAATCCTATGATTTCAAAATTGATGAGGAAGGAGTTGTAAGATTTGGGACACGATTATGTGTACCATCTGATCCATAGATAAATAAGGAGCTATTGAATGATGCACATATCTTGACCTTCTCTGTCCATCATGGGAGTACCAAAATGTACCATGATCTCTGAGAACACTTCTGGTGGGATAACATGAAGAAGGAGATTGTGGAATATATATCAAGGTGTTTGATATGTCAGTAAGTTAAATTTGAGCGAAAAAAGTATAAAGGTATGATGCAGTCATTGCCTATACCCATGTGGAAATGTGAAAATGTTAATATGGACTTTATCACGGGTCTCCCGAAGACGTCGAAGGGAAATAATGTGATATGGGTTGTGGTTGACCTACTCACCAAGACGTCCCATTTCATCGCTATTCCGAAAGATCTCTCGCATGAACAACTTGAAAAGTTATATGTGAAGGATGTAGTGATACTGCACGGTGTTCCACTCTCAATTTTCTCTGACCGTGATCCAAGGTTCACATTAAAATTCTAGAGGATCCTTCAACATTCTTTGAGTACTGAATTAAATTTCAGCATGACCTATCACACCCAAACTAACGGCCAGTCTGAAAGAACAATTCAGAATCTTGAAGATATTCTTAAAGCCTGCTCACTAGAATTCAAAGGTGGATGGGATCAACATCTCCCATTCATTGAATTCTCATACAACAATAGCTTCCACTCGAGTATTCAAATGGCTCCATAAGAATCATTGTATGGAAAGCAATTTATAACTCCAACCTATTGGGATGAAGTTGGAGAAAGAAGACTACTTGGACCCGATATTGTTCAAGAGATGACGGAGAAGGTTCAAGTCATCCAGAAACACATCAAAGCTGCTCAATGTTGTCAAAATAGATATGCTGACAACTCTCTATGGGACTTGCGGTTCGACGTTGGAGATAAAGTCTTCCTTCGAATATCTCAATGGAAGAGAGTCATGCGATTCTGGAAGAAAGGTAAGCTAATCCAAAGGTATATTGGCCCCATTTAGATCCTTGACTGCATTGGAGTCGTGGCCTATCATCTTGCACTTCCACCGAATATGGCAAGAGTTCATGATGTTTTCCACGTATCACTCTTGAGGAAATACATACCTGATCCCTCTCATGTACTAAACTCAGAGGTGGTTCAGCTGGAAGATGATCTCTCCAATGAGGAGAAGCCAGTAATGATTCTGGATCGGAGAGATAAGGTTCTACGCAACAATACAAACCATGTCGTCAAAGTGTTTTGGAGGAACCATATGTTTGAGGAAGCAACATGGGAACTCGAGGAAGCAATGAAAGAAAAGTACCCCATCTGTTTTTGGCCTAGAATGTAAAATGAATTTTTGAGGGAGAAATTTCTTAAGGGGGAAGAATGTAACGACCCAAAGTTTTTAATGGAAATTCACTTCTTATAAATATACCATAAGATCACATAATGATGAACTACTAAGTGATAAGTGACCTTTAAACATAATTTTTTCACTTCTGTGTTTAGAATTTTGAAAATATGACATACACGGTTGTGTTTAAGATGTTTTTTGGAGGCCGATAAGAAAAACTTAAATTTTGTTAAATAGTAACCTACCCTAAGGAATAGTAACATATCCTTATGAATAGTGATATACCCTAATGAATATTGACCTCAACTATGATAGTATAAAAATAATATTCAAGTTGGAAGTACAATATACCTATGTTTTAGAATGATTTAATTCATGTTTTAAATCTGATTTTTTATAATAAATTATGATTTTAATTAAATATTAAAATAATCATATTTATAAAATTATTTTTAAAAAAGGACTTCATTTTTGGATTCTACATGTCGAAAAATGGTAAGGGTGAATTTTTGAGACTTTTCTGAAATACTTGAATTTTTTATGAATAGTAAAATACTGTAATTTACCGAATATATACATTATAAGCTAAATAGACTATTCCTAGCATCATGGCTGATGTCACCACCCTTGGTTCGAATTCACATGACCCATTTACTATTCCTGGTCATGAAATACTTCTTATTCTTTGTCTTGTGAAGAAATAATAAATTAAGGATCATAATATCATGAAATCCCTCCTCTCCTCCACTATAAAACACTCCTTCACTCCCTCTTCTCTCCACTCCTATCAAGCTCCAATACTTCACTAAATTCTGCCGAAATCTCTTCCCAAGGTCCTCCCCCACGTACAAAAGCTATCAGCCTCACCAAAATACCAAAACCTCTCCCCTTAAGAGGTTCTCAAAAGAGGAATTCTCAAGAGGTCGTCAATAACAAGTGGAGAACACCAACAAATTTAAGGTAAGGGATCCTCCCCTTTCACTCTTAATCAAGATTTTTCTCTATGTTATTCCTTTTTTGTGTAATACCAAGTGATGGCGTATGTTTATACACCTTCCCCAGACTACCCTAATGTTTTATTATTGATGACAAGCCCCTTCTCTCTCTCATCAATCCTTCTTGGGTACACCTAACACCATGCCAGTAAAATATTAACAAATTCTACCCAAACCTTCTTCGTTCTTTTGGGTTGCCTTATCTTTCTTTCAAAATGGTGTTATCATATATATTTATGTGAATCCTATGAATTTTGTATAGTTGTAAAATATTCTAATATCAAGACCCTTTCATCACTTTCTTTCAGGGATATACATGTTTTTAAAAGATTCCCTCCTTAGATCTTTTAAATAAGCAAACCTGTTTTAAGGGGACTTCCAAAATTTTTACCCAAATTTCATGTTTACTCTATCATCTGTTTTGGGATACCATTGTATTTTTAAAATCACTATTTTTATTATTAAAACCTTCTTGATTCAATTCTGGTTTTATATAAAACAATGACCTCTTTTCTATTTGAAAAGCTCTAGAGTGTTTTCTTTAAAACCGCACAAAAATGTTTTAATGCTAATGTTATAAAATACTTTTTAATATGTTGTCAATTATGTTTGACACCACTTAACATGTTACATGAATATTTTACCCAATGAACGTCCATGCATTTTCTAATTCTTTCCTTACATGGACACTTTCATGATACGCCCATTGGTTATGATTTATGTCTTGATTATGGTACCCAATTATTTCCATGGGTGGCCTTATGTTTATGTTTGGTTGATTATGTATGATTGTATATGTGGTAAGAATATTTATTTGGAATGAATATTCTTGAAAATTTTGAGATGGGTGCGCCCAGATCGTGCTCCAATGCATTGGGTAAGCATAAGTCTCATGAGATGCATTGTGAAACGGGATTTGTTGTTAGCCTTGACCCGTACTGAAATGGGAAACTTGATTGGGGGTTAGCCTTGACCCGTACTAGAGATATGATTTATGACTCTACCAAATTTATATGATTCCATTTTTATATGATCCCATGCTTATATTAAATTATTTTTTAGGTTTCATGCTTTGTATATCATTATGTCATGCTAGCTAACTCATGTTCTTGAGATGTATCCTTATGTTCATTCCTTTACTGGGATTTTTAGCTCATCCCTTTGTTCATGTGTTCCCCAGGGTACCCTATGAAGATGTAAGAGAACAAAGGAAGTTGGAAGAACTTTATAGAGATTAAATAAAGAAGTTTGTTTAGCCCCATGTTTTATGTTATATGTACTTAGTCTTCTAAGACAAGATACTTAACGATCCTTGTCTTGTACTCGGATGATTAATTATGATTAAAATAATTAAATGTTATATGTAAAGGCTCGGGTCTCTATATTAGATTCCTAAAATTAGTGTCTAGTACTAATTATGCATGTGATATTTACTTGAGAGAGAGCCACAAATATGTCTCTGAATAGACCTATTCTAGATATGATTATAAGTGTTTAGAGTACACCTATGTTGTGGGAGGTTTACCACTGGTTACTAAAAAAAGTAATGTTCATTACAAATTAGGTTCCATCATGTTCTAAGGAAATATATTCGTGTTTTTTTCTTGGTATAAGTGTGTGGGCTAAATGTATAACTCACATTCTGTGGTGGATGGAACATATGCAATGGGAAAATTTTCTGTTTTATCTGAAATGAAGATTATGAATCTCTTATGGTGGGGAGAATCATGTCAGACCTAGAAAGCATGTACTTAAAGAGAATAGAAACTGAACCATAGAAGAGAATACCAAAATAGTCATAACAACTTTTTAAAGCATGTGAGATAATAAATTTTAGCTTTCTTATCGTGGATATGATGTTGAATATAAAACTCAAATATGATTTTGGATTGAATCTATATACGAGACTCAAACTTGAGGTGTGTAAGAGACCAAGGGGATGTGACCCATTGGTGTTATATTAGTAATTTTTAGGAATCATGAAGATTATATGGTTGGTTTTGTATGAAACTATTGAAGTCCATCATGAGTCAGGGCAGGGATTAAGTGAGTATGTCTAAATAATCAAAGGTACCTTCATGTTTCAAGATAACATGTTCAAGTCCTTAGAGAAGAAGTGAACTATTAATCTTGGAATTGACTACTTTGTCCTAACATGTTGAATTGATTTTGATTTTAAAATTTATTTATAGTATAGGTTAAAACCTAGTTTTTCTATCTAGGAGTGTTGATAGGTTTAGAATTTGTATTTTTTATAAAAAATATTAAAATTAGGGGTTGTTTTGAAAACAGTTTAAAAAATAAAATTACTTAATTAAAGAGTTTAATAGTTGAAAAGTAATGGTGGTGTATTATAATTATGAGATAAAAAATTTCATTTTGAGTTCACTACACTCATTTAATGTTCATTGTTCCCAAAATTTATTTAAGGTTTGATGTAAATCATTGGTTGAAATTATTTGGGATCCTGATTACTTTCCGAGAACTTATATCGAAGCGTGTTGAGTGGAACCTTGACATAACAATAATATAGCCAAGATAAAAATCCCATGAATGGTATATAGATTCCAAAACTAGTTTAAATCTCAAATATGTGGGGAAGAAAAGTATTCTTGTGCTGTCCAATTGGAACAACACAAGTCACACACTCAAAACCTCACACCGATCGGTTAAAAGTAAAGAGTATTTCATTTGGTTAAATATAACAAAGATAAATCAAAGTAGGATACTTCTGAATAAAATATTTTCAATCCCAAAATAAATCAAACTACTAGTAGTAAAAGGGCCATAACTCCCTTTACAATATCTATATCTCCCTCACAATGAACACCCACCGATTAGCCCAACATCGAGAGGAGGAAAGTCGGGTGGAACTCATTCTTCATCAATGACCCCTATGAGGATAGGAACCTTCAAAACCTATTGGATGATGAGTATACTCTTATGGAACTCCAAAAATGGTATATCGTGTCTTTTTTTAGAACTTAAAAATGAGGAGTCCAAGGTTAAATTTTATAAAAAAATTGGAACTTGGTTTTGAGCATCATGATTTTGTGAAACCAATTGGTTTATAGTTTTTGATGGCTAGAATGTCTTATCTCACATTTGAAAAAACTAAAAAAGATTTATCCCCACCTCTTGACTATCTCAACTGAATGTTTTGGGCCATTTGAACTATCCCATATTGAGATATTGATAGAACACCAAACATAACTTTTGAGATCATGCAGATTCAGTGTGCTGGACAGATCAGTCCTGATGGGCCACCAGATTTATGAATTAGCTTTGGGTTTCTTCATATGAAATGTATCCCATTTCATTTAAGACTTTCCCAAGAAAATTCATTCCATTTGGATGCACGTTTTAGTATCAGTATGCGGTTGAGTCCACTGATGTGCACAGATCCTGCGTAGTTTTTCCCATTTTTCTTAGACATCATCATGGACCCACCAAATCACCTCCACCTTCAATGAAATTATCAAAACAAGTATAATTTCCATTTTTAACAGTAATATATAGAAATAATTGAATAAAAAATGAAAACAATTTGTTATTACTTTTATAATTTTCAAAAAAAACTAGTTTATCCCAGTGGTGTAAGAGTGAAAATGAAATAGTGAATTGGATTATTAGAGGCTCAAAGATGGTGAAATTTTTATCGAAACATATCTTGATATAAAACACCGACTGTTTAATAAGAGGTTGGTGCAAGAGTATAGCCAAAATCCAAGATTCTCTTTGACCAGTGTTTCTATGATCCCATGGCACGACTCTATGATCTTATGTCATGGACATTCCTGCATGTCCCTTGTCTTGGAGCTCGCTTAGAGTGTCCACACTTGTTTCTTGATGTGTTCGAGCTTCTTTGTAATAATTACATGTTCTGCTCTCACTTTTGGGTTGGTGTAAACTCATTACACCTCAAGTTTGTATTTGAATAATGTTGTTTTAATAAATTTATTAGTGGCATGAATTGGGTGGCCAATTCATGTCTTCATTTGTGTTAAAAAAACACCCCACACGTAAATATTTTTTCTTCTAGGAAAAGTCATATTTTGAGAAAATATTCATGTAAGTATTTCCAAATTCATAAAGATTTAACATCTAATAAAAAATTAATTTCTGATAGAAATGTGATCAAATAAAAAATAACACTGAGGAGTTATTCTTAGTGATCATGGAAAATGCGTTTTAAAAATTTTATCCAACTTAAATTATAAGAGATTCATGATACCAATAAAAGAAAATAATTTAATATTCAATCATGTCACTAATTCTCCACATGTGTGTCTAAAAACCATTTCATGATTTTCATTCCACTTTCTAATGAGTATATATATGTTATTTTAATAATTTTCTATGTACAAGACCCTCTCGAATGAACCTTCCCCATATCCTTTGAAATCAAATTTCATGACTCACTCACTTATACATTCCAAAATGTCAAAAAAAAGCTCCTGACCTAGATATCCCCATATGTTTTACATTTCATCACTCCCCTCATTTTTTTAAAAAGTTTCACATGGAACAAATCTCACACTCTTCTCCCTTCCATTGTTTGATCTCCTCATGACACTAACTATAATAGTTATAACAATATATAAAGTCAGGGAAGGATGGTTTTGAACTGCCCAAATTATAACATTTTTTTAGGGCGTACAACAGTCAGATAAAAGGTACAAAAACATAGGTCAATATGGTACAGTAATGAAATGGATTGGATAAGAAACTAACATATGGAAAATGATTTTAGAAAGTAGGGAAAAATAAAACTATCTTATATTTACCTTCTATTATGTATGAAATTTTCAAACTACATGGTTGGGTGAAATGAAGTGTGGATAGATTAAGTGAACCAAATTTTCATTAAACTATTCAAAAAAGGTGTACTATTCTTCTAAAAATTTTCAAAATAATGAAACCATTTATATCCTCAAAATAGAACTACATATCAAAATAATGTCACACCACAGTATTTAATTCTTGTTAAATGCACTTTTCATTAGAATTTTGTTTTTTAATGTTAAAAAAACAGGAAATACTAACATTCCAAATGCATTTTCAATAAATTCTATGATTAAATAGGAATAATTTACCATGATTAAGTGGGAATAAAAAAAAGTAATATTCCAGCACAAAGGTGGGGGGGGAGGGAAAGGGGGGAATGTAATAATAAAATTCAGCAATCTAAAAAGAGGAAAATAGGAAAGATTATGAAAATTCATAACTACCCCATGAATATACACATCCCCCACACCTGATGTGTACATTTTCCTTATTGTATATTCGTAGATATAACATGTAATCTGATTTATAATTGGATCACAATAAGAAAGTAAGTGTAATGGAGGGGTACGACCTTACTTATTAGCAGTGCAACATTGAGTTAATCTCCTAAATGTTTCTCACTAAAAAACCTACATGAAAAGTAGAGAATATAGAATAAGGAATTTATTAAAAGATAAGAAAAGAAAAATAGAAAATCAAAGGATGAGAAAAGATGGATTTATCTTGGATTAATCCCCCTAGTGGGCCATTGTAATTGATTTCCATCATATGGCTAGTTCTAGTTGGTTATCCCCAATCTAATGGTGGGTGGATTTTCTTTGATAGGAACAACCAATTTTTTTAGATTTCAATTCAAAATAATTGTCAAGTAATTAATGGATATAGTGTTCTAAATCCTCCCCCATTTTAATGAGATAAAACTTACATCTTTGGGGTTGGACAGAGAATTAGTCCTCATCTTTCTTGGTTTCCACTTTCACAATCACTTCTTCATTCTCCAGTACAAGATTTAGATATGACACATAAATGGTTTCAAATAGAAAATCATAGTTTAATTATACTTGAATAAAATTAAAACATGAAGAATCAATTTTAATTTCTTCCCATTCAATGAAGGCATCTTGGTTCTCATTTAGTAAAGCCATTTTGATATCCCCTTATATTCCATCTAATAAATGTTCAACATGTTCAAGGAGTGAATGTGAAATTGGTAGGTCACTGATCCCATATAACTACTTAATGGTAACATCCCTAGATGAGGAATGAGCTTTCACAAGCTTAGTAGTATCGTCGATTCTCATGGGATCATTAGTGCTCAAGAAATCAGCAATTAACAGACAAGCGTGACATTTACTAGACCACTACAACATTCAATACATGATTTACTACCTATAATTTCAATCAAGGATGAAAAATAAGAATGGGGATCAGAGGAAAGAAAATAATTTTTTTCATCCATATTACACATGTTAATTTTAGTTTATAATTTGGCTCCTGAAGAAGAGGGGTTTAGAAAGTTCTCTAGTTCTGGTGTGTCCTCATTCAAAGGGTTGTATTTTGTGTCTTGGTGTCTTTAACAAAGGATCCTATCTAGTCCAAGTTCAAAAAATGATAAATATCATGGAGTAGAACAAATCATGAAAAACACTAACACAAAAAATAAATGATAATACAAAATTATATGAAAATATAGATGATAAATAAATTAAATAATCACAAAAGTTACAAATAATATTATCAAATACATGCACTAAAAACCAAAGCGCTCCCCAGAAATGGAGCCAAAATTTGGCTGCGTTTTCATGACCAGTCAAATTTATTATGATTTTAAGATTTATTTGTAGTATATGGTAGAACCTAGGTAATCTCTCAAGGAGAATTTATTGGTTTATAATGTGTATTTTTAATAAAAAAGACTAAAATTGGTTGTGGTTTTGAGAACAGTTCTAAAAATAAAATGACATTATTAAAGAGTATAATAGTTGATAAGGAAATGTGGTTTTTTATAATTATGAGATAAAATGGTTAATTGTGAGTTAAATACACACATTTAAAGTTAATTTTTCTAGTAAAATAATTAAGGTTTGATTTAAGTCTATGGTTGAAATTAATCGGAATCCTGATTGCTTTCCAAGATCTTATATCTAAGCACTTTGAGCCAAAACATGACCTAACAATCGTATAGAAAATGTCCAGATCACATGAACGGTATAATAGCTTCCAAAAATTTTAAATCTCAATTAAATGGGGGATAAAATGAATCTTGTGATGTCCAATCAGAACAACCCAATTCATGCACTCAAAACCTCACACCGATTGGTTAAAAGTAAAGACCATTTCATTCAGTTAAATAAAAAAAAGATAAATCAAAGTAATATACTTCTGAATGAAATTTTTTAAAACCCAAAATATATCAAATCAATAATAGTAGAATTTCTGGAACTCTTTTTACAAGATGTGTAGCTCCCTCACAACAAACACCGAATTATTAGACCAACATTGAGAGGAGGAGGAATGTTATGTGGAACTCCTTATTCATCCTTGACCCCCCTATGAAGATAGGGCCCTTGAAAACTTCTAGGATGATGATTAGAATTTTCTAGGACTCCATAATGGAAAATCATCATTTCTAGTTTGATCTTACTAATTTGGATCCCAAGGTACCATTTTATAAGAAAAATAAAAGGTGTTTTTGAGAATCTAGATTTCGAGAAACCAATTGGTTCATGGTTTTCGATGGCCATACAATATTTTCTCACTTTATAAAAAACTGAAAAGTTGTATCCCCAACTCCTTAATATCTCCACAAAACTGTTTGCACCATTTGGACAATCCCAAATCTCGATATTGATAGAACACCGAACACAACTTTTGACATCGTGCATATTTGGTGTGTTGGACAGATCTGTGCAGATGGGCCACCAAATAACTGAATTAGATTTTGGTTTCATCATATAAAATGTATCCCATTTTATTTATTACTTTAAAAAAATTCATCCCATTTTGATTCATGTTATAGTATAAGTATGTGGTTGAGTCCACTGATGTGCCTAGATCCTGCGTAGTTTGACCCATTTTTCTTGAACATCATCATGGGACCTCCCAATCACCTCCAGCTTCAATGAAATTATCAAAAAACGTATCATTAAAATTTTTAAAAGTAACAAAAAAATAATTGAATAAAACTAGAAGTGATTTTTTTTATTTTTCAATACAAAACGAGATTTACAAAGTGGTGTAAGGGTGAAAATGAAATAGTGAATCATAGTTCATTCACCCCCCACATCTAAACACTTTAAATCCTGGGGAAAGTCATATGTTTAGAAATTATACATGTAGTAATTTCCAAAATCATAAAGATTTAACATTAAATGAAAATTTAATTCTAGATAAAACGTGATCAAAGAAAAAATCACACCAAGGAGTTATTCATATTGATCATGGAAAAATGAATCTCGAATATTGTTTCCAAATGAAATTACAAGAGATACATGATTCCTGTAAAATAAAATAATTTAATGTCAATCATGTCACTAATTTTACACATGTGTGTGTGAAAACAACATCAGGAAATTATTTACAATTTTTATCAAGTAAATATAAGTTATTTTAATAATTGTCTACTTATAAGATCCTCTCCACAAAACCTGACTCACATCCTTTGCAATAAAATTTGAAGACCCACTCACTTAGGAATTCCCAAAAATAAAACCATAAGCTCCCAACATAGATATCCCCATATGTTGTACATTTCATCACTCAACTTATTTATTATTCTTTTCAAACGTTACACTTGGAACAAATCTCACCCTTTTCTCCTAAACCTTGTTTTATCTCCTCCCGACAATAATTGTAATAGTTATAACAAGATTAATATTCGAGGAAGTCTGGTTTTTGAATTGCCCAATATACAATCTTTTTTTTGGGTTTTTTGATGGCATACAATAGTTAGATAACAGATACAAACACATAGGTCAATCTGGTATAGTAATGAAATAGACCAGATAAGGAATGAACGTATGTGAAAATGATTTTGGAAATTAGAGAAAAATAAACCTAAATTATATTTACCTTCAATTAAGTAAGAAATTTTCACACTACATTGGTTGTTTTAAAGATTTGTGGAGAGATTAAGTGACATAATTTTCCCTTAAACTATTCACAAAAAGGGTACCATTTGTTTCATTTAGAAATGATAAAAATATTTATATCATCGAAAAAGAACTATATTTCAAAAGAATATCATGCCACATAATTGAATTCTTGATAAAATGCACATTTCATAGAATTTTCATTGAAGGTTAAAACTACATGAAATACAGACACTCTATATAAATTTTCAATAAATTTCATGACTAAATGGGAATCATTTTCTAGGATAAAGTGGGTATAAAAAAATAATATTATGGAACAAAGGTGAGGGGGAGGGAATGGGGATAAGTAACAATATAATTCAGTAAGTTATAAAAAGAAAAATATGAATGATGTTGAAAATTAATAACTAACCTAGGAATGTACCCATCCATGCACACCTAAAGTGCACATTGTAATTATTGTATTCACATAGATAAAACATGTATGTTTATTTTTAATTGAATCCCAAAAAAGAAATTAAGTGTAATGTAGTGGTACCACTTCACTTTTTAGCAGTGCAGTATTGAGTTAATCTCCTAAATGTCTCTCATTGAAAAACCTACAAGAAATGTATAGAAGATAACATAAGAAATTTTTTTAAAGAAAAGAAAAAAGAAATAGAACAGAAATGGAAAAGAAAAGATGGATTCATGTTGGATTAATATCCTAAGTGGACCCATGAGTTTGAGTTCCACTAGATGGGCAGTTCTAGTTAGTTATCCCCAATCTGATGGTGGGTGGAGTTTCATATATAGGAACCACCAACCCTTAATTTTTTTTTCAGATTTCACTTCATATTTATTTTTGAGAAATTCATTGATATAGTGTTCTTAATCCTCCACCATTGTAATGAGATACAACTTACATGGTGGGGGTTGTACAAATAATGAGCCCTAATCTTTCTTGGTTTCAACATGACCAACCACTTCTTTATTCTATAGTACTTGATTAAGATATGTTACATCAATGGTGTCAAAGGGAACTTCATAGTTTAATTGTATTTTAATAAAATAAAAACATGAAGAATCAATATTAATGTAATCCCTTTCAATTAAGGAATCTTGGTTCTCATTAAGTGAAGCCACTTTGGTCTCCTCTTGTAATCCCTCAAATAAATGTTCATCATGTTCATGGAGTGAATGTTAAATTGAGAGGTTACTGATCTCATCTAACTGCTTAATGATAACATCCTCATATGATGAATGAGATTTCACAATCTTGAAAATATCAATGATTGTCATGGGATCCTCATTTCTAAAGAAATCATCATTTAACAAACAAGTGTGACATTTTTCTAGAGCACTATAACATTCAATGCATGATTAACTACCTAGAATTTCAATCAAGGATGAAAACTGAAAATCTGGATAACAAGAAAGAAAATAAGTTTTGTAATACTTATTATACATGTTAATTTCTGTTTCTAATTTTTTTATAGAATAATAGGGGTTTATAAAATCTTAAGTTGTGGTTTTTCCTCTTTTAAAGGGTTGTCTTGTGTGTCCTGGTGTCTTTAACGTGGGATACTCTCCGGTTAGGGTACAAATATGGGTGAATCTCCTTGAGTAGAACACATCATGAACAAAACCTACACAATAAATTATTCATAACACAAAAAGATATGAAAAGGTAGGAGATAAACCAAACAAATAATCATGAAATTTACAAATAATCTTGTCAAATACATACACTAAAAACCAAAGCTCTCACCGGTAATTACATCAAAATTTGACTATGCTTTCATGAAACATCATATTGATTATGATTTTATGATTTATTTATAGTATAGGGTATACCCTAGGTCTTCTATCAAAGAGCATTGATATTTTCACGACATGTCCTCGGGGCCCGTGTCGTGACTACCCCATGCCCGCCTTCCATAGGCCAGGGGCTGGCGACTAGCACCAAAGGCGAAAATCCCGATAAAAGAGAAGGCATTTCCTTTATATAAGTAAACAGACACAACAGAGAATGCAAGATGAAGTAAACACTAAGTAAACTGAGTACAAAAGTAAGTGCTGAAAAGTAAAGAGCCAGAATACAAACCCAACTGAAAATACAGTACAACTGAAAAGAAAGTTCAACAGCAGTAAAGTAAATTAGTAACCACCGAGTCATCCTCTGGCTATCCCACCCGAAGGGTGGGTATAGATGGTCTCCTTAGCTCCTCGGGTCCGTCCGTCTGCTCTGTGTACGTCCCACCAAGTGGTCCACCTCCAGGTACCATCCCGCTCCCCAAGACTCCACCTCGATCAGTGTTGCCTATCGTCTGCATCCAACACAATGTAGTGCGGGCATAGCCCGTGTAGGGGTGAGTATACGACACTCAGTAGGGACCCTGAGACTCCCGAAGGTCTCCCAGAACCCACAAAGGATATACCACAAAGGAAAGATATAAGACATGAAGTATCAACCAACTCTACTTTGGTATATGCCCATACATATACCTAAGTCATCAATTCCAGTTCAGCTCCAACTCAAGAGCCCAAGTACAACCCAATCCACACAGGAAAGCACAACCCAGTACAAACATGAATGTAAGTCAATCACATCGATGATAATGATTGAATGTCAAGACTCATCCCACACAGGTATACTACTCACGAAGAGGGGTGCAGATGATAGATGTAGCCTCTGAATCATCTCCCATGCTGAACCCACGTAGGATCCAAGTACAGAAGTCATCGCTGTTGAACCCACGTTGGATCCTAGTACAATAACAATCGCTGGAGAAACCACGTAGGATCCAAGTATAGTTTTCATCGCTGCCAAACCCACAGATGATCCAAGTACAGTCGTCCTTTCTGTCGAACCCACATAGAATCCAAGTACAGTCGTCATCGTCGTCGCAGTCGCAGCCAGCTCTAGTGTTCCCGCACACAGCATGCTCGATTCCGAGAGGGTCCACTCCACGAGCCAAGGGGTTCGATTCATCAACTGTCATGAATTCCAGAGTTGATGTATCACAAATTTATGGCTCATCCATAGGAATTAAATGCGACAGACGACATGTCAATCGGACGCCCAGTCTGAGAGATATTGGCTTTTCCGTTCGAGGGGCCCAGTTTGTTTTTAAGATAAAACCAACCCAACCGTTCTCTAGCTACATCCAAAACTCAAGTAGAGTAAGGAAAAAAGAACCATATCACTAAGTGGAATTCAACGTAATTGATTGCACATAATTCGGACGTCCGGAACTCATGTTATATGCGTTTCCGCTCCGAGGGCCCGGTTGGTTTCTTGTTCGAACCAACCCGGCCATACAAAAACTTCTCCAAAACCTTGAGTGTAATATACCGAAAATATTGTATCGATCCATGGAATAATACACAACTAATGGTGAATCGATCGGAGGTCTGTAGCTCAAGATATGTTTATTTAACAAAAAATGGTCCGAAAATAGGGGTTCTGGGCACGGTCCGACCGGGCCCAACACTCCCTGGGTCGGCCCGGCCTGGCTGGGCAGGACCCGACCTGGCGGGGCGTGGCCGGCCCAGCCCATGTAGCTGGTGGCCCGGCTCGGAAGCCGACCGTGGCTCGGCGCTGGCCCGGCTCAGAAGCCGACCGCGGCTCGACGCTGGCTGAGGGGGACGCAAAGGGGCGCAACCCCCTTTTCTGGAAACGGCCGACCCAGTGGGGTCCTCCCTAGAATTAGGTCGGGGGGTTACACTCCCTGGTTTTTCGGTTAACGGCCGACAATTATGGCCGGCTGATTTGTGAGGCACTGCGGGACCCAGTGGGGGTTCCTGCCTCCTAGAGTCGTCGGAGGCTGGCTCGACCGTCCGCCCATGCTGGTCTACTGTGGCCTTAGGTCGCGGCTCGTATCACTGGCGCGACATGATGGCACCACGGCTCACTTCTGGCTACGACCTTCTTCAGCCTCACCGGTGCGGTGCGATGGCGCCGTGCACCACCACCGCGGACCACTACAGCTGCGATCCTCTTTGTTTTCGCGTGGTGCAATGGCACCGCGCCGCCTTCACCTCAAACATCAACGAAGATCAACAAGAAAAAGGGGAGAAGAATCAGCCGTGTTTGTGCGGTCCGATCTCATCCCATTATGATGATATCAAGCAGCCAATCCATAAGCAATAAAGAACGATGATTAAAACTTGAAACAAAATCCCCTAACTCAACAAAAGATATCGAACTTCAGGCATTGCGAGAGACGGTGTCTCGGGGGTGAGGTTACGTAAGCGATGTCGAAGTGCCCCCGAGAAGGAAGCGACATCTCCTCTTTTTTTCACGGAGAGAAGAAGAGGATTTCACATCATTGATCTTCATGGATTCAGTGCTCTACATCGAATAAATGTTGTTCTTCGCGTAGAGGATGGCGTTATTCAACTATAGAGGAGCTTCCTTCTTCATTCACACAAGGCTCTCTCCCCAAATTCCAACACAACAAGCCAACAAAATTAAAATAAGGTCACCCCTTATTTTAATTGTTTATGCCTTACATTTCAAAATTTAATAATACAAAACACTTTATTAACTAATTTAAGTGGTTCAAGTCATTTTTTAATGTGTGTTGGCAAGAGTTAAGAGTGAGAGAGAGAGTAGGTGGAAGGGTTACACATTTAAATTCCAAGGGGGTTGTCAACATTAAACAAAGGCGTTTAATGGGAGGGGTTTAAGGGGTTTAGGGAAGATCTATAGTTTAGGTCACTTGTGGGATCCACCCCAAAAATATCCTCCCATTGGAGGTTATGTGGGTGTGGGACCCACCTTCAACTCCCCTTGGGAGGAATTAACCACTACTCATAAAAATAAAATTGTGCCACCAGTTTTATTTATTTTAAACTATTTCCCCAAAAATTAAAACTCAACCCGCTTAAAACGCAACTGCGATAAAGGTCCCCTTAAGAAATTACCAGCGTTGTGAGTTCATCGATGCCCTCATATTTTGATTCCGAGCACCAGTTTAAAAGATAGAAAAACCCGCTAATTCGTTCACAGAGCACACCCGAGCTAAACTTCGGAAAATTATTCCTGGCATAGAGGGCCTCGGAATCAGGTGCCGTCAGAAACTGTGTACTTGTAAAATCCCAAAAAATTAATGAAAAAAATTTCCATGAAATTTACAGGTCTTTATAGATATGTTTAAAATGTGTATTTTTTTATAGAAAAGACTAAAACTGGGCGTGGTTTTGAAAACAATTTGAAAAATAAAATGACTTAATTAAAGAATTTAATAGTTGACAAGGAAATGTGGTGTTTTTTATTATTAGATAAAAGGGTTAATTTTGAATTCACTACAATTATTTAATGTTCATTGTTCAAGGAGATTAATTGAGGTTTAATGTAAGTATTTTGTTGAAATTAAACAAAATCTCGATTACTTTCCAAGCTCTTACATAAAAGCATGTTGAGCCAAACCCTGACATAAAAATAATATAGCCAAGGTCTAGATCAAATTAATGATATAATATCTTCCAAAACAAATTGAAATCTCAAATAAGTGGGGAATAAAATGATTCTTGTGCTGTCCAATAGGAACAACACAAGTAACACACACAAAACCTTGCATCGATCAGTTAAAACTAAAGAGAATTTCATTCGGTTAAATCAAAATAAGATAAATCAAAGTAAGATAATTCTGAATGAAATTTTTCTAAACAAAAATACTTAAAACTGGTATAAGTACATGTTCCGTAACTCCCTTTAAAAGATGTGTAGATCCCTCACAATGAACACCCACCAATTATCCCGACATCGGGAGGAGGAGGAATGTTTAATGGAATGCCTTCTTTATCCGTAATCCCCCTATGAGGATAGGGTCTATAAAAAATTCTAGTATGTTGAGGAGACTCCTCTAGAACTAAAAAAAATTAATGATCTTGGATTTTGGTTTGAAATAAAAAATGAGGAACCCAAGGTGCCATTTTATAAGAAAATTGGATGGTGTTTTTGAGCATCCTGATTTCCAGAAACCACTTGGTTCATTAATTTCAATGGCCAGAAAGTCTTAACTCACTTTTGAAAAAACTAAAATATTGAAGCCCCATCTCCTAAATATGTCAACTATATGTTTTGTGCCAATTGGAAAGTCAAATATTGATATATTGAAATAAAACTGAACACAACATTTGACATTGTGCAGATTTAGTGTGGTGGATAGATCAGTCCAGATGGGCTAGCAGATGAATGAATTAGCTTCAGGTTTCCTCATATGAAATGTATCCCATTGAATTTAGGACCATACCAAAAATGTTAGTCCTATTTTGTTGGAATTTTTAGTAGATTTATGTGGTTTAGTCCACTGATGTGCATGGATCTTGTATAGTTTGGGAAATTTTTCTTGGACATCATCATGGGCCCTCCAAATCACCACCACCTTCAATGTAATTATCAAAACAAGTATCATTGAAATTTATATCAGTGATAAAAAAATAATTTAATAAAAAAGAGAAGTTATGTTTTTTATTATTTTTATAATTTTCAATAGAAATCTATTTCAGCATAGTGGTGTAAGGGTGAAAATGAAACAGTGAGTCACTGTGCAATCACACCCCACCCCTAAACTATTTCACTCCTAGGAAAAGTAATATTTTAAAAAATTAGGCATGTAGATATTTCCAACTTCATAAATAATTATCATACAATGAAAATTTATTTCTTGACATAAATGTGATCAAAGAAAAAATCACATAGAGGAGTTATTCTTAGTGATCAAGGAAAAATGCATCTCAAAAATTGTATCCAAATGAAATTCCAAGAGATGCATGATAATAGTAAAAGAAAATGATATAAAATTCAATAATTGCACTAATTATCCATGTCTGTGTGTGACAACCATTTCATGCTATTCATTCCAATTTCTCTCATGTAAATATATGTTATTTTAATAATTGTCTACTTACAAGATCCTATACACCAAACATGCCCCACATCATTTACAATAAAATTTCAAGACCCACTCACTTAAATTTTCCTAGAATTCAAAACATAAGCTCTCAACCTATATATCCCCATATGTTGTACATTTCATCAATTCCTTCATTTATTAATTTTTCAAAAGTTTCACTAGGAACAAATCTCACAATCTTCTCTCAACCCTTGTTTGATCTCCTGACAACACTAGTTTTAATAGTTATACCGAGATCAAAAGTTGATGAAATTTGTTTTTGACCTACATAATATAAAACCATTTTTTGTTCTTTTTTGAGAGCGTAAAATACTTAGATAATAATTATACACACATAGGTCAATTTGGTATTGTAATGAAATAAATTGGATAAGGAATTAAAATCTGGAAAAATGATTTTTCAAAGTACAGATGAATAAACCTAATCATATTTTCCTTCCATTAAGTAAGAATTTTTCACACTACAAGGTTGGGTGTAGAGATGTGTGGAGAGAATAAGTGAAAATTTTCCCTTAAACTATACACAATAAGATTACCGTTCTTCTAAAAGGTTTCAAAATGATACAAAAAATTATTTCATCGAAAAAGAAATAGATTTCAAAAGAAAGTGACACCAATGTTTTTAATTCTTGTTAAAATGCGCATTTCATTAGAATATGTTTTGAATGTTAAAACAACATGAAATAAATACATTCCACATGCTTTTTTTAACAAATTCCTTCATTAAACAAGAATCATTTTCCATGATAAATTTGGCATAAAAAAATTAATATTCTGGAAAAATGGGGAGGTGGAGGGAAAGGGGGAAAGTAACAATACAATTCATCAAGCTAAAAAGGGAAAAAGATGAAATATAAGGAAAATTCATATCTAACCCAAGAATATACCCATATCCACACATATAAAATGAATTTTTTTATTTTATTAATGTAGATATAATATGTAATATTATTTATAATTTAATCACAATATGTATGTAAGTGTAATGGAGGGGTATGGCATGACATATTAGCAGTCCAATATTGAGTTAATCTCGTAACAGTTTCTCTCTGAAAAACCTACCTAAAAAGTAGACAAGATAACATAAGTAAATTATTGAAATAAAAGAAAATAGAAATAAAAAATGAAGGGAGAAGAAAAACGGATTGATCTTAGATTAATTCCCCATGTGGGCCCTAGGTTTTGACTGCCTCCAGATGGGAATTTCCAGTGGGTTATCCCCAATCTGATGGTGGGTGGAGTTTTATTGATAGGAACCACCAACACTTTTTATAAGTCTCACATCATATTTATTTTTGAGTAATTCGTGGATATGGTGATCTAAATCCTCCCCCATTGTAATGAGATACAACTTACATCATGGGGGTAAGACAAAGAATGAGTCCTCATCATTCTTGGTTTCCACCAGCACAACCTCTTCTTCATTCCCCAGTACTTGATTTAGATATGTCACATCAATAGTGTCAAAGAGAACATCATAGTTTGATTCTATTTTAAAAAAATTAAAACATGAAGATTGAATATTTATGTCTTCCCTTTAAAATTATGCATCTTGGTTTTCATTTAGTAAATCCACTTTGATCTCTTCTTGTACTCCCTCAAATAAATGTTCAACATGTTCAGGGAGTGAATGTGAAATTGAGAGGTCACTGATCCCATATAACTACTTAATGGTAACATCCCTCGATGAGTAATTAGCTTTTAAATTCTTAGAAGTATCATAAATTGTCCTGGGATCCTCAATGCTTAAGAAATCATCAATTAACAGAAAAGCGTGACATTCTTCTAGACCAATACAACAATAAATGCATGATTCACTGTATAGAATTTCTTTCAAGGATTAAAACTCAGAAATGAGATATGAGGAATGAGAAGAAGTTTTTTATCCATATAATACATGTTAATTTCAGATTCTAATTTGGTTTCAGAAAAAGAGGGTATTAGAAAAGTCTAAAGATGTCATGTGTCCTACTTCAAAGGGTTGTCATGTGTGTCTCGGTGTCTTTGACATATGATCCTCTCTGATTAGAGTTCAAAATGGGTAAATATCCTAGATTATAACAGATCAAAAACATAACCTACTTAATAAAAAATCATAACACAAAAAGATATTATAAGTTAGAAGATAAAACAAGTAAATAATCACAAAACATACAAATATTCTTATTAAATGCATGCACCATAAACCAAAGTGATCCCTAGAAACGATGCCAAAATTTGACTACGTTGTCATGACACATTAAATTGATTATGGTTTTAAGATTTATTTATAGTATAATTCATACCCTAGGTTGTCCCTCAAGGATCGTTGATAGGTTTAGAATGTGTATTTTTAATAAAAAGGACTAAAATTGGGGGCGGTTTTGAAAACAGTTTTAAAAATAAAATGACTTAATTAAAGTGTTTAATATTGGACAATAAAAGGAAAGGTTTTATAATTATGATATAAAAGGCTTCATTGTGAGTTCACTACAAACATTTAAAGTTCATTGTTCTCATATATTAGTTATGGTTATATGTAAGTCTTTGGTTGAAATTAATCGGAATCACTATTACTTTCCAATCTCTTATATCAAAGCACGTGTAGCCAAACCATGACATTATAATCACATAGCCAATTTCCAGATCACATGAATGGTATAATAGATTCTAAAACAAATTTAAGTCTTAAATAAGTGGGGAATAAGAGGATTCTTATGTTGTCCAAACAGAACAATAAAGTCACACACTCAAAACCTCAGAATGATCGATTAAAAGTAAATTATATTTCATTCAGTTAAATCAAAAAAAGATAAATCAAAGTAAGATACTTATGAGTGAAATGTTTTAAAACCCAATATACATAAAACACATAGTAGTAAATCTATAGTAACTCCCATTATAAGATATGTAGCTCCCTCACAATGAACACCCACCAATTTCCAAACATCGATTGGATGAGGAAAGTTAGGTGGAACTACTTCTTCTTCCCTGATACCCCTATGAGGATAGGGGCCACTAGAACATATATAATTATTAGGAGAATACTACAGAACTAAAAAATGGTATATCTTTTATCCTTGTTTGATCTTACTAATGAGGATCCCAAGGTTCCATTTTATAGGAAGATTAGAAGGTGGTTTTGAGTATCCGGATTTCAAGAAACCATTCGGTTCATGGTTTTAGATGGCCATAATGTTTTATCTCACTTTTTAATAAACCTAAAAGTTTTATACCTACCTATTGAATATTTACACTAAATGTTTTGCGCTATTTGGACAATCATAGATTGAGATATTGACAGAACACCAAACACAACTTTTGACACCATGCAGATTCGGTGTGTTGGACAGATCAGTTAGGATGGGCCAAAATATTTATTAATTAGCATTGGGTTTATTCATATGAAATGTAAAAGAAAAATTTAGGACTATTCGAAAAAATTTCCTCCCATTTGGACGAACTTTTTAGAATTAGTATGCAGTTGAGTATACTGATGTGCATTTATCCTATGCAGTCTTGCCCATTTTTCTTGGATATAATCATGGGCCCTCCAAATCACCTCCACTGTCAATCAAATTATCAAATAAAATGTAATTTACTTTTTTAATTATAATAATAATGAAATAATTGAATCAAACATGAAGTGAAATTGGTTATTATTTTTATAATTTTCAATATAAAACTTTTTTAGAAGAGTCGTGTTAGGGTGAAAATGAACAGTGAATCATAGTACGATCACACCCCCACACCTAAAAATTTTCACTTCTGGGAAAAGTCATATTTTCATGAATTATGCATTTTGATATTTCCAACATCATAAATATTTAACATTAAATGATAATTTACTTCCTAATAGAAATGTGATTACTGACAAAATCACACCGAGGAGTTATTCTCAATGATCATGAAAAAATGCGTCTCAAAAATTGTATCCAAATGTAATTCCAAGAGATTCATGATACTAATAAAATAAAATAATTTAAGTTAATCATGTTACGAATTATCCATGTGGATGCGTGAAAACCATTTCATGCAATTATTTCCACTTTCTATCAAGTAAATATAAGTTATTTTTAATAATTGTGTACTTACAAGATCCTTTCCACCGTACCTGCCCCAAACCCATTGCAATAAAATTTCATGACCCAACCAATAAAGCATTCCTAAAAGTCAAATCAAAATCACCCGACATAGATATTCCCATATTTTGTAGATTTCATCACTCCCCTAATTTTATTTCAAAAGTTTCACTTGGAAACTATCTCACACTCTTCTCCAAATAATTTTTTGATCTCCTCACGACACTAATTGAAATAGTTATGAAAAGATCTAAAGTTGAGGAAGGGTGGTTTCTGACCTAACCAATATAAAACATTTTTTTAAGGAAAACAACATTCAGATAACAGGTACACACACATAGGTCAATCTGGTAGAGTAATGAATTAGATAGGATAAGGAATGATCATATGGGAAAATGATTTTGGAAAGTAGAGAAGCATTAACCTAACTTATATTTACCTTCCATTAAGTAATACATTTTCAAACTATATGGTTGGGTGAAAAGATATGTGGAGAGATTAAGTGATAAAATTTTACCTTACACTATTCACAAAAGGTTACCATTTCTCTCAAAGGTTTTGAAATGATACAACCATTTATATCATCAAAAAAAGAAATATATTTGAAAAAAATGGAAAACCACATTATTGAATTCTTTCTAAAATACACATTTCATCCGAATTTTTTTTTCAATGTTAAAACAACAAGAAATAAGTAAATTCCACATCTATTTTCAATAACTTTAATGCTTAAGTGGGCATCAGTTTCCATGATAAAGTGGGCATAAAAAATTAATATTCCAGCACAAAGGTGAGGGGGAGGGAAAGTGAGGAAAGAAAAAATACAATTCGAAAAGCTAAAAAGAGAAAAAGAAGAATGATGATGAAAATCTATAACTAACCTAGGAATATACCCATACCTCAACACGTAATGTTCAAATTGTCCTTATTTTATTCAAGTAGATATAACATGTAATCTGATTTATAATTGAATAACAATAAGCAAGTTAGTGTAATGGAGGGGTATGACCTGAATTATTAGTATTTCAACATTGAGTTAATCTCCTAAATGTTTCTCACTGAAAAAACTAAATGAAAATTAGATAATATTACATAAGAAATTTATTTAATGAAAAGAAAAGAGAAATAGAACTTGAAATTAAATGAAATGATGGATTGATCATGGATTAATCCCCCATGTGAGCCCTGGTTTCTGACTGCCTCCAGATGTGCAGTTCCATTGGGTTATCACCAATATGAGGGTGGGTGGAGTTTATTTGATAGGAACCACTACCACCTTTTTTTTCAGATGTCACTTAATATTTATTTTTGGTTAATTCATGGATATGGTGTTCTAATTCCTCCCTCATTGTAATGAGATACAACTTACATGGTGGGGGTAGTACAAAGAATAAATACTCATATTTCTTGGTTTCCACTTGCACAACCTATTCTTCATTCTCTAGTACTTGATTTGGATATGTTATATCAATTGTGTAAAAGGGAACTTCATAGTTTAATTATATTTGAGTAAAATTAATACATGAAGAATAAATATTAATTTCTTCTCTTTAAATGAAGGAATCTTGGTTCTCATTTATAAAATCCACTTTGATCTCCTATTGTAGTCCATCAAATAAATGTTCATCATGTTTAGCGAGTGAATCTGAAATTGAGAGGTCACTGATCTCATCTAACTACTTAATGGTAAAATCCTCAGATGTGGAATGAGATTTTGGAAGCCTAGTATTATCATCTATTATCATAGGATCCTCAGTGCTCAAGAAATCATCAATTAGTAGACAAGCGTGACATTTTTCTAGACCACTACAACATTCAATGCATGATTCACTACATAGAATTTCTATCGAGGATGAAAACAGAAAAATGGGATTAGAGGAAATAAAATAATTATTTTAATCCATATTATACATGTTAATTTCAGTTTCTAATTTTGTTCAAAAAGAAGAGGGGTTTAAAATGTCTGAAGTTGTAGTGTGTCCTCTTTTAAAGGGTTGTCTTGTGTGTCTTGGTATCTTTAACTTAGGATCCTCTCCATTTGAAGTTCAAAATGGGGTAAATCTCTTAGAGTATAACCCTTCATGAAATGGGACTACACAAGAAATAAATCATAACACAAAAAGATATGAAAATATAGAAGATAATACAAGTAAATAATCATAAAATTTATTAATAATATTATCAAATACTTTCACTAAAAACAAGGTTCTCAACAGCAACAACGCAAAAATTTGACCGTGTATTCATGAAACCTAAAATTTCTTATGATATTAAGATTTATTTGTAGTATAGGGTAGAACCTAGGTCATCTCTAAAGGAGTTTTGATAGGTTTAGAATGTGTATTTTTAATAAAAATGACTAAAATGGGGGTGGTTTTGAAAATAGTTTTGAAAATAAAATGACTTAATTAAAGAGTTTAAAAGTTGACAAGGAATGGTGGTGTTTTATAATAATTTTATAAAATGGTTCATTGTGAGTTCACTACAAAAATTTGAATTTAATTTTTCATGGAGATTAATTATGTTTTGATGTAAATCATTAGTTGAAATTAATCAGAATCCCAATTACTTTCCAAGCTCTTATATCAAAGCATGTTGTACCAAACCTTAACATAACAATCATATATCCAAGGTCTAGGTCACATTCATGGTATAATAGCTTCCACACCAAATTCAAATATATAATAAGTGGGGAATAAAATAATTCTAGTGTTGTCCAATCGGAACAACACAAGTCACGCACTCAAAACCTCACACCGATCGGTTAAAATGAAAGAGCATTTCATTCGGTTAAATCAAACAAAGATTAATCAAAGTAAGATACCTCAAAATGAAATGTTTTAAATCTAAAAATACATCAAACCATTATTAGTATAAGTTCTATAACTACCTTTACAAGATGTGTATCTCCCTCACAATTAACACCCAATGATTATCCCAACATCGAGAGGAGGAGGAAAGCCATGTGGAACTTATTCTTCATCCTTGATCCCCCTATGAGGATATGTGACTCCAGAACATATAGGATTCTAAAGAGACTACTATATGACTCCAAAATGGGAGACCTTGGCTCTTGGTTCTATCTTACAATTGAGGAGCCCAAGGATCCATTTTATAAGAAAATTGGAAGGTGGTTTTGAGCATCCTTGTTTCGATAAACAACTTTGTTCATGGTTTTATATGGATCGAATGTCTTATCTTACTTTTTTAAAAAATAAAACGTTTTTTACCCAAATAATGAATATCTCCACTGAAATATATTCTCAATTTGGACAATCAATGATCAATATATTCACAGAACATCGCACAACAATTTTGACTTCGTGCAGATTCAGTGTGCTGGACAGATCAGTCCCGATGGGCCACTAAATGACTGAATTGGTTTTGTGTTTATTCATATGAAATGTATCACCATTAATTTAGGACCAAACCAAAAATATATTCCCATTTGTATGCATGAATTAGTATCATTATGCAGTTGATTCCACTGATGTGCATCAATCCTACGCAGTTTGGCCAATTTTTCTTCGACATCATCATGGGCCCTTCAAATCACCTCCATCTTCAATGAAATTATCAAAAAAAGTATCATTTCCTCTTTTAACAGTAATAAACAAAAAATTATTGAATAAAATATGAAGTTAAATTTTTTATTATTTTTATAATTTTCAATTCAAAAATAATTTAGCACATCAGTGTAAAGTTGAAAATAAAATTGTGAATCGTAGTGCAATCAATAATCTATTAAATTGGAAAACCTGATGGTTTTCAGATACTATTTTTTCTATAAAAATGTATGTAGTGGGATAAAACCACTTCTTCCCTATTTTATTATGTGTGATATGTGTATCTCTAGGAATTACTATTAAATATGAAAAATCAGGGTGTGATGAATGGAAATGATTGGGTTGTGAATTGAGGTAGAGGGTTGCGTATAATACCAATATATTAGGAGGTTTAAAGACATATTGAGTGATAAATATTCTAAATGATGTGGATAAATCTCAAACATGATGGTTTTTAATAGGTGGTTATGTCTCGAAATTAAGTGGTTGTGGGTAAAACATAATGAAAGTCTTTGGGTGGGAAGCCACAATAGACCTGTAAAGAAAGCGATTCTTTCTTTAAGATGTTAACTATGTTATTGTGGATACGATCATTTTTTGTTTATTTGTTAACATATTTGAATTAGTTTTGGATTAAGTAGGAACCCTAGTATGGGTGGTGAGAGGTGTACCTTAGTAGGGCAACCTTATTAGATTGGATAATTGCCAAAATGTTGGTGTTGTTCAGTTGGTTAGATCAGTATTCCATGTAGTATTGGATGTATGACTACGATTTTCGAAAATAAATGATCGATATATAATTGTTCTTGTTAGAACATAAAAATAATTCTATAAGATTTTACATCATTGGAAGGTAAATTTATGAATGCATTTTGGACTGATGTTTCCTAACCGGATGGTTAGAAACATGTCAATGACTGGAATTGAGGGTACTTAAAGAAAATCGATTAGGAATTGATTGATCAGTGATCTTTTACTGGGTGAATCATGTTTAATTTGAATTTTATTTGGTATTTCCATTCATGTTGTGAAATTACAGTTCAATATTTGAAAATTTTTTTGTTATAAATTAGGGGGTGTAATCGATCAATATCAGTTAGTGTTATTAAATAGTGTTTGGTAATTAAAGAGTGATGTCATGGGATGATCATGAAGTGAAGAACACGATAATATTCTTTATATCTTTTTGAAGACCTGTACTATCAGGGTGGTTATTTAAAATGTGAATTCATGGAATTTTAGTTCTAACTCTCGATTAGGGTTTGCGTTTGGAACAAAGCCTTAGACACAATTATGATATCTAGTTAATATTCTTTTTTAAATATGGGAATGGTTTAAAATTTCATTTTACTATAGATGAAGCTTGGGGTCAAGGAATCCTATGGTGTGGTGGTTATAATGTCTAGTGTTCCATTAGGCTATTCAATTTCAAAGATAATTTGTGTTTTGTATATGGTGGAAAAGTTGTATTTTGAATCAAATATTAAAATGAAATTATGGGAGTTTAGATGCCTTAAGTTGTATATTTTCGCATGAAGTGAGTCCCAAAAGGTACCTTGGGTTCTTATATAAACATAAAGAACATTAGTATTAAAAATAACATTTTTAAAATAAATAAACCCATGAACATGATTAAGGAAAATATAGTGTGAACTGTGAACCCCAAACCGTGAAACCTATTTTTAAGACACCTTGTTCGTTTAAAATATTAGAGGGACTCTAGTTAATTATGATTTTTCCAATATATGTTTAGAGGAATATGTACTATTGGTTCATATAATATAAAACTACACAGTATAACCATGTGATGTGGGGTGTGTTTTAGATATCAGGCTCACATCATTGGTGTAAAGTTTGAAAAACTAAATGCATAAATCATGAACCTCTATAAATGAGGAAAAATGATGATCCCAACTCAATAAATTAATATATTTTACAAATTTCTCCTCCCTATTTTCCCTAGTAGGTCCTCCCATGCCTACCTCACCCTTCCCCTTCCTCGATGTGTAATCTCTTGAGATTTTGTTAATTATTTTTTTTTCAAATTAATGTAATCTTTTTGATATTTTTTCATTTCATGCAACATTTAAAATAGTTTATTTTATATTAAATCACTATGTATGTATTGAATTATATGTAACAAAATTTTAACAATTCAATACATGAAACCTAGATTTCATCTTTTTCTACACAGAACACTGAGTTTAGCTAACATTACATGCAAGACTAAATTTCCTCTACGGATTGCGTAACATGAAATACCGAGTGTTACTGAACAAAACTCATTATTAAAATATTATTATTTAATAATATATAATATTTTAATTAAATTTTAGGTTACAACATTAACTAACTTATGAATATATATAGTTTAATTCATTGGTTACAAATTAATTATAAAATAATATAGAAACTAAATGAATATAAAGGGACTTAGTTTATAAAATATATTTTTATGTAGAATAAAATAATTATACTAATAAGATAAATTAATCACCAATAGTGAAAAATATAAATTTAATTTATATCTTATATATTAAAAAAATATTTTTTACAATCATTCAATAGATTTTATAGATACAATATAAGAACAAACCAAATTTTATGCTTAAAAACCTATATTTTTATGAGAATAATTTTATCACCTTTTAATGGAGAACCCATTTTAGATTCCATTTAGGAATATTTATAAATTTAATATGTGAAAATAAAATTCATATTTGGAATAGAAACATAAAAATTAGGTGGGGAATTTTTTTTTTGTAAGATTTTATTTTTAATGAAAAGTTAAATACTAAGAATTTTAATTCAAAGCTATGTTTTCATCATACCCATTTATATAATTAAATTATATTTTAAATTGGTTTTCATGATTAATTATATAATAATATTATAAATTAATCTAATTTAATTCATTGGAATCAATTTCATTTTCAAACTGGGTATAAAAACTTAGTAATCTTTTGGGCGAATTTACTTTAGAATCCCGAAATGTCTTCCCATCTACGAGATTATTTTTATATTAATTTCTACCACTCTTATGATTAAAATTTTTAAAATTTGATTCAATACTTGGAATAATAATAATTTATAATTTAGAATAAGGATAAATTTATTTTTGACCAAAAATATTAGTGAATGTGATTAAAATTTATTATAATGATTAACATAATCAATAGGTTAACAAAGTACTAAACCTTATATTTAATACAAAAAATGACCTAGAAACCATTCAATAAAACATTGTATGGAATTTATTATTCCTTGAACCATCCACTATTAATTATGGTTGGTTTTGTATGAATTTTTTTAGGTTAAAACGTGGGTACCCCTAACTTGATTTAAAAAATGCCAAGTGTGTCCCTTCTCATCCCGATAAAAGGCCACCACCTCTACCTCTTCTTCAAACCTCTCAAAAACATAAAATATGGAAATATATATCTGATTAAATTCCCAAAATCCCTCAATTTCTCATATAATCATCCCCTTGGGATGAAATAAATCCATGGAATCCTTTTGGCACAAACCAAAAGTGTTACCCTTTTAAGAGGTAACAGTTTTTCTCAAACTCCTTTATTTTGTGTTCTTTCTCCATGCCTCCACTTTATTTATTACAGGATTGTACAAAAAGACCACTATCATATATATAATAGGATTTTTTATGCTATGGTTTCATCCTTAAATTATAAACACCTCCGTCTAATGGGTAACGAACATACTTTTTGTTTGTACGATGAACTACCATATCACAAATTGATGATTGTTCACTTTTCTTTACCGCCTCTCATAGTGAAAATTATGACGGAAAATCAATATATATATATATATAATATATTATACTTATTATATATTTATGTTTATGAAATTATTTAGAAACAAATATATTTATACATTCCCTTTGGTGTAAATTTGATAATTCCGTTTGAGGAAGTGTGGACTACCGCCCCCTCAAAGCGATGTGATTCATTCACACACTACATGGAATGTATTAAAGATAGGTTTAGTGAGATCTTAGGATATATATAATATAATAATGATAATATAATATATCTATATAGATAATTCATTTACCTTATTTATATCAATATGATAATAAATATGGAAACAACGCTCATGTGTACACACGACTCACTCTTCATGAACGATGTATTCCATTTCATGATTATATATTCTATAAATTATTACAACAAAAAAATAATGAATATAAATTTAATTTATATAATTATTTAAATTCTATAAATCATGATTTAAGTATAAGAATCACATATAAAAAAATAAAGACACATGTAAAGAACAAATCAGATGTTACCAGAAGTGAAATATTAACATAGAATTGTTATGAAGGGGTAATATAAAGACATAATAAAACCATATAAGATGTTATATATAGGAATATTTTTATATTATAGATTTATATTGAATTTATATTTATTATATATGAGGTTTGAATGAGTATGACGAGAGTCAAGACACAAGGTAATGGGATTTCATCTCACTTTTTATTTCAGTGCGATACATGCTTTATTCACCACTCATTCCTTTTGTGTGGTTTGTATACAACCCACGAATGTAATCAATTTATATTATAATTATATCTTTTATTATTTAAATAACTATTATATGATCTTTTTTTTCATGGTTATAATGTTTCAAAAGCTATGAAATCAGTAAGACATCTTTCTCTCAATTTTACTTCAATGAAACACATGTCTAATTATGTTCCTATATTGTTTTTTGAGGTGTATATAATTCCATTTGAAATATTATTTTATGAATATAATTATTTTACTGATATTTAAATATTATTTTAATTTTATTTTATTACATGGGGAGTTTGGTTCAAAGTTACCAAGTGGTAAGAGTTTATTGAAACAATCTCATCGTATATCTAAATTATTTATGATTAAGAATTCTTTATTGAAATATTATGATAAATCTCTCAAAAAAACACATCAAATTTGTTATCATAAATTTATTCAAGGTATATCCATGTATTAGTACCAGTTTTTCATATTTTGTACTTGTGATAATTAAGAAAATGTTTTTAAGAAAAATCCTACTATATTTCTATCTTTAGTTAGAAATCTATTTTATTTCAAAAACCATGTTTTCAAAAATATTTTCAAAATGTTTTCAAATGATCTATAAAGATAATTTTTAATGGAAAAGGTTTTTTATTTTTTATATTTTTTCAATATTTTGTCATAATGTTTCATTTATAAATGTCTTCCAAACATTTACATGATTTTTAAATATGTTTTTAATCTATTATCAATGAAATGGTTTTCATAATGAGATAAAAACATTATTTTAAAGTTTGAAAAGTGATTTTAAAGGGTTTTTTAAATTTTTTGAATATTATTCTATAAGTCTTTATGGAAAAGGGTTTCAAAATGATTTAATGTCGTATTTACAAGTTTTTAAGTTATTTCCTACGAAAATGATTTTCCAATTGTTTTATGGATTAAAAATCCTTTTTTCAATGAAAAATGGATATTTTTCTCAAGAAATGTTTGTTGAAAGATATTTTAAAATTATGTTTTATCAAAGACAAAATTTTTTGATGTCTCTCATGCCTTTCAAGGAAATGATCTAAATGTTCCATTAATATTCTTTACCTGAATAGTAATGTTTATTTATTATGGTATTTATGAAACCCATTTCTCTTTCCCAGGTTATATGTTTATAAAATATGCTACACATTTATAAGTTATATGTTAATGATATATATTTCTCTTTCACTTGATATGTATTTGATGAAGTGGTTATGAAACCTGTATCTTTTTCCATAGGTTGTGATATGATTACATGTTTATGATACAAATTTCGTTTCATGGGTTAAAACATGATTGTTTATGATTTTTTGGTACATATAAGTATGATTTAAATATGATATTTGTGGTACCTATATATCTCTATAATGAGTTGGGTTATGATTTATATATATTGATATAGACTTATATGGTATTGGGAATGAACCTTGACTAATAAGATGGCTATGGGAGTAAACCATGACTGCTAATATGGTATGAGGGGTGAAATAAGGATTCTAATATGGCCATGGGAGTGAACCATGACTTACAAGATGATATATGGAGTGAAATCATACTACCATGATGGTCTTGGAAGCAATGCCTTGGCTACTATGGACATCATATTATATGATTACGTGTATTCCATAATTCAATGTTTTATTCCTATGTTAGGATTTTATGGATTATGTTTCTTATTTTGTTATGATTCATGTCTTATAAAATACAATGCTTTATCCCATAATTCATGTTTATAGTCTTATGATAAATAGGGTATCATCTTCCAATATTATGATCACGTTTCATACCCGTATAATCATTTTTATGATTAAATGTATCACTCCTTTACCCTTACTTGGAATATGAGATCACCCCTTTTTATGTTTCTTTCCTCATGTTATAAAGATATATATTAATTATGATGTATCTAAGAAGGGTGATATTTATGAATAAAATAATGGGAGATAATGTAGCTCACTTACATACAAGTTTTTATGTTTCCATGTTTCTAGAGGTACTAGAATAATACGGATTTGGTACGTTTGTTTGTATAATGTTTTATGTTTTCCATAAAAGTTATGTGATTTAAATATATTAAAATTAAGGGTCTCCAGAGTTCATGTTAGATAAAATTTTTAGTTATAATTTTGAAACTATTAAATTAAAACATTACCAAGATCCCTGGGAATATTTCTAAGGATATGTCTTGTGATTCCTCTAAGGATAAGTATATGGATGAGTCAACATTTTGAAAAATGTAATAGAATTATCATAAAGGATAGAGTGATTGGGTTACCTGAAATAAATACTTATCTAGATTCTAAAAGTGGGTGTGGATCTAGAACATATGTATCTAGGAGTAAAAACTATTAAAAGATGTTCCAAGATTGACTCAGCGTAATCTGGTACATGAAAATGGGTGTTATTGCACACCTGGCCTTACACTCTTAAGGGATATGTTTTAGGTATTCACAAAATATTCACACAAAAAAACATGAAATATTTAAATATAATTTTCCTATGAATAACCTAGGAAAGTACTAGGGATTCAAATATTCAAGAAGGTTTCATTATTGAGACATTCTATTTGTTATTATTTTAATGACTAGGTGGTTTTCTGCAATTTTAAGTAATTTTATCACTATTCTTATGGTTTTAGTCAATGGTGGGAATCAAAATGAATTGGATTAACATTGAATGTGATGGAATATTTCCTAATGAGCAGTCAAGTGGGGTGATCACTGGAGTGAAATATGTTATTATCATGCCTAATTAGTTTTCATGGAACATGATTAACAATGTTTACCTTTACCAAATCATGGAATCAGTAAGGTAAAGAAAGAATTAGTTTTTTGACAGTTTAGGTAATAGAGACCACGGAGGAAAGAATATTCAGTTTCATCTGTGTAAATAATGTGGAAAGAATCACCTAAGTGAGTGTCTTAGAGGAAAAAAAGATGTTTTGACTGTGGAAAAGAATGATAGACAACAAGTGACTTTAAAGAAAAATGAAGAGTTCAGTTAATGAAATGGATTGGAATATTGGTTTCCCTATGGTATCATTGAAGGTTAAGTTATCAAAGTGTGAAATAGATGGTCATTATGAAACTCAATGTCCCAAAAGGAAATCTCTTGATGAGAATCAACAAGTTGGTGTGAGTAATGGTTATATTGAAAAAGAATATGAGAATAAATATGAAATGTGAAAGGAAATAGATATTAAGTAATAGGATGATGTAGAATTATTATGTCTTATGGATGAAGTATAATAATCTATTTTTTTATATTTGGGATTCAGGAATTATGTTATATGAAGAGGGAAACAAACAAGTATTTTCCAATTTATGTTTTTCCCAAATTATTTTCAAGAGTACGTTGAATGGATCTGATGGAATAGAAAAGTGATTTAATGGCAAGGTGATGTCTACGGAAAACACACTATTAAGGAAAATATAACCCTTAATATTTTTCTAAGGTTAACATAATGTTTTTAGGTATAAATAAATGTTTGTTATAAGTAAATGGGATGGTACTGATTAAATTGTAAGTAATTAAGGAATTATTGAAAAGTATGCCATGTTATCATGGATGAAGTTTACAACTTCTACGAATTATAGAATATATCGAGTAATATATAGAATAAGGAATAATTAATGTTTTCAAGATGTATTTATGGAAATTCAGGTTATTCCCAAGTTTCAAGAGAATATGTGGCGAGGGTATTCACATGTTTGGAATGTGAAAACCAAGAGTTACTTTGTGATATTTTGGGGATCAATTTTAATTCGATTTCATGAATTTATTAATAAGGTTATGTATTTTCATCATTTGGAAGGTTTATAAGGTTAACCATTCATGAAATTTTTATGTTAAACTTTGGAGGAATTATTTATGTATAAATATTGAATTTAAAACCTTGGTTAAAAGTCTATTTTGTGACTAACCTTATTTCAAGGATTTCTATTAAAATTATTTTTGATATTATATTATTGTAGTGCTAAAAAAGTACATAATGTATATCGGGGGAGAACAATTCCTATCTAGTAATGCCACTAATCATAAACCTATAAATAAAGGATGATAAGGGTATAACTCCTACCACTTGGCTACATGATTTCCTGGTTAATGTAAAATTATTTTTGTTGAATAATTATTTATAATAAAAATATAGTGTTAATTTTTATGTTCAATTATTAATGTATTAACTATATTTATTTTTAAATATTTTTAGAGACAAATAGTAATAATTTTTTTTATGGTCTTTAAGATCCACTAAGAGTCTATTTTATAACTTTAGCATCGAAGTTAATTTCTGAGAATCCATTTATTAATATACTGGATAATTTAGAAATTGATAAAATCATAAAAAAGAATGAATTTTTCAATAGAAATATATACTGTATTTATATTTAAATTTATTCTTTGTCAATAAAATAATTAATCAATGTTAAACAATGATAAAAAAGATTTTTTCCTAATAATTTAAAATTTTCTTAAGTGATAGCCATTTAAATCATCACATATTTATAAATTTGAGGCCCTCACCTTTTAATTGACCATTAACTTGTTTGTATTTTATGACCTCAAGCCCTCCCTAAAAATATTTATTATTTTCCTCTAACTCCATGTTTCACTTTCCATCTATGTTTTTTTATGTGGAACCCTAGTTATATGTTACTTTAGGTAACTGTAATGTTTCCAGCATTCCCTTTTTAAAGGAAGTTTTAGGATTCAGTTTTATGATGAGGGTTTATATGTATGTAACATTAAAATATTAAACCATTTATATCGAAGAAAAATTTGAAGGGGAAAATTATTTTTAAGGGGGTATAATGTAACACCCAAAGACATTGCAAATTATTACTATTTTAATGAATTTAATCTTTTTGATATTTTTCATTTCAAAAAAAACTGAAAATAATTTATTGTATATTAAAGAACTATGTTTTGATTTCATTATATGTAATATAATGTTAATAATGAACTGAAAACAAAATAAATTTTAGCATTCTCTACATGTAACACTGAGGTTATCTTATGTAACATGCAACACTGACTTTCCTTAATAGCTTGCGTAGAATGTAAGACCGAGTGTTACTGAAAAATAATTCATTATTAACTAATTTTTATTTAAAATGATATAACATGTCCATTTAAATGAGTGTTATAGGATTGAAAAACATATTAGTATTTATATTCTAATTCATTGGTTACTTATTAATTAAAAAAGAATATAGAAATCAGCTGAATATAAATAGACTGATTTTATTAAAGTCTATTTTTATGTTTAAAGATTGATTTATATTAATAAGTTAAATTAATTACTAATGGTTAATGATATTACATAAATTTAAATATTATATATTTAAACAAATATTTTTTGATAATAATCCAATATATTTGATAGATATAAGATAAGAACAAACCCAATTTTATGCTAAAACCCCTATATTTTAATAAAGGTAGTCTTACCGCCTTTTAATAAAGAACCCATTTTAAATCCAATTTTTTTCACTTTTATAGATTTAATATTTTGAAATAAACGTTATATTTTAAATAGAATCATAAAAATTAGGTTATGACAATTCTTTGGTTTTTTTCTATAAGGTTCAATTATTAATGAATAGTTAAAGATAATGAATTTTAATTCAAAATTTCTTTTTATATAATTAATTTATAAGGTTAAATTATATTTTATGTTTTTTGTAAAGATTAATTAGAAACTAATTTTATAAATTAATCCAATTTATGTCATTTTAATCAATTTGACATTGAAATTGGGTATAAAAACATAGAAAACTTTTTGATGTTTTACTTGAAAAACTCGTAGTGTCGTCTTGTCAGTGGGATTATTTTTAAATTAATTTCTACAAATTATGTGAATTGAATTTAAAAAAAAGATTCCATATTTTGAATCTGAATAATTTATAATGTATAATAAGTTGAACTTTGTTTTTTTATGAAAAATATTAGTGAACCTGATTAAAATTAATTACAGCGATTAAGAGAAAAATTAGGTTAAAAATGTATTAAACCTTAAATTTAAGACCCAAAATGACCTGGAAACTTTTCCGAAACCCATTTTCATGGAATAATTCGTCAATAAAATTTCCATGGTTGAGGTGTTTTTATTTTTTATGACTTTTTTAGGGAAAAACATGGGTACACCAAACTTGATTTCAAAAATTCCAATTGTGTCCTTTCCCTTCCCTATAAAAGGCCACCACCACTCCCTCTTCTTCAAATATATCAAACCACTTATGATCAGCCAGGATCAACCCAATACACATTGAAGCATCCCTCTATTACTCTTATAATTAACCACTTGGGATGAAATTAATACAAGGAAGACTTTTGGAAAAAACAACAAGGAGATACCCAATTAAGAGGAAACAACTTCTCTTAAGAACCTTTATTTTATTTTCTTTCTACACCCACTCAACTCCCTTTATTCAATTATTTTATCAAAAAAAATATATTAAATGTACTAAGATTTATTTCATTCTACGGTTTGAACCTACACTTACACACACCTCCATCTAATAAGTAACTAACATACTATTTAAGTGTACAATGAACTACTGCCTCACAAAATGATGATTGTTCATTTTTCCTTAGCACCTCTAATGGTGGAAATTATGATTGAAACTAAGTTTATATAAAAAATATGTTATATTTATTATTTATAAATTATTATTTAACTATTTTATCTCCTATATATTTATACTTTCCCTTTGGTGTAAATATGATAGTTTCGTTTGAGGAAGTGTGGTCTACCGCCCCCTCAAAGTGATGTGATCCGTTCACACACAATGTTAAATGTATTAAGGATGTGTTTAGTGAAATTATATGATTTATGTGATATAATAATTATAATTTAAAAATGATTTATATACATTTACATATACACATATTTAATTTACCTTCTTTCTTTTAATATGACAACATAAACGGAAAGAAAATTTATGTGTATGTACGTCTTGCTATATCCATGAATGGTCTATTAAATTTTATAATTATATATTATACAGATTACTATTACACAAATATACTGAATATAAATGATATATATATCTTGATGTAAATTATTTAAATAATTATGTAACTATAAGGACTAAATACCTAAATAATTAAGACATATGCAATAAAGAAAGCAGATATTATCCAGAGTAAAACCTCAACATAGAATAGTTAAAAATAGGGTAATATAAATTCAAACTAATACCATATAAGGTATTATATATAATAATATTATTCAGTGATATATTTATAACAAACATATATTTTTTATACAAGATATTTGAATGAGTACAATGAGAGTGAAGACACAAGGTAGAGTGATTTCATTTTACTTTTTATTATTGTAAAATACAAGCTTTATTCACCACCCATTCCTTTTGTGTGGTGTGTATACTGATGATGTATTTAATAAATTACTATTATAATTATATTTATGGGTATTTACCTGTCCATTATATTATCTTTATTTCATAGTGTTTTTGTTTCAAAAGATACCAAATCAGAACGACCTCAATTTTCCTTCTTTGAGACATATGTTTTATTATACATCTAAATTATATTCAAAGGTATACATAATTTAATTTGAAATATTATATAATGAATATCATTATTTTAATTAAATTTAAAGATTAATGAAATTTTATTTTATTATATGGGGAGTGTGGTTTAATGTTTCCAAGTGGTAAGAGTTTATTGAAACAATCTCATCGTATATCGAAATTGTTCATGATTATGCCTCTTTTATTGAAATATTTTTATCCATCTATCAATAAAAATCATGAATATTATTATAATTTGTTTATTCAAGGTCACATCATGTATTAAGCAATTTATTCAATATTCGTAAGTTAAGAAAAATAATGAAATGATTTTGAGAGAAATGTAACTATATTTCTCTCTTCGGTCGGAAAGCTGTTTTATTTCAAAACCCATGATTTCAAAAAAAAATCAAATAATACTTGAAGATAATTTTCAATGAAAAAGGATATTTAATTTGTTTTATTATAAACATTATGTCATATTTTTTCATATAAAATGGTTTTCAAAACATTTTGAATCTTTATTTATAAGTTTTCAAATTTATTTTCAATAAAATGGTCTTTAAAACATTTTCAATATTTATTTTAACGTTATCAATGTGTTTTAGTGAAAACTGTTTTTAATTATTTTTGAGTCTTACTCTATAATTTTTCATGGAAAAATATTTTCAAAATTATTTCACGTCTTATTTATATGTTTTAAATTTATTTTCTATGAAAATTATGAATAAAAAACATTTTTTAAATAAGAAAGGATATTTTTAATAAATAAATGCTTTTAAAAGATATTTTAAAATTATTTTCCATATAAAATGACATCTCTCGATGTTACTCATTCCTCTCTATGAAATTATCTAAAGGTTTCATCAATATTATTTTTGTAATGGGTATGCTTAATTTCATGGTATTTATGAAACCGATTTCTCTTTCACGAGTTATATGTTTCTTAAATATGTTTCTTATTCATAGATTATATGTTTATTAAATTGATTTCTCTTTCTTGGCTCGTTCTTTTTATGAAGTGATTATGAATCCTGAATCTTTTTCCATAGGTTGTGATATTATTACATGTTTGTAAAACCCATTTCATTTCATGGGTTAAGATATGATTGATTTGATTTTATGAAACATGTATGTATAATTTCATTATGATATGGGTGAGACCTATATCTCCAAACAATGATTTGGTTAAATATTTATATCTCATGAGATAGACTAATATTACTTTGAGAATGAACCTTGACTAACAAGATGGCCAAGGGAGTGAACTATGATGACCAAGATGGTATGAGGATTGAACTTGTGGTACTAATATGTAAATGGGAGTTATCTATGACTACCAAGAGGGTATGAGGAGTGAACCCATACTAGAAATAGGGTCTTAGAAAGGATTCCTTGGATAATTTTGGAATCATATAATATTCTTATATGTCTACCACAATTATGTGTTTTATTTATATGTTATTCTTTCAGGGCTTGTGTTCTTTATTTACATATGATTCGTGTCTTATGAGCTTCCAGGATTTATTCCATTGTAACACCCAAGAATTTAATGTGAAATATTTTGTTTTTTATGGTATATAAATCATCAAAGGAATATTTCACTTCACACAACACTAGCTTGGCTTGCTTTACATGGAACTGCGGCCTTCCTCGATAGCTAGCATTTTACGCAATACTGAGTTTCACTAAACAACAATATGCTATTTAAATATTATCAAAACTATCCATTATGAATAGTAATTCCCACTTTTTGAAATTTTGAAATTTTTATTTTTCAAAACGGACTTCATTTTTGGATTTGGAATATTGAAATTAGCCTAGGGTGAAATTTTGGTATTTTTCTGAAAACCTTCAATTTTTGATGAATAGTGATAACACTAGGTTACTAGGAGTCACTTTATAATAATTTTAGACATATAAAAATTTTATTGAACTTTTCACAGTCTTTTACAAACCTCCTTGGATAATTTTCAAATTTACATAAAACATTATTTTACCGTTTCTCTAAGTGTAATTTCAAAAATCCGAGAGACACGATTAATATCAAGGACTAAAATGTGGTTCAATGAGATGAAAATAATATTTGGTGAATAATAACTTTTTACTTTTTTTTACCATGGTTAAAAGAAAATCGGGTAATTAAGGGTAAAAATGATATTATTATTACCCTAACACATGTCCTAATTCTATTGGATAAGTTTAATTTGACCAAAAACAACCATAGGAATAAAATATGACCATTTAGGCCCACTTGGATTAGATTAGGACATTTATTATTAATTTATTTAAAGAAGGGTTAAAATAGTAAAAATAAATATTTAATGAGTAAATAATTTTTAATATATGGTTATACATAATATAAATTAGATTATAAATATTAATTATAAATCTAAAAAGATTTCCTACATAATGGTATTTTATTTATAATTTTTAGACAATAAATAATTTAATTTATATATGACACAATGATGATGTAGTAATTATCTTATTAATGAAATATTAACATAATTGATGTTATAAATACCAAAATAAATTTAATTTGAGGCTTTTTATGAATTACAATAATTTTCTAGGATATTATGACATTCTAGTATTGATTTAATTAACCTTTTTCCAACTAATCATGCTTTTATGATTTTCACAAAAATCAATTACCAAATTGTGTCAAAATTGACATAAAATAGTTTTAAAAACAAATATTATATTATTTATTGTTATTTTATTCCTAAAAATATAAGTTTCGGTCAAATGACTTAGATAAGTTTATATATATTAATAATAAACAACTTGGGGTTCGTTTGGCTTGTTATAGTAAGTTAATTAATCTTATAGTGTAAGAAAACAAGAAGACACGATAAAAGTTAAATTATCTAATTTAAAGTTAAATCTAAATGATAAGGTTAAAATAGAAATAAAAACTTGTTTAAATTATATTGTATGAGAGTATTTAGACCCATCCCCACCTTATCATTGAAATAAATCAATTTGGAGCTATTAAAAACTGAATATGACTTTATAATAAAATAATATTTTTAGTTTTTCCTAAGGTGCCCCTCTCCTCCCTTATAAAAGGGCACCTCCTCCCTCTCTTCCTCGCACCACATTGAGCCTTCATGCTCGGACAACCCCTGAAAAATTCTCTTCTACACTTCCCTAGAAACATACTAGAGGTCCGGGTCTTCATCAAAGACCAATTTTAGTGCCATAAAAGTAGGTCTCAAAGAGACTTTTCAAAGAAGAGGTAATGTCCAATACCAATTCATTCAACATTATTTCTTCTTCCACTTATTATTCTTTAGTTGTGTCATTATGAAGTAATAACATCATTATCACTCATATAATGATATGTTATTATAATTATGAAAAAAACCCAATTTCACCATCTATCCATCCTACGGAAAACAACATCACCGCGCGTGCGTACGTACGGAATACCGTCTCCACGCCGTGGTGTAATCTATTTTCCACCACCACCTTACTTGGATGGGTATAATGGTGTAAATAATAACTATATATGATTATTGTAATGTTATATTGATTCTGAAATAGTATACATACACTTCAATACAATTACACGATCATGGGAACGATATCATCGCTCATGCGTATGTAAGGAATACCTTCTCCACGATGTGATGCGACTACTTCTACATGATTTTCATTGCATAAGGATTACATAAATGAATTGAGTGAGTAAATATTATATGTATTACACTAATACCATTTTGGAAATGAGGTATCTATAACCTAAAAATAAGAATAATAATTTATTCGACAAAACATGCATAAGGACAAAAAGTAATAAACACCCGAATAACAAGTAGTGATGAAATATAACTAATAAGAAGCTAAGAATATAACCATATATGATATCATAGAAACAAGTATGATTCTGGAATAAGTCAATAACATTATTTAAATCATTATACAGGAGGTTTGGACACTTACTAAGCAAATCAGACCTAAGGTAAGGGACAATCTCGCAAATCTCAATTTTCATCGGAGATTGTTTATACTTCAGAATTTACTGGGAAATATTTATCATCAACATCCATGATTCCTCAATATATAATATTTATATCCTTCTACAATTTTTTATATCCAATTTTACCCTTCTGTGAGTTTTTAGTAAATGATATGAAAAGAATCTTTTTTCATTTTTCGTAAAAGGTACTTTTTGATTTTTCCGGCCAAAGTACAAGAATAATGCTTTTTTAACATATACGACATGAATGGATTCATAGAACATTATTTCCATGAAGCTTCCTTTACAAGTTTCAAGTTTATATTTAATCAAATTATTTTAGTTTAAAATTGTATGACATGTTAAGAAAGGAAAAATGTTTTTGAAATAGAAAGGATATTTTCCTCAAGAATGGAGTTCAAGTATTTTATCAAAATTATCTTCAATATAAGATAATATAGGGTCTGTTTCCATACCTATTTTTACATTTATTTTATTATGTTATGATGGAGTTATTTTTATGATTTCTTTTTATCTTATATGGATTATGTTATGATGGCATGATGTTTAAGATTCCCATTTTTATTACATGGGTTATGCTATGATGTATGGTTTATGATTTTGTGGAACACATAAGAATGGTATCATTATGAGATGGGTGAGACCAATACCTCCCTCCAATGCATTGGGTAATGGTTTATATCTCATGAGATAGACATGGCTGGAACGACAGGTTAATCTGGTTTCGGGAAACAGGACTGGAATAAGGAGTGAACTCGGTTCAGAAATGGACTTTGTCCGCTAAGATAGTTTTGGAAATGAGTCTTGACTACTATTAAATGATTCGCAATGATTATGTGTGTATGATACAAAGTTTCATTTTTATGTTATTATTATTGGGATTACATTTCACTACTATGATTTATCCCATGTTATGAAATTATGATCTCTTTTGCAGGTTAAGATTTCCGGAATGATATGTTCTTATGAAAATGATTTTGTTGATATTTCTTTTGTTTACCATTACTGAGCATATGAGCTCACCCTTTTGTATTTTTTCTTTCCCAAGGTCATGAAGAAGGTTATTAAGTAGGATATTCCAAAAAGGGACTATAGATATGATGAAATAAATGGGAGACAACGTAGATGATTTATGAACCAATTTTTTATGTTTCCCAGTTTCTAAAGACACTATACCTATATGGTCCTTTCATGGTTTTTTTATATGTTGTAATAATTACACTTCAATTTTGAAGTATTAACAATGTATGTAAATTATGGGTCGTTATAGTTGGTATTAGAGGAATGGTATAGTCAACCATTGGGAACTAGGATGTGAAAGCCTTAGAAAGAACCCTAAGGATATGTCTAAGCATAGAACACAATCTTAGTGTTTTAGAAATGGCCATGAATAACCTATGAAAATACCTTAAGTGTAAAATTTTATTCTTGATTATGTGGTTATCCTATTATAATTAGTGTTTCTCACACTATTCTTCTTGGTTTTAGTCAATGGCTGGAACCCGAAGGAACTGTGTTAATGCGGAATGCGACGTGCAATGCAATGATTGTCCCCATGAGCAACCAAACGTTATGGGAGCTGGAATACAAAATATTTTAGCCATTCTCACACAACTTTCCCAAGCTATGAATCATTAATGAATTCCAAATTAGAAAATGAAGGAGCAACAATCTGTTGAATCCTTCATGAGGCAGTGTCCACCCTCATTCTGTGGGTCTACTGATCCATTAGTGGCTGAACAATGGATCTGTACAACTGAAAAGTTATTTTCAGTTCTTCAATGTTCTGAACATGATAAAGTCATCTTAGCAGTTTATCGTTTGGAAGGTGAAGCTGATCAATGATGGAATCTTATAAAAAATATGAGGCAAAGGGATGAAATTGAGTCCATGGAATGGGACGAGTTCAAGAACTTATTTCTCACTAAGTACTTCCCTCGTATTCTTCGAACAAAGATGGAGAAGGAGTTTCTTGAACTAAAGCAAAAGGATGATGAATCTATTGGTACCTAAGAAGCAAAGTTTACAAGACTTGTAAGGTACGCTTCTAGTATTATTATCTTACCTGAGAGTAAGATCGATCGATTCATTAGTGGCTTAAAACCAAGTCTTCGAAGGGCGTTATCCATAAGGGACTTCAATAGTTACGAGGAAATCGTTCGATGTGCTCTCAAGGTTGAGATGGAGATTGGAGTAACCCATCAGTCACATGGGTTTGATAAGAAGAGGAAAATGGAATTCAAAGGAAAATCTAAAGATCACACTGAAAAGAAGATGAGTTTTCCCTAATGCTCAAACTGTGGAAAGAAACATGGAGGGAGTTATCTTAATGGGACAAGTAAATGATTCAAATGTGGAAAGGAAGGTCAGCAGGCATTTGAATTCCACAATGACGGGAAGAAGATGTCTAGTGATGTGAACAAAGAAAAGGCTACATAGAGTGCACCTCCAACACTTCAATGTTACAAGTGCAAGGAAATGGGGAATTATGCTAATCAATTCCATAATCCAAGGGTTGTTGATGACGATCGATGTCAACAAACTCTTAAGGATAAAGACAAAGGAAAGTCATATGAAATTTCTATCAGCGATGTGGGGTAAGATAACAAAGTGGTGAAAGGTACAATTTCCATCCACTCTAAATTAGAAAATGTTTTATTTGATTCTGGATCCACCCACTCGTTTATTTCTGAAGAATTTTCTAAGGGTATCACCGTATTACCTCCAAAATTAGATGTTGAGTTAGCTTTGAAAACTCCTAATGGCACAACAGTCGCATCAAAAGTTTATAATGCTTCTCCGATTGAAGTTTGTGGGAAAGTTCTACCAGCAAATTGTGTGATCCTTCCTATAGTGTAATTTCATGTGATTCTTGGCATGGATTGGATTTCTTTGTATGGAGCTCATATCAATTTCCAAAGAAGGGAAGTCACATTTCATATTCCAGATCAATCTATGATTGTCTATCGATGCAAGGATGAACATAACCTTCTAGTGGAAATTTCTTCCATCTTATGGGTCGTGATTCCACTAAATGAATGTTATTTATCTCAAATGGTTGGTGAGAAACTCACGATTAAGAATATGCCCATTGTACAAGAGTTTGAAGATGTCTTTCCGAAGGAATTGCCGGGTCTTCCACCAAATCGTGAAGTTGAGTTTTCAATAGAACTCGTACTGGGGGCTTTGCCTATTTCAAAGACACCTTATAGAATGGACCCAATTGAGTTGTAGGAATTAAAGAAGCAACTATAAGAGAATCTTGATAAAGGATTCATATTCCCTAGTGCGTCACCTTGGGAAGCACCAGTTCTATTTGTTAAGAAGAAAGATGGATCAATGAGACTCTGCATTGATTATCGAGAACTTAAAAAGATCACTATCAAGAACAAATATCCTCTCCCAGGCATTGATGAATTATTTGACCAACTACGCAGAGCTCAATACTTTTCCAAGATTTATCTTCGTTCAGGGTATCATCAAATAAGGTTCAAAAGGGAGGATATACCAAAGACGGCTTTCCGTACAAGGTATGGAAACTACGAATTTATAGTGATGCCATTTGGCCTTACTAATTCCCCTGCTATCTTCATGGATCTGATGAATAGAGTCTTCAGAGACTATCTTGATCAGTTTGTTGTAGTATTTATAGACGATATTCTTGTCTATTGAAAGAGCAAGGAAGAACAGGAAGATCACTTGAGAATAATATTGAAGACCCTGAGAAAGGAGAACCTTTATTCTAAATTTACTAAGTGTGAATTTTGGCTTCAAAAAGTTTAATTTTTGGGTCACATAATCTTAAAAGAGGGGATATATGTGGATCCAGCCAAAATAGAGGTTATCGAAAGATGGTCGAGACCAACAATAGTAACTGAGATCCAATGTTTTCTGGGTTTGGATAGAAATTATCAATGTTTTGTGAATGATTTTTCATGATTATTTAATCCACTCACCAAGTTGACTCGAAAAGCAGTTACGTTCGTGTGGACGGAGGAATGGGAAGAGAATTTCAAGGCGTTGAAAAGAAGGTTATCCAGTGCACCTGTACTCACACTTCCTTGTAGTGGAGAAAGGTTTGTGATCTACAGTGATGCATCCAAGAAGGGGCAGGGGTGTTTTCTTATGCAAAATGATATGGTGATAGCTTATGCCTCACGACAGTTGAAAATCCATGAGAAAAATTACCCAACTCATTATTTGGAGTTAGTTGCGGTAATCTTTGCATTAAAGATTTGGAGGCATTATCTTAATGGAGAAAGGTGTGATATTTATACTGATCATAAAAGTTTAAAGTATATTTTCTCACAAAAGGAGCTGAATATGTGCCAAAGAAGATGGTTGGAGCTGATTAAGGATTATGGCTGCTCAATTCATTACCACCCTGGGAAAGCAAACGAGGTGGAAGATGTATTAAGTTGACAAGATCATGCTAGATTATTCATGATGAGGATCACAAAAGATCCAATATTTATGGATTTACAAAGGATGGATCATGGAATTATAATTAATGGGGAAAAACATTATCTTTCTCAAATGAATGTTCAACCATCTATACATGTGAAGATTAAAGAGGCACAGAAAGAAGATGTAGAGTTACAAAAGAAGGTGAGAAATGTTCCTGAATTCAACCTTGATTGTGATGGGTTAATAAAGTTCAAGAATCGGGTTTGTGTTCCTCCCATCCCCGAATTAAATAAGGAGCTTCTGAATGAGGATCGTAGTTCTTCATTCTCTATTCATCCTGGATGCACGAAGATGTATAGGGACTTGAAAGAGTACTTCTGGTGGGATGACATGAAAAGATATGTTGCTGAATATGTCTCTTGATGCTTGGTTTGTTAGCAAGTTAAAGCTGAGAGAGAGAAGTCTAAGGGGATGTTACAACCATTAACCATACCAAAATGGAAATGGGAAAACATCACTATGGACTTTGTCACCGGACTTCCAAAAAATCCAAAGGCAATATTGCTATCTGGGTCATAGTTGATCATCTTACAAAGTCTGCACACTTCATTTCTATTAGAGAGGATTTCTCTCTGGATCTGATTTCCAGGATATATGTAAAATAAGTGGTAAGATTGCATGATGTACCGCTTTCCATTATATTTGACCAGGATCCAAGGTTTACCTCAATGTTCTGGCGAAGTCTTCAGCATACTCTAGATACAGAGTTGAGTTTCATCACTTCTTATCATCCTTAGAAAGACGGTCAGTCTGAGAGGAAAATTCAAACTCTAGAAGATATGTTGAGAGGCTGCTCTATGGATTTCAAAGGTGGTTGGGATCAACACCTTTCTTTGGTGGAATTTTCTTATAACAATAGCTTTCACTCCAATATTCAGATGGCTGCTTATGAAGCTCTCTATGGAAAGAAATGCAGGACTCCAACTGGATGGGATGAAGTTGGGGAATGAAATCTATTAGGACCTGATCTTGTTGATGAGATGGCAGAAAAGATCAGATCTATTCAACAACACATAAGAGCCGCTCATAGTCGACAAAAAAGTTATGTCGATAACCGAAGAAAAGACCTAGAGTTTGAAGTGGGTGATAAAGTGTTCTTATGAATATATCCTTGGAAGATAGTAATTAGATTTGGAAAGAAGGGAAAGATGAGCCCTAGGTATATAGGTCCTTTCGAAATACTGGATCATGTTAGGAAGGTTGCTTACAGATTGGCGCTTCCACCATATCTCTCTCAAGATCATGATGTGTTCCATGTATCTCTCTTGAAAAAGTACATACCTGATCCTCCACATGTACTCAGCTCAGAAGTTGTACCGCTGTAGCAAGATCTTTCTTATGAAGAATAGCCGATAGAGATTCTGGATCGTAGTGAAAAAGTCCTATGGAACAAGACCACTCGCTTGGTGAAAGTTTTATGGAAGAACCACCAATTAAAATAAGCTACATGGGAGCTTGAGGATATGATGAGGGAGAGGTATCCTCATATGTTTGTCACAAAGTGACGAACATGGAGGGAGAAATTCATTTTAAGGGGGGTAGAATGTAACACCCGAGATTTTTATGAGAAATATTTTGTTTTTATGTTATATAAATAATCAAAGGAATATTTCACTACACACAACACTGTCTTGGCTTGCTTTACATGCAACCACGACCTTCCTCGATAACTTGCATTGTACGCAATACCGAGTTTCACGAAACAAAGATATGCTATTAAAATATTATTAAAACTAGTGGTTATGAATAGTAATACCCACTTTTTTAAATTTTGTAATTTTTATTTTTCAAAACGGACTTCATTTTTGGATTCGGAATATCGAAATTAGATTCGGGTGAAATTTTGGTATTTTTCTGAAAACTTTAAAATTTGGATGAATAGTGAAAACACTAGGTTACTATTTAAAAACCAACTTTTTATTTAAATAATTATTTATTTTATTTAAATTTATTTTCTGTAAAAATTTATACATAATACCTCTATAACATCAAAGTAATTCATTGGAGTTATTTTATAATAATTTTAGATATATAAATATTTTATTGAACTTTTCACCGTCTTTTACCCACCTCCGAAGAAAATTTTCAAATTTACATAAAACATAATTATACCACTTCTATGAGTGGAATTTCGAAAATCGGAGAGACACGGTTTATATCGAGGACTAAAATGTGGTTCAATGAGATGAAAATTATTTTTGTTGAATAGTATCTTTTTACTTTGTTTTACCACGGTTAAAATCAAATAGGGTAATTAAGGGTAAATATGATATTATTATTACCCTAACACGTGTCTTAATTCTATTGGATAAGTGTAATTCGACCAAAAACAACCTTAGGAATAAAATATGACCATTTAGGCCCACTTGGTTTAGATTAGGACATTTATTATTAATTTATTTAAACAAGGGTTAAAATTGTTAAAATCAAAGTTTAATAAGTAAATAATTTTTAATATAAAGTTATTCATACTATAAATTAGATTATAAATATTACTTATAAAGGTAAAAAGATTTCCTACATAATGGTATTCTATTTATAATTTTTAGACATTAAATAATTTAATTTATTTATGCCACAATGATGATGCAGTAATTATCTTATTAATGAAATATTAACATAATTGATGTTATAAATACCCAAATAAATGTAATTTGAGACTTTTTATGAATTAAAATTATTTTCTAGGTTAATATGACATGTTAGTATTGATTTAATTAACTTTTTTTGAACTAATCACGATGTTATAATTTTCACAAAAATCAATTACCAAATTGTGTCAAAATTGACATAAAATAGTTTTTAAAATAAATATTATATTATTTGTTGTTACTTTATTCCTAAAAATCTAAGGTTCGGCCAAACTACTTAGATAAGGTTATATATATTAATAATAAACAGCTTGGGGTTCTTTTGGCTTGTTACAGAAAGTTTATTAACCATATAGTGTATGAAAACAAGAAGAAACAGTAAAAGTTAAATTATCTAACTTAAAGATAAATCTAAATGATAAGGTTAAAATAGATACCTAAACTTGTATAAATTCTATTGGATGAGATGATTTCTACCCATCCCCACCTTAGCTTATAAATAAATCAATTTGGAGCTATTAATAACCGAATATGACTTTATAATAAAATAATATTTTTAGTTTTTCCTAAGGTTCCCCTCTCCTCCCTTATAAAAGGGCACCTCCTCCCTCTCTTCCTCACACCACTTTAAACCTTCATTCTTGGCCAAAACCTGCCAAATTCTCTTCTACCCTTCCCTAGAAACATCGTAGAGGTCCTAGTATTATTTAAAGACCAATTTTAGTGCCCTAAAAGGAGGTATCAAAGAGGCGCTTCAAAGAAGAGGTAATGTCCGTTACCGATTATTTCAACTTTATTTCTTCTTCCACTTCTTCTTCTTTAGTTGTTTCATTATGAAGTACTAACATCATTATCACTAAAATACTGATATTTTATTATAAGTATGAAACAATCCTATTTCACAATCTATCCATCCTATGGAAAATGAAATCACCGCGCGTGCATACGTACCGAATACCGGCTCCACGCCGTGGTGTAATCTATTTTCCACCACCACCTTACTTGGATGGGTATAATGGTGTAAATAATTATATATATGATTATTTTAAAGTGATATTGATTATGAAATAGTATAAATACACTCCAATACAATTCCACGATCATGGGAACGATATCATCGCTCGTGCGTACGTACGGAATACCGTCTCCACGATGTGAAGCGACTTCTTCTACATGATTTTCATTACATAATGATTACATAAATGAATTGAGTGAATAAATATGATATTTATTACACTAATAACATTCTGGAAATGAGGTATCTATAACCTAAAAAGAAGAAGAAGAATTTATTCGACAAAACACGCATAATAACAAAAAGTAATAAACACCCGAATAACAAGTAGTAATGAAATATTACTAATAAGAAGCTAAGAATATAACCATATATGATATCGTAAAAATAAGTATGATTATGGAATAAGTCAATAATATTATTTAAATCATTATACATGAGGTTTGGAAACTTTCAAATCAAATCGGACCTAAGGTAAGGGACAATCTCGCAAATCTCAATTTTCATCCGAGATTGTTTATACTTCAGAATTTACTGGGGAATATTTATCATCCACATCCATGTTTTCTCAATATGTAATATTTATATCCTTCTAAAATTTTTTAAATCCAATTTTACCCTTCAGTGAGTTTTTAGTAAAAGATAAGAAAGGAATATTTTGACATTTTTTGTAAGAGGTACTTTTTGACTTTTCCGGCCAAAGTACGAGAATAATGTTTTTTAACTTATACGGAATGAATGAATTCATAAAACATTATTTCCTTGAAGCTTCATTTACAAGTTTTCATGTTTATTTTCAATAAAATTCTTTTAGTTTAAAATTTTATGACATGTTATGAAAGAAAAAATGTTTTTGATGTAGAAATTATATTTTCCTCAAGAATGGAGTTCAAGTGTTTTATCAAAATTATTTTCCATCTAAGATAATATAGGGTTCTGTTTCCCTCCCTATTTTTACATTGATTTGATTATTCTATGATGGAATTATATTTATGAAGTCCTTTTATCTTATATGGATTAGGTTATGATGGCATGATGTTTAAGATTCCCATTTTTATTACCTGGGTTATGCTATGATGTATGGTTTATGATTTTGTGGCACACATAAGAATGTTATCATTATGAGATGGGTGGGACCTATACCTCCCTCCAATTCATTGGGTAATTATTTATATCTCATGAGAAAGATGTGGCTGTAATGGCAGGTTAATTCAGTTCAGTGAAATAGGACTGGAATGAAGAGTGAACTCGGTTCAGAAATGGACTTTATCAACTAATATTGTCATGGCAATGAGTCTTCACTACTAAGAAATGATTCTCTATGATTATGTGTGGTGCCACAAAGATTCATGTTTAAATTTTTGATTATTGGGATTAAATTTCACTACTATGATTTATCCCATGTTATGAAATTATGATCTCTTTTGCAGGTTAAGATTTCCAAAATGATACGTTCTTATTAATATGATGTGATTGATATTTCTTTTGTTTACCCTTACTGAGCATTTGAGCTCACCATTTTGTATGTTTTCTTTCCCCAGGCCATGAAGAAGGTTATTAAGTAGGATATGCCAAAAAGGGACTCTAGATATGATGAAATAAATGGGAGACAACGTAGATGATTTATGAACCAGTTGTTTATGTTTCCCAGTTTCTAAAGACACTATACATATACGGTCCTTTCATGGTTTTGTTATATGTTATAATAAGTGTACTTCAATTTTTAAGTATTAACGATTTATGTAAATTATGGTTCATTATATCGATGATTCATTTTTATGATCTTATGGTGTGTAGGGTATGATCTTATAATGATTTTATCACATTCTCATACCCTGATGGTCATGATTACGATTAAAAGTATCCATTGTTTACCCTTACCAAGAATATGAGATCACCACTTTTTATGTTTACTTCCCGAGGTTATAAAAATATGTATTAAGTATGATGTGTCTAATAAGGGTTATAAACATGTAGAATATATTAAAAGATAATGTATCTCACTTATGTACTAGTTTTTATGTTTCCATGTTTCCAAAGGCAGTAGTCTAATATGTTCTTTGGGAGTCTATTTGTATAATGTATTAAGTATTCAAAAAATGTTATGTGATGATAATGTATAAAAATAGAGGGTAACTATAATATAAGAGAACCTATAAATTTCTTAGTTTTATTGAAATATGTTACTTTTGATCAAGAGAAATCGATAATTCTATACCCATGTTGGCTTCTATTCCTTGTCCCTTTCATTGTCCAAGTATCTCATCCCTCTTTTAGTAAATATTTCTTATTTCATGTATTTTGTATTATCCTTTATTTAATTATATTATAGCTTGAATTGAGGGACAATAATAGATAACTGAAGCTTCCTAAGGCGATGTTAGGGGGGTTTAGATGCCTTTTACTTAATGATTAGATTTATTATAAATTATAAGTTATACGTTGTGATGGAATCCCGATGTCAACTAATTTTAAACAGAAAATTATTTTATCTTAATTTAGATCCCCAAATAAATTATTTCCTTATGGTTTTGTATTAAATTAATTTTTTAGACAAGTACCAAGTATTTTCCATTGGTAATTAATATCCTAAACATAATTAAAGAATGAAACTATTTTAATTTTTGACTCTTAATTAAAAATGACATGTTAGGCGAGGATATATATTTAATTAGACTCATTCCATGTGACAGAGACCATGGAAGAGTCTTGATCAATTATATGGTTACCCATGAGGTGTACAAACTTAATTACTAATCCTTTTTAATAAGACACCCATGTGATACCATCCTTGTTTCCTTTACTTCCATAATATGCAGTATCTCTAGGAGATCTCCAACCTATAGAATTACTACAGTGAAATTAAAAATAATCAACATCCTACCATTAGATAAATAACTCCCATATTTTAAGAAACTCATTATATAATATATTAAACAATGTAGAATTCGGATTCATTGACCTAGAATATGGATCTAGAAACCTATAAACCTTAGTATTTGGGGCATTAATGGACACTAAGTAATTAAATTATACCCTCTTAAATCACATGGTTGAGTTGAAATGGAAAAGGGGAATATAGATGTTAAAAGTTTCCATTATGTACATAATTTTATATAACGATATTATAAAGTAATTACACTCATATTAAAATTGATATAATTTTTATAATGATATTATGGAATAAAATAGTTATATAATTAATGAAAATATTTGTGTTTGTTTACCCTAAATTTACTTGAGCCTAAATCTTTATTTATTTATTTTTTATTAACATATTCATCCTCTATAAATAATGGTATATTCCTTGGTAATAATATTCATTATGGATAATGGTTATAAGTGTCACATTCCATTGGTGTAGCTTAGATTTGGAGTTTACATTCCAAGTTTGATCCAATGTATGTCACATGATTCATACATGTGAATTCCCATGGGTAATTCTACCATGTATATAGTCAATGTACTATGTTCATGAATGCATCAACTCAACAGAGGCCTAAATATAAATTCAAAGGTATTTAGGTAGGTGTAAATTTTTATTTTTATTTAATTAGAAAAAAATTGATTCATGGAGTGGAATCCAAAATCTTGATATCTTTTACATGGATTTCCTTAAAACATCCCTTCACTAAGTCTCATGTAGGAAATATACCCATAATGCGATATAGGTTAAGTTAAAACCAAAATAAAATTATAAATTCTTCTATAATTGAAATCATGCAAAGATATTGGTCATGAACTTTAAAGCATTGTTTGATTTAAAGTTAATTTCCAGAAAGAATTAAGGAATTAAAATTCATATTTAATGGATTTTAATTTTATCCATAAATTAACCATTTTATCTTATTAAATACTTGTTAATATTAAGTATATATTTTTTACTTAAGTGATTAACCATGTATTAGATAAAATTATTTATAATAAAATTTATTGAAATTCAATTTTAAATCCCTATTAATACATTTATTCGGTTATAATAAAAAAACATCTATAAATAATTATCCATCCAACTAACAAAAATATAATAATAAATTAGTATATTCTTGAGATTTTATAATTGTTGGTTTATCTAGTAGATGATAAAACAACCCTTAATAATAGGAAAAAACTCTTAGAACCACACCTTTGTTGAAGTTACTACATTATACATGTTCTCGATGTATGGACTAGGTTGGTTTCACTATGTATCTATATTTGGAACACCACTACTCATCTGTGAAATCCATACATTAGATTTTCTTTTACTCACACATAGGTGAGGAGAACTAATGGATTTGTTAAGGGGTTTTACGTAAAATAAAATATGGGCACACACAACCCTGCCCAATGATAATAAGGGGATAACACACATACCATAATTATATTTTAATAATAAAATGTAACACCCCGAGCTTCTATCGTACGCTTCTCCTTCAATAATACAATAGCTTGCATTGTACGCAACTTTGAGTTCTAACACACCACGACTAATCAAAGTAGCCGTTATGAATAGTAATACCGACTTTTTAAAATTATATAAATTTTAGATTTCAAAATATACTTCATTTTTGTATTTGGAATATCGAAATTAGCCTATGTTGAGTTTTTGGTATTTTTTTGAGAACTTCCAATTTTTTTATGAATAGTGAAAAATACTTAAAAACAACTTTTTTAATAAAAATAATTTATAGTGATAAATTATAATATTTAGTGGCTTTAAAGTCTAATTAGAATATATTTTTAACATTTTATCCAATGGTGGTCATTAGAATTAATTTCACTTTGAAATTGGACATAAACAATTGTCAATCTTTTGATATACATTTTTTCTTAAAAACACGCTATTTGTTGTGACAGTGGAAATTAATTATAAAATTAAATAATGCAACATATATGTTTGGAATTTTATAAAATAGAAATCATTTTTGAATTCGGAATATCAATTATAGCTTAGGGTGAAATTTTGGCATTGTTTTGAAAAACTTCAATTTTTGATTAATAGTGAAACCACTAAGTGGTAGTTAAAAAACCGATTTTTCATTTAAATGAAAAATTACCACTTCTGTGATTTAATTTTCAAAAATATTACATACATGGTTTTCATTAAGAAGTGAAATGTGGTTCAATGGGATTAAAATAAATTTTTAGTGAATAGTAACTTTTAAGTTTAATTAATCGCGATTAAAGGTAATTAGTGAAATTTAAGGTAAAAATGATTTTATAAAAATATGAAAATACCTTTAAACTTTTCCTACCCCTATTGGATGAGTCGTGGACGACCAAAACAATCTTTGGGTCAACTTGAGGACCACATGGAGCCACTTTGGTAGGAAAATGACATTAAAAACTTTTTATTTAATGTTCAAATAAAAATGTCACAAACATGACTTCTTTTACGAAAACCATTTTTAAATGGGGTTATACAAGTCATATTTTCGACTATAAATATTTATTATAAATCTAAAAAAGATTTACAACATCATGATAGTTTTTTTATAATTTTTAGACATTATATAAATTAATATTAGTATGACACAATGATGATGCAGCGATTACCTCATTAATTAACGATTTAAATAAAATGAAACGATAATGTAAAATCTAAGGCTTAAACTTGTAAAAAACCTATTGGATGAGTATATTTAGAACCCTTATCACCTTATCCTAGAAATATATCATTGTCGGACCTTTATAATCCTAAAAGAATTTCATAATAATGTAACATTTCAATCATTCCAAAAGTGCCCCTTCTCTCCTCTTATAAAAGGACCCCACCTCTACCACCTAATTCACACCATCAAGCCATTTGGCTCGGCCAAAATCTGCCCACATACTCTCCCAACTTCCCTCTCTTACTCCTAGAATCCTCACTTTTGGAAGAACTCTACCCAAGGTAGCCTTTGGCTCAAATCAAAAAGAGTTACCCGATTTTAAGGTAATGTCTTCTCTTATGTTATTTTGTTTTATTTTGCTTCTCTAACCCCCTAAACTCTTTTTATTAGTTTATTTTGTAACAACACCAGTATAATCAATATACTAGGATGTTGTTATAATAAGTATTCGAGCTACACATACACACACCTACATCTAATGGTTAAAGAACATATTGTTTCTGTGGATGGCGAATTCCTGCCTCACGAAACGATGATTGTTCAAAACTAATATAACACTTTCAAAGGTGGCCATTAAGATGTCACTATAATTATATATGATATATAATATGTTTATGTTTTACTTAAGCTTCTGTATTTTTCATATATTGTATACCTTTATGGTTTCCATTATGGATAAACACGATATTTTCTTTTTTGGAAGTGCGGACTACCGCCCCCTCAAAATGATTTGAATCGTTAATGCCATGTGTGGGATGTATAAAGGATGGTGTTAATGTTATTATACATTATATTATACTGGAATTATATTATACATTTATATAATTATAAATTCATTCCATTAAATAAGAAATAGAAATTAAAGTAGCGTTCATGCGTACGTACGGCTTACCGTCTCCATGAACGGTGCATTTCATTTCTTACCTCTAAATGTTATGTAATATTATAAATTAATTTATATACTGGATATATATGATGTATATGATATCTAAATCATGAATATAATTATGGATATATTGGATATTTTACCACATGAACAACTTGTAATTTTAAGAAGTCTATTTTTAAGTCAAGTACCGAAGATCGACGAAACGGCCGTTATTAACATAAATAATTACATAATGTTAATAACATGGTAATAAGTGATAAAAAAGGAATAATAAACTTGAAAAAGGTTATTAAGAAATTATAAATTAACTCTCGTTTATTATTCAGGAGGTTAAAGAATGGTCGAGTCAAGTCGGACACGAGATAAGGGAACTTCTTAACCCAATTTCCATTCTTTGGGTTAATCTCCTACTTTCAAATTATGTCCTGATATTATTATATCCTATCTGGTATTTATACTTTATTAATGTGTAAATATAGTGAATACACATAATATGTCTATTTTATTTAAAAAATGATCTTTTTAAGTACTTTTTCTCAATCTCCATTCAATGAGAAATATTTTATTTTATACACAACTTTCTTTTATACGGTGTATAAACCCCGTTGACGTTTACGTTTATTCAAAAGGAATCTTTTTTATACGAAGCGTTTTACTAAAAGACAAAAAGGAATGTTTTTTTCTGTACGTATGTGGCGACAATGACTTCTCCACCTCAGTGACCATTATTTGAGTTTCGACTTCCTCTATAATCCATAACATTTTTTTAAATAAAAAATAAATACAAAGTTTTAATTTTTTTTATTTTGGTATTGAAAATGGTTTTGAAAGTGTTGTTATTATAATGTGTTGTATTGATATCTTGTGATTGAAATTTGGAAATGTAAATTTTCCTTTATGCATGTTTTCTGTGATTCAATTATGTTATGGTTTATGATATGTTTAAACCTATTCATATGAGGAATGCATTGGACTTAATAAGAGACGGGTGGAGCCTACTATAGCTCCTCGATGCATTGGTAGATCTCATGAGACAAACTAGTGTCTTGGCACGAGGCCTTGACAAAATATTATTTGTAGTCTTGGCACAAGGCCTTGGCTACGTGGTTATGATAGTCTGACATTATGCATTCCATCATTATGAAAGTGGTTATTGATATTGCATGTGATTATTCGACCAGTAGAATATCCATGTGAATAACTAAATGGAATTATTTAATTTTACTTTTTATATATTATGTTGAATTTCATGTTTAAAAGGTGTTTGTTTAGTTATACATTTCCTTTAACGTTTATGTTTATTTATGAAAGCTTCTGCTATATTGTTATCTTTACTGAGCATCTGAGCTCACCCCTTTCAATGTTTTATTTTTCCCAGGATGTGAAGAAATATTTTATGACTGAACTATAGGGGTAGTCTGATGGGGATAGAAGTGTGGACTATGGAGACTATGTTATTGTGATTTTTTACTTTATGATGTAATGTAACATTTATGAATGTATCTAGTGTTTCCAAGTCTACTAAACTAATCGGTCTTTCGAGACTTTATCTTTTGTGATCATGCCAATGTTACCATGTAACGCACCAACTTTGGGTAACTGGGGTCGGGGCGTTTACAATTGGTATTAGAGGCAGTTTAGTACTAACCTTGGAAGCTAGATTTAGATAAACTCTAATTAGAGCACATAGCCCGAAGATAGACTTTGAGGATTAGTATAGAAGAACTTTATAGAATTTTGGTATTATAGAAATTTTGTGAGTTTTCCAAGCAATACTTCCCTGTCTGGATACGAGCAGGTAGAGGCGGCTCTGGCACAGTTGTACCTAGGGGTCGAACGGGAACTGGTGCACGAAAACGGGCCTTGCTGCACTCTTGGTTACGACACTCCTGGGGGATATGCTTAGGATAATTCTCAATTTTCATTACAAATCATTATAAAGGTTTTATGAGTATATAATTCCTCAAAGAAAACATTTCTTTTTATGAATATGGATTATATCTATATACTGTTCAATTTATGTTAAGTGTTTTACAAGTACGAAATTAAGTATTTTTACTCATAAACTGATCTAGTTTATGCCATTGTTTAGAAATGGCGCGTAGTGGGTGGAATGGAAACCGTATCAATGCATGAACTCCGTGTAGAGATTTCCCTCCTGCTCAAGATAATTATTGTGGAGCTAGAGATTCAATTGGTGCTAATCAACTTATTACCATACTGGGAAAACTCACTCAGGTTATGAATAATAACCTTACTCTTATGGAGCACCCTGATTCGCAATGTGGAGGATCAATGTTAGACCGCTTCATGAGACAAAAACCACCAACATTTAATGGGATTAAAAATCCCTTAGTAGCTGAGCAATGGTTAAATTCCTTAGAGAAAATATTCCATGCCTTGGGGAGTATTGAAATGGAAAAGGTTATAATGGCAGTTTACTACCTCACTAGAGATGCTGGTCAATGGTGGTCATTGATTCAAAATACAAAGGAAGATGAAGAAGTATCAAGTATGGAATGGAGAGAGTTCAAAGAGCTTTTTTTAGAAAAATACTTTCCTCATGACCATTGAGTAGATTTGGAAAGGCAATTTCTGAGTCTGAGACAAAAGGAGGATGAGAATATCGCAAAATATGAGGCCAACTTTACAAGGTTAGCGATGTATCCTGCAGATTATATACGTAACCCAAGAAGTATGATTGATCATTTCTTTGATGCGTTAAAACCATTTCTCCATCGGGCTTTAGTATCACAATCCTTGTCATCGTACGAAGATATTGTCTCGTGTGCTATCAATACAGAAAAGGAATTCTCTAAGTCTTATGACAACAAAGTAAAGTAAGAGAAGAAGAGAATGGTGGAACAAGAGACAGATAAAGGGAAAATGGGAAAGAAAGATTTTCCATTATGTGATAATTGTGGGAAGAACCACCCCAGTACTTGCCTAAAAGGAATGGGAGTTTTTTATAAATGTGGAGAAAAATTTCACTAGGCTCGTGATTACGAGGGAAAGAAAGAGGCTATCAATGTTGAATGCTACAATTGTAGAGAAATGGGGAATTATGAAAATGAATTTCCTAAGCGTTAGGGAAACATGCCTCCGAAAAGGCCAGGGGATCAAGACCATGCTTATGTTGTTACTACAGATGAAGTTGAATAATTATTTTATTTGTGTTTTTGGACTCAAGAACAATATTATGGTTATTAGAATAATGTGATATATATAAGGATTGTACTACATTACTTGTTGTTTTAATTAAGGATTTAATATAATGAAGGTAATCATATTTTTAGTATGTGATAATAAGAGAAACTTTACTTTGTTTGGGGAATCTGATGTTACAATTGATTTTGGAATTTAGAGACCTTTTAGAGAAAGTCTGGATATAGGTATTTTGGATAACTAAAAAGGTTGGAATGAATTAAGTTGAACTTTGGATAGTATTGTTTAAGGTTAAAACATTTGTGAATATTATATTTGGAATATTATATCACTATACTTTTAGGAAAAGGACAACCTGCAGGTCAAGGGATAACCAGTCGCGTCGGACAAAGCTGTTGGAATCGAACCCACAACCATAGTGCGACAGTCTTTTATTAACTACCACTATCCTACATAAAGTACCTGGTTATTACAAAAGAGTTTTCCTAATATAAATGGTATGTGTTAATATTTGGAACCTTATACAATTATGATAAATAGAATATTTTTGAGTTCTATTACCTTTTAGAGTGAATGATGGGTTTGTGGTAAAAAGTAATTAATGAATGAAAGTCTACATGACAAGTAAGTATATTTCCTTACGTTCTTAGTAAATCTCTTAAATAAATTCTTCAACTTTATAAAAGGTAACTTAAAACAAAAACGTTGCTGGTTAACTTTACCAACTGTGGATTCAATGACTGTTTAACCAATCACATGTTTGTGATTTTCTTGTAGTTAACTTTCTCGTAATCCTGTTTTATACAACTCTCTAGCAGACCTTGATGGATTGTTTTTCTTCCATATCCATATTTTCAAAGAATCCTAGGATGGGCTATCTCGGGTGACCTTTGTACTTATCTTTCTTTCTTTTAAAGTTATATTTTTATTATCATTATTTCTGATGTGGGTTTTCCAAAAAGGTATTTTCTATTTGAATCCTTTTATTTTCAAAGAAAAATTTCAAATCACGAGGACGTAATTTATTGAAGGAGTGGAGAATGTAACACCCTGAGCTTCCATGATACGCTTCTTCTTCAATAATACAATAGCTTGCATTGTACGCAAGTTCGAGTTCTAACACACCGCGACTAATGAAAGTAGCCATTATGAGTAGTAATATCCACTTTTTAAAATTAGATAAATTTTATATTTCAAAATGGACTTAATTTTTGTATTCGGAATATCGAAATTAGCCTATGTTGAATTTTTGGTATTTTTCTGAGAACATACAATTTTTTTTATGAATAGTGAAAAATACTTAAAATCATATTTTTTAATCAAAATAATTTATAGTGATAAATTATACTACTGAGTGGTTTTAAAGTATAATTAGAATATATTTTTACCATTTTATCCCATGGTGGTCATTAGAATTAATTTCACTTTGAAATTGGACATAAACAATTGTCAATCTTTTGATATATATTGTTTCTTAAAAACACGCTATTTGTTGTGAAAACGGGAATTAATTATAAAATAAATTAATGAAACTTATATGTTTGGAATTTTGTAAAATAGAATTCATTTTTGAATTAGGAATATCAATTGTAGCTTAGGGTGAAATTTTGGCATTGTTTTGAAAAACTTCAATTTTTGATGAATAGTGAAACCACTAAGTGGTAATTAAAAAACTGATTTTTAATTTAAATGAAACATTACCACTTCTGTTATTTGATTTTCAAAAATCCATCATACATGGTTTTCATTAAAAAGTAAAATGTGGTTCAATGGTATTAAAATAATATTTTGGAGAACAATAACTTTTAAGTTTAATTAATCGTGATTAAAGGTAATTAGTGAAATTTAAGGTAAAAATGATATTATAAAAATATGAAAATACCTTTACACTTGTCCTACCCTTATTGGATGAGTCATTCCCGACCAAGAAAATCCATGGGTCAACTTCAGGTCCCCATGGAGACACTTTGGTTGGAAAATGACATTAAAAACATTTTATTTAATGTTAAAATAAAAATTTCAGAAACATGAGTTTGTTTACTAAAACCATTTTTAAATGGGTTATACAAGTCATATTTTCGACTATAAATATTATTTAGAAAGATAAAATGATTTCCTACATCATGATATTTTTTATAATTTTTAGATATTAAATAAATTAAAATTTTTATGACACAATGATGATGCAGCGATTACCTCATTAATTAACAATTTAAATAAAATTAAAAGATAATTTAACATCTAAGGCTTACAGTTGTCAAAAACCTATTGGATGAGTATATTTATAACCCTTATCACCTTATCCTCTAAATATATAATTTTTGGACCTTTATAATCTGAAAATCATCTCATAATAATGTAATATTTCAATCTTTCCAAGAGTGCCCCTTCTCTCCTCTTATAAAAGGCCCCCACCTCTACCACCTTATTCACACCATAAAGCCATTTGGCTCAGCCAAACTCTACCCAAATACTCTCCCAACATCCCTCTATTACTCCTAAAAGCCTCACTTTGGGCAGAACTCTTCCCAAGTAAGCCTTTGGTACAAATCAAAAAGAGTTAATCGATTTTAAGGTAATGTCTTCTCTTATGTTATTTTGTTTCATTTAGCTTATCCAACCCCCTAAACTCTTTTTATTAATTTGTTTTGTAACAAAACCAGTATACTAAATATACTAGGATGATTTTATAAGAAGTATTCGAGCTACACTTACACACAACTACATCTAATGGTTAATGAACATACTGTTTCTGTGGATGGCGAATTTCTGCCTCACGAAACGATGATTGTTCAACACTCATATAACACCTTCAAAGGTGGCCATTAAGATGCCACTATATTTATATATGATATATAATATGTTTATTGTTTTACTTAATATTCTGTATTTTTCATTTATTTCATACCTTTATGGTTTCCATTATGGGTAAACGTGATATTTTCATTTTAGGAAGTGCGGACTACCGCCCCCTCAAAGTGATTTGAATAGTTAATTCCATATGTGGGATGTATAAATGATGGTGTTAATGGTATTATACATTATATTATACTGTAATTATATTATACATTTATATAATTATAATTTCATTCCATTAAATAAGAAATATAAATGAAAGTAGCGTTCATGCGTACGTACGGCTTACCATCTCCATGAACGGTGCATTTCATTTCTTACCTCTAAATATTATATAATATTATAAATGAATATATATACTGGATATATATGATATATATTATATCTACATCATGAATATAATTATGGATATAATGGATAGTTTACCACATGAACAACTTGTAATTTTAAGAAGTCTATTTTTGACTCAAGTACCAAAGATCGACGAAACAACCGTTATTAACATAAATAATTACATAATGTTCATAACATGGTAATAAGTGATATTAAAGGAATAATAAACTTGAAAAAGGTTCTTAAGAAATTATAAATTAACTCTAGTTTATTATTCATGAGGTTAAAGAACGGTCGAGTCAAGTCGGACATGAGGTAAGGGAACTTCTTAACCTAATTTCCATTATTTGTGTTAATCTTCTACTTTCAAATTATGTTGTTCTATTATTATGTCCAATATGGTATTTATACTTTTTTTATGTTTAAATATAATGAATACACATAATAGGTCTATTTTATTTACAAAATGATCTTTTTATGTCCTTTGTCTCAATATCCTTTCATTGAGGAATATTTCATTTTATACACAACTCTATTTTATACGATGTATAAACCCCGTTGACTATTACGTTTATTCAAGAGGAATCTTTTTTATATGAAGTGTTTCACTAAACGACAAAAAGGAATGTTTCTTTCCGTACGTATGCGGCGTCAGCGACTTCTCCGCCGCCGTGACCATTATTTGAGTTTTGGCTTCCTCTATAAGCCATAACTTTTTTTAAATGAAAAATAAATACAATGTTTTAATTTTGTTTTATTTTGGTATTGAAATTGGTTTTGAAAGTGTTTTTATTATAATTGGTTGTATTGATATCTTGTGATTGAAATTTGGAAATGTTATGTTTCCTTTATGCATGTTTTCTATGATACAATTATATTATGGTTTATGATATGTTTAAACCTACTCATATGATGAATGCATTGGACTTAATAAGTGACGGGTGGAGCCCGCTATAACTCCTCGATGCATCGGTAGGTCTCATGAGACAAACTAGTGTCTTGGCACGTGGCATTGACAAAATATTATTTGTAGTCTTGGCACGAGGCCTCGGCTACGTGGTTATGATAGTCTAGCATTATGCATTCTATCCTTATGAAAGTGGTTATTGATATTGAATGTGATTATTCAACCAATATAATATCCATGTGAATAAGTAAATGGAATTATTTCATTTTACTTTTTCCATATTATATTGAAGTTCGTGTTTAAAAGGCGTTTGTTTAGTTATACATTTCCTTAAATGTTTATGTTTATTTATGAAAGCTTCCGCTATATTGTTATCCTTACTGAGCATCTGAGCTCACCCCTTTCAATGTTTTATTTTTCCCAGGATGTGAAGAAATATTTTATGACTGACCTATAGGGGTAGTCTGATGGGGATAGAAGTGTGGACTATGGAGACTATGTTATTGTGATTTTTCACTTTACGATGTAATGTAACATTTATGAATGTATATAGTGTTTCCAAGGCTACTAAACTAATCTGTCTTTTGAGACTTGATCTTTTGTGATCATGACAATGTTACGAAGTAACACACTAACTCTGGGTAACTAGGGTCAGGGCGTTTACATAAAAAATTAATGTAAACCAATCACATTTATTGGTTAGTCTAGGCTTGTGATCATCAACAAATGAAATAAAGAAACATTTAATAGATAATGTTCATTTAAATCATTCTTAATTATGAAAAAACATAAATTTATTTATTAATCAATTAATTTATTTTAGTTTACATCTGTATATTCCATGTGGTTCCCATCCATTATAAATTAAAAAAAACTGACAAATATTTATTTTATTTAAAATTAACCGAGTACATTAAATGTATATAATTATAATCTGATGAGTACCCATCTAAAATACACAGTATTTTTTAAGGTTGTATATGTTCTACAAAAATGATATATTGAATACATGTTATGCCACATAATTAAATTATATGTACAATAAAAAATAAAACATTAACACATTATAATTTTACATAGTGGGTAATGATTGTAATGATTGTGGAGTAGTTATAATATTATAACTATACATGAAATATATTTTCAAATTTTATAAGTCAATTAATTAACCATTTAATATATATATAAAACATATTACAGAACATGTATTTTCAATAAAATAACATACAAACACATGTTGACTATGCTTAAATGGAATAAAAAATTAGTTTTACTTTATGCATAAATAAGAAGGATGCACAATTTTTAGTAGAAAGATACACACCATGTATGTGTGTTAAGTATCTATGAATGAAAAAAAACAAGGGGACTGGTCATTCATATTAGCAACAAACATTTTTGGGGTACATGACATGTATGATAGTTAAACACCCTATGATATCTGAGTTTCACAATTTTTGGTATCAGATGTCATTTATTAAATGCATGACTTGTATTTGACTAAGATTCTTCCACCATGAATACATCTGTAACACATAGTGTGTAAGGGAGTTAAAATTCATATATTGTAGAAAACCATTGACACACAAGATTATTCAACATGAGTTTTTTTAATGGTGTCGTGTATGATTCAAGGCACAATGAATTGAAATAAAATCAAGGTTCATCCTAGTACATTGAACATGGGTACCCAACTATTACATTCAGGATAAATACCATGTTGTCTTATGTAATATAAAAAACTATTAGAACCTCTAGATAGTTTATTTGGATGTTCATTATATATTATTATCCCAGTTTATATTATAAGACTGATAATGAGTAAAAAAAGAAAATATCTCAAAATTCGGATTCTAAATAATAGATTACATAAATAGAAAACTAAAGATAAATATATAAATAAATAAATGATTACAAAATATTTATAAATTTATATGAAACCAATTTGATAGCACATAAAGGTTTCGATCCGAAAAAAGAATCTATTGGGTATTATCCAACATTGGGTTTTTTTATAATTGACAAATAATCCATGTTGTACAAAAAAATGGTTCATCATGTACACTATATTAAATAGAATATTATTTAAAATAAATTCCATAACTAATAATAAAAAATAATAACATATAATTTATAATAATTTTATATAAATAAATAATTACCTTGAACTGGAAATATTTCATTGTTGATGATTTAGCCTACCACATATTTTTATAAAATCATTACGATGAGAGGATTCAAGGGTAGAATAAATCTAGCAGTGATCTACATGTACACCATGAACATTGGAATATCATTATATAAATACGTATTTTCTAAAAGAAAATATAATAATGCTTGAATAATTCATTGATGTATTACACTATAATCAATTTAAGTGTAAAAGGATTATTTGTATTCTCTCTAGAGTCAAGAGGGTGCAAGAGACGAACTGATCTATATTCTTGAGAGTGTTATAGAAGAATATCTCTGTATGTATTGGGAGAATCATCCTTATAAACTTATTGTGAAAAATTATGATTATGGTTGAAAATGATATAATCATGTTTAAATAGTGTGTGGGTTGGATATTAATAATTGCACATGGGACCTTATCATTATCTTAATCCCATGTGTAAACCATGTCTAACATAAAATATTAATATTATTTACATTTCATGTGATGGAATTATAGATAATAAATATTATTTCAGGAATAAATAAACATACATTTACTGAAATAATAATAATATAATATCTCTCAAAAAACTATAAAATTATTTTTTTATTCCTCCTCAGTATTTATTGAAACTTAAATAATGATTATTTATTTAATTAAATAAATATAATAGTATTATTTATTTTTAAATATATAAATAAATATTATATTCACTAAAATAGAGAATTAATATTTATAAAATATTTAACTCACATTTATTCTCTCGATTAACCTATGATTGAATATTTGAGATCCATCGAAACATGAATAATTATTAAACCACATATGGGAATAATATTCATTAAATATGTTAAATTCATATATAATTTAACTGATGTTCTTGATACAGTATATGGGTGACCCTATAAGCCCCTTTCTCAATGGAATTATGGAAAACCACCTAAAGTCCAAGGTTATATTCTAAAAATACACAAAGGAACCAATAGATAAATAAGTTAATCTATCAATTAAAAACAACCACATAAGAACATACACTCTAAAATATAATCCATTTGTCATGATATATCTAATCAAGGAGATCACATACTGGTGTCATCAACCAATATACTCGAATTCCCTTCCATATAATTTCCAAAACTGAACATATTGAAATTATTTCATGGACATAGATTTAATAAGGTATTTCAATTCTTATCAAAGGGCATAAGATGTAAAAAAATTTAAAATAAAAAAATGACAAATTATTTCTCACACTATTTGTTAATCCAACATCACTCATGATGCACCAAACATTTCCTAACTCACCACATGAATATGTTTTCATGGTTTTCATCAATTCATCAAATTACATAACTCATGACCTGAATTAAAAATAATCTGAAAGTGTAAGGATCCTTAAATGAATCCAAAAATAGGAACATCCAATGACATATACGAATATATATTTCCAACTAGTGGGTCATATTCCCATGACCTCCTTCACATGGATATTATCAAGGTCATTATTTATGAGAAGAAGTATAAATATCTTATAACCTACCTATACATGAGGTTTGGCATCATCTAGGTTCCATAATATGATATCATTGAACTATAAAACAAGAATTAATGAATAATATCACACAACTTATAGATTCTCATCATATAAAGGAACTTCTATGAGATTTCAGTGGGATAGGTTCCCTTAGAAACTTATCACATATAATATCATAGAAATGAATAATAATTATATGATCAGAACTTTATTAATATTTAATATCATTTATATATGTTATATTAGATAACATTTAAGTTAGGAATATTGATCAAAATCCAATAGGATGATGTGTTATAATTTGGAGGAATATTCTTGTGAGTTTTTTGGGGATCAACTCTTACTTCATTGAGGTATGGAACATCTAAAGGCTTATTTTTTATATTTGAATAGTATTAATTATATTTTTCTATTATTTTGTACAATGATCATTTAAAATTCATTATGCTATGTTATTTGGTAGGACCATCTTGAGTTTTATTATTTTATTTGAAAGTAGAATATCCTGGAGAATTTTATTTAATAAGGATTAATTACATAAATATAATGAACAAGGTTTTATAAAATTTTAAGCGATAAATATGGTCAGATGTGTTTTATGATTTTTCATGTTATTTTCTATATATATATTATCATAAACTAATATTCACTGCTATGATTTTTTATTTCCCATTATTATTGAATAACCTTGTAACTTTTATCACTGGATAATAACTTGAATATGGTAATAAATACTAGATTACTAAAACCTAAAATCAAAGGATCTATCATTTTCATGCCTTTTAATGCATCTACTATTGTTTAATATTGATATAGTTAGGGTAATCATGGTTATTTTTGTTAACAATGGTTGGAAATGATGTTCCCAGTCAGCATCCAAGTATCACTGAGATGGGGAGGTGGTGAATCAGTGATATATATTTCTTTTTATGTTTCCTTATTTTTTTAAAAACCTTCGCCTCCTGTTAAAGATTTTATTCCCTTCTCAATACACACAATCACAGGAACACCAGATTTACAAGGTTCAACACTCAACAAGAGTATCTACATCCTTGGTATGGTACTAAAATAATCCAGTACCACACAATCCACTAGAAAATAATCCTTTGATGTAGAATACAATGAGTAGGATATACCCTTACACTCGTATAGCACTTGAAAAACAATCCGCAAGCATGTGTGCCCCATCTTAGAAAAAATAGGGAATTACAATATTTCAGTGCTTCTTTACAATTGAACAGTTGTATTCTTTGAAGTACAGATCTTCACTTTCCTACCAAGAAGCTGGTAAGAACCTCCTGGAGAAAACAGCTTGCGCACCACTTACCTATTGTACGCCTCCCTACCTGCGCACCTACTCAATACTTGCACGCTACCTCCTTGCACGTCTCCCTACTTGCACGCCTCTAGAAACATGGGTGGAAAAACTTGCGTGACAACACTTGAGCGACAACACTTGTGCGACAACACATTCGCAGAAACACTTGCGCGATAACACTTGCGTGACAGCACTTGCGTGGCAACACTTGCACGACAACACTTGTGCGACAACACTTTCATAGACAAGCACTCTCTACTAATTGCGCGCTCAAGGATCAAATTTTCTCTTAAGTGTTGAGCATTGAAAAATGAGGAGGCAAGTCTTTTATTTATAGGCATTTTGGTGACTTGCGTGTCACATAAACTAGCATGCCAATACTTGAACGCTGCTCCATCACTTGCGCGCCGCTCCATCACTTGTGCACCCTTCCATCACTAGCATGCCACTTTCTTTCCTTTGTCATTTATGATATGATGGCGTTGGAATCTAAATTGTGCTCAACATACACTTGCGCACCACTTATACTTGCACGCCACACTTGCGAGCCACTTATACTGGCATGCCACTTTTTTACTTGTGCGCCAATCTATAACTTGCACCCCATTTTATTTACTTTTTCAAATTTTTATGTGATGATCCTGAATTACAACTTGTATGCCACATATACTTGCGCTTCAATACTTGTGTTCCAATACTTGCGCGCCAATTTTGACTTGTGTTCCAATCTTGACTTGCACGCCACTTTCTTTCCTTTTCTAAAACACTTCTTTACTCCCACTGTCCTTCATAAGGCTTGCATCACAAGTTCTCCAAACTTATAATATTTGTGAAATACAAATCATAAAATCATCATCATAGTTTACAAGTCCTTTACAAAGTGAATTTATTTAGCTTCTTTGACCACAAAAGACAACACTCTGTAACAGCAAAAGTTTCTTACTTCCTTATCCGTCCAACTTTGTCCCAACAATATCCCCCTTTGTATTTTGTTGTCAAAAAAGATTCATAAATCACTGAACTTTGTAACCTTAATCAATGGATTACTTATCAAAAATTCTAAGCCTACGTGAGCTAACTCATTGTAGGAAACCCGAATTATTAACAGCCAAAACCATGTTGTCCAAAAGCAGTGACTATGAAATCAAATGATCTTATATTCACAGCCTTCTTCAGATCATCTTTCAATCTTTTACTTCAGTATTCATCACTTCTTCAACTTTTCTATAAAACAAAAATGTTTCGTACAATGACTCCAACAAATAGTTAGAATTGTTCACACACATACATGCTGGATTCACAGCCTACACACAACTCCCCCTTTATGGATGCATCTATAAGGATAGGTTTATGAAAAAATTATCCCCTTTGACAACACTATCGAATGTAAAGATGAAAGTGGGGACAGAAACACATACCTTAACCTTGATGAGAAGGAGGTTGGACACCCATGTTCGAACTCAATTTTTCACATGGTTCCTTCGGTAACGGTTTTTTGAATATATCAGCAACTTGTTCAGATGTAGGAATATACTCCAGCCTCAATTCATTCTTCTCCACCTGCTATTTGATGAAGTGGTACTTTATATCAATGTGTTTTGAATAAGAATGTTTTAGTGGATTTCTTATAAGATTTATTTCACTCTGATTATCACAACTCAAGAGTAATGGTAGATTTACTTCAACAAGTTGATCTTCCAGGTGAGTCTTCATCCAAATTAGTTGAGTTGTAGCTTGAGTAACATAAACATACTCATCATCAGCTGTGCTAAGAGTTACTGAATTCTGTTTCTTTTTATGCCAACTAACATAACATTCCCCCTGAAATAAGACTACACCAGATGTGGATCTTTAATCGATAACATTTCCTGCCCAATCAGTATCAGAATACCCTAATAGATCAATATTTATTGAGCCATCTTACCTGATTCCAAAATTTGTTTCACCTTTGATATATCTGAGAATTTTTTTCCAGTAATCAAATGTGATTATTTAGGATCACTCTTAAATCCTTCACATAAAGTGACAACATAGATGATGTCGGGACATGACGTAGTCAAATACAATAGACATCCAATCTGCTTTCAAAACACTTTCTGATCAACTTCCTTGCCTTCTCCAACTTTAGAAAACTTGGTTCCCACATAAATTGGTGTAGAAAATGGTTTCAACATTTCTATGCCAAATTTCTTCAGAAGTTCCTTAGCATAAATTTCTTGAGATAGAAAAACGTGATTCTTATTCTATGAAATTTGTAGCCCAAGAAAGTACTTCATTTATCCCAGCATGGACATCTCAAATAACTTCTTCATCTCCTCAAAAAAAATTTCACATGATCATTCATCATTTCTAGAAAATATAATATCATTAAAATAATCAATAATGATCAGTGGGTACTCCTGACATTCCTTGATGTAGAGATTGTTTCCAACTCTCCCTCTCTTAATGTTCATCTTCTTTAAGCAAGCATCTAATTGAGAATATCATTCTCTCAGAGCCTGTTTTAGCCCATACAAAGAATTATTCAACTTGCACACATAACATTCATTCATTCCAATAAAAAATCCAAAATTTTGATCAACATAAACTTCCTTGTCAAGGTCACCATTTAAGAATGAAGATTTTACATCCATTTGAAATATTTTGTAACCCTGTTGTTCAGTAATATCAAGAATGATTCTGATTGTATCTAATCTTGCCACTCGAGTAAATGTTTCATGAAAATCAGTGACTTCAATTTGTGAATACCCCTTTTAAACCAATATTTCTTTGTTTCTTATTACTTAACCTTCTTCATTCAGTTTGTTCTGAAAACCCACTTTGTACCAATAATGTTCTTGTTGTCCGAATTATATACAAGTTCCCAATTATCATTCCTTTATATCTGATCAAGCTCTTCATTCATTGCATGAACCCACTCAGGATGCTCAAATGAATCATTTACATCATTCCGTTCAACTTTCTAATAATGCAATGTCTGTGATATAGCATTCGTTGTTCTTCTTGATTGAACCCTCTGATTCTTCTCTCTAATAATGTTCTAATCCTTCACTTGTTTCCTCAACCTAGGATGAGTTGTTTGAACTCCATCTTCCTCACTTGAGATTTCTGAGTAGGATTCTTCTTCTTGAGTAGGATTCACACTGTCTACAACATCATCAGAATATTTAACAAAATATTCTCTATCTTGCTGAACTTCCACATCAATATGTGATTTATTTTCTTTCTCAACATTTTCAACAACATTTACATCTGAAGAATCAATAATTCTTCCTATTTTTTTGTTGATACAACTATATCCTCTTCCTTCTAGAGCATACCCAAGAAAAATTCCATCATATCCTCTTTGCTCAAACATTCCAAGGTTTCAACCTTTATTTTTTATAATGCATGGACTCCCAAATACTCTTAAGTATTTTAGACATGGAGTTTTTCCATAGAACATTTCATAATGAGTGATATCCAATTTTGGTCTAAAGAAACATTGGTTCTGAATATAAACAACAATTCTCATGTCTTGCCTCTAATAATAATGAGAGATACTATGCTCAATCAATATAGTTATCTCCATTTCCACCAAACTTCGATTCTTCATTTCAACAACCCCATTTTGTTGAGGTTTGTATGATGAACTGAACTCATGTATAATTCCATGATTCTCAATATAACATTCAAAATCTTCATTCTTATACTCACCACCATTATCAGTTCTCAACTTCTTCACAGAATACTCACATTCCTTTTCCGCTTTCCTCTTGAAACTCTTAAACATTTTCAGGGCATCTGACTTATGTTTCATGTACATAACACAAGTAATGCGAGTAATGTCATAAATGAAAATAGTGAAGTAATTATCTCAATTTATTTATATCTTGCTCATTGGTCCACATACATCAGAATGTATATGTTCCAATGGTTGTTTTGAACGAATTTCAACTCTCTTATAAAAAGAGTTTGTAATCTTCCCCTTTTCACAAATAGTTCAGAACCAATCTATTATTCTTTATAAATCAGGAATATCTTAGACACTGTCTCGCATTGATAACTTGCACATATTTCTCTGACACATATGTCCCAGCCTTTTATGCCATAATTGATTTTCATCCACTACACCCATGTAACAAGGGTTCTGCACTTCACCAACTTGGAACAAGTTCCCTTTATTACATTGGCCCCTTGTAACTATATTTCCATCATTTTCACTTTTCATAGCAAATCCATCTTTAATAAAGATATCTTTGTTGACCTCATCACAGAGTTGTGACACACTAAGAATGTTATGTTTCGGCCCATCAACATATAGTGTTTTCTTGGATTTCATCTTTTCTTTTCCAATAAGGGCTGATCCAACACCTTTGATCCTTTAAGATTCATCATTTCCAAATGTCACTGTTCATTATTTGAAGTATTTCACATTATTCACCAGTTTTAAGTCTTCTATCATACGAGAGGAACATCCACTATCAAGAATCCATGGACGTTATCCTTTTGTAGCTTTCAAAGCAGTTTTGACAATAAGAGCTTTTTGTTCTTCCTTTTCCATCAATTACTGTTGTGATTCCTCCAACTTCCTAGCCAAGTCAATGTGTTCTAGCCAGAAAACCATGCACTCTTTCTTTTTGAACTTATCAGACCTATCCCTTTTTTATTTTAAAAACTCTGGATTTTGAGAATTATTAATAATATTTTGTTGCTCTGGTAATACACTAAGGTAGCCCTTGGAAAGATGTCCAGGTCCATCACATCTTTCACAAATAGTTTCCAGTGGTTGGAACCTATTCTCAACTTTCACACCAGTCTTCTCAGATATCTGCTGAAATTTATTTGGAGACTTTCTATTTTGAAAGGGTCGCCTCCTCCTAAATCCTTGTCTTTCAAAACTTGTGGAATATTTGTAATGTTTTTGGTTGAACCAACACATATTTTCCATGTTTCCGAATCCACCACAATACCAGAAGTACACATAGAAATATTATTTGCCTCTGAAAATTCTATGCTGAATAGATTTGTGAACATGCTTCTCAATGACCTTCTTAATAAAACTCTACTGATCATGAACCTATATGTTTACATTTGAAACTCTCTTCTTTTGCTCAGATTTATCATTACCAGTGGTATTAGAATACTTATTTGACTCAATATTTTTATGCACTTCTGAATTTTTAGGGTTGATGACTTTGTCCAAATACATGATCTTTCCATCCTTGTTGTTATCAAAACTAGTTTTATTGTTCCATTAAACCTTTGAAGATTACTTTTTTAGATCCTCATATGGTGCATTCTTACTTGAACACTCACCATCTTCTGAGATAGATTATTTGAAACTGACATTCATTTCTTTAACTTGATACAGTTTTTGTTGGACAAGTTCCAGATCTTCTTCTTTTGCATTCAACTTTACTTTAAGATGATCATTGAGATTCTTTGCATTCTCAAGATAATTCTTCAGATCATCAATATCCTTTTCCATATTGATTTTCTCATCATGATAAATTTATTCATTGTTTAATGTGGAATTTTCTTTTATCAACTTCTTGTTTTCCTTCTCAAGCATTCTAATCTTTCTCAAACATTCCTTCAGCTCTTCTTTAAGAAACTGTTCATGTTGAGTTTCTTCATCTTCAGTACTACTGCTCTCATAATCATCATTATTCACTATTGAAAAAAAGGTACTCTCTATTGCTTTCTCAGCAACAGATTTTACAGATCCAGTTTCACTAACATTATCTTCCACACTTTTTGAAATCAAGCATGTTCTTTTTGATTTGAAGAACTTTTTATCTTTACCTATTCTCGAATATTTATATTTTCCACCCTGTTTCTTCCATGACCTTCTTTGTCTTATGTCTTCTTCATCGCTATCTTCACCATTCCCTTTTTTAGAACAATTAGCCACAAAGTGGCCAATAGCTCCACATTCAAAACATTTCAAATGGAGTTTCCCTTTGTATATCCCTATTACTCTTTTTACATTTTTAGAAAACAGGGAAATTATTTCATCAAAATTTTGATATACCTTGTTTTCAGAGTCTGATTCAACAGCTTTATCTTCAATAATAATTTTCTTTGACTTCTGTTTCTTTACAGATTCCAAAGATATTTCGCTATCGGATTTTGATTTGGTCTTCATATTCTTCTCCCTTCTCATTTCATAAGTTAGGATAGCGCTATGCAAATAATCTAGAGATATTGTTTCAGGATCTTTGTCCTCCAGTGATGAAACGTGAGCATCAAATTTTTTGGGAAGAATTATTAAGATTTTTTAACAACTGTAGAATCTTCCAACATTTCACCAAGAAATCTGATTGTACTGACAATATCATTTATCCTGGTAATGAAACCCCCAAGAGATTCATATTATCCCATTTTCAAGTCTTCATACTTTAGTCTCCAGATTTGTAGTTTAGCCTTCTTCGCTTTTGTATTTCCTTCATAGATGTTCTTCAGTTGGTCACAGATTCCTTTGGCTGTAGCAACACCTTTCACTCCTAAAAATTCACTCTTAGAAATAGATGAGAATAACGCATTTTTAGCCCTTGCATCATTCTTATGATTTGTCTTATCGGAAAGCGTAAGAGGAACCTTGTCATCAATAGCAGGAAATCCATCTGTTGTAGTTTCAAGAACATCATATCAAGGAGACATAAGATAAGTCATCATTTCGTCCTTCTAGATGTGATAGTTCCTTCCATAAAAATCAGAATCCCCTTACTGATCACACAATTTAGTTTCTCCATCACAACTTCTCTTCAACCGCATCAGAAAAGAATAAACAAAGGGAACCTGTTGCTCTGATACCAATTGAAGTTCCCAGTCAGGATCTATGTATCTCTGAGAGGGGGATGGGGTGAATCAGTTATATCTATTTATTTTTATGTTTCCTTATTTTTGAAACAAACTTCACCTCCTATTAAAGAGTTTCTTTCCTCCTGAGCACACACAATCACAAGAACACAAGATTTAAAAGGTTCACTACTCAACAAGAGTAGCTACGTCATTGGTATGGTATGGAAATAATCCAGTACCACACAATCCAATAGAAAAAAATCCATTGATGTGGAATACAATGAGTAGGATATAACCTTACACTCGTGTAGCACTTGGAAAACAATCTGCAAGTGCGTGTGCACCCTCTTAGCACAAATAGGGAATCACAATATTTCAGTGCTTCTTTACAATTGAACAGTTGTATTCTATGATGTACAGATCTTTATTTTCCTACCCAGAAGCTGGTAATAACTTCTTGGAGAAAACAGTTTGTGCACCACTTACTGCTTACATGCTTCCCTACTTGCGCGCCACCTGTTTGAACGCCTCCCTGCTTGCGTGCCTCTGGCAACTTGCATGGAAAAACTTGCATTGAAACACTTTTGTGGCAACTCTTGCACAACAACAGTTTCTCGAAAACACTTGCACGACAACACATGCGCGACAATACTTCTTCGGCAAAACACTCTCTACTACTTGTGCGATCAGAGTTCAAATTTTCTCTTAAGTGTTTCGCATTCAAAAATGAGGAGGCAAGCTGTCTATTTATAGGCATTTGGGCGACTTGCGCATCACATATACTTCTGTGCCAAGACTTGAACGCCGCTGCATCACGTATTCTCCACTCCATCACTTGGGCGCCCTTCCATCACTAGCGTATCACTTTCTTTCCTTTTTCATTTTTGATATGATGACGTTGTAATCTGACTTTCGCGCAATATACACTTGTGCGCCAGTTATACTTGTGTCCTACACTTGTGCGCCACTTATACCTGCACGCCACTTTTTTACTTTCATGAAAATCTTTAACTTGCATGCCATTTTATTTCCTTTGACAAATTTTTATGTGATGATCATGAATTATGACTTGCACGCCACATATACTTGTGCGCCAATACTTGTGTGCCAATACTTTCCCGCCACTTATAACTTGCGTGCCACTCTTGAAATGCACACCACATTATTTCCTTTTCCAAAACACTTATTTACTCCCCCTATCCTTCATATGGATTTCTTCATATGTTCTCCAAACTTATGATATTTGTGAAATACAAATCCGCAAAGCATCATCATAGTTTACAATTCCTTTACAAAGTGAATTGACTTGATTCTTTGACAAAAAAATACAACACTCTATAATAGCAAACTTTTCTTACTTCCTTATCCATAAAACTTGGTCCCAACAAGAAATAGGTGTTCATGTGTTATTTTTTGTTATATTTCCTCTAAAATATTGATAAAATGATTTATAAGTTAATTATGATAATTTTTATTTGAATGGAAATTGGAAGTTTGAGTTAGGTGTTAATAAAAATGATAAGTTAAATATTTCTTAATACATTGGTGTTTGGTTTTTTGGGGTTATAATTGTTCTTTTCCAGTGATGTGGTCTCGTTTCCAATATAGAATAGGTCATGGTTGGGTAGATTTGTATCAATTATGTATTGGTATTCTATTTTCTCTCTTATATTTAACTAGTATAAGTTTTTAGTGTATTTGTTTATATAGAGAAGGTTGTGGTACGTGGTGCTTATTTATTTGGTTTCATTGGTAAATTGAGTTGGGTATATCCATGTATTAGTACCAGTTTTTCATATTTGGTACTTGTGATAATTAAGAAAAGGTTTTTAAGAAAAATCTGACTGTATTTCTATCTTCAGTTAAAAATCTGTTTTATTTCAAAAACCATGTTTTCAAAAAAAATTTCAAAATGTTTTCAAATGATCTATAAAGATAGTTTTTAATGGAAAAGGGTTTTTATTTTTGAAATTTTTTTCAATATTTCGTCATAATGTTTCATTTAAAAATTTCTTCCAAAACTTTCCATGAGTTTTAAATAAGTTTTTAATCAATTTTCAATGAAATTGTATTCATAATGATATAAAAACATTATTTTAAAGTTTGAAAATTGATATTAAAGTGTTTTTTAAATTTTTTGAATCTTATTCTATATGTTTTTATAGAAAAGGGTTTCAAAATGATTTAATGTAATATTTACATGTTTTCAAGTTATTTTCTACGAAAATGATTTTCCAATTGTTTTATGCATTAAAAATACTTTTTTCAAAGAAACATGTATATTTTACTCAAGAAATTTTTGTTGAAAGATATTTTTAAATTATGTTTTATCAAAGACGACATCTATTGATATACCTCATGCCTTTCAAGTAAATGATCTAAATGTTACATTCACATTCTTTATCTGAATAGTAATGTTTATTTGTTATGGTATTTATGAAACCCATTTCTCTTTCATAGGTTATATGTTTATAAAATATTCTATAAATTTATAAATTATATGTTAATGATATCTGTTTCTCATTCAATTTATATGTATTTGATGAAGTGGTTATGAAACCTGTATCTTTTTCCACAGGTTGTGATATGATTACATGTTTATGATACAAATTTCATTTCATGGGTTAAGACATGATTGTTTATGATTTTTTGGTACATGTATGTATGATTTAAATATGATATTTGTGGTACCAATATATCTCTCTAATGAATTGGGTAATGATTTATATCTACTGATATAGACTTATATGGTCTTGGGAATGATCCTTGACTACTAAGATGGCCATGGAAGTAAACCATGACTGCCAAGATGGTATGAGGGGTGAAATTAGGATTCTAATATGGCCATGGGAGTGAACCATGACTAACAATATGGTATAGGGAGTGAACTCATACTACCATGATGGTCTTGGAAGTAATGCCTTGGCTTCTATAGACATCATATTATATGATTACGTGTATTCCATAATTCAATGTTTTATTCCTTTGTTATTATTTCATGGATTATGTTCTTTATTTTGTTATGATTCATGTCTTATAAAATACAATGATTTATTCACTGATTCATGTTTATGGTCTTATGATAATAAGGGTATGATCTTCCAATGTTATGATCACGTTTCATACCCCTATACTCAGGTTTATCATTAAAGTTATCACTTGTTTACCCTTACTAGGAATTTGAGATCACCCCTTTTTATGTTTCTTTCCTCATGTTATAAAGATATATATTAATTATGATGTGTCTAAGAAGGGTGATATTTATGAAGAACATAATGGGAGATAATGTAGCTCACTTACATACCTGTGTTTATGTTTCCATGTTTCTAAAGGCACTAGAATAATACGGCCTTGGTATGCTTGTTTGTATAATGTTTTAAGTTTTCCATAAAAGTTATGTTATTTAAATATATTAAAATTAAGGGTCTCTATAGTTCATGTTAGATTAAAGTTTTAGTTATCATTTGGAAACTAGTATAATAAACCATTACCGAGATCCCGGGGAATATTTCTAAGGATATGTCTTGTGATTCCTCTAAGGTTAAGTATATTGATGAGTCAAAATTTTGAAAAATGTAACAGAATTATCATAAAGGATAGAGTTATTAGTTTACCTGAAATAAATCCTTATCTAGATTCTAAAAGTCGGTGTGGATCTAGAACATATGTACCTAGGAGGAACAACTATGAAAAGATGTTCCAAGCTTGACTCGGGGTAATCTGGTGCATGAAAATGCGCCTTATTGCACACCTGGCCTTACACTCTTACGGGATATGCTTTAGGGATTCAAAAAATATTCAAAACAAAAGATGAAATATTTAAATATACTTTTCCTATGAATAACCTAGGAAAATACTAGGGATTCATAGATTCTATAAGGTTTCATTATTGAGACATGCTATAAGTTATAATTTTTATGACTATGTGGTTTTCTACAATGTTAAGTAATTTTATCACTATTCTTATGGGTTTATTCAATAGTGGGAATAAAAATTAATTGGATTAAATTTGAATGTGATGGATTATTTCTTAATGAGCAGTCAAGTGTGGTTATCACTGGAGTGAAATTTGTTGTGATCATGCCTAATTAGTTTTCATGGAGCATGATTAACAATGTGTAGCTTTACCAAATCATGGATTCAATAAGGTAAAAAAAGAATTAGTTAATTGAGAGTTTAGGTAATGGAGACCCTGGAAGAAAGAATATTCAGTTTCATCTATGTCAATAATGTGGAAAGAATCACCGAAGTGAGTGTCTTAGAGTAACAAGAAGATGTTTTGACTGTGGAAAAGAATGATAGACTACAAGTGACTTTAAAGAATAAATGAAGAGTTCAGTTAATGAAATGGATTAGAATATTGGTTTCCATAAGGTATCATTGAAGGTTAAGTGATCAATGTGTGAAATAAATGTTCATTATGAAACTAAATGTCCCAAAAAAATATCTTGATGAGAATCATCAAGGTGGTGTGTGTAATGGTTATATTGCAGGAGAATATGAGAATAAATATGAAATGTGAATGGAAAGAGATATTAAGTAATAGGATGAGGTAGAATTATTATGGCTTATGGATGAAGTAGAATAATATATTTTTTATATTTGGGATTCAGGAATTATGTTATATGAAGGGGGAAACAAACAATGATTGTCCAATTTATGTTTTTCCCAAATTATTTACAAGAATACGTTGAATGGATTTGATGGAATAGAAAAGTGATTTAATAGCAAGGTGATGTCTATGGAAAACACATTATTAAGGGAAATTTAACCCTTAATATGTTTCTAAGTTTAACATAATGTTTTTAGGTATAAATAAATGTTTTTTATAAGTATATGGGATGGTACTAATTAAATTTTATGTAATTAAGGACTTATTGACAAATATTTTATGTTAACATGGATGCAGTTTACAACTTCTTAGACTTATAGAATATATCTAGTAATATATAGAATAAGGAAGAATTAATGTTTTCAAGAAGTATTTATGGAAATTTAGGTTATTCCTAAGTTTCAATAGAATATATGACGAGGGTATTCACATGTTTGGAATGTGGAAACCAATAGTTACTTTGTGATATTTTGGGGTTCAATTTTAAGTCTATTTCCTGAATTTATTTATAAGGTTATGTATTTTCATCATTTGGAAGGGTTATAAGGTTAAGCATTCATGAAATGTTATTGTTAAACATTGGAGGAAGTATTTATGTATTCAGATTGAATTGAAAACCTTGGTTAAAAGGCTATTTAGTGACTAACCTTATTTCAAGGATTTCTATTAAAATTATTTTTGATATTATGTTATTGTAGTGCTAGAAAAAGACATAATGTATATCGGGGGAGAAACATTCCTATCTAGATATTCCACGAATCAAGAACCTATAAATAAAGGATGATAAGGGTATAACTCCTACCACTGGCCTAAATGATGTCCTTGTTAATGTAAAGTTATTTTTGATGAATAATTATTTATAATAAAACGATTGTTTTAATTTTATTATTAAATTATTAATGTATTAAATATATTTATTTTTATGGATTTTTAGAGACAAATAGTATTAATGTTTATTCTTTTATGGTCTTTACGAGCCACTAAAATTCTATTTCATAACATCATCATCGAAGTTAATTCCTGAGAATCCATTTATTAATATACTGGATAATTTAGAAATTGATAAAATCACAAAAAATGAATTTTTCAATATAAATATATAAATTAATTATATTTTAATTTATTCTTGGTCAATAAAATAATTAATCAATGTTACACAATCATAAAAAAGATTTGTTTCCTAATACTTTAAAATTTTCTTAACCGATAGCCATTTAAATCATCACGTATTTATAAATTTGAGTCCCATAGCTTTTAATTCACTATTAGCTTGTTTTTATTTTATGACCTCAATCCCTCCCTAAAAATATTTATTATTTTCCTCTAACTCCATGTTTCACTTTCCATCTATGTTTTTTATGTGGAACCCTAGTTATATGTTACTTTAGGTAACAATTTTTTTTCCATCATTCCCTTTTTAAAGGAAGTTTTAGGATTCAGTTTTATGGTGAGGGTTTATATGAATTTAACATTAAAATATTAAACCTTTGATATCCCAGAAAAATTTTAAGGGGAAAATTATTTTTAAGGGGGTAGAATGTAACACCCCGAGACATTGCAAATTATTACTATTTTAATGAATTTATTCTTTTTGATATTTTTCATTTCAGAAAAAACTGAAAAAAAATTATTTTATATTAAAGAACTATATTTTGATTTCATTATATGCAATATAATGTTAATAATGTACTAAAAACAACATAAATTTTAGCATTGTCTACATGTTACACTGAGGATAGCTTATGTAACATACAACACTGACTTTCCTTGGTAGCTTGCGTAGAATGTAAGACCGAGTGTTACCGAAAAAAATTAATTATTAACATATTATTATTTAAAATGATATAACATGGCCATTAAAATGAGTGCTATAGGATTGAAAAACTTATGAATATTTATAGTTTAATTCATTGGTTACCTATTAATTAAAAAAAAATATAGAAATCAACTGAATATAAATGGACTGAATCTATAAAAGTCTATTTTTATGTTTAAAGGATGATTTATATTAATAAGTTAAATTAATTACTAATGGTGAATGATATTACATAAATTTAAATTTTATATATTTTAAAAAATATTTTTGATAATAATCCAATATATTTGATAGATATAAGATAAGAACAAACCCAATTTTATGCTAAAACCCCTATATTTTAATAAAGCTAGTCTTACCGGCTTTTAATAAATAACACATTTTAAATCAAATTTTTTCACTTTTATAGATTTAATATTTCAAAATAAACTTTATATTTGAAAGATAATCATAAAAATTAGGTTATGATAATTTTTTGGTTTTTTTCTATAAGGTTCAATTTTTAATGAATAGTTAAAGATAATGAATTTTAATTCAATTTTTTTTTACTAATTACTTTATAAGGTCAAATTATATTTCTTGTTTTTTGTAAAGATTAATTAGAAAGTTATTTTATAAATCAATCCAAATTATGTCATTTTAATCAATTTAACATTGAAATTGGGTATAAAAACATAGCAAACTTTTGGATGTTTTACTTGAAAAACTCGTAGTGTCGTCTTGTCAGTGGAATTATTTTGAAATTAATTTCTACCACTTATGTGAATTGAATTTGAAAAACAAAGTATTCAATATTTTGAATCAGAATAATTTATAATGTAGAATAATTTAAACTTTGTTTTTTTATGAAAAATATTAGTGAACGTGATTAAAATTAATTACAACGATTAAGAGAAAAATTAGGTTAAAAATGTATTAAACCTTAAATTTAAGACCCAAAATGACCTTGAAACTTGTCCGAAACCCATTTTCATGGAATAATTCATCAATTAACTTTCCATTTTTGAGGTGTTTTTGTTTTTTATGACTTTTTTAGGGAAAAACATGGGTACACCAGACTTGATTTCAAAAATGTCAATTGTGTCCTTTCCCTTCCCTATAAAAGGCCACCACCTGTCCCTCTTCTTCAAATATATCAATCCACTTATGATCAGCCAGGATCTACCCAATACACTTTGAAACATCCCTCCATTACTCATATAATTAACCACTTGTGATGAAATTAATCCAAGGAAGCCTTTTGGCAAAAACCACAAGGAGATACCCAATTAGAGGAAGCAACTTCTCTTAAGCACCTTTATTTTATTTTCATTCTACACCCACTCAACTATCTTTATTCAATTATTTGATCAAAAAACAATATATTAAATTTACTGTGATTTATTTTATTCTACGGTTTGAATCTACACTTACACACACCTCCATCTAATATGTAACAAACATACTGTTTAAGTGTACAGTGAACTACCGCCTCACAAAACGATGATTGTTCATTTTTCCATAGCACCTATAATGGTGGAAATTATGATTGAATTTATGTTTATATAATAAATATGTTATATTTATTATTTATAAATTATTATTTAACTATTTTATCTCATATATATTTATACTTTCCATTTGGTGTAAATATGATAGTTTCGTTTGAGGATGTGTGCCCTACTGCCCCCTCAACGTGATGTGAGCCGTTCACACACTATGTGAAATGTATTAAGGATGTGTTTAGTGAAATTATATGGTTTATTTGATATAATAATTACAATTTAATAATGATTTATATACATTTACATATACACATATTTAATTTACCTTCTTTCTTTTAATATGACAATATAAACGGAAAGAACATTTATGCGTACATACGTCTTACTATATCCATGAATGGTCTATTAAATTTTATACTTATATATTATAATAAACATATATTTACTATACATGATATTTGAATGAGTACAATGAGAGTGAAGACACAAGGTAATGTGATTTTATTTTACTTTTTATTTTTGTATAATACAATCTTTATTAACAGCCTATTCCTTTTGTGTGGTGTGTATACTGACGATGGATTTAATCAATTATTATTATAATTATATTTATGGGTATTTACCTATCCATTATATTATCATTATTTCATAGTGTTAATTTTTCAAAAGCTGCCAAATCAGGACGACCTCAATTTTCATTTTTTGGAGACATATGTTTTATTATACATCTAAATTATATTTCAAGGTATGTATAATTTAATTTGAAATTTTATATAATGAATATCCTTATTTTCACTAAATTTAAAAATTAATGTAATTTTATTTTATTATATTGGGAGTGTGGTTCAATGTTTCCAAGTGGTAAGAGTTCATTGAAACAATTTCATCGTATATCGAAATTGTTCATGATTATGCCTCTTTTATTGAAATCTTTTGATCCATCTATCAATAAAAATCATTAATATTATTATAATTTTTTTACTCAAGATCACTACATGTATTAGAATAGTTTTTTCAATATTTGGTAGTTAAGAAAAATAATAAAATGATTTTGAGAGAAATGTAACTATATTTCTCTCTTCGGTTGGAAAGCTGTTTTATTTCAAAAACCATGATTTCAAAAAAAAAATTCAAATAATACATGAAGATAATTTTCAATGAAAAAGGATATTTAATTTTTTTTATTTTTAATATTCTATCATATTTTTTCATGTAAAATGGGTTTTAAAACATTTTCAATCTTTCTTTATAAGTTTTCAAATGTATTTTCTATAAAATGGTCTTTAAAACATTTTCAATATTTATTTTAACATTATAAATGTGTTTTAGTGAGAAATGTTTTTAATTATTTTTTAATCTTACTCTATATGTTTTCGTGGAAAAAAAATTTCAAAATGATTTCACATCTTATTTATATGTTTTAAAGGTATTTTCTATGAATATTATTTTCAAATGGTTTTATGAATAAAAAACATTTTTAAAATAAGAAAGGATATTTTTAATAAATAAATGTTTTTAAAAGATATTTTAAAATTATTTTCTATATAAAATGACATCTTTTGATGTTACTCATTCTTCCCTAGGAAATTATCTAAGGGGTTCTTTAATATTATTTTTGTATTGCTTATGCTTAATTTCATGGTATTTATGAAACCCATTTCTATTCCACGAGTTATATGTTTCTGAAATATGTTTCTCTTTAATAGATTATATGTTTATTAAATTGATTTCTCGTTCTTGGGTCGTTATTCTTATGAAGTGGTTATGAATCCCGAGTCTTTTTCCATAGGTTGTGATATTATTACATGTTTGTAAAAACCCTTTGATTTCATTGGTAAAGATATGATTGATTATGATTTTGTGAAACATGTATGTATAATTTCATTATGATATCGGTGAGACCTATATCTCCATACAATGATTTGGGTAAATATTTATATCTCATGAGATAGACTAATATTACTTTGGGAATGAACCTCGACTAATAAAAAGGCCAAGGGAGTGAACCATGATGACCAAGATGGTATGAAGAGTGAACTTGTTGTACTAATATGTAAATGGGAGTGAACTATGACTACCAAGAGGGTATGGGGAGTGGACCCATACTACAAATAGGGTCTTAGAAAGGATGCCTTGGATAATTTTGGAATTATATAATATTATTATATGTCTGCCACAATTCTATGTTTAATTTATATGTTATTCTTTCTGGGCTTATGTTCTTTATTTATATACAATTCATGTCTTATGATCTCCCATGATTTATTCCATTATTTATTTTTATGATCTTATGGTGTGTAGGGTATTATCTTATAATGCTTTTATCACATTCTCATACCCCGATGGTCATGATTATGATTAAAAGTCTCCATTGTTTACCCTTACCAAGAATATGAGATCACCACTTTTTATGTTTACTTCCCCAGGTTATAAAAATATGTATTAAGTATTATGTGTCTAAGAAGGGTTATAATCATTTAGAACATATTAAAAGATAATGTAGCTCACTTATGTACTAGTTTTTATGTTCCCAAGTTTCCAAAGGCAGTAGACTAATATGTTCTTTGGGCGTCTCTTTGTATAATGTTTTAAGTATTCAAAAAATGCTATGTAATGATAATGTATGAAAACAGAGGGTCACTATAATATGAGAGAACCTATATATTTCTTAGTTTTATTGAAATATGTTACTTGTGATCAAGAGAAATAGATAAGTCTATACCCCTGTTGGCTTCTTTTCCTTATCCCTTTCTTGGTCCAAGTATCTCATCCCTATTTTAGTAAATATTTCTTATTTCAAGTCATTTGTATTATCCTTTATTTTATTCTATTCTAGCATGAATTAAGAGAAAATAATAGATAACTTAAGCTTCCAAAGGTTATGTTATGGGGTTTAGATGCCTTTTACTCAATGCTTAGTTTTATTATAAATTATGAGTTATAAGTTGTGATGGAAACCCGATGTCGACTAATTTTAAACTAAAAATTATTTTATCTTAATTTAGATCCAAAAATAAATTATTTCCTTATGGTTTTTTATTAAATTAATTGTTTGGACAAGTACCAAGTATTTTCCATTGGTAATTATTATCCTAAACAAAATTAAAAAATGAAACTAGTTTCATTTGTGACTCGTAATTAAAAATGACATCTTAAGTGAGGATATATATTTAATTAGACTCATTCCATGTGACATGGACCATGGAAGAGTTTTGATCCATTATATTGTTACCCATGAGGTTTACATACTTAATTACTAATCCTTTTTAATGATACACCCATGTGATACAATCCTTGTTTCCTTTACTTCCATAATTTGCAGCATCTCTAGGAGATCTACAACCTATAGAATTACTACAGTGAAATTAAAAATTATCATCATCCTACCATTAGATAAATAACTCCCATATTTTAAAAAAATCATTATATAATATATTAAACCAAGTAGAATTGGGATTCTTTGACCTAGAATATGGATCAAGAAACATATAAAACTTAGTATTTGGGGCATTAATGGACACTAAGTAATTAAATTATACCCTCATCAATCACACGGTTGAGTTGAAATGGAAAAGGGGAATATAGATGTGAAATGTTTCCATTATGTACATAGTTTTATATAATGATATTAGAAAGTAATTACACTCATATTAAAATTTATATAATTTTTATAATGATATTATGGAATAAAATATTTATATAATTAATGGAAATAGTTTTGTTTGTTTAACCTAAATTTACTTGAGCCTAAATCGTTATTTATTTATTTTTTCATAACATCTTCATCCTAGATAAATAATGGTATATTCCTTGGTTATAATATTAATTATGGATTATGGTTATAAGTGTCACATTCCATGGGTGTATCTTATATTTTTATTTTACATTCCTAGTATGATCCAATGTATGTCACATGATTCATACATGTGATTTCCAAGGGGTAATTCTAACTTGGATATGGTCAATGAAATATGTTCATGAATGACTTAACCCAATAGAGGCCTAAATATAAATTCAAAGGTATTTAGGTAGGTGTAAATTTCTATTTTTATTTAATCAGAAAAATATAGATTCATGGAGTGGAATCCAAAATCTTGATATCTTTTACATGGATTTCCTTAAAACTTCCGTTCACAAAGTCTCATGTAGGAAATAAACCCATAATGCGATATAGGTTAAGTTAAAAACAAAACAAAATTATAAATTATTATATAATTGAAATCATCCCAAGATGTTGGTATTGAAATTTAAAGCATTGTTTGATTTAAAGATAATTTCTGGAAGGAATTAATGAATTAAAATCCATATTTAATGGATTTTAATTCTATATATAAATTAACCATTTTATCTTATTAAATACTTGTTATTATTAAGTATATATTTTTTTCTAAAGTGATTAACCATGTCTTAGATAAAATTCTGTATAATAAAATTTATTGAAATTCAATTTTAAATTCCAATTAATTCATTTATTCAGTTATGATGATAAAACATCTATAAATAATTATCTATCCAACTAACAAAAATATAATAATAAAGTAGTATAATATTGAGATTTTATAATTGTTGGTTGATCTAGTAGATGACAAAAAAACCCTTAATAATAGGTAAAAACTCTTAGAACCACACCTTGGTTGATGTTTCACCATTATACATGTTCTCGATGTATGGACTAGGTTGGTTTCACTATGTATCTATATTTGGAACACCACTACTCATCTATGAGTTCCATACATTAGATTTTATTTTACTCACACATAGGTGAAGAGAACCAATGGATTGGTTAAGGGGTTTTACGTAAAATAAAACATGGACACACACATCCATAACAAATGAGAAGAAGGGGATGACACACATACCATAATTATATTTTAATAATAAAAAATTAATGGAAACCAATCACATGTATTGGTTAGTCTATGCTTGTGATCATCAACAAATTCAATAAAGAAACATTTAATAAATAATGTTCATTTAAATGATTCTTAATTATGAAAAAACAACAATTTATTTATTATCTTTATTTATTAATCAATTAATTTATTTTAGTTTACATCTGTATATTCCATGTGGTTCCCATCAATTATAAATTAAAAAAACTGACAAATTTTTATTTTATTTAAAATTAACCGAGTACATTAAATGTATAGAAATATAATATGATGGGTACCCATCTGAAATACACAGTATGTTTTAAGGTTTTATATGTTATACACAAATGATATATTGAATACTTGTTATGTCACATAATTAAATTATATGTACAATAAAAAATGACACATTAACTGATGATAATTTTACATAGTGTGTAATGATTTTAATGATTGTCGAGTAGTTATAATATTATAACTATACATGATATATAGTTTCAAATTTTATAAATCAATTAATTAACCGTTTATTATATATAAAAAATATTTCACAACATGTATTTTCAATAAATTAACATACGAACACATGTTGGCTAGGCTTAAATGAAATAATAAATTAATTTTATATTATACATAAATAAGAAGGATTCACAATTTTTAGTGGAAATATACACACCATGTATGTGTGTTAACTATCTATGAACGAAAAAAACAAGGGGACTGGTCATGCATATTAGCAACAAGCATTTTTGGGGTACATGACATGTACGATAGTTACACACCCTATGATATCTGAGTTTCATAGTTTTTGGTATCACATGTCATTTATTAAATGCATGGCATGTCTTTGACTAATATGTTTTCGCCATTAATACATGTGTAATATATAGTGTTTAAGGGAGTTAAAATTCATATATTCTAGAAAACCATTGACACACAAGATTATTCAACGTGAGTTTTTTTAATGGTGTCGTGTATGATTCAAGGCACAATGAATTGAAATAAAATCAAGGTTCATCCTAGTACAATGAACATGGGTACCCAACTTTTAATTTCAGTACAAATACCATTTTGTCTTATGTAATCTAAAGAATTATTATAACCTCTAGATAGTTTATTTGGATATTCATTATATATTATTATCCCAGTTTTCATTATAATACCGATAATGAGTGAAAAAAGAAAGGATCTCAAAATTTGGATTTTAAATAACAGATTACATAAATGGAAAACTAAAGATTAATTTATAAATAAATAAATTATTACCAAATAATTATAAATTTATATGAAACCACTTTGATACAACATAATGGTTTCGATCATAGAAAAACATATATTGGGAATGATCTAATAGTTAGTTTGTTCATAATCGACAAATAATCCTTGTTGTACAAAAAATGGATCATCATGTTCACCATATTAAATAGAATATTATTTAACATAAATTCCATAACTAAGAATATAAAATAATAACATAAAATTTAATATAATTTTATATAAATAAATAATTACCTTGAACTGGAATTATTTCATTATTGATGATTTAGCCTACAATATATTTTTAATAAAATCATTACGGTGAGAGGATTCAAGGGTAGAATAAATCTAGCAGTGATCTATAAGTACACCATGAACATTGGAAAATAATTATAGAAATACCTATTTTCTAGAAGAAAATATTATAATTCTTGAATCATTCATTGATGTATTCCACTATAATCAATTTAATGTTAAAAGGATTATTAATATTCTCTCTAGAGTCAAGAGGTTACAAGAGACGAACTGATCTATATTCTTGAGAGTGTTCTAGAGGAATATCTCTCTAGGTATTGGGAGAATCATCCTTATAAATTTATTGTGAAAATTTATGATTAGGGTTGAAAATGATATAATCATGATTAAATAGTGCATGGGTTGGATATTAATAATTGCACATGGGACCTTATCATTATCTTAATCCCAGGTTTAAACCATGTCGTACATAAAATATCAATATTATTTACTTTTCATGTGATGGAATTATTGATAATAAATATTATTTCATGAATAAATAAACATACATTTATTGAAATAATATTAAAATAATATCTCTCAAAAAACTATTAAATTAGTTTGTTATTCCTCCTCAGTATTTATTGAAACATAAATAATGATTATTTATTTAATTAAATAAATATCATTGTATTATTTATTGATAAATATGTAAATAAATATTATATTCACTAAAATAGATATTGAATATTTCTAAAATATTTAACTCACATTTATTCTCTCGATTAACCTATGATTGAATATTTGAGATCCATCGAAACATGAATAATTATTAAACCACATATGGGAATAATATTCATTAAACATGTTAAATTCATATATAATTTAACTGATGTTCTTGATACAGTATATGGGTGACCCTATAAGCCCGTTTCTCAGTGGAATTATGGAAAACCACTTAATGTCCAAGGTTATCATCTAAAAATACACAAAAGAACCCATAGATAAATAAGTTAATCTATCAATGTAAAACAACCACATATTGACATACACTCTAAAATATAATCCATTTGTCATGATATATCTAATCAAGGAGATCACATACTGGTGTCATCTACCTATATACTCGAAGTCACATTCATAGAATTTCCAAAATTGAACATATTGAAATTATTTCATGGACATGGATTTAATAAGGTATTTCAATTCTTATCAAAGGGCCCAAGATGTCAAATTTTTTAAAATAAAAAAAGGAAAAATATTTCTCACACTATTTATAAGGCCCCAGCCTTAAACCTTACTTAATATTGAGTTATTACAAGATTACACAGTGAGGATCTTTTCAGGTTTAGAGTTTTAGAGAATTAGATAATAAAACATTCATTACATTCCACATTTAAACAAAGTGTTTACATGAAATATCGTATTCATTTTTCCCATCAACGGAAACATATTTAAAATAAAACATGGATTCTTTCTTGACACTTCCTTGACACTATCATCATATCATGTACCCTTCCCTTGAACTGTGAAAAACATTTCAAAAACTTGGGATGAGCATAAAAAGATTAGTAAGGGATATAAAAATATGGAAAGGAAAGATGAGTACATGTATACATAAGAATGAAATCATACTTTACCCATTAAACATAAGCACTTTAACATACCTCATAAAATCATGAATAAATCATAGAAATCATAAGACATAAAAGGTAACGTGAGGAATTAATAACATTCTTACGTAGGGAGTAACCCTCTTGGTTACGTTTGGAATACCCACCATAGTATATTCCCTAAATCTCTTCGGATAAACCTTAACGTTTCACTCCTTCGCCTTACTCAATGCATTGGAGAGCAATATCCAGCTCACTTGCCCTTAGTTTATCACGGAACCACCCATTTCCATAACAATTCCCAAGAACCATAACATAAACGTATCACATAAAACATGCATAAAGGAAACATACCATTTCTACATTTCAATCACAATATAACATTTTAGTATATTGAAATAATGAATCCATTGTAAAAGAAACCATTTCCAAAACCATTTAAAACATTTAATAAAGAGATTTTTGAATCAAAGTGTCCCATACCACCTTGAAGATTTTAAAATTTTAAACCATTAATATCCATATAAATAAATCCTTAAAACCATTTTGAAAACATGTATATTAATGGGAACCATTTATAAGAATAAATCATTAAAACATTTAAAACGATATTTTATTTAAAGTGTTTTTAACAAAATGAGAGACACAATAATTGAAGAATAACATTTAATCAGAACTTTATAATATCATGAGAATAAAGTAATTCATGATATAATATTCCAAAGGATATTATATACACCATATAATAGTGAATTGGTTCATAACAACAATGAAGTCTCAATAGAAATGTAAAATGAGATGAAATCCCCTGTAAAAAAGGTACCCTTAAATTAAGGATAAATCAATATCATAATTATGTGTGACAAATATAAATACACCCAATATAAGTGTATATTAAGTTTAAAACACTAAAATTTCATTCACACATATTCAAATGAGGACATATTCAATAACTACATGTTGAACCCAAATAAATCAAAATTGGGTTAAAAAGTTCCCTTGGTAAAATTTGACAGCCTAACGGCATCACATCAAAATTCATAAAATGAGTTGATGAGAGATAAAAATGGTATATCATCACTTGGACATAAAATTTAAATCAATAAGGATATATAAGAACATATACCAACATAATAGTATGTGAATTAAAAGACATAACAAAATAAGTCTTTTAAAAAGAGGAGGGTGAAAGGTTCCCTTACCGACATGGGTATCTTTCGAAACATACGCCCCGTGAAACAAGGAAAATACAACATTGATGTAAATACTCATAAAAGAAAGTATACTACAAAAAGAGTATAATAATGGATAGTAAATACACCACTCAAATGAAATTGTGGCAAATGTAGCATAAATCTCACAGGAATAAAAGTGAGATGAAAAATCCCTTACGAAAACTCGGCAGCCTAACAACGCAACATAAAACATCCAAAAATGGATTGATGAGACCAAATAGTGTCTCTAATATTATTACAATACAATTTAAAGCAAGAGGAATATAAAATAACATCCCTCATCATAATAAAGAGGATATTAAAAGAAGTGACATAAAGGAGAGCACTTAAAAAGAAAGAGAGGAGTAGGATCCCTTATGAAAATTCGGCAGCCTAACGGCGCCACTCAAAACTTCCAAAATGGATTGATGAGAGAGAATAGGGTCTCTCATCACATGAACATAAAAATTAAAGTAATATTAATATAATATAACATCCCAATAACAAGAAATATGATCTTTAAAAGGAATTCCATAAAATAGTGTACCTAAAAAGAAAGAGAGGAGTATGATCCCTTACCTCGGGTCCGACTTGACTCGATCGTTCTTTATTCTACTGAATAACAAACATGAGTTAATTTATACTTCCTTAAGAACCTTTTTAAAGTTCATTATTCCTTTTATATCACTTATTACCATGTCATTAACACTATGTAATTATTTTAGTTAATAACGGTCGTTTAAACGATCATTGGTACTTGAGTCAAAATATGCTCTTTATAATTACAATTTGTTCATGTATCTATTATATCCAGAGTTATAATCATGATTTATATATCATATATATCATATATTTCCAGTACATATTCATTTTATACTATTCCATATCATTTGGAGATAAAAAACGAAAAGCACCATTCATGGAGACGGTAGGCCGTACGTACGCATGAACGCTACTTTCATTTTTTTCTTTTTTATATTAATTTAATTAAAAATAAATGATATATATATATATATATTATAATTCCAGTATAATATATATTTTATATAGGTCAAATTTGTTCATTAATTTCATTCTTTATACATTCCATGTATTGCATGTACGAGTCACATCACTTGAGGGGGCGGTAGTCCGCACTTCCTCATATGAAATTATCGCATTTACACAACATGAAAAGAATAATTTTATGGTTTAAATATAAAATACAGAAGCATAAAGTAAACATAAATACCATATATATGTTATATAAAATACAGTGACATCATAATGGCCACCTTTAAAGGTGTTAAAAGAATATTGAACAATTATCGTTTCGTGAGGCAGAAAATCGCCAACCACAGAAACAGTATGTTCTTTAACCATTAGACAAGGTTTGTGTAAGTGTAGCTCAAATAATTATTATAAAAACAACCTAGTATATTTAATATACTGGATTTGTTACAAATTAAATTAATAAAAAGTGTTTAGGGGGTGGAGAATCAAAATAAAACAAAAGGACTCAAGTGAAGACATTGCCTTAAAATCGGGTATCTCCCTTTGGTTTGAGCTCAAAGGCTTCCTTGGGAAGACTTCGGCACAAAGAGAGGCTTCAAGGAGTAAGCGAGGGATGTGGAGAGACAAAATGGGCAGGGGTTGGCCGAGCCAAAGGCTTTGAGAGTGTGGGTAATTAGGTAGAGGTGGGGGCCTTTTATAAGAGGAGAGGAGGGGCACTCTTGGAAAGTAAAGAAATGTTACTTTATTTGAAAATGATTTTCGGATTCAAAAGGTCCCACATTGATATAATTTGAGGGTAAGGTGATAAGGGTTCGAAATCCACCAATCCAATAGATTTTGGACATGTGTAGTTCATAGATTTCACATTATCATTTCATTTTATTTAAATCCTTTATTAATGAGGTAATCGCTGCATCATCACGATGTCATAAATAATTTAATACATTTAATGTCTAAAAATTATAAAAAAAATATTATGATGTAGGAAATATTTTTATATTTCTAATGAATATTTATAGTCCAAAAGATCATTTATGTAGACAAAATTAAAAATATTGTACTTAGGTGATTCATTCTTTGTCACATTTAACATTCTTTAAAAATAAAAAGATAAAAAGTCATTTTCTCAAAAAAGTGATTCCCTGGGGCCCCCAAGTTTGGCACAAGGCATCCCATGTTCTGCCATGAGACAACCAGTAGCCTTAGGACACATTTTGTGGTCATTTTTTATTATTATGATATTATCATATTATCTTTAACTACCCGATTACTCATTAATCAAGATAATTAAAGATAATTATCGTCATTACTATTCATAATGTCCAAAAACAAGAGTCTTAATTGCATAATTTGGACCTTCTGATTCGAAATATGTCATAAATTTTACCAAATTACAAACACGTAAATTGAAGTAATTAATTTAATAAATACTTCCCGTTGTCAAAACAAATAGCAGGTTTTTTTAGAAACAATATTTATGAAACGTTTGGCACTTGTTTATGCCTAATTCCAAAGTGAAATTAATCCCAATGACCTTCATTGAATTACATGGTAAATATATATTCTAATTATACTTTAAAACAAATTAAAAAGATAATATAACCATATTATTAAATTATATGAAAACGCAGTTTTGATGTGAAATGCAGTATTTTTCACTATTCATTGAAAAATGAACATTGTCAGAAAAATACCAAAAATTAACCCAAGGTAAATTTCAATGTCCCAATCATAAATAATATGTTTATTTTGAAAAATAGAGCTTATAAAATTGTCAAAAGTGGATTTAAAAGAGGTTCTCCATTAAAAGGCGGTTAATCGACCTTTTAAAGAATATTGGAATGTTTACGCTTAAAAACTGGATTCATTTGCATTTTTAATCCCCTAACATTTATTGAAAAAAATAAAAATATTTGACAAACATATATAATAATTTTGTAGGTAGTTCTGTTCATTCCCACCATTACAATGTCTAGACGTTAACTACCATTTAAAATAATATTATTTTACTATTAGAGTGCAACTTAAGATTTCAAAGAAACTTGTTGTTGCATATTGGGTACGCCACTGAGCATAGAATTCCCTTTAAAGTACTATTAATATTTTATTAACAAATATGGATAAATGTGAAAATTTCATACTCTTTATTTACCTGGGGTGTTACATCCTTCCCCCATTTTGGGAATTGCATCCTCGCAATTTTAAAATTGGGCTTGAAAACTCCATTGAAAGTCCCACATCGGAAAAGGAGTAAATTAAACTATCACTTTAAAAGAAAGAAAGGGAAGTACAAAGGTCACCCGAGTTAACCCATACCAGGATTCCATGTATGAAAATATGGACATGGAGGAAAAAACAAATGGTCATGTTCTGATGGAGAGTGATAGTAAACAAGTCTAGGAGAAAGTTAACAATAAGAAAATCACAAACTTGTGATGGGTTAAACGGTATTTGATTCTCCAGTAGGAAACGTTAACAGACAAAATTTTTGTTTTAAGTCAATTTTTATTGAGGAATTTATTTTTGAGCTTAACTAAATCATAATGAAACATACTTGTCATGTAGACTTTCAACTTTTACTAGATTCCTTAATCAAACTCATATTTTCTCCAAAAGATGAGTATTTAGGAAGACTTGTTCACATTAAGAGTACTATAATCAACTTCTTGAGAATCACATAATCCACAAAAGAGATCTATATACATCCCATGTCTTTAGACTTTAACCAAAACCAAAACCAAAAAGGTTAATAGAGGATCAGATAATCTAGAAAAGGATAACCCTTTATAAAAAGAAAATCTATTCTTAATCTCCAAAATTTGTCCAACAAAACCGAAGGTTCAACAAGGACGATTCGATAAAAAATTTGTCCATAAAATTCTTCAAAGTAAACCAAACTAAGATTGAAACCCAAATATTTGAAGGATTTAGTCACATAGTCTTCCAAGTTAAATCGTAACATTTATATCTAAACAACATCAGTTGCTCCTAAAGTCTCGTATTTAAAATTGATTAACCTAATCACATATCCTCCATGATAGGCTAATAAATTTCCATAGATAACCCAAAATCAGCATACTCTTAATTCATAAAATCATCTAACTAAAAGGAATCAGTCAAACTAACTAGGGACTTCACGTAGTCCAGTGGTAGGCGATAAATACCAGTCGCACATTGGTTGTGTGTTCGATTCCCGCAACTTTGTCCGACGCGACGTGTTGTCACACAGTCTGCGTGTTTTCCTTTTTATAAAACTCCAAAAATAACCCTAACATGTTTTAACCTCAATTTTATCTCATGCCTTTCACTTCCATCGTAAAATATAGTAACCCATAATTACCTCAAAAGTAAGGATCATATCAACCCAAATGGTTCTTTATAACTATGTCCACAAAAGAACAGATAACTATTCCTTGAATAAAATTTTCATATATTAAACATCAGGGTTACACATAATATAAAAAGTCTTCTAATGTAACCCCATCATAAAAGAGACTTAATACTCTTAAGAATTTCACCATAACTCTTGAAGCCCTTATATGTTGACATCTTACTCATTAAACATTCTTCATGATCCATTAACCATTCCTTTCCAACTTATTCTGAAATACTTCTTTCCTACAAACAAAATCATGAATCATATCCTAAGATTCCAAAATAGGAAAACAATAGTCATGAAATAATCCATACCTTTGATTGGTCATTTTCAGTTTCTTCATCCTCAATCGGAATGTCATTAGGTATTGGTAAACAGACATTTGTACGATCTTGGTGATCCCATTCACGAAACTTCTTCATAGGACATGTGTGTGCATAATTACCATGCACACCACATTTAAAACATTCAATTGATCCCTCATAAAGAACTTCTTTCCCTTTCCTCGAGTCAACTGGATGCTTCCTTTTTCCATGGTAGGTTATTGTTTTATGACCTTCATTTCCACATCTATAGCATATTTCTGTCCCTTTGAAACATTTTCCTAGGTGTTTCTTTCCACATTTTTGACACATAAGTTTTTGAACACACTTAACTTTATGATTATTACCTGTAGTTCCGTAGGGATATGTTTCTCGCATATATCATGCCTTAGAGAAATTACCAAGGTTTAGTTTGTCAATCATGAATCCAGATAGTTGGTTGAGGATATTCACAAGAGTTCTCATTGAAGCTCCCATATCATTCAGTTGCTTGCTCAAAAAACTGTCACAGTTTCCTTCACATCCACTGTTACTTTAGTGCCTACTAGATCCAGCCATTTACTAAAACCAAAAAGGTCAGTGTGAGTATATCAACAAAACCATCATGTACTAATGAGGAAGATAAAAACTAAGATATACGTACTCATTCAATTTATCTAAAACTAGGAATCTTTCTGAAATCCTAACCATTGTGGCAATGTAACTTATGCTTAAAGAATACCCTAACCTATAAAGTTATCTAAACCAACCTTTGATACCAACTATAAGGCCCCATCCCTAAACCTTACTTAATATAGAGTTATCACAAGATTACACATTGAGGATCTTTTCAGGTTTAGAGTTTTAGAGAATTAGATCATAAAACTTGCATTACATTCCACATTTAAACTAAGTGGTTACATGAAAGATAGTATTCATTTTTCCCATCAATGGAAACATATTTAAAATAAAACATGGATTCTTTCTTGACACTTCCTTGACACTATCATAATATCATGTACACTTCCCTTGACCTGTGAACAACATTTAAAAAACTTAGGATGAGCATAAAAAGCTCAGTAAGGGATATAAAAATATGGAAAGGAAACATTAGTACATGTATACATAAGAATGAAATCATACTTTACCCATAAAACATAAGCACTTTAACATACCTCATAAAATCATGAATAAATCATAGAAATCATAAGACATAAAAGGTAACTTGAGGCATTCATAACATTCTTACGTAGGGAGTAACCCTCTTGGTAACGTTTGGAATACCCACCACAGTATATTCCTTAAATCTCTTCGGAGAAACCTTAAAGTTTCACTCCTTCGCGTTACCCAATGCATTGGAGAGCTATATCGGGCTCACCCACCCTTAGTTTATCACAGAACCACCCGTTTCTATAACAATGCCCAAGAACCATAACATAAACGTATCACATAAAACATGCATAAAGGAAACATAACATTTCCACATTTCAATCACAATATAACATTTTAGTATATTGAAATAATTAATCCATTCAAAAAGAAACCATTTCCAAAACCATTTAAAACATTTAATAAAGAGATTTTTGAATCAATGTGTCCCATACCACCTTAAATCTTTTAACATTTTAAACCATTAATATCCATATACCAAAATCCTTAAAACCATTTTGAAAACATGGATATTAATGGGAACCATTTATAAGAATAAATCATTAAAACATTTAAAATGATATTTTATTTAAAGTGTTTTTAACAAAATGAGAGACACAATAATTGAGGAATAACATTTAATCAGAACTTTATAATATCATGAGAATAAAGGAATTCATGATATAATATTCCAAAGGATAGTATATACACCATATAGTAGTGAATTGGTGCGAAACAACAATGAAGTCTCAATAGAAATGTAAAATGAGATGAAATCCCCTGTAAAGAAGGTACCCTTAAATTAAGGATAAATCAATCTCATAATTATGTGTGAAAAATATAAATACACCCAATATAAGTGGATATTAAGTTTAAAACACCCAAATTTCATTCAAACATATTCAAATTAGGACATATTCAATAACTACATGTTGAACCCAAAGAAATCGAAATTGGGTTAAAAAGTTCTCTTGGTAAAATTCGACAGCCTAACAGCATCACTTCAAAATTCAGAAAATGAGTTGATGAGAGATAAAAAGGGTATCTCATCAATTGGACATAAAATTTAAATCAATAAGGATATATAAGAACATATCCTAACATAATATTATGTGAATTAAAAGACATAACAAAAGAAGTCTTTTAAAAAGGGGAGGGTGAAAGGTTCCCTTACCGACATGGGTATCTTTCGAAACATACACCCCGTGAAAGAAGGACAATACCAAATTGATGTAAATACTCATAAAAAAAGTATATTACACAAATAGTAGAATAATGGATAGTAAATACACCACTCAAAGGAAATTGTGGCAAATGTATCATAAATCTCACGGGACTAAAAGTGAGATGAAAAATCCCTAACGAAAACTCGGCAGCCTAACGGCGCCACATAAAACTTCCAAAAATGGATTTATGAGATCAAATAGGGTCTCTCATCATATTAAAATAAAATTTACATCAAGAGGAATAAAAAATAACATCCCCCATCATAACAAAGATGAGCTTAAAAGAAGTGACATAAAGGAGTGTACTTAAAAAGAAAGAGAGGATTAGGATCCCTTACGAAAATTCGGCAGCCTAACGTCGCCACTCAAAACTTCCAAAATGGATTGATGAGAGAGAATAAGGTCTCTCATCACATGAACATAAAAATTACAGTTATATTAATATAAAAGAAAATCGCAATTATAAGAAAGATGATCTTTAAAAGGAATGACATAAAAGAGTGTACTTAAAAAGAAAGAGAGGAGTAGGATCCCTTACCTCGGGTCCAACTTGACTCGATCGTTATTTAATCTCCTGAATAATAAACATGAGTTAATTTCTACTTCCTTAATAACATTTTTAAAGTTCATTATTCCTTTTATATCACTTATTACCATGTCATTAACACTATGTAATTATTTTAGTTAGTAACGGTCGTTTAAACGATCATTGGTACTTGAGTCAAAATATGCTCTTTATAATTACAAGTTGTTAATGTATCTATTATATCCATAGTTATAATCATGATGTATATATCATATATATCATATATATCCAGTACATATTCATTTTATACTATTCCATATCAATTGGAGATAAAAAACGAAAATCACCGTTCATGGAGACAGTAGGCCGTACGTACGCAGGAACACTACTTTCATTTTTTTCTTTTTCATATTAATGGAATTAAAAATAAATGATATATATATATATATTATAATTACAGTATAATATATATGTTATATAGGTCACATATGTTCATTAATTTCATTCTTTATACATTCCATGTATTGCATGTACGAGTCACATCACTTGAGGGGGCGGTAGTCCGCACTTCCTGATATGCAATTATCGCATTTACACAACATGAAAAGAATAATGTTATGGTTTAAATATAAAATATAGAAGCATAATGTAAACATAAATACCATATATATCTTATATAAAATATAGTGACATCATAATGGCCACCATTAAAGGTGTTAAAAGAATATTAAACAATCATCGTTTCGTGAGGCAGAAAATCGACAACCACAGACACAGTATGTTCTTTAACCATTAGACGAAGGTGTGTGTAAGTGTAGCTCGAATACTTCTTATAAAAACATCCTAGTATATTTATGATACTGGAGTTGTTACAAATTAAATGAATAAAATGAGTTTAGGGGGTTGGAGAAGAAAAATAAAACAAAAGGACTCAAGTGAAGACATTACCTTAAAATCGGGTAACTCCCTTTGGTTTGAGCTCAAAGGCTTCCTTGGGAAGAACTTTGCCCAAAGTGAGGATTAGAGGAGTAATAGAGGGATGTGGAGAGACATAATGGGGAGGGGTTGGCCGAGCCAAAGGCTTTGAGAGTGTGGTTAAGGAGGTAGAGGTGGGGGCCTTTTATAAGAGGAGAGGAGGGGCACTCTTGGAAAGTAAAGAGATGTTACTTTATTTGAAAGTGATTTTCGGATTCAAAAGGTCCCACATTGATATAATTCGAGGGTAAGGTGATAAGGGTTAGAAATCCACCCATCCAATAGGTTTTTGACATGTTTAGGTCATATATTTCACATTATCATTTCATTTTATTTAAATCCTTTGTTAATGAGGTAATCGCTGCATCATCATGATGTTATAAATAATTTAATAAATTTAATGTCTAAAAATTATAAAAAAATATCATGATGTAGGAAATCATTTTAGATTTCTAATTAATATTTATTGTCCAAAAGATAATTTATTTAGATAAAATTAAAAATATCTTACTTAGGTGATACATTCTTTGTCACATTTAACATTCTTTAAAAATAAAAAGATAAAAAGTCACTTTCTCACAAAAGTGATTCCATGGGGCGCCCATGTTTGGCACAAGGCATCCCATGGTAGGCCATGAGAAAACCAGTAGCCTTAGGACACATTTTTTGGTCATTTTGTATTATTATGATATTATCTTATTATCTTTAACAACCCGATTACTCATTAATCAAGATAATTAAAGATAATTAGCATCGTTACTATTCATAATGTCCAAAAAAAGTGTCCTAATTGCATAATTTGGACCTTCTAATTCCAAATATGTCATCCATTTTACCAAATTCCAAACACATAAATTAGAATAATTAATTTAAAAAAAACATCCCGTTGTCAAAACAAATAGCGAGTTTTTTTAGAAACAATATTTATGAAAAGTTTGGCACTTGTTTATACCTAATTCCAAAGTGAAATTAATACCAATGACCATAATTTAATTACATGGTAACAATATATTATATTTACACTTTAAAACAAATTAAAAAATAATATAACCATATAATTAAATAATATGAAAAAGCAGTTTTGATGTAAAATGCAGTATTTTTCACTATTCATTGAAAAATGAACATTGTCAGAAAAATACCAAAAATTAACCCAAGGTAAATTTCAATGTACCAATCATAAATAATATGTTTATTTTGAAAAATAGAGCTTATAAAATTGTAAAAAAGTGTATTTAAAAGAGGTTCGCCATTAAAAGGCGGTTAATCGACCTTTTAAAAAATATTGGAATGTTTACGCTTAAAAACTGGATTCATTTGCATTTTTAATCCCCTAAAATTTATTGAAAAAAATCAAAATATTTGACAAACATATATAATCATTTTTTAGTTAGTTATGTTCATTCCAGCCATTACAACGGCTAGGCGTTAACTACCATTTAAAATAATATTATTTTACTATTAGAGTGCAACTTAAGATTTCAAAGAAACTTGTTGTTGCATATTGGGTACGCCATTGAGCATAGAATTCCCTTTAAAGTAATATTAATATTTTATTCACAAATATGGATAAATGTGAAAATGTCATACTCTTTATTTACCTGGGGTGTTACATCCTTCCCCCTTTTGGGAATTGCGTCCTCGCAATTTTAAAATTGGGCTTGAAAACTTCATTGAAAGTCCCACATCAGAAAAGGAGTAAATTAAACTATCACTTTAAAATAATGAAAGGGAAGTAAAAAGGTAACCTGAGTTAACCCATACTAGGATTCCATGTATGAAAATATGGAGATGGAGTAAAAAACAAAGGGTCATGTTCTGATGGAGAGAGATAGTAAACATGTCTAGGAGAAAGTTAACTATAAGAAAATCACAAACTTGTGATGGGTTAAACGGTATCCGATTCTCTAGTATGAAAAGTTAAAAGACCACATTTTTGTTTTAAGTTAATTTTTATTGAGGAATTTATTTTTGATCTTAACTAAATCATAATGAAACATACTTGTCATGTATACTTTCATCTTTTACTAGATTCCTTAATCAAACCCATATTTTCTCCAAAAGATGAGTATTTAGGAAGACTTGTTCGCATTAAGAGTACTATAATCAACTTCTTGAGAATCACCTAATCCACAAAAGAGAACTATATACTTCTCATGTCTTTAGACATTAACCAAAACCAAAACCAAAAACATTATTACAAGATTAGATAATCCAGAAAAGGATAACCCTTTATAAAATGAAAATCTATTCTTAATCTCCAAAATTTGTCCAACAAAACCGAAGGTTCAACGAGGACCATTCGATAAACAATTTTTCCATAAAATTATTCAATGTAAATCAAACTAAGATTGAAACCCAAATATTTGAAGGATTTAGTCACATAGTCTTCCAAGTTAAATCGTAACATTTATCTCCAAACAACATCAGTTGCTCCTAAAGTCTCGTATTGAAAAGTAATTAACCTAATCACATATCCTCCATGATAGGTTAATAAATTTCCATAGATAACCCAAAATCAACATACTCTTAATTCATAAAATCATCTAACTAAAAGTAATCATTCAAACTAACTAGGGACTTCATGTAGTCCAGTGGTAGGTGATAAATACCAGTCGCACTTTGGTTGTGGGTTCGATTCCCGCAGCTTTGTCCGACGCGACAGGTTGTCACACGGTCTGCGTGTTGTCCTTTTTATAAAACTCCAAAAATAACCCTAACATGTTTTAACCTCAATTTTATCTCATGCCTTTCACTTCCATCGTAACATATATTAACCCATAATTACCTCAAAAGTAAGGATCATATAAACCCAAATGGTTCTTTATAACTATGTCCACAAAAGAACAGATAACTATTCCTTGAATAACATTTTCATATATTAAACATCATGGTTACACATAATATAAAAAATCTTCTAATGTAACCCCATCATCAAAAGAGACTTAATAATCTTAAGAATTTCACCATAACTCTTGAAGCCCTTATATGTTGACATCTTACTCATTAAACATTCTTCATGATCCATTAACCATTCCTTTCCAACTTATTCTGAAATACTTCTTTCTTACAAACAAAATCATGAATCATATCCTAAGATTCAAAAATAGGAAAACAATAGTCATGAAATAATCCATACCTTTGATTGGTCATTTTCAGTTTGTTTATCCTCAATCAGAATGGCATTAGGTATTGGTAAACAGACATTTGTACGATCTTGGTGATCCCATTCACGAAACTTCTTCATAGGACATGTGTTTTCATAATGACCATGCACACCACATTTAAAACATTCAATTGATCCCTCAGAAAGAACTTCATTCCCTTTCCTCGAGTCAACTGGATGATTCCTTTTTCCATGGAAGGTTCTTGCTTTATGACCTTCATTTACAAATCTATAGCATATTTCTGTCCCTTTGAAACATTTTCCTAGGTGTTTCTTTCCACATTTTTGACACATAAGTTTTTGAACACACATACCATTATTATTATTACCTGTAGTTCCGTAGGGATTTTTTTCTCGCATATATGATGCCTTAGAGAAATCACCAAGGTTTAGTTTTTCAATCATGACTCCAGATAGTTGGTTAAGGATAATCACAAGAGTTCTCATTGTAGCTCCCATATCATTAAGTTGCTTGCTCAAAAAACTGTCATAGTTTCCTTCACATCCACTGTTACTTTGGTGCCTGCTAGATCCAGCCATTTACTAAAACCAAAAAGGTCAGTGTGAGTATATCAACAAAACCATCATGTACTAATGAGGAAGATAAAAACTAAGATATACTTACTAATTCACTTTATCTAAAACTAGGACTCTTTCTGAAATCCTAACCATTATGGTAATGTCACTTATGCTTAAAGAATACCCTAACCTCTAAAGTTATCTAAACCGACCATTGATACCAACTATAAGGCCCCAACCTTACACCTTACTTAATCTTGAGTTATTACAAGATTACACATTGAGGATATTTTCAGGTTTAGAGTTTTAGAGAATTAGATCATAAAAATTTCATTACATTCCACATTTAAACAAAGTGGTTACATGAAATATAGTATTCATTTTTCCCATCAATGGAAACATATTTAAAATAAAATATGGATTCTTTCTTGATACTTCCTTGACACTATCATCATATCATGTACCCTTCCCTTGACCTGTGAAAAACATTTCAAAAACTTGGGATGAGCATAAAAAGCTCAGTAAGGGATATAAAAATATGGAAAGGAAACATGAGTACATGTATATATAAGAATGAAATCATACTTTACCCATAAAACATAAGCACTTTAACGTACCTCATAAAATCATGAATAAATCATAGAAATCATAAGACATAAAAGGTAACTTGAGGAATTCATAACATTATTACGTAGGGAGTAACCCTCTTGGTTACGTTTGGAATACCCACCACAGTATATTCCCTAAATCTCTGCGGAGAAACCTTAAAGTTTCACTCCTTTGCGTTACCCAATGCATTGGAGAGCTATATTGGGCTCACCCGCCCTTAGATTATCACAGAACCACCCGTTTCCATAACAATGCCCAAGAACCATAACATAAACGTATCACATAAAACATGCATAAAGGAAACATAAAATTTCCACATTTCAATCACAATATAACATTTTAGTATATTGAAATAATTAATCCATTCAAAAAGAAACCATTTCCAAAACCATTTAAAACATTCAATAAAGAGATTTTTGAATCAAAGTGTCCCATACCACCTAGAAGCTTTTAACATTTTAAACCATTAATATCCATATAAATAAATCCTTAAAACCATTTTGAAAAAATGGATATTAATGGGAACCATTTATAAGAATAAAGCATTAAAACATTTAAAACGATATTTTATTTAAAGTGTTTTTAACAAAATGAGAGCACAATAATTGAGGAATAACATTTAATCAGAACTTTATAATATCATGAGAATAAAGGAATTCAGGATATAATATTAAAAGGACATTATATACACCATATAAGAGTGAATTGGTGCATAACAACAGTGAAGTCTCAATAGAAATGTAAAATGAGATGAAATCCCATGTAAAGAAGGTACCCTTAAATTAAGGATAAATCAATCTCATAATTATGTGTGAAAAATATAAATACACCCAATATAAGTGGATATTAAGTGTTAAACACTCAAAGTTCATTCACACATATTCAAATGAGGACATATTCAATAACTACATTTTGAACCCAAAGAAATCGAAATTGGGTTAAAAAGTTCCCTTGGTAAAATTCGACAGCCTAACGGCATCACTTCAAAATTCAGAAAATTAGTTGATGAGAGATAAAAAGGGTATCTCATCACTTGGACATAAAATTTAAATCAATAAGGATATAGAAGAACATATTACAACATAATAGTATGTGAATTAAAAGACATAACAAAAGAAGTCTTTTAAAAAGAGGAGGGTGAAAGGTTCCCTTACCGACATGGGTATCTTTCGAAACATACGCCCCGTGAAAGAAGGAAAATAAAACATTTATGTAAATACTCATAAACGAAAGTATATTACACAAAGAGTAGAATAATTTATAGTAAATAAAACACTCAAAGGAAATTGTGGCAAATTTAGCATAAATCTCATGGGAATAAAAGTGAGATGAAAAATCCCTTACGAAAACTCGGCAGCCTAACGACGCCACTTAAAACATCCAAAAATGGATTGATGAGATCAAATAGGGTATCTAATAATATTAAAATAAAATTTAAATCAATAGGAATATAAAAGAACATCCCCCATCATAACAAAGTGGAGCTTAAAAAAAGTGACATAAAGGAGACTACTTAAAAAGAAAGAGAGGAGTAGGATCCCTTACGAAAATTCGGCAGCCTAACGGCACCACTCAAAACTTCCAAAATGGATTGATGAGAGGGAATAGGGTCTCTCAAAACATTAGCATAAAAATTAAAGTAATATTAATATAAAAGAACATCCCAATAACTAGAAAGATGAGCTTTAAAAGGAATGATATAAAAGAGTGTACTTAAAAAGAAAGAGAGGAGTATGATCCCTTACCTCGGGTCCGACTTGACTCTATCGTTCTTTAATCTCCTGAATAATAAACATGAGTTAATTTCTACTTCCTTAAGAGCCTTTTTCAAGTTCATTATTCCTTTTATATCACTTATTACCATGTCATGAACACTATGTAATTATTTTAGTTAATAACGGTCGTTTAAATGATCATTGGTACTTGAGTCAAAATATGCTCTTTATAATTACAAGTTGTTAATGTATCTATTATATCCAGAGTTATAATCATGATTAATATATCATATATATCATATATATCCTGTAAATATTAATTTTATACTATTCCATATCATTTGGATATAAAAACCGAAAAGCACCGTTCATGGAGACAGTAGGCCGTACGTACGCATGAACACTACTTTCATTTTTTTCTTTTTCATATTAATGGAATTAAAAATAAATGATATATATATATATATTATAATTCCAATATAATATATATGTTATATAGGTCACATATGTTCATTAATTTCATTCTTTAAACATTCCATGTATTGCATGTACGAGTCAAATCACATGAGGGGGCGGTAGTCCGCACTTCTTCATAGGAAATTATCGCATTTACACAACAAGAAAAGAATAATGTTATGGTTTAAATATAAAATAGAGTAGAATAAAGTAAACATAAATACCATATATATCTTATATAAAATACAATGACATCATAATGGCCACCTTAAAAGGTGTTAAAAGAATATTGAACAATCATCGTTTCGTGAGGCAGAAAATCGCCAACCACAGAAATAGTATGTTCTTTAACCATTAGACGAAGGTGTGTGTAATTGTAGCTAGAATAATTCTTATAAAAACATCCTAGTATATTGAATATACTGTATTTATTACAAATGAAATGAATATAAAGAGTTCAGGGGGTTGGAGAAGCAAAATAAAACAAAAGGACTCAAGTGAAGACATTACCTTAAAATCGGGTAACTCCATTTGGTTTGAGCTAAAAGGCTTCCTTGGGAAGACTTCTGCCCAAAGTGAGGCTTCAAAGAGTAATAGATGGATGTGGAGAGACAAAATGGGTAGGGGTTGGCCGAGCCAAAGTCTTTGAGAGTGTGGGTAAGGAGGTAGAGGTGGGGGCCTTTTATAAGAGGAGAGGAGGAGCACTCTTGGAAAGAAAAGAAATGTTACTTTATTTGAAAATGATTTTAAGATTCAAAAGGTCCCACATTGATATAATTCGAGGGTAAGGTGATAAGGGTTCTAAATCCACCCATCCAATAGGTTATGGACATGTGTAGGTCATAGATTTCACATTATCATTTCATTTTATTTAAATCCTTTATTAATGAGGTAATCGCTGCATCATCATGATGTCATAAATAATTTAATAAATTTAATGTCTAAAAATTATAAAAAAAGATATCATGATGTAGGAAATTGTTTTAGATTTCTAGTGAATATTTATATTCCGAAAGATCATTTATGTGGACAAAATTAAAAATATTTTACTTAGGTGATACATTCTTTGACAGATTTAACATTCTTCAAAAATAAAAAGATAAAAAGTAACTTTCCCACAAAAGTGATTCCATGGGGCCCCCAAGTTTGGCACAAGGCATCCCATAATCGGCCATGTGACAACCTGTAGCCTTAGGACACATTTTGTGGTCATTTTGTGTTATTATGATATTATCATATTATCTTTAACTACCTGATTAATCATTAATCAAGATAATTAAAGATAATTACCGTCGTTACTATTCACAATGTCCAAAAAAAAAAGAGTCTTAATTGCATAATTTGGACCTTATGATTCCAAATATGTCATCAATTTTACCAAATTACAAACACATAAATTGCAATAATTAATTTAAAAAAAAACTTCCCGTTGTCAAAACAAATAGCGTGTTTTTTTAGAAACAATATTTATGAAAAGTTTGGCACTTGTTTATGCCTAATTCCAAAGTGAAATTAATCCCAATGACCATCATTGAATTACATGGTAAATATATATTCTAATTACACTTTAAAACAAATTAAAAAGATAATATAACCATATAATTAAATTATATGAAAAAGCAGTTTTGATGTAAAATGCAGTATTTTTCACTATTCATTGAAAAATGAACATTGTCAGAAAAATACCAAAAATTAACCCAAGGTAAATTTCAATGTCCCAATCATAAATAATATGTTTATTTTGAAAAATAGAGCTTATAAAATTGTCAAAAAGTGGATTTGAAAGAGGTTCTCCATTAAAAGGTGGTTAATCGACCTTTTAAAGAATATTGGAATGTTTATGCTTAAGAACTGGATTCATTTGCTTTTTTAATCCCCTAAAATTTATAGAAAAAAATAAAAATATTTGACAAACATATATAATCATTTTTTAGTTAGTTCTGTTCATTCCTGCCATTACAACGGATAGTCATTAACTACCATTTAAAATAATATTTTTTTTACTATTAGAGTGCAACTTAAGATTTCAAAGAAACTTGTTGTTGCATATTGGGTACGCCATTGAGCATAGCATTCCCTTTAAAGTACTATTAATATTTTATTCACAAATATGGATAGATGTGAAAATTTCATACTATTTATTTACCTAGGGTGTTACACTATTTGTTAATCCAACATCACTCATGATACACCAAACATATCCTTACTCACCACATGAATATGTTGTCATGGTTTTCATCAATTCATCATATTACATAACTCATGACATGAATTGATAATAATCTGAAAGTGTAAGGATCATTAAATGCATCCAAAAATAGGAACATCCAATGAAATATTTGAATATATATTTCCTACTAGCGGGTCATGTTCCCACAAACTCTTCACATAGATATTATCAAGGACAATATTTATGAGAAGAAGTATAAATGTCTTATAATCTACCTATACATGAGGGCCGACATCATCTATGTTCCATCATATGATATAATTGAACTATAAAACAAGAATTAATGAATAATATCACACAACTTATAGATTCTCATCATAGTAAGGAATTTCTATGAGATTTCAGTGAGATAGGTTCCCTTAGAAACTTATCACATATAATTTCATAGAAATGAATAATAATTATATGACCCAAACTTTATTAATATTTACTATCATTTATATAAGATATATTAGATAACATTTAAGTTAGTTATATTGATCAAAATCCAGTAGGATGATGTGTTATAATTTTGAGGAAGATTCTTGTGAGTTTGTTGGGGATCAGTTCTTACTCCATTGAGGTATGGGTCATCTAAAGACTTATTTTTTTTCTATTGGAATAATAATAATTATTTTCTTTTTATTATTTCATAAAATGATAATTTCAAATTCATTATGATATGTTATTTCTTTGGACCATCTTGAGTTTTATTATTTTATTTGAAAGTAGAATATCATGGGGAATTTTATTTAATATGGATGAATTATATAAATAGTGAACAAAGTTTGAGAAAATTTTACGGGAAAAATATGGCCAGATGTGTTTTATGATTTTTCATGTTATTTTCCATATATTTATTATCATTAACTAATATTCACTACTATGATTTTTTATTTCCCATTATTATTGAATAACTTTGTAACTTTTATAAATGGATAATTACATGAATATGGTAATAAATACTGGATTACTAAAACCTAAAATAAAAGGATCTATAATTTTTATGCTTTTTAATGCATTTACTACTATTTAATATTGATGTAGTTAGGGTAATCATGGTTATTTTTGTTCACTATGGTTGGAAATGAAGTTCCCAGTTAGGATCCAAGTACCCCTGAGAGGGGGAGGGGGTGAATCAGTGATATCTATTTATTTTTATGTTTCCTTCTTTTTGAAACAACCTTCACCTCCTGTTAAAGAGTTTATTCTCTGCTGAACACACACAATCACAGGAACATAAGATTTACAAGGTTCACTACTCAACAAGAGTAGCTACATCCTTTGTATGGTATGAAAATAATCCAGTACCACACAATCCAATAGAAAATAATCCTTTGATGTAGAATACAATGAGTAGGATATACCCTTACACTCATATAGCACTTAGAAAACAATCCACAAGCATGTGTGCACCCTCTTAGAAAAAATAGAGAATTACAATATTTCAGTGCTTCATTACAATTGAACAGTGGAATTCTTTGAAGTACAAATCTTCACTTTCCTACCAAGAAGCTGGTAAGAACCTCCTGGAGAATACAGCTTGCGCACCACTTACCGGTTGCATGCATCCCTACTTGCGCACCTACTCAATAATTGCACACTACCTACTTGCACGACTCCCTTCTTGCACACCTCTGGAAAGTTGGGCGGCAAGACTTGTGCGACAACACTTGCGCGACAACACTTGTGAGACAAAACTTGTGCGGAAACACTTTCACGACAACACTTTCGCGGCAACACTTGCGCGACAACACTTGTGCGGCAACACTTGCGCGGAAACACTTGGGCGGCAACACTTATGTGACAACACTTGCGCGGCCATGCAATCTCTACTACTTGTGCACTCAGAGCTCAAATTTTCTCTTAAGTGTTGAGAATTGAAAAATGAGGAGTCAAGTCATCTATTTATAAGAATTTTGGTGATTTTCATGTCACATAGACTAGCGCGCCAATACTTGCACTCCACTCCATCACTTGTGTGCCGCTCCATCACATGCGCACCCTTCCATAACTAGCGCACCACTTTCTTTACTTTGTCATTTTTGATATGATGACCTTGGAATATCACTTGCACGCAACATACACTTGCATGCCACTTATACTTGCACTCCATACTTGCACGCCACTAATACTTGCATGCAACTTTTTGACTTACGCGCCAATCTATAACTTGTTCACCATCTTATTTACTTTTTTAAACTTTGATGTGAGGATCCTGAATTATGAATTGTGCTCCACATATACTTGCGCTCCAATACTTTTGTGCCAACCCTTGTGCACCAATTTTGACTTGCGTGCCACTCTTGAGTTGCGCGCCACTTTCTTTCCTTTTCCAAAACACTTCTTTACTCACATTATCCTTTATAAGGATTGCATCACAAGTTCTCCAAACATATGATATATTTTAAATACAAATCATCAAAGCATTGTCATAGTTTACAAGTCCTTTACAAAGTGAGTTGATTTATCTTCTTTGACAATAAAAGACAACACTCTGTAACAACAAACATTTCTTACTTCCTTATCCATCCAACTTGGTCCCAGAAATCTCCCCCTTTAGATTTTGTTGTCAACAAAGATTCATAAATCACTGAACTTTGTAACCATAATCAATGGATTACTTATAAAAAATTATAAGCCTACGTGAGCTAACTCATTGTAGGAAACAAGAATTATTAACATCCAAAACCATGTTGTCCAAAAGCTGTGACTATGAAAACGAATGATCGTATCTTCACAGCCTTTTTCATATCATCTTTCAATCTTTTACTTCAGCATTCACCACTTCTTCAAATTTTCTAAAAAACAAAATTGTTTTCTACAACCACTCCAACATATAGTTAGAATAGTTCACACACATACATACTAGATTCACATCTTACCCACAACTCTCCCTTTATGCATGCATCTATAAGGATAGATTTATGAAAAAATTATCCCACTTGACTACACTATCCAATGGAAAGATGAGAGTGGGGAAAAAACACATACCTTAACCTTTATGAGAAGGAGGTTGTACACCCATGTTCAACCTCAATTATTCACATGGTTCCTCCAGTAACGGTTTTGGGAATATATCATCAACTTGTTCAGATGTAAGAACATACTCAAGCCTTAATTCATTCTTCTCCACCTACTATTTGATGAAGTGGTACATTATATCAATGTGTTTTGAAAAATAATGTTGTAGTGGATTTCTTGTGAGATTTATTTCACTCTGATTATCACAACCCAAGAGTAATGGTATCTTTACTTCAACAAGTAGATCTTCCAGCTAAGTCTTCATCCACATTAGTTGAGATGCAGCTTGAGTAATAGCAACATACTCAGATTCAGTTGTGCTAAGAGTTAATGAATTCTGTTTCTTTATATGCCAACTAACATAACTTTTCCCCAGAAATTAAACTCCACCAGATGTGGATCTTCGATCAACAACATTTCCTTCCCAATCTACATCAGAATACCTGAATATATCAATATTTCTTGAGCCATCATACCTGATTATAAAATTTGTTGCGCCTTTGATATATCTGAGAATTCTTTTTCCCGTAATCAAATGTGATTCTTTAGGAGCACTCTTAAATCTTCCACATAATGTGACAACATAGATGATGTCAGGTCTTGAGGCAGTCAAATACAACAGACTTCCAATCAGCTTTCAAAACTCTTTCTGATCAACTTCCTTGCCTTCTCCATCTTTAGAAAACTTGGTTCCCACTGAAATTGGTGTAGAAACTGGTTTCAAATTTTCTATGCCAAATTTCTTCAGAAGTTCCTTAGCATAGTTTTCTTAAGCCAGAAAAATGTGATTCTTATTCTATGAAATTTTTTGCCCAAGAAAGTACTTCATTTATCCCAACATGGATATCTGAAATAACTTCTTCTTCTCCTCAGCAAATTTTTCACATGATCTTTCATCATTTCTGGCAAATATAATATCATTGACATAAACAATAATGGTCAGTGGAAACTCCTGACATTCCTTGATGTAGAGATTGATTCCAACTCTCCCTTTCTTAAAGTTCATCTTCTTTAATAAAGTATCTAATTTAGAATATCATGATCTCGGAGCCTGTTTTATCCCACACAAAGCCTTCTTCAATCTGCACACATAACATTAATTTTTTCCAATAAAAATCCACATGGTTGATCAATATAAACTTCCTCGTCAAGGTCACCATTTAAGAATGTAGATTTTACATCCATTTGAAATATTTTGTAACCCTGTTGTTCAGTAATATCAAGAATGATTCTGATTGTTTCTAATCTTACCACTAGAGTAAAGGTTTCATCAAAATCAATGACTTCAATTTGTGAATACCCTTTTCAAACCAATCTTTATTTGTTTCTTATTACTTAAACTTCTTCATTCAGTTTGTTCTTGAAAACCCACTTTGTACCAATAATGTTATTGTTGTCCAACTTATGTACAAGTTCCCAAGTATCATTCTTTTCTATCAGATCAAGCTCTTCATTCACTACATGAACCCATTCAGGGTGCTCAAATGCTTCATTTACATCATTCGGTTCAACTTTCGAATAATGTTATGTATGTGATATAGCATTTGTTGTTCTTCTTGTTTGAAAACTATGATTCTTATCTCTATTAATGTTCTAAGCCTCCACTTGCTTCATCAACCTAGGATGAGTTGTTTGAACTCCATCTTCATTACTTGAGATTTCTGAGGAGGATTCGTCTTCTTGAGTAGGATTCACACTGTTTGCAACATCATCAGAATTGTTAACAAAATTTTATCTATCCTGCTCAACTTCCACATAAATATATTATTTATTTTCTTTCTCAACATTTTCAATAACTTTTACATCTGAAGAATCAATAATTCTTCCTATTTATTTATTGAGAAATCTATATCCTCTTCCTTCTGGAGCATAGCCAAGCAAAATTCCATCATCTCCTCTTTTTTCAAACATTCCAAGTTTTCAACCTTTCTTATTTATAATGAAAGGACTCCCAAAAACTCTTAATTGTTTTAGACTTGGAGTTTTTTCATAGAACATTTCATAAGGATTCATATCCGATTTTGGTCTAAAGAAAAATTGGTTCTGAATATACACAGCAGTGTTCATGTCTTGCCTCCAATAATAATGAGAAAGACTATGCTCAATCAACATATTTATCTCCATTTCCACCAAACTTCAATTCTTCCTTTTAACAACCCCATTTTGTTGAGGTGTGTATGGTGAACTGAACTCATGTATAATTCCATCCTTCTCAAGATAAAATTAAAAAATTTTATTCTTATACTCACCACCACTATCAGTTCTCAACTTCTTCATAGAATAATCACATTCCTTTCCTTCATTCCTCCTGAAACTCGTAAACATTTTCAGAGCATCTGACTTATGTCTCATGTATATAACACAAGTAATGCATGTAAAGTCATCAATGAAAGTAATGAAGTTCTTATCTCTATTTATTCTTTTCTTTCTCATTGGTCCTCATACATCAGAATGTATAAGTTCCAATGGTTGTTTTGAATGAATTTCAACTCTCTTATGAAAAGAGTTTGTAATCTTTCGCTTTTCACAAATAGTTCAGCACCAATCTATTCTTCTAGATAAATCAGGAATATCTCAGACACTGTCACACATTGATAACTTGCACATATTTCTCTGAAACATATGTCCCAGCCTTTTATGCCTTAACTGATTTTCATCCACTACACTAATGTAATAAGGGTTCTGCACTTCACCAACTTGGAACAAGTTCCCTTTAGTATATTGGCCCTTTGTAACTATATTTCCATCATTTTCTCTTTTCACAACAAATCTATCTTTACTGAAGATAACCTTCATTCCCTCATCACAGAGTTGTGACACACTAAGAAGGTTATCTTTCAACCCATCAACATATAGTGTTTTTATGGATTTCATATTTTCTTTTCCAATCATGGCTGATCCAACACATTTGATCCTTCGAGATTCATCATTTCCAAATTTCACTGTTCCTTATTTGAAGTATTTCACATTATTCAGCAGCTTTAAGTCTTCTATAAAATGAGAGGAAAATCCACTATAAAAAATCCATGGACATTCCCCTTTTGTAGCTTTCAAAGTAGTTTCAATAACAAGTGCTTTTTGTTCTTCCTTTTCCTTCACCTCCTGTTGTGATTCCTCCATCTTCGTAGCCAAGTCAATGTGTTTTGGCCAGAAAACCATGCACTCTTTCTTTTAAAACTTATCATACCTATCCCTTTTTTCTTTTATGAAATCTGGATTTTGAAAATTATTACGAATCTTTTGTTTTGGAAAGATTTCCAGGTCGATCACATCTTTCACAAATAGTTTTCAGTGGTTGGAACCTGTTCTCAACTTTCACACCAGTCTTCTCAGATATCTATTGAAATTTATTTGGAGACTTTTTATTTTGAAAGGGTCGACTCCTCCTCAATAATTGTCTTTCAAAACATGTGGAATAGTTGTAATGTTGTTGGTTGAACCAACACATATTTTCATGTTTCTGAATCCACCACAATACCAGCAGTACCCATAGAAAGAATATTTTCCTCTGAAACTTCTATGCTGAACAGAGTTGTGAACATACTTCTCAATGAACTTCTTAATAAAACTCTACTGATCATGAACCTTTATGTTTAAATTTGTAACTCTCTTCTTTGGCTCAGATTTATCAGTACCAGTGGTATTAGAAGACTTATTTGACTCAACATTTTTATGCACTTCTCATTTTTCAGTGTTGATGACTTTGGCCTAATACATTATCTTTCCAGTATTGTTGTTATCAGAACTTGTTCCATCGTTCCTTTAAACCTTTGAAGATTACTTTTGTAGATCATCATATGGTACATTCTTACTTGAACATTCACCAACATCTGAGATAGATTGTTTGAAACTAACATTCATTTCTTTAGCATGATAATGTTTTTGCTGGACAAGTTCCAGCTCTTCTTCTTTTTCTTTCATGTTTTCTTCAAGATGATCATTTCGATGCATTGCATTCTCAATATAATTATTCAGATCATCAATCTCCATTTCCATATTGATTTTCTCATCATGATAAACTTCTTCACTGTTTAATGTGGAATTTTCTTTTTTCAACTTCTTGTTTTCCTTCTCAAGCATTTTGATCTTTCTCAAACATTCCTTCAGCTCTTCTTTTAGATACTATTCATGTTGAGTTTCTTCTTCTTCAATACTACAGCTCTCATAATCATCATTATTCACTATTTCAAAAAAGTAACTCTCTCTAGCTTTCTCAGCAACAGATTTTTCAGATCCAGTCTCACTATCATCATCTTCTTCACTTTTTGAAAACAAGCTTATTCATTTTGATTTGAAGAACTTTTTATCTTTACCTCTTCTTGAATATTTATCTTTTCCACCCTGTTTCTTCCATAACCTTCTTGGTCTTCTGTCTTCTACATCACACTCTTCATATTTACCTTTTTTAGGACAATTATCCACAAAGTGGCCAGCAACTCCACATTCAAAACATTTCAATTTGAGTTTCCCTTTGTATTTCCATATTCCACTTTTCACATTTTTAGAAAACAAGGAATGTATTTCATCAAAATTTTGATATACCTTGTTTTGAGAGTCTGATTCAACAGATTTATCTTCAATAAGAATTTTATTTGACTTCTCTTTATTTACAACTTCGAAATACATTTCTCTATCGACTTTTGATTTGCTCTTCATAGCCTTCTCCCTTCTAATTTAATAAGTTATGAGAGTGCTATGAAAATAATCTGGAGATACTCTTTCAGGATCTTTTTCCTCCAGTGATGAAACTAGAGCATCAAATTTTTCAGGATGAATTATTAAAATCTTTTTAACAACTGCAGAATCTTCTAACATTTCACCAAGACATCCGATTGTACTGACAATATTATTTATCCTGGTAAAGAAACCCGCAACAGATTTAGATTATCCCATTTTCAAGTCTTTATACTTCAGTCTCCAGATTTGTAGTTTAGCCTTCTTCACTTTTGTATTTCCTTCATTGATGTTCTTCATTTGGTCACAAATTCCTTTGGCTATAGAAATACCTTTCACTCCTAAAAATTAACACTTAGAATTAGATGAGAGTAACACATTTTTAGCACTTCTATCATTCTCAAGATTCTTCTTATCGGCCAGAGTAAGAGGAACCTTGTCATCAATAGCAGGAAATCCATATGTTGTAGTTTTAAGAACATCATATCCAAGAGACATAAGATAAGGAATCATTCTATCCTTCTAGATGTGATAGTTCTTTCCATCAAAAATCGGAATCCCCTTACTGTTCACACAATTTAGATTCTCCATCACAACTTCTCTTCAACCACATCAGCAAAGAATAAAGTAAGAGAACCTGTTGCACTGATACCAATTGAAGTTCCCAATCATGATCCAAGTATCACTAAGAGGGGGAGGGGGTGAATCAGTTATATCTATTTCTTTTTATGTTTCCTTCTATTTGAAACAACCTTCACCTCCTGTTAAAGAGTTTCTTCCCTACTGAAGACACACAATCACAAGAACACAAGATTTGTAACACCCGAGATTTTTATGAGTAATATTTTGTTTTTATGTTATATATATATCATCAAAGGAATCTTTCACTACACACTAGCTTGACTTACTTTACACGCAATCGCGAACTTCCTCGATAGCTTGCATTGTACGCAATACCGAGTTTCACTAAACAACGATATGCTATTAAAATATTATTAGAACTAGCTGTTATGAATAGTAAAAACCACTTTTTGAAATTTTATAAATTTTATTTTTCAAAATGGACTTCATTTTTGGATTCAGAATACCAAAATAAGCCTAGGGTGAAATTTTGGTATTTTTTCTGAAAACTTTCAATTTTTGATGAATAGTGAAACCACTAAGTAGTAGGTTAAAAACTGAATTTTGCATAAAACTTAATTTTACCGCTTCTGTGAATGAAATTTCGAAAATCCGACAGACATGGTTGATATCAGTAAGTAAAATGTGGTTCAATGAGATAAAAATAATTTTTTTGGTGAATAGTAACTTTTTACTTTTTTTTACCGCGGTTAATAGTAAATAGGGTAACTAAGGGTAAATATGATATTACTATTACCCTAACACATGTCCTAATTCTATTGGATAAGTGTAATTCGACCAAAAACAACCTTATGAATATAATATGACCATTTAGGTCCACTTGGATTAGATTATGACATATAATATTATTTTTTTAATGAATAGTTAAAATAGTTAAAATCAATGTTTAATAACTAAAACATTTTTAATATGGGGTTATGCATAAGATAAATTCGACTATAAATATTCATTAGAAATATAAAAAATTTTCATACATAATGATATTTTATTTATAATTTTTAGACTTTAAATAAATTAATTTATTTATGACACAATGATGATGCAGTAATTACCCTTTTAAGGAAATGTTAACATAATTGATGTTATAAATGCCCAAATAAATGTAATTTGAGATTTTTTATGAATTAAAATAATTTAATAGGTTACTATGATATAGAAATGTTGATTTAATCAACTTGGTGCGAACATATTATTCTGTTATGACTTTCACAAAATTCATATATCAAATAGTTACCAAATTGACACAAAATAGTTTTTAAATAAAATAAAATATTATTAATTGTTATTTTATTCCTAAAAATATAAGTTTCGGCCAAATGACTTATATAAGGATATATATATTAATAATAAACAACTTGGGGTTCGTTTGGCATGTTATAGTAAGTGTATTAACCATATAGTGTAAGAAAACAAAAAGACACGGTAAAAGTTAAATTATTTATCTTAGAGTTAAATCTAATTGATAAGGTTAAAATAATAACCTAAACTTATCTAAATCCTATTGGTTGATAGGATTTAGAACCATCCCCACTTTAACTTCGAAATAAGACCCTTTGGAACCATTATAAACCGATTTTGACTTTAATATAAAATAATATTTTGAGATATTCCTAAGGTGCCCCTCTCCTCCCTTATAAAAGGTCACCTCCTCCCCCTACTCCTCACACCAATTTGAGCACCCAAGCTCGGAAAAACCCTACCAAAATCCCTTCTCCACTTCCCTAGAATAATCCTAGAGGTCCTGGTCTTCTTCAAAGACCAATCGTAGTTCCCTAAGTGGAGGATTCAAAGAGGCGTTTCAAAGAAGAGGTAATATCCATTACCGATCTTTTCAATTTCTTTCTTCTTCAACTTATTCTTCTTTAGTTGTTTCATGATAAATTAATAACATCAGTATTAATTACATACTGATATGTTATTATAAATATGAAACAACCCTAATTCACCTTCTATCCATCCTACAGAAAAATGAAATCATCGCGCGTGCGTACGTACGGAATACCGTCTCCACGCCATGGTGTAATCTATTTTCCACCATTACCTTACAAGGATGGGTATAATGGTGTAATGAGTAACTATATATGATTATTATAAAGTGATATTGATATTGAAATAGTATAAATACACTTAAATACAATTCCACGATCATGGGAATAATATCATCGCTCGTGCGTACGTACGGAATACCGTCTCCACGATGTGATGCGACTCGTTCTACATGATCATCCTTACATAGTAATTATATAAATGAATTGAATGAATAAATATGATATATGTTACACTAATACCATTCTGGCTATAAGGTATCTATAACCATAAAAGAAGAACATAAGGACAAAAGGCAATAAAGACCCGAGTAACAAGTAACAATGAAATATTACTAATAAGAAGCTAAGAATATGACCATATATGATATCATATCAATATGTATGATTCTGGAATAAGTCAATAACATTATTTAAACCATTATACAAGAGCTTCGGACACGTACAAAGCAAATCAGACCTAAGGTAAGGGAAATATCACAATCTCATTTTTATTCGAGATTGTTTATACTTTGAATTTACTGGGGTGTATTTTATCATCCACATCCATGTTACCTCAATATATAATGTTATTTCCATCCACCTGCAATTGTTTAAATCAAAATTTACTCTTCGGTGAGTTTTTTTGTAAAAGATATGAAAGGAATCTTTTGTCGTTTTTTTTGTATGAGGTACTTTTTGACTTTTCCGACAAAATTACGAGAAGAATGTTTTGTTAAGTTATACGGAATGAATGGATTTTTAAAACATTATTTCCAAGAAGCTTCCTTTACAAGTTTTAAAGTTTACTTTTAATCAACTTCATTTAGTTTAGTATTTTATGACATGTTAAGAAAGGAAAAATATTTTTGAAGAAGAAATGATATTTTCCTCAAGAATGGAGTTCAAGTGTTTTATCAAAATTATTTTCCATCTAAGATAATAAAGGGTTCTGTTTTTATCCCTATTATTAAATTGATTTGATTATTTTGTGATGGAATTATTTTTATGAATTCCTTTATCTTATATGAATTGTTTTATGATGTCATGATGTTTAAGATTCCCATTTGTATTACATGGGTTATGCAATGATGTATGATTTATGATTTTGTGGCACACATAAGAATGGTATCATTATGAGATGGGTGGGACCTATATCTCCCTCCAATGCATTGGGTAAAGATTTTATATCTCATGAGATAGACATGGCTGGAATGGTAGGTTATACCGGTTTAGTGAAACAGGACTGAAACGAGGGTGACTCGGTTAAGAAAGGGACTTTTTCCACTAAGATAGTCTTTGCAATGAGTTTTGACTAACAAGAAATGATTCTCTATGATTATGTGTGCATTCCACAAAGTGTCATGTTTATGTTATGATTATTGTGATTACATTTCACTGCCATGATTTATCCCATGTTATGAAATTATGATTTCTTTTGCATGTTAAGATTTCCAAAAGTTACATGCTTATGTATATGATGAGATTGATATTTATTTTTTTACCCTTACTGAGGATTTGAGCGCACCCTTTTGTATGTTTTCTTTCCCCAGGTCAGGAAGAAGGTTATTAAGTAAGATATTCCAAAAGGGACTATAGATATGATGAAATAAATGGGAGACAGTGTAGATGCTTTATGAACCAGTTGTTTATGTTTCCCAGTTTCTAAAGACACTATACCTATACGGTCCTTTCGTGGTTTTGTTATATGTTGTAATAAGTATGCTTCAATTTTGAATTATTGACAATTTATGTAAAGTATGGGTCGTTATAGTTGGTATCAGAGGAAAGGTATAGTCAACCTTTAGAAACTAGGATGTCAAAGCCTTAGTAAGAACCCTAAGGACAAGTCTAAGCATAGAACACAATATTAGTGTTTTATAAATGGCCATGAATAACCTAGGATAAGACCTTAAGCGTGAAAATTTTATTCTTGAATTATGTGGTTTTCCTATTATAATTAGTGTTGCTCACACTATTCTTCTTGGTTTTAGTCAATGGCTGGAACCCGAAGGAACCGTGTTAATACGGAATGCGATGGGCAATGCAATGATTGTCCCCCTGAGCAACCAAACGATATGGGAGATGGAATGAAAAATCTTGTAGCCATGCTCACACAACTTTCTCAAGCTATGAATCATGCAAGACTTCCAAACGAGCAAAGGAAGGAGCAACATTCTGTTGAATCCTTCATGAGGCAGCGTCCACCTTCTTTCAGCGGGTCTACTGATCCATTAGTTGCTGAACAATGGATTAGTACTACTGAAAAGATATTTTCAGTTCTTCAATGTTCTGAACATGATAAAGTCATCCTAGCAGTGTATCGTTTGGAAGGAGATGCTGATCAATGGTGGAATCTTATTAAGAATACGAGGCAAAGGGATGAAATTGAGTCCATGGAATGGGACGAGTTCAAGAACTTATTTTTCAATAAGTACTTCCCTCGTATTCTCCGAAAAAAGATGGAGAAAGAGTTTCTTGAACTGAAGCAAAGGGATGATGAATATGTTGGTACCTATGAAGAAAATTTTACAAGACTTGCAAGGTATGCTTCTAGTATTATTATCCAACCTAAGAGTAAGATCGATCGATTCTTTAGTGGCTTAAAACCAAGTCTTCGAAGGGTGTTATCCATAAGGGACTTCAATAGCTACGAGGAAATCGTTCGATGTGCTCTCAAAGTCGAGATGGAGATTGGAGTAACCCATCATTCATATGGGTTTGATAAGAAGAGGAAAATGGAATTCAAAGGAAAATCTAGAGAGCACACTGAAAAGAAGATGAGCCTTCCCTTATGCTCAAAGTGTGGAAAGAAACATGGAGGGAGTTGTCTTAAAGGGACAAGTATATGTTTCAAATGTGGAAAGGAAGGTCATCGGGCATTTGAATGCCGCGATAATGGGAAGAAGATGTCTAATGATGCAAAAAAGGAAGGGATACACAGAATGAACCTACTACACTTCAATGTTTCAAGTGCAAGGAGATTGGTCATTATGCCAATCAATGCCCAAATCCAAGGGTTGATGATGATGGTCGACATCAACAAAATCATAAGGCTAAAGACAAAGGAAAGTCCCATGAAATTTCTATCAGCGATGTGGAGTACGATAAAGAAGTGGTGAAAGGTACACTTACCATCCACTCTAAAGTAGAAAATGTTTTATTTGATTCTGGATCCACCCACTCTTTTATTTCTGAAGAATTTTCTAAGGGTATCACTATATTACCTCAACAATTAGATGTTGAGTTAGCTGTGACAACACCTAATGGCACATCAATCGCATCAAAAGTTTATAATTCTTCTCCAATTGATTTTTGTGGGAAAGTGCTTCCTGCAAATCTTGTGATCCTTCCTTTAGTGGAATTCGATGTGATTCTTGGTATGGATTGGCTTTCTTTATATGGAGCTCATATCAATTGTCAAAGAAGGGAAGTCACATTTCATATTCCAGATCAATCTATGATCGTCTATCAATGCAAGGATGAACATAACCTTCCAGTGGAAATTTCTTCCATATTATGGGTATTGATTCCACTAAATGAAGGTTATTTATCTCAAATGGTTGGTGAGAAACTCACGATTAAGAATATTCCCATCGTACGAGAGTTTGATGATGTCTTTCCGGAGGAATTACCGGGTCTTCCACCAAATCGTGATGTTGAGTTTTCAACAGAACTCGTACTGGGTGCTTTGCCTATTTCAAAGACACCTTATAGAATGACCCCAATTGAGTTGCAGGAATTGAAGAAGCAACTCCAAGAGAATCTTGATAAGGGATTCATACACCCTAGTGCGTCACCTTGGGGAGCACCTGTTCTATTTGTTAAGAAGAAAGATGGATCAATGAGACTCTCCATTGATTATCGAGAACATAACAAGATCACTATCAAGAACAAATATCCTCTCCCACGCATTGATGACTTATTTGACCAACTACGCGGAGCTCAATACTTTTCCAAGATTGATCTTCGTTTAGGGTATCATCAATTAAGGGTCAAAAGGGAGGATATACCTAAGACGACTTTCTATACAAGGTATGGACACTATGAATTTATAGTGATGCCATTTGGTCTTACTAATGCCCCTGCTATCTTCATGGATCTGATGAATAGAGTCTTTAGAGACTATCTTGATCAATTTGTGGTAGTATTTATAGATGATATTCTGGTATATTCAAAGAGAAAGGAATAGCATGAAGATCACTTGAAAATTATATTGAAGACCCTGAGAAAGGAGAAGCTTTATGCCAAATTTACCAAGTGTGAATTTTGGCTTCAAAAAGTTGCATTTTTGGGTCACATAATCTCAAAAGAGGGGATATCTATGGATCCAGCAAAAACAGAGGTTATTGAAAGATGGTCGAGACCAACAACAGTAACTGAGATCCGAAGTTTTCTTGGTTTGGCTGGATATTATCGACGATTTGTAAATGATTTTTCACGATTATCTAACCCACTCACCAAGTTGACTCGAAAAGGAGTTAAGTTTGTTTGGACAGAGGAATGTGAAGAGAATTTCAAGGAGTTGGAAAGAAGGTTATCCAGTGCACCTGTGCTCACACTGCCTTGTAGTGGAGAAAGGTTTGTGATCTACAGTGATGCATCCAAGAAGGGATTGGGGTGTGTTCTTATGCAAAATGATATGGTGATAGCTTATGCCTCACGACAGTTGAAAATACATGAGAAAAATTACCCAACTCATGATTTGGAGTTAGCTGCAGTAATCTTTGCATTAACAATTTGTAGGCATTACCTTTATGGTGAAAGGTGTGATATTTATACTGATCATAAAAGTTTAAAGTATATTTTCACCCAAAAGGAGCTGAATATGCGTCAAAGAAGATGGTTGGAGCTGATTAAGGATTATGACTGCTCAATCCATTACCACCCTGGGAAAGAAAACAAGGTGGAAGATGCATTAAGTCGACAAGACCATGCTAGTTTATCCATGATGAGGATCACAAAAGATCCAATATTTATTGATTTACAAAGGATGGATCTTGGAATTATAATGGAAGGGGAAAAATCTTATCTTTCTGAAATGAATGTTCAACCATCTATACATGTGAAGATTAAAGAGGCACAGAAAGAAGATGTCGAGTTACAAAAGAAGGTGAGAAATGTTCCTGAGTTCAACCTTGATTGTGATGGGATAATAAAGTTCAGGAATCGGGTTTGTGTTCCTCCCATCCCCGAATTAAAGAAGGATTTGCTGGATGAGGCGCATATTTCTTCATTCTCTATTCATCCTGGAAGCACGAAGATGTATAGGGACCTGAAAGAGTACTTCTGGTGGGATGGAATGAAAAGAGATGTTGCTGAATATGTCTCTCGATGCTTGGTTTGTCAACAAGTTAAAGGTGAGAGACAGAAGTCTAAGGGGATGTTACAACCATTACCCATACCCGAATGGAAATGGGAAAGTATCACTATGGACTTTGTCATAGGACTTCCTAAAACATCCAAAGGCAATAATGATATCTGGGTCATAGTTGGTCGTCTTACAAAGTCTGCACACTTGATTACTATTAGAGAGGATTTCTCTCTGGATCAGCTTGCCAGGATATATGTAAAGGAAGTGGTAAGATTGCATGGAGTACCACTTTCTATTATATCTGATTGGGATCCGAGATTTACCTCGAAGTTCTGGCGAAGTCTTCAGCATACTCTGGATACAGAGTTGAGTTTCAGCACTGCTTATCATCCTCAGACAAACGGTCAGTCTGAGAGAACAATTCAAACCCTAGAAGATATGTTGAGAGCTTGCTCTATGGATTTCAAAGGAGGTTGGGAACAACACCTACATTTGGTGGAATTTTCTTATAATAATAGCTTTCACTCCAGTATTCAGATGGCTTCTTATGAAGCTCTCTATGGAAAGAAATGCAGGACTCCAACTTTCTGGGATGAAGTTGGGTAATGAAAGCTATTAGGACCTGATCTCGTTGATGAAATTGCAGAAAAGGTCAGATCTATTAAACAACACATAAGAGTAGCTCAGAGTCGACAGAAAAGTTGTGCCAACAACCGAATAAAATAGCTTGAGTTTGAAGTGGGTGATAAAGTGTTCTTACGAATATCTCCCTGGAAGAGGGTTATGAGATTTTGAAAGAAGGGGAAGTTGAGCCCTAGATATATCAGTCGTTTCGAAATACTGGATCGTGTTGGAAAGGTAGCTTACCGATTGGAACTTCCACCGAATCTCTCTCAAGTTCACGATGTGTTCCATATATCTCTCCTAAGAAAGTACATACCTGATCCTTCACATGTACTCAGCTCAGAAGTTGTACCGTTGGAGAAAGATCTTTCTTATGAAGAACAACCGATAGAGATTCTGGATCGTAGTGAAAAAGTCCTACGAAACAAGACCACTCGATTGGTGAAAGTTTTATGGAGGAACCACCAACTTGAAGAAGCTTCATGGGAGCTTGAGTATATGATGAGGGAGAAGTATCCTCATCTATTTGTTAAAAAGTGATGAATTTCGAGGGCAAAATTCTTTTTAAGGGGGGTAGAATGTAACACCCGAGATTTTTATGAGTAATATTTTTTTTATGTTAAATATATATCATCAAAGGAATCTTTCACTACACACTAGCTTGACTTACTTTACATGCAATCGCGACCATCCTCGATAGCTTGCGTTGTACGCAATACCGAGTTTCACTAAACAATGATATGCTATTAAAATATTACTAAAACTAGCCGTTATGAATATAATAACCACTTTTTGAAATTTAATAAATTTGATTTTTCAAAATGGACATCATTTTTGGATTCGGAATACCGAAATTAGCCTAGGGTGAAATTTTCGTATTTTTTCTGAAAACTTTCAATTTTTGATGAATAGTGAAACCACTAAGTGGTAGGTTAAAAACTGAATTTTGCATAAAACTTAATATTACCGCTTCTGTGAATGGAATTTCAAAAATCCGACAGACACAGTTGATATCAGTAAGTAAAATGTGGTACAATGAGATAAAAATAATTTTTTGGTGAATAGTAACTTTTTACTTTTTTTTTCCGCGGTTAATAGTAAATAGGGTAACTAAGGGTAAATATGATATTACTATTATCCTAACACATGTCCTAATTCTATTGGAAAAGTTTAATTCGACCAAAAACAACCTTATGAATATAATATGACCATTTAGGTCCACTTAGATTAGATTATGACATATAATATTATTTTATTTAATGAATAGTTAAAATAGTTAAAATCAAAGTTTAATAACTAAACCATTTTTAATATGGGGTTATACATTAGATAAATTCGACTATAAATATTCATTAGAAAGCTAAATAGACTTCCTACATAATGATATTTTATTTATAATTTTTAAACTTTAAATATATTAATTTATTTATTACACAATGATAATGCAGTAATTACCCTTTTAAGGAAATGTTAACATAATTGATGTTATAAATGCCCAAATAAATGTAATTTGAGATTTTTTATGAATTCCAATAATTTTCTAGGTTACTATGATATATTAATGTTGATTTAATCAACTTGGTTCGAACATATAATTCTGTTATGACTTTCAAAAAAATCATATATCAAATAGTGACAAAATTGACACAAAATAGTTTTTAAATCCAATATTATATTATTAATTGTTATTTTATTCCTAAAAATATAAGGTTCGGCCAAATGTCTTAGATAAGGATATATATATTAATAATAAACAACTTGGGGTTCGTTTGGCATGTTATAGTAAGTGTATTAACCATATAGTGTAAGAAAACAAAAAGACACGGTAAAAGTTAAATTATTTAACTTAGAGTTAAATCTAATTGATAAGGTTAAAATAATAACCTAAACTTGTATAAATCCTATTGGTTGATAGGATTTCGACCCATCCCCACTTTAAATTCAAAATAAGACCCTTTGGAACCATTATAAACCGATTTTGACTTTAATATAAAATAATATTTTGAGATATTCCTAATGTGCCCCTCTCCTCCCTTATAAAAGGGCACCTCCTCCCCCTCCTCCTCACACTAATTTGAGCACTCAAGCTCGGCCAAACCCTGCAAAAATCCCTTCTACGCTTCCCTAGAATAATCCTAGAGGTCCTGGTCTTCTTCAAAGACCAATCTTTGGTCCCTAAGTGGAGGATTCAAAGAGGCGTTTCAAAGAAGAGGTAATATCCATTACCGATCTTTTCAATTTCTTTATTCTTCAACTTCTTCTTCTTTAGTTGTTTCATGATAAAGTAATAACATCAGTATTACTTACATACTGATATGTTATTATAAATATGAAACAACCCTAATTCACCTTCTATCCATCCTACGGAAAAATGAAATCACCGCGCGTGCGTACGTACGGAATACCGTCTCCACGTCGTGGTGTAATCTATTTTCCACCATCACCTTACAAGGATGGGTATAATGGTGTAATGAGTTACTATATATGCTTATTATAAAGTGATATTGATACTGAAATAGTATAAATACACTTAAATACAATTCCACGATCATAGGAACAATATCATCGCTCATGCGTACGTACGGAATACCGTCTCCACGATGTAATGCGACTCGTTCTACATGATCATCATTACAAAGTAATTATATAAATTAATTGAATGAATAAATATGATATATTTTACAATAATACCATTTTGGATATAAGGTATCTAAAAACTTAAAATAAGAATAAGAATTTATTCGGAAAAACACGCATAAGAACAAAAGGCAATAAAGACCCGAGTAACAAGTAACAATGAAATATTACTAATAAGAAGCTACGAATATGACCATATATGATATCATATCAATATGTATGATTCTGGAATAAGTCAATAACATTATTTAAACCATTATACAGGAGCTTCGGACACGTACAAAGCAAATCGGACCTAAGGTAAGGGAAATATCACAATCTCATTTTTATTCGAGATTGTTTATACTTTGAATTTACTGGGGTGTATTTTATCATCCACATCCATGTTCCCTCAATATGTAATGTTATTTCCATCCACCTACAATTGTTTAAATCCAAATTTACCCTTCGGTGAGTTTTTTTGTAAAAGATATGAAAGGAATCTTTTGTCGTTTTTTTTGTACGAGGTACTTTTTGACTTTTCCGACAAAAGTAAGAGAAGAATGTTTTTTTAAGTTATACGGCATGAATGGATTTTTAAAACATTATTTCCCAGAAGCTTCTTTTAAAAGTTTTCAAGTTTATTTTTAATCAACTTCTTTTAGTTTAAAATTTTATGACATGTTAAGAAAGTAAAAATGTTTTTGAAGAAGAAAGGATATTTTCATCAAGAATGGAGTTCAAGTGTTTTATCAAAATTATTTTCCATATAAGATAATAAAGGGTTCTGTTTTTATCCCTATTATTAAATTGATTTGATTATGTTGTGATGGAATTATTTTTATGAATTCCTTTATCTTGTATGAATTGTTTTATGATGTCATGATGTTTAAGATTCCCATTTGTATTACATGGGTTATGCAATGATGTATGATTTATGATTTTGTGGCACACATAAGAATGGTATCATTATGAGATGGGTGGGACCTATATCTCCCTCCAATGCATTGGGTAAAGATTTTATATCTCATGAGATAGAAATTGCTGGAACGGTAGGTTATACAGGTTCAGTGAAACAGGACTGAAATGAGGGTGACTCGGTTCAGAAAGGGACTTTGTCCACTAAGATAGTCTTGGCAATGAGTTTTGACTAACAAAAAATGATTCTCTATGATTATGTGTCCATGCCACAAAGTTTCGTGTTTTAATTTATGATTATTGTGATTACATTTCACTGTCATGTTTTATCCCATGTTATGAAATTATGATCTCTTTTGCAGGTTAAGATTTCCAAAAGTTATGTGATTATGTATATGATGAGATTGATATTTATTTTTTTACCCTTACTGAGCATTTGAGCTCACCCTTTTGTATGTTTTCTTTCCCCAGGTCAGGAAGAAGGTTATTAAGTAAGATATGCCTAAAGGGACTATAAGTATGATGAAATAAATGGGAGACAGTGTAGACGCTTTATGAACCAGTTGTTTATGTTTCCCAGTTTCTAAAGACACTATACCTATACAGTCCTTTCATGGTTTTGTTATATGTTGTAATAAGTATGCTTCAATTTTGAAGTATTAACAATGTATGTAAAGTATGGGTTGTTATAAGATTTACAAGGTTCCCTACTCAACATGAGTAGCTACGTCCTTGGTATGGTATAGAAATAATCCAGTACCACACAATCCACTAGAAAAAAAATCCTTTGATGTGGAATACAACAAGTAGGATATACCCTTACACTAGTTTAGCACTTGGAAAACAATCCGCAAGCATGTGTGCACCCTCTTAGCACAAATAGGGAATTACAATATTTCAGTCCTTCTTTAGAATTGAACAGTTGTATTATCTGAAGTACAAATCTTCATTTTCCTACCCAAAAGCTGGTAAGAACCCCTTGGAGAAAACAACTTGTGCACCACTTACTACTTGCATGCCTCCCTACTTGTGCGCCACCTGCTTGCTTTCCTCCCTACTTGCGCGCCTCTGGAAACTTGCATGAAAAAACTTGCATTGAAACAATTTCGAGGAAACACTTGCGTGACAACACTTGCACGACAACACTTGTCTGACAACACTTGCGCGACAACACTTGTGCGGCAAAGCACTCTCTACTACTTGTGCGCTCAGAGCTCAAATTTTCTCTTAAGTGTTTAGCATTCAAAAAAGAGGATGCAAGACATCTATTTATAGGCATTTGGGTGATTTGCGCATCACATAGACTTGTGTTCCAATACTTGCACACCGCTGCATCACTTGCACGCCCTTCCATCACTAGCACACCACTTTCTTTACCTTTTCATTTTTGATATGATGACATTGGAATCTAACTTGCGCGCAATATACACTTACACACCATTTATGCTTGCGTGCCACACTTGTGCGCCACTTATACTTGTGCGCCACTTTTTGACTTGCGCTCCACTCTTTAACTGGTGCGCCATTTTATTTCATTTGTCAAATTTTGATGTGATGATCCCGAATTATGACTTGCATGCCAGATTTACTTCTACACCAACACTTGTGGGCCAATACTTGCACACCACTTATGACTTGCGCACCACTCTTTACATGCACGCTACCTTCTTTACTTTTCCAAAAACACTTATTTACTCCCCCTATCCCTCATATGTCTTTCTTCATAAGTTATCCAAACTTATGATATTTGTGAAATACAAATCATCAACGCATCATCATAGATTACAAGTACTTTACAATGTGAATTGATTTATCTTCTTTGACAAAAAAAGACAAAACTCTGTAATAGAAAACTTTTATTACTTTCTTATCCATCCAACTTGGTCCCAACAAGAAATAGGTGTTCATGTGTTATTTTTTGTTATGTTTCCTCTGAAATATTGATAAAATGATTTATAAGTTAATTATGAAAATGTTTATTCGAATATAAATTGGAAGTTTGAGTTAGGTATTAATAAACATGATAAGTTCAATATTTCTTAATACAATGGTGTTGGGATTTGTGGGGTTATTATTGTTCTTGTCCAGTGATGTGGTCTCATTTCCAATATAGAATAGGTCATGGTTGGGTAGATTTGTATCAATTATGTATTGGTATTCTATTTTCTATCTTGTATTTAATTAGTATGAGTTTTTAGGGTATTGTTTTATATAGAGGAGGTTGTGGTACTTGGTGCTTATTTATTTGGTTTCATTGGTAAATTGAGTTGGGTGATGATATTTTGGGGGTGTTCACTTGTTTACTTTATTCTAAAAGAACTATCATAAGATTTTCATGAGTATGGAAGCATTGGGGTGTAGAGATGAGTAGGGAATATTTATTGCATAGTTTTTTTTCTGGTTTGAGTTGTCATGTTAAATATAAAAGTGATGGAATTAAAAGTTATCTAAAAATAGAATGGAAAAGTTATTAATATAACGGTCAATGGATTCTAAAAACTAATATTATATTAAGGAAAGATAAGGTTTATTTTTCAAAATTGTGAAGTGGTTTTAGGGATCATTTGTGATAAAAGTGGAGTAAATGTTAGAATTTTCTTAGTAGTTATGTCTCATGTTTGGTATATTTATATGAACTATAATAGATATCAATTTTGGTTCATATATGTACTAGATAACATGAACAATATGTGATGGGTCAGGGTAGTTATATATATATATATATACATATTCATATATTTATATATGTGTGTGTGTGATGTAATGGCTTCCTATTTTGATGAAAATATAAATTGGATGACCTAGTTATGTTGTTTTAGTGTGGATGTATAGTTGGGGTTACTCATGGTAAGAGGAGGGTAAAAGGTTAATGTTATTTATGTTCATGATACCATACTACGAAGAGGTTGATATGGGCAAGTGACTATTGGTTGGTAATTTATATGGAATGAAGAGGGAATATGGTTGATGTCCTTCATATTTACATGACCATACTGATGTGTGGTTGGGAATGGTGAATATGTGGTGGTGAAATGTAGATTTGTGGTGGTTCTGTATACAATGATGGATTTATGGTTCTACCTGTGAAGTTTCATTATGTATATATATTGTATGATGTCTGGTTTTTAGTGTGAATATATAATTTCTGATTCGGAGTTGTTGATATTTCATCTTTTATTCTCGATTATTTAGTGAGGGGATCCCTATTGTGGTTTTATACCATGTTTTGAGATGTAGCAGCTTTTGAAATGACTGGTAAGATTGTGTTAATTTTCTATGCCCTTTTCATTGGTTGATATTAGTGATTTTGATAGAGTTGATGATATTTCTAATTTATAGATTTTTATTTTGGTATTTAAATCCTAATTGGGATAGGGAATCAATTTATGTTCTTAATTTTGTGATGTGGTTGTAGATGATATGGGAAATGGTGATTATTGTGGTATTCAAGGTGGAAGATTGAGTTTAGTGATTTATATTTATCATGTTGATTATTCTATATTTATGATTTATGTTTACCTTGGTTGATATTACAACTATATAATCTTTTTTTCTATTATACATGGATGTTGGTTTGTTTAGAAGGATGAACCTATATACTACTCCCATGTTCCCACCCCTATATAGTCTATTAAATCATTTTATAGAATAGTCATAGAGATATGGGAGTCATTGTTCAGGTTTCTCGAATATATTTTGGTGGATGATTTAGAGTCTTAATAGATCCATAAAACTATTCTTTCATCCTCCTTTTATACTTAACATATATGTGATGTTTAGTGTGTTGGAATTTATTTTTGGAATGTAAATTCTTCAGAATTTATTATTTGTTTTGTTTTTTTATTTTCTGGGTCATGATGGAAACATATCTAATATCTTAGTTTCATATTCTTGGTGATAGTCACTAAATCATGACTTATTATAGGAAATATTTGGAGGCAAATCTTTCCTTCACAACCAAACCAAGTGAGGTTTCTAGTGGGAGGGATTCATGATAAGTTCGATATCCCCCTACCATGATTAAAGAAATAGAGTCATCGAACATTGTACATAGAATGAAATACCTAATAAACACTATAAATAAAAAATAAGGAACAAAACTCATATTATTTAACTTATCATATGTTAGTGGACATATTTTCTTGGTGATATTAATTCCATAGTAATTATAAATTTCCCTTGTTTAGAATTTTCTATATTGTAACATTTTAGTATCCTTTCAATTTATATACTTTGATATGTATATGAATTCTATGAGATCTATCACATAGAGCTTTGTTGTTAGTATATAGTCCACTTCACCTAAGTATTTTATTGAGAAACATTTATTTGACTAACTCTTAACTAACTGTAGTAATTTTACTTAATTTCCCATTAATAATATGTTATCAACATATAATACATGGAAAATGTAGAAACTCTCACCATCCTTTTTAAAAATACATGGATCACATTAATTATTAAAGTAAAAAAAATTTATTATGGCCACATATAAACAAACATTCCATGACTGTTAGGCATTATTTATCCCAAAATGGATATCAATGGCCTGCATACATTTGTAAATCTTAAATATTTAAAACCCTTCCAATTGAGTCATATATACCTATTCAACCAATTTTATGTTTAGGTAAATAACTTTTACATCAATTTTCAAAATATTATAATTATGTAAATTTTTTATTACATGTAATATTAAAATATATTTTAACATTTCTACTAGTGAAAATATTTCTTCACAGTTAATAACATAACATTTCCTAAAACCCTTTCCAGGAAATCATGATTTATATATATTTACTTTACCATAAATTTACAATTTTTTGTTGAAAACCAATTTTTACCCAATATGTTTTCCGTTAGATGGAAAGTCTACCAATGTCAAAAAGTACATTTAATCTATTTCAGAATTCATGGATTCTTATTAATTAGTAGCATATTTATCATTAACTAGTTCCTTATTGGTTAGAGTTTCATTATCTTCACGGAATAACATATCTCCTAACTTACTAATAAGAAAAACACATCTATCTAGTTATCCAACATTTTTTGTAAACATATATAGTTCTTGTGTTTCAGGAACTTATTTTTCTCCCACTATCAGTTGTCCTGTTTATTCCCACATAAAATATTTTGAATCTAGATATTCAACTTCATTGAATTCAGTGTTTCTCCCACTATTTCTATTGAAAATATGTTCCATTTCTAGAAATATGGTATATATTTCTACAATTACATTTATATAAGAATGGTTATATATATAATATACTTTATATACCTTAGAATATCCTATAAATATTAAATTTATGCTTTGAGATTCTAGTTTATCACTAGATATTGTCTTGATAAATTCATTACATCATCGTACCTGAATCTGTGGCAGAACATGTTTCTTTCAACACCAAAAATCATATCAAATCCCATCCATCACCTTAGTAGATACACTGTGAATATGTTATTTTTTTATAGTGAATATACCCAAATAGATAAAGGTATATTTACTTGAATAATTATTCATCTAACTTATGTTTATCAGGGTATGATTCCTCATTTCACTTACACTATTCCACTAAGGATTATATAGAGGAGTGATTTGGGTGATTATACTTTACTCCATCAAGTTCTTAATGGATTCATGGATAATATATTCATTTCTATAGTCCATGTAGGGCATATTGATATTCTTAGCAGGATGATTTTATAGTTATTTTTTATATTATTAAATAATATTAAATGAATATTACTTATGCCACATTAAATAGATATATCCACATATACTAAAGTGATTGGTAAAATTAATAATGTAATGTAAAATTACCATTTCTTCTTTTATAAATAGACTAAATACACCAATATGAATCTATTAATTAAGTTCAATAGAACTTTCTCTCCTCCGAATGAATGGTTCCTTGGTAATTTTGATTTATAGAAAATCTTGACATATATATAAGGTTTTTAATTCACTAGACTTTAAACACCCTTATCGATGTAGCTTCTTCATATTATTTTCATTTACATGACCTATCATATAGTTTTATAGATTGGTAGGATATGATCCTTTCTCTCTGGGTTTTTGATTGATCTCTAAACCATTTTTTTAAAGTTCAAGTATGTATAATCCATTTTTAATGTTTTCCGCACCCTAACATATGTAATCAGTATGAACTAAACAAAATTTATTTACAAATATAAAATAAAATCTCATTGTGTATAGGCTCAATAATGAGATAATATATTTTTTGTAATTTACATTAAATAATAAAAATTATTTAATAAAATAACTAAACCACTATGAAATGTAAGATTATAATCCATAACTAAGATTTCTACTAGTCTTTCCCCATTTAACACCTGAATATCGATATGACCTATTAAAATATTCTAAAATTTACTTTTTTATTATATTTGAATACAAATTTGGGAGAGGTAATATGTATCCAATAATAAACATGTATAAAAATATATATTATATTCAATGAAAATGTACCTAAAATAAAATTATAATATTTCTTATTTTTCTAAGATGATAATTTATTTTTCTAGTTACCTTTCTAGACACATGGAAAGAAAACATCATCCCAACCATCTCCCTATCTTTTTACATTTTTATTGATGGAGAAATGGTGCATTGATATATTTGGATTTGGTTTATCCATCAACACCATTTCCATTCCCTTAATTTTATTATTAACTATAAGGCCGAATATTTTTTGATCTTCATATCCTTATATTCTAAGAAAACAATTACCAATAGACCTGGAAAGAACAACTAATTATTATCCAAATTATATTTAACAATGAAGGTTTAGATTATAGACAGTAAATAAATGATTATAAGATCTGTATCATGTTTAGAGTGTAATTTTAACTCCAAGGATTCTAGTCACTTAGAGAACTCAATCATCGTGATCACATGATGCCTTCCTTAATTCCCTTCTCGTAGCCTACACTTTAATAGTTAATGAAAGATATAAAACATTTTGTTCCTTTTTCTATCCTAATATAATTCTTATCGATGTATTTTCATCTAATATTCATCCTTGTCCTTATATATTTTTTTTTCTATTCATTGGACATTGATGATAATATACAGCACTATACTCCCAATGCATCATTGATATTATTCTTATAGGCTTCCTTTTTCATCTTTATTTATTCCTAAAGAGGCTAAATGGGATGTAGAAACTCCAACACATGTAACTTATTTTCTTGGTGTAGTATTATACGAAACAACTTGTACCAATCTTGGATGTTATTATGGGAAAGGTATTTTATTTATGTAGAATTAATCACAATTATAATGATTTAGTGGTAGTGATTACCATTTTATCAAAATAAATAAATTTTGAAGACTAGTACATTTTCTTTATCACAAATATTATAGAAAATATTTATTTATTATTAGTTTAAACATGTATAAATATTTTATCAAATTATATTATCCCTAAAATGTTTGATTCATTATATTCAGTCACTTGAAAATTCAAGTTGAAAGGATCCTTAAAACATTTCCACATAGTCCATGATATGGAAACATTACTACTAAAAGAGTGTTCTTATTGTTGGCCATTGGCTGGAAAACTACATTGACTCATGGATCATTAATTTTCTGAGTATGTTACCATATCATATAAATCATAACCTTGTATTTAGTCAATCATTTACCTCAAAAATATAAAAATATAAAAAAATGGATATTTATATGAAGAACAATTTGGTTATGTAAAACAATAATAATAATAATAACTCACTAATGGCAATATAAACTATAATCTATGGATGAAGAGCAAGCAATAATTATAGATTTTTTCAAATTCAAGTTAAGTAAGTATTTTGAAATAATATTTCCTTGAGGGATTTTATGTTTTAATTTTTATTATTAAATGAATTCTGTTTCTATATATTTTGAAAGTTACTATATAATCACACTCAGAACATAACCATATAAAATAAAAAATATTGATTATTCGATAATTTATTCTATCTATGAATGTTTTTATATTATTATATTTTATTATTTATAAACCATATGTACAATAAAACAATAGAAAATGCAAGTGATAAAATAAGTGACAGGATAATGAGTTATTTTTAATAGTTAATACCTCGAGAAGATGATAGATCAAATGTGTTCCTAGGGCTAAATCCTTAAGTTGTATACGGATTGATTTTTCATGTTAACTGCATCCAATTCAACCATTTCTTGTCTTGTGCTTTAGTAAGCCTCAATGTAAAGTAAATCTCATTATCTCTCATCTTTATACAATAATAATCACTCATAGGAGATGGATCTTAGGAATGTGATATAAATATATAAGTAAACAATCACATTAATTCATGAACCCTTATACAAATAAATATTTCAAGGTATGATTAAAAAGTAATAATTTATTAATTAATTACTACCAACATTTAACATTATAATAATTAAATAAAAAAATGAGAAACATGAATCGATACACTCATATGGACCAGTATTGACATGAAGTCCTCAAACGGGTGTCCCTAGAAACGAATGCCACTCTAGACAAGTCATACACCCATATAGACAAAACAAAATAAAAATAAATCTTAAAATCAGAAAAAATTATCTATACGACCTCCAATAAAAAATTCTTCAATGAAATTCATACTCTATCAAATTACTCTATCATGATATTAAAACAATAATTTTAAACGTTGATATAGAAATTTACATGACCATTATTATACCACTTTTTTTATTAGGTATGTGAAGGAAGAATGAACAGATGTGAATTTTCTTTCATCAAATAAATGTAATAACATTGAATATGTGTTAACAGTATCTATTTCTAAACCCATAGAATTTTTATATTTGAATAAGACTGAAAAAAATAATAAAAATGACACCCCATTCAAATTAATGAGGTTGGATCATTCCTCTCATTATTAATGGTTGTATCATAAAGGATTAGAAATGGTTACCCTCTATATCATTCAAAAAAACATCAAAATATTACCTGTACATCAGTCTATGAACTATGGATGTTTGTGAAGAGAATATAAGTGCCTTTTAATGTAGTTGACATCTACATACCATGGTTTAGTTGAATCAAGAAGGAGATCATGGATCAAGATGTTCAAAACTAGCCTTTCTCACTCTAGGAGAAGAGGCAAAGGAGGGAGATCATCTAAAAATCAAGGGATAAGTAGTTACCTATAATTTGGGAGTATTTGAATTAAATAGTTAGTTTAAAACTAATTAAAATTTCACTTTAGTCCTTAATATGTCTCATATTCAAAAAAAATATAAATGAAACCTATAAATAGGAAAACATGTCACAATATTCATAAATATTTTATCACATAATTTAAAATTAATAAAATTTTACATGGTGTAATATGAGTCATTAACTTGACTCATTTCTCCCGTAAAATATTTAATGAATATTTAATAATTAATATTAATTCATAAAATATTTTTCTTTATATTAACATAATAAATAGTTATTACTTTAAAAATTAAATTATAATTATTATAAACTCTACTGATATTTAATTTTTTTAATTTATTTTGTGGTTTTTTTACAAGGAAATTAAATTCACCCATCATGGATCCCCCATGTCCTAAATTTTAATTCATTATAATTGGACAAGTTTTTGAATGAACTCAATGTGTGACCCTCTATGCCTTTATCTTAAAAGAAGTGAGTTCTAGTCATAGTCTAAGAGTGGATTCTTGGAACACATCTAGGAACCTAAAGGGATATAGTCTATTCATAATAATGGAAAACATTCCTACAGTCATATATGATATAACAGAATCTCTTTGTCACATGATATCTCATAATGTTGGATTCATATGTATTTTCATCATGCTTACATGATTTATTTATTCTTTCATTGACCATAATAGTTGGATTTACCTTTTACCACTATGGACATGAATTTAACTAATTAATTACCATTAAAGTCAACAAATATGTAAATTTCTCTCCCTATACATGTAAGTGATAAATTTTTTCTTGATTATTCAATCAATTTTATATCATCAATGACAAAACCAACAAATAATAACTCTCTTTTAATAGAAACATTCACGGGATTCATCAAGAATCAATATACATGATCATTAATATACATTAATAAAAATATAAATTTAGGATACTAATACATAGGATCACAGATATGAAAAACTAATGCACCCAAAACATGTGGTGTTACTATTGGTGGGTTAGTCCTCATTATCATATATACTTGATATCACCATTTGTGAACTTCATGAGAAGATGTTTTGATATTATTAAGACCATAGAATGCAATTGTCAAACATAATTTGTGTCCATTAAAATCATGTATCTAGACTATAAGATTTGTTTAAGATTACCATCAGAGTATATCGAGGTTCTCATTATACCTTAGAATTGTTATAACCATTCATTATAACATGTAATATAAGGAAATTACCATACCCATAATATTTTTAGAAGTGATATTACTATCATGGTAACTTAAACACATGAATATAACTAGAAGTATACATGTAATAGTAATGAAACTACACATTTGAGTTGAGTCTCAAGTATATATTCTCACAAAATCCCATGATTCTTTCTTCCTAAACATTATTTATTCCTCATGATGCATCCCATCAAATCCAATGATCTCACAAACATTGAAATAGAAAAATACTCTCTTCAATATAATTCCATGTCATTTAACTATTATTTTTGCACCATCAAGTATCTTTATAGATGTCTCCCTTTAATCCGAGTATTGCCCTTCCATTTAAAAATTAAAATTCCATACAAGACTGGAAACTTCTTCAATAAATTTTTGACAGAAGATATATGATTATTAATATGATTAATTATTTTTAAATATATTTCTTTAATATCAGGTGATAACAATTTTTTGAAATCTTATTTATAATATTTTGTTATTATTCATAATTCATAATCACAATTTTTTCTAACAACATGTGTTATTTAGGATGTTAAGTTGAGATTCCATTTTATTTATTAATACTAACCATTAGTTTTATTAATTTATATGTAATAATATATTTAAATTTATAATTTTTCATAATTTTACCATGTTATGGTTATGCTCATATAAACACTTTTTTAAACATATATATAATATTTTTAATTTTATATTATATCGTATTACACGTATATAATTTATATATTATATTTATTTATATATTATGCTTTTCTAGTTTTATACAACAATATATGTATATAATTTCTCAAATTTTATAGTATTTCATGTTATACTTATATAATTTATATATAAAATATTATTAATAATATTTAGTTTTATTGTTTTATATATATTTATTAATTTATATAATTTTTTTAATGTTATAATATATCATATTATTCTGAAATAATTTATGTATAAAATTTTATTAATTATATATAGTTTTATAATATTATACATTTATAAATTTATATAATTTTATAATTTTATAGTATATCATATTATACATACATAATTTATATTTAATTTATTTTAATTATGTATACATTTTGATATTTTATACATTTATAAATTTATATACCTTTGCATTTTTATACATTTATAAATTATAATACTTATAATTTTATTAATATCACATTTATATACTATGTTTTTAGGTTTTTTTTAATTTTAGAAAAAAATTAAATTTTATAAAATTTGTATAATTTCTTAAAATATATAAATTTATATGTTTATATATTTTTAATAATTTATATACATGTAAAAAATTGTTTAATTTTATAAGATATATATGATCATTAAATATTATATATACTCATATACTTTTATTAAATTATTATTAGTGTTTTACCATTATAATTTAACAAGTTTTACTTTATTATACAATTATTTTTTGATAATTTTTTATAAATATAATTATTTTTTTAATGAATTCATTTGGATAATTATGAGTTATTATATTTAATGAAATATTTTATTTTTGGAATGATTATTGATATAAGGTGGATGTATTCTATCAGTTCGGTGTTGAATGAGTTTCAAAATTTTCTTAAAATCATTCTGGACTTCATATTAAAAATCCATCAAAAAGGGATATCATTTGATTGCCTTACTATTATTTCATTGGAATACCATAATTAAGAGATGAATATGGAAGTTATGATATCACTAGAGTTGAATTAAAACTATATATGAGGCACAAAACTGTAATAGAAAAACATATTAACAACTTAAAAATGTTGGAAGAAATGAGAGGTGAGGTGTTTACAGAACAATTGAATGGTTTCCTTTTCATTACAAAAAATGATCATGTACGCATGATAGAATTAGAAGTAATGACTGGAAATTTATTATCAATTCTAGTGAAACATAATTGGAATGATGAAACTGATAAATTTAAAAATGAGACATGGGATGTTAAGACTATAATAATTGGTGGTTGGGTAAAGATAAAAAAACATGAATTCATGATGTAATTATTTAATGGGAAAGTAATGTATGAATTTATTAATAGTTGGATTGATTTTCTACATTACATTATTAATTAACCCTGAAACTGGCCACAATATATAATACCCTGATGGATCGATTGAAAGAGTGTTCTATCGTTGATATCATGGACATGTTGTGGGCTTGTGTGCTTGATTTTTGTGGTTCTTAAGAAATAGCATTTTCCTCTAGTTGAGTTTGACTAGAAAAATAATTATTAGGCCCCAATTAGGATGGTACACTTCATGGATTTGTATGGGTGGCCACATAGATCCCCCTTGTTTTAGGAAGACTTGGGAAAGCGGGTTTTCATGGGGTTGAGTTTTTTTAGGATATAATGGAGAGGGTGAACATGATTTGGAAGAGATTGAACATGGCACAGAGTCATCATAAATCATACGTGGATTTTCATCATCAACTAACAGAGTTTAAAGATAATTATTGTGTCTTAATTAGAGTATCACTTCCCTTTATACATCGTCACTTGGGTGTGCAGGGTAAGTTGTCATCGAGGATTGTGGGACCCTTTTATTTTGTTAGATTACTAGGAAATGTGCCATATTAGATAGACTTACCATTTTTTTAAATTCCATCCATAAAATGATCCATGTTTCCTAGATGAGGATGTATCAATTGCTTCCTTCTCATGAGATTTAATGGGACAATGTTGATCTTGAGATCCACATCACTATGGTTTAATACCCAATTAAAATTACGTATTGTTGAGAGATGGTACTATATAATAAAACTATTCCTTTGGACCATGTACTATGGTAGTGAAGATAAGATATCCATGAGAAGTGGGAGATGGAATTTTTTAAGGGAGAATAGTGGACTTCACCATTTTCAAGTCTAGGATATCGAATTCCTTCAAGGAGCACAAATCATTTATGGTGGGGAGATTATAACAATATGTTAAATTCCATTAATTATGCCTTGTATTTATTTTATAGATTCCCTTTTTTGTTTCTATTTATTACAAGTGTCTTGGTAATACATATCATTTTCTAGAGAAAATAAACTAAATAATAAGGATGTATGCTTTTTTGAATTGATGGAGTCTAATTATATAGAAACCCAATCCTTTTAAACAAAACATTACATGATTTGAATCATAATTATATATCAGAGTACAATCTATGGATCATGAAATCTAGTGTATTTGAATACTGTGTACATAAAACATAAAACATGGGACTAAAAAAACATATTGATTTAATCTTCGTTGAGGGATCCTATCTTCCATTGTGCTCATACATATGCATAGGGTGACCTAAGGAACATATGAACAAAGGGATGTGCTAAAAATCCAAGTAAGGTGGTATACATAAGAGTAAGGATTTAACACATAGGTTATAAGGAATGAAATAATGATAACCAAATCACGGTACATAGGTAATCATAACATATAAGCATGGGATTATATAAACATCGAATCATAGTATTGTGAAGCAACATAAAACATGACTTTAGTATGAGTCACGTCTAACTGCCAAGATTGTTTCACATAGTAGCACAAGCCAAGGCTAACCACCAAAACTGCCACACATAAAATCTCAAGAGACTTAACTTTATGCAATTCATTGAAGTGATATCTAGGAACACCCATATTAACATTCCATGAATATGTTTTCCACATAAATAATCATACATAATCAATCATACATAAACATAAGGATTACTCATGGAAAGAACTAGGTACCATAATCATAACACAAAGCATAACAGATGAGCGTAACACAAAAGTGTCCATGAATGAAGGGAACTGAATAATAAATGTTAATTCAGAAGGGAATATATATATATATATCATGGTGATTGATTTTATGTAGAACTGAAATCATGTATGAAAAGTATTCATTAAATTTTGGCATAAAAACATTTTTGAGCAGTTTGAAGAAAAATACTATAGAGACATTAAAATAGAAAAGGGAAAAATCCTTTATACAAAACCAGAAGTGAACCAGGATGGTTTTCAAAATATAAATTCTTATTTTATAAAGAGAGTGGTGGATTAAAATGTAATATATAGTGCACTTGAAATCGGGTAAGAAATTGGGAAGCTCCATTAAAACAGGTTTGCTTATCAGGAAGTATTGAGGATGGAATCACTTAAAAGCTTTTACATTATAGAAAGATAATGATGAATGAAACTTGATTAATGGGTTTGGAACTTTAAAATATAATTAGAGGATGTACATAATAATTATAGAAAAAATTATTTAGGCCAAAAGAATGATAAATAAACTCAAAAGAATAAAGAAGGTTTGTGTTGAATTCCTTAAGAAATATTGGCATGGTATAGTGTGTACTTAAGAGGGATTAATGAGAGAGAAAGGGGTTTAAATTAATTTAAATATCATATGGAGAATATTGGTTTTTGTGTAATAAAACCCCATCACTAGGAATTACACATTAAAGGGCATAACATAGAGAACAATCATGAATAAAATTAAAATAGAGAGGATCCCTTACCTTAAGTCTGATGGTGTTCTCCACTTGATATTAATGACGTGATTAATCAAATTTGGGTCATTAATTAATAATTTAATAACCTATTATATTTTTAAAATATTTAATATAACCATTAAAATTTCATTCATGACCTTTTTTTATGGGTTTAGTAATTCAATTTCATTATTTGGGTCCATTGGTTTTCTTGGTTTTTGTGATCGGTTTACTTATTTTTAGGATCAGATAAACATGTAAGTTGAAAGTAGTTGTTCAGAATTTTAGTTATATGGAATTAGTAAACATATAGTAGATTACATGGTTGTATATTTAATTTGTTTACTTGGAGTGAAGTTGAATCATTATATAAAAAAACTGTGATAACCAATTTGGTTAATTGGTGGTTTTTGGCCAGAATGAACATGTTTTGTTTTATAAATCCAAAAAATGTGTATAAAAGGATTCCAAAACCATAGATGAGACATAATACCAATATTATTTTCTGTTCAACCATGAAAATGGTTCCATGAACAGAATTTATGATGGTAATTTCAATAGAAAACCCATCATCCTTGAACGTGGTAATTTAACACATCTCAGATGGTGTCTTTACTACTAAAATAAAATAATTGTAAAGGATAGATAATATTAAATTATTCCATTATCATAAAAACATTATAGTACATGTAAGGTAATGGAGTTATCATAACATTTTTATGAGGAGAGGTAAGGGTAGAAAAGTAAACAAAAGAACATTAAAAGAAAGTAAAATAATTGAAAAGTGGAATTTAACTCTTGAATAAATATTCCTTGAGAGCCTCTTGAAGGGAGAGGATTTGGTCTTTTTAGGAGACCAATGTATGTTGGACGTGGGGAGAGAGATTTAGGAGATATTTGGGCTTAATTTAGTGATATAACAGGGCTTGAGAGAAATGACGAGAATAGGAAAGGTGGGGTGTTATTTATAGTATAAAAGAAGAGGGTTTTCATAATATTATAACCATTAATTTATTAATTGGACATAAGACAAGAAATAATGAGGATTTCAAGACCAAGAATGGTAATAAATGCATCTGAGTTTTATATTTGGATTCTTACACAACTTATGTTGTTAAGAATAGTGTATTTAAATTTTAATGTATTTATTCGGTAAATTAATGTATTTTACTATTCACTTAAAATTCAAGTATTTCAGAAAAATTCAAAACAATCACAATAAGCATTTTATAACCTGTAGAATCCAAAAATTAAATCCATTTTTCAAAATTAATTTTCTAAATATGATTAATTTAATATTTAATTAAAATCAGAATTTATTCTAAAAAAACCGTTTTAAAACATTTATTTACATATTTCAAAATTTAGGTACATCATAATTACACTTGAATATTATTTATATAATATCATAGGTAATATTACTATTCATTAGGTTATATCACTATTTATAAGGTTAAAATTACTATTCATAAGGGTTTGTTACTATTCACCAAAAATTATGTTTTTCTTATCCGACTCCAAACAACATACTGATCGCTATTGTGAATGTCAGATTTCTCAAATTCCAACACAGAATGGTAAACCTTATGTTTAAGGGTCTCATTGTAATTTTTAGTTATCTATGTTGTGATTTCTTATTATTATATGACATAATCATAAGAAGGAAATTTCCATCGAAAACATTGGGTCATTACATTCCCCCCCCCCCCCTTAAGAAATTTGTCCATCGAAATTTTGTTTTACATTAAAGGACATAAATATGTGCAGGTACTTTTCCTTAATTTATTGCTCAATTTCCCATGTTATTTTTTCATACTTATGGTTCCACCACAATAATTTGACTTGCTGAGTAGTGTTGTTACATAGAATATTATCTCTACAATCCAAGATCTTCACTGGATTCTTCTCATAAAAACGATCCTCCTCCAAATGTATCACCTCTAAAGAGAGTACATATGCAGGATATTCTATGTACTTTCTTAAAAGGGATACATCATGTACTTAAAACATGTTAGGTGGAATTTCTAGTCAATAGGCTAAAGCCCTGATATGATCAAGAATCTCTATGTGTTCAACGTACTTGAGACATAACTTTCCTATCTTCCCAAACCTCATAACCTTTTTCTATAGTGATATGTGTATGAATTCCATGTCTCCAACATTGAACTAAAGGTCTGTTTGACAATTTTCTGCATAACTCTACTGTTGACTTTGGGATTCCTTGATATGATGTTGAATATTTTTCACCTTATCCACCATTTCTTTGACCATTTCAGTTCCACGTAGATTATGCTCACAAAATTCATCCCAACATGCTGGTTTTCTACACATTTTTCCCATAAGTGTCTTCATATAGTTCCATTCAGATGATTGAGTGGAAATTATTGTTGTAGGAGAATTCAACCAGAAAAGGATGTTGGTCCCATCATCCTTTTATGTCCATAGAACTTTTTTTCAACATATCTTCTAGTGTTTGAATAGTTTACTTATATTGGCCATCAATTTGAGGATGATAGGCCACACTGAAGTTCAGTTCAGTGCTTAGAGCATGTTAGAGACTTTTTCAAAATTTTGAGGTGAATATAGGATCTCTATTTTATATAGTAGATAGTGGTAATTCATGAAGTCATAGCACTTATTTGATTTAAATACATTCAAGTTGATCCAATGTTAATTCCTATCGAATTTCAATAAAGTGAGTTGTCTTCATAAGATGATCCAAAGTGACCCATATATAATTGTTTCTTCTAGATGTCCTTAGATGTCTAGTGAAAAATTACATGGTAATGTTCTCCCACTTAAATGTTTGTATGGGTAGTGGTTGAATTATACCCATAGAATTTTTTCTTTTAGCCTTCACTTGTTCAAAAACTAGGCACATTGATGTATACTCAGAAATCTCCTTCTTTATATTGTCCCACCAAAAGTTCCCTCAATAATCTCGATACATCTTTGTGCTCCATATGTGAAAAAAGAAAATAAAGATATGTGCATCATTCAAAAATCCTTCTTTATATCTAGATCATATGATACACATAATCTTGACCCACATTTACAATTATGTCCTTGTCAATTTTGAAATCATAGGATTGCCCATTTCTAAGAGCTTCCACCCTTTTCAGAATTTTCACATCTTTTATTTGAGAATCCTTTATTTTATCCACGAGGGATGGTTGAGAAATAATTTGAGAAAGTATTGATTATCCCCCCCCCCATGATTCACATTTCCGTACTATGAAAATATAAGAAGATCAAATCCTTTTCAATTCTCATCACTGATAAAGATGCAAGATCCTTTCTACATAGATCATATGCCACCATATTTTCCTTACTAGGATGGCAGTGGATTGAGTGGTCATAATCATTAATGAGCATTATCCATATTCCCTAGAACATATTAATCCTTTTTTGTGTAAATATATATTTGAGAATCTTGGGGTTAGTAAATATCTCACACTTCTCTTCATAAAGGTAATGATGCCAGATTTTTAACACAAAGATCACTACCGCTAACTCTAGATCATCCGTTGGATATTTATACTTGTTTATTTTCATCTTCCTTGAGGCATAGGCTATCAATTTATTATTTTTAATTAGCACACATCCAAATACCTTCTATGAAAAACCACCGAACACCCCAATGTGTTTTACACTTATTGGGCATGTGAGTACTGGTGTAGTGACAAGCCTCTATTTCAACTCCAAAAGTAGTCTTCACATTCCTATATCCCTAAAAACTTTACTCCCTTCAATTTAATCTTGGTCATTGGGTTTGAAAATCCTGAAATAGTATTCAAAAATTGACGATAATACCCAGATAGACCCAAAAACCCATGGATCTATTTTATATATTTTTTCCTTGGCCACTCTTCAATCACCTTTGTATTAGAAGGGTCTACAGATATCCCTTTACTAGTGATAAAATTCCCCAATACTTATACTTCCTCCATCTATAAATCACATTTACTATACATTTCATATAGTATATCCCTTAATAAATTCATTGACATAGTATTAAATGGCTCTTCATGTTCTTACTTGCACTTGAAGTATATCAGAATATCGTCAATAAAAACTACCAAATATTTGTCGAGGTAGTCTCTAAAGACTCTTTTCATTACTTATATGAATTTTTTTGAGAATTTGTGAGTCCAAAGGTCATCACTATGAACTCATAGTCTCCATACCTTGTTTGAAAGGTAGTCTTGGGAATATCTTCCTTCTTCACCTTTAGTTAGTGATATCTCAACCAAAGGTCCACCTTAGAGAAATAACTAACCCCATGAAGTTGATTGAAATAGTAATCTATCCATGGCAGGGGATACATGTTCATTATTGTGATTTTATTGATCTCATGATAATAAATGCAGAGTCACATTGATCCATCCTTCTTCTAGACGAAGAGGATGGGATCACCCCACAGAGAAGCACTTGGGAGTATAAAACCCTTCTCCAAATTCTCATGTAACTTCTTCTTAAGCTCTTCCAACTCTACAGTGGCCATTCTATAAGGTGTCTTTGATATAGGTAGTGACCCGGGAATATGTTCTATTGAGTACTTAAAATCTACTTCAAGAGGAAGAACATGAAACTCATTTGGAAATATATTAGTGTAATTCCTCATGATGGGAATGTCTTCAATAATTATTCTCTCTTTGGTATCAATCATTTTATCTAGATATGAATGCTCATAAGGAAGTAATATCCACATTTTAGATGATGATTCTAAAGGAGATTCATCTTCATCATTACAATTGTATATAATTGGAGGATGCTTTGGGATGTGAAGAGTGATCTCCCTTTACCGACAGTTGATGTTGTATTTGTATAATGATACCCAATCCATGCCCATGATATCGTTGAACTCCACTAAAGAAAGTATGGTTTTATTTTATGGGTGGTTTAGATCACAAAAACTAAATAGGGATAAGTTATAAACCATGGATACAATAATTTACTCATTCATTATTATCATAGATAATTTATCCTTCAAATTTTAAAGTGGGGTTTTAATAGTTATACTAAACTTGAAAGATATGAATGAATGTGTATAACGAGAATCAAATAGTATGTTTACTATTCTTGAATAAATAACTAGCTTACATGTTAACACATCGTTGTCTAGATCCACCTCAGTAGTACGGATAACCTATTCCTTGAATTTTATCTTTGAAGGTAGTTGTTTATTTCCTCCAACAACCCTTGGTATAAAGAAATTTTTTTCCTAATGCCCATTCTCCTTGCAGTTGTAACACTACACCACTGGCTTAGTGTTGATCTGAACATTCCTTTATTCTTCCACATTAATAGTATATTTCATATACCTTTGGCATATCTTGACAAGATGTCCCATCTTTCCTCATTTTAAGTAATCCCTGGTTCCCTTTAGAAAGTTCCAAAGATGCTTCTTCCCATACATTTACAAGTGGTATATTCTGGCATCATTACATCATTAGATTTGTTTTTTTTTAATCACCCACGATGTACTCCATTTTTCGCTTCTTGTCACCAGGCCCATGAGACCAAAGAGAGTCTCCAATATCCATTTCAACCATGACGACCCAACAAGAAATATCCTCATAATTGTCGAATTCTCGAATCAACAATACATTTGATAGACTCAAATTTAGTACACTAAATAAGTGATCCACCTTACATTCAATATTCATCAAAAATCCAGAGGTGTACCTTGAATGCATTATAATGTTTGGTTGTTATGCCCCGATGGAGTAGTCTTCCTTTTTCTCGAGTCCGAGGAACACTCTTTCCATCTTGACATGAAGGGTTTGAGGAAAATATTTATTGAAAATCAAATTTTTGAATTCCTCCTACTCCATGGAATAAATTTTCTCTTGGTAATTTGTATTCTTGATCAGTGTCCACCACTGATCATCCTCCCCATAAAAATGATAGACCTCTAGTACAACTTTCTCTTGTTCTGAGAATTGGAGTACAAAGAATTTCATTCCAATGGAGTTAATCCACTGTTCAACAAGGATGGGATTAGAAGATCCAATAAACATGGGAGGCCTTTGACTCGCGAAGGATTCTATAGAAACTTGCTCTTTCCATGGAGGATGAGTGTGTTCCACATGATTCATATTATTATTCAAAACTTGAGATAGTTAATAAAGTACTATCATGATGTATTGAGAACCCATTCCCATCACATCTGGCATATCATTTGGGAAATATTCACATTTACTATCAAATTGGTTGTTGGAACGTGTTCTTCTATTTCCTTCCATTAACTAAGAAAAAGAACTTACAATTAGAGGTCTTGAATAGGTATCTATTGAGTGTAAAAAAAGAAAAATTGGACATAAATGAATAAAATTATAAAGGAGAAGTATATCCTAACTTGGGATTCATTAATTTTAAATCTAGGTTATCCTTGATCTATTTCTTTACATATGTTATTATGGGATTTTTTTATTCCCTTAATAATGGTTTCTACTAATCTCATGAATTTACCAAAATATACCCCCCAGGAGTACCAAACCAATTGTGTAGCATGGCCCATTTTTGTGTTCCAAGATACCCCAGGTCAGGCCAGAAACTCCTTGTCGAAGTTTTCACTCCTATGTACATATGTTCTAGAGCCATTGCTACCTTTTTGTATCCATATAGGGATGAATTTTATTGATAAAGAACTAACACTTTATATACCTAAATTTAGGGATGTTTTCTTATACATAGTCTCAGTCTTTATGTTCTAACTAAGGTTCTATATTCCTAATATTTAAAAATAATTAGACCATACATTGATAGAAACTATAGAGACCCTAGCCTTTTACACATAACATGACATGATTTTAAGCATAATTATACATCAGAGTATAAGCAAATAATAATGAAGTCTTTTGTATTTTATGACTAATTACATAAAACATAAAACATGGGGATAATTTTTTTTATTTAATCTTCATAGAGGGGTTATAACATCCATCTTTCTCATACATCTTCATAGGGTACCCTGTGGAACACATGAACAAAGGGATGAGCTCAAAATCACAATAAGGGGGTATACATGAGAATAATGCTTTAGCACATCGGTTAGAAGGCATGGCATAATGATAAAAAAATGAATAGAATGTATTGAATAAAAAAATATAAACATGGGATCATATAAACATGGAATCATTGTAATGTGGCAGCAACAAAAAGCTTTACTTTAGTACGAGTCAAGGCTTACTGCCAAGATCATTTCACATCGAAGCACAAGCCAAGGCTACCTGCCAGGACTATCCCACATAACATCTCATGAGACATAACTTTACCAAATACATTGAAGCGATATATAAGAGAACCCATCATACAATTTCATTAATATGTTTTCCATATTAATAATCATACATAATAAATATTACATAAACATAAGGATTACCCATGGAATGAATTGGGTGCCATAATCAGGACAAAAATCACAAAAAATGGGCCTAACACAAAAGTGTCAAAGAAAGAAGGGAAATAATATATACATGGAAATTAATAAGGGAATATATATATGTATAATGTTGAGCAATTTCACATATATGTTACAAAATGTAAGAAAAGTATTCAAGAAATTTTGGCATTAAAACATTTTGGAGCTGTTTTAAGGAAAATAGTATAGAGCCTTTAAAATAGAAAACAGAACAATCCTTTATAAAAATCCAGAAGTAAACCAGGAAGGTTTTAACAATAAAATACATATTGTATAAATACAATGGTGTCTTAAAACAGAATATATATTTCATTTGAAATCAGGTAAGAATTTGGGAACCTCCCTCAAAACAGGTTTACTTATTGGGAAGTATTGAGGAGAGAATCACTTAAAAACATGTATATCCCCAAAACATAATGTTGAATGGAAATTGATGTATGAGTTTGGAATATTAAAATATAATTTATAATATGAACATAATAATAACATATATAACCTCATTTAGGAGAAAATATATATAAATAAACTCGTAGGAATAAAGGAGGTTAGTGTTGAATCCCTTATAGAATATAGGCATGGTATCGTGTGTACATACGAGGGATTAATGAGAGATAAAGGGGATTACCATAATTTAAACATAATTTTGAGAATATGATGGAGGGTTTTAATCATACCCCATCACTAGTAATTACACATAAAAGGGAATAACATAGAGGACAATCTCGAATAAAAGTGAAATAGAGAGGATCCCATACCTTAAGTATTATGGTGTTATCCCCTTGATATTAATGACCTGAATAATACAATTAGGTTCTTTAATTAATAATTCCAGAACTTATTTTATATGTAAAATATTTATTATAACCTTTTTATTTAATTCGTGACCTTTTTTGAATGGTTAAGTGGTTTAATTTCTTTGTTTGGGTCCATTTGTTTTCTTGGTTTATATGATCGATTTATTATTTTTATGAATGGATAAACATGTATGTTGAAAATGGTTGTCAAGAATTGAAGTTATATGAATTTTTTTATCAAACAGTATATTACATGGTTGTTGATTTATTTTTGTTACATGGAGTGATGTCGAATCATTATATAAAACTATAGTGATAACCTTTTGGGTTAATTGGTGATTTTTGGCAACATTGAACATGTTTTGTTTTATAAATCAAAAACATGTTTATAAAAGGATTGAAGAACCAAATATGAGACATAATATATATATTATGGTTTGGTTCAACCATGAAAATGGTTTTATGACAATAATTGAACATGGTAATGGAAATTGAAAACCCATCATCCTTGAATGTGATAATTTACCATATCTCGGATGATGTCTTTACTACTAAAATAAAATTAGGGTAATGGAGAGATGATAATAAATTATTCCATTATCATAACAAAATTTAAATTCAATTATGTTACTTGTGTTGACATAACATTTGTATGTGGATAGGTGTGTATTGAAAAGTAAAAAAAAGATCTTGAAAAAAAGTAAAATAATTGAAAAGGGGAATTTACCTCTTGTATCAATCTTCCTTGAGACCCTCTTGAGGGGTGAGTATTTGATATATTTAGGAGACTAATGGATGTTTTACATGGGGAGGGATATTAGAGAGATATTTGAGAAGACTTTAGAGTAGGTACAGGTCTTGAGAGGAGTGAAGAAAATAGGTAAGGTGGGGTAGTATTTATTGTGGAGGAGAGCAGGGGTTTCATAATATTATAAGGATTAGTTTATTATTTTTTCTTTAAGAAAATAAAAACTAAAGATTTCATGACCAAGAATTGTAATAAATGCATGAAAGTACTAGATTTTGGTGCTTATATAACATATGATGTTAAGAATAGTGAATTAAAATTATAATATATTTATATGGTAAATTAATGTATTTTATAATTCCCTAAAAATTCAAGTATTTCAGAGAAATAAAAAATTCACCCAAACCATTTTCCAATGTGTAGTATCCAAAAATAAAATATATTTTTCAAAAATTATTTAATAAATGTTATTAATTATATATATAATTAAAATAATAATTTACTCTAAAAAACTATTTAAAAACATTTATTTACTTATTCCAAAATATAGGTATATCATACATTCACATCAATATTATTTATATACAATCATAGGTAAGGTTACTAATAATTCGGGTATATCACTATTCATAAGGGTAACATTACTATTCATAAGGGTACGTTACTATTCACCAAAAAGTATGTTTCTGTTATCAGACTCCAAACATCTTACTGATTAGAACAGTGAATGTCAAATTTTCAAAATTCCCAACACATTAGTTTCAAAATTATTTTTAAAGGTCACATAGTACTTAATAGTTCATTGTGTTGTGATTTCAGGTGATTATATGACATAATCATAAGAAGGAAGTTTCAATTGAAAACATTGGGTAATTTCAAAGTATAAACATGTAAAACTATTTCTAGGGTTCTTCCAGTATTTCTCTAACCCAATTTTCAACTTTATTTTTGCACATGGTTAATTGGCCACTAGGCTTTAGGCATGCCTCCTTGTATGACATAGGATTTCAACTAGAAACATGGTTCTAATTTAGTGACATTGGGGAGACTATAGCCTGTTTTTATGATAAAAATATTGGTCTATATATATAACAAATTAGAAGAAGGACAATAAACAACAGAAGAAACAAAATAAACTCAACATAATCCTGTATGACAACAAAAACAACAATAATCATAGAGGCATTGTACCCTGTGCTGATAAAAACATGTGTCATAGTAGGTCATACAAAAAGTACAATCAAGGTTCCCAATTGATGACTATATGTTTACATATATATAAAATTCCAAAAGAATGTCCATCTCAATATAGAGGAACCACATATTCCACGTTCATTTATGCCATTCAATTTCAGTACATCTCATATAACTAATGTCTAGCTATTAAACTGGGTCCATTACTGATCTCAAAAACCATAAAGTCTATGCACATCTAGAGAGGACCATTTAGGGTGTGACTATGAACTCATTAGGACTCCCCCAATACATTAATATATTACATATGTAATTATATAATGTATTAATATGTAAATAAATAGAATCATGTCACACATAAAAATAAAAAAAAAATATTCTCCACTTCTGGTTTATAGCCCCAATTTATCATTTTACCTTATTCATCCAATGCCAGAGTGGAATGATGTTTCCATAATTAGTTCTATCAGACACCTGATGTTCCAAGAAACAATGAACATTAATATCATCATCATCCCATCAATATATCCCAAGTCCCTAAAAACACCATTCAAAATGTCACGATCATCTCAATAGCCTGATGTCCCAAATAAAAAAGATTTCCTTGATTCAATGAATTATAATTAACCATTTTCTCAACATCCCAACATCTCAAGTAACAACAATATTCTTTCCCTAATAATCCCATCCCATCTTCCTTAAATATAACAGTGAGCATCATCCTGCAACCTATGGTCTCAAACACCATCTCCCATGGATTTCTACAGTTACCACCTCATCTATGCATTATGGTCAACACCATACCCTGTGATTCTATATCTACAAAGGTATCCATACATGATTAGTGGTCTACACCACCTCAACTATGTCCTATCTATGTGAAAAATACTCCAACGGAAACATCATCCTACAACGATGAGTGACAGTCACAAAAATTCCAAATCCACACCAACTGGAAACCTTGTTGCCATATGTGACCAAATCACCCAAGTCTCGATGGTCAAAACCATCCCAAGAATGTTAGGAAATTCCCACATCTTAACAATCTTGTCACCTCAGTCCCGTTGAACCATGTCATCTCATCCTGATGATCAACATTACCCCATGTATCTTAACCAATTCTCTCTCCATGATGAACCATGTCATCTCAATCCTAGTGATGAACATCTCCTCAATACCTTATTCCATTTCCATCACATTCCCAATGACCTTATTCAGTCATATAATGGTAAATTAAATGAACAATTTGAATTATTGGTAGAACCTTCCCAACTTACCACATTCCCATACCCAAGTTAGCATAATTAAATAGACTAGTAAATTCCCATTGATATCACATAAAATCAATTAATAAATATATATATATGAGTATTATTTTATTAAGAGTCTCCCTTGGAAAACCCACACTTGCATATTTAAATACACACCCAACATTAATCATATATTTAAGTAGATTTCTAGGAAATACCCAACTTATACTCGTAGGCACTCACTCATCAAATATCAGCCTCTAAATCAATCCTAAATGAGTGAAATCCAGTTTTTAGACATAAAATAAAAATAGGTAAAACGAGATCGCACAAATTAGGAATTTTTTATTTAGAGATAAATGATAAAAAGTGGTTTTCTTATTAAACTCCTTACCAAACAGAATCCAAAGCCAATGATGGATCTTGAATCAGAGTCTGAACAAATATGGGAGGCCAAATATTTGAAGATGAATGAGGAAATATTGATGGATACTAATGGAGGAGCTGCATGTGGGAGGAATTAATAGAGTAGATATCCTCTTAAAAAAGGAGGAGTAAATTCACATTTTGGCCTCGTTAAAAAGATTCACAATTTCCACAATGTTTGTAAAATTGGGTTCCAATCATCTAGTATTCACTATCTAAAGGTCAAATACCACGCATATTCTTGATGAACTATTTTGAAAAACATACACCAACTATTCGGGTGACTCTGAACACCTATAATGTAGTACACACATTCTTGGATGGGGATGCATAGTTTCATCTAGACATGCCCTGTGAAAACTATGCTGCATAGTTTAGGGTATTCGATTAGATAAAAAAATACACCAATCATGCACAATAGTATGTCTTTCCAAAAAGTAGAATTTCTGATATTAGTGCTTCTAAAACTAATTAGAACTCTTGAATAACTCATTGATCCTTAAAAACTATCTAAAAAATCATTAAATCATTAATAAACTAATAATTAAATTCTGAATTATATAATTCATGTTTTTTTTCCACCAAAAAAATTTAAAATGGTTCGGAATTTTGAATGTCTAAAAAACCAGGTTATTACAACATACCAACATTAAGGTAGGAATTACCTATCCTATGAATTCTCATGATGGGATGGTACCATACACACCCTTCTCATAAGATCACCTATTTCCACCTTTGTAAATACCCGCAATTTTCAAGAGATGTTTTCTCTTAATTTTCTTTGGGATTTTACGAGTACGCAGTTTCTGACAACACCTGATTCTGAGGCCCGGTGTGCCCGGAATCAATTTCCGAAGTTTAGCTCGGGTACGTTTAGTGAACGAACGAGTGGGTTTTCCTAACTTTTGAGCTGGTACTCAGAATCGAAATCTGAGGGTTCCGATGGAATCACAGCGATGGTAATTCCTTGGGATCACCATTTATGGAGTAGCGTTTTCTCGGGTGAGGTTATTAAATAAATGGGTTAACTAAAGAAGGAAATAAAAATTTGCGCCACAATTTTTATTTTCTATTATAAGTATTATTAACCTATGCATGGATGTTGGAGTGGGGTAATACTTCTTAACTCCACTAGGTATGATATTAGTGAAGTGGGTCCCACACGAGCCCCACCCCTTCTTTTCCATTTAACCTTCATCTCGCAATTTAATTGTATAACACACCCACACCCCCTTTTTAAAAGACATGCCAACTCTCGAAATTAATGGGTTTATTAAACACTGTTCAATTAAGTCATTTAATTGAAAGTGATCTTTTGAATTTCGAAAAGGGTTGGCATGAGTAATAAAATAAGGCAAAGCCTAATTTTATTATTGTTGAATCGTTTTGTGGAGATATTTGGAGAGGAGAACTCAAGTCTTGGAGATCTTCTTCTTCCTCGGAGAAGAACACGAAGAACACCGACACTCTTCTCGATCTTCTTTCCGAATCAAAGAGAGGGAAACACCACATCTATCATCGGGCGTGCACCAACAATGTATACGGAGCGTTGTTCCGCGACGCCGCCTTCCGCGATGCCCTCTTCCGTGACGCCATTTTTCCACGACGACCATCGTTCGACAACTCCTTGAGGTAGGGGTTTGAGTTCAAATTTAATGGATTAAATATGTGCTTTCTTTGTCGACGTTATTTTATTTTGGGCCACCTGTTATCATTATAACGGGAGGATGTCGGACCGCACGAACATGGCTGACCCTCCTCCCCCTTTGATGTTGTACTTGTTGTGGCACGAACAAAGGCAGCGCGGTGCAACGACACCGTGCAGAAACAAAGAGGAACGCGACAAAGAAGCGCGGCGCTGTTGCGCAGCGCCGTTGAGGCCGAAAGAAACCGCGGCCAGAGTCGGGCCGCGTCGAAGGAGCGTGGCGCCATCACGCCGCGCCAGAGAACCTCGAGGAGGCCATGGCCTTTGGCCGTGGTGGAGCAAGGGAGGGAGGCTGGAGCCGTCGCACGCTGGTGCTCTGGAGGGCGGAACCAACCGGTCCCTCGTGGTGCGCTAGCCGGCCGTTACGACCGGCCATATCCGGAAAGATCCGGGGTTTCAATCCCGGTCAGCACAGCTGGGCGGACCCCCCGCTGGTCCGCCGTTTCATCAAAGGGGGTGGCGGTTCACCCCCTTTCACGATTACGGGGCGCGCAGTGCCCGTGCCGGCCTGGACCGGCCACACCAGGCCGGGCCGCCCGTGCCGTACCGGGTCAGCCGCGCCGGGCTGGGCCGCGCCTGCTGGGCCGGGCCGCGCCTGCTAGGCTAGGCCGCGCCAGCCAGGCCGGGCCACACCCTAGTGGGATGGACCCGGACACAGGTCGGGTCAACCTAGTTCGGGCTGACCCAGGGGGTCTCGGGCCCGGTCAGTCCGAGCCAAAAACTCCCTAAAACCGGACAAGTTCGTTTAAATGTCGGTAAAATGGGCTACAGACCTCCGATCGATGCACTTTCAGTTGAGATGAAATCCTTGGATCAAGGTGGTAATTTTGGTATATTACACTCAATGTATCAGAGAACTTTGGGTACGTCCGGGTTGGTTCGAAAACGAAACCAACCAGGCCCTCGGAGCGGAAACACTTATAACTTGAGCTCTGGACGTCCGATTGACATGACATCGACTTTGTTGAATTCCTCTTAGTGAGACAGTTCTTTTGGATTACTCTGCTCAAAGTTTGGACTTAGTTGGAGTATGGTTGGGTTGGTTTTGACATAAAAACCAACTGGGCCCCTAGAACGAAAAAGCCAATAACTCTCAGACCGGGCGCCTGATTGACGCGCCGTCTGTCGTGTTGAGTTCCTATCAATGAGATGGATCTTTGGGATACATCAAATCTGGACTACATGTCAGTTGATGTATCAACCCTTGGCTCATCGAGCAGACCCTCCCGGAAACGAGCATGTTGTGTGTGGGAACCCTAGAGCTGGCTGCGACTGCAATGACGATGACGACTGCACTGAAATCCTCCGTGTGTTCGACAACAACGAAGACTGCACTGAAATCCTCCATGGGTTTGGTAGTGATGATGACTATACTAACATCCTCCATGGTTTTAGCAGCAACGATGACCGTTCTGAAATCCTCCATGGGTTCGACGGTGATGACTACTGTTCTTGTATCCTACGTGGGTCCGACAGTATTTGACTTTGTACTTGTATCCTACGTGGGTCTGAAAGAGAGGCTGGTCTAGTATCCTACATGGGTCCGACAGCTTAGCTGGTCTAGTATCATATGTGGGTCCCATCTTAGATAAATCGGTGGCTACATCTGATCATCTCTATCACCTTATGAAGAAGTATACATGTGTGAGCTGAGTCTTGACTTTCAATCATTATCTAAGATTTGATTGACCTGCTTTCCTATGTGGATTGGGTTGTGCTTTCTTGTGTGGATTGGGTTGTACTATCCTGTGTGGACGTGATCAAACTTGGGCTCAGATGTTGGAGTCGAACTGGAATTGATGACTTAGGTATATGTATGGTCATATACCTAAGTAGTTTTGGATGTTACTTCGTGATTGTATGTTTCCTTTGTGGTTTATCCATTGTGGATTCTGGGAGACCTTCGAGGTCTTGGGGTCCATTTTGAGTAGCATATACTCACCCCTGTATGGGCTATCCCTGCACTACATTTTGTTGAATGCAGATGATGGACAACACTGATCGTGGTTGAGGCTTTTGGAGCAAGACGGTACCTGGAGGTGGACCACTGGGCGGGACGTACACAGAGCGGATAGATGGACCCGAGGAGCTGAGGAGACTATCTGTACCCACCTTTCAAGTGGGATTTCTGGTGTAAGGCTCAACGTTGTTGCTTTAATTTTCATTTGTTGTACTTTCTTTCCATTTTTTACTTTACTTTCAGTTTGGGTTTTTATTCTGGCCCATTTACTTTTCTGCACTTACTATTGTACTCAGTTTACATAGTGTTTACTTCTGCTGGCTTACTCTGTGGTGTTTTTTTACTTTATAAAGGCAATGTCTTCTCCTTTTTGTTGGGATTTACGCCTTGGTGCTAGTCGCTAGCCCCTAGCCTATGGAAGGCGGGCTTGGGGTAGTCACGACATGGGTCCCGAGGAAGGGTCGTGAAAAATTCGTATCGGAGGAGTTCAGTTCTACCACAGAACTCAAGACTCTGATCTTACTTATATGTGAAGCATTAGTGTAAAGGGTATTGAGTGTGGTTATCAGTCCAGGGAGTCCATTGTTGGTGCGGCAGCTGATGTATCCGTACACCCGGACCCTGACTTCTGATTTCTGACTCAGTGCATGAAAACATTGATTGCATGTGTGTTTCAAAAGTTTTCTTTGTGATTAATTTGTGCCAGGTCATCAGGTATACTATTTTGACCGTGGCGCACATGTTGCTTTTCAGGATGGCCTCATGACAGCAACCATCTAGGGTTCTGAGCTTTGTGCGAGACGACATCCCACCGAGCGACGAGGCCTCAGTGCATGGCCCTTTTACAGAAGAGGCACTGGCGGTACCTCTACCCGCCGAGCCTCCGATGCAACATGCCCCAGTCACTAAGAGTGAATGTTTCCATAGTGCACTGCACGAGTTTCAGCGTTAGAGACCTCCTAGGTTCCATGGGGAGATGGACCCTCAGGCAGCCGAGGATTGGCTGGAGGCTATAGTTCAAGCTTTCAGGTTAGTGGGGACACCAGCTGACCTCATGGTGATCCTTGCAGCGAGCCTCCTGCACGAGGCAGCAGGAAGATGGTGGAGCCTGATGCTCCAGGTGCACGATGAGGCATCTATCCTCTGGACGGACTTTGAGATCCTCTTTCGCTCAGAGTTCGTCCCAGCCACCCTACGTGCGGTGCGCATCCTGGAGCTACTACAGCTGCGGCAGGGCAGCATGATGGTAGCCCAGCACTCGGCGAGATTTACCGATCTATCACACTATTCGAAGGACATGGTACATGACCCATTCTTCTGGGCCTGGACATTCGAGCAGGGACTGAGGCATGAGATCAGAGCATTGATGATCTCCCTCAGCATTCCGACGCAGGCAGGAGTACTGGAGCGAGCCCTTCTCATAGAGAGATTTCTTGCTGAGCCTACACCAGCAGCAAGGCCTACCACAGGGCGGCATGTGGCAGAGTCTTCTGTAGCTGACAGTCGACGGAGGTCACATGGGTCCAGGCAGACTAGACCAGCAGGCGGGCAACATTAGGACACTAGCTCAGAGGTGCGGGGCACACAGCGTAGAGCTAGTATTACGAGGAGCAGAGAGTGCTACGCATGCGGCGGGTAGGTCCACATGGCTCGTGACTGCTTGACCCGCATAGCGGGGGAGCAGTAGACTGTTGAGGGGACACCCAGGAAGAGGCAGAGGGTCGAACGTGGTGGTCCGCAGAGAGTAGGCAGATGAGGCAGAGGAGCTGTCCGAGTAGCAGGTGGTGGGAGGCGCTTTGAGGATTTACCACCACCACCACCAGGAGGTCCAACCTGACCACATGGAGCTAGTGGGCAGAGGTAGGCTCCGCTTCAGGCAGCGGAGGCCCACGACCACGGAACACTAGAGATGATTCTAGGTACTATCTGTGTCTACTCCACCCTTCCTGTAGTTCTTATAGACACAGGAGTGAGTCATTATTTCATTGCCACTGCCCTTGTTCGGATCTTGGAGATTTCGACAGAGCCGTTGGCTTGATCCTTACGGCTAGAGACTCCTACGGGAGCAGACTCGACGATTATGAACTGGTGCCAATAGTGTGAGCTTACTATATGAGGCGAGAGATTCAGCTAGGATCTTCTTATAGTGGCGTCGAGGCCTTACGACGTCATATTGGGCATGGATTGGTTATCTAAAGTCCATGCTCAGATCGACTTTATTAGGCGCAAGGTGCGGTGTGTTCACATCGATGGGAGCAGGTTCACCTCACTGGTGAGATGGGATCCTTAGCAGCACTGGATGGACTCATAAAGAGGAGAGGACATATGATCACTCATTAGTTGTCTAGCCTCATCCTAGGAGCAGTTGACGTGCATAGTCCTAGTTTTCCTGCAGTGGTGGATCAGTATGCAGATGTTTTACCTGACGACATTCCAGGACTACCTCCTCATAGAGAGGTAGACTTTTATATTGACCTGTACCCCGGGACAGCCCCGATATCCACTCTAGCATATCGGATGGATCCCGCTGAGCTTCGAGAGCTACAGGTACAGCTGGAGTACTTTCAGGGAAAGGTATTCATCTGACACAGTGTTTCACCCTGGGCTTCCCTGATTTTGTTTGCCAAGAAGGCGGATGGGAGCTAGCGACTGTGTGTCGTTTATCGTCCCCTGAATCAGGTGACTGTGAGGAACAAGTATCCACTACCTAGGATTGACGACCTCTTCTATCAGCTCAGGGGTGCATGGTGGTTCTTGAAGATAGACCACAGGTCAGGTTATCATCAACTCAGAGTTCGGGACGAGGACTGCAGAAGATGGCCTTCAGATGTTGATATGGCCACTATGAGTTCTTGGTTATTATTTTCGGCAACACCAATGCTCCAGTAGTATTCATGAGTCTCATGAATAGGATCTTTCAGCCTTACCTCGAATGATTTCTCATGGTCTTTATTGACGACAATTTGATATACTCGACCACTGAGGAGGAGCAAGCCTACCACATGCAGGTTGTACTGGACACACTCCGAGAGAACCAGCATTATGGTAAGCTCTCGAAGTGTCAATTCTGGTTACGTGAGGTCCACTTCTTGGGACACGTCATCTCTGAGGTGCGAGTTGTGGTGGATCCTGAGAAGATCGAGGTTGTGGTAGCTTTGGAGCCACCCAGAAGTGTGACAGAGGTGCAGAGTTTCTTGGGGATAGCTGGATACTACCGCAGGTTTGTGCCAGACTTCTCCAGAGTTGCAGCACCAATTTCAGCTTTGACAAAGAAGGGAAAACCCTTCGTGTGGTCAGATGGATTTCAGCAGAGCTTCCAGGAGATGAGACGGAGATTGACCAACGCACCTATCGTGAGGCTACCGGAGGAGGGAGTAGGTCATGTAGTCTACTGCGATGCATCAGGGACCAGGCTCGGATGTGTCTTGATGTAGGAGTGGGAAATTATCACCTATGGATCACAACAGTTGAGGCAGTATGAGCAGAACTATGCTACCCATGACCTGGAGGAATCAAGAGTGGTCTTCGCTCTGAAGATGTGGCGACACTATCTGATGGGCGAGTGATTTACAGTCTACTCTGACCACCAGAGTCTCAGGTACATCTTATCGCAGAAGGACCGGAACCTGAGACAATGGTGATGTCTTGAGTTCCTCTCGGACTATGACATTAATATAGTCTATACTCTTGGAAAGGGGAACGTAGTAGCTGATGCTCTCAGTAGGAGGACGGGCATTCAGCTACTTGGGGAGGCGACGAATTAGCTAGCCACTTTGAAAATATCTTTTGTGGATAGAGGTAGAGTAGCCTTTCTTTAGTAACTCATATTCACTCCTCCACTATTGTAGCGGGTCAGAGAGGCACAATGTGGGGACGTTGACTGTGAGACGCGGCGTGCACAAATATCCTCAGGACATGCACCTGATGGATTCTCTGTAGGAGGAGAGCATGTCGTCCTTTTCAGAGGACGTTCCATGGAACCTGCTTCTTTGCAGGAGGAGGTGACAAGGGAGTTTCACACTTCCCCTTTAGAGGTACATCCAGGAGTGGGGAAGATGTACCAGGATCTCAGATGATAGCACTGGTGGCTGGGTATGAAGAAGGCTGTAGCAGAGTTCGTTTCTCGGTGCCTCGCCTGCCAGCAAGTGAAGGCGGAGCACCAAGTACCAGCAGGCTTGGTACAGCCCTTAAAGGTCCAAGAGTGTAAGTGGGATGGGATATCTATGGATTTCGTGACTGTACTACCACGTACTTCCAGAGGTCACGATTCCATTTGGGTGATTGTCGACCGACTCACTAATTCGGCACACTTCTTACCCATCAGAGAGCATGGATCAGTGGAGATCTAGGGATGCCTCTACATTTAGTAGATCGTGTGGTTTCATCGTGTTCCATCATATATAGTCTCTGATAGAGATTCTCTCTTTGCTTCCTGGATTTGGAAGGGGCTGCAAGAAGCATTTGGGACGCAGCTAAATCTGAGCACCGCCATTCACCCTCAGACAGATGGTCAGACGGAGAGGACCATTTAGACTCTCAAGGACATGCTCCATGCATGTGTCCTTGACTTTGGTCACAGCTGGGATGACCACCTACCCTTGGTGGAGTTTTTGTACAACAACAACTACCACTCCACCATCGGGATGGAACCATACGAGGCCTTGTATGACCGACCTTGCAGATCACCTTTGTGCTGGATAGACCCTGGGGAGTCAGCACTTGTGGGACCAGAGATGGTCTAGGCCATGACAGAGAAGGTCCAGGTCATCCAGGATCAGATGAGGACCACTCAAATCCGACAGAATTCTTATGCTGACAGGAGGTGGAGACCATTGGAGTTTGAGAATGAAGACCACGTTTTCTTACGGGTCTCACCTCGAGGTGGATTACAGAGATTTGGTCAGGGCGGCAAGTTGTCTTTGCACTACATCAGACCATTCCAGGTTCTCAGCAGGATAGGGGAGGTGGCTTATTGCCTGTCTCTACCACCTCAGTTGCACCAGGTGCACAACGTCTTTCATGTATCTCAGCTGAGGAGGTATGTGAACGACCCGATGCATATCATCGACTATGGGGAGATGGACATTGACGATTGGGAGAATTTCGAGGAGTTCCCGGTGGAGATCGACGATCGACAGGAGCGGGTCCTACGTGGGCGGTCGATTCCTCTAGTGCACATCAGGTGGAAGCACGAGAACCTCCAGGAGAGCACTTGGGAGCGGGAGGCTCAGATACATGCTCAGTACCCTCACTTGTTCCACTAGTTTGTGATGTATCTTTACGGGGACGTAAATCCCTGAGGTGAGAGTAATGTAAAGACCCGTAAATTTCAAGGGAAATTTTTTTCATAATTTTTTTTGGGATTTTACTAGTAGGCAGTTTCTGATGGCACCTGATTCCGATGCCCGATGTGCCCAGAATAAATTTCTGACGTTTAGCTCGGGTACGTTCACCAAACGAATGAGCGGGTTTTCCTAACTTTTTAACCGGTGCTCGGAATCAAAATCCAAGGTTATCGATGGAATCACAGCGCCGGTAATTGCTTAGGAACACCTTTTCTGGAGTTGTGTATTCTCGGGTGAGGTTATTAAATAAATGGGTTAACTGAAGAATGAAATAAAAATTTGTTCCACAATTTTTATTTTCTATTATAAGTAGTTTTAACCTATGCTTGGATGTTGGAGTGGGGCCCACTACTTTCTAACTCCACTAGGTAGGCTATTAGTGAAGTGGGGATCACACGAGCCCCACCCCTTCTATTCCATTTAACCTCCATCTCGCAATTTAATTGTGTAACACACCCGCACCCCGCTTTTTAAATGACATATTAACTCTCAGAATTAATGGGATTATTAAACACTCTTCAATTAAGTCAATTAATTGAATGTGGTCTTCTAAATTTCGAAAAGGGTTTGCATGAGTAATAAAATAAGGCAAAGCCTTATTTTATAATTGTTGAATCGTTGTGTGGAGATATTTGGAGAGGAGAACTCATGTCTTGGAGATCTTATTCTTCCTCGGAGAAGAACACGAAGAACACCGACACACTTCTCGATCTTCTTTCTGCGTCAAAGAGATGGAAACACCACATCCTTCCTCGGGGGTGCACCGAAAACTTATACGGAGCCTCGTTCAGTGACACCCTATTCGGCGACGTTGTCTTCCACGACGCCATCTTCCGCGACGCCATTTTTCCGCGACGACCATCGTTCGACAACTCCTTGAGGATGGGGTTTGAGTTCAAATTTAATGGATTAAATTTTTGCTTGCTTTGTCGAAGTTATTTTATTTTGGGCCACCTATTATCGTTATAATGGGAGGAGGTCAGACCACACAAACACAGCCGACCCTCCTCCCCCTTTGATGTTGTACTTGTTGCGGCACGAACAAAGGCAGCGCGATGTGACGACATCGCACAGAAACAAAGAGGAACGCAGAGAAGAAGCGTGGCGCCATCGCGCCGCGCCTTTGAGGACGAAAGAAGCCTCGGTCGGTGTCGGGCCATAGTGAAGGGGCGCGACACCGTCACACCGCGCCGGTCGAACCAAATCTGTGGCCTTTGGACATGGCGGAGCAAGGGAGGGCGGCTAGAGCCGCCGGCCACCGGTGCTCTGTTGGGGGGGACCAACCGGTCCCGCGTGGTGCGCTCGCCGGCCGTTACGGCCGGCCATATCCGGAAAGGCCGGGGGTTTGACCACAGGTCAGCGCAGCTGGGCGGACCCCCCGCAGGTCTGCCATTTCGTCGAAGGGGGTGGCGGTTCCCCCCTTCCACGCTCACGCGGCCGGGCCGGGCCGCCCGCGCAGGGCTGGGCCGCCCCAGTTCGGCTGGGCCGCGCTAGCCGGGCGGGGCTGCACCCTAGTGGGCCAGACCCGGACCCGTTCGGTTCGACCCGGTTTGGGCCGACCCAGGGGTCGGGCTGGGTCGGTCCTGGCCCTAAACCCTCTAAAACCGAATATGTTCATTTAAATTCCATTAACATGGGCTACGGACCTCCGATAGATGCACCGTCAGTTGAGATGTGATCCTTGGATCGAGGTGGTTGTTTAGGTATATTACACTAAAGGTTTTGGAGAACTTTGGGTATGTCTAGGTTGGTTCAAACATGGAACCAACCGGGCTCTCAGAGCGGAAACTCTTATAACTTGAGCTCTAGACATCATATTGACGTGCTATCGACTTTGTTGGATTCCTCTTAGTGAGACGGTTCTTTTGGATTACTCTGATCGAGGTTTGGACATAGTTGGAGTATGGTAGGGTAGGTTTTGACTTAAAAACCAACTGGGCCCCTAGAACGAAAAAGAAAATAACTCTCAGACCAGACGTCCGATTAATGTGTCGTCTGTCATTTTGAGTTCATATCGACGAGACAGAACTTTGGGATTCATCAACTCTGGACTACGTGTCAGTTGATGTATCAACCCCTTGGCTCGTGGAGCGGACCCTCCCAGAAATGAGCTTGTTGTGTGCAGGAACCCTAGAGTTGGCTGTGACTGCGACGACGATGATGACTACACTGAAATCCTACGTGGGTTCGGCAGCGATGACGACTGCACTGAAATCCTTCATGGGTTCGGTAGTGACGATGACTATACTATAATCCTCTGTGGGTTCGGCAGCAATGAAGACTGTAATGAAATCCTCCGTGTTTTCGACAGAGATGGCTAATGTTCTTGTATCCTACGTGGGTCTGGTAGTATTTGACTCTGTACTCGTATCCTACGTGGGTCCGACAGAGAGGCTGGTCTAGTATCCTATGTGGGTTCGATAGCTTAGCTGGTCTAGTATCCTACGTGGGTACCAGCTTAGATTAATCAGTGGCTACATCTGATCATCTCTATCACCTTACGAAGAAGTATACCTGTGTGAGATGAGTTTTGACTTTCAGTCATTATCTTCGATTTGATTGACCTACTTTCCTATGTGGATTGGGATGTGCATTCTTGTTTGTATTGGGTTGTACAATCCCGTGTGGACGTGATCGAACTTGGGCTCGGATGTTGGAGCTGAACTGTAATTGATGATTTAGGTATATATATGGGCATATACCTAAGTAGTGTTGGATGTTATTTCACGATTGTATCTTTCCTTTGTGGATTTTGGGAGACCTTTGGGGTCTCGGGGTCCCTACTGAGTAGAATATACTCACCTCTGCATGGGCTATGCCCGCACTACATTGTGTTGGATGCAGACGATGGAAAACACTGATCGTGGTTGAGGATTGTGGAGCAAGACGGTACCTGGAGTTGGAAAACTGGGTGGGACGTACACGGAGCAGACAGATGGACCTGAGGAGCTGAGGAGACTATATGTACCCACCCATCAGGTGGGATTTCTGGTGGACATCTCGACGTTGCTGCTTTACTTTTCAGTTGCTGTACTTTTATTCCAGTTGTAATTTACTTTCAATTTGGGTTTGTATTCTGGCCTATTTACTTTTCCGCACTTACTATTATACTCAGTTTATTTGGTGTCTACTTCTGCTGGATTACTCTGTGGTGTTAGTTTACTTTATAAAGGCAATGCCTTCCACTTTTTTCAGGATTTACGCCTTGGTTCTAGTCGCCATCCCCTGGCCTATGGAAGGCGGGCTTGGGGTAGTCAGGGCACGGGTCCCGAGGACGGGTCATGAAAAACCTTTTGATTAGTCATATTTAATTCCCCTTGTGGAACTCCCCACCTTAGTAATTAACTACATAATTGATTCTTATTACAAAAATAAAAAAATTTGATGCTTCCAACAACCATCCCCAGACATAAAATTCCTCCCATGAAATATTTTCATTCCTTCACCTTATTAGGTGATAAATTCATACCCATGCCACACCTGACACCCATCATGTCTTAAATCTCATCAGATGCCCAAAGATCCTGCATCACAACTAATTCATAAATGTAATCCCACATCATATATATATATATATATATTCATTTCCACCATAGTTCCAATTATATCAAACCTCATTGAAAACATTCATTGCACCTGATGCCTACATAATAATGATTCCATGGTTAGTCTAAATAAAACACATAAAACTCATTCACCCATATCAATCATTCCCAAAAATAAGCGTTTTTTCCATGATCAATGTGTACTTATAACCATTATTGAATCACTTTCCTTATCTGGACCTTCCAGATCAACCTCATTAACCTTAACTAAAGCTCGACTAATCAAGGTCAAAACTCCTTGCAGAGCTGCTCCAACTACCAATGACTTTCCCCACTACTAGGTATCTCTCTCCCTACTATGAACTATGAGTATAGAATAATCTTAACTAATAGATCATAATACCACTCCTAATACTACCTTAGATCCCTAAGTCTGACATAGTTCATAGATCCAACTATTTGAGAATGCTTCCCTTAGAACCTCCCCAAGTTACCAATCTAACAACAAATATGATACTCATTTGGATCCTGATCACACTGAGTCTGAAAATTCAGTGACTACGTTCAATAGAATCACACTATCCAAGAAATAATCTTAAGTGGTCTAGCCAAGTATTTGGGCTGACAACCCTACAAAGTCTCCTCACGATCTCACTTTGGGATTCTAAAAAGTTCACTGATAATCTCACAATATGCTATTATCTTGCTCAAGTATGACCAATATTTCATGTTTACGTTAGTTATAACTTCTTAATTCACTATCTCTAAGAAAGATGTTAGTCTAAAGATATTCACCAAAACTATGATGGCATGACTCAATCTATCCTCAAAATGCCTCACCCTATAGATTCCATCACACACTATAGAAGGTCTAAATCTGAACAAGTCTATGAAATTCACCTTATAAAATATATTGAATGTGTCTCCTTACTATATGTTCATGATCTAACAAGATCTATATTACATCAACGTCTTTGTTTCTGACCCTTTTTTCGGGGCGCACGCGTTCGTCTTGTTTGAGGACGGTAGCGTTGTTTGTCACCCCACATTCCCGATTTCCAAAGGTGGGTAGCATCAGTTCCTTATTCAGGGACATTTGCTCCTTGATCGAAATGGGATGATGGGATGTCAGTTCTTCGTTTCTTGGGTTCCTCATTATAACTTGTCACCTAGTCTGGGTATCCCTTATAGATTTAAGACATTTTTCTTGAAACTCTTCCTAATTCCATATCTTCATGGACACTAGTTAGTTACACAACTTCTTCCAGGACATTCCAAAGGGACTGATTAGGGCTGCAACCCTCGGTCAGGGGAGTAGTCACATTGGATATCAATGGCATGCTTGGATGCTTGAACACTGATTCATCTGGGTTTCTTACCCTTATTATAGGACTTATCGAAGGTGCAGAATCCCAATGCATCCCACTTCAAATGAAGGGAATCATATTCTATAGGCATGTATCATAGGTCTTCCTCAGCTTCCCATGTTTAAAACAGGGTATGATGGGAGTTTGACATATAGTGGAGACGGATTAGACTGATTAGAACACTAACTGGAGCAGATCATGTAAGTGCAACCCCTGGAGGGAACACTGATGTTGGGGCTATCGCGTGGTTAGCTACCCAACTGTTGTTAAGGGGAAAGAGGAATGAGGTGGAATAATCCCACTGGGATGTGGTGTCCTGGGAAAGAATCAGGATGGATAATGGAGGGTTTAATGAAGTAGGAGTATAATGAGACGGAGTTTACTCGAGGATGACGATGATGTTGGGTTGAGTCTTGAAGAGACCTCTTACATGTCCCTGTGGTAGGGAATCAATGTCTATGTAGTTTGGTGGGACGATGGGTCACTTGAGGAGGCAACCCTTGAGAATGGACTCATGGATGGTACCTGGAGGAAATAGAATCTCTCAGTTGGGTCATGACCTTCCCGAAACACATAGGATCAAGGGACAGATCAGGATGAGACATGAGTGATGGGATTGAACATCAGGGAGGCTTCCTACATATCCCTGTGATAGGGAATCAAAGTCAACATAGTTCATCTGAAGATGGATTACCATCGAAATGGGTTGACATTGGCTTACTTCTGAATGGGGTCAGAACTTCTTATCATTGGATGGGGGTTGCAGTTTATCATCATGCAGGACGAAAAGGGGGCATGCAGTTTGATGTCATGTGGGATGAATGTTGTCCGATGTGAAGGGTGATCAGAACCAATGGGTGTTGAGTTTGATCCTCAGGGAGGATTTCTACATACCTTTCCGTGGCGTGGATCAAAAGGTCTCATAGTTCATGGTGGGTTTGGGTGAACTGATGTGAAGAAGGTCGGGACCAATGGTTTTTGGGCTTGAACCACAGGGGGGCTTCCTACTTACTCTTCCTAGGAAAGGATAAAACACCTCGTAGTTCATGGGGGGTTTGGGCTAACTGACATGAAGGGGTTGTAGCAACCAAGTGTTGGGCTTGATCCTTAAGGAGACATCCTATGTACCTTGCCTCAGCAAGGATCAAAGACCATGTAGTTTAGAAGGGTTTTTTGGTGAACCAAACATCAAGGAGGATTCATACATACATTGCCTTGGTAAGGATCAAAGTCCACATAGTTCATGATGAGTGGTTGTTGGGCTTGAACCTCAGAGAGGCTTCCTATGTACCAAACATTGGAAATGATCAAAGACCTCATAGTTCATGGTGGGGTTTAGGGATTACACTCAAGGCTGCTCAAAGAGGATTTCATGGTCGATGCTTTCTCTAAGACCACGTGATTCAAGCTTTGTGTGAGAAAAAAGAGGCAAAAAATACCTGATGATCACATCATGGAAGGTGAGTCCGTGGGAAGTATAATGGGGATGATGCATAGGTAGTGGCCCAAAAAAAGAAACAAGGGCTTACGCATGATTTGCAACCCAAAGAGGAAACATGGGATTATGTGTGGTTAGTATCCCAAAGAGTAAACAAGGGCTTACACATGGTCCGTATCCTAATGAAGAAACATGTGCTTATTCTTAGTCAGCAGCCCAAAGTGGAAACATGGGATTACACGTGGTCTGCAGCCCAAAGAGGAAACAGTGGCTTACACGTGGTTAGCATTCGAAAGAGGAAAAAAGGGGCTAACATGTGGTCCGCAGACCAAATAGGAAATAGGGGATTACACGTGGTGAGTAGCCTAAAGAGGAAACCAGGGCTTACGTGTGGTCCACAACCCAAAGAGGAAATAAGGTCTTACACGTGGTTAGCAGCCCAAAGAGGAAACATGGGATTACTCTATGTTGGAGGTCCGAGTGGTGACAAAACCCAGCGGGAGAGGGATTTGGCACCCAGGAAGAGAGGAGGAGTAGGGGTGCTGTCTTATGAAGGAATGGCTAGGGGCTTACACCAGAGTGGAGTCCCTTTCCCTAAAGATGGATTTCACCCAGAAAAAAGAGGATTTCATTGCATGTGTGGAATGATCTCAATCCCATGGATACCAGTGGGCATAGAGAAAGTCCAATGTGGGGCGCCCTGTGTGCAAGGCACAGGGTGAGGTCACAGTTTAATGTCATGTTCTGAAGAAGATGGCACTTGTTAGTTTAACGTCCTACAACTCGGATGAGGTGGGTGAGCTTCGCACCCCTAGGACATACATAAGTGATACCCGCCCACCCTTGGGGGAAGGAAGGTATTAGAAATTCCATGATTAGGGGGTGTCGAGAGGTGATCCCATTGTGGGGTCCACATTAGCATGGCTATGTTATGATGTAATAACAGTTAGCGTGCCTATGTCAAGAAGCATGATGAGAAGAAAGAAAATGGGTAGCCCTTCCCAATGGACTTTGAAATTGCTTCATGGAAACCTGAAGGGATGCTTGGGAAAATGAGTTGTAGAGAAAAAGGGTCTATAGGTAGAGGCCTTGTGAAGCTCGGGTGCTCCATGAAGTGGAGGGGCTTCGTGAAGGGATGTGCTTCACGAAGTGAAGTCTCCTAGTATAGGCATAGGTCATAAGTGCATATGGGAGGAGCTTTGCGAAGTGTAAAGGAATTCAAAAAGCAATGCCTCATGAAGAAAGGGTGCCTTGTGAAGCAAGGTGTTGTGAAGTAATGTACTTAGTGAAGCACAGTGACCCTGCCTTAGCTAGTGGGTTGCGTGAGTATGGAGGGTGTTTCATGAACCATAAATGCTTCTTGATGATCCAAGTCCCTGTGGGGATCCCCTTCATCTGTGAAGGCCAGTGGGATTCGTGAAAAGCATCCCTCTCAGAAGAGGGGTTGAATTAAAGAAAAGGGGAAGGCATATCGCAATGTAAATGTACATTGAGAAGATCATGGTTCATATAAAAAGAAGTGATTTTCAATTTGAGAGCTCATAAGGTTAATGGTCGGATGATATGTCCATTGGGCTCGAGGGGTGACCTGTCTTTATAGGCAAGAGGCGTCGTGAAGTAGAGCTCCCTCAGCATGAAGACAATGGTTTCTATGCGGTGGGTTGTGAACGTCAAAGGGGTTCATTGGGCATCCCACCTCTTTACTCCGCGGTGGGCTAATGAATTTAAAATTAAATCATGTAGCCTCCAGCCTCCTTTCTCTGTGGTGGGGTCATGAAGGTTAAGTTGGTTCGTGGGGCGTCCCACCTCCTTGCTCTGCAGCGGGCTCACGAAAGTCAAAGGGGTTCGTGGGGTGTCCCTCCTCATTGCTCCATGGTGGGCGCATGGCCTTGGGGCTCTGAAAAAGGTTTTTTCGAGGAATCCCCTAAGACATACCTCTTGTTATTCATATTCCCAACATTTGGAATCCACAAATTCCCCCCTCAGACTTAGATCCAAGGAGAAATCAAGTGTCAATTTCTGAGGGTCAATCGCCAAAATCCCTTGGTCGTCTGCGAAGCTATTTCACGAAGGTGGATCGCGAGGAGGTAGGTGATGAATAGGTTGACTGCACTGCAAATATCAGCATTTTATAGACATGACGTGATGCTTCGAAGGTCGCCTCTTATAAATAGGGGAGATGAACCCTCTATTTTCTTTTCTTTCCTTCGCAAATTTGGCTTTTTGCGCTCTCGATTCATGAAGCTCCCACATACACTGTGATTTCTCTCAGTGAATTATTTCTTATGCTTTATGGCTCATAGTGAGTCTTTGAATTAGTGTTGGGGTGCTTTTCATCATGGTGTTGGCAGGATGGGGAAGGGTTCTGTGAATAGTCTTTGTGAACACTCTCCGTGAACATGATCCGCGAACACGCTCCACGAACGAGCTTCGCAAACGAAACCCAAAAATCACCAAAACATAAAACTGAATGGCTCAATAAGAGTTTTCCAGGGGGATATTTGCGGATGCTACCCGAAGGGAGGATATGGTGAATAGATCAGGACTAGGAGAGTTAATACTATGCCATTCTGACCACAGTTCATTGGTGGAGATACTATCGGAGTGCCAGAGGAAATACCCACTTTGCAAGAGGCTACATTTTTATGACTTCAGGCTAAGTGTTGATGTCTTCTGTAACGCCCCGACCCCACTTACCAAGAGTCAGTGCATTATTATGTATAATTGGAATGATCACAAAATATAAAGTCTCAAAATATCGATTATTTTAGTAGACTTGGAAACACTAGATACATTAATAAATGTTACATTACGTCATAAATTGAAAAACTACAACGACATAGTCTCCATAGTCCACACTCATATCCCCTTCATACTATCCCTAAAGGTCAGTCATAAAATATTTCTTCACATCCTTGGAAAAATAAAACATAGAAAGGGGTGAGCTCAGATGCTTAGTAAGGAACAATATAGCAGAAACTTTCATAAATAAACATACACATTTAAGGCAATGTATAACTAAAAAAAAATCTTTTTAAACTTGGACTTCAGCATAATATGGAAAAAATAAAATGAAATAATTCCATTTACTTATTCACATAGATATTCTACTAGTTGAATAATCACATGCAATATCAATAACCACTTTCTTAATGATGGAATGCATAATGCCAGACTATCAAAACCACGTAACCAAGGCCTCGTGCTAAGACTACAAATAATATTTTGTCAAGGCGACATGCCAAGACACTAGTTTGTCTCATGAGACTTACTGATGCATCGAGGAGCTATAGCGGGATCCACCTGTCACTTACTAAGTCCAATGCATTCCTCATATGAACAGGTTAAAACATAACATAAACATTCGTATTAAAACTAGTATATGAAATGTAAATACTTTCTCCACAAACCATGAATGGTATAAAAATAACACATCCACAGTCAAACATATCACAAGACCTTCAATACAATATGGATGTTTTTTATCATAATAAATCAACTTCAAATAATCTTAAAATCCATCAAAGTATGTTGACATAGAAGAAATCAAAACTATTTGAGAGAAATATCTCCTTTTTTGAAATCATCTAAAAGTAACAAAATTATAAAATAAAAAATTTAATTTCAAAATATTTTTATATGCTAGTAAGGGAAGATTAGACAATTTTATGATGGTGGAAAATAGCCGCACCCGCCATATATGTTAAAAAAAGACATTCTTACCTTAATTGTCGAAAAGGTTAAAAAGTCGTTGTTTGGAAAATAACGTAATGATTCTTTTATAATCTTCTTATAAAAATTAAAACAAGGGTATACATGACTTTAACCCATATTCTGTAAAATAGTAAGAATGTTTTGAAATACATTTTTAAGAAACATGGATGTGGATGATAAGGAGGTCCCAGTAGATAATTACATATAAACAACCTCGGATAATGAAGAGATTGTGAAATAAAACCTTACCTTGTACTTTTCCTTGGTCGAGGGTAGGTTAACCTCCTTTATAATAGTTAAATCACTGTTATTAAATTATACAATAATCGTATACATTAATATGATATCATATATGATCTTTTAACATGGTTTGTTAATAATATCTTAGTATTATCGTCGTTTCGGGTGATAAATTACTCGTTTTATTTTATATTTTTTGTTACATAAGTCGTTATTGTTATCCATAGGTTGTATATTATTCATATCTAGAATCATATAAAGTCTTTAAATATTTTTTTTAATCATCAAATGATATTATTCTTGAATGGATCCAATGGGGGAATGATTCTCATCGCGTTCATGGAGACGGTTGTTCGTACGTACACACAGACGCTACTTCCATTTCATTTTCATTTTAAAAGGAATCAAAACCAAATTATACATAGGTATATTATTATTACAGTAGAATATAATATCTTATATATGTTACTTATGTTCATTAAAACCATCCTTTATACGTTCCATGTATGGTATAAATGAGTCATATCACTTTGAGGGGGCGGTAGTCCGTACTTCCACAAATGAAATTATCGTATATATATATAACATGAAAAGAATAATGGTATGCTATAAAATGGAATTAAAAAAGATTATATATAAAATAAATATCATATTTAATTATAGTTCCATCATAATGGCCACTATGAGAGGTGGTAGGAGATAATTGAACAATCATCGTTTCGTTAGGCGATTGGTTTCAATCCACAGAAACAATATGTTCTTCACTCATTAGATGGAGGTGTGTGTAAGTTTAGTTCAAATACTTCTCTTAACAATATCCTAGTATATTTATTATACTGGTTTTGTTACAAAAGAAAATAATAATAAGAGTTTAGGGGATGGAGATGTAAAATAAAAGAAAAGAAGCTAAGAGAAATCGTTACCTTCAATTTGGGTAACTCCCTTTGGTTTGAACCAAAAAGGACCCTTGAAGTGCCTTATGCATAAGGTAAGGCTTCTAAGAGGAATAGAGGGATGTAGGGAAAAAATTGGGCAGAGTTTGGATGAGACAAAAGGCTTGATATGTGTGAGTAATTGGTTAGAAGTGGTGTCCTTTTATAAGGGGGAGGAGGGGCTCTTTAGGAAGACGTTAATGTATTATTTTATAATAAAATAATATTCGGTTTCTAATGGATATAAAGTGTATTATTCAAAGTATAAGGTGGGGATAGGTCTAAAAAAACTCAAACAATAAGTTTTAGACATGTTTTGGTCACTATTTTACCATTATCTTCTAGATTTAACTCTTAGTTAAATAGTTTGACATTTACCATGTCTCTTTGTATTTTTATAATATATGGTTAATAAACATACTATAAACTGCCAAGAGAACCCCAAGTGGTTCATTAATGACGTACTTATCATCATATAATTCCTTTGGCCGTTCCGTAGATTTTTTGGAATATTATATCAATTAATAATATAATATTTGTTTTAAAAACACATTTATGTCAATTTTGACACTATTTAATAATTTATTTCTGTTAAAGTCTTATTAACATTATTAATTCCAAAAAACTTAATTTAATCAATAATAACATGTCATATTAACCCATAAAATTATTTCAATTAATTAAAAGTCTCAAATTATATTTATTTGGGTATTTATGATATCAATTATTTTAATATTTCACGAATAAGGTAATTACTGCATCATCATTGTGTCATAAATAAATTAAATTATTAGATTTATAAAAATTAAAAATAGAATACCATTATGTTGGAAATATTTTTATATTTCTAATGAATATTTATAATTGAATTTATCTTATGTATAACCCTATATTAAAAATGTTTTAGTTATTAAGCATTGATGTTAACTCTTTTAACTCTTCTTTGAATTAAATAATAATAAATGTCCTAATCTAATCCAAGTGGACCAAAGAGGCACATATTTTATTCCTAAGGTTGTTTTTGGTCGAATTATACTTATCCAATAGAATTAGGACATGTGTTAGGGTAATAATAATATCATTTTTACCCTTAATTACCCTATTTACTTTTTACCGTGGTAAATAAAAGTAAAAAGTTACTATTCAAAAAAATTATTTTTATATTATTGAACCACATTTTACTCCTTTTTATTAACCTTTTCTCTCAAATTTGTGAAATTACACTCACAGAAGTAGTAAAATTAAGTTTTATGTGAATTTTCATATTCTCCGAGGAGGTGGGTAAAAGAGGGTGAAAAGTTCAATAAAATTTTTATATATCTAAAATTTTTATAAACTTACTCCAATGAATTAAATTGAACATATATAAGTATTATGAATCTATTTTTACATAAAATAAATTTAAATAAAATAAATAATTATTTAAATAAAATATTCGGTTTTAAACTATAACTCAGTGTTTTTCGCTATTCATCAAAAATTATAATTTTTCAGAAAAATACCAAAAATTTACCCTAAGCTAATTTTGATATTCCCAATTCAATAATGAAGTATATTTTTCCAAATTCAAAACATAAAAGTTTCATTTATTAATTGAAAATTAATTTCCACTATCAAAACCAAAAAGCGTATTTTTAAGGAATAATTACTACCAAAAGTTTGACACTTGTTTATGTCCAATTTCAAAGTGAAAACAATTAAAATGACCATAATTGGATTAAATGGTAAAAATTTAATCTATTTATACATCCAAACCATTAAACTTTATAATTTGACAATATAAATTATTCTGATTTAAAAAGTTGTTTTCAGTTAAAATATAGTATTTTTGACTATTCACCAAAATATGAAAGTTATCAGAAAAACACCAAAATTTTATTGAAACTAAATTATTATGTCCTGATTCTAAAGAAGAAGTTTATTTTATAAAATTTAATATATAAAAGTTTCAAATATTTAATTTAAAAAGGCTTCTCCATTAAAAGGCGGTAAAATTTAATTTTTTGAAAAATAATTCTTTTATCTGAAAAAAATGTATTTGTTCTTACATTATGTCAAAGAAACTCATAATATGGATTCTAAAATTATAAGGATTATATAAAGTTCAAAATTCAGTTAATACTATTCATAACCACTTTTGAGCGTCTTGTTTGGTAAGTCATGGTGCGCTAGAACTCGGTGTGGTGTTTAGTTCAGGTTATTAAATTACTTTGAAGAAATGACGTACTATGAAATCTTGGGGTGTAACATTATTCCCTCCTTTAATAAATTTCATTCTCGCAATTTAAATTATTTTTCATAAATAAAATGTTGAAAATATAAAATACCTTTGGGAAAACCCACATCAGAAATTAGGTTAATAAACTTTAGTCTTAATAAGAGGAAAATGGAAATGAAAGGGTCACCACCAAATTATGATCTCGATTAGGAGAACATTAGTGGAAATTAAAGACATACAATTAGAGGAAAAACGTAAATATTTATAGGTAGTGATTGAGGTCATCAATCACAAACAAGTGTAAAATTGAGGGCCTCAAATTCATCAATCTATGATGATTTAAAATAACATCGGTTCAACCAAACATATGGTATTAGGATAACACATTTTTTGTTTTAAGAAACCTTAAATAATGTATAATAATTAATTTCTTAATTGAATAAGTGAAGAAAAAAATATATACTTTACAAGTAGAGTCCCATCCTTTAACTAATTTCTACCACAAACTCATCTTTCACTCTGAAAGATAATAGAACTAAAAAAATATTATTCTATTTATCTTATTTGTATAGGGTTCAAAAAAATGAATTTATAATTCATTTACAAGATTTTTTTTAAAAGACTACATTATTCAATCCAGGACATCACGTGGGCCAGTGGTAGGTGATACACCCTTGTCGCCCTTCGGTTGCGGGATCAAGTCTCGCGGCCTTGCCAGACGCGATGGGTTGCCACCCGACCTTCGAGTTGTCCTTTTATGGAAATAAAAAAATAATTTCAAACTATAATTATCCAAAATACTTCTATCCAAACACACAGTCCAAAATTTATAAGGAAGTTAAACCCAATGAAGATCCTTTTTTCCGCGTAATAACATGTGAACACCTTCATCATGTATTCTTTTAAAACACTACAACATCCTAAATTACCATAAAACCTTATTGATTACATTCATGATCCCTTATTCCTTATAGAATACTAGATATAATCCTTATATCCAAAATTTTTGTAAACTTCAACAATGATATAATATACAAATCATTAATCAGTTTCAAGGTAATCAAGAATATCCAATATAATATATCCAAATCAATCATGTATTATTCCAAAATCACTACCTCAGTATCTAAACCATATTATGGTTTATATTTCTCTCAACCATATATTTTCCAAAAATTTAACCTACAATTGAGTCACTTTTATTGGCCCCACAAAATCTCAAGTCCTTAATGAAATAGTACTGTAGTACAATCCTTTTATACTCCATAATTATTATAACTAGTACATTGTTGATACAACACTCAAATGCCATAATTCCCTAATAACAACATAATAACTCTAATCATTCCTCCTCATCTGTGGTAGTATCATAACTGGATTATTATCCAATAACATCATTTGCGATATACTATTATGAATTGGACATTGATTCGCGTAGTGTCCCAACTCCTTGAAGATGAAACATTGTACATTTGAAACATTTTTCTTACCCTTGCCGTCACGTACATGGTGTCCTTTTTCTCCACACTAATAACAAACTCACATTCCCTTCAGGCATGTTCCATGGTGTTTCTTCCAACAGTTATCACATATGGAAAAATTCTTCTTTTCCCTCTTCCCTTTATCCATATTTTTCTCTTCCATCATTTTCTTCTCGTTCTTCCCTTCAAATCCATAGGACTCAGAGAATTTTTTACTTATCATAGTAACACATGATACTATGTCTTCATATGTTGAGAATACATGGGAGACTATTTCCCTTATAAATGATGGCTTAATACCATGAAAGATATGATCTTTCTTACTCTATAGATCATACGTATTGTTGGAGTTCACAGTCCTTCTACTGGGCGCTATTTCTATACAATGGAATAAACAAGGTTAGTTTATGAATTGAAATGAATAATTCCAAACATGTAAAATACCTAACATAAATTGATTGGTTTATGAATATAATCCATAATCATAAAGATTTTTCATTGAGGAATTATATACTCATAAACCCTTCATAATGATTTGTAATGAAAATGATAATTATCCTAAGCATATCCCCCAAGAGTGTCCTAACCAAGAGTACAGCAACGTCCGTTGTCGTGCACCAGTTCCCATTCGAGTTTAGCTCAAAGTGGTGGTTTCGGGTTTTACCCCTAGGTACATCTGTGCCAGAGCCGCCTCTACCAGATCCTATCCAGACCGGGATGTATTGCTCAGAAAACTCACAAAATCTCCAAAATACAAAAATTCTAGGAAGTTCTTTTATACTAATCCTTAAATTCCATCTTAGGTCTATGTGATATAATCAGAGTTTATCTAAATCTAGCTTTAATGGTTTGTAATAAACTTCCTTTGATACAAATTGTAACGCCCTGAATCTAGTTACCTAGAGTTGGTGCATAATTATGTATCATTATCATGATCACAAAAGATCAAGTCTCGAAAGTACGATTAGTTTAGTTGCCTTGGAAACACTAGATACATTCATAATTGTTACATTACATCATAAATTTAAAAACTACAATAACATAGTCTCCATAGTACACACTCATATCCCCTTCATACTATCCCTGCAGGTTAGTCATAAAATATTTCATCACATCCTGGGAAAAATAAAACATAGAAAGTGGTGAGCTCAGATGCTCAGTAAGGATAACAATATATCGGAAACTTTCATAAATAAACATAATCATTTAAGGCAATGTATAACAAAAAAATCATTTTAAACATGAACTTCAGCATAATATGGAAAAAAATAAAATGAAATAATTCCATTTAATTATTCACATGTTTATTCTACTAGTTGAATAATCACCTGCAATATCAATAACCACTTTCATAATGATGGAATGCATAATGCATGACTATCATAACCACATAGCCAAGGCCTCGTGCCAAGACTACAAATAGGATTTTTTCAAGGCCTCGTGCCAAGACACTAGTTTGTCTCTTGAGACCTGCTGATGCATCAAGCAGCTATAGTAGTCTCCACCCATCACTTACTAAGTCCAATTCATTCCTCATATGAACAGATTTAAACTTAACATAAACATTCGTATTAAAACTAGCATACGAAATGTAAATACTTTCTCCATAAAACATCAATGGTATAAAAATAATACATACATAGTAAAACATATCACAAAACCTTGAATACAATATGGATGTTTTGTATCATAAAAAATCAACTTCAAATAAGCTTAAAATCCATCAAAGGATGTTGTCATAGATGAAATCAATACTATTTGAGAGAAATATATATATTTTTGAAATCATATAAAAGTCACATAATTATAAAATAAAACATTTAATTTGAAAATATTCTTATAAGCTTGTAAGATAAGCTTCAAAGATTTTACAATGGTGGAAAATAGCTGCACCCACCATATATGTTAAAAAAAGACATTCTAACCTTAATTTATTAAAAAGGTTAATCCTTGTTTGGAAAATGACGTAAATACTCCTTTATAAACATCTTATAAAAATTAAAACAAGGGTATAAATGACATTAACCCATATTCTGTAAAATAGTTTGAATTTGTGGAAATACATTTTTAAAAAACATGGATGTGGATGATAAAGAGGTCCCAGTACACAATTACGTATAAACAACCTCGCATAATGACGAGATTGTGAAATAAACCCTTACCATGCACATTTCCTTGGTCGAGTGTTGGTTAAACTACTGTATAATAGTTATATCCTTGTTATTAAATTATAAAATAATCATATATATTAATATGATATCATATATGATCTTTTAACATTTCTTTTTTAATAATATCTTAGTATTATTGTCGTTTCGGGTGTTAACTTACTCGATTTCTTTTATATGTTTTGTTACATAAGTCATTATTTTTATCCATAGGTTGTATATTATTCATCTTCAGAATTATATCACATCCTTAAACATTATCTTTAATCATCAAATGAAATTATTCTTTTATGGATACGATGGGGAATGAATCTCATCGCGTTCGTGGAGACGGTATTCTCTACGTACGCACGAACACTACTTTCATTTCATTTTCATTTTAAAAGGAATCAAAACCAAATTATGAATAGGTATATTAATATTCCAGTTTAATATAATATATTATATATGTTACTTAAGTTCACTAACACCATCCTTTATACGTACCATGTATCGTATGAACGAGTCATATCACTTTGAGGGGCGGTAGTCCGCACTTCCTCAAATGAAATTATCGTTTATATATATAACATGAAACAAATAATTGTATTCTATAAAATGGAATTACAGAAGCTTATATATAAAATAAATACCATTAATATCATATTTAATTATATTGCAATCATAATGGCCACCATGAGAGGTGGTAGGAGATAATTAAACAATCATCGTTTCGTGAGGCGTTTGGTTTCCATCCACAGAAACATTATGTTCTTCACCCATTAGATGGAGGTTTGTGTAAGTGTAGTTAAAATACTTCTCATAAAAATATACAATTATATTTAGTATACTGGTGTTGTTACAAAAGAATAGAATAAGAAGAGTTTAGGGGTTGAAGAAGTAAAATAAAAGAAAAGAAGCTAAGAGAAATCGTTACCTTTAATTTGAGTAACTCCCTTTGGTTTAAACCAAAAAGGACTATTGAAGTGCCTTATGCCTAAGTTAAGGCTTCTAGGAGGAGGAGAGGGATGTAGGGAGATTAATTGGGAAGATGTTGGCTGATCCAGAATGCTTGATAGGTGTGAGGAATTGGTTATAAGTGGAGTCCTTTTATAAGGTGGAGGGGGGGGCTCTTCAGAAAAAACATAAAGTATTATTTTATAATAAATTCATACTTGGTTTATAAAGGCTCAAAAGTAAATTATTCAAATTTTAAGGTGGGGATAGGTCGAAAAAAACTCAACCAATATGTTTTAGACATGTTTGGGTCACTATTTTACCCTTATCCTTTAGATTTAACTCTTAGTTAAATAGTTTGACATTTACCATGTCTCTTTGTATTTTTATATTATATGGTTAATAAACGTACTATAAACTACCAAGAGAACCCCAAGTGGTTCATTAATGACATAAATATCATCAAATAAGTCCTTTTGCAGAAAAATATTTTTTAGGAATATTATATCAATTAATAATATAATATTTGTTTTAAAAACTCCTTTATGTCAATTTTAACACTATTTAAGAATTGATTTTTGTTAAAGTCTTATTAACTTTATTAATTAGAATAAAATTTATTTAATAAATCCTAAAATGTCATATTAACCAATAAAATTCATGGAATTTATTTAAAGTCTCAAATTATATTTATTTGGGTATTTATAATATCAATTATTTTAATATTTCACTAATAAGGTAATTACTGCATCATCATTGTGTCATAAATAAATTAAATTATTTAATGTATAAAAACTATAAATAAAATACCATTATGTAGGAAATATTTTAAGCTTTCTAATTAATATTTATAATCTAATTTATCTTATGCATAACCCTATATTAAAAATGTTTTAGTTATTAAACATTGATTTTAACTCTTTTAACTCTTCTTTGAATTACATAATAATAAATGTCCTAATCTAATCCATGTGGACCAAAGTGGTTCATATTTTATTCCTGAGGTTTTTTTGGTAGAATTATACATATCCAATAGAATTAGGATATGTTTTAGGGAAATAATAATATCATTTTTACCCTTAATTACCCTATTTACTTTTTACCGTGGTAAATAAAAGTAAAAGGTACTATTCACCAAAAATTATTTTTATCTTATTAGACCACATTTTACTCCTTGATATTAACTATTTATCTAGGATTTTCTAAATTCCACTCACAGAAGCGGTAAAATTATGTTTTATGTGAATTTGCAAATTCTCATAGGAGGTGGGTAAAAGACGGTAAAAAGGTCAATAAACTTTTTATATATCTAAAATTATTATAAAATGAATCCAATGAATTAAATTGAACATATATAGGTATTATTTATCTATTTTGACATAATATAAATTTAAATAAAATAAATAATCATTTAATGAAAAATTCAGTTTTAAACTACAACTCAGTTTTTTTCACTATTCATCAAAAATTAATAGTTTTCAAGAAAATACCAAAAATTTACCCTAAGATAATTTTGATATTCCGAATTCAATAATAAATTATATTTTTTGAAATTAAAAAAATAAACGTTGAATTTATTAATTTAAAATTAATTTCCGCTGTCAAAACCAAAAGGGGTATTTTTAAGAAAAAATAACTACCCAAAGTTTGAAACTTGTTTATGTCAAATTTCAAAGTGAAATTACTTACAATGACCACAATTGGATTAAATAGTAAAAATATAATCTATTTATACTTCAAAACCATTAAAATTTATAATTTAACAATATAAATTATTCTGATTTAAAAAGTTGTTTTCAGTTAAAATATTGTATTTTTCAGTATTCACCCAAATATGAAAGTTATCAGAAAAACAAAAAAAATTATTGAAACTAAATTTTTTTGTCCCGATTATAAAGAAGAAGCTTATTTTGTCAAATTTATTATATAATAGTTTCAAATATTGGATTTAAAAAGTCTTCTCAATCAAAATGTGGTAAAATAGCATTTTTTGAAAAATACTTCTTTTATCTCAAAAAATGTATTTGTTCTTACATTATGTCTTTGAAACCAATAATAGGGACTCTAAAATTATAAGGATTTTATAAAGTTCAAAATTCAGTTAATACTATTCATAACCGCTTTTGAATGGCTTGTTTGGTAAGTCATGGTGCGCTAGAACTCGGTGTTGCGTGTAGTGCAAGTTATTGAATTACTTTGAAGAATTGACATACTATGAAATCTTGGGGTGTTAAATCTTCATTCATGATGCATGTAGGGAGGTGCCATCTTATTGGTTCAGAAGTACTCCATGTCAGTGCCAATGGTTCTGGGCAGCTGACGACTATGCTCGAGAAGACTTCATGCCTGTCAATTCTGACTGCCTGTATAACCACTTGAACAATGTGGATGGGAAGGCATTTCAAACAGAGACATACCCCCCTCTGTACCAGAAAATTTTGAAGGCATCCTTGAGGATCCCATGAAAGGAATGATTGTAGGATTAGGACCTGCGCCAGGGCGGAAACTTCACAGATGATTGGGCCGGGGCCTATTAGGTATGTTCCACGTTTGAGTAGTTCAGGGCGGATCTGAGAAGAGTTGGTCTATATGAGGTGACTTGGGCCTCCCAATTCTACATCTAACAATCAAAGAAACTGATTGAATAATTGATGAGGAGGTGGTCAATGAGGTCCAAAACCTTCCACTTGCACCATGGGGAGGTTGACATCAGCTTGTGGGATGTGAACCAGATCTCAGGGGCCCAATTTTGAGGGTGATGTACACTGAATTCCTCCCCATTTTAAAAGTGTGGGAGGATCCAGAGAAGATGTCATTGCTGGCGATTCCGTTGATGAGGCTGGTGCCTAGAAAGGATAAAGAAGCAATGATGGATGTCCATTTTAGGCGGTGGTTCAATCCGATTCTGAATTTTCTGGAAGAGAGGCAGTTTTTGGTGAGACCTCGGACTTTCATGAAGGTGGATAAATGGGGAAAGGAGCACTCGTACAGTTGGCTCGTGGAGGATAGCTAGTGGAAAACATGGGGATTTAGCATCAACACCGAGCAACAGCCAATAGTCAGGCTAGCAACATTCATCGCGGCTCTAATCTATGGTGGGATCCTGTCGGTGAGGGGTGAAAACTTGGCTGTGCAACCAAGAATGTTCATCATGGAATCCATGTTAGCGATAGGAGGGGGAGTCAACCTTGAGATCTCGATGCTCTACAAGCTATATTAGATGATGTGGCACCTTAGTGAGGGGAAGCGGCCGCAGAGGATATGCGGGCCATTCCACCTATTGTATGGGTGGATAGCGGCGAATGATGGGGGTGGGGGGGGGGGGTTATGAATATCCAAACCCCATCTCACCTCTGTGATCAAACATCCACCCATAAATCCTAAATAAATTGGGAAACTAAAGGCCATGGTGACCACACCGTTGGTACTAAATTGGGTGTAGAAGGTGGAGGAATTCAACTTTCACCCATTTCCATTGCCAACGGGTGATTTTACTGATGATGTCGAAGGAACGAAAGAGCACCAGTTCTATATCATGGACTTTTGAGGTGGATTGATGGTGGAAATGGTGGATCGTGAGCCCCTCTGTGAGCCGTACACCCCGCACTGATTTTCCATGAAATTTCAGTGTCTGCAGCGACTGACCCCGCAGGTCTATCTTGGGGTGGTCCACATGAAACACCCATGTGTGATTAGGTAGATGCGGATCATGTTCACACAGGTAGATAATAATATTCGGATCGAGAAACATCCACATACTACTTTTGTCAGGTTGGTAAAGGAGTATGCCCAAATTTGGGAGGCAGCCTACTCGGGGGAGATGCTAAAGCAGCCAACTATTCAGGTCGGTGATAGTGAGACTTACGAACCTTGGGGTCGGCCCGGAAAGCGGCAAGGGAATCTCACGGTGGTGCTGTTTCTGTGGTGGTGAGGCATGCACCGATTGAGGGGGAGGCAGTGGCAGTGGATCCAGTAGTGGTAGCAGACCTGGTGGTACCAGAAGAACAAGGTTATCTAGATGGGAGGCCATAGAGAGCATTCCGTACGATATCCACCCAAACTCCGGGGAAGCGGCTGCACCATATAGACATGCCAAAGAATTATGTCTTCTCAGAGGCCTGGGAGATCTGGGAAGTGAACCGGTAATTTCTCGTCCCATCTCAGATGTGGAAACACTTGAACTATCTCAGGATGGAATTTCCGGGAATTAACCCAGTCAGTGCTAGATTTTTAGTATCTCAAGAGGAGACGTAGTGATACCTGACCGAGCTAGGGGATTTTTTACACTCCCAGGATACCCCACGTCCCATGACAGACTGGGGTGAAGGTGTTGTTGAATCAGACAGCCCCTCTGTAGTTGTCTGCTTCCAAATTTTGGGAGTGCATTCCTTTTCTGGAGGAATTGGATGAGTTTTCTTGGGGGGAGAACTCCGGTAGTGGGATCCCATTAGAGGAGGGCGAAGTTAGTGATCAAGACTCAGACCGTGAAGAATTTGCAGAGGCCCTTTCAGTAAAATCCTGATCCCCATTCTCAAGGTCTGCTCTCAGGTCGTTCTAGACTCCTTATTAATACTTTAATTGTGCAGGTGAGTCTCATATATAAAACTTGTTCTCTCCCCTCAATAGATACAGATGCAGGACCATCAAGATCTACACCTACGACTGCATTTATTACCACATCCGGTGGGGCCAAGACACTCGAGGTGGCTTCTCTTAAGAATTTTGACCTTCCGACCATATACGGGGGGCCACACCTCGGGGTCCCAACAACGTCAACCCAAGAACAAGACTAGGAATTCATCCTCTATATGTCCCCTCTACCAAATACCTGATTTTCACCCATTGACTATGTCAAATGACATCCAAGCCCCTTTTAGGGCCACCATTCTTCAAATGGAATGGGCCACCTTGGTGAGGTTGGTCGAGGCTTCTGGAGGCGTCTTTCCTAGAGGAATGTCAGTGATCATGGAGGAAGATACCTAGATTGACCAAGCTATGACACTACTAATACCTGGTGGGACTGTCAGCAGGGCTGAGCCCATGATTATTGAGGTGTGGTACGATGATGAGGATCAATCAGAATGCATGGGTCCCAGTATACATAATCAAACACTAGATGTGGACCCTGATAACGAGTTCCTTGGGGTGTTCCCTGCATATGAGCCTAACAACCGTGCTGGCTGGGATGAGATGACCTCTGATGAAGAGGATAACAAAATAGCCCGGCATTGATCATGGAAGCTGACCAAGCACTTCATCGATGAACCCCCCAAACACAATGACGGGATGAGATGGGTAGACTTTTCTCATGACTGCATGAACTATGTGCAGGGGGAGTGGATTCCTGGCATCCCCACATGCTCATCCGAGATCTTATGGAGGAGAAGATTAGAATGTATGACCATGGCCTTCGTGTGGGCAGCCAGTGGAGGAAAGATATAACGACCCATACTTTACATACATTGTTAATACTTCAAAATAGAAGCATACTTATTACAACATATAACAAAACCATGAAAGGACTGTATAGGTATAGTGTCTTTAGAAACTAGGAAACATAAACAACTGGTTCATAAAGCGTCTACATTGTCTCCCATTTATTTCATCACATCTATAGTCCCTTTTGGCATATCTTACTTAATAACCTTCTTCCTGACCTGGGGAATGAAAACATACAAAAGGGTGAGCTCAAATGCTCAGTAAGGGTAAACAAAATAAATATCAATCTCATCATATACATAAGCACATAACTTTTGGAAATCTTAACCTGCAAAAGAGATCATAATTTCATAACATGGGATAAATCATGGCAGTGAAATGTAATCACAATAATCATAACTTAAAACATGACACTTTGTGGCATGCACACATAATCATAGATAATCATTTCTTGTTAGTCAAAACTCATTGCCAAGACTATCTTAGTGGACAAAGTCCCTTTCTGAACCGAGTCACCCTCGTTTCAGTCCTGTTTCACTAAACCGGTATAACCTACCGTTCCAGCCATGTCTATCTCATGAGATATAAAATCTTTACCCAATGCATTGGAGGGAGATATAGGTCCCACCCATCTCATAATGATACCATTCTTATGTGTGCCACAAAATCATAAATCATACATCATTTCATAACCCATGTAATACAAATGGGAATATTAAACATCATGACATCATAAAACAATTCATATAAGATAAAGGAATTCATAAAAATAATTCCATCACAACATAATCAAAACAATTTAATAATAGGGATAAAAAAAGAACCCTTTATTATCTTAGATGGAAAATAATTTTGATAAAACACTTGAACTCCATTCTTGAGGAAAATATCCTTTCTTCTTCAAAAACATTTTTCCTTTCTTAACATGTCATAAAATTTTAAACTAAAAGAAGTTGATTTAAAATAAACTTGAAAACTTGTAAAGGAATCTTCTTGGAAATAATGTTTTAAAAATCCATTCATGCCGTATAACTTAACAAAACATTCTTCTCATACTTTTGTTGGAAAAGTCAAAAAGTACCTCGTACAAAAAAAATGACAAAAGATTCCTTTCATATATTTTACAAAAAAACTCACCGAAGGGTAAATTTGGATTTAAACAATTGTAGGTGGATGGAAATAACATTACATATTGAGGGAACATGGATGTGGATGATAAAATACACCCCAAAAAATTCAAAGTATAAACAATCTCGAATAAAAATATGATTGTGATATTTCCCTTACCTTAGGTCCGATTTGCTTTGTACGTGTCCGAAGCTCCTCTTCTTTGAAACGCCTCTTTGAATCCTCCACTTAGGGAACTAAGATTGGTATTTAAAGAAGACCAGGACCTCTAGGATTCTTCTATGGAAGTGGAGAAGGGATTTTGGCAGGGTTTGGCCGAGCTTGAGTGCTCAAATTGGTGTGAGGAGGAGGGGGAGGAGGTGCCCTTTTATAAGGGAGGAGAGGGGCACTTTAGGAATATCTCAAAATATTATTTTATATTAAAGTCAAAATCGGTTTATAATGGTTCCAAAGGGTCTTATTTCGAAGTTAAAATTGGTATGGGTCGCAATCCTATCAACCAATAGGATTTAGACAAGTTTAGGTTATTATTTTAACCTTATCAATTAGATTTAACTCTAAGTTAAATAATTTAACTTTTACCGTGTCTTTTTGTTTTCTTACACTATATGGTTAATACACTTACTATAACATGCCAAACGAACCCCAAGTTGTTTATTATTAATATATATATCCTTATCTATGTCATTTGGCCGATCCTTATATTTTTAGGAATAAAATAACAATTAATAATATAATATTTGATTTAAAAACTATTTTGTGTCAATTTTGTCACTATTTGATATATGATTTTTGTGAAAGTCATAACAGAATTATATGTTCGAAACAAGTTGATTAAATCAACATTAATATGTCATAGTAACCTATAAAATTATTTGAATTCATAAAAAGTCTCAAATTACATTTATTTGGGCATTTATAACATCAATTATGTTAACATTTCCTTAAAAGGGTAATTACTGCATCATCATTGTGTCATAAATAAATTAATTTATTTAAAGTCTAAAAATTATAAATAAAATATCATTATGTAGGAAATCATTTTATCTTTCTAATTAATATTTATAGTCAAATTTATCTTATGTATAATCCCATATTAAAAATGTTTTAGTTATTAAACTTTGATTTTAACTATTTTAACTATTCATTAAATAAAATAATATTATATGTCATAATCTAATCCAAGTGGACCTAAATGGTCATATTATATTCATAAGGTTGTTTTTGGTCGAATTAAACTTATCCAATAGAATTAGGACATGTTTTCGGGTAATAGTAATATCATATTTACCCTTAGTTACCCTATTTACTATTAACCGCGGTAAAAAAAAGTAAAAAGTTACTATTCACCAAAAAATTATTTTTATCTCATTGAACCAAATTTTACTTACTGATATCAACCGTGTCTGTCGGATTTTTGAAATTCCATTCAAAAAAGCGGTAAAATTAAGTTTTATGCAAAATTTAGTTTTTAACCTACCACTTAGTGGTTTCCCTATTCATCAAAAATTGAAAGTTTTTAGAAAAAATACCAAAATTTCACCCTAGGCTGATTTCGGTATTCCGAATCCAAAAATAAAGTCCATTTTGAAAAATAAAATTTATAAAATTTCAAAAAGTGGTTATTACTATTCATAACGGCTAGTTTTAATAATATTTTAATAACATATCGTTGTTTAGTGAAACTCGGTATTGCGTACAACGCAAGATATCGATGAAGGTCATGATTGCATGTAAAGTAAGTCAATCTAGTGTGTAGTGAAAGATTCCTTTGATGATATATATATAACATAAAAACAAAATATTACTCATAAAAATATCAGGTGTTACATTCTACCCCCCTTAAAAAGAATTTCGCCCTCGAAATTCGTCACATTGTAACAAACAGATGAGGATACTTCTCCCTCATCATATCATCAAGCTCCCATGTAGCTTCTTCAAGTTGGTGGTTCCCCCATAAAACTTTCACCAATCGAGTGGTCTTGTTTCATAGGAATTTTTCGCTACGATCTAGAATCTCTATCGGTTGTTCTTCATAAGAAAGATCTTTCTCCAGCGGTACAACTTCTGAGCTGAGTACATGTGAAGGATAAGGTATGTACTTTCTCAGGAGAGATACATGGAACACATCGTGAACTTGAGAGAGATTCGGTGGAAGCGCCAATCGGTAAGCTACCTTTCCAACACGATCCAGTATTTCAAAAGGACCGATATATCTAGGGCTCAACATCCCCTTCTTTCCAAATCTCATAACCCTCTTCCAGGGAGATATTCGTAAGAACACTTTATCACCCACTTCAAACTCTAGGTCTTTTCTGAGGTTGTCGGCATAACTTTTCTGTTGATTCTGAGCTGCTCTTATGTGTTGTTGAATAGATCTGACCTTTTCTGTCATTTCATCAACAAGATTAGGTCCTAATAGATTTCTTTCCCCAACTTCATCCCAGCAATTTGGAGTCTTGCATTTCTTCCCATAGAGAGCTTCATAAAGAGCCATCTGAATACTGGAGTGAAAGCTATTATTATAAGAAAATTCCACCAAAGGTAGGTGTTGATCCCAACCTCCTTTGAAATCCATAGAGCAAGCTCTCAACATATCTTCTAGGGTTTGAATTGTTCTCTCAGACTGACCGTCTGTCTGAGGATGATAAGCAGTGCTGAAACTCAACTCTGTATCCAGAGTATGCTGAAGACTTCACCAGAACTTCGAGGTAAATCTCGGATCCCGATCAGATATAATAAAAAGTGGTACTCCATGCAATCTTACCACTTCCTTTACATATATCCTGGAAATCTGATCCAGAGAGAAATCCTCTCAAATAGCAATGAAGTGTGCAGACCTTGTAAGACGATCAACTATGACCCAGATAGCATTATTTCCTTTGGATGTTTTAGGATGTCCTATGACAAAGTCCATAGTGATATTTTCCCATTTCCATTCGGGTATGGGTAATGGTTGTAACATCCCCTTAGACTTCTGTCTCTCAGCTTTAACTTGTTGACAAACCAAGCATCGAGAGACATATTCAGCAACATCTCTTTTCATGCCATCCCACCAGAAGTACTCTTTCAGGTCCCTATACATCTTCGTGCTTCCAGGATGAATAGAGAATGAAGAACTATGAGCCTCATCCAGCAGCTCGTTCTTTAATTCGGGGATGAGAGGAACACAAACCGGATTCCTGAACTTTATTATCCCATCACAATCAAGGTTGAACTCAAGAACATTTCTCACCTTCTTTTGTAACTCGACATCTTCTTTATGTGCCTCTTTAATCTTCACATGTATAGATGGTTGAAAATTCATTTGAGAAAGATAAGATTTTCCCCCTTCCATTATAATTCCAAGATCCATCCTTTGGAAATCCATAAATATTGGATCTTTTGTGATCCTCATCATGGATAAACTAGCATGGTCTTGTCGACTTAATGCATCTGCCACCTTGTTTTCTTTCCCAGGGTGGTAATGGATTGAGCAGTCATAATCCTTAATCAGCTCCAACCATCTTCTTTGATTCATATTCAGCTCCTTTTGGGTGAAAATATACTTTAAAATTTTATGATCAGTATAAATATCACACCTTTCACAATAAAGCTAATGCCTCCAGATCTTTAATGCAAAGATTACTGCAGTTAACTCCAAATCATGAGTTGGGTAATTTTGCTCATGTATTTTCAACTGTCGTGAGGCATAAGCTATCACCATATCATTTTGCATAAGAACACACCCCAACCCCTTCTTGGATGCATCACTGTAGATCACAAACCTTTCTCCATTACATGGCAGTGTGAGCACAGTTGCACTGGATAACCTTTTTTTGAACTCCTTGAAATTCTTTTCACATTCCTCTGTCCAAACAAACTTAACTCCATTCCTAGTCAACTTGGTGAGTGGGTTAGATAATCGTGAAAAATATTTTACAAAACGTCGATAATATCCAGCCAAACCAAGAAAACTTCGGATCTCAGTTATTGTTGTTGGTCTCGACCATCTTTTGATAACCTCTGTTTTTGGTGGATCCACAGATATCCCCTCTTTTGTGATTATGTGACCCAAAAATGCAACTTTTTGAAGCCAAAATTCACACATGGTAAATTTGGCATAAAGCTTCCCCTTCCTCAGGGTCTTCAATATAATTCTCAAGTGATCTTCATTCTCTTCCTTTCTCTCTGAATAGACAAGAATATCGTCTATAAAGACTACCACAAATTGATCAAGATAGTCTCTAAAGACTCTATTAATCAGATCCATGAAGATAACAGGGGGATTAGTAAGACCAAATGGCATCACTATAAATTCATAGTGTCCATACCTTGTATGGAAAGCCGTCTTTGTTATATCCTCCCTTTTGACCTGTAATTGATGATACCCTGAACGAAGATCAATCTTGGAAAAGTATTGAGCTCCGCGTAGTAGGTCAAATAAGTCATCAATGCGTGGGAGAGGATATTTGTTCTTGATAGTGATCTTGTTAAGTTCTCGATAATCAATGCAGAGTCTCATTGATCCATCTTTCTTCTTAACAAATAGAACAGGTGATCCCCAAGGTGACGCACTAGGGTGTATGAATCCCTTATCAAGATTCTCTTGGAGTTGCTTCTTCAATTCCTGCAACTCAATTGGGGCCATTCTATAAGGTGTCTTTGAAATAGGCAAAGCACCCGGTACAAGTTCTATTGAAAACTCAACTTCACGATTTGGTGGAAGACCCAGTAATTCCTCCGGAAAAACATCATCAAACTCCCGTATGATGGGCATATTCTTAATCACGAGTTTCTCACCAACCATTTGAGATAAATAACCTTCATTTAGTGGAATCAATACCCATTAAATGGAAGAAATTTCCACTAGAAGGTTATGTTCATCCTTGCATTGATATACGATCATAGATTGATCTGGAATATGAAATGTGACTTCCCTTTTTTGGAAATTAATATGAGCTCCATATAAAGAAAGCCAATCCATGCCAAGAATCACATCTAATTCCACTAAAGTAAGGATCACAAGATTTGCAGGAAGCACTTTCCCACAAACATCAATTGGAGAAGAATTATAAACTTTTGATGTGATTGATGTGCCATTAGGTGTTGTCACAGCTAACTCAACATCTAATTGTTGAGGTATTACGGTGATACCCTTAGAAAATTCTTCAGAAATAAAAGAGTGGGTGGATCCAGAATCAAATAAAACATTTGCTACTTTAGAGTGGATGGTAGGTGTACCTTTCACCACTTCGTTATCATACTCCACATCGCTGATAGAAATTGCATGGGACTTTCCTTTGACTTTAGCCTTAAGAGTTTGTTGACGTCGACCATCATCATCAACCCTTGGATTTGGGAATTGATTGGCATAATGACCCATCTCCTTGCACTTGAAACATTGAATTGTAGTAGGTTCATTCTGTGTATCCCTTCCTTTGTTTGTGTCATTAGACATCTTCTTCCCATTATCGCGGCATTCAAATGCCCGATGACATTCCTTTCCACATTTGAAACATTTACTTGTCCCTTTAAGACAACTCCCTCCATGTTTCTTTCCACAGTTTGAGCATAAGGGAAACCTCATCTTCTTTTTAGTGTGATCTTTAGATTTTCCTTTGAATTCCATTTTCCTCTTCTTATCAAACCCATATGACTGATGGGTTACTCCAATCTCCATCTCGACTTTGAGAGCACATCGAACGATTTCCTCGTAGCTATTGAAGACCCTTATGGCTAACGCCCTTCGAAGACATGGTTTTAAGCCACTAAAGAATCGATCGATCTTACTCTCAGGTTGGATAATAATACCAGAAGCGTACCTTGCAAGTCTTGTAAAATTTGCTTCATAGGTACCAACAGATTCATCATCCCTTTGCTTCAGTTCAAGAAACTCTTTCTCCGTATTTGTTCGGAGAATACGAGAGAAGTACTTATTTAAAAATTAGTTCTTGAACTCGTCCCATTCCATGGACTCAATTTCATCCCTTTGCCTCGTATTCTTAATAAGATTCCACCATTGATCAACATCTCCTTCCAAACGATACACTGCTAGGATGACTTTATCATGTTTAGAACATTGAAGAACTGAAAATATCTTTTCAGTAGTACTAATCCATTGTTCAGCAACTAATGGATCTGTAGACCCGCTGAAAGAAGGTGGACGCTGCCTCATGAAGGATTCAACAGAATGTTGCTCCTTCCTTTGCTCGTTTGGAAGTCCTGCATGATTCATAGCTTGAGAAAGTTGTGTGAGCATGGCTACAAGATTTTGAATTCCAGCTCCCATATCGTTTGGTTGCTCAGGGGGACAATCATTGCATTGCCCATTGCATTCCGCATTAACACGGTTCTTTCGGGTTCCAGCCCTTGATTAAAACCAAGAAGAATAGTGTGAGCAACACTAATTATAATAGGAAAACCACATAATTCAAGAATAAAATTTTCACGCTTAAGGTCTTATCCTAGGTTATTCATGGCCATTTATAAATCACTAATATTGTGTTCTATGCTTAGACTTATCCTTAGGGTTCTTACTAAGGCTTTCACATCCTAGTTTCCAAAGGTTTACTATACCTTTCCTCTGATACCAACTATAACGACCCATACTTTACATACATTGTTAATACATCAAAATTGAAGCATACTTATTACAACATATAACAAAACCACGAAAGGACCGTATAGGTATAGTGTCTTTAGAAATTGGGAAACATAAACAACTGGTTCATAAAGCGTCTACACTGTCTCCCATTTATTTCATCATATCTATAGTCCCTTTTGGCATATCTTACTTAATAACCTTCTTCCTGACCTGGGGAAAGACAACATACAAAAGGGTGAGCTCAAATGCTCCGTAAGGGTAAACAAAAGAAATATCAACCTCATCATATACATAAGCACATAACTTTTGGAAATCTTAACCTGCAAAAGAGATCATAATTTCATAACATGGGATAAATCATGGCAGTGAAATGTAATCACAATAATCATAACTTAAAACATGACAATTTGTGGCATGCACACATAATCATAGAGAATCATTTCTTGTTAGTCAAAACTCATTTACAAGACTATCTTAGTGGACAAAGTCCCTTTCTGAACCGAATCACCCTCGTTTCAGTCCTGTTTCACCGAACTGGTATAACCTACCGTTCCAGCCATGTCTATCTCATGAGATATAAAATCATTACCCAATTCATTGGAGGGAGATATAGGTCCCACCCATCTCATAATGATACCATTCTTATGTGTGCCACAAAATCATAAATCATACATCATTGCATAACTCATGTAATACAAATGGGAATCTTAAACATCATGACATCATAAAACAATTCATATAAGATAAAGGAATTCATAAAAATAATTCCATCACAGCATAATCAAATCAATTCAATAATATGGATAAAAACAGAACCCTTTATTATCTTAGATGGAAAATAATTTTGATAAAACACTTGAACTCCATTCTTGAGGAAAATATCCTTTCTTCTTCAAAAACATTTTTCCTTTCTTAACATGTCATAAAATTTTAAACTAAAAGAAGTTGATTAAAAATAAACTTGAAAACTTGTAAAGGAAGCTTCTTGGAAATAATGTTTTAAAAATCCATTCATTCCGTATAACTTAAAAAAACATTCTTCGCGTACTTTTGTCGGAAAAGTCAAAAAGTACCTCGTACAAAAAAACAACAAAAGATTCCTTTCATATCTTTTACAAAAAAACTCACCGAAGGGTAAATTTGGATTTAAACAATTGTAGGTGGATGGAAATAACATTACATATTGAGGGAACATGGATTTGGATGATAAAATACACCCCAGTAAATTCAAATTATAAACAATCTCGATTAAAAATTTTATTGTGATATTTCCCTTACTTTAGGTCTGATTTGCTTTGTACGTGTCCGAAGCTCCTCTTCTTTGAAACGCCTCTTTGAATCCTCCACTTAGGGAACTAAGATTGGTCTTTGAAGAAGACCAGGACCTCTAGGATTATTCTAGGGAAGTGGATAAGGGATTTTGGCAGGGTTTGGCTGAGCTTGAGTGCTCAAATTGGTGTGAGGAGGAGGGGGAGGAGGTGCCCTTTTATAAGGGAGGAGAGGGGCACCTTAGGAATATCTCAAAATATTATTTTATATTAAAGTCAAAATCAGTTTATAATGGTTCCAAAGGGTCTTATTTTGAATTTAAAGTGTTGATGGGTCGAAATCCTATCAACCAATAGGATTTAGACAATTTTAGGTTATTATTTTAACCTTATCAATTAGATTTAACTCTAAGTTAAATAATTTAACTTTTACCGTGTCTTTTTGTTTTCTTACACTATATGGTTAATACACTTACTATAACATGCCAAACTAACCCCAAGTTGTTTATTATTAATATATATATTCTTATCTATGTCATTTGGCCGAACGTTATATTTTTAGGAATAAAATAACAATTAATAATATAATATTTGATTGAAAAACTATTTTGTGTCAATTTTGTCACTATTTGATATATGATTTTTCTGAAAGTCATAACCGAATTATATGTTCGAACCAAGTTTATTAAATCAACATTAATATATCATAGTAACCTATAAAAATATTGTAATTCATAAAAAATCATAAATTACATTTATTTGGGAATTTATAACATCAATTATGTTAACATTTCCTTAAAAGGGTAATTACTGCATCATCATTGTGTCATAAATAAGTTAATTTATTTAAAGTCTAAAAATTATAAATAAAATATCATTATGTAGGAAATATTTTTATCTTTCAAATGAATATTTATAGTCGAATTTATCTTATGTATAACCCCATATTAAAAATGTGTTAGTTATTAAACATTGATTTTAACTATTTTAACTATTCATTAAATAAAATAATATTATATGTCATAATCTAATCCAGGTGGACCTAAATGGTCATATTATATTCATAAGGTTGTTTTTGGTCGAATTACACTTATCCAATAGAATTAGGACATGTGTTAGGGTAATTGTAATATCATATTTACCCTTAGATACCCTATTTACTATTAACCGCGGTAAAAAAAAGTAAAAAGTTACAATTCACAAAAAAATTATTTTTATCTCATTGAACCACATTTTACTTACTGATATCAACTGTGTCTGTCGGATATTCGAAATTCCATTCACATAAGCGGTAAAATTAAGTTTTATGCAAAATTCAGTTTTTAACCTACCACTTAGTGGTTTCACTATTCATCAAAAATTGAAAGTTTTCAGAAAAATACCAAAATTTCACCCTAGGCTGATTTCGGTATTCCGAATCCAAAAATGAAGTCCATTTTGAAAAATAAAATTTATAAAATATCAAAAAGTGGTTATTACTATTCATAACGGCTAGTTTTAATAATATTTTAATAGCATATCGTTGTTTAGTGAAACTCGGTATTGCGTACAATGCAAGCTATCGAGGAAGGTCGCGATTGCGTGTAAAGTAAGTCAAGCTAGTGTGTAGTGAAAGATTCTTTTGACGATATATATATAACATAAAAACAAAATATTACTCATAAAAATCTCGGGTGTTACAAAAGCGGTGAACATCAAGAGGCTCAGGGAGGCTGAAGGCGATAGTCAATGGCTACAGGTCTAAGTGGATGAGCACTCAGCCTCCCTTGATGTGTAATCAGAGCTAATATTTCAATTGAAGGCCCAACTGGCAGAGGCTGATGAGCGCATGAAGAAAACCTCCGAAGAGATGACCGTCATCTAGACTGACGTAGAGCGGGCCCAGATTGTAGCTGATGAATTGCACCACATCACTACCAAGGAGGAATGGGAGATGAGCAGGCAGTAGAGAATCTTGGATTCTATAAGCCAAAGGGTAGTGGATTTGCAAATTTCTTTAGATGGGGTTAATCCATCCATGGGAGGGATCTACTCTCATGTACTGTGAGGATTACAAACCCTCAAATGTACTTCATGATTTTATTGTTTTATTCCAGATGCGTGCACAATTTCCATTATTTTTATTGGTTTATTTCATTCCTATCATATTCTTGGAGTATCCAACGATCAATCCCTAAGCTCACATGGGTCGGGCCCAGTGTGAGAATCAATGGATGACCACCTTATTACTCTACAGAAATGTAAGATTGCAAACCATGCTTTGGTAATCCGGGGTTTGAACAACCAATCCAGATTTCCAGGAAGAAGTTGGAGAGGCCCAATTAGAGGATGAGGACCTCAGAACAATCGACATGTTGTCCTTATAATGTTCTCTAGTACACGAGTGGGGTAATTCCAGGGGTGTTCGACTTAATCCAAACATATGGGGATGAAATGTGTGAATCACGATTCCCAAAGTTTGGAACATTGTAAGGGTGGCGTGACAATAAAGAACGAATGTTGATTGTGTTCAAAACACAGTATCCTTATTGCATTAGCCGGGAATGGGAATAAGAAATGAGGGTCGACCACTGACCATGTTTGAAATAAGAGGCCTGACTCTAAATGTCATCCATTAGCCTTTTGGAATGTTATCACATGATAGATGGTGAGCCATAGGCCGAGCATCCAAACTTGTAGGGGGTTATTTTAGACGTGAAAAAGGAAGAGAGTAATAATAAAGGGCACACATGGCACGGACTGTGGAGTGATGGGTTGTTTGAATGTGACTCTTGAAATGATGCCTCCATGGTGAAGACACATTAGGTGGGATCATCGAGGTGATTAGGGATCAAAACTACTCCCGAAAAGGACCTCTACGGTAAGGACCTGAAATAATATGTAGTTTTACATCAGACTAATGAGGATGATAGAGAGATAATTTAACATTGTATGGTGAGGATGTTGCACTATGTTTTAAGGTCATATTCCTGAACCATGGTTAATAGTTTAAAGTCATGGTAACTGGAATTTAGGCTCCTAGTTTAAGGTCAAATAGACTAGACAGTAATCGGGGATGAGGGGACAGGAGGGTTAATAACACTGGAGCTGGCCTTGAGGTGAAATTCATGGGCATTAGCTACGTGTCTCATAAAGATGAGAATCAATCAAAACATATTTCTTAAGTATGGCGTGGTCGGGGGCCAACACTAATAGGGAAAATCCTTTCTAGCTAGGGATCTGGTGCATCCCACGATTAACATGGGGCATCCTGAACTTGTTCGTGGTAGAAATGCTCTTTAGTGTCATGCGTCAAGGAAATAGGGAATCATGTAGTTTAATGTCATGTGGTAGGAATAATAGTGAAATGGGATATCCCAAGAAGGGAGTATGTGGTGTGATAGCTATAAAACTGACGTGAATGAGGACCTAAAGAGTCTGCACCACACCACATATCCTCGGAGGATGTTCTTCATGTCTAGGGACCAAAAGTGGAAGGTAGGCTAGGCCGAGGGCAAGGTGCCTGGACGTTCCTACGTACCCCATTAGGATGGAAATCTATCCATATGTAGTTCTGAGGCACAATTTAACATCTTTTGGGTTGATGAAAGGCATACATGGCATGGATGCGCCAGTACACATCCTACCAGAACTACTAGACCCCCATGAGTTGTGCTCGATGTGGGTAACAAGGTGTAGTGATGGGACTTTCCTAGCATAGGAAGGATCATGTCAAGGGAGATGGGACACTATGTGAATGACGTCCCAATGATGCTGATCCTCTTATATAACGCACCTAGATGCGCGGAAGTGTAAAGATGAGTATGTTGAAATGACACCTAGACATAAGAAAGTGGAAATATGTGAATCATGATGCTCGAGATCTGGACCACAACGATGGTGGTGTGATTATTGGGGATATCTATTGACCATGTTCGAAACAAAATATCCATACTGCATTATCCTAGAATGGGGACAGACAAATGAGGGTCAACCGCTGACCATGTTTGAAACATGGTACTTGTCGCAAATGTCTTTGAGGTCTTCAGGGACATTGGACCAGGATGGTATGTAATCCAGTGTGTCATGTTACCAAGCCGAAATAGGGTCCCTTCAAACAAATAAGATGATGAGGATCCAAATGAAGGGCTCACGAATCTTGGACATGGAACAAGGAGAATGTCCCCGTGAAAACTCTACACATCGGGCCCTTTTTCAAAATTCATCTAAATACAACTATAAGACAAATCAGATAGAGGGAGTTGAGTCCCTTCCTCCAAAGAAAAGGGTATTGATGTTGCATGTAGCTAGCTTAATGGTCGTAGAATGTTCCATTGAGGGGAGATTGATTTAATGGACTGTGCACAGGGTGGCGAAAAGGCCAAATATGACATGTCGTTCTCATAGGGAGATCTTCATTTAGGGTAATAGAACTTAGAACAGGTGTGGAAATACATGGTAGATACATAGTGAGGCCTTTCAAAACCTAAAGTGAATGAGGGAAAAATCCCATAAGGTACTCGTCACCCCACATATTCCTGAAAGAGTTCAGGCTGAGGGGTCGAAAGAGGGGGGACATGATTTTGGATTATTGTGGCTAGACCTAGAAAAAATGTGTTTGGTCATTCCTATGTATCCCACGAGGAAGGGAATCAATTTGTACGTTGTTCTACAATAGACATGGTAGGGTACCGGTGTCAGGGATGATGGGGTCGTTCGGGTTTGTCCCTTATAGTGAAAGAAGCTGTATTTGATAGATCTTGTTTTTTTATTAGGATGAATGTGTTTTTCTTGAAGTGATGGACTTAGGATAGAAAATCCAGGTACACCACAAGAATCAAGCCATATGTTGTCATTAAAAAATGGTATGGTGTGTGACTAATACCAAACATGATTCCCCCTCGAGTGAGGATATCACGGTGCAATGCCGTTTTTCATCATGCGTCCAGGAAGATACTTTAACAGTTTAGGGTCATGTGATGCGACCAACCATGCATTTTAAAATGGTGTAGTATAGGTTCAATAGGTTAAATTCATGTGGGATTAGACATTAATGCATAAATTTATAGGTCTCAGACATATATATGAAAGATGAGGTTTAGTAGAGAATGTGCACAATGTGATAAAGTATACCTGATGTGAATGAGGACGAGGTACAAATCATACCATGTGTGATTCATAAGTAGGAAACCTCAGGATAAGGGTCTAAAAATGTTATAGGATATGGGACAAGAGAGGATATCCCCTAGTTAAGCTGGATGAAGATGAGATGTCCGGGTGTTCCTACGTATCTCACGGGAATGGGAATCAAGCCGCACATAGTTCTTGAAGGTTCCTTTTAACATCGTGCGGGACAAAATATAGTTTAACGTCATGTGGGATAGGAAGTAGGGGGGATCACTCCTAGAAAGGTACATTTGTGGTGTGGCTAATGAAAACTCGATGTGAATGAGGACATAATCCCATAAGAGTTAAAGCCCTAAAGGTATAACAGAAGAGATAAATTAGTGGAACTTGAGTTAGACCCAAAGACAAGATTCCCATTCATTCCTACGTATTCTACGGTAATGGGAATCAAGACACACATAGTTCATAAAGAGATCTTAGTTTATGGTCTTAGAGCACAGACCATAGAGGAGAGGAATCCTTCAATGTCAGTGCTGACTTGAACCTGATCCCTAAGCCCACATGAGTCAAACTAGGTCTGGGAAACTAGGGTAGAAGAGGTTTATGCAATTCCTGGGGCCCACTCCAAAGGGATGTCAGTGTGGAGCACCAAATTATGCCTTTACTAAAGCTTTTGTCCTCCTAACGTGCAAATGAACATTGGGGAATTGTGCCAGGAGTGTTAAAATTTTATTTGGACATGATGGGGTGGAAAATAATGTGAATCATGTAACCAAGATTCAAGGCTTGAAGGCGCTGGTGTGACAGTGGAGGATAACTATTGACCATACTCGAAACACAACATCTATATTGCATTAGCCTGAAATGGGGAAAAACAAATGAGAGTCAACTGTAGACCATATTCGCAACGTGGGACTTGTATCGATTTGTTGTCCAAAACTATAGAGGATGTTGACCTGTAATGGTAGGAGAGCCCTTGGTCCTAGAATCCATGCCATTTGGGGGTCCCTTCTGGTGTGAAATATTATGGAAGCCCAAATGAAGGGGAACATTAAGAAAGAAAAATGGGAGAAAGCATGTCCACGTAGAATCTAATACTCCGGGTTCTAGAATAGAGTACTCATGGTCCAATTGGTGGATCGCTGCCGAGGGCAGAGGGACCCGACTCAAAGGTAGCCGACTCAAAGAGATGAAAGCATAGAAAGGGAGCGAAGGCCACTCGGGAGAGAGAGATATGTAGAATGGTTGTTATAAATTTTTCTGGAATGGGGAAATGTACCCATACCACACTGTATACCCCTCTTGAATAAGAACACGAGACAAGAGGCAAAAATGATAGGGATGTTTCTAAGAGATGGGGCTGGACCTGAATGCTAGACATTCAGGAGGTCCAATATATTCCATTAGGATGGGAATCAAGAAACACATAGTTCTAGAAAAGGTATGATGAAAAAAAGGTCTACATACCCCAACGAGGGGCATGTACAGCAAATCAAGTAACCCATCCTGAATGATGACACAGTCACACACCACACTGTACAACCCTCGGTGAGAAATTGGGCCAGGAGCTTGAAAAGGCCAAAGGGCTTGAGGCTGAGCCATGCATAGAATTCCATGGTCAGCTTGCAGTTTAAAGTCATACAGTGAGGATGAAGATAAGGGTAAGGTATATCATCCAGGGATGTGTACGACACGATGAGTAACTTAATATGAATGAGGAGAAAATCCCACACCACACCGTACAATCCTAACTGAGATCTTGGGCCAGGGGATGGAGATGGCCAAGGGGCTTGAGGCTTGGCCATGTAAAGAATGTCATTACCAGCAATCTATTTAATGTCTTATAGTGTGGATGGAGGTGATATTAGATTAGGGTCATAGAGCTCGGTCCGTATATTCCTAGTTTAATGTCATATGAGTTGGACATAGAGGGAAAATAAACATGCCTATGGAAGACAACAAAATGGCAATGATGATATAGGACGACTATTGACCAGGTGTGGAATCCAGTATCCCCCCTTGTGTGACCAGAAGGGGGGGGGGGACATTTGGGAATCGACCATTGACCACATTTGAAACATGGGACGTGGATCAACTTGTCACTCACAATCCTCGAGGGCGTTAGGAAATTACGGTAGGAGAGCCCTTGGGCCAATCATCCATGCCATTAAGGGAAAATTTTAGATATAGAAGGTGATGGAAGCCCAAATTATGGGACTTGCAAAGCATGTTAGGGCTCGTGCTCACAGGATGGACAATAAACGAAGGGATGGACATCTCAAGGGGATATGTGTGGTGTAGAAAAATATCCTGATTTGAATGAGGACATGAGTCCGTACTGCACCACACAATCCAAAATGATAACTTGGGCCAAGGGCCCAAAGGGGTTGAAGGACCTAGGCTGAGCGTCCTAGCCAACTATAGCCATATGACCTCCCATGTGGGTATTGCCTTCACAACTCCTAAGCCCATGTGAGCAATGCTCGGTGTGGGAAACAAGGAGTAGTACTAGGCTCTCCGCATCACATAAGGGTCCGATAGATTGAATCACACCCCCGCTCGAGGAAGGACGAGATTTGGAGAGATGGTGGGGCAGAATAAACCACTACACTGCATATTTGGGACAAATGTGGGGGGGGGGTGACAATGACAAAGGGTGGATGTTGACCAAATTCTAAACACAGTTTCTATATCATGTGACCCGGAATGGGAAAAAAATGAGTGTTGACTGTTGACTATATATTCAATGAGAGACTCATATCTATTTGTTGTCTGAAACCCTTGAGGGAATTGGATGAAATGACAGGAGAGCCCTTAGATTATATATCCTTGTTATTCGGGGGACCCATCAGATGTGAAAGATAATAGGGACCCAAATGATGGGGTGTCGGGAGCATGAATGCACCCACACAATTCTTATTAAAGTTTTATTGGGGAAGAGATTGAGATCTTCCGGGGAGAGAGATACATGGTACGGTCATGTTGAACTTGATGAAAATGAGGGATAAGGCCTATGAGACACCATGTGTTTCGTCCCAATAGAATGTCCTGATGTTTTGGGGTTGGTCCTACAGATGAAATGTCTGGGCGGTCTTACATATCCCATGAGGATGGGAAACAAGCCACACAAAGTTATGAAAAGGCCATGCAATTTAGCATCATGTGCTAAGGACATGGGAGGATTGGAAGAACGAAGAAGGGAACATGGTTAAATCATCGTAACCTTGACATGGGTGGGGCCTAAGAAGCCAACACAGTGCCATGTGAGATCCCCCAAATTAACAATTCCATGGAGGGGATAGTCAAAAAGGAAACTGAGGATAGACTAAATATGAGGTGTCTAAGTGTTACTATGAATCCTATGAGAATGGGATTCAAGCCATATGTAGTTCTTAAGATTCAGTTTAACGTCATGCAGGACGATGCACAGTTTGAGGTCATTTAGGACCATGTAGTTTAAGGTCATGCAGGACTATCCTGCAGTTTAGGGTCGTGCGAGATCGAACAGTTTAAGGTTGTGCATGACCATACAGTTTATTGTCATGTGGGACCCTATGGCTTGAGCAATGTATTTCTTTAAGAACATGGAATTGGTGGGAGGAGTTATATGCTCATAGTCCATTGTAACCAGTGAGTACACACCATTGGAGTAAACCTTGTGAATGATATAAGGTTAACCCCGTTTGGGTTCTAACATGGGTGGTTTCCTACCAGGTATCATTGGTGCTCTCAAGGCCAAATACCAAGTCACCTTTCAAGAAGGAACAAAGGAGAACTTTCTTGTTGAAAGCTCTGGCTATATTGTTCTTATGCCTTCCCAGATTGTGTAGAGCATGAAGCCTATTCTCATTGAGCACTTCCAACGAAGATAGATGTATTTTGGATAATTTATATGGTGCTTAATGATCACAGATAGCTATGTGGAATGAGGGAAATTGAATATCGATGGGTAGGACGACCACCGTTTTTGTACACCAGGGAATATAGGGTTAGTTGGGTGGAATTATGAGTCATCGTCTGAAAATCCCATAGGTCTTTGGGGAGCTTGTTCGGCCAACTCTTCTTATTTTGACCAACCATTTTCTGCAGAATGTCAGAGAAGGTTTTTTTGAATACCTCAATCTGTCCATTTTATTTCGCATGATAGTAGGAGGTCTGGTTAGAATGGATTTTTAACTTAGCGTACAATTTCTTCATCTCATCTACTCGAATGTTTGTGCCATTATCCTTGAGAATGGAATTAGGGAATACAGTTTGGTAGATGATGATGGAACTCACAAAGTCAACAATGGAATGAGCCTTGACCTCCCTAAGTGGCACTGCCTCTGCCCACATGGAGAAGAAATCTATAGTCGTTAGGATGAATCTGCACTGGCGAGCTGTATCTACTGGATATGGTCTCACGACATCGAGTCCCCATACCAAAAATGGACAATATTACTTGGTGAAGTAGAGAGGTTCTGGTGGCTGGTGCATAAAGTTAGCATGAATTTGGCACGCATGGCATCTCTTGGTGAACTCGATGTAATCATGGATCACAGTGGGCCAAAAGTACCTTAGTCTCTGGATCTGGTGAGGTAACTTTTGTCCAATCTGATGATCCCCATAGGAACTAGAGTGAAACTTTTGCATGACTTGAAAAATCTTTACTCCTTGAATGCAACATAGGATAACCCCATCGAACCTGTACTTGTATAGGATCTACTCATGGACAGGGCTATCCTGGATAGTGAACTGCAACGTGCAGCGTCAGATTCACTCATGCCCGGACCGATCATCCGGGAGGTAACCATTTCAGATATATTAGACAATAGGGGATCCCCAGTCACTATTCACTTCATCCACTGCATCTGGGGGTCTTGACGTGGAGGCTCTGGTGGTAATATGGCTCACCTACAGGCAGTTGTGCTCATCTGGGGAGACAGGGTCAATGACTCTCCGATGTGCTACGTGGATAATCAGATCATCCTACTCAGGTTCTTCAAGTGATGCAATCAGGCCAGCTAGGGTGTCAGCTCGACCATTCTATGATAGAGGGGCATGAATAACATTTGGCCGAGATGGAAACTGGGCCATTTGCTCGAGGTTGCATTCCAACAATGGTACGCGCTTAGGATTTCTGGCGATGTTGTCATCGTTGATTTTCTTGATGAATAGTTTGTAATCCTCTTTCACATGCAATGGGGAACATCAATCTCGAGGGCCTACTCGAGTCCAGTGATGAGTTGCTGTTACTCTGCCTCATTGTTGATGCAGTCTTCTTACAATAGGAATGAGTACGACAGAATGGCTTGTGCCGAGGTAGTAAAGACGATACCCAAACCTACACTATTAAGCATGGGATCATTGATCCTCCTACTGGTGGGGCTTTAGGAATAACTATCAATGTGTATTTTCCAGCATGGCTTGGCTTTTCCTACCAAGAGGATCACCTCATCATGAAAATCGAGATCCAAGTATTAGTCTGTATGAGCCAGATGGGAAACAAGAAAGTCTGCCAATGCTTTCCCCTTAATTTCTTTCTAAGGGAAAAACCTGATATAGAATTGCTGGAGAATAACTTCCCACCGAGTGAGAAATCCTGTCAACATGGGGTGGTTTAGAATGTACTTTAGTGGGTCTACCTGAGATACCAGCTTTACCTCATGGTGCTGCAAGTAATGTCACAAATTCATGTAATACAAATACCAGCGCAAGGAAGCTATTATTGATGGGGGATTATCTGTTCTCCGTATCAAGGAGCATATGAATGAGGTAGTAATGGTTGTTCCCCATCCGCTCATTGTTATTTTGGGTTATAAGGGAACTGAGAGATTGTTCCAGGGCGGTCGCATAAAGGACTAATGGATTTCTGGATATTGGTGGAATTAAGACCAGAGGTTAGAGAAGATACTGCTTGATCTCTTCAGAAGAAATCTGACACTCTTCATCCCACTCATAGATGGTTTCTTTCTTTATGAGTCGATAAAATGGATTACAATTTCCAGTCAGGTTCGTGATGAATCAACATATATAGGCTATGGGGCCTTGAAAACCCCAAAGCTCCCGAATGATGCTTGGAGGAGACATATGGAGAATGGACTTGAGCTTTTCTGGGATGACCTCAATGCCACTATATCAGACAACAAAGTCGAGAAAGTTTCGAGAGGTGACCCTGAAGGAAAACTTTAGTGGGTTCATCTTCAGCTGATGGGAACAGATTAAGACAAACACATTATCAAGGTCTTTGAGATGGTCATAACGCTGGCGGGATTTGACCACCATATTTTCCACATAGCATTCCACCAACGTCCCAAGGATCGGCTTAAATATGTGATGCATATCCCACTAGTAGGTGGCACCTGCATTCTTTAAACCGAAGGGATTAACTTGGTAACAAAAACTACCCTGTGGTACCTTGCAGTTTGTGAACTCCTCATCCCCGGGGGCCATTCAGATCTAGTTGTACCTAGAGTAACCATACATGAAGAAGAGTTCTTGGAATCTAGTTGTAGTGTCAATCAACAACTCCATCACAGGAAGGGGAAAATCATCCTTCGGAAAATGACAATTGAGATGCTGTAAGTTGATGAAGACTCTGATCTGTACATTCTCCTACTTGACTAGCACAATGTTGGGTAGCCATTTGGAGTACTGGAATTCCTTAACGAAAATGGCTATGATGATCTTATCAACTTCTACATCTACCCTGGCATTGTGAGAAGGGTACATCATTCTAGGGGGGATGCCTGAACCCGCGAAGGATTGCAGGGAGACCAAGGAGGTGGATGGATACTTGAGGATCTAGTCCTTGTATCTTGTCATTACTCTAGGAGAATACATCATAGTGTTTTTTAGGAATTCTATGTAATGTTGCTGCTCCTCGAGAGACATGGAGACACTGATCAATGTGGGTCTCAGGTCTGCCTCGCTACCGAGGTTCACCTGTACCAACTTGTTGACTATGGAAGAGACACCCTCTTTAATGGTAGTGGGAGGATCCTCTAAATATTCTTATTCACTTGTAGAGGGGGGGGGGGTACTTGGTGGGTTCAAATTCTTCTGAGTTCACATCTCCCAATAGGAGGCTGGTACCAGCCTGAGCGGCAGTGGTCACTACATTAGAGGACCCCTGTGCTCCTACAACCATAGCGATGAAGACTATTGATCTGATCCCACCTTGGATTTGGCCTAAGGGGACACACTTGACGACATCTAAGAAATAATAGCGCATTGGATTGAGCCAGTTAATTCCAGCCCCGTGGAACATGCTAGTATGACATATTTCCGTTGCCATGGGGCAGACATCCTAATATCTTATGGGGGTAAGAGGGTCCAGGATCTCCTGAGCCTAATTTTTATAGGAGTTCAAGTTGATTTTCCACCATCTCTTAAACCTGGGAATGTGTTCCCCCCTCATAACAGACACAACGAAGCATTATCCCATGTATGGAGTTGTAGCCAACAATTGGTGGATTGGAAAGATGTAGGGATCATCTAGATCTATTCACGGGCTGGTAGCAGTCATGGCATGCCCGAACTCATTGGTATGAATCCATTTTACTTTTCTCTTGTAGTAGTAGACATCCTGATAGTGGGCCTCACAAGAAGAAATGGGAGATGCTCCACCTTGAAGCATGCCCACTCGACCATTAATTGAGTACTTGAGGAAATGGTGATATGATGAGGGAACCTCCGCATACAGGTGGAGCTAAGACCTTACCGTCAATGCATTGTAGGTGGTGTCCTAGGAAACCTCCATAAATTCGGTGCTAACAACTAGGCCATCAAACTGGGTCATCAGGTGGATCATACCTACAGGTGTCTATTCCATCCTGTCATAACCTTGGATTCTTTGGTCAGAGGGACTCAGATCATCTTCAGACAATCCAAGAATTCATAGTGTTGGAGTCAGGATTAGATTAATTCAAGAGCTTTTGTCGACAATACAGTGACAAACCTCCATGCCATTGAACTGGATAGTGATGTACTGTGGGAGAATGTGACCCTATATGGGATAGCCTTCATCTTCTCTAGAGAATGAGATAATGTCCTGGCATTCAGCATTCTCGATCGCATCATCATGAAAATCTTCCATGACTGCTATATCTGTCTCAAATTGGAGGGGGATTATTAAAGACTCAGCGAGGGCCTCACACATATCTGATGATAGGAAAAGGTCCTCAAGAATGGATAACCTTGCTGGGATACTGGAAATATGCTTAATAACATCATAGTTACGCATCAGGCATGAAATTATACTTGTAAATGGTCGCTCTATGGCAGGAGGTATGGTGGGCCCTGACGACAGGACCGATGACTGACTGGTACAGGGAACATCCTACTACCCACTGGTTGTGGCCTACAAAGAGTCTACCAGATGAGGGATGAATGACTGAGACCAGCCTGTAGTAGGGCGTGGTTGGTGGGAGCATGGTCGAGGTGGCTCTGCCTGATCCAGCAACACGAACGGCGGCGAAGGCGGGCTAGATGCCACCAAGTGAGAAGGTTGCGCATTCTGAGCTATGTGATGAGCCTATTTACTAGTTTCAGAAGCTTGCATAGCTTGGATGGAAGTGTTGACCGAGGCACTCTGATGGCCCATATAGCCATGACTCTGTCAACACTGGCAATAGCTGGGGACATCGGGAGGATTCTCTAGGTGCTCCTCATCGTCAGGAATCATGTTGGGATCTTACATCTCTACGGTGCTAACTTAGGCATACCCTTGACTGTCACATGAATATTTGTCCACTACTAGATGGATTTTTGGAGGGATCTCTATCCATGAAGTCATGAAGTCACTGAGAGTACGAGATGATGATGGCATCGGTGGGAGACTTTTCCTTCCCTTGTGTCACCGGTGTTTGATCTTCTGGGAAGAGGCTGGCTGAGACGACAATACAGAAGTGGTAGTTGTGGCTTCTGAAATCTGCAGCTAATTCAGTCATACACAGATGATACCATGGGAAAGGGTGAACGTTTTTCATGCCATCCAATCGTCATACTTTTAGGACCCATAGATAGAAACATGTTTCCACTCACCTTCACTATTGCTGTTTCTATTTTTCTTTATGACGACACATGACACTTATGCCGGGGCTAGGCCAAACATGACTATATTGTTATCGACATGGTTTGGGAGCTATTCTTTGAACACATATCACTACTTGGGGGTGTTCCCCATGATCTGGTGATAGGGGAACTAGTTAGGGTGATCATTGATGTTCACCTCTTCAGGCCTTTCACACTCATCAAAATGAAAAATCCTCTAATCAAAGTCACTTCGGAAATAGCTGGGAACATGACTCTCATTGAATGAGTAAATTTGGATTCTTATTTTGGGAAAGGGGTCCCTTGGAGCCTGACCCTGACCGGGGGATGGAGGATCCTGTCGAAGAGGTGGAACTCGGTTATCTTGCATGGGCGGTGGTGGCGCATTGCACAGGGGCAGCTCTCGATTCCAAGGTGGACACTTCATGGCTGGAGGATGCACCTGATGTAGAGGGCCTCAGCAAGGCTATGGAGGTGGCTCCACTGATAATAACTCTATTCACCTGTAAGCCTCTATTTGGGCCAATATGGCCAGCTCAGACCCGGTGGACCTTCTCACAAGGATTGCAGAAAGCAATGGACGTGCCTGCATAGCCTACTGTATGGCTTCCTCTAAAAGTTGGGCCTTATCCAAGAAGTATCCAAATCTACCGAGATAGTTCGGGGTGATCAGAGAGGGGACCATCCCTATCTTGACATTTCCGATGCACATCGTCAGAAATTTCTTCTGACTCAGCGACATGTCGAGGGAATACATGATTCCTTTACACCAGGTGACAAAGTCAGCAACACGCTCATCATGCCTCTTCTTGCACTTGAATAGGTCCGCGATTATCATTTTTAGTATGGTGGTGCTGAACTAGTAGAGGAATTGCCTACGGAGGTCCTCCCAGCTGGTCATCGATCCTATGGGGAGCTGGCTATACCAGACACACATAGGGCCTTCCAACACTACACAAAACATTGGAGTTTGGCGGCTTCCTTCTACACTGGAGTTCCCAACATGCGGCCACACTTTGAGGTAAATTGAGCCAGGTGATGTGGGGGGTCACTCGTACCATTAAAGGGGAAGAAGGTGGGATTTACAAAACATGGGGGTGCTGGAATATCATCCACCCATGCTAGATATAGCTTCACATCAGGTGGGAGCACCACCTGTAGCGTTTCCAAAGACTCGAGGTGGGCAATGAGTGATGCCATTAGATCATCTAGGTGTGGATCCCTATATTGACAAGTATCCCTAACCACAACTGTGTTGGTAGGTTATTCAACATGGTAAGAAGGCCCAGCGGCTAGTGAAGCAGTTGGTGGCACGACTCTCGGGGAAGATGGAGGATCCTAAGATGGGTCCCTTTGATTTTTGAGCCATTCTGGGGGGTTTTGGGGACACATACCACACCATCTTGCTGTATGTTATGGCATTAACAGTGTCTGCAAGGGCATAATGATTAGGGTCACCAAGAGGCTTCTCCCTGAGGGGAAGTTGTTCCTGCCCCTACTACTCTGGCCTAGGATTACAGTAGTCTGGCCGTTACTTTACAGCCCATTCAGCCAAGAGGTCATTGACTACATTCTTTTACTCCATGAGTTTCTAACACAACACAACCTTTTTGGGGTCTTCCTCTATTTTCTACACTAATACGGATGGGTCGGAGGTTTTGGTGGCTCTGAGATGCTCTTTACCCAGACCATGACTTCAGATAAGGACTAATGCCTCGATGGGCGCAGGGAGACCCATCAGGATCCTCTGTTGACGAGTAAACCTTCTCGAGGGATCCAGTAGCTGAGGCACACTTTTAGGAGGTAGGTACCAATCCAAGATCTCCAACTCATTTTCTTCTTTCGATAGGGTAGCCATGTTGACAGTGACTCTACCTCGGGGCATGTCCTAAATGTCCCCAAGCGAGTCGGGTTTTTGTCGAATAGGACTGAATATAAGGGAAACATATTTCCCCCAACCATGGATCTGCAGGTGGGGGGAATCCTCCTTGATAATCTTTCAAAGTACCTCGAAACTCTGAATGCATTGCTGTCAGAGGGCCCTATCGCGACCTGATGACTCAGGGTGCAAGGTTACAAGGAGTGCGGCCAAATCAATAAGACCAAATTGTTTGCCAATATCATTAAAATGAGCTTGGATATTTGGATAATTCACTCACTGGTGATTAAGGAGAATTTTTTTCGCCCATAGGGTTTGATGGAAACTCTCAACTTCCTCTAGGGTGAGAGATTCTGGAGTGCATAAATTTGGCGCTGCCATGGGCCATAATATCTCAGAGATGTGGTCTGCTGCGAGGATATTCCATAAGCTCCTTGGCTCGGATTCAGGGTATGGCCCTTATTTTCCCCACTCATCAGCTGAAGGCGGTTGAGGAACTTGTAGCAGAACCGAAGCAGACCGTTGGGATAGTAGGCTGGTTGGTGGAGAATACAATAAGCAAGCTGACAAACTGCCAAATCTTGGGCTGTCCTTCGAAGAGTGTAGAGACTTAGCCTCCAAATCGCGGTAGGATGGGATGATGGCCATAGTTCCTGGTGCATGGTCTAGGGAACCTATAAATCAGCCAAACTACTACTCACCCACTATTGGTCCCCAAAAAATCTCTTAGTGAACTCTAGTCGAGGTAGAGAGTGCTTCTAGTGATGACGGTGGTAATTTCATGACCATAACATATGGGGTTGTGAAATTTTCTTCCTCTTATATATACCTATAGAGGGTGGTGGGAATCCAATGGACCTCACATTTTGGGAGTACTAGCTGGATACACCTTGTTCCCACCTCAGCCCTTGACACGAAGGACCTGGGTGCAGGTTCCTTCATTGAGTCGTATTTGGCTCCAGAATCTGAGAAGAAAACAAGTTTGATCTCAATCTGAATCCTCTCAGAGTTCCTTTTATGGTGGCAATGACCCACCCTCCTTCCCTGGGACAGTTATTTAGAATAGGGCAGATTCTCGGCATGAGGAGGTCCTTCAGCCATACCGGTGCTGGGGCAGGGAGGACTTCCGCCCGATTAAGCCGGGGTGTGAGGACCACCAGGGAAGATATCAAAGGGAGCATAGGGAGGACCTCCATTTGGAGCACTGGGGAGGTTAATACCTGTAATGGAAATAGTAAGATCATGGGGAGGACCTCCATGGTTGTTTCCCTGGGTGACATCAGTATGAGGGGGGTCCTTGTACTGGTCTAGCTGAACACGGGTAGGTCCTCCGTGTTGGGAACTGGTGAAGTGAAGCTGACCCTCACTCCTCTGATTTTTGGCATTAGGAGGAACTTTTCCACCTTCTATAAGGACATGGGGAGGGTCCCCATGTTGGAGAGTGACCGGATGTGCAACGTCCCCATACCAACGATCTGTGGTGGGAGGAATGACTTCATATCTGATGTAGTGGGCACATGAGAGATATACGTACTGAGCATCACCGCCATGGGGAGGACCCTTATTTGGATTAAAGGTGGCATGGGGAGGACTTCTAGCCAATATTAGAAGCGGGTAAGGCCCACGTTCTCCATGTTAGTGGTAGAGGGAGGACCTCTGTACTGGGTGGCATCGCTGTGAGTTACTCCGCGGCGGCCACTACATGTGATGACGACCAAGAGAGTCGACCCAGCCTGCCCGTGGGGGTGGTTGGGGGCTTGATCCAGGTTGGACGTATGAATGTCCCTGCTCAACATACACATGGAGTTGGTGATATGTGTCAGTGGTGGCTCATGCCACAGTAGCCACTGCCGTTGATGCCCCTTTGCGGACGTCCTATTCGGCTTGTGCCTGATGCTGGCATCAGGTTTGACGAACTAGATCCAGTGGTGCAGGTACATGGATTACCTACTCTTCATCCAGTAAGAATGGGTGGTGACGCTGACTAGTCCTGGTGGGCGCCCTTGCTGGGAGCCTCTAGAATGGGATCCTGGCTGGGCTAACCTGTATATCCCCTACCTCATTGGCGTAGGGTAGGGAGTTGTCGAGACGTTCAGGAGAGAGGCTCTAGAAATGTTTATATGTTGTTGTGGGGAGCAGTGTCTCCCTGCGTGGCCCTCAGGGGCGGTTTGACGACGAGGTGGAGATGCCTCTAAATCATGGAGGGCCATATCCCGAGTCGGGATAGTACCCTTCTGCTCGTAGCAGCAAACAAGGTCATTGATAACCCTTCGTTGGATGAACATTGAGAGAGTTATTGGGAAGAGTTTCCCAATGGTCGTGGATGTTGATACTGTCACAAAAGAGGCAGAACTGCATGGGACTAATGCAATGGTACTGCCCCTGCCCCGACGTCAGTGGGCATGGAGTGATCATGTTCTGGGTGCAGCAACTTTGTTCCTGAAAGATGGAGACTAACTCATCAGTGCTGAAAAGAAAAAGAAATTTATGACCAGTGCCCCAACACCATTCCGTCTTACATGGATGGAAAGATAGATCCCTGCTGACAATGTTGTAGACCAGGACGTCCAACGTATTGACTGACCCAACTTCTGGTGTGTTTCATGCCAGAACTGCTATTTTCATGGAACGACCCAGAACCAGATAGATGGATCTAGTGACATGCTAATCCACTGATGTCTTGAACGCTACTAATCTCCATCTTGATGAAATGATCTTCACATCGGGTTCACCATTTTGTTTCCGTTGCTTTTACTGGGGTGCATGCATTCCTCTTGTTCGAGGAATGTGGGGCTCTTTGTCACCCCACATTCCCACTTTCTATAGGTGGGAGTAATTCGTTCCTTTTTCATGGATGTTTTCTCCTTGATCAAAATAGGATGATGGGATTTATGTTCTTCCTTCCATGGATTCCTCCTCATAACTTGTCACCTTGTATGGGTCTCCTTAATATATTTAAGACATTTTTCATGAAAATATTCCTAGTTCCATATCTTCACGGACACTAGCTAATTAACTGATTATTTTGGGACATTCCAAAGGGTCTCGTCAGGGTAGAAATCTTTGGTTGGGGGATTATTCATGTTGGAAATCACTGGCGTGTCTAGAAACTAGCACGCTGGAATGTCTAGGTTTCTTCCTCTTATTATAGGGCTTTTCAAGGGTGCGTAAGACAAAGTCATCCCATGTCGAATGTGGGGAATCATATTCCATAGGCATGTATCTGAGGGTTTTCCTCAACTTCCCATGTTTAACACATGGTATTCCACGAGTTGAACATCTAGCGGAGATGGATCAGACTGATCAGAACACGGACTTGAGTGGATTAGGTAAGTGCAACCCCTGGATGGAACATCAATGTTGGGGCTATCGCATGGTTAGCTACCCAAATGTTGTTAAGGGTAATGGAAAATGAGGTGGCATGATCCCACCAGGATGTGGTAGCCTTGGTAAGAATCAGGATGGATGATGGATGGTTTAATGAAGAAGGTGGATAATGAGATGTAGTTGACTTGAGGATGACGACGATGTTGGTCTTGAGTCTCAAAGAGACCTCCTACGTAACCCCATGGTAGAGAATCAAAGTCTGTGTAGTTTGGTGGGACGATGGGACACCTGAGGTGGTGAAAATTGATAATGGATGCATATATTGGACATGGAGGAAATAGAACCTCTAGGTTGGGTCATGACCATCCCGAAACACATTGGGTCAAGGGAGAGATCAGGATGAGACATGAGTGATAGGATTGAACATTAGGGAGGAATCATATGTATCATGGTGGTATGGAATCAAAGTCCTCGTAGTTCATTTGAGGATGAATTACCATTGAAATTGGGTTACAATGTCCTACCGATGAACGGGGTCACAGAAGCTTTCCAATGGACGGGGGATGCAGTTTATCGTCAGGCAGGACGAAAAGGGGGCATACTGTTTAACGTCAAGCGGGATAAATTTTGTCCAATGTGAATGGGGGTCAAAACCAATGGCTGTTGGGATTGAACCTCAGGGAGGCTTCCGATGTACCTTGCCTTGGCAAGGATGAAAGACCTCGCTGTTCATGGTGGGTTTGGGCGAACCGATGTGATGATGGCTGGGACCAATGGTTATTGGGATTGAACCTCAGGGAGGCTCCCTACATACCCTACCTTAGAAATGATGAAATAACTCATAGTTCATGGTGGGTTTGGTTGAACCTACGTGAAGGGGGTCAGAGCGACCGGGTGTTGGGCTTGAACCTCAGGGCAGCTTCCTACGTACCTTGCCTTGTCAAGGGTCAAAGACCACATAGTTTAGAAGGGGTGTTTGCTGAACCGACGTGAAGATGATTTGGATAAATGGATGGTAGGATTGAATCTTAGGGAGGATTCCTATGCACATTTCCTTGTAGAGGATCAATGTCCACATAGATCAGGAGGAGTGGTTGTTGGGCTTGAACCTCAGGGATGATTCATAAGTACCTTGCTTTGGAAAGGATCAAATACCTCATAGTTCATAGTGGGGTTTGGGGCTTACACTCTTGGATTCCCATAGAGGATTTCATGGCCGATTCTTTCTATAATCCCACATGAGTCATTCTCGGTGTGGGAAACAAGATACAGTAAAGACCTGACGATCACGTTGCAGAAGGTGCATTCATGGGAAGTAGAATGGGGATGATGCGCATGTAGTGACCCAAAAAGGAAACATAGGGTTACGAGTGGTCGACAACCCAAAGAGGAAACATGGCCTTATGCATGGTGAGAATCCCAAAGAGGAAATAGGGGCTTATGGGTGGTCCAAAACCCAAAGAGGAAACAGGTGCTTATGTGTGGTTAGTATCCCAAAGAGGAAACATGGGATTACACGTGGTCTGCAACCCAAAGTGGAAACATGTTCTTACGCATGGTAAGCAGCCTGAAGAAGAAATAAGGGATTACTCCAGGGTGGAGTACCAAAGAGGAAATAGGGGCTTATGCAAGGTGAGCCTCCCAAAGAGGAAACATGGGCTTATGCGTGGTCCACATCCCAAATAAAAAATAGGGGCATACACGTGGTTAGCAGCTAAAAGTGGAAACATGGGCTTAATCCCGAGTAGGGGCCTCAGTGGTGATAAAATCCAATGGGAGAGGGATTTTCAACCAAAGAAGAGGTGAGGATCAGGGGTGCTGCCTTCGGCAAGATAGGATAGGGGATTACATTAGGGTGGAGGCCCTTTCCCCAGAGACATATGCCACCCAGATAAAGAGGATGTCCTTCCAAGTGAAGACTGATCTCACTCCCTTAGATATTTGTGGTTGTATAGAACGTCGATGGTGGGGCACCCCACGTGCAGGGCATGGGGTGAAGTCACATTTTCATTTCATATACTGAGGATGATGGTGCTTGGCAGTTTAACATCCTATAGCTCGGATGAGGTGGGTTCCCTTCGCACCCCTAGGACTTACATAACTGATACCCACCTGCCCTTGGGGGAAGGAAGGAATTAGCAATGCCATCACTAGGGGTTGTCGAGAGGTGATCCCATTGGGGGTCCACGTTAGCATGGCTATGTGAAGTAGCAAATATACATTAGCGTACCTATGAGAAGAAGCATGAGGTGATGCAATGCAATGGGTATCACTGCCGAAGGGACATTAAAATTGATTATTGAAAACCTGAAGGGCCACATGGGAAAAGGTTTTTCAGAGAGAAATGGTCCATAGACAGAATCCATGTGAAGATTGGGTTCTCAATGAAGTGGAGGGGCTTCGTGAAGGGATGCGCTTCGCGAAGTGAAGTCTCCTAGGATATTCATAGGGCATAGGTGCATATGGGAAGAGCTTCATGAAGTGGAAAGTAATTCATGAAGCAATGACTCGTGAAACAAGGGGTGCCTCACGAAGCAAGTTGCTGTAAAACAATGTGCTTCATGAAGCATAGTGACCCTACCTTAGCAAGTGGGTCGCGTATTTATAGAAGGTCTTTTGTGAAGCATAAATTCTTTGCACTGACCAGATTCCCCATGGGGATCCCCTTCCTTCACGAAGGCCTGTGGGCTTTGCGAAAGGCATCCCTATTGGAAGAGGGGTTAAATTAAAGAAAAGGGGAGGCACTTCACAATAAAAAAGTACCTTGAGAAGCACATGGTTCACAGAGCGAGAAGTGCTTCACGATTTGAGAGCTCTGAAGGCTAAAGGTCGGATGATTCATCTGTTGGGCTCGAGGGGAGCCCTTTATTTATAGGAAAGAGGCACTGCGAAGTAGAGCTCGCTCAGCACGAAGACAATGTTTTCTCCGGGATGGGTCCCAAACGTCAAAGGGGTTCATGGGGTGTCCCGCCTCCTTGCTCCGCGGTGGGCTCGTGAACATCAAATTTGTTCGCGGAGCCTCCTTCCTCCTTGCTTTGTGGAGGGGTCATGAACGTCAAAGGGTTTCATGGGGCGTCCCACCTCCTTGCTCCACGGTGGACTCATGAACATCAAAAGGAGTTCATGGGGCATCATGCATCCTTGCTCTGCAGTGGGTGAGGGGCCACGGGTCTCCGTGAAAGGTCTTCGTGAGGAATCCCCTAAGACATCCTTATTGCTCTTATTCTTCCCAAATTTTGGCGTCAACTATCTTTAAGAAGAAAATCTTGAGGAAACATTCCTCAAAATCCTTCAAATCCATTCCCACATGTCTACCATTATTCACCTGTATGTCCCACCAGTGCTTTACTGGTGCAATGAGAATTTATGTTTGTAGCTTCCCTCAATGACCTGGGGGTGTCTCCAGTTGGTAAAAAATCAACTACGTAGACTCACTCTAGTTCTATGTTGCATGTGGTCAACCCTAATCATGAAATAATGGTGGTTCCTAAGATTCTAACTCACGAGTCAAATAATCCATGGATAGATCATCTCTTTGAGCTCCCCTATCAATACCCTACATGAAAAAAACCATGCTCACCTATAGCTGCTCATCTAACAATGGCCCAAAATTATCCATATTCTACAGCGACCCCACCTATAATGGATCCTGTACCTATGGCTCATGATCATCCAAACCCTCATGGACCTAATCTCAACCCTCCTAGGACTCATCCCATTCACACTCTAATGACACCACATCTCCACCCTCATGATGCTCTACCAGAAAACCTAAAGGTGGTATGAGACTAAAGACCAAATACCATGGGAAAACCATAAAAGTCATATAAATGAATTTCATATAGGGAAAACTATAATAGGTATCACATATCACCACCCTTACACTCCCTTACTGCACCCATGCCACATGACATCTAGCCTTATGACCCCTTGTATACCCATATCAGAGTAAGATATCAGATATCATCCAGCCTTGGGGCCCCTCACCCACCCATAAAAAATTTAGTCATCATATATAATATATATTAACATACCCTTTCATACCCATAAAAACGTCAAGCATTAAATATGATGTATATCAATAGTAAAATCAATATGGGATAACTTAGTAGAATTCCACCAAGTGTCTATACATTAAAACATTGTTCATATTTTTTTAGACATTTTAAATGGATAAACCCTTATTATTATCCCTACCTACCGATAAAAAATTCATGAACATTTGTATATGACATCAAATAATGATGTCATCAAAAACCAAATACCTAGATTGGCTGAGTATAATTCCAATGAAAAATCTATTCGAGAAAACACAAGTTCACTTTTTGTTGAAAATTTAATTAGAACAAACACTCTTATCATATTATAGGTTCCCAATGACAATAACAAACATAAAAACACATCAGATAAGCCTATATTCCTACCATGAAAAATAAATACTCCTCTATTTCCATACAAAGACAAGGATCAAAATATCGTAATCGAATAACATCACACCCAAGTGCACCACATAATGTTGAAATAAATCTACTATAAAAGAGAAAATAATAACAACTGTTTACAACCCATGGAAACTTGGTATTTCCCCCATGTATTGGGTTGTAGACACCCAAGAACAATATCATTACCCATCTCATAATGTATCATAGTCTCTAGTCCACCATATCCCAGATATTAATACAAAAAACGAAAAAACACCTCTAATACCATTTTTAGTACTCTGAACTAGTTTTCCGCTTAATCTATATAGCATGATAGCTGTCCATTAGGCCTTAGGTGTGCCTCCCCATATGTCAAATGAACATGACTAGTAGTGATTTTATGATTTGGTGATATTGGGGAGACTATACTCTCTGGAGATGATAATAATAATGGTCCATATATATATAGCCTAGTGGAATAAGGAATATTAACATCAACATGGATAGAATAAAATCAATGGAATAATATATAAAATTCGTAGTAAAAAAACCAAAAGGAACCGCTCCCATTGCAGGTAAGTCCATAAGTCACAGAAATTCATAAAAACAGACAATAAAGGGTGATTATGGCTGAACATAAGTGTAAATATATATAAAGGCCCAAAAAAGGTCCAAATTGATATAGGTAAACCACCTGGTTTATTTCCATCCATCCTATGACAAATATTTACATCCCTGATCACTAAGGTCTCGCTCTTGAGCTTGATCCCTTACTAGATCTAAAATCCATAAAGTCGTCTTTGGGGTAATGTGTAGGTTGTTAAGATGAACTCAATAGTCCACCACCAACATGTTCATGTCTTATATCAACAATTATATAGTGTATTCATACTTAAATAAATAGGATCAACTCACACATAAAAATAAACAACTTCTCCACTTGTCCTGAATAACGACAAGTGTTCATTTCACATAATTTGTAAAATGATGGAGTGAAATGATATATCGATGTTCAGTTACACAAGAAGTACCTCAATATCACATTCACAACCACATCACCCAACACCATTTTCAATCCGACACCTCATGTATAACCGAACAAGTAACTGGAATCTCATTGTGATGCCATTAATACATTCTAGGTCCCTTAGAGCTCCGTTAAAAAGGTAATTGTCAGCTCAACATCCCAACGTCATGAGGAATGATGATATATATCATTAAAAGAATAATATTTTACCATCAAATCAATAACATGATATCCCGAGGCACATAGATATCCATCCTCCAATAATCTCAGACCATGGGAATAAAATATAATGACAAGACTCATCCCCCAACCAATGGTCTCAAACACCTCATCCCATGAAATTCTATGGTGAGAACCTCCTCTACGACAGATAGTCAACACTATCCCATAAGTTGATATATATATGGAGGCCTCTACCTAAAATTAGTGGTCATAATCACCTCAAATAAGACCTATATATGTGAACATGACTCCAATGGAAACATTGACCAACAACTATTAGACAAACCATGCACCAACTATGAACCTTAGTCTAACTTTCTAGAAACATAGGTTTTAGAGAATGACTCTTTTGAAAAAAATTATTAATGTAAAAACCCTTTGAATTAGATTCTGAAGACTATAATTCATGTCGGTTAATCCACTAAATATAAAATTTAAAATAGTTTAGGAATTTTGAATTTCTCAAGAAACCAGGGACATCACACTCACCAAGTTCATAGAACACCAGAGGTGGTTTTGGTAATTTTATATAATATATTCTCTACACTATCTACTAGATGTTTTCACATTAAGAACATTTTACATGATGTGAAACCTCTATTAATATGATTTTGTGAATTCTTTCAAAGAGTGAAAGGTTTACACACAGTAAATACAATTTATGACGTTGAAATTTTGATTGGTATTAAATTTAATCTATGGTGACACATTTTTTGGAGTATCTTTTATTCATGGGATTTCACATTGTGAAAGGAATTCATGACATAAAATTCTCTCACAATGTAGATTTAAACATGATGCACACTTGACCCTTTATTCATTCAGTTACAAACAACCCTCTCAAGAAATAGGATAACTCCCTAGTGATTTTGGGGATATCCAATCCTTTGGATCATTTTATTAATTATTTATCATTATTAATATTACGGACTATCTCTTTGGGTATGTGGAGTATGTATCTTCATTTAATTTCCCTTCATTAAAATAGTTGTTTTTGTTTTTGTTCAATATTCATGATTTAATGGTATTTTCTAGGGACCCTTTGTATTTTCATCACATAACTTGTATTTCAATGTTTTATGCATGGTTTTTCAATCACTATTGTAGAAGTAATATAGATTTTTATCATTATTGAGGTAAGTGGATCTATACAAGTGTTTCTAATTCTTGATTTCCTATATTTTCTTGATTTAGTCAATTTGGTTGTTTATTGGAATGGTTTTTATTTGCGAAAAAGGGTTTTAAATGAATATGAGCATGATTTTGGAAATTATTTTGAACAAACATGGCACATTGGGAACCTTGGGTGTATCCAGAATTAGGCATGGGTAACCCTAGTGTGTGTGAAAACACTAGGGGTTAATTTTTTTCTATTGAAAGACAATGGATGGAATTGATATTGCTTTGAAACTAATTATATATAGTTTATTATTTTTTATATATTATAAGTATTCCCTTAGTTTATGTCATATTGGTGTTCTTTTTTTTACCTCGTTTATCACACAATTGTTTATTTTAGGGATATTTTATCACATGTTTAATTTACATTTTTTCTTTTCTATACATGATATATTCATATATTTGGTGAATATGGTATGTATTTTTGGAAAACCATGGAAATTTTTAAAAATAGTTTTATTTATGAAAATGTATTATAATCTAGTTTTTTTATAGATGGAACGTGTGATTTATTGATATTATAACTTGTATAGATTCTTTGGTGGAATCCTAATGGGATCTATTATCACACCATACTTTTCTATTTTGGTAGTTTTAGACCATGTTTTGTTGGACTTAAGGAAAGGGAAGGGTGTCACTTTGAATCCCAAGTTTTCTTTTCATTAGTTTCCTCTATAGAAGGATGACCTGGTGGTAACTGTTGGTCACATGAAGGCATTTTTGTCTTTTATTTTGAGACTATTCTAGTTTAGCTTCTTTATCTTGGTTTGTATAAATTTTCTGAATATCATTCTTCCATATTTTTTTATTATCTTTAATAAATTTTCCCATTATTTTTTTATACCTCACCATGTGGAGGACCACCTCGGGTGGCTTTTCATGTTGACCTGGTTTGGTTTATTACATATCATGTGTTTTTATATTGTTTATTTATTTTTGAAGAATTTATTAATATGTTTAAATATATATATAATTTTATGTAAGTTTAATTTGGAGATAGTATTTTTAGCTTATTGAGTTATAGATTTAGTGTGTAAATATTTGATGTAATGAGTATTTTAACATGTATGTATATGAAGAATTACATACGAGTATAGATTTTGATGAGTATCAATGTAGTTGTGGATATAAAATAGTAGCTGGATTTTTTTTCTTGTAAACGAAATTTCCTACATGTTTGTAAAAGGGTTACAGTTAAAATTGAGATTAGATTTATAACTCAATTGTTATATTAAGTAATTTATATTTTTTAGTATTTTTAATATATAATGTGAAATAAATTTAACAAAAATAATTCCCATGTTAAAATCCAGGAAGTCTGTAAATTAGTTACATTCTAATTATATTTGATTCATTCTTATATAATTCATCTGAGTTAACAATATCATTGAGTTTGTTTGATTAGTTGAAAATGAAATGGATATAGGATGTTTTTTTTATAATTAATATAGGTAATTAATGTAATACACTGATTTTTAGATGTATTTCATATTTATATATGAAAAATTTTAGGAGTAACATGTTTTTAGGAATATCAAGTATTTTTATATATTATTTATTCTTATAAAATCTGTTATAATATTTCTATATACATACATAGTTTTATGTAAGGATGATTTATAATTCGGATTTTATATTATTGAGCCGTTTATTTAGTGTGAGCATGTTAGTTATAACTTATATTTTTACCTTTATATGTGTATAATTATATCCAATGATGTAGTGTAACGAGATTCAAAGTGTTTATCTGATTATGGATAGGGGGAGTTGAATCCACATTAATGTTTTTTTTAGAAATTAAAAATAAATCGTTGTTTAATTTAAAAAATTATAAGTAATAATCCATAATTAGAATATTTAAGAACATGAATGATAAATAGAAGTGAAATTAGACATATAAAAGGGATATCCTAGAAAAAGAAAAATAAAGAAAAATATTTAATTTGATAATGATGTTCGAGAATCACCCATGAAAGGTGACAATATCTATACCCCTCAAGTAAAATATAGAGGATTTGGTTTAAACCTTGAATTTCAACAGTTGTGAAATGACACCCAAACCTTGGTATTTAGTGGTTATAGAAGGTAGCCAATTTAAAATAAGAATACATTTTGTTTTTAATGGGTTTACCTACACAAATAATGGATATCCTTTTGGTTTATATGTCTAGGAACCCAATAACCCTCTCATTAAGGACCAATAAAGATTTAAATACCCAATTTCTTCAAGGACAAAAAAATAACCAATTTCTCTCTTTCTTCAAGGACCAAGTATGGAAACCCAATATCCAATTTCTTTAAGGACCCAGAAAGAAAAAAAGAGGGTTTCCTTGTGAACACCAGTTACAAGAACACTATAAAACACACATAAATTAATACAAATAGAATGTAATAGGGAGAGAGAGAAAAAAGATGAGATTAAGAAGAAGTTCCAAAAAAATAAGTATAAAAAATCTATTTAGAGGGAAAAATAATAGAAATATGAAATATATTGATCAATAATTGATTCTAAGATTCCATGAGAGTGTATTTATTGGATTTGAAGATCTTTTTGTGGAATTGGAGCCATTGGGTGTTTATTATAGAATTTTGGGTTCCAATTAAGGCTTATAGGGCCCTCTCGAATGACTATTTTTAATTAAATCATGAAGCCACTGGGTAAACGTTAGGATGTAAAAGTTGGGGCTTTTAAAATTCTCTTGAGAACAATTTTAAGCCCTCAATATAGTAACCTGTAAATTTCATACATATATATTACATATTAATATATGAATATTCATTCTATAACATAAATATCCACGTTATAATAGTATAGGTCTAGTGCCTTAAGAAACATGAACACATAAAAACTACTTCATATAAGATTAAAATAATCTCCAACTAAGTTCTTAATCACTAGAAACCTTATTAGATATATCATACTTATTACATTTATTCATAAAATATAGAAAGGAAACAACATAATGGGTAGCTCAGATGCTCAGTAAGTGTAAGTAAGAGAGATAGCAAAGATAACACAATTATAATATGAACATAAGTTTATGCGCACATGATAATAACATTTTATAATCATACCCTACAAATCATAGATCATAATAATGATTCATGTTATAAAACCGAGGAGTTCATATGACATGAATATTAATGGAATCAATGAATTTAATCTATATTAGTATAATATTGGCATATGATATGTAATTATAGAATACCCATAATTATTGAAAGTCATTTCCCTAGTAGTCAAGGATAATTTCCAAGACAATCATAGTGGATTGGGTTCAATCCCCAAACCATCATTGTAGTAAAGGTTTACCCCTAAGAATATCATAGTAGATTTGGTTCACTCCCCAAACCATTATAGCAGTCATGGTTCACTCCCATGATTATCATAGCGAACAAATTCCCTTACTGAATATGTTTCACTAGCCATTATAGACCTATTTATCTCATGATATATCATTGTTTTCTGAATTCATTGGAGGGATATATAGGTATGAAATAAACTTGGTCATAATTTTACCGCCATGGTTGGTTATAATGTTACCACCATCCTTGGTTATAACATAACCACTGTCATTGGTTCTAATGTAACCACCGTCCTATATTATATGGTAACCACCATCCTAGGTTACAAAATAACCACCATACTTAGTTATATTGTAACCAAAACTAAAAAAGTTAAACCATACACATGTGACCCAAATGATAAAAAATCATTCACTATATAATCACATCATTTCATGTGAAAATAAAATAGGTTTCACAAACATTTAATCCATTTATCATAGAATAACACATGAAAAATAAATGGGAATCTCATCAACAAAAATATTAACTAGATAGATAAATAATACGGATGGTTAAAATGGTTTATATTCCCATTAAATCATAATTAGCATCCAATTATGTTATCATATATGAAAATTTCTTTAAAATATTTTAGAAATGTTTCTTAATGAAAACAACCCTTCCATTTTGAAAATAAATTTTCAAAGAAAAATATTCCCAAAATATTATAGAAGACAATTTATTTGAAATTAACCGTACTAAGTAGAAAATTAATCTTAAAAACATTGATTAGTAATTCTATTATAAATTTCATACATTCCATATCAATTAAAAGGAAACATTTCTTTCATATTTTTGTTAAAAATTCAAAATGTACCTCATTCAAAAAATTAATATAAGATTCCATTTCAATTTTTTTTTAAAAAATAAAAAATGTGTAATAAATACATTAAAAATAATAAGATAATATATAAATCAACATTTAAAACATTTAATAAAAAAGTCGATATTGATGAAAAATGTTTTTTCGATTGAGGAGAGAAATAATGTTGATTTTTTTTAAAAACAATATTTTAGTCCCTTAAGTACACAAGTTTAAAAAATTTAAAAGAAAACATGTATTATTAAGAAATAACCATATTAGAATAAAATTATTGTGTTTATTAAGATATATATCATATGATTTGTTCTCCATAACATAACCATAAACAATCCCAATAAATAGTGAGAATGTAACATTAATCCTTTACCACTTTGGAAAGATTTTAATCATAATCCCCATGAATGATATAAACAAATAAATATTCTTAAATCACCATAAACTTAATAATAATAATAATAAAATAAATTAATGACATTTATATTAACCACATAAAATAAATAAGTGGTGAATACGATACGTATATAACTGAGGTAAAAGTGAGACAAAAATATCTTACCACCTTGGTAACCATTATTCATGAGCCCCATGAAAGAATACAATCAATTGAAACATTAAATATTATGAAAATAAATAGATTCTTGATATCATATATCAAATTTATAGTATATGAACCAAAAAGGATACAAGTGGAGAATTAGGTGTAAGTCTCCTAGAAGTAAAAGTGAGACCATAAAACCATTACTTTAGGCTTGCTTCTTTTGTAAGAATTAGAACATCCTCTAATTTGAAATAACACATTTATATCTCCTCCAATGGGATTTATGGTTGATCTTTTTGAAAAAACATTACCATTAGAATGTCTCTTGGGGATTAGACAAGATAAATTGGTAGCGGATGGTTGTGCTTGAAGGCTCAATGTGTTGTGAAGAAGAGAAAGGAGGGATAAAAATTTATAATTGAGAGGAGGGGAAATATTGGAATTTCTCAAAATATTAAATAATATAAATTATTTTTAATGTGGAAATGGATTGAAATGGTTTAATGATTTATTTTTATGAAATTTATATCATTTAATAAATTATTAGTTTTTATAAAAAATCGATAATGTATTTCTTAACAATTTTTTTAATTTTATTTTAATTACATCAAGAAAAAGATAGATTTAAAAAATAATTCCTTAAAACATCACTAATATGTCTTATATATATATAAGTTGTGGTATATATTGACCATTTAAATTATATGACCATTATTATTTTTAAAATCATTAATTTTATTTTTCCCATTAATTGAATAAACACTGTATTAGCATTGCAGAAGAATTTAAGGTAATCATATAATTTCTCCAAATTATAAATTAATTTTTTTCATGAATATAATTTCATTAATCTCAATATTCTTATTTATATATGTTAATAACTTTATTTTGAACTTATGTGGACATATAAGAGATATTTTAAACTAAAAAAGTGAAATTTTGTAACTTTTATTTGTTTAAATATTATGTATGTCATTTAAAAAAAATTCCATTAAAAAATCCAATTTAAAGACTAATGTGATAAGTGTAAAATTACCTTAATCAGATAAGAATTATTTTGAAAAATTATAGCCTTTTCACTTAGTTTTAACTAAGATTAAGCTGATTTACCCTTTAACACGGTGATACATTTTACCACAGTTACAATTCATGTTAATTAAAAATAAAAGGGTCCTATTTAAATATTTTTATAATAGTGATTTCAAATATTTAAAATATTTTATCAAAATCATTATCTATAAGTTGTATAAATTAATTATAAACATGTGTAGAAAATTCTAGAAAACCACTTTTGAGAAAAATATAGTTTTTAAGAATAAACCATGTTTTATTCTTTACCTGAGCCCAAAAAAATATTAGATAAATGTGAAAAAAGTTATTGAGTATATATTATATGGATTTTCAAAAAATAAATCACTAATACCGATGAAATTAATTTTTAAAACTCATTTTGTAGATAAAAACAATATTTCAGTGAAATATATTTTTTTATATATTATTTTTTAATACTAAATCAAAACATGAAATTTATTCAAATAAACACAATTAGCTTAATTAAAATATATTAAAAATAATTTCACATTGAATAAATTTTTAAAAAATTAAAAATCTCAACATGTAGTTTTCAATAAAACCAGCATTTTTTATAAATCACTTGATAATCAATCATTTCAAAAAAATCCTTAAAAATAAATCCTAATATAATTTAAATATGCTGATCTAAAAATGATGTTTATTTTATAAAATAAAATTTCTAATTTTTTTGAATTAATCACTCTATTTTCTCATAAAAATTAATATTTTTTTGAAGAACACCCAATTCTTGAAGAATAAATGACTTTACAAAAAATTGAGTTGTTATTTACTAAGAATTTATCAATACATTTATATTTTCTAAGAAATTTATATATATATCACTAATTATTTAAACTTATTCATACATTCCATATTAACATCTTAGATATAATAGTCACAAAAATCATATTTTAATAGTTTATCATAGTTTTTTAATATGATGTTGCATGTAGCATAAGTTTTTGAAGAAATAAAATTTAGTTGAAAAAAATATTTTATAAAATCATGGGGTGTTACATTCTCCCCTATTTAATAAATTATTTCTTCACAATTTCAACTTATGCCCAGTAGTGAAGGTTTTTATATTTGAAAATTAATTTATTGAGAACTGACATCGTAAAAATTAATAATAAAAATTCTTCTTGATATGAGAGAATGGTAAATACGAAGGCCATCTTGAATAACATAAAACTATGTCCCTAAATAGGAAATCATTATTCAGAAGTGAAAACAAAGATATGGAAACAAACCACAACGTGAGAAAAAATATAGGGTGATAAAGAATATGGTCAGGAGAAACTTAACAAACACATAACCATAAATCTATAATGGGTGAAAAGGCCATAGATTCATTAGAAATGAAGGTAATATGGGAGAAATTTTTTCAATATCTGTGTTCCTAGATTTTAGGAATTCTATAACCATGTAGACTACAAAAATATTGAAATATAATTTCTTCACAAGTATATTTACATCCACTAATCATTTTACACCATAAAATCATCTTTTTGTCCAAACATAGAGTATTTAGGATGACGTTTATAGGAATGAAGCAATAAAATTAAATACATAATCCAAAAAGGATATTAAAATATTCCTACTATATTTAAATATTAACTAAAACAGAATGATTAGAAAAAGTTATAATGATATTCATAGAATATAAAACCGCCTATTTGACTCTGAAATTTTCAAAATACCAAGAAATATTTCACTATTCATAATAAAATAGACATTAAATAATGATTTCTCCTCATAGGTGGTCTCAAAACGTTCATATTACATCGCTTATGAAATTAAATTAATTCTTCCCAAATAGTATTCCATGTTAAAACACTTATTAAACCTAAGGGTAACATATAACTCAACCCAATGAAGCATTTCCAAAAATATCATTAATCATCATGATAAACAACTATATATCCTTATAATATAATTATGTTTTCCAAATATATAATTAATCAAAATTAGATACTAACATCAAAGGTAATCATTATATTATACATAAATATATCTGATGTTATCCCATGTATAATGAATCAATCTCTAAACATCAAGGATATTTGTATCCAATTATCCAATAGAACATAATTAACTCAACATGCAAAATAATTTACCAAAACCAAAAAAATTATTTAATCATTAATATACTATTAATCCTAGAACCAAGGAAAATTTTAAAATCAATTTAAAATTCACTATTTAAAACATTAAAAGGGGGTTTTGTTTCCATTGAACGTAGGTTCATCCATATATATTCATTATGGTTTCCATCATTTTAAAGTCTCCTACACATGAAAACATATATGATTATAAAAATTTATAGAGACATTTTTTCTAAAATTATATCACAGATAAATGAATATATATAAAAATGAAATAAACATCATAAAAGATGACCTAAATAATTTTTTCTTAAACACATTTGTAAATTTCTATTTCAAATTTACAATGACTCATCTCTTTATCCTAACTAAACATATAATTTAAAAATATACTGTAAATTAATCCCTAGATGTTTCCTAATCATTAATTATATCGAAAATATTATTATTATAATACTTCCGCAACATAATTCATGAATACAAATATATAAACACCTAATTCTATCCGCTTTAAATGTTGGAATAGCATATTTCCTTCCTTGGAATAGGATTAAAAACTTATATTAGGTCATTGAATAAGATAATTTCAATATTCCACACATATAAAACATTGAACTATAAGTGGTAACATAGGATATAATTCAATTTCCTCAATCCAAATAATTAATTTATTTCAATAATTACTTTATTTGTGTAATTATTTTACAAACTCAAATATCTTCCAGTTCATATAAGACATTCAATTGAGTGTTTATTTCAATATTATTTTCATTTTTGAAGCTAAATCTTATTTCCTGCATGGACTTTATAGAAATCCAGGTTTCTACTATTAGTTGTATAAAAAAACTCACAAAATTTTTGTTTTTTAATCATATAAAAGAATTGATGATTAGAAATAATTATAATTTTTAACATTACACATCTTATTTAACTTGGTTGTTCACGAGGACAATCATTTTATTAACTATCACCTTTAATATTAACATTAATAAACTAGGTGACAGCTATTAAATAAAATCAAAAAGAATTATGTGAGAAATAATAATCATTATTGGAAGTCCAAATAATCATGAGAAATAATATATATTATATCTAAATCATGACACATTATTCAATGAAAAAGTATATTTAACCTAGTCCATTCATGACTGTTACAAAAAAATTAATATTTCATCCTATACTTATACTTATCCATAATGTTATCACTAAAGTTATCTCATCTTATTTTCTAATGTATATCTAAAACTTACTATGATACCAACAATAGAGACCCTTACTTTTCATACATAGATATAACATATTAATAGACGAATATTCATTATATAACAAAATGATCCAATCTAAAATCATATAGGTCTAGTGTCTTTGTAAAATGGGATACATAAAAAACTGGTAAGTGGTCTACATAATCACCCACTAAGTTATTCAAAATTAGCATTTTGATTACCCATATCATACATAATAACTTGCCCCATAACCCAGGGAAAGGTGACATAAAGAAAGGGTGAGCTCGTATTCTCATTAACTATAAACAATGGGAAATTTAAAAGATCATTTGAGTAAAAAATGAACAAAAGGATATAAAAACATGATACAAACATTTGAAAATAATACCCCTCTTTTCATATATCACAATCTCGAGCCATGATATGAAACATGGAAGTTCATAACACCTGAATCATAATGTATCCAATGAACAGAAGCTTTGGAATCATAATATTTTCATAAGTCATGGAATTATGACATACAAATAAGTATATAAAATTATTTTATTAGTAGTCAAGGATCGTTTCCTAGACTATCATAGTCGATTGAATCAACTCCTCAAACCCTTATAATAGTCAAGGTTCACTCCGAATACTATCATAGGGGATTGGGTTCACTACAAAAATCATTGTAGAAGTCAATGTTCACTCCTATGTCTATCATAGTTGGAAAGCCCCTTACTGAACTTGTCTCACTCCCCATTCCAGTCTTATATATCTAATGAGAAATAAATATTTTATCAAGGAATTTGAGGGTGATGTAGGTATAAATAGTCCTTGGTTAAAATGTGGTCGTTGTCCTTGGTAATAAAATAACCACTCTCCTTGGTTATAACATAACCACCATCCTTAGTTATAAATTTACCACCATATATGGTTATAATGATACCACATATTTGGTTATAACATAACCACTATCTTTAGTAATGACATAACCAATATTACATAATGAAAACCATAAATATTTTTGATAAAATATTATAAAACATTCATTATATCATTTCATATTAGCATGTGAATAGAAAACTGGTTTTATGGTCCTTTCATTCATACATCATAGCATAACCCATGAAAAAATGTGTATCTAATCAACATACACATTAACCCCCTTGAGAAAAAATAAGGTTGGTTCTATTGGATCAAATACCTAATAGAGAATAATTTACATCAATCTATGTTATCATAAATGAAAATTTATTCAAAATTTTACTAAAATAATTATTGAGTAAAATAACCTTTCCATTTTAAAAATAAATTTTAAAGTAAAAATATTTTCAAAATAAAAAAAACAATATTTAAAAATTTCATTAGTAACTAATAAAGAAAACATCAAAAATTTGAGTGGTTATGATATTAATAAATACTGTTCATTTCTTATAAGCTAAAATAAAACATTCCTTAAATATTTTTGATAAAAATTTAAAAAGCTCCTCATTTGTTAAAGGAAAAGAAGGTTTCTTTTTAATTTTTTTTTAAAATTTCAAAAATGGGTAAAAATGACCTTAAAAATTAACCGGATAATATAAAATAATCTAGAAAACATTTTATAAAGGCATGTATATGGAAGGGAATAATTTTTTGGTCGCTGAGATAAATATAATATATTATTCATAGAAACATATTTTTGGTCACATGACTACATATAATGAGAAACATGATAGGAAACCATTTATTCTAAAGAAATTAATAGAGTAAAATAAAATTCATGAGATTTTTACAAGATAAACCATAATATCTAATCATTATAACTTAACGATAAACAACACCAATAAATAATGGGATTGTAACATAAAGCCCATACCTCTTTGGTAAAATTGGAATCATAATCCACTTGAATGAAATAAGATTATATGGATTTTATGATCCCCAAATCATTCATAAAAATCATCATTATATACTTAAATGGGTACTATAAACACCATATAATGGAAACACGTGGTGAATATGGAATATATCTCACTAAAGTTAAAGAGATACAGAAATCCATTACCACTTTGGGAACCATTGAATCATAAGCCTCATAAAAGAACAACATCAATAGAAAATATAAATATCATAAAAAGAAGTAGATTAGTGATATAAAATACAAAATGGGTTGTATATACACCACGAAAAAAGAAACAAGGGGTGAATTAGAAACAAGACTTTGAGAATTTAATGTGAGACTACATATCCCTTAATTTAGTTTTTACATTCATCATACGCATTAAGACCTCTTCTTCATTGAAATAATTCCATTAGATTTTCTATTAAGTACATTTTATTTGGTCTTTGGAGAATACCTAAAACTATATAATGTGTCTATGTGAGTTGAAAATAGAACTTTATAGAACTTGGATTAGTTTGATGTTTCACAATGTTGTGAAAAAGAGAAAGGAGGGGTTCCCGTTTGTAAAAGAGGGGAGGGGAACACTTTGAATTTTTATAAATATAATTTAATATAAATTAGATATGATTTAGAAATGGGTCCCAATTGATAGCATTCAAATATAATATAATGATCAGTTAAAATCATCAGATCAATAAAATATTTACAAATTTGGGTCAAATTTTTACCATTATTTTTTAACCCTTCATTAACCCTTTTGAAAATTATAATAATATTAACATTTTCTACCATTTAAGGGAAAATAATATTTATATAAAATAAAAAAGAACCCATAAATGGACCTTGTTTGATGTTTAAAACCATATCCCATTCTCTTTTTACAAAATATAAGATTTTAATAAATTTATTATAATCTAATAAAATAATATTTGTTATAAAATATCATTAATTTCGTTTTTAAGACTTTATTTAATTTGACTTTAAATACATAATAAAAAGGGGGATATTGAATATAATTCCTTAAAAACTAACTAATTTTTCATATAGATCTATAAAATTCATGGGATATATTAACTCATTAAAATTACACCACTTTTAATATTATTAAAATTAGTTATTTTATTTTTCTATAAATTAAATAAATACTACATTAGCACTAAATATGAATATTAGGTAATTATATAATTTATAAAAATTTGAAATAAATTTATATATTCAATTTAATAACAATAATCTTAAAATATAAATTTATATTCTTTCATAACGTTTATTTTTCATTATATGGATATATAAGAGATACTTAAAACATATAGAGTGAAACTTTGTAACTGTCTTTGACTGAAATAATATATAGTTAATTTTTTATGGAAATGTTTCCTTAAAAAACAAAATTTATAACATAAGGTGATAAGGATATAATTAACCTAATTCAATAAGAATTAGGATGAAAAATGTACATCATTATCACTTAGTTTCAAAATAAATTTACCTGATTTACCCTTTACCGTGGTGATAAAGTTTACCATGGTTACTATTCTTATTGACCAAAAATAAAAGGGTCTTATTTACCAAATTTAAAAAAGATGATTTAAAATACTAAATATGTGTTATAAAATTGAATACCCATAAGTGGTATTAATTAATTTTAAAATAACTTATCATAATGCGATGAAATCTGCTTCTAGAAAAATAGTATTTTTAATCATAAAACCATATTTATTCTTATCTCTATACAAGAAATATATTATATAAATATTAATTTTTATGATTATATAATATATAAATTTCATTAAAATAATTCATTAATAGTGATCAATTTTATTTATCAGAAAACATTTGGCGTATAAAAATAGTTTTTTTAGGAAAATTTCATTTTTATTTATAAAAATGTTTTATAATAAATTCAAACACAAAATTGATTCAAATGAAATTAATTGGATAATTTAAAATACAATAAAACTAATTTTATATTGAAACCATTTTTTTATAATATTGGAACTTTGTACACATATCATCTCTAACCCAAGTGACTCAGAGTAGGTGTTTACATTTTTAAATTGTCTTAAGATATAAGGAATCATATCACAATGGAATGAATAGATTATTAGGCTCGAAAAAAATAGATTGAAAATTTTAATTTCTCATTAAACATGAAAAAATAAAACTCAAAAGTGTTTTATTTGAGAATTCTGTTATTCATCATATGATATCCATTCATATCAGTTACAAAACCATTCCTTATATATTGGGGAGAATAAAACATAATAAAGGGGTGAGATCAGATGCTTAGTAAGCGTAAGAATATAAAAGAGGCTTTGAATAAATAAGGAATTTTTAATATTTAATGGTTTATAACCGAAACACATTCTATTTAGTCAATAACATGGGCATTATATGGCATGAATAAATAACGAAAAATACTACCATACAAATAATCACGTGATATTGAAAACCTAACCATTAATATTATAGCTAAATGAATAATCACATATGAATATAAAAAAAATTCATAATGATGCAATTAAATACTTTTTACACAAAAAACAAACTGTTGAGGCCTTGGGCCAATACATCTAAATTAATGGGTAAAGAATCAAACAAAACCCAATCTAGTTTGTCTAATGAGGCATACCGATGTAATGAGGGGATACAAAAGGCCCCATTCATAAATTTCTATTTCCAATTAATTTCTAAAATAAAAGGGGTGAAACATAATCAATATAACCATTATGATTTTAAAAATAATATATAAAATGTTTTTACTTACTCTAATCATTATTAATAATCATAAACCATGAATAGTAAAATGGCGAATGGTAATAAAATTTTACATCCCTGGTCAAAATGATAATAAATCCTCTGAATAAATTACAAGGATGTTATAAATACAATATATCTTTTTTGGATCATAATAGAAATAGATTGTTTATATCGATGTTGAATTGAAATACCATGAAAAGATCTGCTAATTAATTTTTGAAAAACATTACCTTTGTATTTATAAAATAACATTTTAAAACAAAAAGTTTATTTTTTTAATGTAGATTTCATTGAATATAAAATTTTAATACATATAAAGTAATTATTAATAAATCTATTATCTAGGATAAAGGGAAATTGTTTTCATGTCGTACAAGTTAAAACAAATATTACTTTCAAATTTTTGGTAAAATACATAGATGAATTGTTTTAATAATTACTTGAATAATCATGTTTAAATTTTTTTTAAAAATTAAAAATATTTTACATTTTATTTAATAAACCATGTTTAAATGTTTAAAAACATTTACAAAAACATGTTTAGAAAACAAGAGTTTTTATGAATAAGTATTTCTAATCGAAGAGAGAAATAATTTCAGATTTTTTCAAAAACATTTTACCAAAACTTTTCAGTACCAAAGAGTATAAAAATCAAAACAATACATGAATAATTTTATGAATAACCAATGGTGAATAAAAAACATCAATTTTTAGATATAATTATAAAATAATTTCAACCAATGATACGTAAACATAAACAATCTCTAATAATGACGATATTATAAAATAAATTCTTATCATATTTGTATCATTTGAATCGTAAGACCCATAAATGAAATGATATAAAATAAAACATTAAGCATCATAAAGATTTTTGAATCATTATGTGACATATCAATGGTTCCATATATACCATACAAAAAATAAATATATGGGGAATATGGTATATGTCTCATGGAAGTAAAAGTGAGATGAGAAACCCTTACCTCAAGTATGATTTTGGTTGTACGTGTCCATGTATCCTATATAATGATTTTAATTAAGTTATTATTTAAACAATAACCTTAATAATATTTATAATATCATATATAGTCCTCCTAAAATATTTTACAACCCATTTGTCAGTAATATTCATTATTTTCATTATTTCAAGCGATAATTTCTTATTTTGTATTGCACACTTAAGTCATGAAATATCTAGTAATTGTTCATAGGATAAATATATATCTTATAAGTAAGGTTAATAATGACAAAAATATCATATTTTTTTATTATATATGTTATAATGACAATAAATGATGCTTTTAAATATAATATGAATCACATCATTTCTTAGAGATGGTAGAGTGTACACATGCATGAGCGACAATGTCATTCCCTTAAGGAGTAAAATTGTATAACATTGGATTATATACTAATTTTAATTAATAAATATCATATTATATATGTCATATATATTCATTAATTTTTTATAATACATGTAAATCATAAGTAAAAATTGATTAACACTGCTTTGTGAGGCGGTAGTCCACCATACACATGAGAAACACCATCATATTTGAAGAGGAATGGAATGTAAAAAGGTATATATGATATAAAGATTAAAAATCATAATAATATAATTAATATCATATAATTTTTTAAATTAATGATTATATCCATCCTTAAATGTTGTTGATAAAAAATGAACTACATCATTTCACGAGGAGGTAGTCCGATGTACACATGATCATTGATTGTGTTTCCCAATTGATGGTAGTAGAGATGGAAAAATATTATTAACTAAACATAATAAAATATTTTTATATATTAGTTACATGTTTTTTTATATTTTAATCGTCAATACCTAATTAAATATTGAAAAATAATAAATTAAATGAAAGTGGTTTGTCAAGATAATTACCTTCCCTAAGATAAACCTCCTTTAAATATCCTCTTAAGGACCATATAGATGGTATTTTGGGAAAAAAATCAGCTTTAGAACATGTATACTAATATTGGAGAGATATTATGGTATGTTTTTGTTGAGAAATATGGTTTTATGGCTGTGAATAAGTGTATGGAAGGAGTTCCCCTTTCTATGTGGGGAAAAGAAACCCTCTTATAAATTACATGGAAATTCCCCAAAATAATATGAAATGATAAACTAATTCACATGAAAAAATCATCCAAATAACATTATTTCTGAATATGTGATATTATATGGCTATTTTTAGATAATTAAACTTTGAAATGTTTTTTGGTCATTTAAATCCATAACTTCTTAGTTGAACCCAACCGTAAACCAATTTTTAATATAACCTGGGTAATTAATTTTTACTATTTTCACTATTAATTTTTTTAACAAATTAATTTAACCTTATTAGATAAGATATAATATTATGATTACAAATAAGGAATCAATTTTTAAAAAATAAATTCACAAAAGTGTATGCATTCACATTCAAATTATACCTGCAAATGTATTGAAAAAGCAAGTTATCAAAGAGAAAATTCTCATAATTTTAGAAGAGTTTAATATAAAAATTTAGAAATAAATTCATTAAAATGATTACAATTAGTTATATTTTAATATAATTTTACTCATTTTATTTTAAAACTAAATTAAAAAATAATTTAACTTTTTAATCAATTTGAATGAAATATAACGTTTTAGTAAAAAATAGAATTTTTGATTATAAATAAAAAAATAAAACATTTTCCAAAAACCCAAATAATTCATCCTAGTAAAATGTGGGTATTTTTATTTTTGAAAAGAATATTTTTTAGATACATTTAATAAATTTTGTAAAAATTAATTATATTTAATGTTTGAAAAGTGTGATAAACCACCTTGTAAAAAACATTTGTTTTACAAAAAACATTTCTTTTACTATAGAGTGATTATTATTTTATTTATAATAAATATATAATCATTTAATTTATTTTATACATGTTTTAACCATAAATATATAATCATTTAATTTATTTTATACATGTTTTAGTACTATTCATATAAACCAACTTAACGACTAGGTTATAATGACAATGTTTAAATTCTAATAATTTAACTGAGTATCATGTTTCATTTAAACCTAGTGTTTCATGAATCATAGACTATAAAATTGTAAGAATTTTTTTGAATAATAATAGAGAATAAAAAAGAATGAATTATTTTAAGAATAAATTCCTCATAATGTATTGGGATGTTATATTATCTTCTAGGATTTGTGTTGTGGGTCACACACCCTATCAAAAATGACATTCATATTTTGAAATACCAAGGTGTTATATTCTACCCACTTAAATAAATTCCTTCCTTATAGTTTAATCATGATTTAGGTAATAAAGTATTGAAATTTTAAAATATTTTTGTTGTAAATGCATAATGAAAAAGGATTAATAAAACATCCACTTGATAAGAGATGAAAGAGGTATATGGGTTATCCAAAATAACACATTTATAGGTTTATATATAGGAGATCATTACTGGGAAATTAAAACATGAACATGATGAGAATAATAACTCCAATGGAATAATAATTAATGATAGATATTAGTGATCATATGAAAGAGGGTGATCCAGATAAGGATAATGAACAAAAAACAATAAATACTTTATGACTTAAGGGACCATTTGATTCATTGAAAATAAAGTTACTAGGGTAAAATTTTTGTTTCATAATTCCTTCACCAGAGTTGAGTAATTCTTTTATTATACAGGCTGTGAACATAAGAAAATATAGTGACATGATATTTTAATATAAGAAATTTTTCATCGTTTTCTATATTATATTATCATTTTACACTTCATATATTTTTATAATAAATGAATATCCAATATTATTTTTTTGTTGCTGAAGTACTAAAATTAAATATTAATAGATAAAAAAATCCACAAACGAGTGATAAGTCTTTTTTGTCTGTTGATAAATATTTTCCAAAACCAATATGGTTATCACTTGTAAAAAATAAAATACATTATTATAAAAACCTAAATAGTTAATCAACTAGTTCAACATTAACATTTATCCGTCAGATCATTTAATTAAAACCATAACATATTAACCCAGAAAACACATTGGTAAGTGTAAGGAACTGAACTATTATCATTATTTGGCTATAGTTTAAGCCCCATGACCTTTCTGGATGCAATGGATTGCATTCAACCTGTATGTTTTCATTTTTCTAAATCCATATTAATATAATTCCAATAATGTAACTAAAATATAAAATCCCAGAATTACATCAATATAAAAGATTAGATAAAACATAAATGTTAGCAAAACCTTCATAAAAACCACTTTATCATTATAATCTCAACACTGTGATCATATTAAGTGTTATCCTCTCTCAATATGGTATTCTCCAGGAATTTAAACTTTCCACTGAATCAATTTTATTAGTACTATTCAATACATTCTTTAAAATACCTAAATAAACACTACTATAGTAAAATCCTTAAAGATTTTATAATTTTTAGAAATAGAATATCATTGATTAAAATAATCATATAACATATTTTTAAATCAAAACACAAGAACATCAATACTTCCACTTTTCTTGTTGTAATCGAATAAGCTTGATGTTGACCCCTTACATTATTTTTCGATATATTCCATTGATGCTTGGTTCATTCATTTTTGGAATTAACTATTTACCTAATGTGGAAGAATTTAATATTGTAAATTTCTTTAATTATATTTTCTATCATGTGAATGTTGGACTTTTTATCCACACTTGATGAAAACTACATTTTCTTTTAATCACATACCAAGGTATTTCCTTCTATAAGTATCACATGTTGGAAAATCCTTATTTCCCTTCTTCAATTTATTCATATTTTTCTCGTCCACCATAATCTTATCTTATTTACCTTATAGATAGACTAGCAGAATTATTCTTATTTATTGATAGTACTTGATAATATATCCTTTTATGATGATAAATCTTGTAAGAATATTTCCCTTGGACATATTGTCTTAAGACAATCAAATACATGCTTACTTTTAATTTTTAAATTACATTCACTAATACGATTTTCATTCATCCCAATATGTTAAATTTCTAAATAATGTAATACAATCTTTTAGATCATAATATTTTTAAGTATAATGTATAATACAAAAACTAGTGAATCTGTTAACATAGATTGAAAAATTTATGAACAACGAATATCATAATAGTAAAATTGGTTTCTTTGAGGATATAATTATTTTAAAATTATTCATAATGATTGGTAAATGAAATGTAAATTATCATATTCATACTACTAGGTGTGTCAAACCCAGAGTATATTGAGGACTATTTTCATACACTAGGTGAATATTGGGTCATGACCAATGCCCCCTTTTCTGAGTTATTACCCCTAGGTACATCTGTTGTAGAACCACTTACACTTTATGTATCTAGACATGATGTATTTTCTATAGAAAACCACATAATATTTTACATAGAAAATAATATTATATTATTATATACACACCCTCAAATTATATCATAGGTTTATATTCCCTAATATATATTTCCATAAATATAATTCATAAGTTTCTACTAAACTTCCTCTAGTACCAATTATAGAGCCTCGGACCCTAGTAACCAAGATTCAATGTCTAATTTATTATATTGAAATAAGATATAAGGAATCACACCCTAAAGTTCCAAATAGAATAGTATTCTTGGTAAACTAGATATATAACTGAAATTACAATTAAAATATATTCAAAATATAAAAAAATTTCTCTCTTTGATAATTCTATTATTCCTTAGAGAATATCCCTACATATAAATCAAAAAACACTTATTGGTCTGCTGGGGATAATAAAACATAAGAAATGGGTAAGCGTGAATTTTATGTAGGGGTAAGCGTACAATGAAATCTATGAATAAATATGGTATGGTAAATAACTGAAACAAATTTCATTTAATAAAAAACATGAGCATAATATGATATGAATAAATGGTGATCAAATAATACCATATAAATAATCACATGATATTTAAAACATAACCATAGACATAACAACCAATCAAACAATTTCAAATATTGTCAATAACTGAATTCATCATGATGGAATTCATAAAAATGGATATCTAAAATATTTCTCTCAGGCCTTGAGCCAAGAAACCTAAATAAATGGGTAAAGCCTCATCCAAAACCCAATCTAATTTTTCTCATGAGACCTACCAATGCATATAAGGGATATATAATCCCCAACCATCACAAACTGATTAAAATTCATTCCTCATATGATAGGGGTGAAATATAATCAATATAAACAATCATTTTGAAAAACTATCATATGAAATGTTAATAATTACCCCAATAAAAAAACATATTCATAAACCATCCATAATAAAATAGTGAATCATAATAAAATTGTTCATACCACATAATATTTTTAAAAAACCATCTATAAAAATAATTCAGATTGTATCAATACAATATATCCTTATTGTATCATAAGTAAAATATTGGATTTATGTCATTAATGAATAGAAATACAATAAAAAGTACCTTAATTTTTTTTTATAAAATTAAACTTTTTATTTTGAAAAACAACATTTAAAGCAAATGATCACAAAAAAATTTAAAAATAATTTACAATCAAAATAACCTTTTAAAAATTGGAAAATAATTATTATAACATGGATTTTTCATGACAGTGGAAATTCTATTCCTTCCATAAACGTTGAAATGAGATTCATTTCTCATTTTTGGTAAAATAAAAATGAGATTTTTTGGAAATTAAAATAATATTACTTTGAAAACATTTTATAAAATTTAAAAATGGATAAAAATATATTTAATACTTTTTTTTGAAAATTTTAAAATAATATTTGATTTTTTTAGAAAAAATGGGTTCTAATGAAAATGTATTTCTGATTAAAGAGTAAAATAATGTCAGGTATTATTAAAACAATTTTCTCAATCCTTTTGAGTTCCAAATAATTTAAAAATGAATTATTACTTGAAAAGGATTATGAATAAGCAGTGGTAAAGAAAATAGATTTATTTTAAGATAAAAATATATAATAATTCCACTAAGTGATATGTAAACATAAATAATCCTAAAAACGATGATATTGTGAAATAAAACATTAAAAATTTGGTAAATTCTGAATCAAAATCCCATAAAATAAATAAAATCAAATGAAAATTTAAATAAAATGACTATAAATAGTTTTAGGTTATTGAATATTAATGTCTCAGTATATAAAACATAAAAAGAAAATAAGTGGGGAATATTGCATATGTCATCTCGAATGAAAAGTTATACAAGAAACCCTTACCTCATGTTTAATTTACATCATATGTGTCCATAAATAATATATAATATTTTAGAATATTATTAATTTATAAATAAATCATACTAATATTGATAATATCATAAATTATCCTCTTATATAATTTTACCACAAATTTGTTGATAATAATTTCACTAATTCCTTTGTTTCAAGTGATAACTTCCTTGGTTTCTCATGCCCATTTTTACATTAAAGTTACGGTTCTTGTGAATATGATATATATCTCATAAAAATAATTATTATATTGTTTTATATATAATATTTTATAATTATAGATATTTTAAACCCTTTATGATAGTTTTACATGGAAAATGAATCACACCGCTTTATGGAGATGGTAGGTTATACACACACATGATCGACGATATAATTTTCTTAATTAGTGAGTATGTAAGAAAGTGGGTGATAAAATAGTTTTTACTAATCATAATTATATAATATATATAACATATATTAATTAATTGTTTCATTATTTCATTTCATGTGAAGCGTAAGTGAAAAATGAATCACATCACTTTGCAAGGCGGTAGTCTGCCACACACTTGAGCAACATTATCAGATTTGAAACGAAATGGACCCTAAAAAGGTATATATGATATTAAAATTACATAAGTATAATAATATAATAATTATTATATAAATTTGATAGATACATAATTATATACATCTTTAAAAGTTAGTGATAGAAAATGAATAAAAAGTGTTCACGAGGTGTTAGTCTACCGTACGCATAATCCACAAGTTCGTTTTACATTTCATAGATGTGGATATGGATAAATATTATTACAACAAAATAATTAAATATAATTTTGTGTAATATTAAAGTGTAATTATTTTTTAGCTGTTAATACATAATTTATGGTTTATAAATATTAATGAAAATGAAAGATCATTGTCGATATAATTACTTTCTCTAAGAGAAGCCCCATTTGGATATCATCTTAATAACCATAGAGTTGGTATTTGAGGAAGAAAAAAAGATCAACAATATGTATAATAATTTTTTGGAGACATTTTGGTAGCTTTTTTCTTTAAAAAATGCATTAGGGGTGTGAATATTTCTGGGTACAGGGTGAACTCTTATAAGTAGGGAAATAGATTTCTCTTGGAAATTACATGGATATTTTTCAAAAAAATCCAAAATGATAATGTCATACAAATGAATAAAGCCTAAAAATACCCTAATAATTTAAATTTTTATAGTATATGGTTGAAATATGGAAATAAAATAATAGTTTTATAAGATTTTAGGTCATTTCAACCTATATCTTCTATGTTTATCCCCAACTTAAAACAACTTTACATTAACCGTGACAATTAATTTTTATTGTTTTAACTTTCCATTTTGGTAAAAATGTAATGTCACATTATTATATAATTAAAATAATATTGATTAAAAATATGGAATCCATTTTTAAAAATAATATTTATCAAATTAGCAGAATTCAAAATTAAAATTAAAAATGAAGACGTAATGAAAAAGTGGGGTTTCAAATAGAAAATTCTCATAATATTAAAAAAATTTAATATTAAATTTTAATATAAAATTAATTCTAATGAATAAAATTAGTTAAATTATAATATAATTGAAATAATTTTACATTAAAATATATTTGAAAAAAAATTAACTTTGTAAACAATTTAAACGAAAAATAGTTTTTAGTAAAAATCAGTTTTTTCACTAATCATCTTAAAAAGAAACATTTTATAAAAATTCCAAAAAAACACCATAAGATATTTTCTCTATAACAATTTTGAAAATGAAGATTAATTTTTAAATAAATTTTATAAAATATATAAAAATTTATTTTAAATTATGTGCCCAACTCACGAGTAAACCGCCTTTTAGAAAAATACATGTTTTTCAAAATACATTTGTTTTAATTTTAAATGATTTTATTTTTATTTATAATCAAAAGATACATCTAATTTATTTTATAAAAGTTTGAAACATTAATGTCTCATAATTAGTTATTAATATAAATACCCACAATGTTAACAACTTTTTTGTAATGGTTATGTTTAAATAAAAATATTTTAATAGAGTATCATGTTTCATTTAAAACTGGTGTTGCATGCATCAAAATCTCTTAAATAGATTAAATTTATTTAAAATAAAATTTTCAAAATTCCTTGTAATTTTATATTCACTTCTAATATTTTATTTCTCCACACACACTATTTAACATTATTTTCCTATTTTAAAACCTTAGGGTGTTACAATAAATATTATTTTCAATAAAATCAGTATTTTTCATAACTCATTGGAAAATAATTCGTCTAAAAATATTATAAAAAAATTATTGTAAGATAATTTTTATATGATTATTTAAAATTTAATGGTATTATTATGAAATAAAATTTCTTAAATTTATATAAATTAGTCAAGATATTTTCTTACAAATTTTTTTTTTTTGAATTAATGGTATTTTTTGAATAGTAAAATGACATTACTAAACTAGGTCTTAAAATTTCATGTATCAAAATATATCAAAGAAATTATTCATTTTTTTAAAAATATATCTCAAAATATTAGTGTGTCAAATTCTCCCTCCTTAATAAATTTCATCCTTGCAATATTGGACTTTTGATCGGTAATCAAGAGTTTGATATTTGAAAAATTGATTTGTTGAAATCCCAAATCATAAAAATGGTTATTATAAACTATTCTTGATAATGGATTATCTAAAATGTTATGGTCGTTTGGAATAACAAAAAACTAGGGCTTAAAATAGGGGAAAATTAGTGATAAGTCAAAAATCTATGTAAAGCCTTACCTTGTACTTTTCCTTGGTCAAGGGTATATTAAAATCTTGTATAATAGTCAAATAATTGTTATTAAATTTTTCTAAAACTATATACATAAATATGATTTCATATATGATTCTCTTATATTTCTTTGTTAATAATATTTTAGTAATATCATCGTTTCGGGTGTTAACTGATTCATTTTCCTTTATATTCTCGGTTATGTAAGCCATTTTTGTTATGGATAGGATGTATTTTATTCATATCCAGAATGATATTAAGTTCTTAAAAATTATTTTTAATCATAAAATGATTTTTTTTCTTGAATGATTAAGAAGGGGAATGAATCTCATCACGTTCTTGGAGACGGTAATCTGTACATACGCACGAGTGACAATATCATTATATTGACCGAGAAATAATATCTAATTGGTTGTTATATCAGATATAAAGAATAAATAACATGTAATATTTATTATTTACACCAGTTATACTCATTATTATACCCATCCAAACAATGATGTGTTTGGATAACAAACAACAACACGACGTGAAGACGGTTAGCTATACGTACACACATATGGTGACTTTGTCAATCATATTTTGGATCGAATAATAAATATGGTTGTACCATTTTTATAATAACATAAAATTATATAGATTATATTGGAGTAATTATCTTATAAGGGAAACAACAAATAAATAGGAACTGGAAGAAGAAAAGAACTTGAAAGAGGTAATGAAATATTTACCTCTTCATCGGGTTCATCCTTTTAATTTGATCAAAAGGGATTCTTAGGATGGCTTTATAACTTAATTAATGCCTCTATGATTAAGGGATGCAATTTGGGTGGATATTTGGCAAGGGGTTGGCCGAGACAAATGGATTTGGAGGTGTGAAATTATGACTAAGTAAAGTACCCTTTAATAAGAGAGGTGAGGGTCACTTTAGCAAAAACTTGAAATATTATTTTATAATAAAATTGTTTTCGGTTTCTAATGGATATAAAATGAATCATTTCATGGATAAGGTGGGGATGGGTAAAAAACCACTCAATCAACAGGGTTTAGATAGTTCTAGGTCATCCTATTAACATTATATTTTAGATTTAACTCTTAGATAAATAGTTTGACATTTACCTTGTCTTTTTTAATTTATTTATTATCTGGTTAATAAATATACTATAACAAGACAATAAGTCCCAATGTGGTTAATTATTAATATATATAACCATATATATGTCCTTTTTATGATTTTTAGATCTTTAGAAATATTATATCAATTAATAATATAGTATTTGTTTTGAATACTCAATTATGTAAATTTTGACACTATTTAGTATTTGGTTTTTTTGAAAATCATAAAATCATGATAACATCGACAAAATTATTTAATCAAACCTAACATGTCATATTAACCTATAAAATTATCTAAATTCATCAAAATTATCAAATTACATTTATTTCGATATTTATAATATCAATTATTTTATTCTTTCCTTAATAAGGTAATTACTGCATCATAGTTGTGTCATAAATAAATTAAATTACTTAATGTCTAAAAATTATAAATAAAATACCATTATGTAAAAAAATGTTTTTTGTGTATAAATAATATTTATAGTCCAATTTATCTTATGTATAACCCTATATTTAAAATTGTTTATTTATTAAACTTTGAATTTAACTCTTTTAACTCTTCTTTAAATAAAATAATAATAAATGTTATAATCTAATCCATGTGACTCAAAGGGGACCATATTTTATTCCTAAGGTTGTTTTGGGTCTAATAATACTTATACAATAGAATTAGTAAATGCGTAAGGCTTATTATGATATCATTTTTACCTTTAATTACTCTATTTTCTTTTAACCATTGTAAATAAGAGTCAAATGTTACTATTCGCCAAAAATTATTTTAATCTTATAGAACCAAATTTTACTTACTAAAATTAATCATGTCACTCGGAATTTTTAAATTCAACTCACAGAAGTTGTAAAATTATGTTTTATGCAAATTTGCAAATGCTCCTAGGAGGTGGGTAAGAGATGTTAAAAATTTCATTAAAATTTTTATATATCTAAAATTATTATAAAATGACTACAATGAATTAAATTGAACCTATATAGGTATTATGTACCTATTTTGACCTAAAATAAATTTAAATAAAATAAATAATTAATTAAATAAAAAGTTAGTTGTAACCAATAATGCAGTGTTTTCCACTATTAATAAAAAATTGAATGTTTTCATAAAAATACCAAAAATTCACCCTAAGCTAATTTCGATATTTCAAATTCAAAAATGAAGTACATTTAAAAAAATAAAATTTATAAAATTTTAAAATGTGGGAATTACTATTCATAATGGCTGGTTTGATTGGTCACAGTGTGTTAAGAATCTCGAAGCTGTGTATAATGATAGCTATTGCATTATTCAAAGGAAAACATATCGTGTAATCTTGGGTGTTACATTCTTCGCTAATTCAAATAATTTTGTCCTTGAAATTTCAATAATACTACCACACAAAAAGATTCAGGTGGTTATTCATCATAAGTTTATCTAGTTCACACATTGTCTCTTATATCTTATGGGTTCTCTATAGAACTTTTACCAGATGAGTTGCCCAGTTTCTCACCACCTTTTCTCTTGTGTAAAAAATTTATATAGGCTCCTAATAGAACGACATTTCAAGTTACAGTTCACTTTTTTCATTGGTGATTACATGTGTTGGGTTAGGCATGCATTTTTTGAACAGCGCTACGTGGAACACATCATGAACATTGGAGAGACTTGGAGGCATTTCCAAACTATATGCTACAACTCCAATTCGTTCTAGAATTTTGAAAGGTATGATGTACTTGGGACTTAATTTCCCCTTCTTAACAAAACATATAACACCCTTCCATAAAGATACCTTGAAGAAAACACGATCTATTACCTGAAATTCCAAATCCTTCATTAAATTATCATTAAATATCTTTTTCCAACATTGATCTGCTTTGATGTTGGTTTGGATAATCATCACTGTTTTCATTGTTTTCTTAACAAGTTATCGGCCTATAAGTTTTCTTTCACCAACATCATCCCAAAAAGTTGGTGTACGACATCTATTTCCATATAATGCTTCATATGGTGCCATATGAATACTTGAATGGAAGATATTATTATAGGAAAATTATAATTAAGGTAAATATTAATTCCACATTCCTTGAAAGTCCTGTGAGGAAGATCTCAATATTTATTTTAAGGATTTAATAGTCCATTCTGTTTGTCCATCAGTTTGAGGGTGGTAGGCAGTGCTAAAACAAATTTCTGTTTCCAGGTATTTCTGAAGACTTTTCTATAATCTTGATGTAAAACAGAGACCACAATCAAAAACAATTTTAGGGGTACTCCATGGAGTCTTACAACTTCATTAATATATAGTCTTTCTAGAAATTCAAGTTTTAAATCTTCTCTTATAGCATGAAAATTTACTGACTTGGTAAGATGATCAACAATGACCCATATTACATCATTTCTTCTAGGAGTATTTTGTATCCCCATGAAAAATTCAATCATAATATTATCCCATATCCACTTAGGTATGGGAATAGGTTTCATGACTTATCTGTGATGCTGTCAAATAGCTTTAACTTGTTGGAAAACCATACATCTCAACACAAAATAAAAAATCTCTCTCTTCATGTTGTCCCACCAAAAGCATTCTTTCAAATATCTATACATCTTTGTGCTATCAGGGTGTATAGAGAAATTAGAGCTATGAGCATCATGTAATGATTCCCTTTTCATATCAGGTATATCGGGAATCCAACGTCTCTTCCCAAATTTCAAAATTCCATCTTTATATATGATGTTGATCAATCTCCCATCATTCAAAGCTTAAACATTCTTTTAAAATTCCTCATCATCAGTCTGATATATTTTTATCCTTTATAATAAAGATGGGTTGGAAACCATTTGAAAAAGTATTTATGTTTCCCCATCCATGATTATTCTCATATCCATCTTTACTAGATAAATGAAAATAAGACCCCTTTCAACTCTCATCTTGTTCAGAAATCCACGATCCTTTCTGCTCAAAGAATCTTCCACCTTATTTTCCTTCCACGATTAGTAGTGTATTATGAAATCATAATCCTTGAGTAGTAAAAGCCATCTATTTTGACTCATGTTTATTGTTTTTGTGAGAAAATATACATCAAACTCTTGTGATCAGTATAAGTCTCACATTTTTCAATATAGAGATAGTGTCTCCAAATTTTTAGAGAAACGATTACAGCTTCTCACTCGAGATCATGATTGGGATAGTTTTTCTCAAGAATTTTTAGCTACAGTGATTGACATGCAATAACTCTATCATTATAAATTTGGAAACAACAATTTCCTTTCTTTAAAGCATCATTATTAATAACAAACCCATAATTCCCCGATGGTAGAGTCAAGATAGGATCCTTAAGTAATAATAACTTCAGTTGTTCAAATCATTCTTCACAAACTTTTGTCTAAACAAATTTAACCCCTTTACGAGTGAGCTTGGTTAAAGGGTTATCCAATTGGGCAAAATTCTAGAAAAAATTCCGATAATAACCTAATAAACCAATAAAAATACGTACCTTAGTTATAATCGTCGGTTCTAGCCATTCTTGGATTTCCTTGGTCTTTTAAGGATCAAAAGAGATTCCATCCTTAGAGACAATATGTCCATGAAATGAAATTTCCTAAAGCCAGAATTCACATTTTCTAAATATCCAATATAATTAATTTCTTCTATGAGTCTTTAAAATAATGCTCCAGTGATTTTCATGATCTCCATAGCCTTTGGATCATACCAAAATATCATTAATAAATACCACTACAAAGTCACGAAGGTATTCCTTCAAATATATATTCATCAGATCCATGAAGACAGAGGGTGAATTAATCAATCCAAAAGGTATTACTCTAAACTCGTAAAGCATGTACCTGGTTCGAAATTCTATTTCTGGAATGTATTCATTCTTCACACACAACTTACGATATCCATATCGAAGGTCAATATTTTAAAAGTATTGACTTCCAAGATGTTGGTCAAATAAATCATTAATGAGAGGTAGGGGATACTTGTTCTTTATAGTTATAGATTTGATCTCCCTATAGTCAGTGCACAACCTCATCGATGAGTCTTTCGTCTTAAAAAAGGACAGGGGATCCCCATGGAGAAACACTAGTGCGAATAAATCCCTTATTACTCAATTTCTTCTAGTTGTTTATTTTTTTCACTAATTCCACAGTGACCATTCTATATGGGGTTATCTATATGGGCCTTGAACTAGGAATTGAATCAATGGAAAATGAAATTTCTCGTTCTAGATAATGTCTAGGTAAATCTGCTAGAAACATATCAACATATTCTTACATAGTAGGTACATACCCTATTCAAACATTCTTTTCCTCACCCATAACTATTTCATTCTCATCCTCCCCAATAATTGAATTTAGTAGAGCTACTGGGGGTGGATCTAGATAAGAATCAGATGGAGATAATTCTGCATTAAAGATAAGGTACTCTTTATCATCATCGAGAATTTTTACCTCCTTTTTCTTACAATAAATTTTTGTATCATGGTCCAAAATCCAATCCATACCAAGGATTATATCAAATTAAATAATGGGTATGATTATGAGATCAGTCGATAATGAACATTTATATTCTTTAAGGGGAAATGATTCACAAATATTTGTTGTAATGATACTTTCATTAGGATTATTGACGGACAACTCCCTTGTTAAATCAAATTAGAAATATCTAATTTTCCTAGAAAACTGGGAAGATATGAAACAATTCAATGATCTATAAAAAAATAAAGCACTGGCTAAACTTGAGGAAACCATTAAATTACCTTCCACCACATCTTTCAAAACCTCAACCTCAACAGTAGTGATCGTATAAGCTTGGCCCTGCTCCCTTGGCCTTTTTTTATGTAAGTTCCCTTGGTTCATAGGAAATTAATTTTCATAATGCCCCTTTTTCTCTATAATTTTAGCATTCAACATTGATAGCCTAATTCTTCCCCTTGCAGTCACGAGATTGGTGGATATTTTCACCACACTTGTAACAGACTCCCATTCCCTTCAGGAAATTATCGGGGTGTTTCTTCCCACATTTACCATTGGATGGATATTCAACATTTCCCTTCATCCCATTATTTCCATTTATAGAGTGTTATGCAGATCTATTTTTCCATTTCTTTTCTTTAAATTCATATGACATAGAAAATTTCTTTTTCTATCTTGATACTACATGAGACAGTATCTTTGTATGATGAGAAGGATTGTGAGACTAATGCCCAATGGATAAATTGTTTTAACCCATTAAATAATTGATCAATATTACTCCTTGTGTTGTGCATAAAATCTGCTACATGCGCTTATAACCATCTAATATTATCCTCATACTGTGCAACATTCTCATCCTCTTTTTTACTCATACTCAAAAATTATCTTCTCATATCCACTTGACGGTCACGAGGAAAGTATTTTTTTAAGAAAATATATTTAGACTCCCTCTATTCCATGTTCGATAATTCTTCATCTTCCTCTACGTTTTGAATCAATGACCACCATTGATCTGCATCTCCCATGAGGAGATAAACTGTCATGACAGCTTTTTCCCTTTTGGTACTCCCCAAAGCATGAAATATTTTCTCTAAGGAACATATCCATTTCTCAGAAACTAATGGCTTTGTACAACCATGTAATTTTGGTTGTTGTTCCCTCATGAAGTGGTTTAACATTGATCCTCGACGTTGTGGATCAGGGGGCTCCAAACGGGTAAGGTTATTATTCATAATTTGAATGAGTTGTCCCAGTATTGTGATAACTTAATCAGCACGAGCTGCATCACCATCTCCACTATAATTATCTTGAGTAGGAGGGAAATCCCAACATGTATTATGTGCATTGATAAGGTTTCCATTCCTTCTGCTAGGCACCATTTCTAAATAATGACATAGAGTAGATTAGTCTATGAATCACAATATATAATTTTGAACATGTAAAACAGTTAACATAAATTGAATAGTTTTTGGATATAATCCATAATCATAAAAATATTTTCTTTGAGGAGGTATATACTTATACAATATTCATAATTTATTCTAATGAAAATGAAAATTACCCTTAGTATATCCCCCAGGAGTATCGTAACCATGAGTACAACAATGCCTATTGCCGGGCACCAGTTCCCGTTTGAGTATAGCTCAAAGAAATATTTTCTAGTTTTACCCCTAGGTACATCTATGCCAGAGCCGCCTCAACCTGCTTGTATTCAGACATGGATGTATTTTTAGAAAAACTCACAAAATCTCAACAATATCAATATTCTAGGACATTCTTATATTCAAATCCTCAATGTCTATATTAGGGTAGTGTTATCTAATAAGAGTTTTTCTAAATATAGTTTCCAGGGTTTGTACTAAACATTCTCCGATACCAACTATAACGCCCCAACCCCAGTTACCCAGAGCCAGTGCATTATTACATAACATTGGTATCAAACAAGGAATCATGTCTCAAAAGACTGATAAATTTAGTATCCTTAGAAGTACTAGATATATTCATATGTTTTACAATACATCATGAAATAAAAGTATCAACAACATTTTTTCCCTTTTTAACACACTTATATCCTTAGACTATCCCTACAGGTCAACCATAAAACACTTCTTCACATCATGGGAAAAATTAAATATAGAAAGGGGTGAGATCAGATGCTCATTAAGGATAAAAATATAGAATAAACATTCATAAATAAGCATAAACATTTAAGGCAATGTATAAGAATAAACAAAATCCCTTTAAACATAAACTTTATCATAATATTACAAAGATAAAATCAAATAATTCTGTTTACTTATTCAAATGGATATTATACTAGTCGAATAATCGCATGATATATCAATAGCCAATTTCATATTGATGGAGTGAATAATGCCAAACTTCATAACCTAATAGTTAAGGCATTGTGCCAAGACTATAAATAAGATTTTTTCAAGGCCTTGCGTCAGAACACTAGTTTGTCTCATGATATCTACCAATACATCAAGGAGCTGTAGTGGGCTCCACCTTTCACTTACTATGTCTAATGCATTCCTCAAATGAAAATGTTTAAACATAATATAAACATTCATATTAAAACTAGCATACGAAATGTCAATAATTTAACCATAAACCATAAATGGTATAAAAATAACACATCCACAATCTGATATATCACAAAACCTTAAATACAATATTGAAGATTTTTATCATAACGAATCAATTTCAAAAAAGTGTAAAATCCATCAAAAAATGTTGACACATATGAAATCAGTACTATTTGAGAGAAATATCACATTATTATTTTTTGAAATCATTTAAAAGTCAAAAAAATATAAAAGAAATATTTTATTTTGAAAATATTTTTATATTATTATAAGGGAAGCTTAGACGATGTTATAATGGCCAAAAATAGTCGCAACCGCTGTATAAGTTAAAAAAACATTATTACCTTAATTTTTTCGAAGAGGCCATAATATACCTTATTTTGAAAGTGACGGAAAGAGTCCTTTTAAAACATATAAGGTAAAATAAGGGAATAAATTACATTAAACCATATTCTAGTAAATAGTAATAATTTTTTTGAAATAAAGTATTAAAAAACACATATGTGGATGATAAAGAGGTCCATATAGATACATACGTGTTAACAACCACAGATAAGTAAAGAGACTGTAGAATTAACCCTTACCTTGTACATTTCATTGGTAGAGGTTATGTTAACCACCTGTATAATAGTTAATTCATTTTTATTAAATTATGAAGAAACTATATACATAAATATTTTTTCATATATAATCCTCTAATATTGCTTTGTTAATAGTGTTTTAGTAATATCATCGTTTCGGGTGATAAATGGTCCGTTTTCTATTATATGCTCAGTTACGCAATCCACGTTTTTTATGAATAGGATGTGTTTTATTCATATAAAAATTTATATTAAGTTCTTAAACATTACTTTTAATCATAAAATGAATATTATTATTGAATGATTACGATGGTGAATTAATCTCATTGCATTCGTGGAGACGGTAATCCGTACATACGAACAGGTAAAAATATCATTATTTTGATGGTGAAATAGAATGTAATAGTATGTTATATAAAATATAAAGAATAAATAACATGTTATATTTTTTATTTACATCAGTTATACTCATTATTATAGCCATAAATTTAATTATTAAGTGTTTGAATAACAAACTACACCACGACGTGCAGAAGGTAAGCCGTACGTATGCAAGTATGGTGACTTTATCATTCATATGATGGATATAATAATGAATATGGTCATACCATTTTTATAATAAGATCATAGTATATAGAACATACTGGACTTATTATTTTATAATGGAAACAATAAATAATGTTGAAGAGGAAGAAGAAAAGAACTTGAAATAGGTGATGAAATATTCACCTCTTCTTCAGGTTTCTTCCTTTTGATTTGATCAAAAGGGATCCTTAGGTTGGATTTATGACCAAAGGAAAGACTTTAGGATGAAGGGATTAAAATTGGTTGGATATTTTGGTAGGGTTTGACCAAGATGAATGTATTTGGAGGAGTGAAATTAAGATAAGGGAAGTACCCTTTTATAATAGAGGCGAGGGTCACTTTAGGAGAAGTTTGAAATATTATTTTATAATAAAATATTTTCAGTTTATAATGGATCCAAAATGAATTAGTTCAATGTTAAGGTAGGGATGGGTCAAAAATAACCCAAACAATCTGTTTTATATAGGTTTAGCAATCATACTAACATTATCTTTTAGATTTAACTTTTAGTTAAATAGTTTTACATTTACCATGTATTTTTCTATTTTTATATTATATGGTTAACAAAAATACTATAACAAGCCAGGAGAACCCCATGTGGTTCATTATTAATATCTATAACTTTATCTATGTTCTTTAGCTGAACATTATATTTTTAGGAATATTATTATAATTAATAATATAGTACTTTTTTTTAAACCCAATTATGTCAATTTTGACACTATTTAGTATTTGGTTTTTGTGAGAATCATAACACCATGATTACTTCAAAAAAATATATTTAATCAACACTAACATTTCATATTAACCTATAAAATAATTTGAATTCAAATATATGTCTCAAATTACATTTATTTTGATATTTATAATATCAATTATTTTAATCTTTCATTAATAAAGTAATTATTTCATCATAGCTGTGTCATTAATAAATTAAATTTTTTAATGTATGAAAATAATAAATAAAATACCATTATGTTGGAAATGTTTTTTTCTTTATAAAGAATATTTATAGTCTAATTTATCTTATTTATAACCCTACATTTAAAATGCCTTAGTTATTAGACTTTGAATTTAATTTTTTTAACTCTTCTTTAAATAAAATAATAATAAATGTTCTACTCTAATCCATTTGTACCAAAGGGGACCATATATTATTCCTAAGGTTGTTTTTGGTCGATTTATACTTATCAAATATAATTAGGAGATGTGTTAGGGTAATTTTGATATCATTTTCACCCTTAATTACCCTATTTACTTTTAACAATGGTAAATAAAAGTCAAAAGTTACTATTTGACAAAAATTATTTTAATCTTATTGAACCACATTTTACTTACTAAAATTAACCGTGTCACTAGAATTTTTGAAATTAAACTCATAAAGTTGGTAAAATCAAATTTTATGCAAATTTGAAAATGCTCCTAGGTGGTGGGTAAAAGACGGTAAAAAGTACATTAAAATTTTTATATATCTAAACATATTATAAAATCAATCCAATGAATTACATTGAACTATGTAGGTATTATGTTACTATTTTGACCTAAAATAAATTTAAATAAATTAAATAATTATTTAAATAAAAAGTCAGTTTTAACAAATAATGCAATGTTCTTCACTATTCATAAAAAATTGAATGTTTTTTCTGAAAAATACAAAAAATTCACCCTAAGCTAATTTTGATATTCCGAAATAAAAAATGTAGTCAATTTTTAAAAATATAATTGATAAAATTTCAAAAAGTGGGTATTACTATTCATAATGGTTGGTTTCATTGGTCATGCTGTGACAGAATCTCGAAGTTGTGTATAATGCAAGCTAATACATTATTCAAAGGGAAACATACCATGGAAGCTTGGGGTATTACATTAATGATATCATGAATAAAATACACTCATTGGGGAATCCTGTTTTTGACAATGACCAAGTGATGATTTTATTGATGTGTCTTCCAGAAAGATAGGGATGGACCTCTGTGTCAATCAGAGAATCATATGGTGTACAAAAGATACCAGTTAAGGAGTTGATAAAAATATTATTGTGTAGGAGGAATAACTACTTGTAAACAGAGAAGAGGTGGGTGGACAAAAAAATATGTAACCTTAAATTCCACTACTTCAAAACCAAAGAATAAAATTTAAGCTGACAATTCAAGTGAATAGGATCCACCTACTGATAATAATGAAGAGAAGGCCCATTTATTCTAAAAGATTCAAAAAGATATACAAGAGGAAGAAGTTATTTTTAAATCCAAGTTTCAAAGGTAAATATCATAAAAGTGGAAACTAGATAAATGAATTGAATAAGGATGAATCCTTAAATAAAATAATGTACTTGGACTATTAAAGGAAAGGGTATGTCAAAGTTCACTATACTAAGCTAAAAATAAAGAGAAAAGAGAATGATAAATAGTAATAGATACAATAAATCCATGAGAGGAACATGTAGATTTTCTGACGATATTTCTAGTGATTTAGGCTCAACTCAACAAGATAATCATGATAGATCCAACATGTTTTTTTAGGAAAAACACATTTGAGGTATCTGGTGTTTTCCCTACACCTCTTACTAATATTTATAATCAATTTATTAAAGAAAACAACGATGATATCAGGTGTAATGTGGAGATGTTTAAATAATTTAGTATACTGGAAGATAATTTCAATAAACCTAAGGATAAATATAGGATTTATAAAATGAAAATTCTTTGACATGTAGTTTTATGTTTGACCTAACTATTTAGAAATAGAAATATTCTCAAATGTTAAAGGAGAACAAAGAGTAAAAATTTTCAAATGTGAAAATTAATAAGGATCTATAAATATTCAAAAATGGGATAGATACCCTTACATAGATGCATGGAATGCATACTTCACCCATGTACAATATTGGTTTTGGATATTAACCTAGACAAAAGAAGGATTATTATAAATATTTTTATTCAATGTTCCAGATCTAGAAAATCTAAAAACAATTTTTATTCTTCTAGACCCCAATAAGAATTGGTTAAAAAAGGATAAAAGATTATTATAGGAAACATGAAAAATATATTATGTGTTCCTAAATCATTGATAAATAACATTTATTGACCAAAGGAGGTTTGGGTACCAAAATTATTTTTTCCTCAATTGTTTTTAAAGGAAACCTACTTGAAAATATCCCATTATAACTAATAGTCCATATATAGTGGATGTTTCAGACACATGACTAGAGAGTATTGAAGTTTAAACAATCTAATCAGAGTAGATGGTGGATATGTCACTTTTTGTGACAATTCTAGTGGAAAAATTATTAGCTTTAGACATATAGGTAACGTTAATAATGTTTTAATTTCCAAAGCCTTATTTATATATGTTTTAATTTAAAACCTGTTTATAATCTCACAACTTTGTGATGGAGGTTTTTATGTGATGTTATAGAATAATTCATATAATGTTTTTGACTCTAAAAATGGTTTAGTTTTTATAACTTTATGAAATGACAATGTTTATGGTCTTAATTTAGACTCTTTACTTTATAAAAACATTGCCATCTTAAATTATATTAATAAAGAACCATTGATTAAGAGTAATATAGTAATCTATTGTAATATTCACTCACTTATAAAGATAAATAGGAATGTATTAGTCAGATATCTACCCAAACTAGAATTTACAAGTGAAAAATTCATTAACCCATGTCAAATTGGGAAACAACACAAAATGTCTTTCAAATCAATGAAATTACTGTAAACTTCTCAATCCCTACAATTGGTTCAAGTGGACTTGTTTGGACCTTATACTTATTATATTTTAAATGGTAAACACTATGTTTATGTTCTTATAAATGGATTTTCTAGTTTTACTTGATTATTAATTATATACCACAAACATGAATCCTACTCTTTTTTACCATGTAACCAGAATCTATAGGAAATCATAGTGGTCTTAACATTATGTCTATAAGAATTGATCTTGGATGTGATTTTGGTAATAAAGACATTGAATATTTTTTTTCAAAAATGGTTATAATGATTAATTTTCTTTTATTTGGAACCCACAATAGAATGGTGTTATATAAAGGATAAATATGATACTTCATGAAATTTTTGCATACCATTATCAAGGAGTATGACTTGACAATTTATTTTTAGGAAGAGGTTGTGGATACAACTTGTTATATAGTTAACATATTTTCAATTTGAGTTATATTAAAGAGAACATATTATGAATTATACACTGGTAGAAAAACAATGATTAATTAATCTATAATTTTTGGTTCTTAAGTATTTATTCTTAATACTTAAGATAATATGGAAAATTAGTTCTTTCAAGAGCAGTGAAAGGAATATTCCTTGGTTTTTAAATATCTAGTAAATCATATAGGGTGTTTAATTAAATAACCAATACTTTTGAATAATTTTTTCAGGTCACATTTGATGAAATATATCCCCATGAGTGCAATAAACATTTACAAAACCATGAAGATGATCTATCAGAGATAAACATCAATGCCAATATATCTGAAAATTTTGTGAAATAGATAGAAAAATCATCGAGTTTTGAAGAATAACCCAAACTGAAACCTATAAATGACTATAATATTTATATCCATAATTTTTCTAGAGCATTTAGGATTTATACATATTATCCTTTAGATAATGTAGTTGGAGATCAATATTGAGGTACAAAATATTGAGTTTCTCTTTGAATTCTAGTTGACCATCAAGTATTATTATCACAACTTAATCCTAATAATGTCCATAATTTAATTAATGATGAATTATGGGTGATGAAAATGAAATAGGAACATAATAAATTTGAAAGTAATAGAGTTTTGGATTAGGTAGATAGACCTAATAAAACATTAACTATTTCTATTATGTGGGTGTTTAGAAACAAATATGATAAGTCATTCATAATATTAGGAACTAAAGCTAGATTCATTGCCCATGGATATGGTCAATAAAAGGGTATTAGAAAAGAGGAAACCTTTACAGTAGTGTATAGACTTAAATATATTAGTATACTACTTTCCTATTCAATTTTTTTATTCACATTATATCAAATAGATGTCAAAAGTGCATTGTTAAATGATTATATAGTTGAGGATGTTTTTTCGAATAACACCCTAGATTTTAAAATCATAATTTCCCTAATCATGTTTTTAAATAAAGAAAATATTTATATTTCTTAAAATAGTCTCTTAGGGCCTAGTATGATAGGTTCTACTATATTATGGTTTCTAATGATTTTTCAAAATGCATATATGATCCTACTCTCTTTAAAAAAATAATTTCAAATGTTATTTTAGTAGTTAAAATTTATGATGATGACATTATTTTTGAGACATTAATTTTTTTTGTAATTCTTTTTCAAAGATGATGAAAAGTGAATTTGAAATGACTTTAATGGGTAAACTTAAATTGTTTCTTTATTTTCAAAATTTTCAAATAAAATTTGGAATCATTTTTAATCAAATAATATACACCAAATAAAATCTAAAATGTTTTTTATAAGACTAAAATTTGTGTTCCTCATATGAGTACCACTAGTATGATGTATCATGGTTAAACTCAAAATCTATTAAATCAAACAAATTACAATGGTATGATTTGAATATTATTATATTTATCTTATAGAAAACCATATATAACATTTATTTTTTATATGTGTTCCCATTTAAATAAAATCCCAATGAATAACACATAATTTATATTAAAATAATATTTAATTACCTCTAATATACAACCAAATTTGGATTATTCTCACAAAGAGGACAAGTATTTGGATTAGTGAGTTATTAATATATATATATTAGTGGTTTTAATTTTGATAGAGAAATAGTCTATAAAACATTTAATCTTTTGTGAAGGTCAGTAATATATTGGTGTAGTTAAAAAGAAAAAACTATTGCACTGTCGACTGCTACAGTTGAATACATGGTTGTAAGAAGTTTTTTCTCACTAATTTTGTGGATAAAACACACAATGGAAGGATAATTGATATCAATTGAAATACATCCTTATAAATTGTGACAAAAAAGTTATTATAAATATCTTTAATAATCCTATGTACCATTTTATGAAAAAACATATTGATGTATGACATCACTTTTTGAGAGATCATTTCAAAAGGGTGATATAACTCTTGAATTCATTTGAACTGAACATATTATTGATGCTATTTTTACAAATCAATTGAATTATGAGATATTAATCTATATCAGAACTGAATTAGGAATAAAATTTTTCAATTAATCCTTAATTTAGGATAATCCACCTTGGGGATTCACCGATAGTGATCCACTATTTGTGAACCACCATTGGTGAGCCACTTTTGGTGACCCACAGTAGGTTATCAACTTTTGGAGTGATAGAATATTATAATGATCCACCTTTAGTGATCCACCACTGGTGACCCACCATTGATGATACATCATTGGTGATCCACCATTTGAGTGATCCACTATTGGAAAAAGGCACCATTGGAAATCTACTACTCTCTATTTTTCAACCGGTCATTCTTTTCATTGTTTAAATTTTATTATTTGATTTAATTGGTTATATTTTGATATATTTTCTATTTCAAATCCCTAAAAGATAAATCCTACTTAAAATATAAATTTGACTCAATCTCTCACTCACACATATTCCTTCAAACAGTTTATCCTTCACCTTCCCTCCCAACCCTCGACTTTATCACACCCTTTCTTCAACCTTCATTTTATGAAAATGGTGAGAGTAAAGAGTCCATAAAATAGATATACTATTGTATTGATACATTTGAAGAAATTTATAGGATAACCATTCTATGATGTTTTCAAGGTGAGAAACCCCAACCTTACGAACTGTGTGGTTGTGGTAGAAAAAAAGTAGATGATAAAAAGTTATTGTCTAGAAAAACATTGGTAGTCAAGGTGATCAAGGACCCAGGATGGATAGATTGGTTATCAAGAAATGATAAACATTTTTTATCATAGGTTAGTTCATCATTTATACTAATACATCGAGTAAAATTTTGGAGAATATAAATATTTCATTTGATGTATTATTGATGGGAGAAAGGATAGTTTCTCTTCATGATATTGTGATAAGTGTATAGATATACCACAAAAGGAGTCGTGGATGATTATAATGGTTAAAAAACTAGTGATAGTAAATGGTTTATGTATAAGAATTCATTAATATATCATAATGGATATATTTCTGTGAGATGAACGAATGATACTGTACTAGATAGAAAATAAAGACTGCTATTTATGTTCATTCAAAATATTCTATATCGCATAAAATTTTATTTATATATTGTGGGATATTAGTAGGTTTATCTTATATTCCTTATGAAAATATGGTTAAAAATTTATCTGTTTATATATATTATAGTGAACCTGGTGGAGATGTTTAATTCTTATTCTATTTATAATTCATTGATTTACCCTAATATAATTACAGTAATGATAGAAGCCAAATGATTGGTTAATGAAGAAGAAAAGGTAGATGTTTGGTGTGGTTGTTTTATCTTAATTAATATTGTAGGTAAAAGGATTAATGTCATTTGGAATCGATGGATTGAAACTTATGTTGTATAAAATTATAATATCATTAAAGATTTCAATCATATAGAAAATCCTACCAAACCCATGAATCTTATTGACCTTTGATTAGATCCAGATGAGATTTTAGATTTTATAGATGAGGAAGAAGATGTTGATTTTTCTATTGTTGATGAAAAGTATGTTTCTACTTCTATTGAAGAAGGATGTGATCCTGATATTCCTAAGATCCCATCTATTTGATGTGGACCTTCTGGGAAACTTATTCCACTCTCGGTTAGAGGGAGTTTATTGAGTGAATGAGATGATGAAGTGACCAAAATATTTAGAGAAGAAACTATTAATAGTTATTTAGAAACCTGTAATTAAGTTTTTAAAGTCTCATATTGTTTTTATATTGGAAATCATGATGATGATGATGTAGATATTAGTGATGATAAAAAATGATGATGATAATATAAATATCAATGATTGTAATATTGATGGACAAGATGTTGTTACGTATGATGATGTTGAGAGGACCCTATCACATCATTCATATAGTATTGGTTTATCCAGATCTATTTATATGGAGATATAAATTTAAAATCTACCAGTTGGTTTTGCCACATTTGTTTTATGTGAGCTGAGGATATATACTAATGGGGAGGATTCCCCAGGTTCTGTCATTCACCAAACTGATCTTGTAGATACTAAATCTTCAAGATTTGATGTGGCATTACATGATTAGTGGGAGAAGTTCTCAGGGTATTTCTATCTTGGAATATAATTCTTAGAGTTGAAATAATCAATATAATAGCAAGGATATTCTAGATATGCACATATTTGATATAGCGTAGTAGAGGACTATACATAATATAAGGGATATCCATATGCTAGTTCAAAATTAAATAGGATTTACTATCTAAAATAAAACAGAGATTATGGTAGTCATGGTGATCACATCAATTCACTAGAGAGTTTTGGAAATATTATCTCAGTTGTTGGATCAAATCTTAATGGTGTCTTATAGGTAAAATTGATGATGTCAGTGAGTTTTATGTCGTTCCTTTTGATGTTCCACCTATTATACCAGAGCATGTTGAGGTTATTTTTTCTAGTAATGAGAAATAAACTTCACCTTTACTAGTACTATTTCAGTGCCATCATATTATGTGTCTAGAGATGATTTTGATGTCTTTAGAGATAGATTACTTTTTGATTTGATTAGTGTTTTGATATATAAGGTACCAATACTTACTCATCTTAGCAAAGTTTATACAAAGAATATTTTGGAATTATTTGTTTTTTATATTTAAAAAAATATGATAATAACAATTTAGGAAGATGTAATTCAGAATAGAATGTTTTTTAGTGAGATGGAATCTCTGAGATCATTTATGGAGGAGATGAGGAATTCCATTAATTTTTCCAAGTATTTTATTTTGGATAAGAAGGAGATATTTTCATCTATTTGTTGTATATCTTATAATCCACCTTCTTCAGTCTCAGTTGATGGTGATAAGATCAGATCCATAATTAGATAAGAGTTTCAATCCATTATGGATGATATCCACAAATATCATCGAGAATTACTTTTATAGATTCAAAAAAATTAGTGGGAAAATATATAAAGTTGTATGAGTTATTGAACAAAGGAAAATGTGATAGGTAAACCATCACCGACTCTATAAAATATTAACTTTAAAGGATATATACAATGCATTTTTTTGAATTTTCAATTCAAAATTTTAGTTAAGAATAGAATAATTCCACATATTACTAGGATCGCCAAGGAAAAAGTATACTAGATCACATTTGTAGCCCCTCTGGTCATGTTTTTCATGGAAGAGTAGAAGGGATTTTTTAGTTCTGTGGTGATACGTAAAAATATAACCATGGATTTTTTAAATAATATGAATCCTTTATTGTATGTATGTTGTACAACTGTGGGTTTACCTGAGGCAATTCTAATGGTATCATTTACTTCTTCACTATCTACTGATCCTCTACCTCCACAATATTATCCATTTATTATGTCTCTAGAAAAAGTAGTCAAACATCTCAGAATAGTACTAATTCAAGAGATTCCTCATAATACATCAACAACCAAAGCCTGTACGATGGTTCCTACATACTCTAGAAATGTTAAAGGACTCGACCATCCTGCCTCTCGAGATGAGTGTGATTTAAATTTGATATGGTTTTTGATAGGGATTCTATATTTAACTTATTTTATATTTTTATATGTAATTAAATGACTTATATATTTTATTAAATTCTCTATATTACCCTTTATCACTTTGACTTATTATGTATTTACTTATATTTTTTGTGATCTAAAAAGGGGTAGAAATTATTTTGATGTTATTTACATTTTATGTTTTAACATTTCAGTTTTAAAACTGAATGTCTAAATGTATGTTTTAAAAAATTATGTGCTTGTTTGTATATATATTTTTAGATTAAAAATCTATTTCAAAATTTAATATTAATATCTCAAATTGGGAAATTTTAAATTATTAATTAGATCAATATTTCTCATTCTTCTATTTATTCTGTACATGGATTATAGAATTCCCTAATTTGTGATCATAAAAATGGTGCGATTATTATAACCTCGTTATTTTAATGAATTTTTTTATTATTATGTTTCTAATGATCATAATGATGTATGATAGAATATTAATTTTTAGATTATAATTTGAATAAAATTGTATAAATATTAAAAAGTTCCACCATTAGTTCAAAATCTACCACCGCTATATCTGCCACTGCCATCTCTACCACTACCAGCCTGTGCCACCAGAAGGAATTGTATACCACTAGGGCCACTAAACCAGTTGGAATGATACCATCAGAGGTGTGGAACCTACAGATTATGCTATTACTAGAAATTTGATACTGATGGAGTCGTATTACCATCATACTCCCACTACCGTTAGAGGTTTGCCATCATTGGCTAATGCTACTACCGACACATTAATAGTTATGAAGTTATTCTACCATTAGAAACCATTATTCTATTCCACCACTAGATGCTCTACCATAAGAGTCATACAACAAATAGATTCATTCTATTATAAGTTAAATTATTCTATAGCTAGATCTTTTATCATTGAGTAGTGCTACTGCTAGGTTTTTCAACTGCTACCTTACTACCATTACATCTATACATCATTATAATTTAATTCTTCCAAAAACTAGTTTATTGGAGATAATAAAGTGGTTTAATTTAATGATTATTACTAAACCATTGAATTGATTCAATAAATACTAATTCATAGGTTCAGTATGAGGATCCATAATATCTATATATTAATTTTTTCAATTGATAATTCAACCCTGTAATAATAAATATTACTGAAGATCTTCTTCATTTGCATGTGTTTGAGACTCGATGATTACATGATGCATATATAGACATTATTATGATAGTGATAGTGTGAAATTCATATAATATTATGTTCCTTTATCAAATTGACTTAATAGAATATTTTTCAAGCATCTTGAACAATAAAATAGAAATCCAGGACACTCTATTTGCTTCGAATTTTATAAAATTAGATCTAGCTCCTCACTAATCCAAATATAAGGATCCTTGTGCACCTATAAATGTGGCGACAACATAAAACATGGAATCATAAACAAATTTCAAGGATAACATCCAAGAAATAATGATTGAAAAATTACAATTATGGATTAGGTTCACTCTCAAATCCCTTTTATGTAATCTCATGAGTGTAAAACATTACCTGAGCTATTGGAGCACTATATAATCATAGGCATACCCTTCACTTTAAATTCATCCACATGCATATGTGTACCGCATAGACCATAAAACATGGAATCCTTTATCATAAAAACTTATTAGAAAAACAATTAGTGTGAAATAAATAAATATAATACCCCAATAAAATAATTATAAATTCAAAAATGTAAACATCCTTGATAGGAAATGGGTATTGATATTCACTACATAATTTTTTGGAATGAAAAATCATAGTGAAATTTATAAAGTATAAAGGTAGTGTATAAATTTCATATAAGATATTAATGAGAGTAAAAGTGGTCTATCATAATTTATAAAAAATAGTGTCTGTGTTTGGGAAATGGGAGAACATATCTAAACATTTAGAAATGGAGATAAATGGAATAAGATAATGAAGATACTTGAATAAAGAGGAGAAGGAGAGGACCCCTTAACTTGAGAGTAAGATTCCAAAAGCTTGGGAAGATATTATTGAGAGATTGGGGGTATATTGGGATGAATCTAGAGTGTTTATGAAAAATTACCAATGTGATCCAAGGTTTTTTAGTGAAGTGAAATGGGATCATGTGTGGGTTTATATAGGAAATGTGTGGGGGGTTCTTTATTATTTCTGAAACATAAGTTTTGGATTCCATATAATATAATAATCAAAATAAAAAGCATTACTATGGTTTTTTCAAATGGTTTCTTCCAAATAGGGGTGGTTTTCATTTTTTTATTTGTCTATAGGAGTTAATTATTAAAATATTACATTTCTTATTTGGAAGTGAGTCTTATCATTAATGAAATGATTTTAAAATCTTAAAATATATTATTATTTTTGGAGGATTCATAATTTATTTATAAAATTAATAAAATAAATATAAAATAACATTATTTTAAATTATAAACATATATTTGGTCATGGATAAACATTATAGTATTTATTACATCATTTTTTTTTCATTATGATTTCATAATACATAGGGTATATTTATAATGTATTTCATTTTTACCCCAAAATTTAACTCACTCAAAATAATTGTGAACATTTCATTTTTGGATAATTTAAATGTTATCATTCCAAAAATAATATTTATTTTAACTAAATAATTTTATAAATATTCGAATTTTTACTTTTAAAATAAAATCAATATTTATTGAGAAATTTTGGTATTTTTGACAATATGAGTTTCCAAACCCTTATAAATTTAAGAAATGAATTTATAAAAATTATATTTTAATTTATATTTAACAGAAATTATTTAAAAATATTGTTATATTAAAATATAATTTATTTCAAAAATCCATCAATTCATAAAAAAGAATTTCTAAATTTAAATAACATATTATCCAAAAATAATTTTTTTTAAACATATAGAAAAAAAATCATTTATTAAGTAAAAATAGAAGAAGTAAATTTAAAAATTATTATAATTGAAAATATAATATAAATATTCATATTATTATGGTCTTAATACATATTCATTTATTACACAAGTTAATTCCCTATGGGTGAGCTGAGCGACATTAAGACTTTCATGGGGTGGTTCGACATACATGGTTTGGGTCGTGATGTTAATGATCATGAACATCTACTATAAAAGGTTTTTATCATTATTATGTTGATGGATTTAATATTAGGCTAGGTAAATGAAAAATAACAGTGATTGTATCTCTGGGATTCTCTGATAAAAGGACTTCATAGGGTATGCTCCTACTAATTGAAGCAATAACTTTCTTTTTCTGTGTCAAATGGATATTTGAAAACCTAATATTTATACTAATCCAATGATCATTATTCAATGGATATATTATCAATAGCGATGATACATAATGTAATTTTAAATCTGCTTGGATAAAATAAAATAATTTCATGTGTTTTCTAGGAACATAAAACATAACAAGACATTTAATTATACTACAAAGGTAATTTTATTTATAACATTTCATGTCGTTACAATTACTACTCCTATTTATTGGAAATGTTCCAACCATCATATTTCATGAATATCGAAGGCAGTCATAATGTACAGAGAACATACATTTACATGAAAGCTCAACATGTTCATTTGATTATCATAAGATTATACACCATCATAGTGTAATAATATTTCATATATAAGATTGAAAACTTTCACAAAGAATAAAGGTATATCTCTAAATCAATGATTTAGTAAAAATCCAATTTGAAAAATGTGTGTTTATATCTGAAAAATATTAATCATAATGTCTTGATATAACTTCACCACGCTGGACATAGTTATATTATTAATTTGATACGTTTATAAATATTTTTTCAAAAATATATTTGACAGTCATTCCAAACATTAGAATAAGTTTCTCAGAATACATAATTTTTTTCTGTCCAATAAATTTATATTCATATATCTATAAAACAATTTTCCAATATAAACTAACTTAAACCAAGGTATGTATAATTTTATTATAAAACATATAATTTTGGGAAATTTAGTCTGATTTTCACAAAAATTATAGAATGCGTTGAATGGAATTTTGAATAAAAAATATCCCCTTTATTGAAAATCACAAAAAATAACATTAAAAGATATAAATATTAATGACAAAAACTGACTCCTCGTATTATATAAAAATATCATTTTTTACATATTTATAATTTATTTCTTTTACACAATTTTTTCTTTTTTTATTTATCAGCCTTTATTTTAGAATTTAGAACATCTTTCTTTTTCTTCTACATTTTTGAAAATTTATCAGCATAAAATATTTAAATGATTATCCCCTTTATGATTTTAAAATATAATTTATTTATAGAACATAGAAAGAGTTCCTGAAATTTTTTGGAGATAAATTTCAACCTAAAGAAAAAAATTCAGTATTGAAATATATATTCATTCAAAAATAATGAAATTATATAACCAAAGAAATTAGAAACATACATAAAGATAAATTTGAAAGAATACCTATTCACATATATATAAAAAAACTCAAAATCAGTTTATTATAAAAAAATATTTCCAGGAGTTTATAAAAAATATATAATCATTTCTTCATTAGATATGTTTTTGATAATTTCCATATTTGAATCATCCTATTGATATTTCTCTCACTAAAATAAAGTTTTTTTTCAATCATTCAAAATATTCTCCAAGAACATTGATGTTCTTGTTTTTATCTTTAATATAAATATATCCTCCTATAATTAATGTAATTTAGAGATTTAATATTGAGACCCTTTATGTATTGTAACTGTTTTCTTCAAATTTTTAACATTTTATAAAGACCAGATATTTGACCATTCATCTCGATCAACTCCTTGATCTCTATATACTTTCCTCAAATTTATAAATTATTGTACCAAATAATAAAAAATATTCGATAACATAAAAAACATCATATTTTTTATTAAAAAAAATTCATGTAATAAATGGATATGTGTTATAAAAAACATCTAAATTAATATTTTTATAGCCTTGAAATCTATTTTCATTAATACTAAAAAATCCACATTTATATCATCATAAAATTTCATATCATTTTAAAATTATCACATGAATCTAAAAATTTATTTCAACATCCTTATATTAGCATGAAATATTTCTTTAAAATATTTTAATTCTACTTTATTATGAATAAACAATTCTGAAATATTTTTCACAGAATTTGAATTCCAAAAAATATAAAAATTATTTGTATATACTTGCATATTTTCTGAATGTCTATAAATAGTTCCCTGATAACATCAAAATTTTTTATAGCGTCATCAAAATAGTTATGTTTCATATCCATTCTATGAAATTTATTTTAGGGAGGATAATTCATGGAATCAGATGAAACTATTGAAAATTGATACCTCAAATGTTTATAAGATTCAACTTTCATAGAAAATTATTGATTAATACCATTATCAAAATGTTCTAACACTATTTTTTCCTCTTCAATACCAACATTACCTCCTTCACATTGATATTCAACATCATGTACATACTTTTAAAGAATAAAACCATTAACACCATCAAATTCTCTATGTAGAATTTGGTAACAAGAATGTTTCTCAATTTTACATATTCTAGTCTATCCATACTATTTAAGGGAACATTATTCACTGAATTTATTGATAAGGAAACATATGATCCTGAAAATTTATTAAGATTTAGTTTTTCACTAAATTGTTGAATAATTGTTTTATTACCTTATTTAAATCCTCTTCCCTAGAAAATATATTATAAAAATTTGACCTCTTGTTTATTTTATTTAATATATTATTCCTATGAAAATAAAATATTAACTACATTTGATTTATCCATATCTAAAAGGTGAATTGATAAATTTTAATGGTATAATTTTGGGATTTTAGACTCATTTCCTTTCATAAATATAGATATATGACCTTTAACTTTTAGAAAATCCATTACCCATGATATAATAGAATCTATTTTTATAAGGATATCTATTGAAAACTTTTATTTTCGTTAATTTTTTGGCATTAATAATATTATTTTCTTATCCACTTATATTTTGATAAATCTTGTCCATAAAGTCCAAATGTTATTCTTTATCCAAGTAAGAATCTTGATCTCTATTATTCTCATCATGTTTATTTTTTTTAAAAAAATAACAAAGATAAATGTGAATTATTCATAGTTTTCTTTATTGGTATGGGAAGAGACTTAAACAATTATTTTCTCTTACAAAACACAGATTTATGTTCCATTACTATTTCTTTTGAAGTAACTATTCTTGAATTTTCAATAAAAATTTTCTAATGAGAGTCATATATTAACTTCATATTAGATATTCTATATTCACCTACATAAGAGATGTGGTCTATTATAACATTTTCAACATTGTTTATTTTAAAAAAAAATCATAAAATTGAAAATAAAATCCTTAATAAAAGCTGTATAATAAATCATTTTATATTTTAAATTACAATTTTTCACTTATTCAATCATATTCGAAACAGACATCACCAAATTAAATTTCCATAAGTTTTATGGGAAATACAATATATATATATATATTGTAATTTCAATGTTTACTTATCACCTGTACCACTGATCAGGAAATTTTTAATCTAGATTTATGCAATTAAATATTCTAGATGGAGGTGAAATACTGTTTGAAATTTTTCCTAAGAGAAAACTATGGAATATTTGTCCATTTAATTTAAAATGTTACTAATATTTTAGGAAAATTATATGTAAATAAATTTTATTTTGAATCCAATGTAATTCGTACTAATAAAACTATCTTCTTGACAACTAACTTGTATGTACTACAAAAAATCTCAAAAGTTTAAAATTTTAATTCATATTCTTCTAAAAAATGAAAAAATAAATAAAATTTTGTTACGAGCCCTACATAATGAATGTAGAACTCTTTATTCTAAATAAATAATGATTCTAAAATTTAGAAAATAATAAATACCTTGAATAGTGAAGAATAAATTTCAAAGAATCTTTTATTTCATTGTAATACAACTAGAAATAATTCTTATAGAAGCGATGAATTCATACAATGAAATGGAGGAATCAAAAGAGATGAAATGGAGGAGAATTATAGAGATGCGATATGTTGACAAGAATAAGTGGGGTGGTATAATATATTTCTCCGACCCAATATATATATATATATATCATATATATGAATATAATCCAGGTTCCCCAAATATAAAAGTTGAAATAAAAAACACGTATTCTAATAAAAAAATCACAAAATTTGAAAGAAATTTTTTAAAAATTCACTTTTTTATTAAATTTAGTATATATGTTTTATCAGTAAAAGTTTTTTTCTAATAAAATATATACTTTTTGAATGAATTTTAAAATAAATACAAATAACATAAAAATTTATACAATAGATCAAATTAGAAACATAAGACTTATAAATTTACATCATGGATACAAATTTATAAAAATTCTAGAAAAGGAATATTCCAGAATATGAAAAAATTGGAATATTTTGCATCTAAAAATTTTAATAATAAAAAATTAACTAAGTATTCTGTAGCCAAAAAATTCATCCAGAAAAAAATAATAAAAAATTTATTCTTAAAAAATTTTCCTTCAAAATATTTTCACATGATTGTTATTTAAAAATACTTATTAATAAAAGTTAACCTAAAAATTTTTATTTGGAAAAATTTCCTTTGAAAATTTGGCTAAAACATTTTCTTTATCAAAATGTTTTTCGAATGAAAACTGATTTACAAAAAATATATACTCCCCATTTTAAGTGATTAATTACTCTAAGAGGCTGATATCAACACTAATTAGAAATGTAGGTTCATTTTTATTAACCATTCATAGATTCTGTTTAATGTATTCAAGTGTATAATAATTAAAGTATTATGTAAAAAATACTAGGAAGTTGTTTTTGGTTTATGGTGAATTATATAATGATATAACCTTTATGTTTGTAATCCTAGAGGAAATAGTTTTATATATATATATATCTCATGATTGATTTGTAGGGTTTTTACATAATGTAATGAAACATGTGTTATCCCCCAAAATAGGAGTTTTACTCACACACAAAATTGGAGTTTTACTAAAACCTAAGAGAAATTAGTGAGTGTGTGTTGCATTTAGGACACTTGAAAAAAAACCCACCATTATAGACCACGCATATTTATTCATTAGTGGAAATTTATACATAATTTATTTAATTATAATACAAACAAAATATATTCTCTTTTATAAAATGACATGTTCTTGATGAACATTTTTTATCCAGTTTATATCTACCAAAATCAGCATTTGAAAAATTTTAATTTAATAAAGATTTATAATATAATAAAATAAAAAAAGAAAAATTATTCCCTTAAGATAAGGAAATGTTAATTATACTTATTTAACATGGAACTCCTTAAGATTATCTTGATATCTTTCCCACAAGAATATATAAAATATCAAATATTGATGACTATATATAAGTAAATGTAAATTTCCAATCATTACTCTAAAAATATTTTGATCAACTAGTTTCCCCGATTCATCTCGATGTAATCTATTTGAGAATAAAATTCTATTACATATACTTTTAGTGTTTTTTAATCCAAATATATTTATATCATATTAAATATACATACATTGATAAATAAAATCTCATTATGTTTTTTATTTTAAAACCCACAAAATAATTCTCTCACCCATCATACTCATCTAAAACTCAGATTTAATAAGATCTAAAAGGAAATATATTTGGGTTTTTTGATTTTATTTATATATAATGTCATAAAAATAAATATGAACAACGATGGTGTATTTTTATTTTTTTAATAAAAAGTGTTGGATCCACATCCCTCTTAACAAATTGTTTTTTGAAACAAAAAAGTTGTTAATCTATCATACTATCCTATAGGGAAGGTTTTATGTCCAAAAGCACTCTTGGTAAATATAAATACATTATATATAGAACTTTTTTTTCAAAACCATGGTGTTATTTAGGTAATAACCATTTTATTCATATTAATTAACAAAATCATACTTCATATCCATCTGAAAAAATTTAATTTTTAGGGATGCTTCATAATCTATAAGTATATAGATATTTAACTTTCAGCCATTGAGAATATGTTTCTTCATATTTAGTGTATTGTTGTTTATTATAACCTTTAGAAACAAGTTTATCTTTATTTGTAACTATGACTCTATTTTCATCACAATTATTTAAAAACACCCACTTTACGTAAATTACATGAAAATATTGAGGTCATTCAACCAATGTCCAAACTTTATTCCATTCAATATTATTGATTTCACCATACATAGATTTTATCCAATATTTATCACCTAAAGCTTCATTAGTTATCTTAAGATATATTTGAGAAAAATAATTCACAATGATAAACATTATTATTTGAGGAATTTATAGTTATAGATGGTAAATCTACTTCACTAATAATTTTATTCATAGGACGATTCCAAAGGATTAACTAATATCTTGGGTTTGGAAAAATATGTTCTTCAACAAAAATTTAAATATATTATTGATGTAGAACTTATGACAATGTTTCTTAAGTGTATCTCTCATTAGAAAAGCTTCCAATATGGGTTGAAAATTTGTTTTTGAAATAACATCCAAATATGTGTGTTAGGGTTGTTAAACAAATATCTATATCATAAAATTTAAAATGTACTATTTCCTCAATAGTACAAGTTTTTTATTAAAAAATCTATAGTTTATATTTTTGTAGAATTACATAGAAATATTCCTTGAATATATTTTAGAGAAAATTTATGTAAATCAAATTTAGTATCGAAAATGAATAGTTTTCATCAAAAATCATTAAAGTAAGATATATAGTTTTTTCCTTACAATAATAAATTATTATAGATTATTAATAATAATGGGACTTATTAAAATGAATTGTATTATATAGCAGAAAATATGAAATGCTTAATCTCAGAAATTATTAGTAAAAATGGTTTAACTCAACATAGTACTAGTAATCTCTTAAAAATTCTATTTATTCTTTTAAAATCACCATTCTTTTATAGAGATCAAGGTGTTAAGAATTTTTGTATTATTCCTTTTTTTCATACATAATGATTCATATTATAAACATAAACATTCGTCAACATGATCATAATGAATAATTATCATGGATATATTTTTCTTATTTTAAAAACGGTAAACAAATGTTTTAAAGAAGAATAAGGCTTTCTAAAAATTTTTACTTGTAAATAGACCAAAGTATTTCTATTTTACTCATGAAATAATATATATATATATAGTAGTATCACCTAATAATTCCAATTTATATAGTAAAAATTAAATTCATGTGCACTAACAATAAATAATTAGATGTTGAAAGTTCACTAAAATATTTAAAACTTGAATAGTGTTTCTTTCAAAATTTTAAATGATCAAAAAAGTTAAGAATAAATAACCCCAATATTTGGTAAATACTTTACTAGTCATTATTAGATAGCTTTGTTAATTTTATTGAAATATCATTTCTTAACATTGTATGAGACTACCAAGGTTGATTTCCATTATACAATGGGATTGAAGATATTATTTTCTATGTTAATCGAAATTTATAGTTTATATATTATCATGTCTATCCTTAAAAAGAATAAATTTATCTTCTGATCTATGAAATTTTTTATCATTCTTGACGTTCAAAATATAACCCTCATCACAGAATTGTCATATGATAACATGTTTTCTCTTAAGTAATATAGTATATAAAAAATTAAAAATTAAATATTTACTAAGAAGAAAAATATAAACAATTTTAATAATTTATTCCTAATCATTTCCAAAAAATGTAACTTTTTCGCCTTTCATTTTAATATGTTTTTTCATGAAATACTTATTCCAAGTTATATTCCTGGAAAATCCACTATCCATGTCAAAACTATTATTCATGTTTATACATTTATTATTATTTTTAGAAAAGAAAATTGGGGTTGAAGAGCTTTGTATTGTGAAATAAAATTCACATTTCTCTTTGGGTCTTGGGAGACACATTACATAGACTGAAGGCCAAAGACCATGCAGCCCATGAACTTGTCATGAATGTCCAGTGTAACATCATACATGAATCAACCTATTTGCATCACTATTCTTGTGTCATGCCTGCATCATCAATGATATTAATTTTCTGAATGTAAAAGATTAATATTTTGGAACCCAATCCTTCTTGGGTATAGTATTATTAGGAAATAGTATTTTTTGAATACACATCTATTCACCATTTTCATGTTGATATATTTTAATTTTGTAAGATAATTATATTTGTGATGACATAAATATTACACCTTATTTAAATGACATCCATTTTTACAATTTCCTCCAATTTTACAATTAGTGAAAATGGGGTACAATGTGGAATGAAATATTTGGTTTTAAAATTTGGTTTAGTATTATTAACAAAAATTATAGAAATAGTAATTTTATGTTTAATATATATTTATATTTTATCAATAAAATTATTACTAGTAATAAATTTTCAAAGTAATTTTATTAGATATGAAATTTCAGAATTTAGATTTACAAAAAAAAGTTATCCTCAATAGATATAGTACTAGAAATAATTTTTTATAAATATTTTGAAAAAATAGATTTCTCAAACTATATTTCTCTAATTATTTTTAAATTTTATTAATTTTAGTAGTAATTTTATAAATTATCAAATTTTATTTGTAATGTTTTAGCAATAACAATGTCAAATGTTTTAGAAACATTATTATTAATTTTTTCTAATAATATCTAAAATCATAAAATTGTCTCAATGTTAGGTAACATGTGATTCTCATTTTAGGAATTATATTATTCATTTAATGATATAGTATTATTATAAATTTCACTATCAAGTTAAATTTCATTTAATATAAGGTCGTTTAAGGTTTTAGAAGATACCTTGAATTAATTACTGTTCATTGTAATTTCATTAAAGAAACCAATATTCTTTTAAAATTCACCTTGAATATATAAATAATTATCTTAAGAACTACCACCTCATATTAAACAATTATTGTTTATGGATTTCAGACTTTTCTTAATCTTTTGACTTTAAAAAGTATTATAGTTACTTTTATAATTTCTATCCTTCTTATATATTCACTTAATCATGGGAAAATATCATATTATATGACCATATTTCTTATATTCATAACATATCATTTTATAAGAATCATTTTTTTCACTTTTATACTTGAATTTTATTCTTATAATTATATCTAAATTATTCTTCTAAAGTAGCATTTCTTATTCCCACATTTCTAAAAACTTGTTAAACTTGTCTATTAGAATAGTTTAGTAATAAAATATTCTCATGAAAAGAGATAACACATCAGTTTTACTTGGTTCACCGCCTAGGGATAGTCTAAGGAGAATACGCTGACTGTGTTTCAATCATACCTAAATTAACAAATATTCACTATTTATGGAAAAAAGAGTCTAGATATAGTCACTATGTGCTAGGAACACTGTCATTTTAAGATTTTAGGGATAAAACTCTACATCACTATGAACACTTCACTCAAATCACTCTAGATCTCTTCTTTTAGAGAATTATAAATCAATATATCAACTTGAAGGTCGTTTCCATGGATTTTCACCAACGAATTTATCCATATCTTAGCATAAGCCTCTACTTGAACCATATAACTATGTAGATGCTCGTAGAAAAACCTATTCACTGAGTATATGATATTCCATAATGACTTTTATAAAGATCCATTGTGAAACACACTAACTTCACAAAGCACCCTGCGTTCATGGAACAAACTACCTTCGCGAAGCTTACTAATTCCATGCAGAATACCCCATCATAACGAAGCAGTCAGTAATCATAACCATTGACATCAATAATGACTCATCAAGTATTTTATCAATTCTCAAGCTTGAATATTTGGATTAATTGAGCTCCCCTCGATTCATGAAATCAATGAAATTTGATATTTTCCTTGAAAAACATTGTATTAAATGTAGAGGGGTAGACTTATATTTATAGGCTCAGCTATTCGTGATACTACACTACCTCTTAACAGATACTCTAGGTATTTAAAAAACACCTTTTTTAGCTCATACATTCGTATTTATCTATTGTGATTTGACTTTGTCAAAAATATTTCAATCAAAATATCACACACTCAGGATACAACAATTCTCATAATCGTAGAGATCACCATCATCATTCACGATACTCAATTTCTTCATCATTCACGATGCTCATTCCTGTCATGTAGATATATATAAAACTTTATTTATCCTTAGTGAAACTCCCTTAAAAATAACATCTTTTTAGAACTCATCCTTTTTCCATATTTTTGTAAGTCCTTCATGGGACTCTACTTTTTGTGATGCACGCCAACCTGCCAATTTTGGACCCCAAATATTTAGCAACCACTGGGGAAAGATTCCACCTATAATACTATTTTCATCATGAACTTTAAAACCCCATCCCATGGAAGCTCTCCAATATTCGATGTTTGGATTAGAAAAACACAAACCATACTCTATTTACATTAATGAATACCCTTGGTTCCAACACATTCTCTATTTTTTTAAAACAATACCACGAATAATTACAAGTTGATTACATGCAATGATTTTATTATTAAAATTTATGAATGAGAATAATGAATTTAAAATTGAGGAATATATTTATTTCTATTTTTTATATAAAATTTTTCAATCATGTAGTATAAGATATATATTTTGTCTTTTCTTTACTCCTATATGCTTCAAAGTTCGCAGCTATGTCCTAAAGCTTCATCACTCAGCTACTTATAGGAGTAACCTATTGGTTTCTAAATATTAATTATTTTAACATATTGAAGGGTAAAAAATCAACATGATAAAAAAACAAGAATCTTCATTGATGATCATTCAATGGTATGTATTACAGTATTATTTATTTGTGTTGAAACTATCTATATTGTAACAAAACACATAGTTCATCTTAAATGGGGTTATACTACACCTAAAAAAGGCATTTATGGGCTTAGTATATCCACTAATAATATTGGGATTAGTCAGTCCCCTTATAATGCTATATTTTTATTATCCGATAAGACATAATTGTAATGTACTACTCATGTAAGAGTCCATGTTTAGTACGTTACCTTAGAACACCTGGTTCCTCTTTACCTGTAAGCAAAATGTGGTTTGGAATTTTAATTTTAAATTAAATTATGGATTTCCACTTATAAAAGATATTGATAGGTTTTATTTATTAAAATAATGGATTCCAAATAAACCTGAATAATTAAAGAGGTTAGGATTGACCCTATAAAAGTCTTTGATAGGTATTCTCCTATAAAAGGTTTTTTCTGTCTAAACTCATTAAGGAAAAAAGAATTGGGGAAATCATAAAGGTGTAAAAAGGTGTATGTAATGAGTTATCACAATCCATAAAATGTGATATAAATTAGTGGGTTTTATAAACTAGGATTGTGTGTTAAGAGTAGATATATTATCATTGAGATCTGAATTAAAATAAAATTATTATGTTTATCTATTTTACTTTCTTACATTTTCATTTTTCTCACTTCTCTTATATGGTTGTGGTTGAGTTATTTAGTATTTAGAATAATAAATTTCCATTATTAATGATTATTATCTAATTATTATTTCAAGAAATTTATTTCACCAACATTTTTCTATTTCCATCACCTCTTCAAGTCCTATGAAATATGTCTTAGAAAAATAAATACATATTTAAACAGTGTTATTAAAATTTTGGTGTTAAATTCAAGATTTTAAAATATACTTTGAGTTTTTAATTAATAAATAAATTTCACATGTATAAAATTATTTTCATAAAAATAAAATGAAATTTATAATTAACATGTCTAAATTAGATAATGGTGTTTTTATGAATATTTTTCAAAAATATTATTTTTTGATGAATAGTAAAATACATTACACATACAAAGTATGTATTATAACTAATTTTGATGTAAAAAAGATTCAATAATTAATATAATCAAATCAGTCACAAAAAATATGTTTATTAATTATTATAAATTATTTTAAAATAATTTATTCATTTTTCTAATCTTTAAATAAGTGTTCTCAATGGATAAAATATATTATAATGTTTTAAAAATAATTCTTTGTTTAAAAATGATATTTCTATTAATGGAATAATAAAATTAAAATGATTTTGGTTATTTAAGATATTAATTTCATAAACCATATTATAAATTTCAAAACCCATGGTTAATCTAATGGTAATAAATTATACACAACCTATATTTTCAAAGTCTATGTCCAAATAAATAATAATGAATTTTCCATCATTAAAAAAAACAATTTTTTTTCCACATATATCCAAAACCATTTAGGATGATTATTTTTTCAATTCCTATCTCAAGTGTATAATGAATAATATATTATGGTTCTAAGGACCTATTTCTCTTGTTTTATAAGTTTACATAGCTCATTAAGGTTTCTTAATATCCTATCTTCATTTCTCAATAATAATCCATTTCAACTCCTACACATTTACATTGTAAATTTAATTTTGAATATTTATTATAAATCACTTAATGTAATATAAATTACATATTATTATTTACTCTTATTATTTATTTATAACTCTTTATAATATCAAAATATTTCTATAACCCTAAACAACATCATCAAAATTACTACATATTCCACGCATGTCAGAACAAGACCTGCTACCCTAATAACCTGATAATCTATCCAACACCAAAATAGCCCCAAAAAAATTCTTGATCCCCACGAGTTGGTGAATATCACATAACATCATACAATATGAATGTGGGAATGAATTTTATACAAACAGAATAAAATAAAGAGGAAAAATTTAGTATCTATAAAAGAAAAACACTATAGGGAGAAGTGTAACAAATGTCAAATAGGTATGAAAACCCATAGGGAAACCACAAAACACCAGAAAAATAGGATAAAAACTCAATTTTCAGTAGAAAAATCTCTCCAATAATAAGGATCAACAACTAGAACAACCTCCATGTGGCGCGTTACCATTTCTCGAAATTAGAAGGAGATTATCTACAAACACCTGATGGCAGAAGTAGGGAGTAAACTAAAATTATAGAAGTGTCTCACAAAGGATTCCATAATCAATATATTCATTTAATTAAACAATAATATTTTGAATTTTAAATAAATTGGCCTGGAATTTTAAAATCATAATTAAAACAAAGCATGATTTTCATTTAAAATTATGAATATAGTTTTAACAAATGGATTTACATAAATATTATATAAAATAGTCTCTATAAATTCATAAGGCTTGTAAAAAATATTTTACAAAAAACAATGGCATATATTTCAAATATAATAAAAAAACATGGTTATCATCCAAAAGGTATGATTGTTCAAGGATATGGGACTCCCCCAAAATCAAGTAAATTATCACTAAAATACATCTTTACACTTTCCTTAGACACTAGTCAAAATTAACCCATGAAAATACCATTAGGGATGTGACATAATGCATGTTTATTTTTATTGTTGTAAGTCATCAATAGAGTGTTGTCTCAAATAACTCACTAACTACCCATGCTTTCATGTTCACTAATCACAGTCCTTGATGAGAAATTAATTTTAAAATAAATTATAATAAAATTAATCCCATTGTTTCATTTGAAATATTCAAATTTCCTTTTAAAAATCAATACAAAATTTTGTTAATCAATTAATGAATTTTTTCGAGACCAAACCACTAGGTTTCAATCAAAAATATTTTAAACCATTTTTCTAAAATATTAATTTCAAACAAATTTTATTGAATCAATTTCACAAATTAAAAACAACAATTTAAATCTGAAAAGTTTCTATTAATTTCACAAACACATCCATATTCAAGGGAATTGGGATTTCTTCCTAATTCACACCAAATTAAATTCAAATCCCCAATTCAATGGAATTAGTATTTTCAATAAACAAATTGAAATAAATTTAATTGAAATCGACCAATTGAATTTAAATTAAACAATTGAATATAAATCAAGAAATTTATGGTAAATAAAGTTGGACATCATAAATAGATCCACCTATCTCAGGATTACATGATCTTGAAAAAAATCCCAAATTGGAAAACATGAATTAAAAACATTGGAAATGAGGAAATCAAATTCATACCTAGATTCATGTTCTGAAACAATGGGTATTAGATCCTCCAACAACATATAGATCCATAAAACCTTAGGGAGGGGGGATAGAGAGTGCGAGAAAGAAAACATGAAGAAGAAACTTGTTGGGGAGAGATTAAACATCATTCTCCAAGATTTTATTTTCTTATGGAGGAATGAAGAGGTTCCAAAATCACCTCTTAGGAGCCTCTAAGGATGAATAAAACGTAATAGGGTCATACAATCCCATCATGAACATAATCTAATGGTTTATTTGTTTTATACATAAATTTTACATTAATTAAATTATATACACATGGATAGGTGGGAAGGGTCACATGGTTAGGAAAACCATGTCCCCTAACCACGTAATGATATTTTCTAAGGATAAAAGTATCTACTAGATGGGTGAATAGTTTTAAAAAACACTATCCCTAAAAACCCCCACTATTTGGGTCATAATGGTTTCTACTAAGAGGGTTCGCAGTTTATGAAAATCATGCGGCAACCATGAATAACCCAAAAACATTCAAAAAAATTCAAACGTTCACTCGAGGAACCCTTAAATGAACCCCAACCAAAGAAAGTTCAAAAGAATAATGTTGGTATATTTAAAAACAACAACAAGATTTTACATCCTCCCAAACATAGAAACTTTTTCTCCCCTATAAATCCTATTAATAATCTTTCATGAAAAAAAATTAGGCTTCTTCTCTCCCTTGTATTCCACCCTCTCCCACGTCTCCAGAGAGTTTGAATCGTGTTACCATACCACTCAATCTAAAGGTATCATACTCCCATGATGTACCTTGGTTTTATAATCAACTATCATAACAGGATGACCTTTCAATGATAAATTAGGCTTTACATCAAGGTCAGTATAGCTCAAAATATGATATGGATCTGATAGATAAATTTGTAGTTGTGATAGTTAGAACATGTTGTGTATCAATGTTATCTATAGTGGTAGTGGTAAATGTTAAAAAACTATACCCACCTTCTTAAAGCCTCAAAATTTCCCAAGAATGAGGATCAAGCTACCCTTTCCTCCAAATCCATCAATGACCCAACCTAGGCGAGACATTAAATAACCCCTAATAATGAACTAAAAATTCCAACCATCTATGAGGAAAACCAGAATAAGACTTATACCTTCGCTATTCCATCAACATTCTCTAAAAAATCATTTGAATCTTTGAAGTAATCTCTTGATCCAAACTCAGTACAGCCACGGACCATTCACCAATCTCTGACCAACACAATATAGATTTTCAAATATGGCCATATAATGACTCCAAATGAGATATTTTGATTGCGAAATGGAAATTATTTTTATTGTAAAATTAAAATTTCTCCAAATCATCATCTTAATCCCCACCAATGTCAAGAACATATGCATGTACAATATCCTCATGAATCTATATAGATCCTTCAGACTGATCATATTACTATGGATGATATGTCATAATCAAATGAACTTGATGCCTCGGTTCCTCATGATGGACTTTCAAAAAATGAGATGTAAAACTGGGATCCCTATCAGAGAATATAATATATTGAACTCCATGAAAATGAAAAATATATTTTACATAGGGATTTCACCACACCTTAACTCCATTAGAATCACAAATGGGTATAAATTGAGTTGAATTGTCCAGAATACTAATCATAACCCATATTGCATTATTCATTCTTTAAGAATGTGGGAAATAAACTAAAAATTCCATATAGATCTCATCCCACTTACAAGTAGGTACTAGAAGTAGCTTAAGAAAACACTAACGTTTCTGGTGCTCATCCTTAACCTCTTTGAATGTATAACAATGAGAGTGAAAATCATTAATTCCCATTTTATAAAATTCCACAAAAATTATCACCGAATGTCAGAAAACATATTCATGGTTCTTGGGTTCACTTACCACTAGGTGTTATGGGAAACCCCCATCATAGCTTTCTATACCATTAAAATCAAAACATAGTGATTCTGATAGCATGTAATACCCTTGGTGGAGATGACCAATCATTTATGGTCTACCCATCATAAAAAATACTCCATAATTCTATAGAAATAACCATTAAGATGTTGTTCCTAATGAATCATTTTGATAAGAGAAGTGGTCAACAAAATACTAGCCAAACAAAACCTATCCCCTGATCCTTAGACACAAATAAGAAACTATAAAAAAGATCCATCAAGTTCCACTATTCCCATGATTCATTCCTAGCATGGGTCAAAAAAATTATACTCAATGAATATGTGATGATATTCACATTCCCCAGGGTATAGGTGATGTTAAAGATGAAAGATTATAGGTATTCCACCCAATGAGGATGTAGAATATTCGACTCTTTTTTGGATAATATATAACTCAATAATTTTTGGTTTAAATACATAGTATACCTTTCCCCAAAATGGTAATGATTCCAATGATTGAGTGCATGAATCACATCTATGAGTTCTAGGTCATGGGTTAGATAAATTTTCTCATGTAACCTATTATTACAAGACTCATAATAAATGACATGATTAACCTATATAAGAACATATTCCTAACTTAAACTCGATGCATCACATAAGACAACATAGCCCTTCCCAGACTATGAGATAGTCATCACCAGTGAAGTAAACAAATGAAATTTCAACACAAAAAATATTTTTTACAATTTTTAAACCATGCGAACTTTACCCCCTTTTGAGTTAGAGTAGCCATCATAGCATCCAACTCTGATATGTCCTTTAGAAACATGTGATAAAACCTAACTATACATAATATTCTCCCAAACCTAAAAATATTCTGTGATTTTTACCATGTAACTACAACCTTAACCTTATCTATGTCAAATAATATACCATCTTCCAACAACATTTTTCCCAATAACTTCATTTCTTGAATCTAAAAATCACATTTTGATACCATGGCATAATATAGATTATTTATCAACAATTCTAGAACTGCTCTCAGATGAAAAAAATGATCCTCCCCAAACATAGAGTACGTAAGGATTTCATCCAAAAGGTCTACCATGAATATATCAAGGTAATCATGGAAAATATTATTAATTAAATCCATAAATACTAAAGGATAATTGGTTAGACAAAAAGACAGGAAAAGGTACTCATAATGGTTTTACCTGCTCCAGAAGGTGGTTTTTGGAATTTCAGATTCATTTATTCTTAACTGATGGTTACCAGAACAAAGATCAATCATTAGAAACCACATTTTCCCATCAAAATTATCAAAAATATCATCAATATGTGGAATTAGATACTTTTTCTTTACCATAAATCTATTTAGATTTTAATAATCAATGTAACTGTGATGTGACTCACTAGCTTTCATAGCAATTAAAATTGGCACTACCCAAGGTGACAGAGTAGAGAGTATAAAAAATTTCTCTAGAAGATCATCCAACTGAGAATTAAAATCTTCCATATTAGTTAAAGACATGTATTAAGAAGTAATAGATATGAACTCAGTACTTGGTAATAAATGAAAAAATAATTCTACGTTTCTTACCATTGGAAAACCAAATAATTCTGAAGGGAAGCCATTAGGAAACTTGAGAAAAACTAGAGAGAGTTAACCACTCCAAGATGCTCACACTAGGTCAAAATAAAACACATATATTACTGTCCATAACTATATATTTCAACATCCAGATCTACTTGACTTCTGGTCCAATTCTCACAGAAGGATATAACAAACCCCATCAGGTACATTAATGGAGACCCATTGAAGATAATGACCAGTCTAAGATTTCTTGGATGTGATAAAATACATAGAAAAAATGAAATAAAGTTGTTTCATGTCATGAAGTATAAAATATCAAACCAGGTCATCATTAGATAGAGAGAAAACAGAAGCGACAGTATGAGTACCCTAATATCTCTTTATTCTCTAGGTTTTATTAATATCCATAAAATAATATAAAATATCTATAAGAAGATTAATAAGATTAATAATATGAGTTGAAATGAATGAATGAGATTATCTGGTATGAAATAAGACAATCACTGGTGAATAATTTTGAGTAATGGTACCTCTCACAGTCACTGGAACCATATCTCCATTGGAGACTATTCCATTGACTGAAAAAGTATAATTCTGGATGCCCATTGTTAGAACAATTTTTTCATGAAACATATGATGGAATCACCGATAAAGTAGGAATTAATGATCCCCCGACACTACACAGAGTGGAGTTAACATGGAAGAACATATGTAAGTGACCACAGTATCTACATTAGTTACATATTTTTCCACAATTTAAACCCACTTAGAATGCCCAGGCCTTCCAAACCTGTAGAAAATCGAATGGACTCTCCAAGAAATGGTAGGAAGACTAGAAAACGAACTACTATAAAGAACCATCATATAAATATTAAATATTTCTAATTCCTTTTATGGAACTCTCATAATATCCATAGGGAGATAAAGGACATCCCATCAACCCTAACTTTTCATCCAAGTCCATTTTGGCCATCAATGTTCTATCCAGTACATAAAAATAAAAGGGCATATTTTGTATAAAAACATAAGATTGAATATATAATAGAAGTACCATTTCAATATTTCTATAATTCAAATTCTCATTAGACACCACATCATGTGAAAAAATAAGTATCTTATCAAAATAATTTGCATAGTTGGTCACGATATTATTAGCCTTCTCAAGTTTGGAAATCTTAATATCCATGGATAACACCATCGACAGTAGATCAAAATGGTTGGTGAAAAGAGATTTTAATTCATTCCACTATAATACCTCATTATTTTTCTTCATCACCAACATGTATCACTATTTCTTTCTTGGTCCCTCCAACATGAAGGTGGAACACTTTACCTTTATTTCATCAGGGGTCTCCAAGAACTCAAACAAATTATCAATATTAGCCAACCAATCCTTATAATCTTGAGGATCATTTGATCATTTTAATGCTATTGGATTATGGTGAAGAAACACCAGAGAATTATTGTTGAATGAAACCCTATGAGGATCGAAAATTGGAGCCTAAATAAATAACAAGTGGTTGCTCTTTTCTAAGAGCTTGGAAAGTATACACAATCACCTTAACTAGAATCGGATCCCCAAGAGGATTTTCTCACTAAGGATCATTAAAATATTACTCCTAGATTTTATTCTAAAATATTCTCAAAGGAAAGAAACTACAAATCATTAGTAAACAACACTGAAGACATCGAATTAAAACTCAAAAAGAGAATCAATGGGAAATTTAACCAAAAAGATAGACAAAAATTATTTGGATTTCAAACCATCCAAATAAAAATCTGAAAGAATACAAAAAATAATCCCTCATAAGTCTTTCCTAAACCTCCCATAGTGACATAAGGAACATTATAGTGAGATATATCCCAGAAATCAATCATAACTACCACCTATATCCTGAAAATATTACTCAAATACATAATGAAAATAAGAAATATTTTTAATATGAACCTCTAATAACACTTGGTCACTAAATATCCTGGATACCATAAAAAATACATAACTAATCAAGTATATACATAGCTTGAAGGGTGTTACTAATCACCATGAGATGATGACTTGAACCTGATATCATACAATAAGAAAGTGGGAACAAAATTTTCACAAACAGAAAATAATAAAGATAAAAAATACACTATTTATATAATAAAAACTCTAGATAGAGAATAATACAAGATGTATAATTGGTATAAAACCTACAGAAAAACTAAAAAGCACAAAACAAATTGGATAAAAACTCAATTCCATGATGACGCAACTCTCTAATCCCAAGGAACTATAACTTGAACCAAATCCTAGTGGCACTTTATGATTTCTTGAAAATGGAAAGAGATAATCTACAAACACATAAAGGCACAAGTTGGGTGTAATGTAAAATATCAGTAGGGTCTAACAAAGGATTTGATAATAAGATTCCATATTTAATTAACCAAATTAATATTTTAATTTCAAATAAATAATCATAGAATTTTCATATCATATTTTATATAAATTTTGATTTACATTTCGAGTGATGGAAATACTTTAAATAAATGGATTAGTTGAAATTTTATATAAACCAATTTATATATATTCAGAAGGGTTATATAAAACATTTTACAATAAACAATATAATATATTTAAAATATAGAAAAATGAGAAACATGATCATATGACAAAAGGTACAATAGTTTCACACTATGAGACTCCCTCATACTTGAGTAAATGATCATGGAATTATGTGTACACATATTCCTTAGGCACTGGTTAAAAGAGACCTATCAAGTCCCATCAGAGATGTGACCAACTATATATTTATTATTATTGTTTTAAAATTTTATTAGATTATTGTATCAAATAACTCACTAATTACCTATGCAGGAATGTTCTCTAATAATAATCAAAGATGGAAAATTAATTTTTAATTTTTTATAATACAACCAATTTCATACTTTAATATCAAAAATTCAAATTTATTTTACAAAATCAATACACAAGTTTCTTAAATAATAATGCCTTCTTCAAATATAAAATAATTGGGATTATATCAAAACCATTTTAACCCATATTTATAAAATAAATCATTTAAATCAACTTTTAAAAATAAATTTTACAATTTAAATTCAATAATTTAAATCTCAAAATTTTCTATAAATTTCCAAAAAGACCCAATTCATTTGAATTGGTGGTTTTGGAAAAAAATTTCCAAATCAAATAAAAATTCCTAATTCCATGGAATAATTTTTTTATAAACCAATTTAAATCAATATAACAGAAATTTATAATTGAATTATAATCCTAAAATTGAATTTAAACCAAGAAATTTATGTTTAATAAAATTAGAAAAAATAAATAGAACCACCAACATTGGGATCATGGGATCTTGACACACAAAGTTCTAATCAGGTAATTCCCATGAAGAACACCAAAAATGCATATATGTGAATAAAAAATGGATTCAAGATCCAAAAGAATAAGTATTAGATCTGATAACTATACAAATATCTAGAAAAACATAATCGTGAGAGGAGAGAGATAGGGATAGAGAGAATAGAAAGATGAAACTTACAGATAAGAGATCAGACATAATTATCCTAAATTCAATTAACTTTTGGAGGTGTGTAGAGGGCCCAAAATCACTTATTTGGAGCCTCCAAAGAAAAAATAAAATTTAATAGGGTCATATATGCCCATCGAGCACTTAAAATCTATGATTTGGGGTCTTAAAATTTATTTTCAGATTCATTTAATCACATATGCATGGTTAGCTGGGTAAGACCACATAGTTAGACAACACATATGCCCTAACTTTCTACCAATTGTATCCAAGGTTCATGGTTTCTATTGGTTGGGAAAATAGTTTTTCAAACTATGTGCTAGATGTGAAACCCCCCACTATTTGGGTTTACACTATTTCTAATGTGAAGGTGCATGATTTGGGAAAACTATTCTCTAATAGTGAACATCCTAGAAACATTCAAAACATTCCAAATTTTTCACCCAAAGTACCCTTAAACAATCCCCAACCAATGAACATTCAAAAGTGTGGTATAATAATACATTAAAACAATAATAGGATGTTACAATTTATTTGTGGTATTGTGGATATATTATATCTAATAAGTAGAATTTGTTTTATAGAATGATTATAATGATATGTTTTGTTTAGAATATATTAGGTACATTTTACATTAATCTATAAATTTTAAAAAGTTACTATTTTGTGTCAAATCATCACAATATAGAAGTTTCTTATTATAAATATTTTATACCACCAATGAAAATAAAATAAAAATGTCACATACTCCTCATTTTTAGAGAAAAGTTTTCTATCATTGTTTTGTACACTACTATTTCAATGTGTGGTATTCATTGACTAATTTTTCTTTATATCCTTCTGTGAAGAATGTATCCTTCCATACTACTCCTTTATAACCAATATAACAAAGATACATACTATTTTATTTTGAATATCCTATACTCTCTAATATGATTAATCGATATTCACTTGGATATTCATATTATTCCATTCAATATAGAAACCATGAAAATATATACACCAATTATTTATATATAGAAAACAATTAATTTCATAGCCATATTTTGTAAGAGGTTCTGTTAAGGAACATTATTTTTTTAATTACTTATCCATTCATTTAATATTATTGATACATTGAACATATTATGAGAAAACTGGGGAAAAGAATTAGATAAACCCTTGATGCATCAGTAGGTCTATGAGACAAAATATCATAGGGTAATGGGAGTTTCCTTTTACTTTATTTTTATATCTTCAAATAAGGGATATAAGATATGGTTATTATATATGAAATTATACATTCCATCTTCATGAGGTCATTTATTATTATCAATGTAACTATATAAATATATTATTTAGATATTTATGGATATATTATACTCATGTGATCAGTTATATTACATCATTTGATTATTTATTCTTTTCATATTATGAAGTATCATTAATATATTGTTTTATTACTCTGTATATTATCCCTTACCAAGAATTTGAGATCACTCATTATATTATTTCTCCATTTCCCTAAGAAACTATTAATAACACTGCATGAGAATTATGATAATCATGCATAAATAATAAATATTCTTGGATTTTTATAATATAATATAAATCCAAAATGTAATTTAATGTTCATGAATGAATCAAATCACCAAAGACTACTAAAATATTTCATCGCTTGTATGAAGGGACCAAGTATGAGTATAACACCACTTGGGGTGAATCTGTTGTTATTGAAAACACCACCTCTAAAATCGCATCTAGTTAGTGAAAAAAAAGGTATTTATGGTGATGATATAATTATTAGAGAAAGTGTGATAAATAACACAAATGACAGAATTAAGGATATTTGGTTCATCTACTTTGATTACCTAGTGTCTAATCCTTGGCGTGGAATGGTTGCAATATCAATACCCACATTCCTATTTTATTATTAATGGGAATTGGTAAGGAAAAATAGAGATGTCCTTGAACTCTTGAGTATAATAAATAATGATAATAATTAAAAAATGGATTGACATTTATATCCTTAACAATATGTACTTGATACCTTTTATTTTTTTATATATTTGACCACAATTTTCAAAAATTAATGGATATAATAATTCTATATTTTAATTTTTTTGATGATTTTTTAAATAACAGAGATTAAAGAATAAGAGTATAATTTATATAATATTTTTAGTATTCAAATATTTTTATTTATGTAATAGTTGTTATCATGATGAGTTTGGTTAACCAATTTTTTTTTAAATAACCAAGAATAAACCATTACGTTACCAAGCGCCACATGCCGTAATTGATCTACATATGAATAAACATAAATTGAGAATAAGTATGCATAATGTAGTTAAAATTTTTCAATCTTAACTACATCTATATAGTAATAAACAACCTTTTTTAGATTTTAGGAGGAATTACTTCATAGTGATAATTTATGTTGTTTCATATTGAGACTGAATAATCTTAACATAGAATACATATGCCCGATTAACTCAAGGAAGCAGAATAATTAGAGAAACTATGTATAAATAACATAAAAAATAAGAAAAATGCATTATTCCAGGATGAGGGTGTTTCATTATAATGAATCCTTTATGGATTAAGTTAGTGGAGAAATTTCATATTAAATGGAACCATGGGGATAAAATATTTTAACTCGATGGAAGTGTGTATAAGTAATTTTAAAATTATTTTGAGGATGTTTCACCATGAAGTATGTGTTTTTGATGTAGTGAATTCACAAGAAAAAATATTATTTAGAGTATCCATATGTGTTTAATCAATGGTTCAAAGTTACAAATCCGTGAGATGATGAGGGTAATGAGATAGGTAAATCTCCATGAATCATAATACAATTGGTTCTACATTCACTATATAATTAATATAAAGTAATTAAGATAATATATGATTCATTCTAACATTTTTCGGGGATCCATGAAATGGAATTCAAAAGATTAAAATTTTAAGGAAGAGGAATAATTATATCATCCTACAATGTTTCCACTCAAACAATGATGTATCTGGTCTAGTAGAATTGATAAAAAATAAATCATTATTTTTTTTGTGAATTCAAATCACTATGATTAACATTACACCATGATGTATAAATAATCAATAAATAAGTTATAACAACACACTGTTAAATAAGTTTTATGATATTTGGATAGTTTATGAACTTGGTGCCTAGTTTTGTATTCTTTAAGTGTTCATAATACAAGTATGTTCACACTAGTTTTTTTCTCCTTCCCTAACAGACTTCTTATGACGATGAAGTAAAGATTGGTTGAGTCCTTATAAACTATATGTAACTAGTTTCTTAATAGAAGAGGGATTAAAATCAGGAGGATGGGTGTTTAATTTATCAATCAATTTCATTCATGTATAATTATTTTACTTATAAATTACCTTTATACTTAATTTTATCTCATTTTTAATATGTCTTTGAATAAAAGAATATATGTGTACATGTTTTTTTGGGGTTTCTTAAATTTATGGGATTTTTTTAAATATAATGTGGATACAATTGGGTTCAATTAAACCCCTTAAATTAGACATATAATAAAATAAAAATAGGATGTGTGGTGTTTAACGATGGAACAAAAAGGTGATTGGTCAAATTTAACTATTACTAATAGTTCAGTTTATTCTGATCCCTTTATGATCACAATTAATTCACTTAAGCTATAGTATCTTTTAACATAGATATTTAGATTAATCTATTTATGAATAATTGACATGACAATAATAATTTTTTAATATTTTATTAACCTTATAGCTAATTAATTCTTCCAAATCATTAATAAAAAGGCAATTTTTTCTGTTGATCATCCTGCAAACATTATTTGTCAATTCTATTTTTTAATTATTTGATGTCAAATTTAAATCCGTTATTTTTATTCTAATTAATATTTTTAATGTTATCAATTTTTTTTTTAAAATTAAGCAATATTAGATAATGGGTATGATTCACACTCTTTGCAGGATTAGCCTCAGATTTACCACTAGTTATTCCTCTGTAGTTAGTAGTTGAAAAGTGTATAATAAAAAATTCAAAAAAATATTTCACTAGAGAAAATAAAGAAAGAGGGTTTGTCAAAATGTTTAGCACCATTTCTGAGGAAAACAGAGAAATTGATATATAGAAAACTTGATTTATTAACCCATTATTTTCACAACCCCTTTTTTATTCTTTTTATAATTTTGAGATGTGTCATTTTTTACATTTTATGATAATTAGTTTATGATAAGGACACCAAAAACTCAATCATGGAGTCTTGATTCTTGAGAACCATTAGTGTAAAAATATGAGATAGATAGTTTACTTTTATACCACCAATAATACACCAAGGAAAAACCTGCACATCCTTCTTGATTTAATGGAAAATTCACCAATAAAAATCTATTAAATAGATCACAACAAATTCCATGGGCTAGAACGATCAAGGAATATGGTTTACCATATATTGATGGGGATTACTATAGTATAAATTATCCCCTTATTTCGATTAATAACTTTGAAATCAAACCAATCCTTATTCAGATGATCCAAAACATGAGAAATTTGAATGACATATAATTTGAACATCCTTATATATAATTTTCCAACTATATAAAAATATGAGATACAATAATGATAATGGAGTTTCCTCAATTCCATAAGGTTGATGGAGTTTCCATTCTCAGGTCAATACTAGGGGGTATTAGTTAAAAATAAATCCAGTTGGATCAATTGCAACCTAGAAGGATATATTAATACAATTTTTATTTATATTTTTCACTAACATGAACAAATATGTCATAAAATGATGTTAATAATTTCACTTATATTGATGGTGAAACTGCATTCAAGGATTGAAATAAATTAAAATATATTTTGAAAATGTTTCCACATCATAAAAATTATGTTTTCCTATATATATAAACATTCTATTAGAGTTTATAACATAGTATATGAGTTGTGATTAATGATTCAACTAACCACGGACTCATAATGAAGATTCTCAAAGTAACATGAGACTTTCATGATGAGATTACTCAAAATTATAGTTTATGAAAAGTAAAAGTGGTTCATCAAGGATAGGAATTAACCAAGTGAGGGATCATACATGATTTTGCACTCATGTATTGGCCTTAATAAATAAGTTGGAAAATTTCAAATTTCTTATGCCATCTACTGAATCATGAAAACATCCACTGACACATGATCCAAAAAAATAATCATGTGATATATGTAGAGTTATTTATACATATGTAGAATGTAAGTATGTTTTATGTATAATTATGACATCCTAGACCCAATTGTATGGTGATTACAGGGATTAAATAAAAAATATCATTACAATATAATCCCAAGACCTTTTAAGTTTTTAGTTTTAGAGAATTAAGAAAAAACAATAACTAAAAAACCTCATACAAATTTTCAAATAATATAATAAACTATTTAATTAATGATAACTATTGAACATCTTCGAAAAATTATTCTCATAATATACCTTTACCAAAAAATCTATCATATTACTTTTCATTATAACCCAGAGAAATGGATATATAATATTGGGATGAGTTCAAATGCTTAGTAAGTGTAACAATTGTGCTCTTTATTTTACATAAATTCATGATTTAATACATAAGGTTACACATAATACAACCTAAAATATTTTTATGTCAAGTTTATTTGGTAATTAGGTACATATCATAACATATTGTACATGGGACACAATAGAAATATTGACTACATCAATAACATGCTTTTAATTTTCCATGGATTTTAAAACTGTATGGGATAAGCCGAGGAGAAACAAAAGAAACATGTGAGATATAAATCCTAGTAATGGAATAAACCTGGACTAAGGTAACACATCTAAAAAAATATGCATATCAATGGGGAACAAAAATAGAATTAATCTTAAATTTGAATAATGATACAAGATGTTTCATGATCATCATAACAAGGGAAATGTGGAAACAACCTAAAACACTACATCATAAATTATATTAAGGATAAAATTACATGAAATTATGGTTGAAAAAGTACCAAAAAGTAATTAGGTTCACTACCTATACCAAAATGACATATCATGATACTAAACATTATCCAATTCATTATAGTTCTCTGTAATTCTAGGTGAACCTGTCACATTCAATTCTTTCTCATGCTTTAGTGTGCCACATAGATCATACACATTGATTTAATTCATTAAAAAAATTTATTCAGTGATCAACGAGTGTAGAATTCATATATCAATGTACCTAATAAAAATTATATGTGTATAAATGTGAATAGTCTATTAGAAACGGTTATGGTGTTCACTAGACTACTGTTTTGGCATAGAATATCATGGTGAAATTTTGGTTGCATAATGAAATCCCTTAAATATCAAAAAAATGGGTTCCTAAGACATATGGGAGTTTCTAAAAATATATAAATTAAATTGGTAGTGAAAGATATAGGGAAAAACACATCCAAACATTATAAATTTTAAATATAATTTATAAGATAATGAAGAAACATGAATAATTAATATAATCCTAATTTTATTTCGGCATGGTAATGGGTTAAAATAATGGTTTATGGGAGGCTTAATGAGATTGAAAAGAGGATCAAATAATATATTAATTAAATTTAATGTATGAGTAATATTTAATAACATATCCCAACGTAATAAAATGTAATTTAAGAAACATAACATGAAATAACTTCTTAAATGGAAATGAGAAGAGAGAAATCCCTTACTAAATTTCAGCTAGGTAATAGCATAGGTAAGGTTTAAAATGAGAAAGGATAAATGGTATAAATTCAAATAAAATAACTTGGATAATAATTGAAATTTTATAAAATAATAAAATTATAAATAATTTCAATTAATAAGACAAATTCTGAAGAAGTTGTTTGAATTTAGAGGAGGACAGGAAGGTCCCTTACTTGAGTGTGTAACTCTAAATTCTGGGGGGGGGGCGTCATCAGAGCTTGGGGGTGCCTTGAGTGGATTATATATTTGATAATTAAGGGTATGTAAGTGGTCCATATATTTTTAGTAAATCAAAATGAGAGCTTGGGTGGGTTTATTTAGGAATATATAGGGATTTCTTTATTATTTGGGTTTTTGAATCTACATAACAAATTAACAAAAAAATCCCAATTTTTTGCCTATTTTTTCTAAAAAATGGGAGTAATTTACATTATTTTATATGATACAGTGCCTAAATTAATAGATTATTTCCATTGCTTATGTTGATAAAAGTAATACTATTAAAAAAATGATTGTAAAACCATAAAATATATTAATGGTTCCAGAGGATTCGTAATGGCTTTATAAAAATAATCCAATACACATAAAATTTTACTATTTGAAATCGAAAACACATATTTTTTCATGGATACATTTTATAGTATTTATTAAATCACTTTTTCTTCATTATGATGTCATAACACACAAGCTATGTTTGTATGGTAGTTAATTTTTACCTGAATATTTGATTGTCTTATAAAATTATAAAAAATTAACCATTGGATAATTTTTATTTTATGATTCAAAAAATAATATTCATTTTGTCTAGATAATTTTCTAAATATATTAATTTTCACTTTTAAATGAATAATAGACATTTATTAAAAATGTTATTTTTTTATAACAACAGTTTTTGAACCATAATAAAAATTACATTTGAATTCTTAAAATGTATTTGATAATTTATATTTAATATTTTTTTAAATAAAAATATTTTATTAAAAAATTATATATTTCCAAAATCCATTATTTTTTTGAAATTAATTACTTAATTTATTTTGAATATTAACAAAATTACTATTTGTGTTTAATTGAATGAAAATAAAAAAAATTTATAAAATTAAAATAATAGGATCAAAATATATTCATTATTATATAAAAATAATTTAAATAATAATATTTTTATGGTCTCGATACATATCCCTTTTATATGCCTACAAAACCCCTAAGGGTAAGGTGTATGATAGTGGAACTTTCATGGTGTGGTTCCACAAATATGGTTTTGGTGATGATCTTGATGAGATTAAACTTCTCCTATAAATGGTTTCACTCATGCTTAAGTTGCTGGGAAAATTCTTAGGTGTGGAAAAGGGAAAATATCAGAGATTCCACCTCCCTTAGAAGCTCTGATAAATAGAATTTATAGGGTATAATATTAGTAGTAGAGGAAATCACTTCCCTTTTACGTGTGAATTAAATTTAATAAACCCTATATTTATACTAATCATGTGATCACTATTAAATATATATATATATATATATATATATATATAAATTATAAATGGTAATTATTATTAATCATAAATTAAATCTAAAATTATAAAATAAAACCAAATAATTTATGTGTTTTCTATAACTATATTACATAGCAATACGTTTAAATAAATTTCAAGATGAATTTTATTTATAAAAGTTCATGTAATTACAGTCATACCCCCTAAAGAAATTTTTCCCTTGAAATTTTATTTTTCCATAATAAAACATCTGATTGTAACTTTATATCATTGACTCCTTTTATTCCCACATTTCTTATTCAAATTTGAGGTTTCTCCATAACACTTTGACAGGGTGAATTTTTTATTTCGTTGAACTTTTTCTCAACAATTTGAGATCTTCACCGATTACTCTTTATAGGAAAGATCATTCCACAATGATATAAACTATGGATTGAGTACATGTGATGGGTCTGGTATATACATACTTACGTGGGATACATAGAATACATATCGTATTTGGGATAGTTTCGGTGGAAGTTATAGTCGATAAGACACCACTTCATTGAAATCAAGGATTTCAAAAGGGTCAATGTATATTGTACAAAGCTTTAGATTATTCCAAAATCTCATCAAATTCTTCCATGGATATTTTTGTGGGAATACCATGTCTCCAACATCAAACTGTAGGTCTCATTGATGATTGTACTTATAACTCTTCTGTCGACTCTTAGTAGACTTCCTCTGCTTACAAATTATCTTAAATGTTTTCACTATTTCCTCAACCATTTTAGGACCTAGTTGTTTTCATTCCCAAAATCCATCCAAAAATGAATACATTATGCCCCTATTCCCCAAAATGGCTTCATAGGGATCGATTTGGATTCTAGAGTGGAAACGATATTAGTAAGAGAACTGGACCAGATGAGGATGTTGGTTCTATCATCATTTCAAGTCTATAGAACATTCTAGAAACATGTCATCAAGTTTTTTAATATTCCACTATGATTGTCCATTGGTTTGATGATTATAAGCCGTAATAATGTTCATATCAGTGTTTATATCATGTTTAATACATTTATAGAACTTAGATTTGAATCTTGGATCTTGATTGGATAATATTGATTGTGGTACTACATGAATCCTAATGACTTCTCTAATGTATATTTGTACAAGTTTTTTCAGGGTGAAATCCTCTCTAATTGCAAAAGATTTCAATGTATTTATAAGATAATCCCCAAAAACACATATAACATTTTCACCTTAGAATATTTGGAATTTTGGTGACAAATACCATTATGATGTTTTACCATTTCCATATTGGTATGGGTAATGGTTTCATAATCCTCTTAAACATTGTCCTTTTATACTTCACTTTTTGAAATAACATGAACATTGATGTATATTCAGTGATAAATATCATTATATTATCCTACCAATAGTTCTCATAGAGATATTGATACATATTTGTGCTTCCTGGGTGAATAGGAAATGTAGAACTGCGTGAATCATCCAACAACTCTTTCTTTTATTCCATATTTGATGGTACACATAGTCTTGAACCAAATCTTAAAACTCATTATTCATTAATATTTAGCTCTTGGGATTTCCCTTTTCTTATAGTTTCCACTTTCTTCAAAATTCCCAAATTATCCCTTTGAGAATCTTTTGAACTCCTTAAAAGGGGTGGTTTAGAAATAATTTTTTGAAAGGATTGATGATATTAAATCCTTTAATATTCTTATGTCAATACATTCTAAATCTAAAAATATTGTAACATTATCAATTATCATTAAAAATATAATTTCTTGATAATTTTTACTTAGAGTATCTGCAACATTATTCTCTTTTGAAGGATCGTAGTGGATTTAGAAATTATAGTGATTGATAATATCTAACCATCTTATTTGGGGAATATTTAAATATTTCTATGTGAAAATATAATTGATACATTTGTGTTCTAAATATATTTAACACTTCTCCCCAAAGTTATAATTCCACAATATTTTCAAAACCAAGATCAGTGTAGCCAACTCCAGATCATGCATTTGGTAGTTCTCTTTGTGAACATTGAACTGAAAAAAAGAATATGTTATAACTTGGTCATTATGCACATAACCCAACACCTTTTTCAAAGCATCACTAAATACCAAGAAAATCTATCCACCTGTGGGTAGAGTAAGAAAAGGTGTAGTGATAAGCCTCTTTTTTATTTCCCTGAATCTCTTTCATACTAATCATTCCAAGAATTCTTGTCTCCCTTAGGAGATATCTTGGTTAGTGGATTTGATAATCCTGAGAAGTTTCTCACAAATAAATGATAGTACCAAGCTTGTGCAACGAAAATATACATATATAACACAGATTTTATCCTCGAACATCCATTGATTACATCTGTATTTGAAGGTTCCACTCTATCCCATTGATATTGAAGATATTCCCCTTGAATGATACTTCATTCAACCAAATATCTCATTTTATATATGTCATAAACCCTCTCCTTTCTCAAGGTCTTTAGTGAAATGCTTAGATGATCCTCGTGGTTCTTTTTCTAGATATATTAGGATATAATCTATAAATTCTACCAAAAATATATCAACATAATCTCTAAAAACGAAATTCATCATGTTCATGAAGAATTATTAATAATTGGTTAGCACTAATGTCATTAATATGAACTCATAGGGATCGTACCCTGTACAAAATGTAGTCGTGGGGATATTCTCCTTCTTCATCATAACCTGGTAATATCCCGACCTCCGATCCACCTTGGAGAAGTATTTTTTAACACATAACTGATTGAATAAGTCATGAATCCATAGAAGAGGATACATATTCTTTATCATGATCTTGTTGGGATCATGATAATCAATGAAGGTGCATTGAACGATCATTGTTCTTGGTGAATATATCTTGTCCACCCCATATTAAAGCACATGGGTGTATGAACCCTTTATCCAATTTCTCATGTAATTTTTTATTCAGCTTCTAAACATCACAAATATCCATTCAATAAATATTTTTGGATAATGTTAAGCCCCAGGTATAAGCTCGAATGAAAATTAAACCTCTCAGGTAGGAGGAAGACTTGGAAATTTCTCAGGATACTGATCAGTGTATGCCCTCATAAATGGCTTGAATTAGAAGATTTTTATTCCCACAGATTCAATCATTTGGTTTATATATTCTTAAATTTGGGGAAATAATATCCATGATATATATTTTGGTACTAAATAAGATTCATCCTACTCCTTTCACTAGTACAGAATTAGGGGTCGATTCTCAATATATAGAGTGATTTCCTTATCATAGAAATTTATGTTGGCTCTCTATAGGTAGATCCAATCCATACCCAAAATGGAATCAAATTACACTAAAGTATGAAAGGGTTCTTTGTTAAGTTCAACCCTCATATTTTGACATGGGAGGAGTTATATACATAGGATGTAATAATTTACCCATTTTTTGTTTTTAGTGATAACTCCACTTCCAAGCTTTTGGGCGGTGGTTGAATAGTGTTAATAAAATTTCATGGTAAGAAGGAATATTTAGAACCAAAATCAAAAAGAAAATTCTTTATTATTGAATGGATAACTATAATACCTAGAACATCTTCATTTTCAGGATCTACCATATAGGTTTTGATGAAAAATCTCACCCTTAAAGCCCTGGAGGTTGTTGGATGCCTCAAAAAACCCTTGGCTTAATGCATTTGTTTGGAATGTTCCCAGTTTCCTTGTAGTTAATGTAATAAAAAATGTAGTGATGGATGACCAGAAAATTCATTTCCTCCATCACATTATTAGGATTCTCATATCAGTAATTTTAAAATAGGTGTCCTTAATTCCAACACATAATGTATTTCTTCATCCCCCTTAGTAAATTTCTAGGGTTCTTCTTTCCACACCTTTGAAATGTGTTGTGATGAAATTTTCTAGAATATTTATATTTATCCATTGGACTACCAAAATTACACAGCACATCTCTATTCTTATCCCCATGACACCCTTGATATTTTTCGGCCACCATTTCTACTCTGAACGACGATCAAAAAATTTCATCATATCTATAAAAGAAACAAATACCAAAATATTTTTATAGATTATATTTTATCCCACTAAAGAAGTGATCAGCCTTGTATTTAGGAGAAATAAAATTCATAGGCATTTCATGCATATATTGTGAATAATTCCGTTTATACAATAATATATTGATAATATTTTTTGGTTGAGGGAAAGGAAATCCATTTCCATTTTATTATGGATAATGTATGAAAAATATTTATTGAATTTTTTTCCAAATTCCTTCCACTCCATCACCTTGATATCGTCTCCTTGATTTGTATTCTTGATTAATGTCTACCACTGTTCAGCCTCTATCTCAGTAAAATAAATAGCTAGTAGAACCTTCTCTTTTTCAAAAACATTGAATGATTGAGAAGATCATCACAATGGAGTTGATCTACTGTTATGTGATTAAGGGATCATATAATCTATTGAAATTCAGAGACCTTTGTTGCATTAAGTTCTCAATTGAATATTGTTCTCTCTATTGGGGAATTTTATTCTCATCCAAAATTATGATTCTACTCAGTACATGAGTCATCTCAGAGTGTAGTGTTATGATGTTTGTGATTATTCCCTCTATCAGGTTAGAAATATTGTGGGGGAAGTCATCACATTGCTCATTGCATTGATTTTTTATATGATTCATCCATTAAATTCAATAGCCTTCATTGATTCATAACCATTAAATAAACCAGAAAACACCATAATAGTATGGTGTGTGCATTGTGGGATATTTATGGGACGATTCAACGAACATGGGTTTAGTTGTGATTTTTATGAGAATGAAATTCTCTTGTAAACAATTTCACCAATGATTAAGTTGTCTAATCACAACATAATCTTTGTCAATGGGAAATCCATGATATGGTATTTCCCTTAGAATATCTAATAAATGGGTTTTCATATGGTCTGATCATACAAGTTAAGTCCATAATTTCTATTTTATGTGTCAATTTTATTTATTAAAACCATATATTTATACATATTTTGTGATCACAATTAAATGAATATATAATAAATGGTAATGAATCCTAAAATTTAATTGATATTGATAAGATATAATAATACCAGTGAAGTCCATGTGTTTTCATTAACCTTATTAAATAATAATACATTTAAATAAATTGAACGGGGGGTTTTATTTATTACAGTTGAGGTTGTTATATTAAGGGTAAATATAAGTAATACAATTCAGTGATCATAAGTGTGAATCAGGTAAAATATGGTTATAATCATGTTATATTAGAAACTTATATCCAACAATGAAAATATCACAACTCAGGGAATAAGTCTTGGGTTGACATAATTTATGAATAAAAAACATTGGAAATATGAGTTAATAGAGATGATCCATAAGAGAATAACATGTAAATAATTATAATAGTAAAATTATATAATATCATATAAAAAGACTTGTAAATATGAAAAAAACATAATCACATTAGAAACTATGTGAGAAAACCCATTATTCCCATGCCTATGTAAATAATATCATTTTTCTACACTTGAAAATATGACAATACCCATCATTCCCACACATGTGTGAACAAACTCATAAAATTTATGCCTGAAAATATCATGAGATATATACTTAAGATAATGAATTAGAGGTAGATATAGGACCCCAACAATCATCATGCATATATATATATATATATATTACACTTGTAATCAATCAAAAAATATCATAAATATCCCTTAAAAAATATTTTTAATAAATATCCCAATGGAAGTAATTCACTTTTCAAAAAGACCCAAAGGAAAAAAGAATGGGATTTCACATAACATAAACTTAAGTAATTTTGGATATAAAAATAGCCTTTTACATGAGGAATCATAAAATAATAACATATATAAGATGATCAAAACAACATATAATGAGAGATAAAAAATGAAGGAAAACTAGAAGTGAAAGTATAAATGTTTTCATTAAGACTTTTATACATTTTTATAAAATAAAAAGTGTAAATTACTTTGAAAAAAATTAGAAGGTAAGGAGATTAATTATTTAAAACCATATTATAATTATTTCTCAATAAAATATATTTGAAAATACATAATTGAAATCCAAAAAAAATCTTTTATTTTTTTAAAGGATGGAAAACACTTTTTATTTTATATTTTTAAATAATTTTTCTTGAAATCCAACATTATTAAAAGGATGATTAAATTTTAATTTTGAAATAGGAAATTATTGTTATGATAATAGAATAAAATAATACATATTATCATTCCAAAATATATAGGATAACATTTTTGGTATGTAAAAACATGGATATGGAATATAAATCCATTAAAATAAATGGGAATTATTCTGAATAAAAATCCATTTTAATGGAATAGTAGAATCCTGGAGGAATAATAATTTTACAGGAATAATTATTTGACCATAAAATTATTTTTAAATACAATATAAAATAATCATATATTATATATACCAATATTGAAAGATACTATATATAGAATAATGATTGTGACCCAAAGAAGTTATTTGAGTCACAAAAAATCCATTACACCCTTTGTAACTTTTGAATAAAAAACCCATGATGGTATAAATATAAATAGATTATATAATTTCATAAATATAATGATAAAAATTAAAATAGTTAAGTAATTACACCGTTAAAAATTAAACATGGTGTGTAGCCTGAACATGTCTCAAGGGATTCAAATTTGAGGAATAAACCCTTACCTTGTTTCCTTGCAAAGTCCACCACACTCTAATATCATATAAAAAAGTATAAGTAAATTAATACCCTATTAAATAATGTTTCACTTAAATATTACCTATTTTTAATCCATATTGTTATGCTTTATAATGAATACATTAATTATTTATAATGTATCACGACCATCGAGTGTAAATTAATTAAACTATTTTTCACATGTTTAATAATTTGTATCATTAACCATAATTTGATACAAAGTTCAGTAGTTATATTTCATTTAAGATTATATAACATATAAATTATATTTTTTTTAAAAATTCGTATATCATTACATATTTGTTATGGTTACGTTATGTGAAAACTAAATTGATAACGACTTATTTAAGTAATTTTGGTTATCAAAGATGATTTAGTATATAAAAATTATATAAAAATTATAACTTTTTAAAAAAACATAAAATTAAAATTATTTTATTTTTAAAGTATAGTAATATTAATATATTCCTTCTCATACTCATCCAGTATTATATTTTGATCCATCCTACATATAGGTGGTTAAACTATCCAAAACATGAACACACATTATCTCGATGGGTGAGTATGGTCAAGTAGGTGTTTAAATTTGAATAATATTATAATAGTATAGGTATGATATTATTATTTTCATATATTTATCATAGTTAACAATATTTTAAATATATCCAGATAATGTAAGAAAATTGTGATAGATATGAAAAAGTTTCAACATGGAGACGTTAGTCCGCACATACTTATGATTATCAATTCAATTTATAAATGAATGTGAGGGGGAATAAAATGGATAATAAATTTTCATTTTACAATCACAAATAATATATACATATATATACTACATTCATAAATACCACCATTAGTACTAGTTTTGATGTGATGTGATATGAGGTGTAGGGATGAGAGCATAAGACGTTCGACATTGGGGCATGAGAGCTGAAAATCAGTAGGAAAGCGACAATGGGGATCCATTATTTATTATGATCTAAATTATATGTTATTATGTTGGATGTGTGATTTTTTTATTAATACATGGTGAATATAGGTTTTTTAGATGACGTATATAGGTTTTTGTTGGTTCTACTATTTTTTCATAGGAACATTAGCTTTCTATTTTTACAAGTTCAATTGAGGCCTTTTTTATGCCGATATTGAGTATACATGTTATGCTCAACCTATGTATATAAACTGTTTTTGGGTTTCCAGGAGGCTTTTTCGACCAAGATAGCTATCCTTAGCATGTTTGGATCTACTGTAGTGATTCTTCAACAAACTTGTCTTTTTTTATCAACATTGGAAACTTTTTTCATTATATTAGTTTTACAGTATATATACATTATAGAATGGTTTTGGTTTGCCTTTATATTTTTTGTTATAGTTTTTTGTGATTGTTTATTCTATCTCTCGATGTTGTCTCATTTTTAGAGGGTAATTCATCCCATAATGTGATATTTTAATACCCTCGGTTCTATTAACCAACCTAGGCCTACTAGAGGTGGGACTTGGGGATCATTATATCTCTCTCCTCGTTGTGATAAATTTTGTGGTAGGGGGACAAGAAAGAGTGGTATCAGAGGCTTTGATTGAGATAAAGGATGATGTTCAGAGTTAGGAATTATGAGGTCTTCTTAGGTTTTAATGATAATGGCTCAAGATAACATTAGTACATGACATAATATAGGGAGACCAGCTAGAACATAGGATTTTTGGGCCGCCTCATTATCTAGTACATAGACTCTAAGCTTATTGAACGTCCAGGTGATGTAGACCTGCTTTTTAGGTAGATATATATGATATGTACATTCATCATGATGAATTTATTTTTTATTTTTTTAGCTATTTTTGGAAAAAAATGATTAAATAAAATAAGTAATATTTTTTAAAATTCCACAATACTTGGTATATGATGCTATTTTATTCATGAACGGATTGTGTTCATAATATTTGACTCACTTCGGATTTTTTTGTTTAGTAGCTTGATTTGTTTGTTAATCATTGGGTAACTTGATAGTAGAGGATGAGGAATAGATGTGAGAATTTGATGACAATCAGTGGGAGTGTTTGGGTAAGTATGAGGGGAGAGTAATTGATCTGGGAATATAGTGTTGGATAGGGGAGGTAGGGATATATTTTGGAATTATCTTAGTGAAAGATGAGTTTTTGGAACCATTGGTAGTTAGTTAGATGAGGGTAACTGCATAGTAGTGGTGTATGCTATTTCTTGGTGACCATAATGAGGCATATTTTTTGTGGAAAAAAAATCCAGAGGGAGTTTTGGGTACAATTTCTAATGTCGAGATTGAGGGTAACTAAGAGGTAATTGTTGATATCCCTTTAATAAAGAGGTATGAGTGGGTGAGATATTGGAATCATGTCTATGAACCTCCAAAACATTTCTGCAGATTTATTTCTAGATGGTGTGTCTAGAGCATGATGTCTGGATGAGGGATTGTGCCTAATGATCTAGTGTGATGTCACCATGTTTATTATCCTAACCTATATAGAGGTGTAGAAAATTGGTGAGGTTATTGAGAGGATGTGATCCTTGGAATTTAAACCCCGACATGGTATATTGTATGGAATTTTGTGGAATAGAGATTTATGTACTTTACTGCAGGTGTTTAGGTTGTCATGGTTCCATAAGTGGGGAAAAGTCATGGAAGTTAAATTCCCAAACAATACAGATAAGTGATTTTTGAGTGCAAACTAGGGGTAATATTTTTTCATTCATAATCTGTTGGAAATATGGGAACCACTAGTATGTTTGTATAAATACTTTTGGAGTTCAATTTTAGATGGGTGTTCAGGTACCTTTTCTGCACTAGAAGTTTACTCCAAGGTACTTTCAATGGAAGGAACCAGAATTCATTTTTCAGTAGCCAAGAGATGGTGGAGTTGGTAGAGGTCATCCTTGTGATGGTAACATTATATAGGTACCTATAATATAGTGAGATAGTGGAGTCCAGAAAAAGAGAGGAAAAGTAGGTGGTTGTGGTTAGAAGCACGTGTTAGAGGAAGCATCACCAGTAGATGAAGAAGGTTTTCAAGTTATGATTAGTTTATATTGTTCCCTAATGTGTGTATTGTTTGATTAAGGAGTATTACACTCCATTATTATCCTTCTTTAGTCCATATTTTTGGACTTTATATGGATAGGTTTCAAGTTTTCCTTGTTTTAGCCACACTAGTTGGAGGGTAGGCATCTTTGTTCGATGTGTCAAGGGGACGTATATTGGTGATTGGGAAGCACAAGTAAGTGGAGGAATTATTCTTATTTCCTATAAATCCATATGATGTCATCATTTTCACGGAATATATGTATTCTATTTGTCATTCATTTACGACTTTTCGATATGAGTTTCTTTTTAATGATGTGGAGGGACATCGATTGGAGTTTAGTGGAATGTGAGGTTATTAGTTGGTTGGTAGGCATATGGAGACTCTTTTTTTATAGTAGGAAGAGTTGTTAGTAGAATATCTGGTTGGGTTTGTTCCCAGGGTTATGGAGGAGTTCCTATATGTTTTTCTATATTAGGTTATGAGAGTACCTCTTCAATGTGATGTTGAGTTTGGGATATATTTTCAAGTGGGATCCCCTCTGATTTCTATGGATCTCTATAAGATAGAACCCACATTGTTTCATAAATTGAGGTTTTTTGTGGATGATCTGATGAAGAAGGTTTTCATCAAACTCATTTTTTTTTCTCGTGGGGTGCTATATTTTTGTTCTCTAAAGAGTTTTATGGTACTATTAGGTTTTGTAAAAACTACCATATGTTGAATCTAGTAATGGTCATGATGTGTAACAAACTTTTAATGATTGACGATCTTTTCGAATAATTGAGAGGATCTTGATTGTTTTATAATATTTATCTGTAGTCCATATTTCACTGAATGAGGTTGAAAAATGAAGTTCTTTAGAAGAATACCATAAAATTTAGGTATGATAACTTTGAGTTTGTAGTAATTCCATTCAATGTTTCAAATTCTCTATCCAATTTTATGCGGCGTATGAACTCCTTGTTCTATAAAATCATAGATTGTTTAATCATTTTATTATTCGATGATATATTTGCCTAATCAATGTTAGAGGAAGTGTATTTGAAGTATCTTAGAGTTTTTTTAGGTCCTTCAACACCACCATTTATGTTGTATGTTTTCCAAGTAAAACTTTAGTATGTGATAGGTGCATTTCCTTAGACATTTGGTGTCTCGTAAGGGTGTGGTGGTGGACTTGTCGATGTTCGAGGCAATTGTTTCATTGGAATCACCTAATCATGTGGTAGAGGTTTGCATTTTCATTGGTCTCATAAGCTATTATCATAGGTGTATACCCCATTTATTTTGAGTTTTTTTCACCTCTAATAGTGTTTTATAGGGTAAACTATGATTTTTTTGTAGATATATCAGTGTTAATATGAATTCAATTACCCATATGATATGTTGGATAGTGATTGTGCACTTCAGTTTCTTGAGGATGGTGTATTTTTTAATGATTTTTGTGATGCATCCCATCTATTCCCAGTATTCATATTCCTCCAATGGCCCGAAGGCCTTCATTTTTTAATAATTTTGATAATCCACCTTTCAAGGGGTGAGTTGGAACCCTAACAAGTACCGTAGGAGTAAGTATTACATGGCATGTATGACTTAGAGGAATTCATTACCCATAGGTTTCAAACATTACATACAACCCGGACTAACTACTTGGAACTACTCCTCCCCAACATCTTCATTGTGAAATCAGATCTCCACCTTCATATAGCTGCTCGGTTATGCATTCTCGTGCATGCACAGGCTTGTCCCGATGGCAGGGGCCATACACTCCCATTCATGCAATCCGTTTAGCTTCTACTATGGTCAAAGCTCCTTCCTCATCCTCCTTGTAGAGCTTGTTCCCTGTAGGTTGTCTGGTTTTCATCTACACTTAAGGTGTCCTGAAGGCCATGAGGTGGCCCAAAGGCCTTACTAACCCGAAGGCCTAGGTGGCCCGAAGGCCTTAAAGGACTCAGGGACCTAATCGGTGGCCCGAAGGCCCAAACAGAGGCATATTCCCGGATGCTACAGTGCCAAACAGTGCCTTCTACAGTTCCCACTACAGTACCTGCTACAATACTTCATATTTCCCGCTACAGTACTGCTACAATACGCATAAATTCTACCATTTCCTGGATTTGATCCCTGGTCATTTTGGATGCACTTACGGAGTCCTTACTAATTGGGCTAAGGCTTATGTGCTTCCTAGTATTCATATTGATTAATAGATAATTGATATATTGTGGATCTTGACAATTATGTCCCCATGATCATAAATATCAAATCCATTATCTATATATGGAAGGAGTAGTTTTGGCACTGAATATTTGGTGGTATTGGTGCATCAATGAGTATTTTTTAATTTTCATGAACCACAAGAGATTGGGATATATTTTCCCTCCACAAGAACATAATCAATGGGAGTTTAGGTGGATGTAGTTTTTTTACAATTATTATATTTATATAACTTACACTCCAAGGAAGGGTAATGTATTTGTTAACAAATTGATTTAGCTATCCTAATAGGATGTGCCTTAAAAGTCTATGGATATTTGATAAGGAATGAATGAGCTTGATTTGAAAAATCCTGATGTGGGATAGAGTAGTGGATGATGTTTTCTTCATCCATTTTTCATGGAATCATATTTGATATAGTTGTTATATGAGTCTTAGTGGAGAGACACTGAGTAAGAGGTGAGACATGATCGTGTTGGCCATGGTGACACTCTTGAGGGATAGTTAGAGGATGATCAAAACCAAGACTTGTTCATGGGGTGAATTTTTTTCATGCTTCCAATGTATTTGGGAGTTCTCTATTAGTTTCATGTATCATGTTTAGTGTTATATAATGGTATAAAAATAGTTATTATGGATTTAGTAGAAATATATGGTCACCGTGGATGAAATGGATAGTAGCAGAGTTTATGTTGAAATTCCTAGTTTGGAAGTCGGTGAACATGTTTAACCATGTCCCTGGAGGGTTATTACATTCCATGTATGTCCCCAAGTAAAAATGGTAAGACATCTCAGTGGATGTTTTCATTGGGGAACCCCGATCTCATGAAGGTTGTTATGCCATTTGGGTGAAAGTGGACTAACTAAAGAAATCATATTACTTCCCGGAAATCCATGAGTTGAGTGTCATGGATGTTTTGGTGAGGCGGTATCTTGGTAATGTGTTTAACCATCAAGGGTTACAAATAAATATAATATTTGGTTGGGATCCCCCATTTTACTCACATGTTTTGGTGGGATTGATGTTTGGTTTTATCTTCTAGTTGTTCATTAACACTTATTTCCACCCTTAGATATATGGGCATAAGGAGATGTATTTCAAGAAGCAAGAGTATATGTTGTGGGAATGTGTCTTAGAATTTTAGGGAATTTGGGTATGAAAAATAACATTTTTTTTAGTTTTTATACAACAATAGGTCTCAGTTTTCCATTCATATGTCTTTATTTGGGGTGTTGTGTAGCTGACCATGTCATTCAATATTATGATGGATGAGGGTTTGGGAGTCAATAGTTTTTGGTCCGATTGTGGGATTGAGCACGTCTAATAAGATCCAGTTGGTTCATGAATAGATTATGGTGGTTCAAGATAGTTAGGAGGAATATTATTATTATATTCGTAGTCCCCTAGAGTTCTATTCTGGAGGCATGAGTTTTTAAGAGTCTCCCCTCAATGTGGGCAGTGAAGGTTTAACAGGCTGAGTAATCATTCTCCTAGGTTTTTGGGACCATTAAGTTTCTTGGGTGAGTTAGTAATGTGGAATATAGATTATCATTTCCTCCATTATTATATAGGTTCTATAATTCTATTCACATGTATCATCTTCATCAGTACCTTCTTTATGAATCCCACATTATTGAATAGGGAGGGTTGGATATCGAGGATGATATGAAATTCATTGAGTAGTGGTTGAGATCCTAGATTATTATGGGAATTTGTTTCAGGGATAAACCATTCCCTTGTTTTGTGTATCATGGATAAATGGTGTATTGGAAGTGATTACATGGGAGTGAGACACACAAATTAATGCCCATAACCCCATGTAATTTTTACCATTTCGTTGTTCTATTTTCTTTTGGATAATGTGATGTTTTGATCTTATTATGATATATAGATGTGTTGTTCACTTCATTTTTAATTTTTTATAATTATTACAACATATAATATGGGAGTATCAAAATCATAATCCTATCATTGTATAAATTGATATGATTAAAACCATGTGGGTGAGTAAGTGACACCAAAACAAAATAATATAATGTCATGGGGGATGAAATTCGCTGATTTTTGTGTTTAGAATAGTGGTTGTTGATTTTACCGGATGATACAGGGTTGTTCCCTGGGATAGGTGGGTATGTGGCTATATAGTTTGTTTCATGTTTGTTTCAGTTGGCGTGGTTGTATTTTGGAAGAGTTGAGTAGTAATGACATCCCTGAAAGGTGTCTCATGGGGTGTTTTTTCGGACCCCTTTCCTCATAGACTTGGTTTTTGAATTCTCAAAAAAAGAATCATATGATAGCTATTTAATCTAATGGTCCATGCCATCCCATTCTATTAATTATACAATTATGGGTGTCAATGGTGCTTCATAGTAGGTAGGTGGTGGTTTTGTGGTTGTTGGAGATGCATTATAGTTGTTGTAGGATATTCATGTTGTGAATGGATTACATGATGTGAATTGGTGGTTCGTGGATTATAGAATGGATGAAATCTTGGATTGTGTTCAACTAAGTTGTCCAGTATGAAATGAATTCACATCGTGAATGGTGAATTCTGGATATATAATTAAATCAAGATGAGGTGACATGGAATTTGGATGTAGTTAGAAAAATTGAATTTCCCACTGTGATTGTGTTACATGATGTGAATGTGTTGGGTTCCATTTTGTTTTATATCCATTTGAACTATTTTTATTTGATTCATCTTTAAATCTCTATATTATTCTTGATAAACCCTAGGAATCCCAAATAGTTCCTCCATCCCTCTTCTACATTACTGTGATTGTTGGGTTCTAGTGGATACACCATGCCGATCAGTGGTGAGTTATTCTCTCTTTCTTAAGGGTTTCCTTCCTTTATTTATTTGGAAAACCTCAATAGTGGTGATTTTTTGTTTTTTTATGTATGGGATCTGTTTTTTAAAATCCATTGGTGTGGTTTAGGTTTATATATCCATCATCATCATAAATATTATAAAATCTATTCAGATAGAAAGAAAAGAAAGAGAAACAACCCAATCCACAAAAGGGCAGGGTAGGGCAGAGAGACATTTTTCTACAGGGGTCTAAAAAAATGGAGACCTAGAGCATCACCTCTTAGAATGATAACCCCTAGAATTTTCATGCTCTGGAAGTCATGAAAATATATTCACTCCATTCCGGGAAAATCAAGAGATGCCAAGTAATCAGCCGCCCTGTTAGTTTAGGTTTATCTATGATTTCCATGTGAATCAGTTGGTCCTAAACGGGTTTTTATTCACACTATGGTGTAAAATGAGATCGAGAAGCTTTATTAAGGTATAGGATCCTTATTCTCAAATGTTTATGTACTATGTGGGAGAAATTCATGATCGTTCATACCTTTTAGGGAATATTAATTATCTTAAAATTTTAATAATTAATTGGAAAGTCTTAAATTTTTGGGAATATTTATTTTCAACATGATTTAATACTTTAATATATGTTTTTGATGTTATTATGCATGCATGTTGAAATTTCTTAAAACAGAGGTTGTTGTGAGCCTTTTTTTCATTATAGTTTATATTATGTATGGACCCTAATTGTGTTATTTTATGATAAATCAAAAAATAAAATTATAAGTAATGAATACATGGATAATAAATCTGGTTTCCCTTAATTTTATTAGGTTTGATAATACCCATTATATATAAGAGTGTTATTGATAATTTGCATAAAAATTTGTAGAAGCTAGGTCATAATATTATTTTTGTATTATTATTCTTGTTTCCTTTTTCCTATGTAGTTTGGGATATTATACGGTGAAGTTGGTGACTAACTAGGTTGTATAGTACATGGGGTAGTGATGTAGTGGTTGGTAAGGATAGATGTGATATGGGAAGATGTGTGATGTGGTATAATGATATTGTGGCTAGTGGTTGTGGTGAAATGGTCATGGAAAAGTGGTTTTAGTGAAGTGGCTATGGAATAGAGGTTTTGGTGGAGTGGTTGTTGTTGTGAGATGCAGAGATAATGTTATATGAATTTTGTGTTGTTATATGGCATGGGATATGTGACACATCAATGATGGTGGATGTGTGGTGTTGTGGTGGTGGTTATGTGACTTGTGATTATAGTAGTATGGCATGGTTGAGATGGTTTCCAGATTAACCATGGGATCATATTTGATGATAAAAAACCAAATAATCTAGTGCAAAAATTATATGGGCTGAAAAATTACGTGAGGTAAATGGATAACAGAATTGAATATATTAATTATTTGAGTAATGTAAAATTAAATGAGTAAGGGAAAAATTTGGAGAAACCTATAACTGGAAGTGGGAATTGTTTTGGGGCCTTATGTTGTGTTTGTGTGGTGTGTTTCATGTACTGGTTGAAGCAGTTGTAATAGTAGATGTATGGTAAATGGATTTGATGTGGTGTGAAATATTGTGGTTGATGTGAACCCATTGGTTGGGTATTTTGTTCTATCTATATACCATGTATGTTTATGTCATTTTATACAAACCCCACCCTAGTTATAGAACCTTAGCAACACTTAGAGTTGAGGAGTTCAGGGCGTTCTCCCCAACATCCAAGATGGTAGTGATATTGATGACTGAAGACCCCCTCTACCATACTCATATTTTACTTGTAGTGACATGGGTTAGTGTTGGATATTAACCACGATTGATTTGATGGGCCATGTGTTTTTGAGTGGGATGAGATGTGTTGGTCTTGGAGATTACAGAAGGGAAATTATGTAGTGTGATGTGATACAAAGTGGGGGTCATGTGCGGTAAGAGGAGGGAAGGAGGTTGATACCCTTCACTTTCATGATTCCATACTATAGCTTTGGTTATAATGTGAGGTGAAAACCAAGGTGTATATAGGAAGGATGTGTGGTGTGGTGTGGTCTACGTGTCTACATGTAACACCCCGAGATTTTATGAAAAATATTCTTTTTAATTTCATTAATTTCTTATGTTGTATGCTACACCAAAAGAATCTTACACAACATGCATCATTGACTTGCCTTGCATTACACGCAATCACGACCTTCCTCGATAGCGTGTGTAGTACGCAATACCGATTTTCACTAAACAACGATATGCTATTAACATATTATTAAAACTAGCCGTTATGAATATTAATAACCACCTTTTAAAATTTTAGAAATTTTAACTCTCAAAATGGACTTCATTGTTGGATTCGGAGTATCAAATTTAGACTGAGGTGAAATTATGGTACTTTTCAGATAACTTTCATATTCTGATGAATAGTGTAAATTACTAAATTTTAATTAAAAACAACTTTTTTAATCAAAATAATTAATAGTGATAAATTATTAATTTGAGTGGTTTTAATGTATATTTAGAATATATTTTTTACAATTTAATACAATGTTGTTCATTGGATGTAATTCTACAATTAAACCAGACATAAACAAGTGACAATCTTTTGATAGTTATTATCTCTTAAGAACACGCTATTTGTTTTGACGACAAGAATTAATTTTTAAATTAATTAATGCGACTGATATGTTTTGAATTTGGTAAAATAGACATCATTTTTGAGTTCATAATATTAAATATAGCTTAGGCCTATTTTTTGGTATTTTTCTGGAAACTTTCATTTTTTGATGAATAGTGAAACCACTAAGTGGTAGTAAATAAAATGAATTTTTCATAAAACATAATTTTACCGCTTCTGTGAGTGGAATTTAAAAATCTGAGAGACATAGTTGATGTTAGTAAGTAAAATGTGGTTCAATGAGATGAAAATAATTTTTGGTGAATAATAACTTTTTACTTTTTTTTACCACGGTTAAAAGTAAATAGGGTAATTAAGGGTAAAAATGTTATTATTATTACCATAACACATGTCCTAATTCTATTTTATAAGTGTAATTCGACCAAAAACGACCTTAGGAATAAAATATGATCATTTAGGCCCACTTTGATTAGATTAGGACATTTATTATTAATTTATTTAAAGAAGGGGTAAAATAGTTAAAATCAAAGTTTGATAAGTAAATAATTTTTAATATATGGTTATACATAAGATAAATTCAACTATAAATACTCATTAGGAAGCTAAAAATATTTCTTACATAATTGTATTTTATTTTTAATTTTTAGACATTAAATAATTTAATTCATTTATGACACAATGATGATGCAGTAATTATCTTATTAATGAAATATTGACATAATTGATGTTATAAATACCCAAATAAATGTAATTTGAGACTTTTTATGAATTACACTAATTTTATAGGTTAATATGACATGTTATTATTGATTTAATTAACTTTGTTCGAACTAATAATTCTGGTATGATTTTCACAAAAATCAATTACTAAATAGTTTGAAAATTGACATAAAATAGTTTTTAAAACAAATATTATATTATTAATTGATATTTTATTCCAAAAAATCTAAGGTTCGGCCAAATGACTTAGATAAGGTTATATATATTATTAATAAAAGACTTGGGGTTCTTTTGGGTTGATATAGTATGTTTATTAACCTTATAGTTTAAGAAAACAAGAAGACAAAGTAAAAGTAAAATTATCTAATTTAAAGTTAAATATAAATGATAATGTTAAAATAGGAACCTAAACTTGTCTAAATTCTATTCGATGAAAGGATTTAGACCCATCCCCACCTTAGCTTCGAAATAAATCAATTTGGAGTTATTTAAAACCGAATTTGGATTTATAATAAAATAATATCTTTAGTTATTCCAAAGGTGCCCCTCTCCTCCCTTATAAAAGGGCACCCCCTCCCTCTCTTCCTCACACAACTTTGAGCCTTCAAGCTCGGCCAAACCCTGCAAAATTCTCTTCTCCACTTCCCTATAAACATCCTAGTGGTTCTGGTTTTCCTCAAAGACCAATTGTAGTGCCCTAAAAGGAGATCTCAAAGAGGCGCTTGAAAGAAGAGGTAATGTCTGTTATCGATTCTTTCAACATTATTTCTTCTTCCACTTCTTCTTATTAGGTTGTTTCATTATGAAATAATAACATCAGTATCACTAATATACTGATATGTTATTATAAGTATGAAACAACCCTTTTTCACCATCTATCCATCCTACGGAAAAGGAAATCACCGCACGTGCGTACGTACGGAATACCGTCTCCACGCCGTGGTGAAATCTATTTTCCAACACCACCGTACTTGGATGGGTATAATGGTGTAAATAATAACTATATATGATTAATTTAAAGTGATATTGATTCTGAAATAGTATACATACACTCCAATACAGTCCCACGATCATGAGAATGATATCATCGCTCGTGCGTACGTACGGACTATCTTCTCCACGACGCGATGAGATTCATTCTCCACTTTAACCATTCATGAATGATTATAAAGTATATATAATAAGTAATCATGAAATATATTAAATAATAATGATACTGGATTTGTGTGTATATATATGAATGTCATCAACTTAATTCCATTCAACTCAATAAAGAAACGAAAACAGCGTTCATGCGTACGTACGGCCTACCGTATCCATGAATGGTGTATTTCTTTCCATTTACCGATTTATTATATATATGTATATTCTGAATATATATTATATATAAATCATGTTTTATATTCTGGAATTAATTAATCATGATCTATGTAATCATATGAATAATTACAAGTCAAAACACAGATGACAAATGAAATGATTTTACCCAAAACGCTCTTTAACATGGAATTTACAGAAGAACGGGTAATATAAAGTAATAAGTGAACCATATATGATATCATAACAATGAGTATGATTCTGGAATAAGTCAATGAAATTATTTAAATAATTATACAGGAGGTTCAGACACTTACGAAGCAAATTAGACCTAAGGTAAGGGAAATATCACAATCTCATTTTTATCCGAGATTGTTTGTACTTTGAAATTTACTGGGGTATATTTTATCATCCACATCCATGTTTCCTAGATATGTAATATTGTTTACGTCCACCTAAAATTTTTTAAATCCAATTTTATCCTTTTTTGAGTTTTTAGTAAAAGATATGAAAGGAATCTTTTGTCGTTTTTTTCGTACGAGTTACTTTTTGACATTTCTGACAAAAGTATGAGAAGATTGTTTTTTTAACTTATACGGCATGAATGGATTTTTAAAAAACACTATTTCCAAGAAGCATCCATTACAAGTTTCCAAGTTTATTTTTAATCAACTTCTTTTAGTTTATAATTGTATGACATGTTAAGAAAGGAAAAGTTTATTTGAAGTAGAAAGGATATTTTTCTCAAGAATGGAGTTCAAGCATTTTCACAAAATTATTTTCCATCTAAGATAATAAAGGGTTCTGTTTCTATCCCTATTATTACATTGATTTGATTATGTTGCGATGGAATTATTTTTATGAATTCCTTTATCTTATATGAGTTGTTTTATGATGTCACGATGTTTAAGATTCCCATTTTTATTACATGGGTTATGCTATGATGTATGGTTTATGATTTTGTGGCACACAAAAGAATGGTATCATTATGAGATGGGTGGGACCTATGTCTCCCTCCAATGCATTGGGTAAATATTTTATATCTCATGAGATAGACATGGCTGGAACGGCAGGTTAAACCGGTTCAGTGAAGTAGGACTGAAACGAGGAATGAACTCGGTTCAGAAGTGGACTTTGTCCACTAAGATAGTCTTGGAAATGAGTCTTGAATAATAAGAAATGATTCTCTACGATTATGTGTGTATGCCACAAAGTTTCATGTTTTAAGTTATGATTATTGGGATTACATTTCACTACTATTATTTATCCCATGTTATGATATTATGATCTCTTTTGCAGGTTAAGATTTCCAAAATGTTATGTTCTTATGAATATGATGTGATTGATATTTATTTTGTTTACCCTTACTGAGAATTTGAGCTCACCCTTTTATGTTTTCTTTTCCCCAGGATAAAAAGAAATGTTTTAGGTAAAAAAAAGGAAGATCTTTATGGGAGATGTTGAAGATCTTTCACCACGATTAGAAGACTGTATTCAGACTTTCCAAAGACACTAAACTATTACGGTCCTTGTGTGTGTGTTTTTTTATGTAATAAGTATTCCGCAAAATTAATGTAATGTCCTTGTACGTCAAGCTTCAGGTCTCTACAGTTGGTATTAGAGGAAAGGTTTAGTCAAACTTTGGAAACTAGGATGCAAGAACTTTAGTGATATCCCTAGAGATATTTCTAAGGTATGTCTAGGGATGTCCCTAAGGTTAAGTATAAGTATAGGTTATAGTCCTAGAATTGCGCTAACGATCTTAGAATTAAACCTAAGATGTTAGATATTGAAGGTACTCCCCCTTTACTATGGTGTTTTCCCTAGCATGATTTTTTCCTCTCACACTATTATTTTTGGGTTTTAGACGATGGATGGAACCCGAAGGAACCGTGTTGATCAATGCAATGGACAATGCAATGATTGTCCTCCTGAACAGACAAATGTTATGGGAGATGGAGTGCAAAATCTTATTGCTATACTTATACAAGCTATGAATCATTCTGGACTTCCAAATGAGCAGTGAAGGGAACAATATTCTATTGAGTCCTTCATGAGGCAACGTCCACCTTCTTTCAGTGGGTCTTCTAATCCACTTGTTTCTGAACAATGGATTAGTACCACAGAAAAGATATTTTCAGTTCTTCAATGTTCTGAACATGATAAAGTCATCTTAGCAGTATATAATTTGGAAGGTGAAGCTGATCAATGGTGTAATCTTATCAAGAATACGAGGCAAAGAGATGAAATTGAGTCCATGGAATGGGACGAGTTCAAGAACTTATTTTTCAATAAGTACTTCCCTCATATTATTCGAACAAAGATAGAGAAGGAGTTTCTTGAACTAAAGCAAAAGGATAATGAATCTTTTGGTATATACGAAGCGAATTTTACAATGCTTGCAAGTTATGCGTCTGGATTTATCATCCAACCTGAAAGTAAAGTTGATCGATTCTTCAGTGGATTAATACCAAATCTTCGAAGGGAATTAGCTATAAGAGACTTCAGTAGCTATGAAGAAATTGTGCGTTGTGCTATCAAGGTAGAAATGGAAGTTGGTGTAACTTATCCATCTCATAGTTTTGACAAGAAACAAAAGATTGGGTTCAAGGAGAAATCTCAAAATAATGGTGAAAAGAAGATGAATGTTTCCTTATGCTCAATGTGTGGAAAGAAGCATGGTGGAGATTGTCTTAAAGAGACAAGTAAACGTTTCAAATGTGGAAAGGAAGGTCATCGGGCATTTGAATGCCGCAATGATGGGAAGAAGATGTCTAATGATACAAACAAAGGAAGGGATACACAGAATGAACCTACTACACTTCAATGCTTCAAGTGCAAGGAAATGGGGCATTATGCTAATAAATGCCCTAATCCAAGGGTTAGTGATGATCGACCTGACCAACCACTTATGGCAAAAGACAAAGGGAACTCACATGCGATCACCATTGGCAATGTTGAATATGATAATGATGTGGTGGAATGATTAAGTGTTTATGTAATGAAATTCCAAAATAATGTTGAATATAGTATCGTGGAATATTGGAATATTTATGTATTGGTCTATTGTGGTTTTCAAAAATTTTATGGTACCGGTAACCATGGAAAGTGATTGAGATATTTTTTTGGAAAAAAGATGATATGCACATAATGAAGGGAAAATGAGAAAATGAAATATTTGACAGTATTCATGAGCTCATGATTGATATAAGGACTAAGTGATATCATGGTTTGAGTATATAGAATTTTGAGGATTTTTGTATTTGGAAAGTGTTAACGTTTAACTGCATTCATGTTTTAACTAAGGATCAATGGGTATTCAATAGAATACATGATTAAGGCCTTTGAATGTTTGGAATGTGACCAAAAAGACATATCTTATGATATATGGGGATCAACGATGGTATTAAATCTATGGTAATCATTTTCACTATATTATGAGAGTGGACTGCAGTATTATGGATAAGCCTAAAGATTGGAATGGATTATGTTGGAAATAAGTTAGGAAAGAACTTTTTTCGATATTATTGATGGGATGTTATAAGTAATATAGCTTTAGAAAAAGGATAACCTACAGGACGGGCGACAGCCCATCGCGTCAGACAAGGCTGTGGGAATCGAACCCACAACCGAAGTGCGACTGGGCTTTATCACCAACCACTGGCCTACAAGAAGTCCCTGGTTAATAGAAGCTAGTTTTATTTTATTACGCGGTATGATATATGAAGTATAAGTTCATTTTTGTAATCATATACGATTAACCTCACCATAGATGGACTTATGTATATTTGATAACTTTTTCTAACATTTTGATTGAAACATATGGAATGACCCATCATTCTATCACATGATCTATTAACACTTCATGAATAACAAATTCAACATAATTTCTTTATGAGATGAAGTGGAAATTGTTCAAAGCACGAACAACAGTGAGATTGTACCAAAATAAATTAAGTATTTATTCTAATTCGAAATCTTCAACTTTAGGGAAATGATCTTGAAAACCAAAAAATGTTGTCATAGTGCCCTTATATCCGATGAATCAGATGGTACCCTAGATCATCACAAATTTATGGCTTTGTGATTACTGGCTTTTCCATAGCCATGTTCTCTACCACTCTCCATCAGAACATGATGATTAGATTTCTCTTCCATATCCATATTTTCACCTATGTGGAAACCCAGTGATTAGTTTATTTGGGTAACCGTTACGTTTCATAATTTTGTTTTTAAAGATTGGTTTTGGAATTACTTTTTACAATGTGGGTTTCTATTAAAGAAACTTTCGAGTAGTAAACCATTTATAACCCCGACGAATTTCGAGGGAGAAATTCATTTTAAGGGAGGTAGAATGTAACACCACGAGATTTTATGAAAAATATTCTTTTTAATTTCATTAATGTCTTGTGTTGTACGCTACACCAAAAGAAGCTTTCACAACACGCATCCTTGACTTGCCTTGCATTACACGCAATCACGACCTTCCTCGATAGCGTGTGTAGTACGCAATACCGAGTTTCACTAAACAACGATATGCTATTAAAATATTATTAAAACTAGCCATTATGAATAGTAATAACCACCTTTTAAAATTTTAGAAATTTTATCTCTCAAAATGGACTTCATTTTTGGATTCGGAGTATCAAATTTAGTGTAAGGTGAAATTTTGGTACTTTTCGGATAACTTTCATATTCTAATGAATAGTGAAAATTACTAAATTTTAATTAAAAACAGCTTTTTTAATTGAAATAATTAATAGTGATAAATTATTAATTTGAGTGGTGTTAAAGTATATTTAGAATATATTTTTACAATTTAATACAATGTTGGTCATTGGATGTAATTCTACATTTAAACCAGACATAAACAAGTGTCAATCTTTTGATAGTTATTATCTTTTAAGAACACGCTATTTGTTTTGACGACGGGAATTAATTTTTAAATTAATTAATGCAACTGATATGTTTTGAATTTGGTAAAATATTCATCATTTTTGAGTTCATAATATCAAATATATCTTAAGCCTAATTTTTTGTATTTTTCTGGAAACTTTCATTTTTTGATGAATAGTGAAACCACTAAGTGGTAGTAAAAAAATGAATTTTTCTTAAAAATTAATTTTACCGCTTCTGTGAGTGGAATTTCAAAAATCCGAGAGACACAGTTGATGTTAGTAAGTAAAATGTGGTTCAATTAGATGAAAATAATTTTTGGTGAATAGTAACTTTTTACTTTTTATTTACCACCGTTAAAAGTAAATACGGTAATTAAGGGTAAAAATGTTATTATTATTACACTAACACAAGTCCTTATTCTATTAGATAAGTGTAATTCGACCAAAAACAACCTTAGGAATAAAATATGATCATTTAGGCCCACTTGGATTAGATTAGGACATTTATTGTTAATTTATTTAAAGAAGGGTTAAAATAGTTAAAATCAAAGTTTAATAAGTAAATCATTTTTAATATAGGGATATACATAAGATAAATTATACTATAAAGACTCATTAGAAATCTAAAAATATTTCTTACATAATGGTATTTTATTTGAAATTTTTAGACATTAAATAATTTAATTTATTTATGACACAAAGATGATGCAGTAATTATATTATTAATGAAATATTGACATAATTGATGTTATAAATAACCAAATAAATGTAATTTGACACTTTTTATGAGTTGCACTAATTTTATAGGTTAATAAGACATGTTAGTATTGATTTAATTAACTTTTTTGAACTAATAATTCTGTTATGATTTTCACAAAAATCAATTACTAAATAGTGTCAAAATTGACATAAAATAGTTTTTAAAACAAATATTATATTACTAATTGTTATTTTATTCCTAAAAATCTATGGTTCGGCCAAATGACTTATATATGGTTATATATATTAATAATAAACAACTTGGGGTTCGTTTGGCTTGATATAGTAAGTTTATAAACCTTATAGTGTAAGAAAACAAGAAGACACGGTAAAAGTAAAATTATCTAACTCAAAGTTAAATAAAAATTATAAGGTTAAAATAGGAACCTAAACTTCTCTAAATTATATTTGATGAGAGTATTTCGGCCCATCCCCACCTTAGCTTCGAAATAAATCAATTTGGAGCTATTTAAAACCGAATTTGGCTTTATAATAAAATAATATTTTTAGTTATTCCAAAGGTGCCCCTCTCCTCCCTTATAAAAGGGCATCCCCTCACTCTCTTCCTCACACAACTTTGAGCCTTCAAGATCGGCTAACCCCTACCAAATTCTCTTCTCCACTTCCCTAGAAACATCCTAGAGGTTCTGGTCTTCCTCAAAGACCAATTTTAGTGCCCTAAAAGGAGATCTCAAAGAGGCGCTTCAAAGAAGAGCTAATGTCTGTTACTGATTCTTTCAACTTTATTTCTTCTTCCACTTCTTCTTCTTATGTTTTTTCATTATGAAGTAATAACATAAGTATCAATCATATACTGATATGTTATTATAAGTATGAAACAACCCTATTTCACCATCAATCCATCCTACGGAAAACGAAATCACCGTGCGTGCGTATGTATGGAATACCGTCTCCACGCCGTGGTGAAATCTATTTTCCACCACCACCTTACTTGGATGGGTATAATGGTGTAAATAATAACTATATATGATTAAATTAAAGTGATATTGATTCTGAAATAGTATAAATACACTCCAATACAGTCCCACGATCATGAGAACGATATCATCGCTGGTGCGTACGTATAGACTATCGTCTCCACGACGCGATAAGATTCATTCTCCACTTTAACGATTCATGAATTATTATAAAGTATATATAAAAAGTAAACATGAAATATATTAAATAATAATGATACTGGATTTATGTGTATATATATGTATGTCATTTACTTAATTCCATTCAACTCAATAAAGAAATGAAAACAGTGTTCATGCGTACGTACGGCCAACCGTCTCCATGAACGGTGTATTTCATTTCATTTACCGATTTATTATATATATGTATATTCTGAAAATATATTATATATAAATCATGTTTTATATTCTGGAATTAAGTAATCGTGATCTAAGTAATCATATGAATAATTACAAGTCAAAACCCGGACGACAAATGAAACGATATTACCCAAAACGCTCTTTAATATGGAATTTACAAAAGAACGGGTAATATAAAGTAATAAGTGAACCATATATGATATCATAACAATGAGTATGATTCTGGAATAATTCAATGACATTATTTAAATCATTATACAGAAGGTTCAAGCACTTACGAAGCAAATCAGACCTAAGGTAAGGGAAATATCACAATCTCATTGTTATCTGAGATTGTTTGAACTTTGAAATTTACTGGGGTATATTTTATCATCCACATCCATGTTTCCTAGATATATAATATTGTTTCCATCCACCTACAATTGTTTAAATCCAGTTTTACCCTTTGGTGAGTTTTCAGTAAAAGATATTAAAGGAATCTTTTGTTGTTTTTTTCGTAAGAGGTACTTTTTGACTTTTCCGACAAAAGTATGAGAAGAATGTTTTTTTAACTTATACGGCATGAATGGATTTTTAAAAAACATTATTTCCAAGAAGCTTCCCTAACAAGTTTTCATGTTTATTTTTAATCAACCTCTTTTAGTTTAGAATTGTATGACATGTTAAGAAAAGAAAAGTGTTTTTGAAGTAGAAAGGATATTTTTTCCTCAAGAATGGAGTTCAAGCATTTTATCAAAAATATTTTCCATCTAAGATGATAAAGTGTTATATTTCTATCCCAATTATTACATTGATTTTATTATGTTGTGATGGAATTATTTTTATGAATTCCTTTATCTTATATGAGTTGTTTTATGATGTCACGATGTTTAAGATTCCCATTTTTATTACATGGGTTATGCTATGATGTACGGTTTATGTTTTTGTGTCAAACATAAGAATGGTGTAATTATGAGATTGGTGGGACCTATATCTCTCTCCAATGCATTGGGTAAAGATTTTATATCTCATGAGATAGACATGGCTAGAATGGCAGGTTAAACCGATTCAGTGAAGCAGGACTAAAAGAAAGAATGAACTCGGTTAAAAAATGGACATTGTCCACTAAGATAGTCTTGGCAATGAGTCTTGACTAATAAGAAATGATTCTATATGATTATGTGTGTATGCCAAAAAGTTTCATGTTTTAAGTTATGATTATTGGGATTACATTTCACTACTATGATTTATCCCATGTTATGATATTATAATCTCTTTTGCAGGTTAAGATTTCCAAAATGTTATGTTCTTATGAATATGATGTGATTGATATTTCTTTTGTTTACCCTTACTGAGCATTTGAGCTCGCCCTTTTATTTTTTCTTTTCCCCAGGATAAAAATAAAGGTTTTAGGTGAAAAAAGGAAGATCTTTATGGGAGATGTTGAAGATCTTTCACCACGATTAGAAGGTTGTATTCCGAGTTTCCAAAGACACTAAACTATTACGGTCCTTGTGTGTGTGTTTTTTTTATGTAATAAGTATTCCGAAAAAGTAATGTAATGTCCTTGTACGTCAAGCTTCGGGTCTCTACACTATAGATGGGTTATGATTAGATGTGTGGTCCAAGTGTATGTGGGAGAGATCTGATGTGTGACCCTAGTGTCTATAAGATAAATGTGGTGTGATGTGATGTATGGACTAGATGTCTACGAATGAGAAGTGTTGTGTGGCCCAGGTGTCTGCATGTAAAATATTATGTGATTTGTTGTGGTATGTGTTGAAGGGATGTGAGCTTAGAAAATAAATTTTTTGTTAATGAGAGTGAAAAATCAATGGGGAAAGCAGTATCAGGGTTCCTTACATTATTATGATCTTGATAATATGTTATTATATAAGATGGATGATTTAGTGAGTATTTCATTGTGAAGATGGGGTTTGTTTAATAACATATATAGTTGCTTTTTGGTTATGTTTTTTGTGTATACGAATATTCACGTGAAATTTTCACATGGTAACTTATGGCCATGATGTTTTCCCAACTGAGCATACCAATAATGCTCACACTATGTATATAAATTGTTTTTCAGGTTTCCAATAGGAATTTGGGGACTGATATGGATATTACTATCTTGGTTGGTGAAAATTTTGAGTCACTACCATTGAAATGCCTTTTTTGTTATTTACATTGTAGACTTTTCATTGTATATGTTTTATATTATTTGTTCATTTGGAGATGTTTTTTTGGTTTCCCATTATATTTTATAATTGAGTTATTTATTTATTATCCTATTTTCTAACCATGTTTTATTTATCGAGGGTAATGCCTCCCATACTATGATATTTTTATACCCACAATGCTTATCATCTACCTAGTGCCCATTGAAGGGGGGGGGGATTTGGAGTCATCAACTCTTTCTTCAAATTTTTTTATATTTAATTGGAGTTGGTTGTGATAAATTGTTTCCATATAGATAATTTTGGTAACTAATATAACTCTTTATAACTTGTTCACCAATAATTCATAAACTCATTAAGGATATAAAGTGACATTCACCTCCTGATATTATCTAAATTTACCTCTTTACAGTTCTCTTTATTGTTATACCCTAAAATGTTTTAGGATATTGAGTGTAATTTAATTTTTATATTTAATAGTATAATCTTTTATATGGTAACTTCAAACATCACTATGTTTATAATGAAATCCCATTTACTTTTTAGATAAAATATTTTATTTAGAATGTAATTATAAGATAAATAAAAAAATTTGTACCGAAATTACATATATTTTCATTAGTGGAAATATTTAATAAATAAATTACCGCCAATAATATCTTATATGGTATTCTACAGGTTTTGATAGGTATAATAGAAATAAGTTTTAATTCCACAAACTAGTCCATTTATGGTGGTGAGAACATATCCCTCAAATTTCAACAATCATCTAGATGAAACCCTTTATTCTGAATGAAAACATTTATCCATATCTTCTTCACAATTATGTTATATAATTTCATGAATCATAAACCATGCATATAATTTCATATTATTCATAATAACTCTTTACTAATAAAATTCATATCTTATCACATATGATAAATATGATACTATACATGTAATTTTTCTAGATCCATTTGAGATTTATATATTACCTTATATCCAATTCTAGGATTCAACAAACTAATGCTTCATCATTTGAATGAAATCTACAAGATCATCCAATTATTTACCTTGATTTTGCACTCTTGTATATTTAAAATATTATTAAAGTATACATTTGTTATCATATATCTGTCAAAATAGATGAATTAATTTATATAAGAATAATACCTAGCATGTACTTTATATAATATTTATCAAACACCTTTAGCTATATCATAAAACTCCATCGCATGTAAACATTATCTTCCCTTTCTCATTACCTACCTAAGGATTCAATAACCAAGGTTGTTTAATTTTAAAAAACATTATTGGATTTTCATAATAACTTTTCCTTTTCTAGGTTGAATTTTTACCCACTTGTACAATCAATATAGTACTAGTACCATTTCATATGAATCCATATTTCTTATTTCCTCAACACTTAATTAGGTAAATAATTTTTTTAAATCATTCACATTTTTAGAACATGTCCATCGATGAAAAAAATTAATTCATTAACTAGAACAAGGCTTAGAGGATTTCTTCAGATCTCACCACATAATTAAAATACGCAACCATATTTAGTATATGATAAAATGATGAAATGTGTTTTTTCATCTAGAATTTAATTCCATTTTAACTGTATGTTCTCATAAAAAAAATGATTAACATTTTTAGATAGTTAATTTGTTTATAAGTTTTAATGAGGTTACACTTAACACCATTAATTTTATTACATAAGAACTTTTATTATGTTTTACACTGTTAAAATAAGTTTTTTACATTATTATAATACATTCTAAAGGATTGATATCAAATTAAATTTCGCAAATGATGATATAATTTACCTATTATAAAATGTTCTAACAGATGAGTAACATTGTTTACATTCATTTAGAATGGTTTTTATAAAAATATATTCTCTCTAAAATTATGACACATTTTGAGGTTTCATCATATCAATTTGTGGGCCATGTTTTATATTTAATCTTGACATACAAATATTAAGATTTTGACTAATACATGATTGTATTGGGTATACAATCAGGTTAATAATATCATATATGAGTCTCAAATAGCTGAGTGGATAACTCTTTACCCAAATAAATCCCATCTATTATCTCAACTCGAGTCCTCTAGCATACTAATGGTAAGGGTTTCCTTGAAAAGTGTAACCCAATATATACACAATGAAAGGTGAACAAAATAGTTAATGTCACCTCACTAATTTCTTACCTTAAACAAGATAATATAGGGTAAACTAATGGATTGGGTCACCCATACTAAATGATGAAGGTCTTGAAAAGTGTTTCTTTAGATGGAATCTAACACTTAATATCTAAAGAGTGTTCCCTAAATATGCTTTCCATATTCTAAAAATTTAGTTTGGAATATTTTTACATCCACCAACTAATATGTTCAAACCACATTGATGAGTAACTCTTTACAAAACTCACACCTTTTGTTACTAAAAAAATTAAAATATATTTATATCTATACATATAACAAATGTATAAAACTAAAATAAACTTCTTTATTAAGGTTTATGACCTAATATAAGGTAGTGTAAAGGTAAAACAAAACACAATCACTAATCATACCAAACATATAACTCCTTATATTCATTTCTGACAATTTCCAACAGAAGTATAACAATTCATAATAAATCAAGAATCAATTCATAATATAAACAATTTATATACATGAATAATATAAAAATAAATAAAATACATAAATTAATAATTCATATACCTAAGGAGTGATAGTAATTTATTTATAATTCATAAATAATGACAATTATAAACAGTTTATACCATTTAGTCACGTATTAAAAACATTCCATAATTAAATAAATATAAATAATTTCATTTATATTTAATATGAACTCTTTCATATTATTCAATATATAATGTTTACTTATAATATATGACATTAAATTAATCATATCTATTTTATAACCCAATCCTAATATTTAATGTATTCATATTATATAAATATCACATATTTATAATTATTTAACCCTTAATAATTTTAATAGTAAAAACTCATCCTAATATGGATTAAATACATTATAAAATAATTCTTTTAGTTTAATAAATTCAAATTAATATTACCAAAAATTCCTAAGAAAATGTATTCCTCTTTATATTTGTATCCATATTTGATAAATAATTAAAAATTTATAAATTTACTTATAATTTATATATAAAATATTTATATCTAAACCAAAATTCATTAATATAATATTAAAAAGTATTTTATATTAATTATTAATATTAAGATATATTTATTTAAAAAATGTTTCAATAATAATATGTAAATTAAGTATAAAAATTTTGTTATTACGTAAATTTTAAATGAAAGGGCCCAAGCTAAATATGAATATATTTTACATGATTTTTGGAATTTACAAATTATATCTCTAAAAAAAATCTCACAAACCCAGATCCAAAAGTTTTACTGTATTTGTATATAAAATACACAAATAAATTTTTACACATTTTTGCTTCAAGACCTCCCAAAATCAACTATACCTTAGGCTTCCTTCTACAAAATCTCATGTACATAATTTATTGGGGAAGTGGGAAATAGAAGGATTGAGCTCAAATTATCATTATGGGAAAACATATCAATGATATATGAAGGCTTAGATGAAAATAAATATTAGTAAAAAATAAACATGGAATAAACATCCAATTAAAATAGAATTAGATAATATTTGGTGGTAATATGATACATGTAACATCCTTCCCCTATTAAATGGATATTAAAGGCTATGGAACGTTACTAGGCCTTAGGTGGAATACCCTAGAAACTAAATGATGGAAATTAATACTAAGGGTTTAATAAAAAATGGGGGGGGGGTTGAATTTATATTCATAAGATAAAAAACTATACTAAGATAACCATAAATAATCAAAAACTGTATAATGCTTTGGAATAATGTAATACAACCGAAAGAGTATCCAAAGAAACAAAAAAAAATCTATTAGAGTAAAAAGAGATAACCAAGACAAACAAAACTCAAACACATAGAATACATAGACTCAGAAACACCCATCTTTATCGAAGATCATACTCCACAAGCCATGCATGTGGTATCATGATGCATCACTACAAAAAATGAGATACCGTTACTTTACCTAGGTCTCAATACAGAATAGATACAAAAACACCAAATTTCCAAAGTAGGTGGTGAGTATAAACTCAAAAGGATTTCTCTAGTGACTTCCAAATTCATGCCCATATTATAGAACATGTTAACACAATATATATAAAAAAATTTTAAAAAAATTTATATAATGAAGTTTATAAGAAACATTTTCCAACCATTCTAATAGTTGATATAAAAAACATGTAAGTTATAAGGAAACCCATTCAACAACCATAAAACATTTTTCTAAAATCAATTTGGAATACACATAAAATGATTTCCACACAACCACACATGCATTATCAATCTATAGTTCCATATTCATGAGCGGTTTCTCACCCATCCACCAAGTCATCACTAAGCGGAAAATCTCATTGTGACCCAAGTGAACACACCCCTTATCCAGGGTCACATCTCTTGTACCCCAACAGAACATGTACCTTATTTAGGTTCATGTTGAAATAATACAATATGTCTAACCATGTAAGTCAAAAATCATTCCATTCAGTTTAAATATAATGTTCCTTTTAATGAAAACAATTCTATAAACACTTTCCATGCACTAAAACCAACCACAATTTTAAAATCATCATTTTAAAATTATTAATACAGTAACACTTTCCAAAAAACAAACAATTTATACAATTTATCAAACCATCCCGAAATTTGGTTTCCATAAAACATTTCACATCAATTTTTCATTTAAAATGAGAAACATCATTCAATTTGAAATGAAAACATCATGTTATAATGATGGGGTCTTGAGATTGAAGCCACTCATCTCGGAAAAAGTTGGAATAACCAAAGAATGGCACAAAACTATAAATTTTTTTATTGAAAATACAAAAATTCTTGTATATTATTCCCTTAAATTAAATCAACCATAAATAATCTTGAATAAAATCACACAAAAAAGATATATACCAAAAATATTAGTTCTATGATTCTAAGATATGTTAGAAGAAACAGTCTAAAGAAAAAAATAAGAATGGGAAAATACTAAGGAATTCGAGACTCCAGTACACTTAGATTCGCCTACAGATCACTCCTGGATAGAAGGGGATAGTCTCTATAGTCTAGGGAAGAAGAATAATTTGGGTAATTATATTTTTTGGAAACAATTATTGGTTTTTAATCTAAACTACATGAGGTCTAAAAAATATGTATCTAATTTTTAAGCGTTCATTGTTAGGAAAACCATATGATAACCTTTCAATAGACACTATCTCTAAATATCCCTCACACAATGGGCTCAAACAATTATAAAAACCATTAAAGAGCCATGATAAACTCCTCCATCCTAAAATTGATGGTTTCCCCTAAGCGGACTCATGGTTTTTTGAAATCATGTGCCTACCACATTCCCATTATTCCTGTTTCACAGTTTCTAAAAATGTGCTACATAGTTTCTACTAACCACACTAAAAGTACAAATGTCCACAAATTCCCCCAAAACATTACAAAATTCCTTGGAACATCCTAAATCTTAACCTAATTAATTTATATAAATAAAATAATTAAATAATTAATCAAATACCTAAAACCGAGGGTGATACATTCTACCCACCATTGGTAATTCAATCCATATAAATTACAAAACCTTGATTGTCTTAAAAGAGTTTTGTCCATTTGAGAATCATTTCTTTTTCAAACTCTATAGTTTCTTCTTAAATATGACCATATTTCCAAAAAACCCACACATGAATGATGTTTTTTACTTGATGGAATTTCTATTTATTATCCATAATCTGCATTGGAACGTAAACTTACATATCATTTAGATCATGATCAGTGTGATCCCGTAAAATCACTTGGCCATAATTAGGTTAATACTTTTTCAATTATGATACGTGAAATAAATTGTGTGCTGAACTTAACATTGGTGGAAAATCCAATCCATATTCTACCTCACTAACCTTTTCAAGTAGCTCAAAAGGAAATATATATATAAACATTATACCTTTCCTTTATTCCCAAAAAAATAATTCCCAATCCATGTATTTATTATCAAGAAAATATGATCAGTCATCTCGAATGATAATGATCATAGATGATGATCCATATATGATTCAAGATGAATTTGTTCTGTCTCCATCATATTCTTGAACAATTGTATCTTTTCTATTGTATCTTGCATAAGGAACATTCTAACTAGTGAAGTCTCACTTTTTTACACACAAAAAATTTGATAACGACAAGGGTGCCCATACAGTTCTTCAATAAGAAGCAATATATATTAAGGCCTAATAACTACTGTTATAAGAAAAATACACTAATGGTATATTCTACTCCCATTAAGGACCAAAATACATTAAAAATCCCTAAGAATATCCTCCAATGTTTTTATAATAATTTCTTAATGGAGAGACATTTGAGGACGATAAATCTTGCAAATATTCAACTATGTCACAAGGGTTGTAAGGATTTCCAAAACATGAGACATGAACCTCAGATCTTGGTATGATTCTATTCAACCTAGTACACCATACATTTTTACCACTTCATTGATATAGAATTTTAAAAATTATAATACCATATTATAATCATGAATATGGATTAAATGATCTGAATTTTGATCTAACCCATTGCCACACATATAGAATCATGATTCCAAACAATTATTGGTAGACCTGTTATAGGATCCCAAGATATTTTCTCCCATTTTCCCATCGGATTCGATAAAGAGTGGGTAATACCTACTTGTTTTTTTCTTATCCTTAACATACTGACAAGTTGGGTATCTCATTAGAAACTCATACACATTTAATTTCATTTTATCCCACATAAATTTTGATATAAATGCATTATACATATTATCTATTCTAGTATGATCACCCCATCTCAAATGGTGGTAATAATAAAAGAGTTTTTTCTAAAAAATAAAATTTATGAAAATATGATCTCAAACCCACAAAATAGAATTACCATCCAAATTCTATCCCTAAATTATCTCCCCACCATTGAGTTTTCACATCATAGAAACAAATTAAGAATCATATTTATGTATATCTTTAACAATTTCCACCAAATAGGGATAATAGAAATTGGGAATAAAACTATAGATATAACTTTGTCTTCACAATCCATGTGTATGTCTTCAATCAATAATAACATCTGTCATTGATTTGAAGTCTTTTTTTATGACTAACTATATGAATTTCTGCTTAATGCATCCACCACTAACTTTTATTTACCCCATGTATAAATCAATTTAATGTAAAATATTTAAAGATAATCCATCAATATTATTTTTATTAGAATCAAATATCACTGTGAGAAAATTTGTTTCAAGATATAACAATCCATAAACACCATAAATTTATCACCAAAGAGGTAATGATGCCTTCTTTTTATGGAATTGACCACTAAAGCTAAATCAAAATCATGTGTTGGGTATTTCTTTTCATGAAATAGTTACTCTCAAGATCTATAAAAACCACATAATCGGCTAACATGAGAACACAACCCAAACCAAATCCCAAAGAATAAAAATACACCACAAATCCTTTTCCTAATTTTGAAAATATCAATATCAATTCTGATGTATGGTGAACATTAATCTCTTGAAAATAATTTTCAAATTTATTATGAAATTGATATGAAACACATTTCAATGTCAAGGAGGTAATTATTGAATGTAGTAATGAAAATTCATAAACAAAATGTCACTAATAACTAGATAGACTAAAGAAACTGTAGGTCTCAAAGATATTCTTTTCTGGTTTCCAAGAGATCACAACAACTAGCTTTTCTAGATCTATAGAAACACATTTTCTAGAGAAAACATGGCCTAGGAAATGTTCCTATTATAAAAAAACATTACACTCTGATATTTTGGAATATAGATGATAATCATATAAGATACCCAAAACACAGTATCCATATATGTCTCATTCTCCCCATATGTCTTATAACACACCAGTAAGTTATCACCAAACATTACTAAAAAAATCGAGATACATTTGAAATATCTGATTCACCAATTCCATAATTATGGTTATTGTATTTTTATGATTTAAAGGTATCACCACATACTAGTAATTTTCCTAGTTACTCTTGTAAGCATTACTTGGAATATCTTACTTCTGAATCCATAATTCAGGTCAATTTTAGTGAATGATATGCTCCCCTCAATTGATCAAATAGATTATTAAAGCATGGTTGAGGATAATGATTATTTATTATAACTTGGTTATTCCTATAATAATCTACACACAACCTAAGAGTTCTATACAAAATTTTCATAAACAAGACTGATGTTTCTTAAAAAGACATTGTAGGCCGAATAAACACCTTACTTTCCAAATATTCCAAATGGACATTCAGTTACCTTAATTATTTTTTTAATAAGAAAATATGGAAGTGAGATAGGATTGATACCGATTAAGATATCAATAATAATGTACACTTATCTTATGGATGGAAACCCTATGAAATTAACAGGAATACCATCAAGAAACTAATCAATAATATTTGGAAAACTACTATCCCCTATCTTATCCACCGATGCTACTGTCAAAGATACAATCTAGTATGATAGAGTTCCAAATATTGGTTTAAAAAATCTAGTTCCCCTTTTATTCCCATTTCTATCTTCTCTAAAGATATTCATAAATCCATCAATATTTGTAAAACTAACCCTTCTAGTATAACAATATATGGGATATGTAACATTGTCAACCAAAACATACATTGGATTATGTCATATACATTCATCTCAAGACCAAAAAATACCATATCAATTCTTCCACATCGATAATTACTGAACATTCGATGCATATAAAGGCTCATCATTCTCCTTGAAAAATGGAATTTGATGTAAAAAAGGTAATTATCTCAACTTAAAAACTGAGAAGATCAATAGCACATGAATCAATGAATGAATATGATGCACTCATATCAAATAAATCCTAAATAATGGTAGAATTCAAAAAAATCATACCTATTACCATCAAAGGCCTCAATTGATCATCCATGATAACATAATAATATCTATATAATTTCATACTAACCAAATGTTTCTCTTTATTAAACTATTGGTATTTCACTGGTCGATGAGTAATGGAATTAATAAAATCACCATGGACAACATTGTTATGATGATAAGAAATTTTCTTCTGGAACCATCCCATCAAATAATATGATGATTAAGAAGTATAATATGTCTTCCTTGAACCAAACCTTAGTAAAATATGAATATTTCATTGAATATATCCCATATGGTCGAAACTGTGACATTATGTAGGTGGTGTCGTACAATCTCACATCATGTGATTGAAAAATAAGCATTGAAAACATATTATTTTACTCTTCTTGTTAGGACGAAGATTCTCAAATCCTACAGTATAATTCTGATTCATACTACCACTATGGTAATTGGTTTCTCCCTTTTACTTCTTCCTAGTATTACAGTTCCCACCATTTCCCATAGGTATCATCATGCTTCATCCACTTACATTACATAAGATGCCTCTTTCTTCCACTGTCTCTCTGTTCACTATGTTGGTATAATCCATTATACGAGGCACAATAGTCTTTGGGTTAATCTCTATACATATACCACATTCAGAAATACATTCCTTAAGTTAAAAAATTGTATAATCATTTGGTTAAAATAGGCTAAATTAATAAATTTCTTCACATACTCTATCACTATGAGCTTAACATTCTTCAAAATGAAGAAGTTTGTTGTTCTGGAAATTCTAAACATGTTAACATAGAATTTCTTTTCAAAAAAATATTCAAAATAACCCATGGAATGAATTTTTATAATTTATCATGAGCTTATAAATACCACCACTATTATGTTGGATCCTAAAACATATATTTAGTGAACATAACTTTCAGTTCAGTTGTTTTGACTAGGAAATCAAAGATTCAATTCATCTTTTTTAGTCACACTTCGTCTCATTCCAATTATGATCACACTAAAGGATGGGTAGATTCTACTTTTGAAATGGAATGAAATGATCCACTTTACATAGTCCACCACTTCTATTTTATCTATCCATATCTTCAAAATCTCAGATAATACTTTAAGCAAACTATTTGTTTACCTATGGCTCAGGTGAAACCACATTTTGAAGACCTCCTAAAGTTGGTTTCTAGGATGCCTACCCAGTTCCATTCTATATAAAATAATTAAAATTCCATTTAGTATTATTTTTTAGTAAATAATGTCTTCTTAATTTAAAATCTATTATATTACACATATCACAACAAGCATTTATAAAATTCAACAATGTCATTTTTGAAACCATTTTCGAAAATTCCACCATACTTTTGAAAATAATACCATTGTCAATATATTTTCAAAAGACAACATTTTTTCCCCAAATAATAAATTATTAATCAAAATGAATTATACACACCTGGTGGGAAGTAATTAATATCAATTCATGTCAGGATTTTATCATCATTTAATCCCATTATGATGATGTTATAACTCTTATAAGTGTCTCAAATCACTCATTTACCAAAACTCACAGGTAACATGAAGTTCATCATAAAGAGGTTAGCTGCACCATTTTATGCTCCACATATAATGTTCTGATGATCCTACTCCTTGATACCCATCCAACTCAAGGACTAAACAATAATGATTTTCAACTCATAGGCCAAACAAACTAATACCATTTCCTACTCTAGTATTAAACACAAATTATGCTCAAGGATTAAACAAACTAATACCATTTGTAACATATCTCCCCTTTGTATTGTCTTGGGAAGGTGGTGGAATATTTCTATGACATATTTGACATCCTCAAGACACCAAATCCAAGAAACAAATTTCAATAGCCTCATAAAAAATTGGTGGATGATTATACCTTTTAAAAATAAAACAACTATACCAAGATACCCATATCTAAACAACTACTATATGATGCATGAGAAAAATTCAACATAACTAAAAGACTATCCAAACCCAAAAAAAACTATACCGTATAAAAAAGGAGATACCATGACAAAAAAACTCATTGTCGCAGAAGAAATCAACTCAAAAACACCTGAAATGCACCATGATCTAACTTCAAAATCCCTAAACATGATATCGCGATGCATCACAAAAGAAATGAGAAACCTTTACATTACATTTTATAAATATAAAATATCTTCAAATTCACCAAGACTCTAAATAAGGGGTTGTGTGTAAACTCGGAAGTATTTACCTAATGACATCCTATCTCATGAAACTTTGAAAGATCATGTCAAAAAAGTTTATATATAACATTATATAAAAAACCATATAAAAATATTTACTAGAAACAACTTCTATGTATTCCAGTAGTTGATATCAAAACCAATAATTTTAAAAGGAAAACCATTTCATAACCATAAAACCTTTTCCGTAAATATATTTGTAATACCCATAACATGACTTCTATACAAACACAAATGCATTCCCATGTGAGAGTTCCATACTCATTATTTATTTCCCATCACCAAGTCATCACTAAGAGACTAACATCTTTATGTCCCAACGGAACACTATTGGGGGAAAATACCACATGGTAACATTATATCTTTTTTGGGTTATTTTTTTGAAAATGTGTGTTTTCATGGGAAATTGTTGAGTTATAAAGATATTTTTAAAATCCCATGTTGACAAAGAACCATGAATAAGGGAGTTGAAGATCATGAGTTGATACAAAAAGAACATATACACAGTGGCATTTTTTTACAGTTCTTGGAAAATAATTGGGGTCCAAAATTTGTATTTTGGATAGCATTGTTAAATATGGTTTTCCTTGAAGTTATCATCAAAATATGGAAATGAATGAGTTTTGTGAATTTGGGTTTCTTGAAGACTGTTTCATGAAGGATTAAATAATTTTGATGGTGATATCAGTGATTACGATGAGCTTCACAAATGGAATAGGTGAAGAGCATTGTGGCTACCCAATGGTTTTTACGGAAGGCTTTTTGATTATGAAGAACGTTGTGATCCTAAAAATTTATATGGATATTTGAAAAAGGGAACAATTATGACCAGAAAATCGGATCTTTGTGAAATGGTGATGATGTGTTGTTGATGTGCCCAAAATGTTCTAGAGTTATTGGGAAATGCCAATAAAAAGGCCTATATCCCCATGAGAAGAGTATAGAGACTCAACAAAAATATTAATGCTCTCGAATCATGAAGGAGGATTACGACGGATGTAATATTCACAAAAGTAAGGTATGTTTCAAAGGCTAATTGAGCCTTGTTAAAGGAAGGGGAATTTCGGTAGCTAAGTTGAGCTTTGTGAAAGCAGTGTACTTCCTAATGGCAAGTTTGAGCTTTTGGAAATAGTGAGATTCATGAAAAATAATTTACATTACAAATGGTTGTTTTACGTTTATAAAATTAGGGTTTTTATGAAGGATTGTTTGAGCATTGGAAAATTGGGATCTTCATAAAGGCAGTGTTCTTTGAAAAAATGTTTTAATCTGTATTGCCCATTGTTCAGTGGAAAAGTGGAATTAATTAGTGGATGAAAGTGGGACATCAATTGAGAATCTAAATATAGTGGATGATTCATTCATTTGTGATAATGAAGAGGCCTAGAGGTCTATAATCAATGAGTAGATATTCTGAAGAAGTAGTGAGAACACTTCAGTTAAGAGAGCAGTGAGCTTTCAAATTGTGATTTGTTGTAAACTAGGGTGGACGGTGAGTCCACTACAGACATTTTAAATATAACTTAAATTTTAATGGATTTTGAACATCGGTAAATTTCCAATGTATGCTCCTTGGACATATCATAGTGAGGGTGAACCAAGTAATTTTTTTTGTTTCTTATGCATGACTTAATTTATGTTCATACATTTCTACAAGAAAGAGAGATAAGAGGGTTTTTTAACAATGAAACAAGATACAAATGGGAAGGTTTTTTAATATGTCATACCTTGGTTCATTAAAACTCTCAGGTTATTTAACCTAGTGAACCTAACACACACTCCTCTCATATAAGGCAACATCTCGTATATCCGAATGGAACACACCACTTATTCATGGTCATGCCAAAATCATGAACTAAAAAAACAATGTATTACAAAACCCATTCCAAGACACTTCAATAAAACAATTTATTTATTGAAAAAATTATATAAGTAGTTATCATGCATAAAACCCAACCACAATTTTAAAATCACTTTTAAAAAATAATGAAACTGATTTCACTTTCCAAAAAACAACCTATTTATTCAATTTCAAAATACATCACTAAAGAGGGTTTCCATAAACAATGTTATTTAAAATTCACAATTTTAGTCAAGTAATCAAATAAATTTGAAATCAAGACTATATGTTCTAATGGAGAGGTATTGATAGTGGACCCACCTACCTCCCAAACAATTTAAAAACTAATTAATGACAAAAAATATCCACAAAATAAGGGATAAACTCTAAAAACAGTTTGTATATATTGTTTCATTATGTCAAAACAATGATAAATCAACATTATTGGAATAAAAATAATATGTATCCCAAATGTATTAGATATATTATTTATAGAGATGGAATAATAATAAATATATGGAAAAATAAAGAATGGGAACTTACTAAAGAATACATGCGTCCAACACACTTCGATTCGCCTATGGATCATTCCTGGATTTAGACAGATGGTATCCACAGCCTAGGGATGTAGAGGAATACGGGTTATGACCTGTATAGGGGGGGGAATGGTTTATATGCGAAACATTGTGTGATCTAAAAAATATAGATCTCATTTTTTAATGGCACATGGTTAGGGTGTGTAGTTAGGAAAACCGTATAATATTTATACACTAGTCACTACCTTTAGACACCCATCACATGGTTGGATCACATGGTTAGAAAACCCAATCACTAACCATGATACACCCCTCTATCCCACAATACACAATTTTTCATGGGTGTTTGCATGGTTTGGACAAACCATGAGCCTACCCAGTGCCCAAAATTTTAGTTTCACAATTTACTGGAAGGTGATGCTTGGTTTCCACCAACCATGCTAAAAACATGCATCTACAAAAATTTGCTAAAACATTCCAAATTTACTATTAACCTCCAGAAACATAACCAAATTATTTTTTGTACTTAAAATACATAAATAATGGATCATGTATAGAAAACTGGGGGTGATACAACATAAATTAATATTATAGATGGTATAGAAGCATGAGACTATAAAAAATTCATCTGAAAATCATAATAATTATACAATGGCTTATAAATATGAAAAAATAATCATAAACCATTGATGAATAATATATGAAAATAGAATAATATATAAATGTGTAATATAAAATGTTACATTGATATAGGAATAGAAAATCATAATATTAATGACATGGTTAATTGCAAAATGGTTCACACATATATTTGTTAACAAAAAAATTATTTCCATTCATCATGTTGTGAACATAACAAAAATTCCAAATCATAAAGTTGTGAACGTAATAATAATATCAACACAAAATATCATTATATGTTGAGATATAAAACTTTAACAAATGAATTTGAGGTACATATTGTATTTTGGGGCCAAGGTGACCAAATTTACCCTTGGGGTGAATAATTTTGACCTTGATTTTAGTTATTCTTTTTAATTCTCCTCTTTTCCATATTAATACAGTTAATGTGTTAGGAGGAACATATTCAAACTCCCATTCTTACTCTCCCTTTCCCTGAATGATAAAACTGATATAAAAATTAAATCACACACACATACATATAATATTCAAAATAGATCACCAAATTGGGTAAAGTATTAAGTCTCTAAAATTTTATTATTATTTCCTTTAAAATAAATTTGAGGAATTCAATATATTTTTTACATAAATCCTCGAGTCCATATGAACCATGATATAATAATACATTACATTCTACATGTTAAATCATAAATTATCAATATAAATAATAAAATTATAAAAAATATGTTTAATAGTCTTAAATAGTAAAAATACATTAATTAATCCATATTAAATAAGCACTAAAGTTTCTGTAAGGTTGCTTTATGCATTAAAAATATGATTTCATCAAAAAAAAAATTTTATTTTATTTTATCACAAGATAATATAATTAATGTATAAATTTGTTTATAAAATTTATTTTATGAAATTATTATGCTTTTTGAAATTATTATTCCAATATTATATTATGGTTAATTTTTTAATTTTTTAAAAATTATTTTTTATATAAATATTGAAAATACCAATTTTTCTAAAACAGTTATTTATTTATAACAAATCATGTATTTTTAAAAGTATGATTATATTTAGAAATTTATATAAAATTAATATGATTTTCCTTTAATTGTAAATTTTATTATGAATTCCATTAAAATCATTATTATTCTTCATTTTGGTATAAGTTTATATTTGGGATAAAAAAACGAATTGTTTCTGAATACCATTTTTATGTGCACATTGTATTTTAACAGAACTAAAAAAATTTAATATATAATTATTAATGGTTTTAAAGAAATTTATATATTATATATTCAATTATATACATTAATATTAATATTATTGTTTTTACTAGGTAGGAAATGGAAGTAAATCTAGTTTTACACAGAAAATTGATTTTTTTTCTAAAAATAGATTTTCATTGGGTTTTGTGTGATTATATAAAAATAAATTATTCAAATTATAGAAATTGAATCTCATAAAATTTATTATATTTACAAAATAATAAAAATTAATATAATTTTGAAATTTTAACTTAATTTTTGGTCTTTATGAATAATAATAATAGTTAGTATTTTTTACCATAGTTAGTGCACGTTTACTGGGGAGGGATATCAAACTATGAGAAAGAGATGTAATGCCACCAGAAACATGTATAATTATTATTTCATAATGATATTTCAACCTTATATTATCATAAATTATAATTCATGTATTTTAATAAAAACATTCACATGAAAGTGACATTATATTATTGAAATGTTTTAATATATTCATGGTGTGTCCCTCTAAATACTTATAAAAGAGAACCACTTGTGCCCACTTATTTCAAAAAATTTATACCTAGAGATCAGAAAATCCATAATAAAAAAATTCTATGATTTATTCCCATGATTATATATCTATTTTTCTTCCGCTATGTCAAATATTTCAAGGCATATGGTGTAAGCTAATGGATTTCTCTCAAAGAAGAAGTATAAATATTAAATATGATCTTTCAATTTTATTTCCTATTACACCTTATATAAACCAATTTCATACATAAAAAATGATTAATATAGTATTTTAAATACATTTATATATTATTATAAATATTAAACAACCATTTACAACCTCTTCTATAACAAATTGGAAAAAAAGTATCGTATGTATGTACGTGTGGACTATTGCCTCCACATAGTGATATGATTAATTTTCCATCAACATCATTGTTGGATGGTTATTATTATGGTGTTTATTTATTTATATGATATTTATGACCTAATAATTATTCTGAAAAGGTTAATGAGTACTTGAATTTATTTCAATCCATCAATTGAAAAGTGGAAACAACACTCATGTGTACATACAGACTCTCATCTTCACAAAGTGATGTAATTAATTTTTCGTCACCAGTTTATAAGAATGGTTATTAAAGTGTATATAGGGATTACATATTATAACTATTACATGATTATTTGATTTTATGAATTAACCATGATCAATGTGTAAGGACCATAACTTCCGAACTGAAACACACATGAAACAAGAAATAAATAACACCAAGATATTATGATTTTAATAAAAAAATTAATAAATTGGAGTTTATATGTTATAAGTTGACCATATAAGGTATTATAGGTATTTATTTTCTATTAAAATATAATTATAATAAATTTAAATTTATTATACAAAAGGTTAGAGAATTCAGTAAGCGAGATGTATTTGTGTAATGGTTTTACATTACAATTTCATTTTTAACAGGATTTTTTATGCTTAAATTTTCAATGGTGAAATTATATGATATATTCATCAAAAAATATTATATATTTTATTATACACTATTTATTTATATTTATTACATGTTTTAAATTCATTTTATTCTATTTTAGTACACATGAGACAAAAATAATTTCTTTATAGAAAATTGACTTTATTTCTTTCTTCAGAAAGAAATATTTTTCTTCCATATCCAAATTCAATTAAAAAATTTAAATAATGTTTCTAAAATTAAATATTTATTGTAAAAAGTAATTTTGAATTTTTTTTTAATTTCTATTAAAAAATTTAAATGGATTAATCATTTTTAACGAGGTATTTTTTACTTTTTTCAAGAAATATGAAAGTAATATCTATTTTAAAAAACAACGCATGGAAAAATTGTATCAATGTCATGAATTTTATTTTATTTTATTTTTCATTATGTATATAGGGTAATTTTTAAATAATTCATTTTTCGTATTATTTTTGGAAAACATTTATACTTTAGATAAGTGATTGCAAAATTCAATTGGTTATTTTCCTCATGAAATATTCCGATTATATTTTAAAGCTATTTTAATCCTAAAATACCCTTTTATGTTTCTTATAATTTACTGGGAATAAGATCCAATGTTACAATATTTATTATTTTTATTTATAGTTTATTATTATGATGAATAAATATTTATTAAAATGATATTATTTTCTGTTTCCAAATATTTAATGTAATTATAAATTTTTTCATAATATTGGGTCATACATATGAATGGATTATGGTGTTGGGATTAGAGGATATTTTTGTAACTAAGGTTATTCTCTATAGTAAATTGGAGTATGGTCTGTGTTTTTTTTTAATCCTCACATGAAATATTAGGGAGGTTCCAAGGAAAGGGATCTTATATTTAAACCTAACAACAATATTGAAGGTGTTTTCATTTTCTAGTTATAAAAAAAATTGAGTTCCAAAATATAGTGGATGGATAACATCTTGAAATGTGGATTTCCTTGAAGGCCTTGTGAAAATATGGCTAGGTCATATGTTTAACGAAGATGTAATTAGCTAATGGTGTTTCCTGAAGGATCAAATAAAGTTGATGGCGATCTACAAGAAAATGATGACCATTGCAAACGATGGAGTATTGGAGGATCAAGAATAACGATGGTGTCCTACAAGATTATGATAATTAGATAATCATGAGCCTGTGATGGTTTTATGGAAATCATCCCAAAAAAAAAATGATAGCAGAGAATTGTTAAAGGGGGATCGATGTCACGATAGATTTTAGAGACATGGAAAATCCACTAATAGGTGGGAGAGCATCGCGAATGGATATGAATATAAATATATGGATACCCCTCTATATTTCACATGAATTTTTCCAAGGAAAATACAGTACTGATCTGATTTCATGAATCCAGGGGAGCTCTACAAATCTGATATTCTATGCTAGCATGAGCATTTCTAAAAGTCAAATTTAATATTGACTAATGCAAATTATTATGTGAAAAGGGTGATTCTAAAGGATAGGGCTTTCCATGCTGACTTAGTGACCATTACGAAGATAGTATTTTCTATGAAAGGAGTTAGCTTTGCAGGGGTTTAGCCTTTGGAAGAATCTTCATGAGAAGAATTTTTCAATAATATTTTTTAGTGAACAGGGGTTTCAAAGTGCATCAAATCATGTCCAAGGTACATGTATATTCTCATCCTATATTTGGACAAAGACTTTAATTATAATCCATTGAATCAACCATCAAGTCATAAATTGTGTTAGGCTTCTCTCAATGTAGTGAGATAGGGGGAGTCAATGATAGTGTTCTGACGGATGCAATGTGCCACCCCTATAATAATTTAAATGAAGTGTTCCTATAATAGAGTGACTATGTATGAAATTATATATTCCACAACTATTGAAGATTTTTTGGTTTAGGTATGACAGAAAATATATTGGTGTATGCTAATTGGACTAGCTCTTAGTGGTGAACCAAGTTAAATTAATGTGTTGTCATTATTTGTGTGATTGTTTAATTTTTTTCACATTACAAGAAGATAATTTTAATAGGATTATATCAATTTTATAACAATATCAATCACATTAGATGAAAAAGTTGACAGCCAGATTCACCCCTCCCCTCTCAGGGTGGACCAATGTCCTTCATGTGGTATTAGAACCCGATTGTTTTTGGTATTAAATATATCCTTTACTAACATGGTAAATTCAGGTAATGTTATGGGAGTCCCCCATTTTGATGAAATCAACCTCTAGATTTTGAATAAAATTATGAGATCTCATCTAATATATAATGGAATGGAATGAATATTTACTACCACAAATGGGTTTATCACACTGATGTAATATGACTACCTATGACTGAAACATATAGAAATATGCTTGCTAGAGATGCTGAAGCACATAATTCCTTTATTATAGATTTATCTTATAAAATCTTTCTGATGGTGATTAGTTTCACGATATCCATGTTTATGTGGAAAAAACATGAAAATATTTATGAAGAGATAATAAAGTGAAGGAGGTAAAACTCCATGTTTTTTATAAAAGGTTTGATGATCTGAAGATGCATCATGATGAAGATATAGATACATTTTTAAATCTAATAACTGATGTTATTGGAAAAAATATATGGATTGGTGAAAAAATAAAAGACACATTGTAAAGAAAATATTGAGAAGAATTCCACTTCTTTATAATTAAAAAGTTTCAACCATTGATAAAATTGATCTTTTGAAACTCTATATGACGAATTATATAAGTAGTTTGGTAGTATATGAAATGAGAGTCCAACCATAGGACACAACAAGTCATGTTATAAAGGATATTGAATTTAGAGTCATGAAAAAACATGAGATTTTAGAAGATTCGGTTAATAATGGAAATGAAGAAGAAACACTTATTTATTTTTTCCATGTAATTATATAGGGAAAAAGGGAGATTTTAATAGAATATAAACTTATCATGTTTTCATTATGGTGGAGTTCGGAATATTACCTCTTGGTGTTCAAGAAAGTTTGCTGATGATGAATGGGAATTTAGAAACCTGAAAAAGTACCAGAAAATGTTTTCTCAAAAAGGATAATTTAACATTGAAATAAATAATTGATAAATAGTTCTGTATTTATATAAAATGATAATGGAAATATTTTTTTGAGGAAGAAGAACTAGAATGTAAATATGGAAACCATAAATATATGATTGGAATATTTGAATAGTTTGATCCATTAAATGATAAATCTAGAGATAACCAATAAATTTCTTATGATGATATCAAGATGAAACATGAGGATTACCTTAGTGAGGTTGAAAATAATATAAATAGAATAAAAATGTTGAAAGAATTGTGGAAGAGTCATTTAAATATATTGATAGAATGGAAACTCCAATTAATCAACATGACGAAGTATTAAAACAACATTCAAAATCATTGTAAATTGAAAATGATATAGTAGAACATATTCTAAGAATTATTGAATAGTAAAAGTTCATTAATGACCTTACATCCAGACTGGAGGAGATGTCCATTACTATTGAGGGTCTTAAATAAGAAGTTGTTACTCTTAAGAGTAAACTTCAAAGTGAATCAAATAAAAAATAAACAAAGAAGAAAATATACATTGGATGATTCTCAGATGATAAGATATTGGGGAGTTCTAAACGATATTTAGGTGGAGTAGAAATGGTTTTGAATAATCAAAGACCCACATGAATGAGTAATTGTTGAATTTTTTATGATGTTGAAACATCAGAGGTTGGAAATAAAATAAACCAAAGCAAAGGGAAATGAAAATTTAGAAATATCACAAATTAAAATGATGTCCTAAAAAAGTTCCTAATATCAAAATAAAAGGATAACTGAATCATATCCATAAGATTCTTAAAATTATAGGCTTTAAAAATATTTTAATAATTAAGGATACATGTGCAGGAATAAAAATTAGAAGGAGTTTCCTAACATTTAATGTCAATTATAAGGATATTTGGGCCCTACCTTGTCATACTGTGATGTGTAAAGGATCAATTTGAATGCAGATGATATTAGAAGTCAAAAAAGGAAAAAAATGATATTATATTTCTTATAGAAGATTTTTTTATATATATATTGATTTCACTATTCAAAATGTGGCCATAAATCACATTATTTCAGGTTGAGGAATGGTATGAACAATATATATAAAACTCAAATACAAGATAATATTTTTCAATCGTATGGTTTTTCTCTTAAAAAATAGGTTTTATCCCTTAGAAGAAGACTATGAGTATGATTAACCTATTTAAATGTAATAAAGATTCATAAGGCCATCTTTGTCCTTCAATCAATCTAATATTTAATAGAAGGAAAAGAAGAAAATACAGAAATCCAATATTGTAGATGTGTCCCTCAAAGATACCATGAACAATAGAATCTGGATTCTTGATAGAGGATGTTCATCTCATATGATAGAAAATCAAGACCTATTAAATAATGTTATGAAAATGTTTATGGAAAAGTAAGGTTCTATAATGATGGATCTTTAATGATCAAAGGTAATATAAGCACTAAATTTTCTAATTGTGAGATGAAAAAAATAAATTCTATGTGGAAATTCTACAACCCAACCTCCGGATTGTGAGTCAACTATGTGACCTGGGATTTATGGTGAAATTTGATCAAAATCAGTGCACTATTAGAGGAAATACATGGAATTATTTTATGAAAAGATGTAGAATATATGAAAACTTATATCATGATGATAGTAAAAAGAAAATTTTCTACACGACATTTGGAGAAGAAATTAACTAGGGGCCCTAGAGGTTAGGTCAAATTAATAAACAAGAAAGGGAAAATATATCTATGATTAAGCTAGTAAATGATATCCCCAATATAAAGTTTGAAAAGTAAAACACATGTAATTCTTGCATATAAGGGAAGTTATTATGTAGTTCATATTATCCAAAGAAGAAAAGGGCATGAATTATTCTTTATCCCAACCATAAAAATGTATGTGGTCCGATAAATGTTTCTGAAACATATGGAGAAATGTAATTTCCCTCTTTTTTTATATTTATAGTATAATGTTCTGTGTGATGGTTATACATAGGAAAATACAAGTTCTAGATTTCATGAAAATGTATCGATGAATATCAGATAATAATACTGGATGTGAAGTCAAATTTCTATGGTCTGAAAATAGAGGGTAATACACATCCATTGAGTTTTAAAATTACTTTTAGAAACATGGAATACAACATGGGTTGGTTCTTGTAAGGTCCCCAAAACAAAATGGAGTTGTAGAGAACATTAATTAACAGGTAAACAATAAGGCCAGAACTATGATAATTGAGAGTCATATCTCTTTCCATTACTCGAAGGAGGTTGTTCAATCTATAATGTATAATCAAAATTGAATATGGCTTTACATGGGAGACACCAATACACCATATGGGTTGTCTCATGGAAGGAATACATATTTTAAGTATTTTATTGTTTTTGGAAGTAAATGTTTTATCAGAAACAAAGAAGGAAATCAAGGAATGTATTGTGATGTTGTAGATGAAAGAATATTCCTTGGTTATTCAATGCAGAAAAAAGTTTATAAAAGTTTTAATAATCATATAATGAGAATTATTGAAAGAATTTATCTTAATATCTGTGAATATAAGACCAAAAATAATTCAACAATCCCTTAAGGTGATATTATAGAAGTTCTAGAAGTTAATGTGCCTGAAATAGATTCAAATATAAATTTCAAGGATGTTATTAAAAATGTTCAGAGGTCAAAAAAATGATGATTCGGTTGAAGAATAATTAAAAGTAATTATTTATGAGTAAAATTCATTGTAACTTCACAAGATAAATAGAATATATGAATGAGATCAATCTAATATCATTGGGGATTTGACAACACCAACATAGAAAAAGATAATGAAGAATAATGCACAGTCTGCCGTCCTATCAATTGTGAAACCAACCTCATTTTTAGAATATAAAAAAGAAGAATCATGGGTTAAGGCCTTGAATGAAGAGTTAGATCTTATTGTAAAGAAAAAAACATGGGATCTTTTCAATAGTCCAAAAATTCAAAATGTGATCAGTAAAAAGTGTATTTTTACGAATAAATTTGATGATCATGATAATTTGATCAGAAATAAATTCTGATTGGTGTGTAAACAATACACATAGATTGAAGGTGTTGATTTTGAAGAAATATTTTCTTTTTTGGCTATATTAGAGCCAATTAGACTATTTATTTCAATTTCTATTCAATAAGGATACAAAGCATATCAAATAGATTCCAAAACAAATTTAATATTTGGTGTTCTTGAAGAAGAATCCTACATTGAACAACCAGTGGGATTTCTACTTGGTAATGACGAAATGTAGGTTTTTAGATTAAATAAGATACTATATGGTTTGAATCAGGCACCATGAGAATCGTACTATCATTTGGATTCATAATCAAAATAAGGTCAAATTTAAAAGAGGAGGAGTGGTTCCGAATTTATATGTTAATAATTATAAGAAATATAAGTTTATCATACTAGTTTTTGTTTAAGACATTATAGTTAGTGGAAGTAGGTTGGAGCCGGGGGATGAATTTTCCAATCACAAGAAAACATAATTTGAAATGTCTATGATTGGTGAACTTATATATTTCGTGGGGCTACAAGTGTTTCAGAGGAAATAATACACTTTTATTTTATAGAATAATTATGTAAGATAGTTGTTGAAGAAATTCAATATGCATGAATCCAAGATAATGTCAAATCTAATTTCATTTAAGAAAAAATAATGAAATCCCGAGGATGTGACATCTATCAATCACATAATGTATAGAAGAATCATTATAATCTTATTGTACTTGACTGTGACATGATCATATATTGTCTTTTCAGCATTCATATATTCACTATATCAGATAAATCTAAAGGAATAACATCTCGTATAAGTAAAAAGAGTCATGAGGTACATTTCAGGCACTCGCAATTATAGCCTACACTTTTCTATATTGAAAGATAATAAACTATCGGCATTTTTTGATACTTACTAAGCTAAATATATGATTGATAGAAAGTCCAGAAGTGGTGGATAATTCATTATTGAAACAAAATTTGTGGTATATTTGAGTATAAATAATGAAATTACTTCTCTTAGTACTTTAGAGGTAAACTATATCTTTATTACAAGGGATTACACACAGCTATTATGGATGAAGTGAAAACTAGGTGAAATTATTGATTAGGTGAAACAGCCAATGGTGATTCATTACGATAACAAGAGTGTGATAGATATTTTGAATAATCCTATTTAGAATTATCATATGAAACATATTGAAATCATACATCACTTCATCAAAAAATGGAAAATGCATGATTAAAATGGATCACGATGGAATTGATGATCAAGTGGTTGATATGCTAATAAAGTCATATTCAGAACATGTGTTTGATAAAATTTAGTTTAACCTTAATGTTCATCCTCCTTCTATTGAATGATATGGTAATAAATTTTCCCCTCTCCCCAATTGTGTTAAATATTTTAATTTATTTGTGGAAGTAATGCTGGTTTATAGGGGTGGTACGATCTTGGGGGAGTGTATTTTGAGGTTTAAAATGTAAAAATATTGTTCTTTGGATTTATTTCCAATGGGAGAGAATGGAGAAATTCAATGGTAAAAAGGTGGTGGAGAAATAAAAATTTTATTTTTTTTTCGCAAAATAATGGAGGATGGAAAAATTAGTTATAGGTTTTTGAGAAACGATGCAATGTTTCCGTAAAATGATTAGATTTTTGTATTGTGTCGATATAGTTAGAGATTATCTTTTAAATATTTAATCATTACAAGACATGAGAACCCAATTCATGCTCCACATGTTTCCTAAATCATGAAATTCTCAAATAGAATTTATAGTGTTGGATGTATTGTTTCTCATGTATCAAGTATTAATAGTGGTTGGTGCTTCATTGAATTTGTCGAAAAATTTCCCACAAATACAAAGGGGGAGATTGTTAGAAGCATGGTTTTTCTCTACTATAAATTGGTGTATAGTTTGTGTTTTTTGTCAATCCCTGCATGGAATACCCTGAATTTTTTAAGGAAAGGTATCTTACAGTCAATATGACAATAATATTTAAGGCAATGTCATTTCCTAGTGTTTACTGAATTTTTGGGGTGTAAAATTTAGAGGATGTTTGGAGTCATGAAAATATGACTTTCTTGAAGGCCTTATGAAAATATGGAAAAGTAATGAGTTTCAAGAATATGGGATTCACTATTAGTGTTTCATGATGGGTCAATGAATGTTGATAGTTATCTTCACGACAGTGATGAGAATCATGAATGAAAAAGAATTATAGCATCATGAATGGTGATGATGATCTATATGATTAAGATAATTAGAGAATTATGATCACATGACAATTTGACAGAAAGATTCTTGAAAATTTAAAATCACAATAGAGCATCATGAATAGAGTAGATACTAAAAGTATGTTTTGAAAGATCTAGAAAATCCGTTAAGAGGTGGTGGAGCATCATGAATGTTTTAGCCTATAAATATATGTCTACCCCTATTCATATCACATGAATTTTTCAAAGGAAAATAAATATTTTCTCTGATTTCATAAAGCCAACTATGCTCTGAGAATGTGACATTCTATGTGATCTTGAGAATCATGAATAGAATAGTTTAGTTTTAACCAATTTTAATGTTTATGAGAAGAATGTGATTTGGGATGATGGGGTATTCCACATTTACTCAGTGTGCTTCGAGATGGATGTTGGTTTCAAAAATACAGTTAGATTCGTGAAGGGTTGAGAATTGAAAATGTGATTTGTGTAAGATTGTTTTGAATATGTGGTTTTTTAATGAATAGGGATTAAAAGTGCATCAACTCATGTTTAAGGTGAAAGATGAGTCTCGTTTTAGACATGGAAAAAGAAATTAATTCCATTCCATTTAAGTGATCTTCATGTAGATAAACAAAATTAAACATCTCAATGCATTGAGATAGGGGGAATCGATGGATGTATTCTGAGGAACATAGTGTTCTATCCCTTAAATATTGTAATGACAGTGTGCTTGGCATAGATTGATTGTATCTAAACATTTGTATTCCACAACTAGTGAATATTACAAGATTTAGGTATGACAGACAATCTGTCGGTGTATGCTCCTTGGACATTCCCTTAGTGGTGAACCAAGTAAATTTTTTTGTTGTCCTTTTGTGTGTGATTGATTAAATTAATACACATTCCCAAAAGATAGGTTTAACAGGCTCATATCAATGTTGGAACAAGGTCCATTACTTTAGAATAAAAATATGACACCTTGATTCACCGCCCCCCTCTCAGGGTGTTCTGAGGTCCTTCAGGTATGTTATATCCCATTAATTCATTGGGTAAATATTCATGTTTTATGAGATCATAGGGAATAGAAGAGGTTTTATGATTCCCTAAAAAGTTGACATATATGGTTATCATAATCCTAAAAAAGGGTAAACAGATGTTTGTCCCATGCCTAAGAGATGTTACATGCGAGAATATCACAAGCCTGATTTAGATACATGGGTGGTTATTCCAAACATAAAATGTGATGAATGCCTTATTAGGTATCCAGAATATAATATTTATATGATTATTATTAATTCCACACTTTATGAAACAATTTTATAAAATGATATGATGCCAATTTTATTCTCTCATGGATCATATTATTCTATTCCTTTATTATTAATATCTTATGAACTTCTATGCTTTGTGCCATGTCTCATGATTTTATGAATTATGGGCTATGAATTTCAAAAGTTAATCTCATGTACTCATACCTTTATATTGATATTTTTTCATCTGAAAATTGGTAGATATCTCCCTTGATTATCCTTATTAAGAATATGATCTCACCATTTCTTCTATTTCCTTTTCACAGGGATATAAAGAATGGTTTCAAGAATGATTTTCCAAAAAGTGTGATAGTTGGGAAGAAATATGAGGGAGATGTTGAAGATATTTTATATATTTGTTATTTATGTATCTATGTTTCCAAGGACACTAAGCCTTTATGCTTATAGAATGAATCACAATGTTATGTAATGAATATTAATAAATGAACATATAATGATTATATATGTAGCGTTTTTGTTTCTATAGTTGGTGTCAAATAATTCTTTAATTATTTTTGGAAACTATGATGAGAATTATTTAGTGAGATCCCTTACAATACGACTATGTATATGAGAACATCAAATGAATTATGGTTTTACCTAAAAATACTTTCCTTCAAAGTTAATACAAGTGGATGTGGATTTAGAACAGTTTCATTTAGGGGTAATAAACCTAAAAACTATTGGTTGAGTATATGTCAACAAGCATTTTAGTGCATGGTGAATGGGCCCTTACCACACACCAATTTTTCACTCCTAGGTTATATTCATGCGTTCACTCATATTTCATTTATAAACCATAATGAAGTATTTGAATGGATAGTGAACTTGGATGACCTAGTTGAAACAGAAGGTGTCATGTGTTGAAAACAAGGTTCAAGGATTCAGACATCCTACACATGATTTTCATGATTATATGATTTCCCACTGAGATTATTGTTTCTCATAATATGATGTTTTTTCAATAATCAGATATAACTATAAAGAACCTTGTTAATATATAATGTGATGGAAAATAAAATTATTTTATTTCTATGAAACTGATGTTTTGGGATATAGAGTTAAAAAATTATTTTCATGCATATGAAACATTCTGAAGAAAAGATTGATACCGAGCAACCAAATAGGAATATGAGAGAATAATATACTATTGAGTACTTCAAGATGAATTCTCCACATTCTTTTAGAGAGTCCACTAATCCACTACATGAAGTTTAATTGATCAATATCATTGAAATGATATTTTATATTCTCTAATTCTCAGAGCATGAAAAAGTTATCTTTTATCATTTATTATTTGGAAGGTGAACCAGATCAATGGTGGAGTATTCTAATTAATATTAGGAAAGGATATAAAAAATACTCTATGGAGTGGAATTATTTTAGTATATTAGTTTTAAATATGTACTTTCCTCACATTATTTATATGAAAATAGATAAAGAATTCCTTATAATAAGGAATAGTTATGATGAATGTATTCGTACCTATGGGGAAAATTTTAAAAGGCTTTTGGGGTATTATTGCTTTATTATCATTGAACTAGAATGTATGATTTATTGATCCATTAGTAGTTTAAAATTAGATATTTGAAAGGGGTTATCTATGATAGACCATATTTAGTTTTAGTAAATCATTTGTTGTTATATCAAGGATAAAATGGATATTGGATTCACCCATCAAAAACATGGTATTGATAAGAAAATAAACATGTAATTAAAAGTAAATTATAATAAAAAACCTTGGAGGTAAGTGTATGTGTCTTTATTATGCCGGATGTGTGAAAATAAAAAATAGTGTAAATTATCATAAGGGGACTATTAAGTGATTCAAGTGTGTAAAGGAAGGGCATCAGATAATTGAATACTAAATTAATGGCAAGAAGATGGATAATGATGTGAATAAAAGACTCGGTCATAAAATGCACTACCTACACTCTAGTGATTAAATTGTAGGGAGTATGGGTATTGTGCTATCCAAAAATTGAATCTAGTGGTTAAAAATTATGAGTGAATTTAAAAACCTCTTAATCCTAGATACAAAGGTAAATATAATACGTTCATTATTTCCAATGTGAGGGTATGATAATGAAGTGATGAAAGGTACACTTACCATACACTCTAGAACTACCAATGTTTTATTTGATTCTTATTCTACATACACTTATATATGAAACAAATTATAAGGGTATCACATTAACATATAAATGACCATATTTCTAATTAATAGTAAATACTTATAATGATACGATGATCACATATCAATTATATTATTCTTCTCATATTGATGTTTGTGGGAATGTAGTTTTTGAATATATTTTTAATATCCATATATAAAAATTTGATATTATTTTGTGAATGGATTGGATTTCTTTATTTAGAAACCATATCAATTGCTATGTAATGGATGTAATATTTTATATTTTGAAGGAACATATGATCATTTATCAGTGTGAGGATAAATATAAACTTCCAATGTAAATTATATCTACTTAATTAGTATTTATTTCTATTTTTAAGGATTATTTATCTCATATGGTCTGGAAACAATCGAAATTGAAGATATACATATTTTATAGAAGTTTGTTGATGTATTTATAGAAGAGATTCCTAGTAATACTTATAATAATGATTTTTCTTTCTTTAATAGAACTCATACACAATGATACACCAATTTCAAATATTCTATATAGAATGACCCAAATTGAATTACTTGTATTGAATAAGAAACTCATGGAGAATCTTAATAAGGGATTCATATTCCCTAGTGCATCACCATGGGGTGAACTTTTTCTTTTTATTAATAAGTGTGATGGATCAATGTTTATTTGAATTTATTGTCGATAACATAAAAAAAAATTATAAATAAAAATTATCCACAAACCCATTTAATGAACTATTTTATCAATAGTAAAGAGAAAAATACATTTCCATGATAGATATTCGACCATGATGCCATCAATTTAGGGTCATGAAGGAGGGTATACCCATAAAAACCATCCATTTGAGTAATAGTAATTAAGAATTTATAGTTATCCCATTTTGACTTATCCTACTATCTTCATGGGATTAATGAATAAATTCTTTAGAGATTACCATGATTAGTTTTTTATATTAATTACAAATTATATTATTATAAATTTAAAGGGAAATATAGAACCTTAAAAATATGTGAGTATAGTGCGAAATACCCAGATAAAGGATAATATTTATGAAAAATTTTCATAGAGTGAATTTTGACTATTGAAATTCACATTATTGTGTCATATAATGTCAAGTTAGGGTATATAAGTGGATCCATCAATGGAAAAAATTGTTGAACCTTGGCCCTAACAGACCATGGTGAATGATATCAATCATTTGCATAGATTGGATGGATATTATTTATGTTTTATGAAGAATTTATCTTTTCTATATAATAAAATCACTTAGTTTACTTGGAAGGGATTAAAGATTCTTTTATGTAATGAATGTCTTGAAAATTTCAATGAACCAATGAGATGGATGGTCTATGAAGCTATTCTAACTCTACCCTAGAGTGGAGAAGGGTTTTTCATATTTAGAAATACATTATAGAGTGGACTATTATGTGTTATTATATAAAATTATTTGGTTATAGATTATGCATCACACCAATTGATGGTTCATGATAAAAATTACCCAACTCATGATTTGGAGTTAACTGTGATAATTACATTATTAAAGATATAAATGAATTATAAATATGGTTAAATGTGTTATATATATATTTATCATAAAATTTTGAAGTATATATTCACATATAAAGAGTTAAATAAATTATATAGAAGATGGTCAGATTTGATTACAGATTATGAATTCTTGATATATTACAACCATGGGAATGTGAACAATGTGGATGATGCTTTGAGTCAAAAGGATCATGATTGCTAATATATAATGAGTATAGAAAATTATACAATATTTTTGTATTTTCAAAATATATACCTTGAAATATTGAAGGAGGGGGAGAAATATTATATTTTGAAAATAACTATTCCAACATCAATCCATATGAAGATTAAATAGGCATAGGTAGAGGTTTTGGGGTTATACTGGAATGTTTGAAAGAAAATTATAGTTAAAAATTGGTTGTTATGTAATGATATGGTTTAGAAACTAAGTGTATGTGCCATCAATACCTATATCAAAGAAGTTTATATTATAAAAATCTCATAGATCATCATTCTCTATTTATCCTCCAAGTATAAATATATATAGATGTAAAATAATATTTCTTGTAAGAAAACAATAAGTGATATACTGTGGATCTTGTATCTCGGTGATTGTAATGTCAAAAAATCAGGCCATGAGAAATAATTATAGGGGAATGTTACAACCATTACTCATACAAAAATGGTAGTGGTAGAACCTAACCATGGATATTTTCCTTGGACTACCCAAAAAATCCAAATGCTATAATGATATTTATGATATAGTTCACTTCCTTATTATGTCACCACACTTAATTTATATTAGAGATTATTCATATCTTCATCAATTTTTCTATATATTCATTAAGTAAGTGGTATAGATTCATGGAGTACCACATTCTATTATATCTGATTGATATTGGAGGGTTGATTTAATGTTATGGATAAGTATTCAGCAAGATCAATATACTGTGGTATGTTTTTTTACTGCCTATCATCATTAAAAAGATGATTAGTCGAAGATAAACACTCAATCAATGTAAGATATGTTGAAATCCTATTATATGTATTTCAATTGTTTTTGGGAGAAACACATTCATTAAGGAAAATTAAATTATAATTATAGATTTCACAGAAGAAATAAGTGGGATATTTATCAATAAATCTATAGAAGTAAGTATAGAACTTGGACATTATGGGATGAAGTTATAGAAACAAATAAATTAGTAACTGATCTGGATAAGGAAATTATAGAGAAGTTTAGATATATTCTTCAACACATCAAGGAAGCTCAGAGTTGGCATAATAGTTATGCAGAAAATCATTTGTGATCTAAAATTCAATATTGGTGAGAATTTATTAATTTTACTTTATATATAGAAGAATTTAATGAGACTCATATATAAGTAGAATCTAATCACTATTTATAATATTCCTTTTGATATTCTTGATTGGAATGAGATCTTTTCCTATATCTGTTCACTCCCATAAAATCATTCTAAAGTTCACGATGTATTCCATGTATCTATTTAAGGGAAGTATATAAAAAATCATTCACATTTACTAAAGTCATATGTCGAATCACTAGAACAAAATATTTCTTATGAATAAAAATATTAATAGATATTTTATCATAGAGATAATGTTAAACATAATAAGACTAGTCACCTAGTTAAAGTTTATTAGAGGAATAAAAAAATAGAGGAAGCTACATGAGAGCCTGAGGATACGATGAAGAAAAGATATAAAAATATCATTGTATCTATGTGATAAAATTATATGGTTGAAATTTATTTTTAGGTGGGTATAATGTAACACCGCAATAATTTATATTTATTTAATTTTTACAAAATTTTAAGTTTTTGATATCGTTATTTACGCAGAACCCTAATTATAAATGAACCATGATATAGAAAATATAATATTGAAAAATAATTATATTGTTTTTTAATAATTATAATTTATTTACTATTTCATAATAAATAAACACTGTGTTTTTAGTAAAGTCATTTTATATATCAAAAACATTTTTTCATCAAAAAAATGATTTTTATTTAGTTTTGTACATAAGTGATATAATTAATTTTAACCATTTCTATAATTTGTAATTTATTAATTTAATATAATTTTTTAAATAATCATTTAAATATTAGCATAGGGTAATGTTTATGTATTTTTCAAAAAAAATTATTTCTCAATGAATAGTGAAAATACTATTTTTTAAAACAACAATTTATTTAAAGTAAATATTGTAATATGAATCGTACAAAATTATTTTGGAATTGTTGTCAAAGTAACATAATAATACTTTAATTTTAAATAATATAATTCACTACATATAAATAAATCATAAACATTATTTTAGTATCAGTTGATATCTGGGCTTAAAAACAAATTTGTTTCTCAAAACTATTTTCTACGCACAATGTGTTTCTATATAAATAAAATAAATTTATCTAAATATAAAAATTATTTTAATTAAATATATAGATTATATATTAAATAATATATTTTGACATTAATTTTTTCGTTTCTAAAATGTGTCTAATGCAGTTCAATCTAGTTTTGTGCTTTAAAATATATTTTCTTTAAAAACAGGGTTTCATTACATTTCAAGTGTTTATTTAAACTAAATTATACCACATATTGATATTTAACTTTTTAAAAAATATTCCATATTATTAATCATCATAATTAATAAAAATCAATTGGGTTAGATGTTTTTTTAATGAACATTGAAACTAGTAAAAGTTTTTTACTACTATTAAAGTTAAAACAGGTCTTTCGAGGCATAAACTAATAGATAAGGGTATTAGTACCACCTAGAATTTTCATATTATTATTTTTGGAATATATTTAAAATATACGTTATCATAAATTATAATTCATTACCATTTGGATCTACTTTCACATCAAAGTGGCATTATATTATAGAAATATTTTAAAAAATCCCATGTGTGTCTCTCCCCTCACATAAAAGGGAACCTATTCTATTCCCTTTACTGAAAAAACATTATCCATATAAATTAGAGAATATACACCCCAATAAACTTCCTATATTACTTACCTCAATCCTAGAGCTTCTAGTCTTCTCGTAATACTAATCATTCCTAGCATAAGTTGTAATCCAATGGGACCCTCTTAAAGAAGAGGTATAAATCATAACCTAGATATTTCAAATTTATATCCTCTTAAACATTATATAAAGATATTTTATCAATTAATAAAATATTAATAAGTATAATCAATATATCCAGATTTTATTATAATGAATACCAAACCATTTTTCACCTTTTATCCATCAAATGTGAAATGAAAGCATCACTCATGGATACGCGAGGACTGCCACCTCTACATAGAGATATGATTCATTTTCCAAAACTATATTTACTAGAATGTAATTATTATGGATTTAATGTATTTATATTATATTTATGACAAAATAATTACTCTTTAAATTTAATTACTATTTACATTTCTTTCATTCCATCAATCAAAAAGTTGAAACGACAGACATGTGTATGTATGGATTACCATCTCATAGAAGTGATGTAATTCATGTATCATCACTAATTTATTTTAATGGTTATGAAATTATATATAATTATTAAATATTATACTTATGAAATTATTATTATTTTGTACATGATGGAAACATGATTAATTTTTAAGGAACATACCTGTCAAATAAGAGCATACAAGAAAACCAAAATCACCAACACCCCTAAACAATGAATTCAATAAATAATTATTATTAAATAGGTATTGAACTTTTATAAGTGGACTATATTTGGGATTATAGGTATGTATATGGTTTTTTAATTATAACATAATATATTTAAATTTATTATATATGTTTTTATAGAACTTATGAAGTAAGATGAACATCGGGTAATGGATTTGGTTTGTAATCATATTTTTACCATGATTTTTTTACAAAAATTTATAATTATGGAATTATATGATATATTTATCCAAATATTATGTATTTTATTATCCATTTTCAATTGCACAAACATATGTAAAAATGAGACAAAAAATGTTTTCTTAGGAAAATCGATTTTATTCCACTCTTCATTAGAAAATGTTTTTCTTCCATATCTATATTTTATTTAAAATTTTCCCATGAATGTTTTCACGATTACATAATGATTGTATATGTTCAGTTTTACCCATATTTTATTTTCTGATTTTTTTTAAATTTTTTATTCTTATCAATTTCTAAAATACGTAATTTTAAATTTTTATTGTAATTTTGAATGGATTTTTGGTTTTAATGAACATTTTATGGAGGCATTTTTACACCATCATGACTTTCATTTTCAATAAATTTTAATTTTTAAATTTAGATGTTTTTTACATTAAATATTTTCTATGATATTAATAATTTTTTTATATTTTAAATAAGTGATTTCAAAATGAAAAGTGAATTTTCCTCAGGAGAGGATCTAGTAGTCTTTTAATGGTGTTATCATCCATAACAATAACCATTAATGTTTATTAGTATTTAATAGAAATATGATCAATTGTCACCATAATTATTATTTTTATAGGTGGATTATGATTATTATGCTAAAATATTTATTAAGACAATTTTCATTACCACACATTAATATTTGATGTTACGATAATTTTTTCATGATCTTAGGTCATAAATATAAATGAATTATTATTATGAGATGGGTGGGACCATTATATACCTATAATGAATTGGGTAAATATTAATGTTTTATGAGTTCAAATGGTACATCAGTGGTTATAAAAATCTCAATGTTGGTTATATGGGAGGTTATCCCAAGAAAAAAATAGGGTACATTAGAGATTACCCCAAGACTGAAGTAGGAACACATGTAATTATCAAATCATAACATGTAATGGTTGTATTGGTGGGAAAAATATCCATAAGGATTATGGTTATTAAACACTATATTATACTCTTTTATGACATGATATTATTCATATTTTATGCTATCATGGCTCATATTACTTGATTCCATTGTGATTCATGTCATATGAACAATTAATATTTTTTCGATGACTCAGGATTGTTTGAATGTTTGGTTATGAATCTCAAATGATAAGCACATGTCCTAATAGACTTTTTATCCTAATATGATTACATATGAACATTTCTTTATATATCTCGTGTTTACCTTTATAGATCATCTTGCCTCACAATTTTTTATTTTTATTTTTCCACAATATATGATGAATGATTTTTAGTATGAGATATCCAAAAAGGGTTCGAGTTATGAATAACTAAGTGGAATACGATGTATATATTTTATGTACAATTTTTTGTATATCTTAGATTACAAGGACACTGAAACTCTATGGTTATGGAATAGATAATAATGAAATTTAATGAATACTAATATATTAATATGAAATATTCATGTATGTAATGTTTGGGTTTCTATGTAATCCAATGAGAATAAACCAACAATGCGTTGGTGTTCTATGGGTGTAATACTCGACATTAATGATATTATAATGGATTTGGTAAAGACACACTTTCTATCCCAGGTGTAATGTATAATCTATATAATCACAAACTCCTAATGTAACGAATTGTGAGTTTATACACCTGGGGGTCTATTCAATAATCGTTAGACTTGATAGTCTCTTCAAGATCAAGACATGTAACTAAAACACCTTGAATCATTATCTTTGGGTATATTCTCCATTATACTCCTCAGTTATTACTCCCTACTTACCCCTATAATATTTGATGAGTGAATCCTCATTTTGTGAGGATTAATTTATATCCTCTATAGTTTAAAAGAAAAAATATCCTTCTTTCAAGTTGATTATAACTCCAAAATTAGAATTATCTTGTAAATATTCAACTATATGTGGTAGTGTAGTCCTATATTCTTCTCTGATTACCCACCTAAAAAACCATATGAAAAAATATAATTTTTCAATTTCGTACCTTCTCCCTCCTATGAATCATCTATGCTTATTTGCCTTTGAATTTCTATTCTTATTCTTCCTCTCACAGGATAGAATACAACATTGTGGTGATTTTATATATTTATGATATGGTAATTTCACTCTCCCAACATTATTATTCCAAAATTGATATATATTTGATACATATATACACCTATTTTTAACTACCTTTAGCATTTTATATACATGAATCCATGAACCTTAATAAAAAATGTAAATTACACCATATTAATCAAAGTAATTCATGATCATTACATCAGTACCTTGTATTAAATCTAATCAAATTCAAGTACATGAACCAAACAAATTGATATAGTGTCTTCAATATTCAACCACATTCAATATTGTTTCCATATTCATTTTATTCTCCCATTAATTTTCCATAAAAATAACAATTTAACCCCTTGATGATTACCATATAGATTTTTCCATTTAAGTACCCATATATCTTGAAAGGAAACCACCATTCAATTCATCCCTCCATACACAACTATTGAAATATTTTAATACTCTAATTGAATATTAGTTACATAATTCCTTCCAAAATACTTGTTATAAGTGACTCTTTTATTATCCAGTTGAAACACTTAATGAACATTCCTTAAACTTGGTCACCATTATATAGCATATTTATTTCTCCCTAGAATCACTTTTTGAGATTCCAAATTCCATAACCAAAAGTCCATTTAATCATAGTCCTCTATAATAAAATTTGTTCCTATATAGGTCCATCACAACTTTTAAAATTCCCATGGAAGGCCTCTTCAATTTACATAGGTCAACCAAACTCTAAAAAAACTAATCCATATGATGGTGTGTTTTTCCGTTTCCCATTTTGACTTATAAATTCACAACTCCTCTATTGACCGTAACATTTTCTACGACCATTCTTTCATTCCTCATTTTACACAATCTAATTAAATCCTCATAATGATAAAAACCACATCATGATATCCATTCAATTTATCTTTCTGATTTCATGAAAATGAATTCATTATTTCACATTATCTATCAATGGATTCCCACATCAACCATGGTCACTTAAATTATAACTTTAGGATTCCTTATTTCACATAAGAATTTTGATAAAACACCATGCCATGTTCCATGTAATGGTGCTCCCTATTGTAAAAATTCAACAACACTGTGATCTTACATATTCTAAATGAATTAAATAACTACTGATTCTACATTTCCAGGTATTCCATAATATTTATTGTTTCAACTCTATTGAAACATTGACCACTAGGGCATATATATCTTAGAATTTTCCATAGGAAAATCATTCCATTTGAAACTCTAAAAAATGACAATGTTGGACCTATTCAATCCATTTCCATACTCACTTTATTATAAAAGAATTCACCATGACATGCTCCCTGGAATAGTGACATTTTCCTTTTCCAAACTCATCCAATAAATCACCATATAATTCATTTAGTGTTCCATTTATCTCCAATTATTGACTGAGAATATTAACAATTATTCATTCCCTTAGCACATCCATGTGTACCACTACTACAAAACATACATGAAAAAACAATCCATCGTTACTAACTATTCCCATTTATCTTCCACCCAAAACTTTAATAATCCACCTTATTCTTTTTATTCTTCTTCACATGAAATTAACAATAATTTTTGAAAAAAAATCCAACACCAACAAATATTATTTGGTTAAAACATCGTCGACCAAACCCCCTCTCACTAAAGATAATGCAATGATGGGGTGAGGAGATAATGAACCCCGAGTCCCACATCCAGTAGGACATGAGATGAAAAATAGCACTGAAGGTATAAAAATATCACAATATGGGAGGAAATAACCTTTATAAAAGATAAACAATCTGGATATAGGATAGAGAATCACCCAACCACTCCAAATGAATATATTAAGGTAAACCAGAAACCATCCCACAAGGAAAAAATAAAGTGATATTAATACAGATAAAAGTGTCCAATATAAATACCCAAAAGAAAATTTTATAGAAACACTCAATAATAAAATGTACCCAGCTAGTAATTTCTAGTTCATTCCCCTAATTCCTATTGGAAACCTGAATATAGTTTATATAATTTGTGTGAGCACAACAGGTATACTCATTATGGGAATAACCAATAACACATGTGCACATGTGAAATGGGAATTATAATGTGCCAATGACCAAACAATAGACCCAATACATACCTATAATGGATATCTAACCAATACTAGCCTCACCATGTCTCACTCACCAATTAATGCATCCAATACAGGAATATAATATCATGATCATAACAAAGAATGATGCTCCACGACCTCTTCCTCCCTTATATTCTTCTCTCATTCCCCATCATAGGATGTCATATGATCCCATAACTTCCAAAAATATCACATCACAGAACATGATATCCCACCCATAGAAACTTGGGCCACATATCACAAAAAGAACTAGATCAGTAGGGTATCATGAACATAAAAGACATCAACTTCACGACCTCCTTCTACCACACATGAACCCCACCACATATAACATCACATAACATCATGCATCAACAAAATAAATTAGGGCCAACATATCACATCTCACTCCTAGAAAACTAGGTCAACACATCACATGTTTCCAATAAACACTGGGATGTCACATCACTACTGAATGATGAGTAGGGGATAAGGGGTAGCCAACCATTTTTATCACTACCATCCTAGAGGTTTGTGAAAATACCCTTAACTCAGTACCTATGAGTGTTGGTAAGGTTATCCAACTTTTGTGGGGTTTATATAAAATAGCCTTAACATGCATGATATAGAGATAAAACAAAATACCCAACCTAAGGGTTCATATAAACAATTCTAGAACACACCACATCAGCACCATCAACCACACATCAATCGTTACAACTAATTCCACCACTATATACAACAACATTCAACCACTACAAAAGACACATGAAAATTTACATTGTAGGATTATAGGTTTCTCATAATTTATTCATTATTCCATTTACCACACATCATCATCCATCCCATTATAATCAATTTCAAACCCATTCATTTATTTATTTTATTTTCATTTAATCTGCATATCACATATATGTTCCCATCCCACATTGTTTATTTTATAGCCTATTTTTTTGTTTATTATCATATTCCATACCTTGGTTATCAGGGAAACTATCACTACCACACCATGATACAGCTATCCCAACTCACACATCCACTGCCATATATCCAAACATCTATCATTCATTGTCGTGTCATGTTGCCCAAGCCATCTCACCATAACAACCACACATCTCATCCATAACACAACCACAACCTCTATGCACCACAAACATGATGCCTCAACCACATCACCAAAACCAATACACCAAAACCATTATGAAACAACCACTACACTACAATCACTATGACACATCCACTCCACCACAACCACCACACCACACAGAACCCATAAAAACAAACCATTGCATCCCTACCTTGAATGCAACACAACCCTGATGGTTACATCCATACTGAAAGAAAATACTAAACTATACAAGGAAACACAACAAATCAAAAGCACACATCATAACCGGCATTCCATATTCCATTTATTCATGGGTTGTATCACATTACATCATTATATTGGCATGGGTATTATGAAACAAAACAAATTACAAAGGAAACCAATTAGTTGATAAATAAATATTATGTATCCTTTTATTTAGGGTGTGATCAGAAGAAAACATTATAAAGTTCATCACAAAATAACAAATATAATGAAAACAAGGATCCTAATAGATGTTATTTTCATAATTGGAAATAAACATGCATACTAACACAAACAATATATATCAAAGCATTAAGACATAAAATAACTCCCCATACCAATCAATATTAGAAATGAAAATTAATTATATGATTACAAAAGCACTTAATATCCACCCAAAGATAAGAAAAATCATGATGATCCCACCCATAGTATGTAAAACCTTTTGACTAAGAATACACTACCGAAAGGATGCTTCCAATTCTTGATGTGTACCGCAGGGTGAACCAAAAATTTCCCAAAAACCACCAATAAAAATGGAAATAAATAATCATACTAATACACATAATAGGGTTTTCAAAACGCATCCCACAACTCATACCAAGGCAACAAAACAAGGAGAAAATGAATCCCCAAGAGAAAAAACAAAGAAACAACCAAGAAATAGAGAAGAAAATAATGCAGATTCCCATATGGGATCATCCAGATCCAACAATTCGATGTAGGAGGAATAGGGACAGAAGAACTCTTGAGGGTTCCTAGAGTTCCTCTAAAATGTGAGAGAAAATGGTTTAGTTAAATAAAAGATAAAAAGGATTAAAAAATAAATTAAAACCATGAATCCAATAAGTTTCACATCATGTAAAAATTAAACAGTGTGTAATCCCCAGGTTTTCAAGAATTTCTATCATTCACTGAAAACTGCATTGCCTTGAAGGATTTTTCACCCAAATTCTTACATGTCTTGAACCATCCTCACATAATAAGTGAAACCCACTTTCACATCATGTAAACTTTAAATGCGCGTGTATTTTCTCTACTTCCCATATTTTAGCATCCAAACTCATTCAGGTTCACTCTTGGCCTCCTCCAAGCACCTCCAACAACAAAAACTAGAAATATAAGGGATTATTAAAGGAAAAACATTACATTGGGTACCTATAAAATGATTATATACATTAGGGGGTCCAAAAACAATCCCATGAGTAATGTTGTTCGACCAACCAACCATTGAAAAACCTCACAAGGATCTTATCACAGTTCAATGGAAAAACCATCCAAACAAGCCAAATTAAAAAAAACTTCTTGCATGACATCATCATAATAAAACCACATGCGTAACCATTAAAACCAAAAAACCACAGTACCTTTAATGTATGAATCAGGGAATTCTATCCTTTATGTCAATATATTATCCATTCTATGTAACAATGACTCTCCATCACAAGTTTAATTGTATAAAATTTAATGAATCTAGATTTAGAATTTGGTATTCCCCATTCCATATATTGGAACATTATTATGAATCAAAAATCAAGGAAAATAAAATAAATCATAACATAAAAGGATCCAAACGTCACAACATCATTAAAACATAAAAAATAATAAAATCAAAACAACTCCTTGTACTAGGAACACATCTACATCTCTCACTCCCATGTACTCTCTTCCAAACCACCATGCCTCCATAACTCATTGGCCAAGGGAATGGACTAACCACACAATACATTCTTTAATTGATCCTAGATGTATACTTGTTACTCCACAAACATCATGTCATCCTCAAAATCTAACAATAAATAGTCAATAATTTGGGGGTGATCGTGAAGATATCAATGATGCTTGAACATGTGGAAGACGTTGTGTATCCTCTCCAGCCACGGTGGAAACCCCAACTGATACGCCACCTCACCAACACATCCCAACACCTTTAATAGCCCAAAAGACCTAGGAGAAAACATACCCTCCTTCCAAACCTCTACTGCCCACGCCGAGCGAAGACTCTCAAGAACACATGGTCTACAATATCGAACTCTAGGGGACCATTGCAATGATCTGAATATACCTTATGATGTTATTTTCCACCCTAATCCAGTCATGAACCAACTAGATCTACTCTTTCATTCTCTATACCTCATCAGGACCCAAAACTGCCGACTCTCCAATCTCTATCTATCATAATAGAAAATGGCCCAAATTCCAATACAATGCCTCAAGTAGAGCCATACCAATGGATGAGTGATATATATGATTGCACGAAAACTCAAACAAAGTTAGGTTTCATAGCCGAGATCCAATAAAGTCTAACACACATGCATGTAACATAACCTACAGTGTATGGATAGTTCTCTCTATCATCCCATCTGTCCGAGGGTGGAAAAAAGTGATAAGGTGAAATTGGGAACCAAAAGTAGAATATAATCCCTAGTATAATAATCAGGTAAAAGGGGATACTAATCATAGATTATGTTTCTAATTAACCAATCATGTTTGAAAACATTATCCATATACCACCTTGACAAAACAACCATAACAATCAAATCATATATCACAAAAATGTGAGGTGATTTCATCAGCTAATTTATTATTAACCAAACTACATTGATCCCTACCTGATTGTGGGGTAAAAATATGATAAAATACATCAATATTTTCTCCCATTTACAATTATGAACATCCACATATTGCAAAAATCCTCCCAAAACATAGTTTTCCACTTTCACTTGCTGAAAAACCAATCCTCATTCCACAAACATCACTACTGGCCATTTCATCCATGCCACCAAAGATGTTTCATCAAGACACAATACATATTTACTACACCAAGATTTAATGATATGGTTGATATGTGAAACACAGAAATAACTGGCTAATTAATATATTGTGGGAACAGAACCTCTCATGGAACAACACTCATTTTCAACCATACATTGACCATCCCTTGGAGCGTCACCATGGACAACACAATCACAGGTCCCCTCTTCCTCTAAATCTCCCCCAGAGACTCCTCCACATGATTCATAAAAGATGAATCCATGGTCACAAGATAAATTAAACCTCATCCACTAATCTCTACAATATAACAATACATTTCAACGAGATCATACATTCTTTTCCAAACATCTGTAGATTCCCAAGCCACTTTCAAATGGGTCTTCTGATTCTAAACATAAGCAACTAAAGTAACCTTCCATGGGGTATGTGATATCTCAAAATCATAATCATGAAAAAAATTCATCACTATTCACTGGTATGGATTTAGATCAAATTGAGATAAAACATATATCAAGATCTTATGGCTTGTGAAAGCCCTAGAAGACTCATTGATGAGGTAATGTCGCCACAACATTAGCTCGAACACAAATACCACCAACTTGGTATCATGGGTGTCATAGTTACGCTTGTGTGGATGTAAAATTCTAGAACCAAAATATATCATCAGTTTTTTCTACATTAGCACACATCACAATTCCAGCTAGTACGCGTCACAAAAAAACCTCAAACAACACCCCCTAGGGAAACTGAAGCACAATATCATTAACCAAATCCACCTTCAAGTAACCCAACACTTCTTGGAACTGATCATTCCTTACAAAATCATGGTTCTTTTTGGGTCAACGCAATAAATAAGGCTATAAATAAACATAAATTAGGTAAAAAAACATTTGATAATCGCCCAATATTCCAATGAAACAGTGAACCTCTTCCTCATTCTTAGGTTCTTCATAATAAAACAATTCTTCGAACATGGATGGATCCAAAAAACTTCGCTAGAAAGCCACAACATGACCAAGAAATTTAATCTCTCACATCTAGAGGCCACATATGGAAAAAGTCCAATAAAGCTGGTGTTGTCGAAGGTCTTACAAAAAAAATATTGAGCCCCTCGGTATTTCCCTTCTCTAACATAGATTAAACTAAAATATCATCAATTAATTCAACAATGAACTAGTCCAAAAACTCATGGAACGTAGTGTTTATAATCCCCTTAAACACTGATGTTGAGTTCATAACACCAAATGATATTAACACAAACTAAATGTTCCCATACCTGTATATGAAGGAATTATTCTAAATATTCTAATATTTCTCCATCAAGTGGTGATATCCTGTCAATATGTATGTCTTTATGAACCAACTAGATCATATCAACTTGTCTAATAGATCATATATCTTTTAATGAGGGTAATAATTCTTAACCATTTCCTGATTCATAATCTGTTAGTTTATATACAACCTCAAACTATCATCTATATTGTTGGAGAACAACAATGAAGCACCCCATGGTGACACATAGGGCCTGATTAAACCACTATAAATCAGATCATCCACATTCAGCCTCATCTCACAAAACCCCATGGGTTCCATCTGATAGGGAGCCATCAAAATAATAGACCCACCCTGATGCTACTATATCTCAAACTCAATGTATCATCAAGAATTTAGTGTCATAAACACTTTTAAGAAACATCCATTAACTCCCCTATAACCCTGTGAGCATCCCCAACCTATGATTCTATTGAAATACCCACCAACTGGGAAAAAAGAGGTTCCACTTTCCTTTCACCTAACTAGTAACCATACTCTCCAACAAAAAACACTCCCTAACCCACCAAATCATAAAATGGGCTCTTATCCGAAATAGTTAGATGTCTGCACATTCATAATACAAGTAATCCATACCACATATAATATTGTATGGATGAATCTACAGCAAGAAGATTCCCCCATTAAATGGTGTTTCACCATCACTAGTATACATCCTTGGAACATATTAAAAAGGTAATCTTGACCTTTAACCACCATAGATTACACCAGGGGCACTAGGAGCCTCTCCATGTATACTCCCAACATAATGAACAATGAAGTTGAAACCAAGGATTGAGAGGATCCCGAATCAAATAAATCACACACAAATGTAGATGATAAACATTTCAATAATATAATATCTTCAGGATCTACTAGTAATACTACCTCTAATATGAGCATTTGACAACAAAAAATCCCCTACCACTATACTACTGGCCTCTATGTCTGTCCTCTATCCTGGGTCCCAATGAATGTGGACCATCATGAGGCAGTCCTATTCCAACTCTACCTAATCTTGGATATGGAACAATGAAATTTGGTCCCTACCACTAGAACTATCTTATAGATAATTACATCGGATGAAAAGGGACTTGATCATCCATCTAAAACTGGCCTCCCTGAGTGGTTGGAAACTGAGCATGGTGGTTCCCATATCTTCTAAAAACATGGAATGTAAATAGAAAACCCCCAAATAGAAATGAAAAATAAATTGATTATGAAGATTAGGAAATAATGTTCTATGACCAGTTCACCTATGAACACAACCCTAACTCAGTAAACACTCATATCCTAATACAATAATTCTCACTCCTTGAAAAACCATGTTGGAAACCCTATTGTAGATCAACTATCATGTAAAAAATATTATCGATAACCTCATCCTTTTTTTAAACCTCTAGATATGTCTAGAGTATTAAATGAGCGACAACATATCTGATCATTGGAAATAAAGCCTCCTTCAGATGCCATGCTATGGACTCTTCATCTGTGAAAGTATCTAGAGAATAGTGTAGGAGATCCTTGAACATGATCGCAATCTCTTTCATGTTTATACTCCCCTACCAAAAGGAGAGAATCTCATTACTATTGGTACCCCTATACATAAATGATAAGATATCATCCCAAAAATCCTTCTAAAACTTAGGCTGCAACACATTTTCCTCCATGTAGTAACCAAGAAACAACATCCACAATGGAAACATAGTTTCATACTTCTGACTAACTAGAAATGCACCCATAACTCAACTCATTGTAAGATCCGTCCTGAAGAAATATACAGCTCTTCTATCTAATATACCATCTCAAGATCAGAGACACTCCCTTAATACTTACCCAAACTCTACTGATGAAAGCAATGAAAATACGTATTCCATGCCTTATCCTCCTCTATTAGTTTAACCCTACGACAACCAACTAGATCAGCCTCCTCAACCTTATTTTCCTGAGAAACTCATGAATGATTAACATGAGCCACTCCAGAAGATAAGAAGAACATCCTAATACTAGTATCATGTGGTTTTTTCAAAAATATTTTACTTATTAATTTTATTTTCCCAAAACAAAGTATTAAAACATTATAACAAGTAATCATGATTTATATTCCTCTCCTAGGTCGATAACCAGTAAACAACTCCACCCCACCTAGTCATTCGATATGACTAGAGTCTATGAACTAGAACATACGGGTCCCTAAAACCATATGTCCAAGATGGCATTTTTGGACTATGTCATGCTCCAAGGCCTATTGCAACAACATCCATACCAACCCAGGAAATCGTCACTACTCCTAACTCTAAACAACACCCTATCACTCAACCATCATCCTCTGATACCACTTTTTCATGACCTCCACCCAACAAAGATTCTGTGATGATGAGAAAGAGATAATGACCCTCACATCCCACTTATAAGAGGCCCCACATTGGGGACTAGAAACAATGGTATACAAATCTCATAGTAATGGATGAATCACCCTCTATAAATGAAATAGAATAGGTAAATAGGATAAACAATCACAAAAAAAACACCAGAAGATAATATAATGGTAAATCGTAAAACAACCCAAAATTAATGAATAAAATTATAATGATATATATAAAAGTATCTAAACTAAATTCCAATGATATAATTATATGGTAGAAACTCAAAAACAACTCCAAAACAACTATTATTTTCTAGCATAGTCACAAAATTTCTCATGGAATCTTAAAAAATATTTATATACATATGATGATTGTAACCTATATACTCAGTAAGGAAATAACCAAGGCCTCAAGTGAGCATGTGAAAATTTCATGCGAATATTCAATGGAAAAATAAATAGAACCCAGAATCACTTACAAATTTTATATAACCAAGTCCAACCTCAAAATGTCTCAATCACCAAATCACAAAACCAATATATCAATATAACATCAAGATTATAATAAATAAATGCACCACACTACCTCTTAGACACTAATTTAAACTCTCACACCCCAACATGGAACATCCTATTCTCCATCGCTTACAAATATATCACATCACATCACATCACATCACATCACATCACATCACATCACATCACATCACATCACATCACATCACATCATATCACATTCCTCCTTTAGACACCTGGTCTATAACTCACAAACGAAACCATAGAAGTAGGGTATCATGAATGTGAAGGACATAAACCTCATACCATCCTTCCACACATGACTCCTAATACATTTAACATGACATAAAACCATATATCACATATATAAATATGGTCAAACACATCAAATTTCTCCCATAGACACATGGCCCACCAAATCACATCTCACCTATAAACACCTGGACCACACATCACTATAGAAGGAAGAGCAGGGGATAGGGAGTATATAGCCATATTTAACACTGCCATCATAGATTTTGGTTGAAACACCCAGAACTCAACACCTTTGAGAATTGGTAAGGTTATCCAACGTGGTTGAGGTGTATATAAAATAACATAAACTTACATTATATTGATAAAACACACAATACCCAAACTAAGGGTTCATATCAATAATACTAGGGAACACTATAACCTAACCACATAACACATATCAATCATTACATATACTTCCACCATTATATGAACCACCAAAAAACCACCACACAAGAAACATGAAATTTTCCATTTTCATCTTAGAAGTTTAACCAAATTTAATAATTATTCCATTCATCAAAAATAAAATTTCATTTGTATATATTCAATTTACAACCCATTACATTATTTTTTTATTTCAGTTTAACCTATTTATCGCATATCTATTTCCATTACCTTGGTTTATTTACCATCCGTTTTTTTTTTAATTTATCATCAATGTCCATATGATGGATAACTGGGAAACTATCTCAATAATTCCATGATACAAGTGGCCCTACTCAAAAAACCACCACCAGAACATCACAGATCCATCATCATTGTATCATCACATCACCCAAGACATCTCACTATAGTAATCACACATGTCATCCATCCCACAACAACAAATTCCATGCTACATAACCATAGTTCCACAAACACCATTCCATAACAATTGTTCCAAAAACACTTCACTGCAACCTTGATGGCACAAACACTGCATGACAAACATTTCACCACAACCACTACGCCATAACCACTATGACACAACCACTAAATAATGTATCATCCATCCTATATAAACATTGTATCACTAACTTACACACAACATAGTCCATCTGGTTAGATCATTTATCACACAACATCCAAAACCCATCAAAGAAACACAACAACCATAATCAGACATCAAAAAACATATTCCAAATTCTATTTATTTAGGAGATTTATCACATAACATATTTATATTAGCATGAGTATTATCACACAAGTAAAATTAATGGTGCAACAAATTATTAGAAAAAAACACATTCTGTAGCATTTTATTTAGGATGTGATCACACAAAAATATAGAAACAGTTATCACAACATTAAAACTACATTTAAAACGACGCTCCCAACAACACTTATTATTATAATTGACAACATACATGCATAATAACATCAAAAAAATATCAAAGTGGTATTTCCTGTGATAAATCTCCATATCTAACAATCATAGATATGAAAATAAATTTTATGGTTATGTTGACCCTTAATATCCTCTAAAAGGTAATATAATATCATAAAAATCCAACAAATAATACATAAAAGAGTGAGAAAAAGGTTCCCATGCCTCAAATAAGCTTTTAAATATTGTTTTTCATTGATGGGTGATGAAAAAACTTCCTGAAACCACCTCCACACAAGGAACTCATGGATAAACCTATACTGCATCAAAGGTTTTTCAGAACATATCCCACAGCTCTATCAAAAACAATGAAACATTACCACATTGAATTCATAAGAAGAGAAAATATTATACAAAAAACAAAGGTAGATGAACATACCACATATTTATAATTTTGATCTACCAAAACCAACTGATCGAAGTAGGAGGACTCAGGATAAAATATCTATTCAAGGTTCTGAGGGTTCCTCCAAAATGAGAGAGAAAAGGGTTCACACAATTAAAAGAGATATAGGCCAAACAAATAACATAAATCCTGGAATCCCATAGGTTTCACAATGTATAACCATTACATGTGGTTTAATCCTCAAGTTTTCAAACATTTCTAGGTTTTTCCTAAAAAAATGTTACCTAAAATATTTAATAACATTATTTATTAAACATCATGAACTGGACTAGCATAATTTTTGAACCCCACATTTATGTTTTGTAAACATTATAAAATATGTATTTCCTCTAATTCTAGCTTTTAGATGGAAATATCTACGAAGCGCACTCTATAAATCTTCCAAGAATATCCAACACCTAAAAGTGGAAATTTAATAGGCTAAAGAGGCCCAAACCGTTACAATCTTACCCTTATATGTCTTTTCTTCAATACTACAATCCATAAAATATTTTTGATTTGTTCCCTTGTTTTCATTAATGGATATAGATTCACGATTCCTAGATTTTATCCCCCTTATACATCAAAATGTAAAGGGCCTCTTATAATAACTATAAAATTTATACCCCACTGAAAACAAATATGTAATGGGTTTTTTCACCGCCATATTTTCCTTTAAATTTTTAATACTTTTTAATAATAAAAGGCATATTTTAATATAAAAAAAACTTCTTAACTAGATTTTACTTTTTAAGAAAACCCTTCTACAATTTTTCCTTAATTTTTACACTTTATGTATTCATGAACTCCATGGGGGAGATCACAAATGTTTACTCCACAGATGATAGTAGACTTATTATTATAGATATTTAATGTAAATCATCATATTATCATACCTCTTGGATATTTCTACTAATAGTCCTTGTATTAATTCTAGGAAATAATAATTACAGATTTAATGTCTTTAACCTATAAGTTATTTCTTCTAACCATAGCTCCACTTTCCTTCCAAAACTCCAACAAGTGAATTTAACACTTAGAATTGAGTGTTTGGAAAATCATTTAGGACTATTGAACTAGTGATGAATGTATGAAATAAGAGTCTTGGATAATAATTTAGATCTATCCCTATTGATAACTTATTTCAACAAACAAAATCAACTAGATTTTTTATAACTTCATCTCATCTTGTGAACTAAGTTATTCTCTGAGAAACCAATCCCTGGAAAAAAACAGAAACTTTTTAAGGTATATGACTATTTAAATATGTTTCACATATGTTTATAATTATTTATCACTTTTATATGAATCTTAAAAATCATTAATGAATTCACCATATTATCCACCTAGACATATTTAGCACAAAATAATTAAGTGATCTCCCAAATAGGAAGAAAATAATTGGTAGTTATTATAAATATAATAAAAATAATCATCCTAAGAATAATCATGTTTTACCAATTTTTAGTATAAAAAATAAACATGAAATTAATATATGTTGTTTCTCCACAAATAATATATACTCTTCTTCTCAATGTTCTAAAACCATCTAAAAATATGGGATAATTCCATTTATAGAACATAATATATGGATTAATACCACTAAACGTTTAAGAAGATATTTTTTAAAACATTATATTTATATCAAACTCTTATCTATTTTAGTATTCATCAATATAGAATTCAAATTTCAAATTAATAATTAAAAAAATAGAATAGTCTCCCAAAACAACTTGTCGACTCTTGTTTGGGGCCTAGATGTATATATACAAATATGGAATAAAAATACATCAAAATCCATTATTATCTCATTATGATATCTATATAATTCCATATCTTTAGAATGTATATAACCCCATGGATTATATTTTAAACATATATCAATAAAAGTTTTAGCAATACATATTATAGGAATTTTATACAATGGGAGTGATGTGCCTCTGACAATCTCTAGTCGAGGAACATGCTTGGTCATGGTGAAAAAACCTTCTATGAAAAATATTCTTCTTTTAAGCATTTATAGTGGTTAATTTGGGAATACCACTTATAAAGTATTCATTTAGCATACTCTTTTGGAAATTTTTTATCTTCCATGGAATGTGTAATTTGTCCATTGTGGGAATAATCAAACTTGTGAATGTTTTATATTTTAATGCAACATTGGCACATCATTCATATTTCTTCATCCACCATTAAAGTGTTATTCCACCAATATTAAACTATTTACTTGTGGTATGTCTTTTGAAACAACAATGGTATGATTAATGTTTTCCATAACTATATTTTTTTTATATAAGGAAATATTCAATAACATTATTAATTAGTTCCCCTTACTGACCAATTTTATTTTTCCTCTTCAAATGTGGGTTCTATAACTCTCTATAACCCAACTCGTTTTACTAATTTTTTTTGGGAGTATACTATATCATTAATTAAATATAATATTGAGTGATATTATTATATAGTTCATTAGATGGAAATATAAGAATGTTTTTCTCTATCATAGAATCATAAAATCTCTCACTAATTTATGAAAATGAAACATATAAATGCCTTTATTCTATCACCTCCTTTCAACAATGTTGTAATAATATTAGAATTTCTATTTTAAAAATTTAATAGTTAGATACTCAAAAAATAGAGGTTTCAACATAGATTCCATGTGTGATAAAAATCAAAAAATAGATAGAAATTAAGATGCAGATTAATAACATAGTTTTGATACCACATGTTGGGACCATGTTTACCGAACGAACCCTGGGGGGTGAACTATTTTGAAAACGATTTAAGATATATTTTTTAATGGGTTTTCCCATACATATATGGTTCTTATGTTAGTAGGAGCATTTTAATCCTCTCATTATTAGTCTTTATTACCCCAAATAAAATTTATGACAAATAACACACAAAAGTTTTCATGGCTCACCCAAATTGGATAATCAAAGGAGATACACCAATGATTTGTTCATGTACCAGGGTGGTAATACTCAATATTATAGATATTAAAATTAATTCTTGAAAGGATCATTACTAATCAAAGGTAAAATATAACTTATTTATTATGAGACTATACTATAGTGAGGAATGGCTAGTTTATAAACTCAAGGGATTATTAAGTATAATATATACTTAATGGTCTCATGATGATCAACTTTGGTTTATGAAACACATTGTATCAAAATCTTTAGGTAGATTATCTATTATACTCCTCTCTAATTGCTACTTTCTTCCTATTCTATTACCATATGATGGAATAATCTTTTTGGGAGGATTATTAAAAAAATGCTATATTTTAAAGAAACAAATTATACTTTTTGATGATAAAGATAAATCTATAATTGGAATTATCATGTTAATATTCACCCAAATAAGGTAGTTTCAGCCACCTTTTTCTCATAGACTAATTATAAAAAACACAAACTATAAGAAATACTTGGATTATTTTATGGCACACCTTATCTCTTAATTGAAACATATATATCAATTTTCTTCAGGTTATATCTTCCTCACATTCCTCTCAATAACTCAAATATGGAATTTAGGTTATTTCTTATTCTCATATGACAATGGTGCACTCCTATTTATTTAATATAAAAAATATACGAGTTGATGTTGCATAGATATTTACATTTTTAGAACATACATGACTATTATATATACATGCATCCATGAATCTTTTCCAATAATATAAATTATATTTTATTACACTCTAAGATTCAATGTCTTTATACGTGTCACATGAAATGAATCTTTTCATATTCAAATGAATGAACCACACATAGGTTTAAAGTATTTTCCATAATCTTAGGCCATGTTTAACTTATTATAATATCAATTTACTCTTTCCAATTAATTTACCACTAAAATTCTATTTAAAAATTTTACTTTTATTATAAAAATATTCTCATTTAAATAAAACAATATCATATAATATACCTTCAATTTCATTATCTACTCTATCTACATATTTTGTGAGATTTTAAACAACCAAATTAAAATAATAAAAATAATTATATTCTTGTTTTATGTTATAATAGTATAATGTAATTATATATTTAAATAACACAATAATAACACCATGAGAATAGTCACCATAGAAGAGAATAATTTATTTTTGTGAGAATCACTCTTAAAAACACCTAACACCATGGTCACATGGCCATTTCAACCTCCCCAATTTTAATATGATGATCACCTTTAATGGGTTAAACATGGATTCAAAACCTCAAATATAGGGCCTCCATATTTCACATATGTATGAAAAACACTAAATATGACAATATCTAAAATATGATGTTTTCTTGGTGACCAGTTTGATTTATACACAACAAATATTCTACTAACCAAAACATCTTCTATACCCATTCATCCATTTTTATTTTACATAATTGAATTAAAACCTCACAATTATAATAACTAATGAATGATATCTAACTAGATTACCGTTTTTTGTTCTATCATGAGACTTTATTACTTCTTATTCTCTTCCATTAACTACCAATATAACGAAATGTCATCGAAATAGCTACTTTGGGATTTCCCATTTCAAACCTTAATTTTTCTTGACAACTGTTCCATGATTCTTGGAGGTGTGCCCTCAGTTTTAGAAATTCCATAAGACCATGGTCTTCTAAACCAAATATAAATTGGATATCTTATTGATTCACTATTTCTAGTTCTTCTATAAAATTTATTACCCCAACTTTATTAAAAGGTTGACCACTGTGTCATGTATATCCAATCCGTTTACAAAACTGGAATTTTCATTTCAAATGGTAGAAACAATTTACATTATTACTCTATTGATTATATTTATATATTCACTTTATTATATCCATATTAACCAAGGCATGATATGTGGTGTAGTTTTTGGTTTGATTACATTTTACTTCACCAAACTCCTTCAAAACATCAATATATCATTCAATGTATGAACCATTTCTCTATAAAGATTGAATAATATTATAAAGCATTATTAATTCCCTTTGTACATCCACGTGAACCACCAATCTAAAAATCTAATGAACTACCATCCATAATCACCTATTATTTTCATTTTTCTCTGGCACTTGGCTTTAATAATCAACTTTCTTCTATTAATTCTCTAGAACCTGATAATAAAATAAATTATTGACAATAAATCTTACACGAACAATAATATTTTATTTAAAAAAAATAACCAACCAGTCACATAATTATATAATATAATTATGTGTTCCACATGGGATCAATAATTCATAATATCATGACAAACCCATGGAATGAAAATGGGTTACATTCCATTCTAAATGGAATAACATAACTTTTCATTAATAGTATATTGAAATATACCAAACATCAAATATCCCAAAAAAGTGTATGATAAAATCACTTGGAGGTTTATCATGAACTTTTTTAGGGATTAAAACATAAAAATCATAGATTAAAATGGAAGTGAAGTCAAAAGTTCGTAGAAATAGTTTATCATTATCATAAAAAGTCAAAGTTACATGTCACTTTCATGAAATCAATTTTGATACAGTGAAAGGAATAATTTTTAAAACCACACCATAAAATCATATCCAATAATGTAAATATAAAAAAAAATTCAAATTAATTTGAATTTTAATATGCAAATGTAAAAGCATGAAAAATAACCTTTTTTTTATTTTAAATAGTTTGAATGAAATAACCACATATAAAAAGGAGTTAATTTTTTAGAAGAAGTAAAGATAAAAATGTAGGGTAATTAATATTACATATATTTGGAATTATCAATATTAAAATATGTAATTTTAAGTAATAAATAATATATAAAATAAGGAGAAAGATTATTTATTAAGGATGATAATTATTTCCAATAACTTCATATTTTTATTGAGAGTGAAATTCCATATAGAATAATTTTTTGATATAAAAATGTAATTTACCCATATATAAATTGAATAATCCATAAAAATAGAGTAATGTAGATTAAATAATCTTATAATGGTCTATTCAAGGATAAATGTGTATGAACCAACGAAAATACAATTTAGTAGACAAAACCCTTATAGTATTGGTAACATTTATTAAAAATAAAATGAAAGATAAAACATGCAATATAACTAAAATTAAAATTAATAACAATGTTTTTTAATTGATTAATTCAAGGATGATATTTATAGAAAATATAAATTTTAATTATTGAATAATACAGAAAATGACCCAATGAAAGGAAATTTGAGATGAGAAACAAATACTGTGGATTTCTAATTAGTCAGACATTACCAATTTTTAAAAAAAAATAAATTCTCCCATCCTCTTTTATAAAACCTTATTTATTTTTAAAACCTTTAATATTAATATTTTATTTTTAATTTTCACGAATTTATTAATTATTTTAAGTTAATATTGGTCTCTGGTGCTGGTTGCTTTAACTATTCTGTTCACATTTTAATGTAATTATTTTGGATAAAATTTCATGCTATTGATTTTATAATTTAAAAAATATTAAATGTTATGTGGTTCGATTACCATAATGATTCATGATGGTTTAGTTTCAATCTATGGGAGTTTGAGGTATGATTCTCTTGGATAAAATCAATAACACATTTATTTTTGTAAATTTTAATGAATAAAAGATGGAATATTAATGATGTGTTAAATTGTAATATCAATATTTAAGAATTATAAAATATTAACTTATTAATATAATACCATTAACACTAAATTAATATATCTCAATATATTATAAAAATTATATTTACATCATAAAAGATATATGATTATTCTTATTTGAAGAGGTTAAAATCAAATGATAATTTAGTATTAATATTATTAATAAAATGAATATTTTATATTTATATATGTAATAAATATAATAATTATTCATTAAATCTATATTTATGACTATCTATATTAGGTGGCGATGAATAATGAACATGGTTGCTTATAGAGGCGGTGAACCAATTGTAACACGGGAAACATTTTCATTTTCTAATGAAAGGAGGGAAGGTAGATCATGATTATTGCATGAAAATAATAATATTTAGGTATAATAATGAAAATAAATTAATTATATTTGTATTTTATAATTTATTTATTGGATGTAAAAGATGAAAGTGACATGAAAGAACATGGTTAAAACCATTATGTTTTTCTTGAATACCCTCCTTTATATCACACCTTAATCCTTATTGGGTTTCTATTTTGGTGATAAAATAGAATCTAGGATCCAGGAATGATGGATGTGGGGGGATATTATGAGGTATTTTTCAATAGTTACGGATTATTTTTAATGGTGTGAAAAGATTTATTTTTGTTAATATTACTTTCTCAATATAAAAAGTGATGTAATAATCAATGAAATTTTGATAAATAAGGGATAGTTTGAAAAGATAATATTGTTTAATAATTATGAATACATATAAAACCCATTTATAGATGATATTTTTTAATATTTTAGACAATAATTTTTCATTTGGAATTTTACCTTATTATAAACATTACTATGGGGACTAATGTTCACCTTGTTAGCTTGTTTTTTAATCAAAAATTAAATTTAACTTTTTACATAATTTGAAAATATTGATTATAAATATGAAATCAATTTAAATTAATTAATATTCTAAAGTTGATAAAAATTAATTTTAATATAATAACACATAGTTTAGAGAAAACATTTCTTTAGAATAATTTATTTTTTAAGAATAAAGTGAATTTATTACTTTTCCATACCATTTTAAAAAAATGAATTTCAATTTTTTTGTATATATTATCAATAAAATTCATAAAATTCATTATTAAAAAGTGATCCGTTTAGTTTATTATGATAATAATACATAATATATAGAAAAATACATTTTTTTTAAAAAATAGGGGTTATAAACATCAAATGATTTTACTCCTACTTTGTAAAATTTAATATTTTATAGGAATTAATATGAAAATTTTAATTAAATAAGACCTTCAATTATTTAATTATATTATTAATAGATTTTATAAAAATTCCAAATAATGATAATATTTATTAAATTAATAATTATAAATTTATATCACCCTAAAATATACTCATTGAACCCTTATGATCTCTACATAAGATCTAAGGGTAAGATAAGAAATGATGGCCTTCATGAGAATTGATTCAACTATCAAAGATCTTATAGTGTCTTCAATGATATTAGACATCTCAGTTAGATGATTTCACTCAATCTTTACTTGTTAAATCATATCTTCAGATTAGTCTAGGGAAAGTCTTAGTGACACTACATCTATTCCAACATTAGAAAAATGATATTTATTAATAAGAATCTCACTAATTTATTCTATTGCCTATCCTTTCTACATATATTTTTTTTCTAACGGAGTAAATTTTATTTATACCTGCAAATTCCAAAGATATATTACAATACTAAGATTAAATAATTAAATCTCATTAATATATCATTGTTCATTTTAGTATAGTGTTGAATGTAAAACAAGATATCGATCACAATATATATATATATATATATTCTATAGTCATGGGTTGTTAGATTTTACCCCCATTAAAAATAATTTCACCCTCTAAAATTCATTACATAGCTAAAAAATGTTTATAGTATTTTTGACTCATTACATCTTTACGTATCAACATATATTTCTCAAAAAAATATTTCACTATATATCGTTTGACCAGATGGGTGGTTTTATTTCATAGTAAATTATCACTTTGATCTAGTATCATATTTTTTTATTACTCCTAAGATGGATCATTTTCTGATTTCATATAATATGAGTTCAATATATGTGATAGTTTTGGTATATACTTCTTAAAAATAGATACATAGAACACATATGTTATCTGAGAAAGGATCAATAGAAGTACTATTTGATAGGATACAGTCACTATATGATCAAAAATCTCAAAGGGACTAATGTTTCTTGGGATCTACTTTCCCTTCTTCATAGATGTCATAAACGCATTCCATGGAGTTGTTATAATGAGCATTTTTTCACACACTTCAGACTCCAAATGTTCTCAGTAATTATCCATATATCTCTTCTATCAACTTTATACCAATCTTATATAGCATTGAATGATTTTTACCATCTTATTCATTTCCCAAAAACTATATGGGCTTAATCACTTCTATTTTGTAATATTATCCTAGAATATCGGAGTTCTATATATCTTGATAAACAAAGCCTAATATGGATCCATTTTAATTCCTATGTAAAAACCATTATCATACGATAACTTGAATAGAGAAATATGTTAATCCCAACATCCCTTTAAATCCATCTAGTAAGTTCATTGCATAACATCCAATGTCTGAATGGTTCTATTATATTGAACATTAGTTTGGTGATGATAATTTGTGTTAAATATAATAATTTTATCAAATTATTATTGAAGAATATTAGATAATTTTGATATCAACCTTGGATATCGAATAGATACAATTAAAGGTGGTACTCTATTAAACCTTACCACTTCATTTATATATAACTTTTCATGTTGATGAAGTAATTAATCATATCTAATTTTAATTAAGTTAATTGAATTGTTAAGTCTATCCACCACTAGAAAAATTGAATTATTTTATTTACATGTATTAGGAATACCAGTGATAAAATAAATATTTATGATGTCCTATTTCAATAACGATTTAGGAAATGGTTTCATCATACCATTAGATTTTCATAAATTTTAATTAAATTTATGACATACTAATAATGGTGATATATTATCCATGATCTTACTCATCAGGCCATCCTATCAGAAATACTACTCTAGATATTTATACATCCTATTCCATCCTAGATGAATAAAAAAGGATGATATATGTGAATCATCTATCCAATCCATTAATTTCGGTTTTGAAGGGACATATGTTCATTTCTTGAATATGATAATCCCACCATAATCAATGTTGTAATCGATAATACATTGAAACTACTTTTATAGTACCATATAATCATTATCGGACTCTATAATATATGAATGGTTGAGAAATAATTTGGGGAAGATAGGATTTCATCCCTTCATTCATTATTTCTATATACATAATATGAATATACATTATGATTTGGACCCCATAAATCATAATAAGGGATAAGATATCACGTTCCTTTCATCGTAGAGAATATGACACCTTTTTTCTATTCCTAGGATGTTAATGTATTGGAAATATGTAGTCATTTATTAACAATAATCATCTCCTTTGACATACATTCAACTCCTTCTATGTGAATATATATTTAAATTATTGTGATTAGTATACATATCACACTTTTCACCATAGAGGTAGTAGTGTATAATATTTTTTATAATGATAGCTTCCTCCAACACCCGATAATGTTCCATGTAATATTTCTCAAGGGTCTTCAATTGATGTGTTGAATAAGACAATTCAATGTCATTTTTCATCATGAAACAACCCAAGACCTTCTTTAATGAGTAATTTTATTTAAAAAAAACCCTTCTCCACTATAGGGTATTGTGAATATATATATATATATATATATATATATATATTGTGACCAACCTTTTCTTTAGTTCAATCAATATTTTGAAACTTTAATTCACCTAGAGGAACTATAATCTTTTTTGATTTAATTTTTTTTATTAAATTTCATGATCATTATAAATTTATAATAAAGCATTGATACTGTCTTATTAACCTAAGAAAAAAATAATTTTTTTTCATTTTGGGTTGGCTAGGAAATTTTTTAGTAACCTAGAACTTTAATAGATCCACATATATACTATTTATAATGATAAAAAAACCTACAAGGATAATTTTTATTACTAAAATTCACACTTTCTAAATGACTAATATAATATATCCTCTTATAAGGTATGTAGAAAAATTATAAAATGATATTTATATTTCTCCTTGGACATAGAATATGTTATAATATCATCAGAAAATAATAATATGAAAATATCTTATTAATCTATAAAGACTATATTAATCAGATCCATGAATATTATTGGATAATTTTTAAGTTTATTAGTTTTCATTATAATGCCTATATCTTATATGGAAAGTTATCATGGGTATATATTAACTCTTTACCATTAATTGGTCGTATCCATATATAAGATCCACATTTCATGAGTTATGATCCCTCTAAGATGATAAAACATATTTTCAATATAGGGTATGTGACACTAATTCTTAATCATGATTTTGTTAAGTTAATGATAATCAATTTAAAGGTGTTTTGATCAATATATATTCATGATAAAGGGGGCTAGTGAACCCCATGGCAAGGCACATGAGAGTATAAAACCCTTCTACATAATATCCTTACAAAGAATCATAAATTCCTAAAATTAAAGAAGTTATTTTCTATAGTGCCTTTTTTATATGGGCGTAGAATCTAGAATGAGTTATATTGAGACCCCGACCTCACATTGTAGGGGAATAAAAGGATTTTATTTTGGAAATTCTTCAAAATAATACAATCTTTTTATCATATCAATAATTTGGAATTCCACCCTGAACATTTGATCTATTAGTCCATCGTTATTGGGAATCAGGATCCATATTATAGAATTCTATTCTAGAGGTTGTAATAATAATCCATTCATTGATATTTGATAATGTGATGATTTGGGATATGAAGTATTATTTTCGTATCCTGATAATTGATATGTGATCTATATAGAGAGTGAAAATATTTTCCCAATATCAAAAAAAAATCTACCAATATAAGAAGAACTAGATTTATAGGATGTATCTTAATATAATATTGGACTATAGAAGAGTTGTATACCTTGGATACATTCATCATAACACTATGTGTTTCCATAGAGAATTAAATATCTATTTTTTGAGGAGGTTAGTCAAAATTATAAAAAAAAATAAGCATGATATGAAATAATATAATGAAATAGAATCAAATAACACATTTAGGGTTCTAGAGTGTATAATAATCATTCCATCAACAACATCATTGTAATAGTCCACATCAAAAGTAGTGATTGCTTATGTTACTCCTTGTTCAATTTGTATTAGGGGTTGTTTATGCCTATTATCCTCATTATCCCTTTAATTAGAGAATTTATTTTCATAATAAAAAATATATTTATATTTACAACATTAAAGTGTTGATTGTGAATTAGGTAGGAACTTAATATATTCCATTTCATTTACCTTTCTCTTCATCTATATCTGACAGATATTACCTTGGTGCATAGTTCCAAAATACTTGAATCATTCTCTTGTTCTTTTAATGAAATTTCTTTTGTTCTTTTTTGAATTAATTATATCTTTTAGGGTGTATTTTCTTCTTTTCTCTTTGTGGTTTATGATTCGAGTTCCCATAAAACTCCATTTTCCACTACTCATCACCAATTTCATGAAAATAATGAGAGTCTTCCATTTCCATTTCCACATTATGTGCAGATATAATAATTTATTTATATATAAAAAAGATTCTTATAGTAAATTACTTATAGATATTTAATTTTAATATGCTACAACAGATCAATATTGTTTTTTAGTTTAATAATAAAACCATGGGAATAAGTTTTATGTCATGTGATGATTTATTTATAAGTACTGAGGGAATCATCTTCCTTTTTTTCAACTCCTGGAATTCTTTATCAATTTTCATGTAGATGGTTAGAGGAAAACATTTTATGAATAATATTTTCTTAAACTCCTCCTATTCTATAGATAAAAATTCATCCATTTTCATTATATTCTAAATGAAGGTCCACTATTGGTTAGTCTCACCCCTAAATGATAATCAACTAGAACAACCTTCCCATGGTCTAATAAATTATGAATGGAAATTATATTATCCATTATATTGATCTATTTTTGGAAAACACATGGATTAAAATAACCACAAATAGAGGGTGGACGTTAGTGCATGAAAGACTCGATAATAAGTTTATACTTGTTGTGTTATGGATCTCAAAATGGTTTTTGTTATTTATCATCATTGGTTATATTTTAGTGATAATTTCTAGGATATTTTATAATCTAGATCCCATACCATTTGGTTATTTAATGGGAAAATCAATAACTTTTTCTTTAAATATATTATTAACTATATTTCTCGAGGTTATATCCATCAAATAAATATAAAATATTATAAAATGGGTAACAAATAAATATATATTAAGAAAACTAGAGTAAAAAAAATATAAATTTAAATAGTTCATGTTACGAATGACTCATTCCATGAAACCTTAATTTTAGACTATGATACCTTCAATTCAACCAATATCAATTTTGGCTAAGCCTAGGTTTCATTATGTATGGTAATCCTAACATAATAATAAAAAATATATATCTTTGATACCAACTTATTTGGTTCAATATAAGCATGTTTATATTTTACATCATTTTCACAATTTAAACATTTCATCTCATAAATAATCTCATAATAGAAAAACTTAAAGGATACATGTCATTAGATATTAGTTACATAAACATAATATTAGAATTTATTAGTTAAATATATTCCTAAAAAATCTCTACATTATAATTCCTTTTCAATATATTCAATCATATAATTTCCTTGGTAAGTAATGAAAACAAAATGAGTAAGCTTAAACACTCAGTAAAGGGGAAACTTTTCATTGAGTTATATGGGGTTAAATGATAATATTATAAAGATTACCTGAATATATGTGAAATATCTTATTAAAAGAAAATATGATCATAATTGGTGGTCATAAAAAATGATGAACATCATAGATCACGGAATAGTAACATAAGACCATAAAAATTCCACTATAAAAGAAACATTCTTGTACCATTTATTAGAAACATGTAATAAAAATAGCTAACCATGGAAGAAAAACCTAAGAAAATGGAATAATATAGAAATATAGAATCATAATGTCTAAACACAAATAAGTATACACATAAGGTTTTGAAATACTAATAAATTACACTTATCTGAGTGTGAACATAATAAAAATACCCACTCATAGTTTTTTAAACATAAAAAATGCCAACACTATACATCATTTCTTCATGATATTTAAAAATTTTACCTATATAATGGAGGGATATATATTATACCTATATTAAAATAATTATATTACTTACACATTAGATACACATTTAATAAATCATTCATCATGTTATAACTATGAAAATAAAATGGGTTTCATATCATTTCTAAATGGACTCACATAACATGACATCAAGAGTAGGTTAAAAGATACCAAAAATTAAATATACCAGTATTATTAAATTAATGAAATAATTGATAGTGATAAAAACTCTAATTATTTATATATATAACTATATTAGATATAAAGTAAAATAAATTTAATGGAAGGCGTTTTTGGAAAACATTTATCATTGTTGTAAAAACTTGAGTTACATGGCACTTTCAAGAAATAATTTTCATAAAGGTAAAAGATGAATTTTTAAAACATAACTATTAAATTATTACCAATAATTAATATTTATAAAAATTTAATTTAATTATTGTAGATGTGACGTGGAAGATAAAAATAAATGAGTGTGAAAATAAATGCCTTTTTACCTTTTATGTAGTTTTAAAGAAAATCCCCCATTAAAGAAAGAGTAAAAAATATTATTTTCAAAAATATATACATATAAATTTTGAGGAAGAAATAATATAATACATAATTTTATATCATAGTAAGATAAAAATAGATTTTCATTAATAAATTATATAGACATGGTGAAGAAAGAGTCAAAATAAATGATGTGAATTATTCTCAATGGAATCATATTTTTTAGTGTGTCGTATTAATTAAAGAAATAGAATTTGATGTAAAAATTTCATTCCCACATATTTAAATATAAAATATCACATAGAATATATAAATATAATAATAATAAAAATTTGAAGAGCATGTTTATGGAATAAATTTTATGAACTGATTAAAAGAATTTTAGTCGAAAAAATCTTTTATACATTGAAGACTATGATAAAAATACCTTAAAATAAAAATTTAAATAGAAAATAAATTAAAATTAAAAAAGTAAATAATTATTAAATTTTTCAAATAATTTTTATATGAACTATATAAATTAAAATATGTGTATAATACAAAACATGTCCCAAAATTGATATTTAAGATAATAAAACCTTACCTTGGATTACTGCATTCAATAATGTGATATAACCTACTGTATAACAAACAAAGAATAATTAATAATATATTTTTTAACCTTGTTAATATTTTATACCTTTTATATTAATCTTTTAGACTCATTTATCACATATTTATGATATATTTTTAGTTAATAATGATCATCAATGTTTGTAGTTTTAACAATTACTTTTTTATTTGGGGTTATAGATTTTGTTATCATTATATACTATTGAGATAATTATTTATGTAATATTAAATTCAAAATAATATATTTCTCATATTTATTCATGAATTTCTTGGTTCACTCTATGGTAATTTCGATTATGACTCTCTAAGATAACACATTTGTTTCGGTAAATTTTAATGAATAAAATGTTGTATATTAAAATGAATTAAATTTTAATATTGAAATTAAATAATAAAAACAATACATTATTGAATTATTAATATCAAACAAGCACAAATAATGTTTTACATATCAATAAATTATCCTCAAATATATTTAAATTGTAAAAAATGTCTTAGCATGACTGTTTTGGGAAGTTAAAATTGATTTAATCAGTCATTATTATTAAAATTATATCCTTCCCTAATATTAATCGCCTCAAAAATTTAATATTTATTCATTAAATAAATTTTATAACCATCAATGTAAGGGATCATTGAAAATGAATTATATCATTCTTGGAGGTGGTGAACAGATCATTACATGGGTGAAATTTTTATTTTTGTAATGGTTTATAGAAACATTGATAATGGTTAATAAATAAACATAAATAAATTAAAGTATAATAATTATTCTGATATTATTATATTAGTTTTTTATAATATATTTCTAGGAGGGTTAGGAAGAAATAAGCTTGAAATAAATCTTTTAAAATAATTAAGACTTTCTGGAATATCATCCTTTAGACCACTACTTAAGCCTCCTTAGAATGGTCTTTGAGAAAGGAAAAACAATATAAGACATAGTAAATATATTTTTGGATTTTTTATATATAATTTTCAATATATCAGTCTTTAGGTGTGAGGTGGTGTGGACTGGTGAAGGGGTATTTTTATTGGTGAGAGGTGAATCATATTTGTTAATATTAATTTTTTAAAATAAAATAAATTCATAATTAAGGAAATTGGATCCAAAAATTATAATTTTATAGTAAAGGATTTTTGAGGTTTATAAACAGCCCATCCAACAATTTATATACGATTTATTGTGATATTTTGATATTTACTTCTTGATTTGTCATTTTTACCTCATTTTAACCATTACTCTAGTGATAAATTTTTACCATGGTAACTTATGTTTATGACCAAAAATTAAAGTAACCTTATAAAGTAATTAGGAAATTATGATTCCAATTATTATATCCATTTTACATGAAAAGTTTTATAAGAATCATGAACTTAAATTTTAAAAAAAATAAAAAATAATGTAGAAAAACAATTTTTAGATATATGTATTATTTAACAATAATGTAAAAATATTCTTATTCCATGGGAAGTAAAATTCATTAAATAATTATTAATTACTTTTTATTACACTAAAAATAAATTTCATTAAATTTTTAATTTAAATGTAATCAATTTATATTACTAAGATAAAAATATATCATATTTATTAAAAAAACTATTCGAAAAAAAACTTTTTTTAAACATAAATTGATTTTACTCGTAAATTTACAAATTGATTAATTGTTTCCTATCCACTAATAAGATATTTTTTATTAAAGAGAAAAATTTAATTCATTTATTTTAAAAGTAAATATTATAAAAATTCCAAATAATTAGAATATATATTACATTAGTATTTACATTTTTATATCATCATAACATCAACTTACAAAACCCTAAAGACCTCATTTTAAGATATATGGGTAAGATAAACTATGATTGTAGTCACATGTAATGATTTATATTACATTGATATTTTATTTATTTATATGATCTTTAAAGACTCCCATATGTGATTTTGATCAAGAGATAATTGTTGATACTCAACTTGGTCTTGGTCTATGGAAAATCACAGTGATACCACTTTTTTTCCAAGATCGGAAAAATAAGCTTCATAAGGGAGACCCGTAGTGCTTGATGAAATTTCATCTACTTTATAGATAATTTTCATAATGTATCTGTCTTTATTTATACATATAAATTCAAAATTTATGTTATAAAAATTATATTTAATTATTTAATCTCATTAATAAATTACAAATCATTTTAGTTCAGTTGTACATGTTAATCAAATTGTCAATTACAAAAACAAAATTAAATATATATATATACACAGAAATCATGGGTTATTATGATAGACACCTTTATAAATGAAATAAATTTCCAAAATATTATTTTCTATAATTTTTAATATATTAATAAATTAATAGAATAAATAAATAATTAAAAATAATAAAAATAAATATTATTCTTCATTATATTTTTTATGATATATCAAAATTATAAGGTGTGACTAGCCTGTAAAGATTCAATCCATCATACATTATGAGAGATCATGCCCAAATTATGGTTCCAGTAAAACAATTTCTCCACTATACTTATTAAATGAAACCTGTGATATGAAACATATGTAATAATAACAAAAGATGCTTATCTTATAACATGTAGAACTAACCTGGCCCACACATAGTCTATCTAGGAGTAATGCCCACAATATTCGAATGAAATGGCTTATAATATTCCCTATGTAATATAAACCTCGTACACAATGGTTTCAGTAATATATATTAATTTTATGGAAGTCGTGACTTATGATAAATCATTGTGGATGAATATTCCAACACCCATCTATCGGGTTTTACAATATAAATTGCATCATTGTTATGATAATATGCTCTATTTTTAGGCCATTAAATGACACCAAAATGCACCAAAATGGAATTTTTATACCTTAAGATGTTAACATAATATAATAAATAAAATGTAATACTTCCTATAATATTTCCACATGTATGATACATGCCTATTTTAAGTTATAATATCATTAATTTTGTCTCCTTCTATAGAGAAGAAACTAAACATTATTTAATAAAAGATAACACAACATAAGTTCAATAATCCATATCCTTCATTTATAAAAATTATTTATAGGGAAAATAAATGCAGTTCTCTTCAACATCACATTTATTTTTATTAGGATTAAACAAGTGTGTTTTAACCTAAAAAATATTAGGAACCCTAAAAACCCAGATCATTATGATTAAAACACAAAATCATGCAAAAAAAAAATAATGAAACAAAATCGTTTACCTTTAACCCTAGATTCATATCACACTATGTTCCAACACATGTTTTATAATAACCCCTCCGTGGTATCCATCAAACTCTCTATTCCATGGTGTATACATGAGATGAACCCAATCACCCAATTGATGAGTACGACTATTCTCACACTCATGATATACTAGTGTCCCAATGTGTAAATAAGAGATAAAGAGAGTGATTTGAGTGAAAAGTATTTGAAGGCATTAATATTCTTGAATCATCACTAAATCAATGGTTAATCAACCTTTTATAGGATCCAGGTAAACTCCCCAATTTCCATACATTTAGTAATTCTTAATAATGTAAGAGTGTATGGTTTTTAGTTAAAATTTTTAAACCGTATACAAATATATTCTCTTATGTGTTCTTCTAAATGAAATTATTAAATGATATCCAACATGGGAATATTTTTATGTTTATATATTAAAGTTCAACATCTATGTCAATGAAATGGATTTTTATTATAAAATAGGTCGTACTATATTACTAAAAATATGAATATGACATTATTTTATACAATCCATGTCATACAATATGGTATGAGTACATAATACACCTTAATAATATCCCAAAAACATCATTTATGTACATGGGAAAATATCCTTAAGAGACTTATAAGCTATCCCTTTGAGTTTCCTGGGAGGAATAAAATTACCAAATTAGGTTGAACCTAGTCATTCCATTCCCTGGTAATGATATTTTAAAATCCCATTTTCATTAGCTTTATCCTCTGATGAATTATGAAACGTTATTATTGGTCCCCCATTAGAATTATACTATTGATCCAGGTGAAAATGCATACTGAAACTCTCATGTCCCATTGAACTCATCATAAAATATTTTTAATTTATTGAAACAACTTATAAATATGATGTGGTTGTTCCATTTTGAGACTTTATTATGATTTTATAAATCCTTTTAATTTCCATTTAACTCTGACCCCTCAAAAAATTGATGATCATGTTGACAAAAAAATAAAACATGAAAAAATTTCAATTACCATGAAGGAATTACTTCAAGAAATTATTTAAAGCATGCCTCTAATTTTAAATAATTCAGACACTACACCATAGGATAGAATAATATTTTTTATTTTACATAAACTCTCTATGTATGAACAATGATTTATTAACCATTTTATATTTAATATCAGCTAATATATCCTCTTTTTCAATCCACTCCATAAGTTCCTTCTACAAACTGATAAACTTAATTAACATCGAAGACACTTTAATCTCCCTTGGGATATTTTGTGTAAATTGATCTTATGTATTTTTTACCATTATAAAAAATAAATACCTCTTTTGGGTAATTGGATCTGAGGTTGTTAAGTTAAAAAAATGAAAATAATATCATATATATATATATATCACAATATATATGTAATATAATATTATGAACTAAATCAATCCACTATGGGGAATTATAAATGGACCAAAATATAAAATAAAATAATATATATATATATATATATATATATATTTACTCATATATATATATATATTTTTATATATGTCATGATTAAATTGATTTTACATTTTTAAGTAATAAAACCAAAATCTTATAGTATATTTTCTTTAGTTCAATAAAAAATTTATTTTGTCAAATGTCAATGTTTGGTAGGGCATGTTTATGAATCCAAAAATTTAAACAAGAAAACAAAATAATATAATAGTATTTTATGAGCAAACAATAAATGAATCAATTTATTAATAAAATTGCAGTATAATAAATAAATTTGGGTGACCAATAAATAAAAATAATTAAAAACCATATAATTTTTTGTAAGGGAAAAATTATGCAGCTTATTAAGAATAATCATCTACGATGAATATGATAGACACATGAAATTACAAAATATGTCAATAAAAATTATGTGCATGTTTTATAAAAAATGACAGTAGTTTTGGGAGAAACTTTTTTGTGGTATTTATAGACGTATAATAGAGGTATTCAATCGGAAAAATATCTACTATAAAAATTTTAGTTTGTGGTAGATTATTTTGGTTGTTATGGTAAAGTAATTAGTGAGATTTTTTTCATTACTTTGTTGACCTATTAGTTTTTATTTAATTAATCAGGTATATATAAGTGAGAATTGAATACCCTATAAAAGTAAAAATTAAAAGTTACTATTTTAATATGATGATTGAAAAATAATGTAACATCCCAGGGAAATAATGAATAATAAATTTTCATATTTATTAATATTTTTGAATTAAATATTAATTTTACTTTAAAGGAGATGCTATGTTTAATGGCTTACCAGATACGAAACAACAGGTTTCTTTGAAATATTATGTTGCACAAAAATAATATAATATTGTTATTTTAAATGGTAGTTAACGCATAGTCGTTGCATTGGTGGGAATGAATAGAACAAACTAAAATATGATTATACATGTTTTTTAAATGTTTTTACATTTATCCAACATAATTTAGAGGCTTGAAAAGTGAATGAATCTAATTTTAAGAAAAAAATTCTAATATTCCTTAAATGGTCAGTTTACCGCCTTTTGATGGAGAATCCTCATTAAATATAGTTTTGGTAACTTTTATCTGTTATATTGCAAAAAATAAAATTCTTCTTTAGATTCGGGTCATCAAAATTTCCTTTGAGTAATTTTTTGGTATTTTTCTGATAAAGTACTTTTTTTAATGAATTGTGAAAAATAATGTATTTTAATTCAAAAGTGCCTTTTAATATAATATATTTATATAGTTAGATTATCTTTTTAATTGTTTTTAAAGTGTAATTAGATTATATTTTTACCATTTAATCCAATGTTGGTCATTGTAATTAATTTCACTTTGAAATCATACATAAACAAGTATCAATCTTTTGATAGTTATTGTTTCTTAAAAACACGCTATTTGTTTTGACAATGAAATTAATTTTAAATTAATTAATTAAACTTCTATGTTTTGAATTTGGTAAAACAAAAATCATTTTTGAATTCGGAATATCAAATATTGCTTAGGCTGATTTTTAGTAATTTTTCTGAAAAACTTCAATTTCTGATTAATAGTGAAAGCCTTTTCTAGTAGTTGAAAAACTGACTTTTTCATTTTAATGAAATTTCACCACTTTTATGAATTGAATTTAGAAAATCCAAAATACATGGTTGTTTTTAGTAATAAAAATTTGGTTTAATAAGATGAAAATAATTTTTGGTGAATAGTAACTTTTAACATTTATTTGTGGCAGTTAAATATAAATAGGATAATTCAAGGTAAAAAGAATATTATAATAATATAAAATTACCATAACACTTTTCCTAGACATGTTGGATGAGTCATGGATGACCATTGGCATCTTTAGGTTCATTTTGGGACCACATGGAGCCACATAAAAGTAATGTAATGGAAGAAATGACACAAACAAATATCGGTCAGTAAATTAATTTTTATATGGGCTTATATAAGTTATCTTTTGGACTATAAATTTTATTTGGAAATCTAAAAATATTTCCTACATCATGGTTTGTTTTTTATAATTTTTAGATTGAAAATAAATTAAATTTTTTATGACACAATAATGATGCAGTATTTACCTCATTAATAAATAATTTAAATAAATAAGATTACATATATTACAACAATATCTAAAACCTATCCAATTATTATGAGATGATTTTATTTCAACCATGAGTCATATTATCTTCGAATTTAATTATTTTAGGGCCTTTTTAAACCAAATATAAGTTTATAATAAAAAATTGTTTCAAACGTTCTTAAAGAGCCCCTCCTCCCACTTATTAAAAGACACTACTTATAACCCTTTCCTCACACCTCTAAAGCTTTTTGGATCTTCCAACCTCTATCCAATTAAGCTACCGACATCTATATCCTCCTACTAAAAGCCATACTTCTGACAGAAGTTACTTCAAGAAGTCCTTTTGGTCCAAACCAAAGGATGTTAGCCAAATTAAAGGTAACAATTTCTCTTAAATTCTTTTCTTTTATTTTACTTCTCCAACCCCTAAACTCATTTTATTACTTTATTTTATAAAAAAAACCAATATACTCAATATAATAGGTTCTTTTTATGAGAAATATTCAAACTTTAGTTACACACACCTCCATATAATGGGTGAAGAAAATACTGTGTCTGTGGATGGAAAACGAACACCTCGCGAAACGATGATTGTTCAATTATCTCTTATCGCCTCTCATGGTGGACATTAAGATAGAACTGTATTTATATATGATATATATTATGTTTATGTTTTCTTTATGCTTCTGTATTTACAATTTATATCATACCTTTATGGTTTCCATTATGGGTAAACGTGATAAATTCATTTGAGGAAGTGCAGACTACCACCCCATCAATGCTATATGACTCGTTCATAACATACATGGTACATATTAAGGATATAGTTAATGATATTATATATGATACTATACTAGAATTATAATATTCCAATTTATCATTATGTATTCATTCCATTAAATATGAAATAGAAATGAAAGTATCGTTCATGCTTACGTACGGCTTACCATCTCCATGAACGGTGCATTTCATTTCTTATATCAAAATGTTATGTATTGTTATAAATACATATATATACTAAAAATATATTATATATATGATATCTAAATCATGAATATCACTATGGATATAATGAAATTTTGACCACATGAACAACTTGTAAATATAAGAAGTTAATTTTTGACTCAAGTAAAAAATATTGACAAAACGATCGTTATTAAATTAAATGATTACATGATGTTTATAACCTGGTAATAAGTGATATAAATGGAATAATGTACTTGAAAATGGTTCTTAATCAAGTGGAAATTATCTTTAGTTTATTATTCAGGAAATTTAAGAACAAACTGGTCAATTCAGAGACAAGGTAAGGGACTTCGTCTCAATCTTATTTAATTGAGGCATATTTCGATAATATATACCTCATTATTTTACACGGTTTATAATAAAACCATTTTACACCTACTTTAATTAAAATGGAATATTTTTTCTACAAATCATTTTACTAAACAGCAAATGGAAAGTTTTTTATGTTTTCAGCGACAATGACCTCTCTACCGTCTTAATCGTTATTTGGCTTCCTCTATATGCCTTAATGTTTTCTAAAATGAAAAGGAAATCCTATATTCAATTTTTGGGTGTTTCGTTATTGAAAATGGTTTTCGAAATTTAGTTATTATTTCAATATCTTGAAATTATTTCTTGTTATTGAAAATTAAATGTTATTAGTGAAATGTTTATATTTCCAATATTTTATGTGTTATAATATTATAATGGTACTTGGAAATTTGAAGGGTTTTCATGTGATAAACTGAATGATGGGTGGTGCTGTGATAAACCAGGATGGGTGGTTATGTTATAAACTCCAATGAATTAGGTATGGAAGTCGGCCGTATGGCTATTCAATTTAGTGATATGTGTGGAAATCGACCGTATGGTTATTCCACGTAAGAATGTTTATGTCCTATGTTACCTTTACATATTATGTATTCTTTATATGGGTTTTATGTAACGCCCCGACCCCAGCTACCCAGAGCCGGTGCGTTACTTCGTAACATTGGCATGATCACAAAATATCAGGTCTCGAAAGACCGATTAGTTTAGTAGCCTTGGAAACACTAGATACATTCGTAAATGTTACGTTACATCATAAAGTAAAAAACTACAATAACAAAGTCTCCATAGTCCACACTCATATCCTCTTCTGACTATCCCTGCAGGTCATTCATAAAATACTTCTTCACATCCTGGAAAATATTAAAACATTGAAAGGGGTGAGCTCAGATGCTCAGTAAGGATAACAATATTGCGGAAGCTTTCATAAATAAACATAAACATTTAAGGCAATGTATAACTAAAACAAAAGCCTTTTAAAAATTAACATCAACATAATATGGAAAAAGTAAAATGAGATAATGCCATTTACTTCTTCACATGGATATTCTACTGGTCGAATAATCACATGCAATATCAATAACCACTTTCATAATGATGGAATGCATAATGCCAGACATTCTGAAACATTTTGTCAAGGCCTCGGCTAAGACGTCTAAAATGATTAAGGCCTCGGCCAAAATCAAAAATCAAATGGGGAAAGGGCCTCGGCCAATTCCACGTCTAGTTGTCTCATGAGACCTACTGATTCATCAATGAGCTATAGCGGGCTCCACCCGTCACTTATTAAGTCCAATGCATTCCTCATATGAATAGGTTTAAACATATCATAAACCATAACATAATCGTATCACATAAAACATGCATAAAAGAAAACATAAAATTTCCACATTTCAATCACAAGATATCAATATAGAACATTGATATAATAAAAACGCTTTCAAAACCATTTTCAATACCAAAATAAAATAAAGTTAAAACTTTGTATTTATTTTTCATTAAAAAAATGATGGCTTGTAGAGGAAGCCGAAACTCAAATAATGGTCACGGTGGCGGAGAAGTCGTTGTCGCCACATAAGTATGGAAAGAAAAACATTCCCTTTTTTCGTTTAGTAAAATGCTTCGTATAAAAAAGATTCCTTTTGAATAAATGTAAAAGTCAAAGGGGTGTATACACCGTATAAAAGAAAGTTGTGTATAAAACCAAATATGCCTCAATGAAAAAACATTGAGACGAAGTCCTTAAAAAGATCATTTTTAAAATAAAATAGATCTATTATGTGTATTCACTATAGGTACACATAAAGAATACAAAATAAGAAATAATAATATCATGACATAATTTGAAAGTAGGAGATTAACCCAAATAATGGAAGTTGAGTTAAGAAATTCCCTTACCTTGCGTCTTTTCCTGACTCGGCCGTTCTTTAACCTCCTGAACAATAAACTAGAGTTAATTTCTATTTACTTAAGAACCTTTTTCATGTTCATTATTACATTTATATCACTTATTACCATGTTATGAACATTATTTAATTATTTAAGTTAATAACGGTCGTTTTGTCGGTCTTTGGTACTTGAGTCAAAAATAAACTTCTTATAATTACAAGTTGTTCATGTGGTAAAATATCCATTATATCCAGAATTATATTCATGATGTAGATATCATATATATAATATATATACAGTATATACATTCATTAATAATTTCACGTAACATTTAGAGGTAAGAAATGAAATGCACCGTTCATGGAGACGGTAAGTTGTACGTACGCATGAACGCTACTTTCATTTCTATTTCGTTTTTAATGGAATGAAATCATAATGATATAAATTTATAATATAATTACAGTATAATATAGTGTATAATACCATTTAATCCATCCTTTATACATCCCACATATGGCATTAACGATTCAAATCACTTTGAGGGGGCGGTAGTCCGCACTTCCTAAAATGAAATTATCGCGTTTTACCCATAATGGAAATCATAAAGTATGCCATAAATGAGAAATACAGAAGCATAAGTAAAACATAAACATATTTTATATCATATATAAATATACTGACATCTTAATGGCCACCTTTTAAGGTGTTATATGAGTGTTGAACAATCATCGTTTCGTGAGGCCGAAATTCGCCATCCACAGAAACCGTATGTTCTTTAACCATTAGATGTAGGTGTGTGTAAGTTTATCTCGAATACTTCTTATAAAAACATCCTAGTATATTGATGATACTGGTGTTGTTACAAAAGAAATTAATAAAAAGAGTTTAGGGGGTTGGAGAAGAAAAATAAAACAAAACAACATTAGAGAAGACATTACCTCAAAATCGGGTAACTCTTTTTGATTTGAGCCAAAGGCTTCCTTGGAAAGAGTTCTGCCCAAGGTGAGGCTTCTGGGAGTAATAGGGGGATGTTGGGAGAGTATTTGGGAAGAGGTTGGACGAACCAAATGGCTTGAATATGTGAATAAGTTGGTAGAGGTGGGGGCCTTTTATAAGTGGAGAGGAGGGGCACTCTTGGAAAGTAAAGAAAAGTCACTTTATTATAAAATGAGTTTCGGATCTTAGAGGTCCCAAACTTATATAATTCAAGGCTAAGGTGATAAGGGTTCTAAATATACCCATCCAATAGACTTTGGACAAGTGTAAGCCTTGGATTTTACATTATCTTCTCATTTTATTTAAATCGTTAAATAATGAGGTCATCGCTGCATCATCATGATGTCATAAATAATTTAATTTATTTAATGTCTAAAAATTATAAAAAAAATACTATGATGTAGGAAATATTTTTATCTTTCCAATTAATATTTATAGTCAAAAATATGACTTGTATAACCCCATGTAAAAATTGTTTTAGTAAAACATTTTATGTTTGTGTCATTTTTTTACTTTAACATTAAATAAAAGGTATTTATGTCATTTTCTAACTAAAGTGGCTCCATGGGGTTCCCAAGTTGACCCATGGGTTGTCTTGGTCGGCCATGACTCATCCAATAGGAGCAGGACAAGTGTAAAGCTCATCTCATATTATTAAAACATTATTTTTACCTTAAACTACACTAATTACCTCTAATCGCGATTAAGAACTTAAAAGTTACTATTCACCAAAAAATTATTTTAATCTCATTTAACCACAATTTACTTCTTAATTAAAACCATGTATGTCGGATTTTTGAAAATCAAATCACAGAAGTGGTAATATTTCATTTAAACGAAAAATAAGTTATTTAACTACCACTTAGTGGTTTCACTATTTAATCAAAAATTGAAGTTTTTCAGAATAAGGCCAAAATTTCACACTAAGCTATAATTGATATTCCGAATTCAAAAATGATTTCTATTTTAAAAAATTCCAAACATATAAGTTGCATTAATTAATTTTATAATCAATTCCCGCTATTACAACAAATAGCGTGTTTTTAAGAAACAATTTATATCAAAAGATTGGCAATTGTTTATGTCCAATTTCAATGTTAAATTAATTCTAATGACCACCATTGGATAAAATGGTAAAGTTATATTCTAATTATACATTAAGGCCACTAAATAGTATAATTTATCACAATAAATTATTTTGATTAAAAAATTTGTTTTAAGTATTTTTCACTATTCATAAAAATTTTGAAGTTCTCAGAAAATTACAAAAAATTCAACATAGGATAATTTCAATATTAGGAATACAAAAATGAAGTCCATTTTGAAATATAAAATTTCTATAAATTTAAAAAGTGGTTATTTCTATTCATAACGGCTACTTTGATTAGTTGTAGTGTGTTAGAACTCGATGTTGCGTACAATGCAAGCTATTACATTATTGAATGAGAAGTGTATCATGGAAGCTCGGGGTGTTACATTTTACGATAATTATTTGGTTACAAAAGGGTAAGAAATGATGTTTTACTCAGTGAAGAGTATTTATTAATTTAAAAAAGTGAGAAGTATTACTTATGATAAAGTATTCATGGATTATGTATTTATTTGAGAAATTAACAGTTTTCCTTCTTTGTGTATCCATTACAACGCTTTTTACACTCATAAAAAGTTATTGGAATGTTTTTCACAAGACATAAAGTAGAATAGGGTCAAGGATGGGATCATGGAAATGTCATGCTGTCTAGAACATGGAACTTAACATGACTCTTTTTTTCAAGAGTTTTTATTTTGTGAAAAAAATGTAAACTCAGTAAATGTGTCTACATGTATTATTCAAGTCATCATGTATATGTTATGGTATAATTCTCTAAAACTCTAAACATAAAAAGATCCTCAATGTGAATTATTCATTTAATTCAAGATTATGTTATTTTTATGGATGGGTCCTTATAGTATGTATCGGAGTTCTGTATATAAAACATTAGGAGTTGGGATATTGTTAAATTAATGTCTCTAAATTAATTTATGGTACTATTGAAATGATATAGAATTTATGAATTACCATTTTGGTTCTCCTAATATATTTCTATTTTTTAGAATGGTTTTCCACAAATGAAATAGGGCAGCTATATTGGGACGACATCAGGAGGAAGACAACCTTCCAAATCAGCAACCTGATATGGTCAGAATCGAAACTGAACAGTTTGTTGTTGTGATAGAATAGTTGACTTAGGCTATTAAAGGTAGTGGTATCCATGAACGAGATCAACCATATCAACCATAGAGAAACATATCAGTAGTGGAGAATTTCTTGAGGCATCATCCCCCATCAATTAGAGGATCATATGACTCTGTGCTATTAGAAGGGTTGATTAAAGCACTGGAGAAAAATTTCGATGTCATGGGTTTTTTAGAACATCAAAAGTTTCATCTCGTTGTTTACCGTTTTGAAGGTGAAGTTGATCAGTGGTGGTTGACTATGACAAATATCAGGGATAGTGACGAGATTAATGATCTTTCTGGGATTAATTCAAAGGTATGTTCCATGTGAAATATTTCCCTAAAGTGGTTCAACTTGGGAGGGAAACAAATTCCTAGAATTGAGGTAGGAGGATGAATCAATGGCTGTTTACAAAAGAATGTTCACTCTGTAGGAAAGGTTTTCTCTAAATTTCATCTGAGATCTTGATTGTAAGATAAATTTATTCTACTCATGACTGAAGTTGTGATATCGAAGATCATTAGCCTCTCATCAGTTTAAAAGTTATGAAAAAAATGTTTGATGTGCGGAGAAGGTGGAAATCGAGTTTTTCGTGATTAGCTGTTCTTTGACAAACAATAGAATATGAGGTGTAATTGGCAAGAAAACGGAAATAATTCATCAATGATTCTTGGAGGTAAGAAAACTAAATATCCATTTTGTGAAAATTGTGGTAAAAAGCATCCTGGAGAATGTTTATCAATGTCTGGGAAGTGCTTCCGGTGTGGTAAGTCTGGTCATATTGCTCATAACAGTAATGAATATGATCAAGAAGGAAATAAAATCCAGTGGTAAGATGTTTTAAATGCAATAAAATGTGTCATTATGAAAATGTGTGTCCATTGAAGAACTCATCTGATGGAAAACAACCAGACCTCAAGCAGAAAGGGGTGGTGAAATCCTTTGCAACTACTTCAGCAGATGTTGGGCCATCAAAGGATATAGTATCAGACGCACTGTTTGTTTGTTCAGATTATGCCAATGTGTTGTCTGATTCAAGGTCTACACATTCTTTAATTTTTGAGATGTTTTCTTGTAAATTGTGAATTCTATATGATGATATGAATACTGGCCTTATGGTAAAAACACCAGGAGGAAATGTTGATAAAGAAAGAAATTATAAGAACCTTTTTATCCTTCTGTGCCAAATGAATCTACCTGTAAACCTTATTTTTTGGCCTCTTGTAGAGTTTGATGTTATTTTGGGCATGGATAGGATGTATGATTATCGTCATAAGATTGTATGTAGAGATAAAGATGTTTCTTTTTAGAAAGATTTTCAGTCTGTATACAATAATGAACCCTTACATTTGATAACATGTCAGGAAGTTGAGAAAATAGTAAAAGATGGAAATGAATGTTACCTTGCACATATTGTTGAAAAAAAAGTAATTGTTAAGATACATGATGTTGTAGTTGTAAATGAGTATCTTGATGTTTTTCTTATTGAGTTTCCTTGTATTATAACTGATCAAGAAGTTGAATTTACTATTGACTTAGTTCCTAATGCTAGGACAATTTCAAAACCCCCTATCGAATGGCTCAAATTGAACTTTTAGAGTTAATGAAGGAATTATATGAGTTATTAGATAAAGGTTTCATTCGACCCTGCACATCATCATAGCATTATCTTGTCTTGTTTGTTAAAAATAAAGATGGTTCAACGAGACTTTTCATTTATTATATAACAATGAATAACATTAATGTTAAGAATATGTATCTTTTGCCTCATATCGTTGATTTGTTTGATCAGCTCCAGAAAACATAGTATTATTCAATGATTGACTTGAGGTCGGGGTAACATTTGTTGAAAGTAAAGGAAGAAGAAATTCCGAAGACCATGTTTCATACTAGATATGGCCATTATGAATTTTTAGTTATGCCTTTTTTGTTAACGAATGCACCTGCTGTATTCCAGGATCTAATGAATAGAATTTTCCATGAGTTATTGGATATGTTTTTGGTTGTGTTCATTGATGGTATTTTGTATTATTCCAAAATTAAAGAGTAACATGAAATTCATTTAACGATTGTCTTGAAAACCTTAAAAGAAAAAAATTGTTTGGGAAATTCAGTAAGTGTGAGTTTTGGTTAGAGAAAATTTCTTTCCTTGGTCACACTATTTCAAAAAATGGCATAAATGTTGATCCAACTAAAACAAACCATGTTGAAGAATGGAAAAAGACACACAAATATAACCAAGATCCATAGTTTTCTTGGTTTAGAAGGTTATTACCAGAGGTTTTTTGATAATATTTAACAGTTATCTAGTCCAATGACTAAGTTAACTCGAAAAGGTGTTAACATTATCTGGACAAAAGAATGTGATGATTGTTTTCAGAAATTTAAAATAATATTGGTGAATTCTATATTTTTGTCATTACCTTCCAGAAATGGTGATTTTTTTATTTAAAGTGATGCTTCTTTGAAAGTACTTGGTTGTTTACTTATGGGAAATGATCAGGTAATTGCTTACGCTTAATGTCAGTTGAAACCTCATGAGTTAAATTACCCTACACATGATTTGGAATTAGATGCTGTTTTTTTTATTTAGAAATTTGGAGGCATCATTTGTATGGATTAAAGTTTGAAATATATACTGATCACAAATGTTTAATGTATATGTTCACTAAAAGTGAATTTAACATGAGACAGAGGCGATGGCTGGAATTAATCAAGGATTATGATTGCACGATCCATTACCAACCGGGAAAAGAAAATAAAGAGGTTGATTCATTGAGTAAAAAAAGTAATTCTACATTATCCTTGTTACTTTTGGAAAAAGATCCTTTGATTAAGGACTTGATGAACACTGTTATAGAAGTTGTTGGTGCCATAAATTCTTCTGTTCTATTTAAGGTGTCAGTGAAATCATCTCTCTCAGACAGAATTAAGAAAACGCATAAGGAAGACCGTGAGTTGTAGAAAAAAGGTAGGGTTGGTTTAGAATGGTATGTTTCCTATTTTTGTCATTGATAATGATTGTTTTTTGAGGTTTGGGAAGATATTATGTGTGGCTTGTGATTCACAGTTTTAGAATGATTTGTTATGTGAAGATCACAATTTGCCGTTATCAGTTCATCCTGGTAGTACTACGATGTACTGAGATCTTCGGAATTATTATTGGTGGGATGGAATGAAAAAAGGTATTATTGAATTTACTGTGATGTGTTTGACTTGTTAGCAGGTTAAAGCAGAGCAGTAGTTACCTAAAGGAATTCTTCATTCTATACCAGTGCCAGAGTGGAAATGGGAAAGTATATCCATGGACTATTTTATGGGATTATCCGAGACATCTCGATGTAATAATGCCATCTGGGTTATTGTTGATTGATTGAATAAATCTTCTAAATTCCTTAAAATTAGATATACTTTGTCTCTAGATCAACATTATCAGTTTTATGTTAATGAGATAGTCAAGTTACATGGTGTTCCTCTATCCATTATATCTTATCATTATCCCCGGTTTACTTATAACTTTTGGAAGGGCCTTTAGAAGTCATTGAGTAATGAATTAAATTTTATTACATATTTTTATCCTCAATCAGATGGGATATTTGAATGAACAATCCAAACCATGGGGCATATGCTACATTCTTTCTCAATGGATTATTAGGGAATTGTGGACCAGCATCTTTCTTTGGTTGAATTTTTATATAATAACAGTTTTCTTTCCGGTATACAGATAGATCCATTTGAGGTATTATATGGAAAGCGTTGTCGAACTCCAATATTTTGGGATGAAGTAGGTAAAATGAAGATGATGGGACCAGAATTGGTAGAAGAGATGGCAGAAAAAGTGCAGTTGATTCAGAAGAACATGAGAATAACTTAGAGTAGATAGAAAATTTATGCAGATAACTAGAGGAAGGATATCTCTTTTTAGGTGGGTGATCATGACTTTCTCAAAGTTTCTCTATGGAAAAGCGTGGCGTGTTTTGGTAAGAAGGGAAAGTTGAGTCTGAGGTTCATTGGACCTTATGAAATCTGGGAGAAAGATGGATCATTTGCGTATAGAGTTTCTTTACCTACAAGTTTACCCTAGGTACACAATGTTTTTCATGTTTAAATGTTGAGAAAGTATATTCCAGATCCATCTCAGGTTTTGAGCCCAAAGGTAGTTTAGTTGGAAGAGAATCACTCTTATGAGGAATAACCAGTCAAGATTATTTACCGTAGAGAGAAAGTGTTGAAAAATAGGTTAATTGACTAGGTAATGGTTTTGTGAAAAAACCATATGGTTGAAGATGCAATGTGGGAATCTGAAAATTCTATAAGGGATAAATACCCCCATTTATTTGATAAGTGAAAAAATTATAATGATGCAATTCCCAAATGGGGGGAAGGATGTAACATCCCAAGTAAATAGAAAATAATACATTTTTATATTTATTAATATTGGTGAATTATATATTAATTTTAATTTAAAGGGGACGCTATGTTCGATATCTTACCTGATACGTAACAACAGGATTCTTGGAAATCTTTCGTTGCGCACTAAGAATATAAAATTATTATTTTAAATGGTAGTTAATTACTAGCCATTGTATTGGAAGGAATGAATAGAAATAACAAAAATATGATTATACATGTTTTTTAATTGTATTTAAATTTATCCAATAAAATTTAGATGCTTAAAATGTGGATGAATCTAATTTTAATCATTAATACTCTAATATTCTTTAAAAGGTAAATTTAACACCTTTTGAGGGAAAACCATATTTAAATATATTTTTGGTCAATTTATATATTATATTTTTCAAAATAAAATTCTTTTTTAGATTTGGGATATCAAAATTCACTTTGTGAAAATTATTGGTATTTTTCTGATAAAGTTCATTTTTTAATGAGTAGTGAAAAATACTTTATTTTAATTCAAATTTGAGTTTTAATATAATATATTTATATGGCTAGATTTTTTTTAATTGGTTTTAAAGTTTAATTAGATTTTATTTTTACCACTTAATCCAATGTTGGTAATTGTAATTAATTTCACTTTGAAATTGGACATAAACAAGTATCAATCTTATAAAAATTATTATTTTATAAAAACAAGCTATTTATTTTGACAATTGGAATTAATTTTAAATTAATTAATTCAACTTATATGTTTTGAAGTTGGTAAAATATATATCATTTTTGAATTCAGAATATAAAATCTGGCTTAGGCTGAAATTTTGATATTTTTCTGAAGAACTTCAATTTTGGATGAATAGTGAAACCACATAAGAGTAGTTAAAAAAGTGGCTTTTTCAATTAAATGAAATTTCACCACTTTTGTGAATTTATTTTCAAAAATACAACATACCTATTTATTATTATAATGTTAAATGTGGTTAAATAAGATGAAAATAATTTTTGGTGAATAGTAACATTTGACATTTATTTACCAAGGTTAAAGGTAAATATGATAATTCAAGGTAAAAAGAATATTATAATGAAGAAACTACCTTAACACTTGTATTAACATTTTTGGATGTGTCATGGTCGAGCATGGGCATCATGGGGTCAACTTTGGGAACCCATGAAGCAACTTAAGAGTGATAATGACACTTTAGATTAATTAATTTAATGTAATGGAAAAAATAAAACAAACAAATATCTTTTAGTAAATTAATTATTACATCGGGTTATATAAGTTACTTTTCTACTATAAATATTATTTTGAAAGATAAAAGGATTTCCTACATCATGGTATTTTTTTAAAAACTTTAGACATCAAATAAATTAAATTATTTATGACACAATAATGATGCAGTATTTACCTCATTAATAAATGATTTAAAAAAATAAGATTATAAATATTAATACAATATAAAAAACCTGTCCAATTTTTATTGGATGATTTTTTTTTCAACCATGAGTCATCATATCTTCTACTTTAATGGTTTTTGGACCTATTGAAACTAAAGATATGTTTATAATAAAATAATTGTTTTAAACTTTACTAAAGAGTCCCTCCTCCTAATAAAAGGACACCACTTCTAACCCATTCCTCACACCTCTCAAGAATAATGGATCATCCAAACTCTACTAAATTAAGCTCCCTAAGTCCCTATCCTCTTCCTAGAAGCCTTACCTTAGGCAGAAGGCACTTCAAGACGTCCTTTTGGTTCAAACCAAAGGATGTTACCCATATTAAAGGTAATTGTTTCTCTTAAATTATTTTCTTTTATTTTACTTCTCTAGCCCCTAAACTGTTTTTATTACTTTATTTTATAACATAAACATTATCCTTAATATACTAGTCTATTTTTATGATATTTATTCAAACAACACATACAGACACCTCCATCTAATGGGTGAAGAACATACTGTTTTTGTGAATGGAAAACTAATGTCCCATGAATCGATGATTCTTTAATTATCTTCTACTTTCTATCATGGTGGAAATTAAGATGAAATTGTATTTCTATATGATATATATTATTTATATGTTATATTTATGCTTATGTATTTTCCATTTATATCATACCTTTATGGTTTCCATTATGGGTAAACACGATAATTTCATTTGAGGAAGTGCGGACTACTGCCCCCTCAAAATTATATGACTCGTTCATTCCATACATGGTACATATTAAGAATGTAGTTATAGATATTATATATGATACTGTACTGGAATTATAATATACCTATTTATGATTATGTATTCTTTCCATTAAATATGAAATTGAAATGAAAGTAGCGTTCATGCTTACGTATGGCTTATCATCTCCATGAACGGTTCATTTCACATCTAATCTCTAAATGTTCTGTACTGTTATAAATACATATATATATATTGAATATATATTATTTATATGATATCTAAATCATGAATATCACTATGAATATAATGAACTTTTGACCACATGAACAACTTGTAAATATAAGAAGTTCATTTTTGACTCAAGTACCAAATATCGACAAAACGACCATTATTAACTTTAATATTACATTATGAATATATCATGGTAATAAGTTATATAAATGGAATAATTAAATTGAAAATGGTTCTTAATCAAGTAGAAATTAACTTTAGTATATTATTTAGAAAATTAAAGAACAAATTGGTCATCTCCGACACAAGGTATGGGACATCGTCTCAATATCCTTTCATTGAGGCATGTTTCGATAATATATACCTTCTTCTTTTACATGGTGTATAATAAAACCTTTTTAATTTTACTTTTATTCAAAGTTATATTTTTCTATGAGGTGTTTTACTAAATGAAAAATGGACTGTTTTTAACGTTTCCGGTGACAATGACATCTCCACCGCCGTAATCATTATTTGGCACCCTCTATAATCCTTAATTTTATCTAAAATGAAAAGGAAGTACCTTATTCTGCTTTTCGGTGTTTTGGTATTGAAAATGGTTTTTGAAATGGATTGATTATTTCAATATATTGAAATTTTATCTTGTGATTTCAAATTAAATTTTATTTGTGAATTTTTTATATTTTCAATATTTTATGTGTTATGATTTTATAATGGTAGTTGGACATTTGACGGGTGGTTACGTGATAAACCAAATGACGGGTGGTGCTGTGATAAACCAGGATGGGAGATTAGGTTATAAAATCTAATATATTTTGTATGGAAGTCATCCATATGACTATTCCATTATGTGATATGTATGGATGTCGACTGTATGGTTATTCCACTTAAGAATGTTTATGTCCCAAGTTACCATTATATGTTATGTGTTCATTATATGTGTTTTATGGTAATATTTTGGTTAGAAATGGGTACGAAATGATCTTTTATTCAGTGAAGAGTATTTACTACTTCATAAAGGTGAAATGTATTACTTATGATAAATTATTCATGGTTTAATTGTTGCTTTGAAAAACTGATAGTTTTCATTTTTTGTGTATCCCTTACTGAGATTTTTATGTTCAACCCATGTTTTTGAAATGTTTTTCACAGGACATAAAGTAGAATAGGGTGAAGGGAAGGATCAAGTAAATTCCATGTTATCTAAAACATGGAACTAGACATTTCTTTTTTTCAAGATTTTTTATTTTGTTAAAAAAATGGAAACTAAGTAGATGTGTTTACATGTATTATTCAAGTCGTCAAGTATTTGTTATGGTCTAATTCTCTACAAATCTACACCTAAAAATATTCAAATTGAGAATTTTTCATTTAATTTAAGATTATGTAACGTTTTAAGGCTAGGTGCTTATAAATAATAAAGTTATTATTAATGAACATTCATATTAGGGTATAATGTAATGTCCAGACACAATTTTCTTACCAAATCTGTAATCGGACAAATCTCCAGATGGGCTAAAGTGCTCCTCCGCATACACCAAAGGTTGTAAAATAGTAGCGAGAGTATAAGAAGGTGATAGTGGGGATACTATTCCCTTATGATTAGAGTAGCATAACAGTACATCAGAAAATAAATACAATAAAATTTCAGAAGAAAAAATAAATGATTGATATACTAGAAGAAGAATAAAATCAACTAAATATATGTGTACAACTCTAATATAAAACATGTTATATATGTCAAAATAATGATATAAAAACTAAAAACTATACACAAAATGAGAAACATGATATAATGTATTATACAACAAAGGAAATGAAATATCAATGATTGTGAATTCCATGAGAATCTCGAGCTCCAACTCAGTTTCGTTCTCCTAACTCATAGGTACAAGAATAAAAACATAAGAAATAATTCATGGTCATGCAAATAAGATATCTAATCGAGTTGCACACCAAAATTGAATCCCAAGCATGTTGTGAGATAAAATCATAGTAGGCCACTAGAAATAGTGTCAGAATTAATCGAAGAAGTTACCATATCTAAATATCATGGATGTATAAATGAAATAATATAAAATGCTTAATAAATAAATACTATCATGCTTGGGTTCTTTAACAATGCATGGATGCTCTACATGATTAGACTCATGGCCAAAATGAGTATCTAATTAATATATATATATAGTAATATTATATATATAGTATAGTTATATATTACAGCCACCTATATAGACCAAGTATGCACAGATATAAGTGGACCTACACCTAGAATAGTAGGTTCGGGTAGGATCAGGGCGTAACTCATTCATCCATCACTAATATAAATGATTTTATAACCTCCAACATAGGGTAAAATCTATATATATCATAATGAGTGGGAGATGTCACCCTCATCACTCTATATGGTGGGTGTGTCATCATGCAAATATCTGAAATAAGAGACGTCGTGTGCCATTCTAACCATCCAAATAGTGTTAATAGTGTGAGAAGTCATGGTCAACACCAAATTTAAGGTACCATGAATCATTATTCCAAAAATAACCATAACCATCATTCCAAGACCTATATTAAATGTGTAATAATAGTAATAATAATAATAAGGAATTACATATTTTGATAATCAATAAACATAATATAACCATTGGTGTCATATTTATTATATTTCTCATAAACTGGTCTTATTTAAATATAGAAAGAGATGTGGTCATACCACCTAATTTAAATATATTTAATTTAAACCATTCAATTTAGAAAACAAATCTCATTTCATAGTGAATCAACATTTATAATCCAAGATTTCAAACCCACTATGAATGTGGAAGATCTTTGGAACCATTAGTCATACAGATGTTCGTTCCAACTTATTAAATCAATTTTATAATATCATTTGGTGAAATGTACTAAGCATGAAACATTTCATGAAATTAAATAAATAATTGAAAAACCCAATTCCATAAAGACATTAATGTTTAAAATCACTAATCATAACATTTTAGTTTATAAGACAATGAAGTTCATATGATGGATTTTATTATTAAACATGAAAATGTTAAGCAAAAATCATTTATCACAACCAATCATCAAAATCAATTGTAATTACTCAATTAAGAAATAGATTTTTTTTAAAGATAAGGAACATATAAAAGCAATTACAAGGTTTAACATGAAACATAAGAGGTTCTATCATCAATTAGTCAATTACCTACAAGGGGAATTTCCATTTATAATCTATGATGAAAGTTTAGAATGCATTCTGAGATTTTAAACAATTAATTAAAAAAATCAAGCGGGCACACCCAATGGGTGGCTGTGATCGAGTTTGGAGTTCTCAAATTACTAAAAAATGATAAAAATGACTATAATAAGGTGAATATGTGAATTTAAAATGCATAAATCTATTTTAAGGTGAAACAAGCCAAAATAAGACATGTGACACAGTGATGAAGCTACAAAAACACCATAACATTTGTGGAAAATGAAGAGACCACCCACCTCATGATTAGGACACTCCCCTCATCCAATATCAATGCTTGATTTGGTCCATTTGGGAAGAAATCAATGAAACAAACATCTTCACTAAAAATAGAGAGAATGATCGCAAACCAAAATAGCACAACCAAGGTCAATATAATATTATTAAGGATGTAATTAGATTCAAGAGGTTACCTCTATCTATCTGATGATTCATATGTAGTTCAAATCATATTATGGATAAAGTCGCAACCAAGAAACCTAGAAGGAGGATATAGAGAGCTCCATTAGTGGGAATAAGATCCTTACATGTGTGGAGTGAAAGAAAGAAAGAGGAAAAAATGAGTTTAAAGATCATTAACGGAAATGCACAATTATCCCTTGAGGAAACTTGGACACACAATTTGGCCACATCGTTTTCCAAACTATGAACAAATCATGCTTATCCCACTCCTTAAGAACCAAACCTCAGAGAGTTGTCCCATACGGTTTGACCAACTATGCACTAAATGTGTTCCAAACAGTGATGACACATTGTCTAAGTGGAACTGAGAATGAAGGCTAGGAAAATGGTTTCGGAAAACTGTTCCTATCCGATGGTAGTCACCTATTCTCACTGGCACAAGGTACATTGTTTACACTGGCGGTCCACACAATTTCATACAAACTGTTCACCCTTACTCGTCCAACAAAACATGGATTTCTATGGCCAGATGCTTCAGAAACTCCAAGAACCACCCGAGACTCATCTCAGGCCTCTAACAAAATCTAAAAAGTCACTTTTGATTTTTAAAACTATTGTAATTACATTATGAAACTTGGTTCAATGAATGACAATCTTCCAAAGGGGAAAATTAAAATTCCTTTGGAATTCTCAATTGGCTCAAAATATGGTTCATTATAACCTCCCCACCATAGAACTTATCTTTCCCAATATTCCTTGTGGGAGAAAAAAACACCCCCAACCTAAAAAGGTTCGGAAGTCTCCTTAAAATGGAATAATTACATTACAAAACATCTAATTCACCTCTAATAATTTCTTAAGAATATGACACTTAATCCATACATACCGGAGTCGACACTCATTGTTTAACTAAAACAAAAAGAATGTGCTTACCCAAGCCTGTTTAGATAGAGATACAATAACATCATTATCTCTTTAAACATGTGACTAATGGTGTTCCCCAAAATAGGTTTTAGGATTTAAATGATCCAATTCGGGTCTACAAAACTGTTACTATCAAATGTTTCCATAAATGAAGGCCTCGAGGTTCTAGCGATGCTCCAGGAATGATATTGAATTGGTCAAATGGTTGATTATCCACCAATGAAATTTAGATAGATCAAGAGGAATTTTAATAATAATCCCAATAAATAACTTATTGTACTCATCTCCACCTGACTAAATTATATAAACGGTTCTTCATTGATCTTATTGAATAAGAAAAAAGAAATCATTTCGATCCACATACACCTGACCATTATATAAAATCTTAGCTTAGACATATGACTTATTAAAAACTAAATAATAACACCTTATTCAAAGGTATCTCTCATTTTCTATGAGTATGTTCACCGAATCCCATACCTAACTTCTAGTGACATTCCCCTATCATAATATCACTTGGACATTTAATCTATATTGACTCAGAGCAAATAAAGATATAACCCAGATCTAGAGCACTAGAATCACCACCCATTAGACATCACCTCTGATCCTAAAAAAATCTTGGATAACCTCATATTCATTAAATAAGATCCCACGGAACTATCCTAGAATAGTACATACTCCAGTGATACGTCAGTACAAGGAGAAGACATCCACATAAGATCACCAATTAGTCCTAGGGAATCATCTACTGAGTGGTCAAGTTAGAGGAAAATTGCTGGTGATTAGGAATCATCCCAAGCCATTCCTAAATGGGAACCAAGATATCACTTAGGGATAACCTTGATGCGATAAAAACCACACAACTAATGAAAAACTTTGATAAACCCTTTTTATTATAGAAGAAGGACATTTTAATCTCAACTCAATATATAACTGATGCTATGACAGTGCATCAAGAATGACATTAATATATGGCACATGATTTTCTCATTGAAAGAGTACATTAATAGGATACCAAAGAATAAAAAAATAATTGATATACATCTATCACGTACATGATGAAGTTCTCGATATAGTTTAAAACCAACCATACCTAACTACCTGAAAAAAATAGTTGAGCCACTACTCATTGACCTCTTCGAAGAATGTCGACTTCAACTGCCAACTCTGGAATACTGTGATAACTCAATTTTTACTAACAAATTCTATCCATTACCAGTGGTGTTTCCCAAGGATTTTTTATAGACCCAACCACATCAATTTCATGTTATGTAGGAAGAATCTACATGTTACTAGATTCCTCAACCTCACAGGTTTTCAAAAATTGAAATGACTATATTCAAATGTTTTTCCTTGGTTGTGTCCCTTATATCTGTAAGGACACATATTCATTAGGACTAACATTAGAATCCCCAACTTTTGAGTGTCTTAGTCATCATATTGAGAGATAGACTAGATACTCATAAGTGAACTAGACCATATTCATCTTCAAATAATGCATGACACTTCTCCAAGCCACAATTACAAACATCGTAACATTCAAAATGAAATCCAAATAGAACATGACTGACATGTCAAAACACATGATCCTATTGAAAACCATGACAATAATTGATAAAAATTTGACTACTTTAACTCTTAATCCACTCTACTCTAGAGATAGCTTGATAATGTTCTATACAACTCAGGTCTAAATGATTCCACTAAGCTCAACCACTTAGTTATACTATTTAGAAGATCGATGGGTACCACCTATATGAATGCACACTACCCTAAGGTGTTAGAAATAGGATGAAACATCCTCGATATTCTCATTAGGTTGTCATCCAAATACAACCAAGTATCAAGTGGTTCATATAAGGCATTCAACCCAGAGTCATATTTCCCCATAAAACCATTTACCTAGGTGATGATGTACCATGTCGTCAATCATTATGAATGTATAAGGATTCACATGACCTACCAAGAATATAACCATGACCTAGGCTTGTATGAACTACTAAAACCAAGAATTACTTGATTCTCACACCCATAAAAGGGTCATGTATACAATAACCACCTATCTAAAAAAGTTGCCTTTAAGAATTTAAGAGTCGTTTTAGGGACAACGAAACATGAAAAGTACCATACGTCCAAAAAATCATGACATTTGTCATGGAATTTAAGATATACAGATGATATCTAACTCGTCCTAGCCATTAAAAAGTAATATTTTTTTGACCATATCACTATAAGACACAAAATAGTTCTCACTAACTTATATCCTACCATTTAAGTACTTTATAAAAAGGAAAAATAGGCCTATAGATATGCTGACATTTCCATTCCAAGGAAACTAAATGAGATATTTAAACTACCCATAAATGAGGGTTTGAACAAAAGACACCAAATATGGATCCATTTTAATTTATAATGGATAATGAGACCAATCTAGTCCCATTTAGACTGCATGAGTTCATCATAAGGTAACCCCATACAAGCAATTTAATTATCAATGATTCAAGAAACCTTTAGTAGGGTTTCTCAAAAGAATCATCCACCAACTGACCTATTTGGGTCCACATGTGCATAATTAAGATTAATCATATATATCTCTATGCTCATTTGATAGAGTCATGCAAATTTATAATGCCATGTTTCAATAACTTAAAATTTTAAATTATTCGTAATGGAATGTACATGATAAACTTAAATACCACAACTGAGCTACCAAGATAATGTAATTTCAGAGTTTTGTAAACTCAAAATTCATTTTAAATAAAAATAAAACAAATTTTAAATTTATAATCATTCCAAAATATATCATGGTCATATATAATGGTTCAATTATATGTTCTTCCATCTCAAAATCTATACAGAACCCATAAACATTATAAAATATAGACTAACTCCCATGTAATTGAAACAAATCACATTATAATTTCATACTTAAAATATTTTAAATTATAAAAATGGCCTCTATATATATATAAAATCTCAAATGATGGTTCTAATATAGGAGTTAAGTTTTCCAAATTAATAAGGCTTCCATACACCTTATAAGAAAAAACATGATATCATTTAATCACAACAAATGTAGTAATCCCCTGAAGCCAATTATATTTCAAAATAAGATCTAGGAATGTTATCATAAGTTTTAAATATATAATATAATAATAAATAATCAGATTAGAACAATATATAAAAAACATGCCAAATATCATGAAAGTAAGGCATATAATTTCCTAAACATGGAAGGTGGTTAATATGATAGTTAAATCACCCAATAATGTTACATAAATAGGAATTAAAATTAAAAACCTAAAGAAGGAAAAAATAATCATATACCTAATATAACCAACATGGTATATAATAGTTAGGATAATAATCACATAAGGCACATCATCACAATCATCAGGCATCCTAAAATGAAACTACGTGGAAAGGCATGAGCATGGAATGTGAAATTGTTTTATTCACCTATAATGATGAATATAAAGATAATTTCCTTTCTTACCAGGACATGAAATCAATTAAAAGAATATCATATATAAATTATCAGTGGAAAGTACACCAATCACCCAAGGTGAAATCATAATCAACTGTAACAAAGAATGACATGAACAAAATTCATATCCTCAAAAACATGGACATTTCCATGTGGCTGGGGTGATCAATTTCATAAAAGACAATTTAAAAATCATAAACACACTCCTAGTATCCTTCTTACCAATCCCAAATAGTTTGAAAAGGAAAACGAACCTTTGAAATTACATTGTAATCTCAAGACCCGATCGACCTACAAAACCGATAACTGGATTAGTTACCGCATTGACTCAACACACATCCCCATATTCTAGAGATTGATGGAAAACAATAAGGATACATGACAGTGATAATTGGGAGAATATTCCCTCATTATTACTATAACACAACAGTATATATGAAAATAAATTATAGAAAATTAGGAAAGTGGTAATAAATGAGATACAACATAGAGGAAGATTAATATCAACTAAATATAAGTGGTTAATACTAGTATATAATAAGGAAGGCTTGTACAAATGATTATACATAAAATAAAAATTCTAAATAAATTAGGTTACATGTTATAGTGTAATAAAAGAATAATGAAAATAAATTATATCCCGAAGGGTGAACCCCATGAGAATCCTGATCTCCAGCTCAATCCCTTGCTCCTAAATCATGGGTACAAGCATAACAATGAAAATAATAATACATGGTCTTGTGAACATGAAATCATATCAGGAATGCCAATGAAATGGATACATATTCGTGGTGGGAGAAAAAACCCCAGTTGGACACCATCGATGGTGTCTAGAATTAATCCAAGTAGTACTCGTAGTTAAACAACATTAAGGTATAAATGAAATAATAGAAAATTGTGAATACATAAATACAAGCATTATTAGGTTTTTAAAGGACGTCTAGAAGATATATCTACTTTAGTTCATGGTCGGAATGAGATTTAGATCATTAACTGTAACATCTTAGATCTGGGTGCCACTCAACTGGTGCCTCGTACCCAGTTGGCCACATGGTGTGTAGTTTGTTTTCCAAAATGCTAGAGGCTTCGAATAGAAATGAGGGCATAAGGTGTGAATTTAGGGAAAATATTCTTTCACTGGAAGGGTGTAACATAGAAAAATAAACAATAATACAATAGAGGAAGCAATAAACAACATACATTTGATGTAAATAGTGGCAGACTGATAATAGATGTAATTGGATTTCATGACATTCAAGAATGATGCTGCATGTTCATGTTCTAAAAAAATCCAATATAGGTACACTACAATGATTAAAAATATATGTTCCAAAAGCTCAAAAGAAAAAACAAATTCTATGTAGAATCCCAAGCCTCAGCTCAATCCCATGATCTCCTACTCCTAAGTAGCAAATGAAGTAGCAATAGAAGAGAACTTTCCCAAATCAACACCTAGAACCATATAATCTTCTTGGAACCAAAGAATGACACAAACGTGGTGTGAGAAATAAATCCTTGTACACAACCACTTAAATATTTGTACCTATTTGTTAGTGATTATATGCAACAACAATGTTGAAATAGTGAAAACATTAAACTAAGAAGTAATGAATAGTAGGTAATAGTAAAACCCCACCCTTAGGAATAGAAAACCCTTATCCTTAGAAACATCAAAATCTCACCCTCAGGCACAACAAAACCTCACCCTTAGGCACAACACAACCTCACCCTCATGCTTAAAACAACCTCTCCCTCAAGAATATCAAAAACCTTTCCTCAGTCATAACACAACCTCACCCACAAGCATCCAATATAAATAAGAAACAACTGACCTCATAATTATTGGCCTTTCAAATGCTCACATGGACAGAATTAATATCAAGAAACATGTAAATTAAACGACTACTTGGCTTCATCATTTATGATCTCACATGGGAAACACTCAATAAACCAATTTCATTTTTAGTAACCCTTATATGGGAAAAAGGCATGCCTATATGCATCCTAGGCCTAATGGATAATCAATGGTCATATGAGGGAAGCACACCCACGAGGTGGTCCTCAATCTAATCAAATGGTCTCAAACGTGATTTAGTTAAATTAATGAATTTCCTAATCAACATTAGGAAATAACATGGTTTAATTCCATTCAAGGAGACACCATAAACACGTGGATGCAACACTATAACACATATAAACAAAATGACATTTCATGAAAGTCACAAGGCCACCTACCTCATAGTCATACAACCTTTCTCATATAGTGTCGAACTCTAATTTGAGTTAGAATGAAGTAGATCTACAAAATGAGGAAAAATGACCAACATTTTATTACATATTCAAGAAACAAAATCACGAATAATGGATCAAGAGGCATTGAGATCTTACAAATTGGGATCCAACACATCTGATAGCGATCAAAATAGAGTTCAAAAAAAAGATTCGAGAGAAAATTCTTCTTCAGGGGGGCAGCTTGTCGAACTCGGTTGAGCCCTCTGTCTGTTTTCACAAAAACAATGCAACTTCTTGATTTACCCCAAAAAGGAAAAGTACACAGACTATAATAGAATATACACACCATGTTATTAAATTTTCCATAGAGGCCCTAGCTAGACCATTACATGTCGTCAATGGGATGTACATGGCGTATACCCATGTCACACAGTGTGTTCAATTAAATACACTTCCTGTAAGTCTCATATTCCTTCATTTCCATAACTAAAAACTGAAAAAGAATTATCTGTACTTAAATGGAACAACCAAGTTCTTTAAAACAACCCCCTTAAAGAAAATCTTCCAAGAATTTTCCTTCCAAGGTTGGTGAGGAAAAAAACCTAAGAACAACTCCATCCACTTAGATCGCATATTGGCCTCCTTCTCTAAAGTCTCGTCCTTTACTCGGACCTGCTACCATAACACCCATACTAAAGTAACATAACAATTAAGTAAAACTTTAATTATATGGTCCACAATACATAAAATATTCTTCTCAAAGTATGTATCTACTTGTAACTCAACCTCTTGTGTTTAAAAGTGGGAGACAGGTCTGAAAGCTAACGTCGCTACTAAGAATCATGGAGGACATCGTGTATAGCCTAGTTCCTATGAGTTAACTAAAACTAGTAGGAAATCATCCTGACACTTTCCACAATCATTAATGACTCGATGTATCCTGATGAATGCATAACTTATATCCTTATTCTCGTATGTACCAACCTCGGTGTAACATGCAAGGAAAACTCAAACCCCAACCTCAAAATCTAGTGGTCATCTATGGTAATTGAGATAATATTTATGATAAGAATATGTAGTAACCACTCACTTTTGTATATTTTGAACCTATTTAGTGATCTCTTGGACAAGAGGAGGTCATAACATAGATGCCTCTCCTACCTCCATCCAACACAGGGGTGATCGGCATGGCCTACTGTATAATGCCTCATCTGGATCCATATGAAAAAGTAGAATTAAAACTATCATTATAAGAAAACTAAACCAAGGGTAAGTGTATCTCATAATAACCCTGGAAAATCCAGATGCATGACCGAACCTTTTTGTTCAGCACATGAATTGGGAACTCGGACTGGCTATCCATCTAGCGGTGGTGATTTGTGCTCACAAGCACCTGTGTACTCAACTCCCTCTATATCCCTTTCCAAAAAAAGAAGTATACCAAGTATTCCCATATGAAATTATAGAATACAGAACCCAATGCAGTCGTACAATCTCACTGATGTATAACCTTCCAGGTTCACCAAAACATAAGATTTCCTTGACCGGTAGAAAGAGGGTAACCCTCATGAGTGTGTTAAGAACAACTCAAATAAAATTGTTACCACAACACCTCGCCCATTGGAAAAATCAACCATGCACGACCCTAAGCATTCTAGTGAAGATTCTTGAACAATTTTCATTTAGCTGGAAAAACTCAAACATAACTGGGGTCATAAAAGTGGCCTCACATTAATGAATTATTGAAACCTGATTGACCTCATCAAAATTGGTCTCACTATATTTCCTCAAAAGATATTTCGGACTTTTACACCACCACGAACTTAAACTGGAAGAGTGTTTAAACTGGTCCAATGGAACAAAACAAGATGAATTTGAAGGATAACAAGTCAGTGCATCAATGGATGGCTTATCTCAGAACCGGTCGTCTTAAAAAGTCGATGTATTGAAATAGAACACAATGCCTACTCCCCACCAACTATATGCCCAAAATGATTGTTCACACCAAAGCTCATACATATCTCTTGGTGAGGTTCATTTTTCAATACATCCCTTGATCATTTAAACGGTCATGTAATAGAACCAGTAAAATACTAATTTCATATCCATCTCACTGGGATAATTACCTCTTTTTAAGCCTCACATCTGAGATAGAAAATAATTTCGAGATAATCTCAGATTCACCAACCCGAAGACTAAGGAACTCACCAAGGTGGTCCATACTCCCCATTACAAGTGGGACTTTTGTACGAGGCCTAAAGTACACATAAGAACACAGACTGAACCCATAGCGGCATCCGCCTAGAGGTCACATCCAAGAAAATATTAGTCATCCCTGAGTTCATACACGGAGTTTCTGTATAGATACCCATGTATCAATAATGATTAAAAATCCTCATTTAAAACATCCTCTCCAGCAAAAAACATATAAATAGATCCTGAACCAGCCCAATGGCCTTCACTATAGCATGATGTAAAAAATGAAACTCTCTTAGTGCATCTATAATGATTTCAAGACAGGGTACATACTCATCTCTTCAGAAATATCACACTAAAAGGATATTAAGGATCACCTAAAATGGATAGCTAAACTGATACTGGTAGGCCTCTAGAAATAAAAATTGACTTCACTTTCCAACACATCATCATTTAACTGATCACAATGACTTTATCCCAAGGAATTTTCTTAAAATCTCACACATAATCACCAAGGTCCACCCATGATCATCAGTGCATCACAAGGGCTGCGCACACAACCAATCATAGTAACGTCGTGCTTCCCAAAAAGCAACAACATTAGTCAAGAATTGCAAGTCTCAAAGGAATTCAAGTAGAAATGACTATATATGAATTTTCTTAATTGTGATTCATCTCCCTTTCAAAACACATTTAAATAGAATCGACATGATGTTCCACACGTAGGAGTATTCTATATGCCAAGAAGAAGGAACAATATCTCTCAGATGAGCAAGTTCATAACCAACATAAACACATGAGGGTCGTTCCATGACCCATGATCACTTCTTCATATCACTTGGCATGAAAGAAGACAATTAAACCGACCTGCATTTCAAAACACACATGTTATAGAAAGTACTCTCGGGTAGTGGAATGAACATGGTTCCAAAATAATTAGGTCACTCTACTCCAGAGATAATTGAGAATAGACATAGTATCTCAAAGATAAATGGTTCAACCAAAATAGACTACTTGTTTTTAACATTCTACACTAAATGGGTACTACATACGCCAACATACACTACACTGAGTTTACAAGAAAAAATGACACATTTTTGGTACTATAAATAGGTTGTACACCCTATGAATCCTAGTACCAGATAGATCACAGCAGAACTCGCTCTAAATCACATCATCAATACAACCATTTACACAGATGACGATGTACCAAGATGCCCATCACATAATGAAAGATAGGTTCACATGACCTCTTAAGCGACTGACCATGCGTAATGCATGTCTAACTTGCTGAACTGATAATTCATCAATTTCGATTCCCATCTTAAATATCACGATACCACAAATATCATAGATAAAAAGTGAAAATATCTAAAAAAGGATAGGTCAACAGCTTTTATAAGCACTCACCCCTCTGTCTGCCCAATGGGTCAGGTCTAGGTGTCAAATAACGAGAGATAATACTAAAATCCCACTATTACAGTTATGTATGGTCCAGTCAAACACTAAGTGGCATCCTAGTTGGGATCCTCTAGGTAAGAAAGATAAAATAATTCATATGCGAGACCCTTAGATAAAAAAAGAATGGGAGAAATCCTACAAGGGATCCTCAAACAAAATATAATAGAGGCATCCAAAAATAGGGATCCTCGAAAAAGGTTCATAGGTATAAGGATCCTATTAAGGAATATCTAGATCAATAATGTAATAAAATTAATCCCTCGAGGGATCCTTGGTAACCAAATAAAAGATAGGGTCATCTAACATGGAATCCTCTAGGATGAAACATAATTAGAGGAATCATACACGGGATCCTCGATAACAACTAGTCTCACTGTCTCATATACTAGAACGATACAAATCACAAGGGAGTATTCCTCATAGAATAATTCAAGAGAGATAGCTCATAGATCATATCAGATCAAAGGTCTCAATTTGGTTGGTATGAAAACCAAACTGATCATTCATTGCATGTTTCACTCTCATGTAAAAACAAGAAATGATAACAAGAGGAAGAACCACTCCATTTAGATAGAATCCTCAAAACACACATAAGGAGTCCTCAGAAAAATCCACAGGAATCACCATTGTCATATACATGGAAAAATACTCAGAAAGGTATACTCTCTGGTCCAAAAGGACAAAGGGGGATATAACTCGAAAAGACCCTTAAAGGGTACCTGAAAACAAGTACACAATGTGTAGAAACCACAGACGGCTTGTACCCTCATGATATTAGACATGCATGTACCCCCACCATCATAGGCACAAAAACATCCTTGTTACATGGCAATTCATCCTGACACACGATGTGTAATCATGTTCTCTTTCCGAGCCATGTACATCTACTTGGTCAGAGTCACACGAGGTTTGCCTAAGTAATCTTACATGGTGTGTATCTACAATACAAAACGTGCACTAACCAAAAACCAACAACCTATGTTATATCTCACACATCCAGACACATGGTCAATTACCACATGGTCTGTACTCTGAGTACACAACGCGTAATAACAAAAATTTCTCTCATCCTGAACATAAGAACACATGGCATGTGTTCATAGCATCACATGTCATGTTGTCTACGTTTTAATACAATAAGCCTTAAAAACTTCCCCAAAACTCCTGTTTTTTCAAAATAAAGCAATAGTGTGACAAATTAGGATCTATGGGGGCCTGTACTCCCTACGAATCAAAGCTTCACATCCACGTATAGCACAAAAAAACACAATCTATTTCTCATGGCTGAAACATGATCCACTAAATTCCGATCCAAGAGGTCCATACTCCTCAAGGACCAAAGTTTGGTGTCCATCCAATTCAATCGTAACACGTAACAATAAACCTATCATAAAAATATGCTTATCTATCACAATAGCTATCATAAAATTTTCATATCTAGCAAATAATCTATCACAAAAGCATAAAATTAGTAATTATCTTAAATGTCCTTGAAAGAATACATGACATGAGATTTTTGACAAGTGCCAATATGATTCATGAGATGAAATATCCACGTCTCACCCAGTTGAAATAAATTTGAACAAAAAAAAATCAATAATAATAACAAAAAATAATTGTGTCACCCAATGGTGAAATATAATCAACTATAACAACTCAAAATCCAAAAGTCACATGTCAATTTGAGGCAGCTTGTTTTTTCCCTATACGTGGGGTTGCTACTCCCAGGCAGAATTTAGTTCCAAACTCAATTTCCTTTATATCCATGTCTAATATCACCATATAATAAGAAATAACAAAAAAATAACTCCTCTGATACCAGCTTGTATTGTCCCAGATCTAGGTTCCCCTCAACGGGTGCCCCATACCCGGTTTGCCACATGGCCTTAAGTGCATTACCCAAAATACTGATGCTATTGACTACCAGTGAGGTCTTAGAATGTGATAGTGGGTAAAATATTCCCTCATTGGTAGAGTGTAACATAGTGGATAAATAATAGTACAATAGTAGAATATATAAATAACATACATCTAAATTAAATAGTGGAATACTAACAATAGAAGTAATCAGATATCAAAACAAACAAGAATGATGCTACATGTTTATGTTCTCAGAAACATCCAAAATAGGTACACTATAATGATTCCAAATATAGGTTTCAAAAGTTCAAAACAAAAAATGAAAACAAAAAATCATCATAAACATCGGCTCGGTCTCATTATCTCCTGCACCTAAGTAGAAAATCATGTACCAGCACAAGGGTGCTTTTCCTGATAAACACATGAAGCCATATAATCTAATTTTTCCCATAGCACGAACCAAACAGGATGTAAGAAAACAATTCTAGTAGGGAACCAACCAATGATATGTGCCTATCTATTTGTGAGTTTATGCAACAGTTGTGTATTAATAGTGAAACCAATAATCTAAGAATTAGTCAAAAGTTGGAAATAGTAAAACCCTACACTCGGTCATAGAAAACCCTCACTCGTAAGCACATAAAAATATCTCTATCATGAATAGAACAACCTTTACCTCTAGCACAACACGACATCACTCTCATGCATAGAAGAACCTCTCCCTTAGGCCTAGCACAACCTCACCCTAAGGAATAACACAACCTTGACCTCAGGCTTCCAATATAAACAATCAACAACCAACATTTTAAGGATTGTCTTTTCAAATACTTACATGGACTGAATTAAAAACAAGAAACATGTAAAGTAATATAATACATACCTTAAACATTTATTATCTAATGTGGAAAACATTAAATAAAACAATTTCATTTTTAACAACCCTTAAATGGGAACAAGGAATGCCCATTGGTATCCTAGGCCTAATAGCTAAACAATGGTCATCTGAGGGGAACACACCCATGGGGTGGCCCTTAATTAAATCAAATGATCTCAAACATGCATTAGTTCAATTAATCAATTAAATAATCACCGTTATGAAATAACATGGGTCAATTCCATTAAATGATACACCCTAAACATGGGAGTGTGGACCTCTATCACATATAAACAACATGACAATTCATAAAAGGCACAATACCACCAACATCATAGTAATATGACCCTCCTCATCCAGCGCCGACCTCTAATTTGAGCTAGATTGAAGTAGATCTATATGATTAGAAAAAATGATCAACCATATATAACACGGTCAAAATAGAAAATCAAAAAGAACAACTCAAGAGGAACCAAGAGGTTACTGATTGGGTTCCAACACATTTGACGGTGATGGAAACAAATTTTGAACAATGATTTGGGAGGAAATTCATACTCCGACAAACTATACATCGAACCCGAATGATCCCTCTATCTGTTTTCACAAAAACAATTCTAATGCCCTGATTTAGCCAAATGAAATGAAATATACATGGCATTTACTAGAAACTACCCACCGTGTCCATACATTTTCCATAAAGGTTGTGGCCATAACATTACATGTCATGAAATGGTAATTACATGGCATGTACCCATATTAAACGGTGTGTTCTTGAAAATACATGGTGTATAATTCTCTTTTTCCTTCATTTCCATAAGTACAAACTAAAAAAAAGATTTATACCACAAAAGAAGAACAAGGTTCTTACGTTAACTATAATTATATTAATAATATATATGACAAAAATAGTTATATATTGAACCCATTTACATGGACCAAGTACATGCGAATGTTACTAGCCATATACATGGAATACAAGGTGATGTCTGGACCAGGGAATAATTAAATATTTTATAACAAGTCTAAACATGCCTATAAGCTCAGATAGAGAGTACAAGAACTACATCTCATGGTGAGTGGTATATTTCATGCTCACCACTTGAGATGGTGGGTGTATCATCATGAAAACAACCGAAATAAGGAAAATGTTCCATCATTCCCAACATCTAAAGAGTTTCAATAGTGTGAGATGCCATGCTCAATGTTCGATAAAAGGAAGCATAAAACATCTTTTTTGGATAGATTCATTATGGGGAGCTATGGGACAAACCTTGAAACTCCAAGGGTAAATTTCTCTGGTATGTGGTAGATATTTTGTGGTCCCATTATGATCCTCATGGTACACTCCTAGAGTCTTGAGGGAAATGAAGAGATCCACTTTTATTTTCACAACTAGACTAGTTCCCAACTCACCTTTCCAGAATTATCATACCTAACATTTATTTTACCTAGAAAATCCAATACCCTTCTTTTATATAGGATACCCTTAATCCACTACAACTTGATATTTACAACCACATTGAGAGATCACTTGAGAAATAATATTTAGCCTTCACAAATTCCCCAACCAAGGTGTTATCGTCCAAAGCCTTCCCAGGTCTTCTTTAGGAAAACAAATGGAGTTTTATGAATGGGAACATATTTTAGTATAATTAAATTCCTATTAAATACAACTTATTATTTTAGAGTATTCTATACAATATTGTTTCCCATAGATGATGTAATTAGAAATAATAGTATTTATAAGGCCTTCAAATACTGGGGCTATTGAAATTCTATGTAGGAATCATCTGATAATTTATTCATTGTAAGCTTTCAAGTGGAAGCGTTTTGAAGGGGATCTAGAGAGACTGTCCAATTAGGAATAATTTGTAGTGATTACATGGATTTTCTTTTTAATGGGTTTAATGAGGCGGGAATAAAATTATATGGGCATAAGGTGAGGGCCTTGTTGTTGGAGGCTGCATATTGGTAAATATGAAATTTCATAAAAAAGGTGCTTATTGATGGAAATTTAAATACACCCTTGGACATAGAGGTGTGATCCAAGGGCCTGGCAGCGGAAATGAGAATTTTGGTAAAGTAGTGGAAGAACAACAAAACATTTAAGATGTTCAGTGAAGGACTAAATGATCCTATATCTTTGTTTTTTCAAAAATAAGGGACATGGGTTTTTTGGAATCCCATTGAGTGTTGCATAAAGATAAATTTTAATGGTTCGTGTAGTCTAGGCATCATACAGGGAAGAGTCATCATTAGAGATAATACAATATTGGTCCTTTTAGCCTTCAGTAGCTTTTACGGTAGTGGTGATTCCATCATGGCTAAATTTAATTCCATTATTCAGAGTTTAGAGGTATGCATATATCACAATCTATCTGTTAACATAATTTTTACATTCTCTTTGGTGATTCATAATGTCATACAAGGAAATAATAACATTCCATTGTCCATGTCTTACCATATTCAAACATTCATTAATCTAACCCCCACAAAGCATACTTAATACACACATTGAGTGATGGAAACAAAATAGTGGACTTTCTAGCATCATGGGGTGATAAAGATAATCATCAAATGATATTTGTAGAGACCCAAAGTTTTAAGTATATATAAATTACATTACTATTGCGTAATACTTAATACATAACACAAAAAGACACCCAAGGATCATAATAGTTTAGTGTCTTTGTAAAATCGGAACAAAATTTTCTAATCATGGTGAAATATTTTCAATATCTCTCATAATGTTCTTCCCCTTTTTTCCTACCTAAATTCTTTATTTTTATCCTAGGGAAAATAAATCATAAAATGGGTGATCTCAAATTCTCAGTAAGGGTAAATATGGAGATCATCAAACAATCCATAAACATTTGAATGTAAAAACATGAACATAAAATATGAGCAATGACATAAATCTTGGTAGTACATAAGGAATAGATCAGAAGGGAACATTAATCAGGATAAAATATATTGGAAATAAAACACGTAATTGTGGAAAACCATTAACAACATGATATGATTTCCATAGTAGCCAAGGCATTGCTACTAAGACTATCATAGTGGATAAATTCTTTTACTAAACCAGGTTTACTTGCCGTTGCAGCCCTGTATTACTATACCTGATTGAAATTCCCTTCCAGCCATGTCTATATAATGAGATATAAATTTTTAATAAATGCATTGGATTGATATATGATCCCACCCATCTCATAATGAAATCATTCTTTTTTGTGCCACAAAATAAACATAAATCATTCATCATAACCCAACGAATAAAATGGGTTTCATAAACCTCATCTCATCATGAAATAATACATAACAATAAAAAAATGTAAATAATAGTTAAATTATACTTCAAACATAACCATATTAAATAATTTCATCTTTTATGGAAAATAGTTTGGATAAAACACTTGAAATGAATTCTTGAGGAAAATATCCCTTTTTTCAGAATTAGTTTCTTTTCACAAAATTCCATGCAATTTGAAAAGAAAAATATTTTTGTTGAAAATAATCATGAAATATTTTATAATAATATTAATGTAAGTAAGGAATTATGAAACCATAAAAAATCCATTCATTCCGTATAAGTTAAAAAAATATTCTCGTCGTACTTTTGCTAGAAAAGTCAAAAAGTATCTTGTTTGGTAATCAAAAGAAGGATTTCCCACATACAATGTGGTAAAAGTCAATAAAGGGTAAAAATGACTTTAAACAAACATGGAAGAATAGTAAACACTTTATGGGAACATTTTTATAAATCATGGACATGGATAATAAATATAACCCCAGTAAATACTTAGGAATAAACAATCTCGGATAAGAACAAGATTGGAATAATTATCCCTTACCTTGTGTCAAATTTCATCCATATGGGTCTGAGACTCTTATATAGTGGGTTTAAACATATTATTAAATTTTAACAAAACCATAATAATATTTATGATATCATATATGATTCACTTATGACTTTATATTACCCGTTCATTTGTCAATACCTTGTTAAAGCAGCGTTTTGGGTAAAATCGTTTCATTTATCGTACGTGTTTTGACTTGTAATTATTCATATGATTACTTAGATCATGATTAAATACTTCCATAATTTAAAAAACGATTTATATATAATATATATTTAGAATATATATATATATATAATAGATCGATAAATGGAATGAAATACACTGTTCATGGAGACGGTAGGTCGTACATATGCATGAACGATATTTTCGTTTCCTTATTAAATTGAATGGAAGTAAATGATATATATATATACATAAATAAATCCAGTAGAATTATTATGTAATATAGTTTATTATTTCTTATTATATATACTTTATAATCATTCTTGAATGGTTATCATGGGGAATGAATCTGATCGCATCGTGGAGACGGCAATCCGTACATACGCACGAGTGATGATATCGTTCCCATAATTATTGAATAGAATTAGAGTGGATGATATAATATAGTATAATTAATATTAATTTATCATATATAGTTATTATTTCCACCAATATACCCATCCATGTAAGGTGGTAGTGGAAAATAGATTACACCACAGCGTGGAGATGGTAAGCTGTACGTACGCATGAGCGGTGATTTCATTTTTTGTAGGATGGATAGAAGTTCAAATAGGGTTGTTTAATTTTTATAACAACATATAAGTATATTAGTTATACTTATATTATTATTTTATAATGAAACAACCAAATAAGAGGATGTTTAAGAATAAAGAAACATGAATGAATCAGTAGAGGAGATTACCTCTTCTTCGATACACTTCCTTTGAACATCCTTTTATGGGACTAGAAATGGTCTTTTGAGAAGGATAGAATATCCAAAATGTTACTAGAAATGTTGAGAAGAGTAATGGGCAGGTTCTGGCCAAGTGTGAAGGCTCAAAATGGTGTGAGGAGTATAGGGATGAGGTTCTCTTTTATAAGAGAACAGAGTGGCACTTTTGAAAACCTCAAAAATATTAGTTAATAATAAAATCAAAACCCACATAAAAATATCCAAAAATTACTCAATTAGAATATGAGATAATATAGGGTTGTAATCTCATCATCCAAAAAAAATTAGACATATTTTATGTTTATTTTAAACTTTATCATTTTGATTTATCCTTATTTAAACTAATTAATTTTATTTGTGGTAATAATATGAATTTTTTTAAATTTTTATAAATACCTAATTATGTGTTTTTAATTTTCCATAAGTAGATAAATTATTACATTTTTTACCAATAAATTTTTCAATTGGTAATTTTTATTTTTTTTGTGATTTTCAAACAATTTAATAATATGTTATTTTTATAAAATAACAATAGCGTCAATTTTTGACCCAATTCAAATATTTGAATTAAAATAAAATACACACATAAGATATATTCAAAACAAAATATTTAATAGATTCCTAACATGTCATATTATTCTAATAAAATCATGTAGAACATTAGTTTGTTCATATAATATTTATTTTAATGTTTTTAAACCATTTATTTGATATTTCAGTTAATAAAATAATTATTACAACATTTATGTATAATTATTTAATATAATATTTTTTTGTATAAAAGTAAAAAATAAAATACTATGATAAATTTAAATCTAATATAATTCATAAAATAATTTTACTAAAATTTATCATCTTAAAATCACAACATTTAAATTGTTATATTTATTAAAATATGAAGGTGACAACTTTGACATCTTTTAAAATAAAATAATATAACTATCATAATAGCTTTTATAAGGATTCAAATGGTCCATAATTCTACCATTGGATTATTGTTGTTTATATATACACGTCCTATATGTTTTGGGCAGGTTTTGGGGCTTTTATCTGTATTATTATTAGAATAAAAAATATATTATTGATTTTTTCACTAAATAAATAATTTTGGAATCATTAATGTATAAGCTATTTAAGTAATTAAATATTTTTTAATAAATTTAAACTAAATAACCATAATAATGAAAAAAAATTTATATTTAAAGTGACTATTTATAATCTATTTTATATTTTTTATAACCTTATTTTAAAAATACTTTAATTATTAATGTTTGAGTGAGACATATTTCAGTTTCAATAAATAAAATAAATTTATGGTCTTAATCACATCCAAGTGGGTTCCAATTGATTCCATTGAGACTCAAGTATGTTTTATAGAGAAATATAATCATCAAATTATAATAATACAAGTATTATGGTAATTTTATAATATTACATTTACTCTTAATTACCTTACTTACCTTTAGTTGTGGTAAATAAAATTTACCATAGTTAAAATTCATAATGCCTAAAAAAAGTGTTCTATTAACATAATTTGGACATACTAATTCCAAATATGGAATCCATTTTTCCAAATTCATAACAAAAAAGTTTCAGTATTTAATTTAAAATTAATCACGTTGTTGAGAAAGCGTGTTTTAAAACATAAAACATTGCAGAAGATTGAGATGTTTTTACCTATGAATTCTATGTAAAATTAATGATAATGACTTACATTATATAAAATGGTAAAAATATATTCTATTTATAATTTAAAACTGTTCAATATTATAATTTAACCATATAAATCATCTTGATGAAAAAAGTTGTTTTTAATTAAAATTTAGCATATTTTTACTATTCACCAAAATATGAAAGTTAACAGAAAAATATTAAAAAATTATCCAAAGTAGATATTTATATTGAAATAAATAAGTTTATTTTGTCAAATTAACTCATAAATTTGTCAAAAACTATATTTAATGTTGGTGCTCCATCTAAAGGCGGCAAAACTACATTTTTTGAGAAATACTTATTTTACCAGAAAATTTTATTTTGTTTTCATACCATGTTCTAGAATACGTGTAATATGAATTATAGTGTTATAAAATTCAAAATGTGGTTAATACTATTCGTAACGGCTAGTAATTAATAATATTATAACAATATATCTTTGTTTAGTGAAAATCAGTATTGCATACAACACAAGCTATTGAGGAAGGTCACTCTTTCATGCAACACAAGCCAAGAATAGTTTTTTCATATACCATAAGATAATACGGTGTTGTGTATAGCTCTAGATAATCTTGTTGTAGTGTACAACACAAGTCATCAATTAAATTAAAAAGAATATTTCTCCTAAAATCTCGGGGTGTTTCATTATACCACCCATAAAAGGAATTTCCCCCTCAAAATTCATCAGGGTTATAAATGGTTTACTAATTGAATGTTTCTTTCATAGAAACCCACATAGTAAAAAAGGAATACTAAAACATAACTTTAAAATGTAAATTATGAAATGTAACAGTTACCCAAATTAATTCATCACTGTGTTTCCACATCGAAGAACATAGGTGAAAACATGAATATAGAAGAGAAATCTGAAAATCATGTTCTGATGGAGAGTGGTAGAGAACATGGATATGAAAAATCCAACAATCCCAAAGCCATAAATTTGTAATGTTCTAAAGTACCATCTGATTAATCGGTTATGAGGTTACTAGGAAAACATTTTTGGTTTTCATGATCATTTCCCTAAATTTTATGATTTTTTGCATAAGGATAAATACTTACTTGATTTTAGTGTAATATCATCATTGGTCATTCCATGAATAATTTAAACTACATATATTATTTAAATAAATGAAGTTGAATTTTTCCTTCTAGAAAAATTATAAGATCAAGTGATAGAATGATATGTTATTCTATCTGTCTCAAAAAAAAGTTAGAAAAAGTTATTAAATATTCATAAGGTCATCTATAGTGAGATTAGACGTATATGATTCAAAAAATGGACATATACTTCAACTATCACACCTCTTAATAAAATAAAACTAATTTATACTAATTAGGGACTTCATGTAGGATAGTGGTTGGCAAAAAAGGACAGTCAAACTTCAGTTGTGGGTTCGACTCCCGCATCCTTGTCAGACGCGATGAGTTGTCTCCCATCCTATGGGTTGTCCTTTTTCTAAAACTATACTATAATAACATTCCGGAAATAATATCAAAATTTTCTAGCATTAAAAAATATTATCTTATGTCTAACTTAATCCATTCCAATCTTTAGGCTTATCCAAAATACATCTGTCCAATCTCATAGTATAAAGAAAAAGATTACTAGAGAGGTCATATACAAAGCATGTGATTACCATCATTTATCCCCTATATATCATAAGATATATCTTGTTGGTCATATTCCAAACATGTGAATACCTCAATCATGTATTATCATGAAACATGAATTACCATAGAACCTTAGTGAAAACATGAATACTGTCAAAAGTTAATTATTTCCACATACCAGAATCCCAAAATTTCTATATACTCAAACCATGATGTCACTTTTTCCTTATATTAGTCATGAGATCATTAATACTATCAAACATATTATTTTTTCTGTATCCCTTAATTATGAACATATCATCTTCATTCTAAAAATATTAAAATCACTTTTCATGGTTACTGGTACCATACAATTATTGAAAACCAATACATATAAATTCCAATATTCCAAAATAATATAAATGAGATTCCACAACACTGTTTTGGAATCCCAATACATATATATTTAATCATTCCACCACTTCGTTGACAAATTCAAAATCACCAATAGTGATTTCATGTGACTTACCTTTGTTCCCTTTCTTTAATAGGTTGTTGATGTCAATCATCATTAACCCTTGGATTTGGACATTGGTTAGCATAATGCTCCATTTCCATGAACTTGTAGCATTGAAGTGTTAGTGATACATTCTCTATTGTCTTTTCTCTATTCACATTAATTCGACGCTCAGCTCCTCGATGAACTTATTTTCCACACTTAAAACATTTTTAGTCACTTTATGACAATCTCCACCATGCTTGTTTCCACACTGTGAGCATAACGAAACATTCGTCTTCTTTTCACCACTTTTTTGAGATTTTTCCTTGAACTCCATCTTTGATTTCTTGTGAAAACTATGAGAGGGATATGTAACAAAAAAATTCTAGTTCAACCTTGATAGAACAATGCACAATTTATACATAGCTACTAATGTCTATTATAGGAATTTCCCTTAGAAGAATTGGTTTTAATCCATTGAAGAATTGACCAACTTTACTTTCAGGTTGGCTGATAAAGCCAGATGCATTCCTTGAAAGCCTTTCAAAATTCACCTCGTATATACCAACAGATTCTTCATCCTTTTGCATAAGCTCAAGGAACTCCTTTTCCAACTTTGTTCTAAGAATAATTGGGAAGTACATATTGAAAAAAAATTGAACTCATCCCATTTCATGGATTCAATTTCATCTTGGGGCCTTGTATTCTTAATTAGAGTCCACCACTGGTCTACTTCAACTTCTGAACGGTAAACAGCTAGAATGAATTTTTCATGTTCTGAATATATTAGTATGGAAAATACCTTTTCAATGGTATTGATCCATGGTTTAGGAACCAGTGGATTTGATGACCCATTGCAAGAAGGTGAATGTTGCCTCATGAAGGACTCAATAAAATATTGTTCCCTTATCTGCTTATTTGAACGTCTAGAATGGTTCCCAGCTTGTGTAAGTATAGAAAAAATATTTTGTACTAAATTTCCCATAAAATATTGTTGTTAAGTAGGACAATTATTTCATTTCCTAGTTCATTGATCATTAACATGGTTCTTTTGGGTTCTAGACATTATCTAAAACTCAAAAAGAATAATTTGAGAGGAAAATTCTTACTAGGAAAACAACATAATCAAGGGTAGTTCTTTCAATCTCTAACATATTAGGTTTAATCCTAGTCTATTCATGGTCGGTATCATAACTCTATGAATTTAACCTATATTTATACTAAACCTTATGGAAATCCCTAGACATAACTTAAAAATATCTCTTAGGATCTCACTAAAGATTTCACATCCTAGTTTCCAATGGCTAACTAATCATTTCCTCTGATACCAACTATAGAGACCCAAAGCTTGACATACTTGGACATTACATTACTTTTGAGGAATACTTAATACATAATAAAAATAGACTCCCAAGGATCATAATAGTTTAGTGTCTTTGGAAACTCGGAACAAAATCTTCTAATCATGGTGAAAGATCTTCAACATCTCCCATAATGTTCTTACCCTTTTTTTCTAACCTAAAAACTTTATTTATATCCTGGGGAAAATAAAACATAAACATGGTGAGCTAAAATTCTCAGTAAGTGTAAATAGAGATAACATCAAACAATCCATAAACATTTGAACGTAAAAACATAAACATAAATCATTAGTAATGACATAAATCTTGACAGTACATAAGACATTGATCATAATGGAACATTAATCATGATAAAATATCATGGGAATAAATCATGTAATTGTGGAAAAATATTAATCACATGATATGATTTCCATAGTAGCAAAGGCTTTAATGTCAATACTATCATAGTGGACAAAGTCCTTTAATGAACCGGGTTTACTTCCCTTCCATCCCTATATTACTGAACCAGATTTACTAGTCGTTCGATCCATGTCTATATCATGAGATATAAAAATTTTCCCAATGAATTTGAGGGAGATATATGTCACGTAAATCTCATAATGAAATCATTCATTCATTTACCACAAAATAAACACAAATCATTCATCATAACCCTAAAAATAAAATGGGTTTCATAAACATCGTCCCATCAGGACATAATCCATAAAAACCAAAACATGTAAATCATAGAGACATTTTACTTCAAACACAACCATATTGAAGAATGTTATCTTTTATGGAAAATAGTTTTGATAAAACACTAGAAATGAATTTTGATGAAAATATCCTTTCTTTTTCAAAATGACTTTCTTTTCAACAAATTCCATGAAATTTTAAAAGAAAAAGATTTTTTTTGAAAATAATAATGAAATATTTTAGAATAATATTCATGAAAATAAGGCATTATGAAACCGTAAAAATCCATTCACACCGTATAAGTTAAAAACAATTCTTCTTGGACTTTTGCGGGAATAGTAAAAAACAATCTTGTATGGTAAACAAAAGAAAGATTTCTTCCGTACAATGTGGTTAAAGTAAACAAAGGGTAAAAATGAATTTAAATAAACATAGAAGAATATTATACATTTTATGATAACATTGATATAAAACATGGTCATGGATAATAAATGTAACCCCAGTAAATACTTACGAATAAAAAATCTCGGATTAGAATGATATTGGAATAATTATCCCTTAACTTATGTCCAATTTCTTCCATATGTGTCTGAGACTTTTTTATAGTGGGTTTAAACATTTTATTAAGTTGTAAAAAATCCATAATAATATTTATTATATCATATATGATTCACTTATGACTTTATATAACCCTTTCATTTGTCAATTCCACGTTAAAGTAGTGTTTTGGGTAAAATCGTTTCATTTATCGTACTTGAATTGACTTGTAATTATTCATATTATTTCTTAGATCATGATTACATACTTAAATAATGTAAAATATGATTTATATATAATATATATTAATAATATATATACAATAGATCGATAAATGGAATGAAATACACCGATCATGGAGACGGTAGGCCATATGTATGCAAAAACGTTATTTTCGTTTCCATATTAAATTAAATTGAACTAAATAAAGTATATATATATATATATATTTATATACATAAATACAGTATAATTATTATATAATAAATTTTATTATTACTTATTATATATAATTTATAATCATTCTTGAATGGTTAACATAAAGAATGAATCTAATCGCATCACGGAGACGGTAATCCGTACGTACGCACGAGCGATGATATAGTTCCCATAATTATTGAATGGAATTGGTGTGGATGATATAATATCACATAATTAGTATTATGTTATCATATATAGTTATTATTTACACCATTATACCCATCTAGGAAAGGTGGTGGTGGAAAAAAATATTACACCACGGTGTGGAGACGGTAAGCCGTGCGTACACACACCCGATGATTTCATTTTTAGTAGGATGGACGGAAGGTGAAATAGGGTTGTTTCATTTTAATAATAACATATAAGTTTATTAGTTATACTTTTGTTATTACTTTATAATGAAACAACCAAAGATGAGGAAGTATAAGAATAAATAAACTTGAATGAATGGGTAGAAGAGATTACCTCCTCTTCAACGAACTTCCTTTGAACTTCATCTTATCGGACTAGAGTTGGTCTTTTGAGAGGGCCAGAACCTCCAAAATGTTACTAAAGAATTTTATAGGAGTAACGGGTTGGGACTGGATGATCTTGAAGGCTCAAAATGTTGTGAGGAGGATAGGGATGAGGTGCCTTTTTATAATTGAAGAGATGGGAACTTTTGGAAACCTTAAAAATATTAGTTAATAATAAAATCAAACCCCACCTAAAAATCACATAAAATGACTCAATTAAAATATAAGATAATATAGGGTTGTAATATTATCAACTAATAAAATATAGACATGTTTTATGTTTATTTTAAACATTATAATTTTGATTTATCTCTATTTAATCTGTTTAATTTTATTTGTGGTAATAATATTCTAAATTTTAAATTGTTATAAATAATTACTTATGTGTTGTTAATTTTCCATAAGTTGATAATTTATTAAATTTTAGACCATATAATTTTCATTTTTTAACTTTTAAATATATTTTTGATTTTCAAACAATTTAATAATATGTTATATTTATAAAATACCAATAATGGCAATTTTGACACTATTCAATTATTTGAATTTAAATATAATACATACATAAGATATATTCGAAAAAAATTATTTAATAGATTTATAAAATTTAATATTCTTCTAAAAAATTCATAGAGAAAATTAATTTGTTCATATAATATTTATTTTAATGTTTTTAAAACCATTTATTTGATATTTCACTTAATAAAATAATTACTACAACATTCATGAATAATTATTTAATATACTTATTTGTTGCATAAAAATAAAAATAAAAATAATATGATAAATATAAATATAATAGAGTTCATAATAATACTTTTAATTGAATTTATCATCTTAAAATCACAACATTTAAATTGTTATATTTATTAAATTATAAAGGTGACAACTGTGAAATCTTTAAAAATAAAATAAATTAATTTTCATAATCACTTTTATAAGGCTCCAAATGGCCCAAAATTAGACCACTGGATTAGTATAGTTTATATAAACATGAAAAATAAGTTTTGGCCAGGTTTTGGGGCATTTTATGGGTATTATTAGTTGAATAAAAACTATATTATTGATTTTCTCATTAAAAAAATAATTTCTGCATCATAAATATATAAGATATTTAGGTAATTAAATATTTCATAAAAATAAAAAATAAATTACAATAATAATGAAATACATTTTATATTTAAAATTTTTATTTATAATAGAATTTATATTCTATACAACCTTATATTAAAAATAATTTAAATATTAATGTTTGAGTGAGACATATTTCACATTCTTTAAATAAAATAAATTAATAGTCTTAATCACATCCACGTGGGTTCCAATAGATTCCATTTCAACTCAAGCATGTTTTAGTGAGATATATAATCATCCAATTATATTAATACAAGTATTAGGGTAATTATATAATATTAGTTTTACCCTTAATTACGTGACTTACCTGTAAGTGTAGTAAATAAAATTTACCATAGTTACTATTCATAATGCCTAATAAAAAAAAGTAGCCTATTAAAATAATCTGGACCTACCAATTCCAAATATGTAATAAATTTTTCTAAATTCAAAACACAGAAGTTGTAGTATTTAATTTAATATTTATCCCGCTGTTGAGAAAATGGGTTTTAAATGTTTAAACATTGCAAAAGATTGAAACGTTTTTAACTATGAATTCTAGGTAAAATTAATTATAATGACTTAAATTATATAAAATGGTAAAAATATATTCTACATATACTTTAAAACCATTAAATATTATAATTTAACCATATAAATTATCTTGATGAAAAAAGTTGCTTTCAATTAAAATTCAGCGTATTTTTACTATCCATCAAAATGTAAATGTTAATAGAAAAATATTAAAAAATTATCCGAAGTAATTTTTTACATAATTCTTGTAATTAATAAGTTTATTTGGTCAAATTGAACTCATAAAAGTGAAAAAAACTAGATTTAAAGTTGGTGCGCCATCAAAAGGTGGCAAAACTGCATTTTTTTAAAAATACTAATTTTACCCAAAACATTTAGTTATTTCTCATACCATGTTCTAGAATATGTGTAAGATTAATGATAATGTTATAAAATTTAAAATTCGGTTACTAATATTCATAACGGCTAGTTCGTAATAATATTATTACAATATATCATCGTTTAGTGAAACTCAGTATTGAGTACAACACAAGCTATTGAGGAAGGTCGGTCTTGCAAGCAAAACAAGCCAAGAATTGTGTTTTCGTATACTATAAGCTAATATGGTGTTTCGTATAGCGCAAGATAATCATGGTGTATCGTACACCACAAGACATCAAATAAATTAAAACGAATATTTCTCATAAAATCTCGGGGTTTAATAATATTTACTAGTGTGGTCTCCCTTCCTTCTGACTGTGTGAAGTTAGTTATAAGTAAACACTTAGTTATTACTTTTTTAGACCCCCTTGACCCTTTGAATCCTGTTATTATATGTTTTTTTGTGTTTTTACACTATGGTTTTTAATTCATTCTTAATAAAATTGAGTTTTTTTATTATTGTACATATATATTAAAAAACATTCTTTTCACACCATTTTTAATGAAATCCAAAAAAACAAAATTTAAAATAATTTTTGAAGAGATTCACTTTTAAACCTTCAAAATTTTGATAAAATTTGATGAAAATATAATTTAAAAATATTTTATTTTTTAAAAATATAATTCTTGATACATTTGAAATAACATGGATAAAGAGTGAAAATAGACTAACCGATTTTAAAAATTTTTAAAATAATAATCATAATATACATTCCCGAATTTTGAATCAAATGGAAATTGAACACTAAAAATTTAAAATGATTTATAAGTCACTTAAATTTCATGAATTTATACATAATTTATATATATAATACAATTTATACACCACATAAAACAAAAAATTTTATGAAAACATCATAAGTCTCAATGAAATGAAATTGGTTTGACAAATCCCTTACTAAACGAATTATAATTAGTTAAAAATGTTATAACGTTTCATATAATAAAATTAAACTTATTTTACATAAATATAATGACAATATATATATATATATATTACTATATGTCATTTATTAAAATTTATTTTTACCATTTCACTAATAACTCATTGTTAAAATCAACATTTGGGTGTTAACATCCATGTTTCTCATGCATGTTTTGATTCACCTATTTTGGTCATTGCACCTTGATCATGGTTTCATCATCTAAAAAAATTAAAAATATTAATATTATAATAATTGTAAACCCAATATAATTTTATAATCATTCTTGCAAGGATGTATTGATAAATTATGAATATCATTTCATAGAGGTGGTTTATATGTATACAAGAGTGACATATTTATTTCTGTACATTATGGAAAATAAACTAATTAGACAATGTATTACTATTAAATAATACTAAATAAAATATAAATTTAATATTTATTCATTAGTTATATCCTTTTTACCATCCATTGGAGGCACTAATAAAAAAAGAATCACATTTCTTTGTAGAGGTGTTATTCCAAACCTCTGTACAAGAAAGATTTTCATTTTCCAATGCAAGGAAGGGTACAAATGTAGATAATATATTATCCTTATATAATCAAAATAATATCACAAATACAATATATATTAATTATATACATCTTTATAACCATCATTCTGATGTGATGATGAAAAATCAAATGCATCACTTTGTGGAGATTGTAGTATGAACTTATGCATGAGTGATGATTTCATTTATCATAGGATGAAGAGTAGGTAGGAAATAGTGTTAACATTAACATATTATAATTTAAATATATTTCAGATAATAATGAAATTATATTTATATTTTTTAAATATATTTAATGGAGGTAGAATAATAAATAACCATGAATGATTTTTGATAACACATATATCGCTTATTTTGATATCCTTTTCTTATTCAACATAAGGCCTATTGAATAGATTTTTGTGGACATAATAGGGTCATTGAAATATGGTATGGGGATTATATAGAGATATTTAGGCATACTTCTTATATAAAACCAAACTTGAGTCGTGTTTTTATATTGATTATGTGAGTCCCTTTTATATGAAAAAATCAATAGTATTTCCACAAAGTTTCAATATTTTGAAATCATAAATGAAATTTTAAAAATTAAAAGTGGAACATACATGAAACATGAATTATAGGATCTATATTTTCCGAACAACATATATAAATATTGTTTTTCAATATTTTTCTTAATAATTTAAAAATATTTTCTAAACATTAAATATCATTTAAAGTCGTTTTCATAACTATTAACAAAATTAGACATTAGATATATGAAGATAACAATGAAATTTGAATATATAAAATATTAAAAGACTATAATTATTTATAATTACCTCATAAATTCATGTACCACCATAATTTACCAAAAAAAAATATTACTTTTAATGTTTTTAAAATCATTTACTTTATTTTACTACAGCTTGCACAAGGGTGACATCAACTTCACATCAGTATTCTGAGTAATAATACCATTATTTAAAATAAAAATTATTTTATAGACATTTACAAAATTTTAATAATATAAAAAATAAAAAATAATTCTTTTATCACTTCTTTTTATCCCTATGGAAACATACATTGAATGTTAAAATTAAGAGAGTGGCACTTTGAAAATATTTCTTAGATAAAATACAGGTCATTATCAATGGAAAGTATCTTCAAATGTCACTAATTTAGAATAAAAAATTATTATGGTCAAAATAAACACTTGGAATTAAATAAAATAGAATATTTAGATATATTTTTATTCCTAATCCAATTGTTTATCTCCATTTAACTCATTCTACCCTGTACAAAGGTCGAAAATGTTTACTATAATAATTTATTTTTATAGAATAAATGAAATTGAACCTCTATAATTTTTTTTTTATAATATGAGTTAAAATATGGAATTTTCTTCATATTAAGTTTCTAATTAATACATAAATTACTTATAATATTGGTATGAATAATTCGTGGAAAGTAGTTTTTAGGAAAATGGTTATTTTAAGAATAAAAATGAATTTACAATAAAATTACACATAATATTGTTTCTCATGAAAATAAAAATTTATTGAAAAGAAAATTTTTAATGATTTTTTTTATTTTAAAAATTAAAGCTCAAATTCCAACAACACATTTAAATGAAAATATCAAAAAATATTTTTTTAATTAGAATAAAATATAACTTACACTTTAAAAAGAAAATTATGATTTTCCAATTTAAAAATAATGCTTTTAAATGATTTTTTACTCCTTAAAAAATTTGGTAAATATAAAGGTTTTTAAAATTTTATATCGTTCTTAAATCTTGATGATGGTTTAAAATTTATAATATTTAAAGAATTGGTATTTTTTGTATTCACCCAAAATAATACATTTCAAAAATAAACTAAAAATCAATATAATAGTATTTTGAAATTAATAATTCAAAAATGAAATAAATTTTATCAAATAAATAATTTAAAACTAGTTGAAATTAATTCTAATATATAGGAAAATAATGTGTAAAAAATTTATTAAGAACAATTGATTTTTTAGAATATAAAATATACTTATTCTCATTATTTTACTATTAACTACCATTATTTTATTGTTCGTTTAATTCAATTATAATATTTTTAATTTTGTATATATTATACCTTTCACATTAATAAATTATTATTCATGTTATTTTAAATTTTTTGTAAAACATTAGATATGTTACATAATATTATTTTAATAAAATTCATTATAAAATATCGAGGTGTTACTTGTGCGCCCGTTAAAGAAATTTCTCCATCAAATTTTTTTTCTCTTATGCAAAAGAGTGCATATTTTCATAATATTTAGACATATATTTTATCATGATATATAATTTTTTATTTGCTTAAAAATTTCTATAATTATAATTGTAAAGTATTTTCCAAAATCCAACATTGATAGTTGAGTGATATTTTCAAAATAATACATGAAAAATTAATCTTCCTCGTGATTGAGTTGAGTAATTATTTTACACCCAAGTAATAAAATACGGGAAAATAAACATACATTATTTCATTCCATTCTAAAAAATCAATTTCATTATTTGGTTGGATTTCAAGCAGTTTTGAAATTTTTTATCACATGTAATTAATAAAAATGAATTTTTCATAACTAAAGATCTTAAATAAAATGATAATAGATAATAAATTTCAAAAAATAATAATATTTTATTCCTCATATTACAATTTTTTTACCAATTCCAAAATGGTTATCATAAATATGAACAGACTATTATATGAAAAAATAATAATTTATCATCAAAAATTCATCAATTACAACAAAAGTTAAAATTATGTGATTCCATAATAACAAATACCAAAACACTAAAAAATATTACATACCAAAATTGAAACCAAAATATTAAAAATATTTTATCATATATTCTTAAAATATCAACATTAAATTTATATTAAACAAATATTAATTATGTATAAAGTCACAAACCAAAAATGTATATTCCAAACACATATATTTTCCAAAATATTTTTATCCTCTCCATAAATAACCCAAATCACTATATATCCACACTAAAACCATATATTCTTCCAATATATTAGTAAATATTTATTCCTTAAATAAATTCACATACTGGCCTTAACTTACAATTAACCATAATCAAATAATATTCCCCAAAATACGATCACTCTTTATCCCAATTAACGAAAATAACCACAAAATTAATGAATTTATTAACACTAAAGGTTATCTAAACCTTTAATCAAAAATATATAACACGCTTCCGAAATATACATTATAGTAAATCACATGATAAATTATATGGTTGTGTATACTTCAATCATGTTTTTTTAATAAAAAATAACAAATTTCTCAAAAAACATCTTTAATAATCTTAAATATTTTCATATAAAACCATAAAATAGGTATCTATGCCTTTAAAATTATGATAATACTTATCCATACTAACCCATTATGGTATCTAATACTGTTTAAATTCCACTATCTGAATCATCATAACCACAAAAGTTATCATATCCTTTGATCTGATAAAAACTATAAATACATGTATCATAATCAACCCATAATATAATGATTTATAAAAATGGTTTCACATTCATAGTTTTATAGTATCATTTAGGTTTATATTTTTAGGTTACTAAATAAAATCATAACAATGTGAACATTTTCCCATATTTCCTATTTTTTTACAAAATATGTTCTTATTTTTCTCTCATGTATCATTATTAACACTTTTTATTCATTCAAGTCATGTCACAATTGGAATTAATTTAATTCTTACAAATCATTGGGACCTCTGAAAAATATTTTAAAATTTGGGATGATATTATAAGTCTATGTATAGATTTAAAAAGAGGGTAAAAATAATTAATCTCTTTTTGAAAAATATTGAAATCCATATTGAAGTTTTCCTTTTTTCCAAAATAAGCCTTGATAACAAATAATAATTAACTCACCCATGAAACCAAAATTATTACCCAAGGTTTTTTTATAAAAACATTTACATCAATAATAAAGGTACTTTCATAATTCATGAGGATTTTTTTGGAAAACAGGCAAAATGTTCCATCAAAAAATCATTTTACTTTAGAAGATAAATAAAAGTACATCAAATAATAAGCTCATTTTTACCATATAAAATAAAAATATTTACATTGATAAAATTTTCAAGAATAGAAAAACTTGTGTTCTACTTAGGTAATAATCCTTATATCACTATTACAATCACACACACAAGCCCACCTTGAAATAGAATAACCCACACGATTAATTATAATGTGTCACCTTTGTAGAACCTAACATTAACTAATTTATTGAAGGGATATATCCTACCAACAAATTATCATAAGTAAATTTTAATAAATTCTTAATATCCTTCAATTTCCTCATAACACTCAAAATAATTTGATTTTGAGCCTATAAAAAATCTATTTCAATTATCCCATAAAACTGAAATGAAATAGCCTTTTATTTTGAAGATATTTTAAACTAGAAATTGATAGATAACTTGGAATAGTATATTCTATGAAAACCCATAGTAAGTTATAGAGTAATAAATATAATTAATAATTTATATGATAGAGGTAAAATATATTTATGTAGTCTACATTTAAAAAAAATTATTTTATACCATATTTAAATAAAGTGAAAAAAATATTTGGAAAATGTTACTGAGTTTATTTTTTGAAACACAAATTAACAAAGAAAAAATTAATTTAAAATAAAATTTAAAAAATATTAAGTATAAGTATGAACATTTTTTAATTATTTAAATAAAATTAATATGGAATAAATTTATTTTAAAACATTTAAAACCACATTTATTAGAAAAACCCCTTACCTCATTGGTATCTTTTGCTTCAAAAGGTAATTGAAGAAGAGAACAAGCAATGGATTTTCAAAATACTAAAATTTCAGTAAATTAATGTTGAAATAAATTTATATTCTATTTTATACACCCCAAAAAAATAAAACATATGGTGAAATGACATAAGTCTAAAAAAAGTCCATTCAGACGAGAAATCACATTCCTCATGACTTCCACTTATTGAAACTTGTTCTCAGAAACCTTATGATAAATTTAAAATTATTATAAATCCTTATAATAAATATATTTTAATGAAATTTCTTGATTTTATAAAATGACAACTTCTCTATACTATTTTACTTATAATTCTTTTTTTAAAATCGTCTTTTATGTGTTAACTGTATCATTTCCCAGGTATGTTTTAATTTTGTGATATTAATTATTATACCCTAGTCATGGTTTTATCAACTCCATAATATTAAAAATTAAAAAATTTATTTTTTATAACAATATTTTTATAACGATGCATGTAACGAATTCCTAAAAAATGAATCACATCATTTCATGGGGACAATAGTCCTTATATGAGCATTAATGATATTGTCATTTTTCTATTGAGTGGAAATGAAAAAAATTAGATAATATATTACATTTATAAAATCATAAATATATTATAAATTTAATATTTATTTATTATTCAAATCCTTTTAACCACTCAAGTTAGTTGTTAATGAAAAATGAATTACATTATTCAAAGAAGTGGTCTACCACATATATGCACAAGTGACGTTGTCGCCTTTCAATGAATGGAAAGATAAGAAGGTAGGTAATTTATTATATATATATATTTATAATAATTTCATAAATATAATATATATTTTTTAATTATATCTTTACAACCATACATGATATGTTATTATGGAAAATGAAACACATCACTTCATGGAGGTGGTGGTCCACACATATGCCTGAGAGATGTTTTCATTTACTATAGGATGAAAGGAAAGAAGAAAATAGTTATGAAATTAATAAAATATCATTTTATTATATTAAATATATTTATTAAATTTCATTAGGATGGTTATAATAGATCTTATTGAGGTATAATAATAAATAAACATGAATGAATTCAGCTAATATATATAACTCTTCTTTTGATATCACCATTTCGATAGAACTTGTGGCCCTCTTAAAAGATGTTTGTGGCCACACTAAATTATTTCGAACATATTAGATGAACCAAGGATGTTATTATTGATAATTTAATATCAACTATAGTAAATAAAGTATTTTTTATGATTTTACAATTATTATGTCTTCTTAAACACTAAATATATTTTAATGTCATTTTTAAGACTATTCACATGTTTTAACTTTTAAATGCCTCAAGATAAAAATATAACTATAATATAAAAACATTAATGATCAAAAATAATTTATAATTATATAATAAATCTATGAAAACCTGTTATCTATCAAAAAATATAAAATTTCCATTTTTTAATTCTACTACTTTCACAAGCACGACATCATAATTTCATAACTATTTTGGGTAATTATAACATCAATAAAAATTAAAATAAATTAATATAAAAAATAAAATTTATTAATATTAAAAATACAAATTTATACCCATTCATCACAATATTTTTAGCCCTATGAAAACATTCTTGAAATATTATAAGAAGGAGAGTGAAATTTTGAAAATATAATTAAATTTAAATAAAATAAGGGACATTATCAAAGGAGTGTGCCTCAAAATATCCATAACTTATAAAATAATGTTATTATGGTTGATGTAAACTCATATAATAATATTAATTAATGTTTTTCTGAGATTTTAATCATTTACCAATAGTTTATCCCTCTTTAATCTAGTTTACCCTTTAAAGAGATCATAACTTTTTTACCATGGTATTTTTTATAGATTAAAATGAAATTGGAAACCAATTTTTATTTGGAAATAATTATTCCATAAATTTTATCAATTTTAAAAGATTAAATTTCTCAAGGTGGTGAAAATTAAAATTAATATAAGTATGAAAAAATAGTTTTTAGAAATATGCTTGTTTAAAAAAACAAATTGATTTTACATTAAAATTATACATATTATAGAATCTTATAAATTTAATTAGATTATAATTAAAAAAAAATTATAGAAAATTTTTATAATTAATGAATTAAAATACATATTTTAAACATTAAATTAAATGATCCAAAAATAGTTAGTAATTAAAATAATATATATATTTGGTTTGAAAAATGAAATCATTAGTTCCCTATTTAAAAATATTGTTTTGAAATGATTACTTTTACTACAGAAATACATATTTGGTCAAGAAATATCATTATAATTTTTTTAATTCAATATTACATTATGATGATGCCATAAATGTTACAATATTTGAAAAATCAATACTTTCACTATTCACCCAAATAAACAATCATTTCAGAAAAATCCAAAACATTTACTTGATTCTTATTTATATAAGTTAAATTAAAAAATAAATTTTATTTTATCGAATTTAATTTATTAATTTGAAATAAGTTAATTATAATATCTGCATTGAAATGTGTAAAATCCATTTTTTAAATATATATATATATATATTTGAAATAGAAAATTAGCTCATTATCATTATTTTCCTTATAAAAAATTTATATGATTATTAATTTATACCTCTTGTAATATATTTTATTATTTATTGATGTTTACCATGAACTTTAATAATTTATTAGTCACATTAATTTTTGTGTTAGGTATGACATTAGTTATTTCACATAATTTTATTTGAGGAATTCCATTTTATAAACTCAATGTGTAATAGTTTGGAAGAACCGTTGTCCATGGAGCTGCATTATTGGCATTGAAAGTAGATTCACCAACATTCTAATTATCATTATTATAATATATCAATATTTTTACTTATCATGTCTCAACATCACATATGAATCCACATTTACAAGAAAATATAATTCTTTATTTATTTTGAATTGTATCATTACCTTATAAGCATTTCTTGGACCTTTTTAACATGTACATATCGAAACAACTTCTAAAGTGTATCTAATTATATAAATAACTTAATTTACATTTTGAATCAAATTTATTTCTTAATGAATCAACATATTGTTCAAGCTAATCTACCTTTTGAGCTTTCTCCTCTTAGCTAAAATTAGGGTCATTAATAAACTTTTTATATTCATAACTATTTTTAATTCCACAATTTCACATGAAGTTTCATGACTGGAAATTTTTTAATTTGACTCATAAATTATCTAATAAATATCATCTTTAATACCATTTATGTACCAAGAATATTACTTCTATAACCCATTTTTTTATTCTTCTTTGTTTGTATATCATGTTCTTAAAGACCCTGCACAAGTTATACATTGAGATTAATAAAACCAATTAGTAGTTTTTTATATTACATTTCAGAAAAGAATTTGTAAAACCCAAAATTTTCAAAATAATATCAATGTATTTGGTAACCACTACAACATGAAACACTGCGCCTAAAAAACCAGTAAAATATATTTCATTAAATTTAATCACTTCGATAGCTTATGGAACACAGAACCGCATGTCTAAATGAATTATAATATAGTATTAAATTATAACATAGCCTATAAATTTGTGTGTTTGAAGAGTACTAAATAAATTATGAAAATTATTATTATCTAGAGATTTTCAATAAAACCAGAATCATTTAAAATAAAAAGAAATGGTTTTTTAAAAACATAATTATTTTTAAAAGGCGGTTTAGTTTCACTTTCCACACATAGTTTAATATGTATTTCTACTAAATTTATAAACATAATTTTATAAAATTAACTTTATTTTTGGAAATAATGATATAAAAATTATCATATGATGATGTTTCAGTATTTTTCTAAAATGTTTCATTTTTATATGAATATTATTAGAAATTTAGAAAAATTATTTTTATTTAAATATTCACTATGTTAAAATAAATTTTAAATTTTTTAAAGTAAAATATTATCAAATATAGTTATAAATTAACTATATTAGGAAATCTGAATCATTTTCATATTGAATTTTTATTTTAAATACTTCTATTCTTATGATATTTTCTCTTTAAAATCCTTTGTTTTTTTCACCTCAACATGTATGTTTTTAAATTGGATTATTCAACTTATGTGAACTAAATTTGAAAAATTAGATTTAATATTTTCAATCAGCATAATTTCTATCATCTTATTAGGTAAAATTATTTTTTATGAGTATGAATAGTGAAATTAGTAAAAATTGAATGTCGCATTTAAGGTTAAAATTGATATATTGAGGGGATAAACAATAAAAATAATAGTTAAAATGACCCCAAACATGTACAGAACCCATTTTAAGGATATATTCCATCTTTTTGACTTATAAGGTTCTCTAATGATAATTTATTTATCATTTTAACTCAATAAAATTTTGGTGTTACTGAATATTTAAAAAACTTCAACGTGTCTCCTCTCCCCAACTTATAAAAGACCCCCCCTACCCTCCCCACCTAAAACTTCCAGATCCATTTTTATAATCCACTATTGAATCAAATAACTTCTTTACTCCCCTTTAAATGTTTTATGTCCATTTGTTTTACCTTAAATCATATAATATGGATTTTAGTGCAAACCAAATGAGTTCATCTGAAGAAGAGGAAACGTTCTTAAATGATCATTTTTATTTTTTTTCTTATAAAAAATAATTAAAACATTATTAATACATGATTACAATAAATAAAAAATATTATATATATATATATATGTTTCTTATTATATTTAGAATATAACTTACAACTTTCTCCTCTTCTAAAATATGTGAAACAAACTGTTGATCGTGCGTATAATGAACTAACACCTTTTCAATAAATGTATATCATTTTCCATCACCACATTTAACGGATGGATATAATAATTTATTTAAAAATTATATGGGATAAATATGATAGTATTATACTTATATAATTTAAATATCACATTTACCTTCTTTCTTTTCATTCCGTTTAAAATATGATAATGTTTCTTGTGTGTTCGGTGGTTACCACCACATGAGGCGATGTGATCCTTTTTTTCAATTACGCTTTACATGAAATTTAATAAGTATAACATTAAAGAATACAGGTGATAAATATTACATGATATTGATTCTTGAAAATTAAAATATCATACACTTTCTTTCCCTTTCACCCATTACGTGAATGATAATGTCGCTCAAGCATACATATGACATACCATCTCCACGAAGCAATGTGATCTATTCTCCAAGCTTAAATTGAAATAATGATTGTAAAAATGTATCAAATGGAAAATGATATTTATATATTTAATATATTTTAGGAAATCATTGATTTACTTATTATACAAAATAATCGCAACTTTCGTGAAAATATATGCGTGAGAAAACATTGATATTAACACCTGAAACAATGAAAAGAAAGGTAGATTAATATCCAACAAGTGACAAGATGTTATAATAGGATAATATATGATATTATAAATATGGAAATGATTATTTAATAATTTAATAAAATGATTAAACCCATTATATAATATTTTAAATCTGGTTCATCAAAAATGATGCATTTGGTAAGGGACTTCATCTCAGTTTTCCTTCATGGAGGAATATTTTATTGCCTTTCACCTAATTAATTTTATGTTATGTACATACTAATATTACTAAATATTATAACATGAATCCATAATAATTAATTTTATTTTATGCTTAAATTTTTATTATTTCATCCAAGGGGGTTTTCCATTAATTATAATAAGATGTTAGGGATTTCACCTTAATTTACATTTCATTGAGACATGCTTGTTAATATGCGCCTATTAAGTTTTTATATAGTTTGTATAATTCCTAATTGATGCATTTAATATGAATAAATAATTATTAATGATTATCAATATCTTATTTCAGGTTTATTAAATAAGGGGTTAAAATTTAAAAGTTACAGGAGAGGTGCATATTATGGTACATTCTCAGTTTATATTGTGATTGTAAACGTTATGTTGAAAATTCACATTGTTGTGATATTTTTTTTAAATTAAATTTATCAGAAATATTCATATTATTTATATGATATATATTATTATTTCTAAAATTTTATATCATTTTAACATACAGTGATTTACATTCAAAATTATTTAATTTACTAGGGAAATATTGAAACATTTATATCTTTTACTATATATATATTTGTGAATAAGGAATATTTTTCCAGAATTAAATTTATTATTAAATATATGAGAAATTATTTGGACATGCACGTATCAGTGTAGACCTCTTATGGATATCCCTTAAAAACATCAGTATTCTCATGAGACAAATCAATTGGATAACCTTAGTTAAATGGGTTTTTGGTGTATTCCAACTAATTTTTTTAAACAATTCTTGTGAATAGTCATAACTATAGTAATATCCTGATTCCAAAGACCATAAAGTCAAATAACTAATAATTTCCTACATTTATATTTTCATTATTATTATCCAAGAGATCTTCTCAGTGATATTATCTCTCGATGAATTAGATTCCCAGTTTATTTTTCTAATGGAATGTGTTTTCTATAATTTACATTTATATATGGATAATTATTGTTAAATAATTTAAATTTAATGTGTGTTTAATTATTTATCTAGATATAATTTTGAAAAATAATTCTTGATATCTGTTATTGTACTTAACCCTTACTAAGAATTTGGGCTCACCCATATTTTATTTCTTCCATAGTAATCGTGAATTTGTCGTAAGAATGATATGAAAGGATATTCTAGAGGTAATAATGATAGTATAGGAAAAAATGATGTAATTTGTTTTTTCAAATGAAATATGGGAATAATATATGTATCTAGTTTTCCAAAACTAGTATTAGTTATTTTGGAATGTGATTACAGTATCTTATGCCAATGTAATAATGTATGAGACAAGATTTGTGTTACTAGAATCGCGGTGATTATAGTTGGTATCAAAGGATGATTAATATAAAACATGTGAATAATATTTTGGAAATCATATATTAATGAACACAATCCTATGATTGACTTTGAGGATAAGTATAGAATAACATCATAATGTTTTTTAAGGTAGATATTATATGATTTTTAATGAAAATACATCCCTACGTAGATAATTAAATTGGGGGTTGTTCTAGAATATAAGTACCTATCGATAATAACTCAAAAAATAGTGTATTGTTCTTGAAATGATTATCATGCATAGAAATGGTCTTTACTATGCACATTTCTTGACACTTCTTGGGGATATGCTTTGGATAATACACATTTACATTAAAAACCATTATGAAAGTTCTGAATTTATAATGATATTGAATGACCAAGTCTAAATATATGGCTTCATATATTTAAAATAATGAATCATGATTTATACATACTATAAATGATTATATGGTTTTTACATTATGATTATTATTTCTCACACTATGGTTTTTAGTTTTATTCAATGGATAGAACATAATGGAATCATTTTATGATTTAATATATATAAAAAGCAATATCTATAAAAAAAGATGATTTTGATAGGAGTGAAAGATATTAAGATTATTACTAATCAGCTATCCATAAATGTAATTAAAAATATACCCCTTAACTAACTCATAGAATCACCAAAGAATATAATGATTGAATTTTATAAGAGCTTGAGTGATGGAAACAATGTAGTAAAGAAGGATTGGTTTATTTTAAGTTAGAAATATAGAAAGAGATCCCAAATAAAGTGTTGAAATGGAAAAAATAAAATGTTTTATGAATCAAAAATAAGGGAAAAAATAATAAATTATCAAGAAAATATTAATAGTACAATGGAAGGAAATAAATATCATCCTTGGGATCCATTTATAGTTTTTTCTTAAATGGGTGAAAATAGGGAATTATCTAATTTAATAACATCATCTAATGTTTATCCCTTAGAAAAAGTAAGACCTAGGTTGAAATAAATGGGATCTAGTATTAATATATTATGGTTCAATAATAAAATTGTAGAATTTTTTATTAGAAATGGTATTTTGATTATATTAAAACTGAATCATCTATATTTTTTATAAAATTTTAAAAAATATATTTCTTCAATAACCTTAGATTTATGCATACCATCATGGGTTTTTGAGTTTAAGGTTAATAAAAAGTTTAATGTCTTAAACAACCATTTAGTAATATTATATTCTGGGAATATAACATAATTAAGCATACTTTTGGGAAATATTTATTTGAAAACAACACATTCGATTAATATATTGATGAGTTATTTGAGGAAACATATATTTAAATTTTTTTACATGAGATTAAAGGTATTGCTAACCATTAAGGTTTATCTTATCTTTGAGGATGGTGTAACTATGGTTCATCAAAATTGTGGAATGATATATGAAATAAATTAATATTATTTAAAAAAAGGACAACCTACATATCAGGTGATAACCCATCGCATCTAGTAAGGTATTCGGGTTTGAACCCACAAAAAATGGATGTTAAGCGTTTAATACTTGTCACTAGCCTACCTGATGTCCAAGTTAATATTTTGTTTTTTTACATAAATGATATGACAGATAAATATTAATAATAATCTAGTATTGTTATTGTTGAGGTTTAGAGATTAATCTATTATATTGGGAATATTTTTCAATATATATTATTATTTTTAACTTTTTTGGAGATATACATAATTATATATCATTATTTTATGGATAATAAAATATGATAAAAGTTAATTTTACAACTTTCAGAATTAAAAATTCATTTTTTGATATCCATTTCATCGAGTAAGCGATCAATTGAAAATTTATCGAATCATAACCAAAGTATGAAATTATGATTATAAAAAAGACTAATATCAAGTTTGTATATTTCCTTATATTCATATATAGTAAAATTATTACTAAAAATTAAAAAAAGGATCTTGGAACAAAAATGTCAACTGATTAAATTTATATACAAAAAATCAAATGGCCTTTTAAATAAACCCAAATTTATGTTTCTGATGTCCTTAACATTCCATTAATCATTCACATTCTTATGATCAATCACGTTTATCACTCTCTATAAATATTTGTGATTTTTTTCATTTCCATATCTTCACATTCCACAAAAACTATCATTAATAGAAACCAAGTTACGTTTTATTCCATATTACCTTTTTTACAAACCTTTCTCTCTAATTAAAGGATATTTTTTAACCCTTTTGAACAATGTGGGGTTTCATAAAAATAATTTTTAAATCTCAAACTGATGATTTCTAAGTGCATTATCAAATTGTGAGGATGAAATTTATTTAAGGTGAGGATAATATTACACCGTGGAATTATAAAATAATAATTTGTTTATGATGGTGTGTGAGACATGAAACACTGAGTTTAAACAACCCACAAGATATATTTCCTTAAATTTAATCTATTCGATAGCTTGTAGAATACTCAACCTTGAGTCTAAATACCCTATATTGTAGTATATCATTATAATGTAGCCCATAAATTTTTTGGTTTTAATAATACTTACTAAATTAGAAAAAATTTGGTATTATTTTGAAATAATGAAAAGAAGAATATTTTTAAATAAAAATATATATTTTAAAAAAAAAATTTATCCTAAAAGAATATTTAGTTTCAATTTACACAGATAATTTAAGATTATTTTTTACCAATTTTTGAAAATTTATTTTAAAAATTGAAATTATTTGTTTCATATCATATTATCTAAATTATATTAGGATGTAATTTTTTGATTTTTCTAAAATGTTTTATTTTCTGATAAATATGGAAAATATTGATTTTATAGAAAAATTTCGTTTATTTTAGATAAATCCCCAGGTTAAATTGTTTTTTAATTTTTTTAATGTTAAATGAGATCACTTATATTAAAATTTTACTTATGTAGGTAATTGTAATCAATTTGATTTTGAATCTTGGTATTTAAACATTCCATATTTATTAGAATTTCCTCATTAAAACCTCGATTTTCCTGGCGTTTTCGGTATAATTTTAAATTTGTCTCTATCACTTATGTGAATTGAAATTTTGAATATTTATTCCATATCTATATTTTGTATAAATTATATTATGTAGAAATTTGAACGTAATTTTCAACTATAATGAAGAGTAAAAGTAGTAAAAATTAATTTTCTCTGTTAAGGGAAAAACTTTTTTACCAGTTGTCAAACTATAAAGATATGGGTTAACATGACATGAATATATGAAAAAATACTATTTAATGGAAATATATAGACATTATAACATATATGGTTTGAAAATGACTCATTTTTAGTCTGTTTTCATGATATAAACATTGGTGTAATTGAATCTTTTCAAAAATTATATGTTTGTACTCTCCCCCACTTATTAAAGACAACCCCCTATCTTTCCTATTCACACAGAAAAAGATATATAGATCAGCTAATAAATACTCATGTAAAAAATTAATCCTTTAAAAACATTGTAGATTGATGGGTTTTATTATAAATCCATCCTATGTATGCTTTTAGTGAAAACTCTAAAGAGGGCATCCAAAGAATAGGTAACATTCTTAAATGATCACTTTTTTTTCTTCTCCCACTACTTTAACATCATATTGAAACATTATTAGATAATATAATAATTATCTTCTATTTAATTTGATTTTATTATTTTAAAATCATGATATATATCCATCTCATTTTCCATAAAATGGGAAATGAAACTATTGATCGTTTGTTAGGAGGACTACGACCTCATGAAATTATGTAATTCGTTTTACATCACAAACATTCAAGGTTTGATATATTGATGGATTTAGTAAATTTATGTGATAATTATGATATTAATATAATTATTTTAGTTTAATATGTCTTATACCTTTTACGGTATATTCTGTTCAAAATAAGATAACATCACTTATTTATACAGTGTTCTACCACCTCATGAAGTGACGTGGTTCATTTTTTCACATAGTATTTTCATAGAATATAATAAGGATAAAATTTATGAATATATGTGTTAAATATTACATTATATTTATTCTATGAAATTATTATATCATGCAATTCCATTCACATTCACACATTTTTTGAATGATAACATTGCTCGTGTGTACGTACGACCTACTATCTCTATAAAAAGATTTGATCCATTATCCATGTTAAAATTTCAATAATGATTATAAAAATGAATATGATGAAAAAATTATATTTATATAACAAATATCATTCTGTATTTTATAGTTTTATATCCAATACCCAAGAACAATAACATTCATGACAAAACATGCATGAGAAAACAAGGTAATTTAAACACAAAATAATGAAAATAAAGAAATATTAATAATGAATGGGTGATAAAATGATATTATAGGATTATATATGAAATTTTAAATATTAATATGGTTCTACATTAAATTAATAACCTGATTAGAACCATTATACATGAGGTTAAATAATATTCATCCAAAAGAAATTATGAGGTAAGGGACATCATCTCAATTTCCCTTCATTGTGGTGTATATTATTATTTTGAAACTAATTCACATTATAAATTGTAAACACATCTCAATTTACATATTATACCATGAATAAATAATGTAATATTATGTTATAATTATAATTATTTCATATAAGGTGATTTTATTTGAATGTTAGCAAGTGGTATGGGATTTGGTCTCAATTTCCATTCCATTGATACAAATTTCATAATATGAAGGTATTCAGTTTTATATGGTGTATAAATAACCCATTTAATATATTTAACATTAATAATTATTTACTCGTGATAAATAATTTTTTTTCATGGTTCTTCCCTAAGGGGTTAAAATTTTAAATTTACTAAATAGGTAAAAATTATTTTACATTCATACTTTATTTTGTATTTGTTATATTTATCTTAAAAAGTCATTTTATTTTGTAAATTTTTCACTAGAAATTATATTTATGTTAAATATCCATATTAATTATATCATGGATATTATTATTTATTAAACTATATTTCATTTCTATATACTGTTCTTTATAATGAATGCTTTCTTATTGACTGAGGAAATATAGATTAATTTTTATTATTTACACAAAACAAATATTTTTAGATAAGGAATATTATTCACCAATTAAAAAAATTACTCAACATATGTGTAATGATTTGGATAGTAAGACAAGGTTTGGTTATAGTTATAGATATCCCGATGATGCATCAGTAGTATCATATGATGATTCAGTTATCTAGCCTTAATAAAATGGGTTAATGGTGTCTCCCTACCCATGAGGAATAAAATATATTTTTAAAGGTACTGATATATTGTGTATCATCATTCATGAGATCATGATGACCAATAACTAATAATTTCCTTTATTTAGAATTTAGTTATTATTATCTGTGATATTTTCCCAATGATATTTTCTTAAGATCCAATTCATTCATAGTTTATTGATTAAATAAATAATATTTTTAGCTATTACCTTTTTCATATTTATTATACCTTACCCAGTAATGATATTTATGTTATTGATTGATTGTAATACGTTTTCGGTTATTTAGATTTGCATACTGATTATTATAGTCAAATTATTAAAATGAAATGTGATTATAGTTATTTACCTTGACATGATTATCCATATGAATTCATGTTAGCTACTGATGTACATAACCCCTACTGAGCATCTACAAAAGATTTGTTTCCCATCCCTAGGAATCTAATAAGTGTACTAAGATTGATGTGAAAGGATATTCAAGAGGGAATACTGATATTTTTGATTTCTTTATAATTCTTGCTTTCAAATGTATTATGGGAAGCATGTATGGATATATTTTACCAAGAGTAATAAACTATTAATTCTATCATGATATTATTCCTTATGTATAATTCTACTTTAATAAAGTAAGACATGGTATTTGGGTTATAGGAGTTAGGGTTTTTACATCCTAGTTTAAAAATTTCCATATTTTAATCCTCTATATTAGACATGATTTTTATTTCTACTTCCCCCAAATAATATTCATTATCATATCTATATTTTAACAAAAATATATTTCTCTATAATTTTTATATGGAGAAAATTCCAATTTATGGGTATATTATATGAGTTAAGGCTTCTCACTGATTCAATTTAAATTTTGATCCACTCAATTCATCACTGAACCTTATCATATATCTTGTCGTAATGTTCTGAAATTTACATTATTGAAAATATGAATAGTTTATACTGTATTTCAATATACCTTTCTCCCTCTAAAATTATCTAGATATGATGAATATAAATTCATTATCTATATCCACTTCTTAGTTATCACCATTTGATATGTTAGGGTTCACTATATATTTAAGTGGAATCTCTTGGCTTGAGTTCCATGGAATTCATTATATATTAAAATGAATTTCTTAAAAATTTGGTATGCACTCCATTTTTTCTAGTGAAATTTCTAAAAAGTTCAATTCATATAGGGTAGAAACTGTTAGGTTATATAGAGTTAAAAATCAGCACATTATTTTCTTTTCAATTTAAATATTTTTAATCTCTTCACTAAGTTCCCAGGTTTCGTCAATAACCCTGATGATTTTGATGAAAAATACATCAAAATTTTCATAACAGAATATCATGAAGGCAATAAATATATTATAAAACACATAAATTTTAGCCACATGTACCTTGATATAACCCTCATAAATGTTGTTCAATTTATCCCACATGACCTTGACTCTCTCACATCACAACAATTTAATGTATATATGACTATATATATCTTTAAATAAGGAATTTATATCCTTATAATCATCATTAATAATCTTATTGTATGCTTCACTAATCAAAAATTTTGATACATCACTATCATGTGTCCAATTTACATTAGCAGATAAATCTATATATCACCAACATGTATCCAATATACATTAGTAGATAATCTATGTTCTCCATACCAAACATTATCTGATAATTTCAATTCTTGTATCCTCATCTCTGATACCACTTTTTATGTCTTTTGGTGGATTGGGAAAAAATACCAAATCATCTAAATGGATCTAGATATTTTATTCACTGGATATAATCTTGAAAATAAAGATAAAATAAAATTGAAAAACATGAAAACATGTTAGGTTTAGTGAGGGTTTCAATAGAATAAAATATTTCTTTCAATATACAATAGAATAATAAAACAAAAAAATTTGGGATTCACTAATAATGATATATGAGAGGGTTTTTATTATAAAATATTTCAATCTCTGTAGGATTTTTTATAGAATTGTAACCATTATATTTTTCACTGAGATTAGTTTACTAGATTATGTGATGACATGAAACCCCAATCACCACACTAAGTCACATTTTCGACACACTCTCCAAATAACTCACACAATAAAAATTAATAAAAGGAAAAGAAACAATGAAAAATAACTTTGACTCATAAGAACACATGGTTCATAATTTCATCTTATGGGTAAAGGAGAAAACTAAAAACATTTATATTAACAAAAATACAACGGATTTAAAAAATTAATTTAATGTTCCCATGTTAAACATAAATTTAATATTATACACTTATGTAACTAGTGTATTAAAAACTTTATATATGAACTCTTTTGGTGGAATAGGTTTTTCCACTAGCCAATGATTACAGTTAACCCACCATTAGAGTGAGTATATCAATGATTCCTTATAAATTCCATCACTTCATCCATTTCATCTAGTAGACCACCACTTTTCTTCTTCATTAACTCATCTAATTTTCATAATCCTTAGAAAAATTTACCATAATATTTAAGATCTCGAATATAATTTCCTGAAAAAATCTGATGTGAATTTGTAGAGTTCCACTTTATTTTATGAATAATCTTGTTACATGAAGAGGCTACAAAAATCCAAAAAATATATCACTTAAAGAATAAATCAATGATTGATATAGAATCCTTAAATTCCCAGGCATTACTCATCCTACTTACTCATTCATGATGTATTATCCTTCACCCTATATACAATAATGTCTAATTAAGGCATCATGTTGGCTCATATTTTCCAGGATTATCACCATAGTTAATATTTCAAATGGATATCTCTCCCCATTTTACTTCTAACTATATAATACCATTTCCTATAATATATTCATAATGAAATGGAATTTCAATTCAATGTTTTTACCTCTATCATGAAATTATTAATGCTAGGTAAGGTAAATTAAACTATGACTGCCATAGAATAACACTCCTCCACCCAGTGATCTTCCAAGATCCTTTACCAAGAAAATTAACCAAGAATACATCTTTATAGATTTTATAGATTCTATGTATTTAAATTATATTGTAACAAAGTAACAACATGATACAATGTAGATATAAAAATGGTTGTTATTAAACGAAATATATACTCAAATACTATTTTTATCTTCTAGTTATCTTAATACCATATAAAATCCAAATCTATGAGTCCCTATAGTGAATCCTCATCCTTTAAGAAACATTTTTTATTTAAATATTCTTTCGAGTATTGGATGCTCGACATCATGAATTCACAATGATATCTTCTAGGGTTCTTTATAAAATGACTAACAAGTCCCACTAAAAAGGAATTATCTGGCTACATACAAATAATTACATACATTAAGCAAATGAAAACTGATTTATAGAATAACTTTTTCATGTGTAGAGATTGATCTTTTGATATTGGTTCCTATGAATTGGATAAAATAAATATTTCAATATGGGGGTTTATATATATATTTATATAGCCATTTCCAAATTCTCAATGATCTTATAGATGTATTCTTTCTAGGATAACATAGGGAAACCAATTTTTCTTCTCCTCTATATCCTTAAACCCATGATTTTATTATTTTAGATAAGATCCTTCATTTAATATCCTCTACATAACCTACTCTCCTACTCCTGAATCCATGACCACTTTGGCCATGCTATAAATATATCATACACATATAGTAAGAGTGTTATGTAAGTCTCATCATTCCATATCTCTTGAAAATAAAAATTATTGACATCACACAATGATGAACCTTCTTTATTCTGAAATGTGTTAAACTTTTTATTCATCTATCATGTTTCCATTTTATGATTAGAGGCCTCACATCAACATAAAAAATTTACCTCATAATGAAAATATTCAAAACCCTTGGTCGGATTCATGTAATTATATTAATAAAATCTACCCTAAAGAAATTAGATATTGAAATACATCATCTCTATGTGTTGATCATCAGATGAAATAAGGCTAATAACTATCTGAATGGTAGTAAATAGACCAACATGTAAAATATTTCAAGTAAAATCAATTCTTTACTTATGTTGGAATCTATTCACCCTAAACCTTTCCATATATCATCTACTTATGTTAGATTATTCCTCCAATAGAAAAACATATTTATACTCCATTGTTCACTTTTTTTGTAGTTCAGTCATTTTCCTTGTAATATTTAAAATGTGGAATTAATTTCTTACTCCAGAACTAAATCCCATAGTTTTGAGTGGCTGAGTTTGGTTGTCTCTTTTGATCATTTGGTTTTCCATACATTCGCTGAAAATAATAATTTTTAATCAACTTCATACTTATGGACTAGTCTCCCGACTCTAGAATATCTTCATAACTAAACTCACGTTGCTTTCTTTTGGGATCATTTTTTCCAATGTAACAATATTGTATTACTCAAATTCAATAGTTTTTCTAGGGGATCCCACAGACCTTGAGAACTCTGGAACATCTACAATTTCTCAAACATGAAGAAAATCTATGTGGATATATAGATTCACCTAAACTTAGGACCCATATGTTCTTTTATCAAAATCATCTTTAACTTCAATAATTTATTTCTCCCCTTAAACTTTTGATTCTGTTTATATTTCATTGATCTATAAGATATTCAAATCGAAGAGAAAACCCCACTTTTGATGACTTTGAATTTCTCATCATCATATTATGTTAAAAAAAATCTACATCCCCATATCTTAGGAGAAAACAGGATTTAAAACATTCCAGAAGATTGTGTTTATAATTTTCATCAAAAATGGTGCAAGGAAAACCTCTAAATACATGGAGGTTTACAATTTATTATATCTGACCAGATCATGGATCATAATGTAAAAAATATATCATAGAAGGAGATATATTTATGTATGATAAGTATGCTCTTGTGTTGATTTATTACACCCAAGTGGCCTTGTAAATTCCATAGTATACACACATGAATCTTACCTTATTATTCAAATTCTATTTAACCATCTTTTCCACACAATTTTCTATAGAGTTCTAGATACTATTTATTCATGTATAATCCATTTTTGATAGAAATTATAATGTTTCCTTCATTGTACTCACTTCCATTATCAATCATAAGACAACATAACATCAAAATACAATCCCTTTATACCATGAATTTCCTCTATATAAAATCATTGAACAATAACACTTATTCCAACGAAATAACACTCATACCATCATTATTGCATCATTGATGAAATCCATTAAGTAAAGGTATCATCTAAGGGAATAGACTAGCGATTGAACCCATACATATTAGTGAACTAGTTACATCCTCTAGTACATAGGTTTTCATCCGTTCTTGTTAAATAAAACACTTTATTCACCTAGAAAAAAACTCTCCTATTTTTTTCTTGTGTATTCAATCTTCAATATTCTCTTTAATTTTAGAACCTTCATGTTCTTATCCCTAATGTTACTGACACTAAATTTTTTTACCTCTCAGTTATCCATGTTATAAGTTTCTTTCATTCCATATCCATATAAATATTTTTTTCATATATAGGGTAGCATAGTTTACTCCTCACACCATAACCATTGACCCTATATTCAGTTTCTAGACTATGTTCAAGAAGATAGTTCTATATAATTAATCATCTAGCTTTCCTAAAGATATGATGTTATTTTCATGACATAGAATGTGTCTCACATCCTTCGGTTAGAGGAAACACCCATTCTAAATGAATATATCAAAATTTCCTATTATATTCACTTTCAAAGATTTATCATCCCCTAGATGATCTTTTTCATAGATTCTAAAAAATTAGTTAACCATGAACCCATGATCGACCATCGAGTGGAAGGATGCACCAAATTAAATCACCCATGACTCCATCAAATTATGAATGAAAGGTAGTAGGATTCATCATCCTTTGATTGTACTACTTTTTTTGAACATCTATAATTTTTTTCTTCTTATGCATTATTTCTGATTCATAAAACTCCTCTGATTATGTCTATACTTACCATAATATTAGTTTGTTAGTCCTTCAAAATTTAATATTCTGTCACATTTTTTTATAGAATTATCTTTTAGTCATCAATGATTCCTATTTCTAAGATGATAAACACCATCCTTTAACATTGAAATCATTATAGTAATGTTCTTTTACCTTTATTCTCTATATTTCCTCCTTTAGGATATGGTTCTAGATTTCTTCAGACACTTGAAAGTCTTTCTATAGTACATATTGACTATAGTATCTATAACATAAAAATATTTTGGTAAATACAAAAGAATAATAGTTGACCATACATCCTCTATTGAAGTATCTTTTACTACTTCAAGTTTATTTTTTTATCACATTCAAATCATTTACATGATCTATTGTTGAAATTATTTATTATAACCTAAAAATAAAGTAACATTTCATTAGAAAATATTTTTTTTATTATCATTGGTTTCTCATACCTTCCCTTAAGGGATTCCATAGGTGAACTATATTATTCCCCTCCCAGAGGATGAAGTCACATTTCATTCCAAGGAAATCCAAAAAACCTAATGATTTCTGGCCTATATTTCAACATTATACTTTTTATATATTATTAATGTTATATATACCTGAGGAAGTATCAAATCCATTAGATAATATAATCTTCTATATGCATAAAATGAATGTTATAATCGGTTCTATCAAACTAACCAATTTAAACATTGACTTCTTCTATCATTATTTTTAATGATAATAGTATTCCAAAGTAAGTTAATTTATCTTTGAAGAAAGATTAAATACTACCCAATCCATCAATTTATTGTGAACCATTCATCTTTGATAACAATTTTTGGGGGAAGAATGAGACTATCTATTAAATCTCCATAAGTTCAGACACTATAGAGGTTCATCACTATGGAGGTATAACCCTTACATTTCCACCATGAGCAAAGTGTATTGAAATATGGGAAGACATGGTACTCCTCTCAGCACATTAATTCAAACCACTCAGATAGTTTCTATAAAAACCCAAACTATATGAATTCAAAAAAATGAAATGAAATAAATAAATGTAAAAAGTAAACACGAGATTACATATTTTGAACATTCATCCCACATCGATAGGGATAACAATATATAATTTTATATTACCTGAAAAATGTTTAAAATTTCATTCCATGGATGTATTGGGAATGTTTGTACCATAGAATCTTATGTGTATAATTCAATTTTTTCATTACGTATTTCTTTTCTTTGAATTCTCTTGGCATGAGTTTTTATTGCAGAGTGTGTGAGTAGGGAGACTTAGTTCATTAATTTGGGTGTTATGTCTTCCTATCATTCAATATAAAAAGATAATGGGGGAAATATGGTGACTTTACTTCCACCACATAGAATATATGGTGCATGTGATATTTTCCTCTTTGATGATGAAGGTTACATTTTGAACAAACAACATCCTTACCAAACCTAATGATTTCCTGTATATCATATATAATTATATTTTATCTATCTTTACAAGATTATCTCAACCTAATATAAGTTAAAAATAATTTTTCATATTTTTTATTTTTTATCTTAATTTCAAAAATCCAAAATCAGTTTTGTCAAACTAATGGATTCAAAAAATTTATTCTTCCAAAATCATATTTTATGATGAAATAAAATCATAAAAAATTAAATATAATTTTGATAAAAGAGTGAGTTATACTTAAGATTCCAACTGAGAGTGAACTGTTGATTGTGTACTCATGAGCTTTGAATCCATTTGTTGGGTGAAGAATGTGATCTTCTATGAAATCCCTGAAATATTTCACACTCCGTAAATTTTATTTTATGAAATTATAATAACCAGATTTCCCCCTAATCATAGTGTACTATAATATGGGAATAATTTTCACCCCACTCACAATTATAATATACACTACACACACACTAACAAAAAAACACAAAAAAGAAGTATTCCTATAAAGGAAATTTCGGAAGAATTAATAAAGTTGCAACACAAGATTATATGGTTTGAAAATTTCATCCTACTTACACAGATGATCATATAAATATTTTATATTTCAAAAATTAAAAAATGATTGTAAACATTGTAGGTGAATATCTACTATTACACTTTTATTTAGTATGACACTCACCAAAAGATTCTCCTAGCCCTACATTATAATATTACTCAGTTGGTAGAATATGATACACCATATTGTTTTTAACTCACTATAGGAGTTAGTCTATTATTGACTCCTTGTGACTTCCACTACATCAATTGTTTCATCTAATAAAACTTCATGGATATTTAATATCTAATCATTATATTTTTTATCAACATATAGTAAATGTACCCTAATGATAAATTCATCAATTGTAATTTCTGGGATAAATCTAAAGTGAAATTCTAGAGATACGACTTATGGTTTGATGAATATATTTACATCAACATGACTCTAAATCCCAAAACACACACACCATAATAGGGGAGGGTGAATTACAATGTCATGTTTTTATTTCATTTATTTGGATCGTATTCCAAAATTGAAAGGATATTGTTATTTTTTCTATGTTAGTTGCAAAACCCACAACACATAAAAAAATTAAAATCATGAAACATCAATTTTAATACGGTTAACTAGTATGGGTTAATAAAAATATAATACAGATATTTCTATATTAGTGTACTATAAGACACTAATATTCAATATTTAGGTGGAAACAATCTTCAATCATAATCCATCTATACTTGACTCAATTCCATTATAATTTTATTTTCTAATAAGTTTAATAACTTCCTCAAATCGCATCCACTAACTCCTACTTTGGATAATAATTAAGAATAATTTCTACCCAGTTCGTTGATATGAAGGTCCAATCTATGATTTTGGGAATATAGTTGGAGTCAGATCAACTAAAAATACAATTAATGGTGATCTGCTAAAATATATAGAATCTTAATAATGACCAGTAAAAAAATTTCTTTTTACTCCATTATGTTTTACCGTATACCTTTTCTTGGGTATGATCCTTCGCATAGGCCCATTTTCTCATGTGAGGTCACACAATATTCTTTAATAATATTACATTCATGCTACTTCTCCCATCCAAGTGTGTTCACTTATGATATGTTAACATAACTATATTTTTATCAAGTGAATTCACCTAATTACCTTAAAATAGGTACAGTTCATTCAAGTATGTTAATTGAACTACCTTTACTCTAACTCATTCACACAGCTCTATTTGAGATACTCTTTATATGGAACCTCTTTTATACAACTTTCATCACCAATAAATTCTTATCATGTACAATTTTTTCATATAAAACTTACTTAAAAGATATCTCTTAATCCTCCTTCCAATATTCATTAATTTTTAATGAATGTGTAGACTAGAATTTATAGGAAAACATTTCCTTACAATAACATAGAATGACCCAATAATCACATAGTTCCATTTTCAAAAATATATATCTATGATGCCTTTAGATCACACGAATCTCTTGACCAATATTAAAATAATGGTTCTGTAAATAGAAACTTGCTTAGTGCATGAATTTAATGAAGTGACCAACACATCATGACACTTAACCAACTAACATGAGTATTCTTTAAATAGTAAAAATAGATTTAACAAACAAAAATATTAATCATTTTTAAAAAAGTAATTTTTAACTTGCCTCTAATTATTTCTAGACTCTTTAATATCCACCAAAGCATTCATTATTGTTAAAAACATCAAGAATTAAAATATTTTAAAATTCCTAAATACTTCATTTTCAACATCGGTTTTGTATATAAGACCAAATCACCATAACCATATCCACTTCAGTGATATATATAAAAATGGAAACACCAATATCTCTTTCATATAACCTTGGTTCCAAGAGAGATATAATGACTGATGATGGTCACTTAATCAAATTAATAAGAAGGATATAGATAAAGAAAACATATTTGTGGAATAAAATTATGTTAATTTTAGAAGAAAAATATTTTCCATGTAATTCATTAGTTCATATAAAAATAAAATTATTAAATTTATGAAAAATGGAAGAGGTGGTAATAGATAAGTTTGAGGATAATTTCAAATGATTAGATTGGTATGTTTCATATTATCAATAAAATCAAAAAAATTATTAATAAATTATTTTATGGATAAAAGAAAATCTTTCATAGATTTTTAGTCACCTAATCATTTTCAATATAAGAGGATAACATGAATTGTGTTATTAAGATTGAGTAATTAATCATAAAATAATTAATTTACATATGAAAAATAGATAGGAATAGGATTAATGAGTGTCATGTTGAAAGATCATTTAGAATATAAATATATTGAAAAGTGCATTTCCCGATATCTAATAAATGTGGTAATAAAATATTTTGGGGATTATTAATATGATTGAATATATGATTTAAATATAGAGATAATTGTAACCAAGTCTTCATGTGTAAAAAACATATAAGTGAACTGTGTATAGTGTATCAATTATAAGGAGATGGTATATGAATCAATTCGCTAAGTGGTAAAGGACTAAACTCTATAAGAGGTCCAAGGATCATATTTGAGATTTCCAATCACAATAACAAAAGTTAAAACAACAAATGATGTTATATATGGTATTTTGATTATACAATTTGTGTTATAAAACCTATTATTTGATTATGGAATTTATTTATTTTTAATGTTTTTATGTAATATTAAATCAACCTATATATATTAACAAAATATTTAACATTCCGGATTATAGTGGAACTTTCATTACAAAAACGATATACTAGGTGATTAAAATTATAATTTTTTGGAGTTTTCTAGTTTTCATTGTAATTGTAATACCTATGGTACATTTTGATGTAATATTTGGGATGTTTTTACTCTCAAATTATAATGAATTTTGTTGTTATTGATATAATGAATTTATTATTTGTGAAGTGGGAATGACATTTCTTGTTTTCACATGTGATATTTCTTTAAATAAATCATGTTTGGAATCACCCCTATTATATTTTCTTATTAAATTCAATGGTGTATAAGTGGTTTAAATATAAACTATAAATCCGAATGAGATTACAAGAATATAATTTTTTACAATTTTTCAAGAACATGATAATTTATTTCTTAATGAGTTATTATGATTTCTCCATGATCAGGAAGTTAAATTCTCTCTTAATCATATATTTAATGAAAAATCCATATCAGTGATACCTCGTAGAATTTTTCTTTTAGAATTAATTGAATTAAGGAACAATATAAATGATTTATGTGATTGGGGATCCATTCATACAATTGATTAATTTTGGGGAGAACATAAATATTTTTAATAAATAAGGATGAGTTAATGTGGTTATGCAATGACTATAAGGAAATTAGTTTCATTACTATAAAGAAAAATAATTTTCATCCGTGTATTAATGGAATTTTTCTATTATAATTAGGGATTAAAATTTTATCAAATATTGAAATTAATTCTAGTTATCATAAGTTAGTGTTAATAAAAGATGATATACCAAATATTTATTTTACATACGGTAAAATAGTTATGATTCCACAATAATTCTATTAGGATTAAAAATTGGACTATAGATTTTGATAAATTTGTTGAATAAATGTTTCAAATAATGTCACAAAAAATTATGGTTCAATTTTTTGATAATAATGTTGCATACACTGTGATTTATGAGGAGATTGAAACTTATTTATGAACATTGATGTACAATCTAAGGGATAAATTTTTGTATCTAAAGATTAGTAAATGTTAATTTTATCTTAAATAAGTTTTTTTACCTTGGATATATTAAATCCAAGGATGGTATATATATTAAATTTTATAAAATAAATGTTTTTAAGGAGTGTGAAATGACTACCAACCAAACTAAAATATGTATTTTTCATTTCTAATCTAAATATACGCAATCATTTATACAAAAAATTTACTAACTAATTAATCCATTAATTAAAATAACATATAAGGTTGTCAAATTAATATGTACAATACAATGTGAATATTTATAGAAATATAGACTAAATAAAAATCATTATGTAATAATATTAACCAAATTATAGTTTTTTTGAATTAAATCACATCATAGTGATGGTTACAAATACATGGTTCTATGTAAGAACATACATGAATTATAAAAAAACAAATGATCTTTTATTTATACACGCTAACAGATTACTTCATCAGTTGTAACATCATGAAATATTATTTAGGTATTTTAAAATATGACTATTTATTTTTTAAATATAAAATAAGTATTGGGATGTTTAATCACATGTCATAATGAGTTGTATCTTTTTTAAACAATTTTGAAATATGGTAATTATAATAGAAAATTTTTCAGATGATTGAATGTATGAGGAGATCACATAGAGTCTATATAAATTTTTTCATCATTATGATAATTATAAAATATGGATATAGGTTTAAAAAGTGGGAAACTACTTGATCTATAGAACTCATTTCTCTTTATTCATTAATACCATGTTTTTATTAGACCATGGATAAAGGAGAAGTCTAATTTAAGAATTAGGTGATTCATACTGCCTATGGATATCCTAGGTAGAAGGATTATTTTTCCAAATTCATAGTGATATTAATCATACATTGTGAAGAATAATCATGATTTAGGTTCAATAGTGAAACTAGTACATTCTTAATTTAAATTATATTAAATTTAAATGAATGGTTGAATCTTGTGGAAAAGTGGTTTTAGTGGTTTATTTTTTCTAAATATGGAATAGTGTGATCTCTAAAAATATCTAACAGTGGTATTAAATCTACATCAATTTTATTTATATTTATTTTTGAGAAGATAAATAATCTAGAAACTAGTTTTTTTCAGAACTATAACATATTTTATGAAAACTAATGATGGTTCATGAATATTTTCATAACCAAAATGTGATTCTAAGAAAAACATTCCATGGAAAATGTTTCCAAATATAGGTAATAAAAATATTATTTTCAAATCATGGTTGTTATAAAAATATTCATGGGTTTTATAGATATTTTGATTTCATATTGAGAACCTGGATGATGTTTAATAAAACATCATTTTGGTTTAAAAGTATGAATCTTGAATGGTTATACACAAAATGACTATTATAAGATAAAATAGTGTGGTTCATTTGAAAAAATTTACCATAAGAGAATAATTGTGTAATGTTTTATAGTAAAATATTATGTTGTTTTTATGTTATAAATATTTTTTATAAATTCTTAAATAATCATTTACCTTTATGGGAATTTGGGTTCATGTGGAATTTGACGGGGGATTTAAAACAAACAATGATTATATTTATAAATGATATTTAAGTTTAATTCATTTAATTTACATGTTTTATTACTTTATAAAGTTTATAAATTATAAAATAAGGATAAATATAATTTTTTTATAATATTTAATGAAATGTTTATAAATAATAATAAAAATAATAATTCATATTAAAGGGATTTATGTTAAAATTTATTTAAACCATGAAAGTAGTATCTTTTAGTGAAAGAGATCAAGAATTAGATAAAATTATATATATAATATTTATGTTATCTTAATTTTTTACAACACATTTTAAATTTTCATATGGTATATAAATGGTTGATATTTATTAAATTTCATATATCTGAAATATAAATTAGTTCACATTGACGAAAATGTAAAATGATAATTTGAATAGATTTATATTTAAAATAAAAAATATTCATATATTTTTTTTATGTAATGTCCATAAATGTTAAATAATTTTAATGTATCAAAAAATTTATAAAATATTCATAATTCTTATCTAATGTCTATGTTTATTAATTTTTCATTATTTAATTTATTACATGATTCATTAATTCAATAATATAACATTTTTATATTATGAATATATATATATACATATGATTTGGTATAATTATTAATCTATTTGATATAAATATCATACCATATATATATGAAGCTACATTCTAGGTATATTATAAGAGTTAGTTATGCTCAACCATGACTATGATTTTTTTGTTGTGTGCATGATGGTAAAGGTTGGTTATGATATATAGATATTTATTGTTAGGATTGTAATTGAAATAAGGTATCCTAAAAGTATTAATCTATAGGTTGTATGAATTTGGCCAAAACAACTCACTAAACTGGGTTCTTAACCTCGATTCATAATGGTTAGGGATGAATACTTATCACAACAAACATTTTCTTAAAGAGAATTTAGTTTTCCATGAATTCAAACCATAGCATGAAAATTTATCTATGTACCATATATATGAGGTGAAAAAAGATATTTCTTAATATAATTTGATTTTACTATTAGGTGTGAAATATAAATAATGAAATGTATATAATTGTTATGTAATAATATGTTTTTAACATATTTATTTTTCTAGTATTTATAAAAATTACTAATTTTGTTGATTTTATAAGAAAAAAATAAATCATTATAAGTATACAAACATGAAAAGAATTCATCTGATAATATAATGAGATATTAAAACCCTTTAAAATATCAAGTGAAATAATTTTTATAAATAAAACACATGTACAGACACCATGTGTTTCATAAATGTAACCCAAAAAGTTTTGGCACCATGAATTATATTGTATGAGGAATAAAGGATTTGGATAACATTAAAAGTTGGGTCAAAATGACCAATTATGGTATTTAGGTCAAACATATTTAGAAAATCATATAAGTTTGGATAACATATGAATTGAGATGAGATAATCCATATGATAGATTTTGAGAAGAGTTTTCTACTCAACTATTTAAGATTCGTATATGATATGATTGATTTTTTTTCTAACTAAATAATTATTCAATGGTGGAAATGTTAAAAATAAACCATTTTATAATAAAATATAAATCAATAACTAGTAATTGTTATGATGTAAAACTAAAAGGGGTTATCATTTTAATGGGAGTACATTTAATAAAATTTCCTATGAAATGATAGTAAAACTTGATAATCATCTAATAAATTTTTATATTTACATAAAATAGAATCACCATAAAATTTAACATTTATATAGATTATTTAAAAATATAAAATTAATAGAAACATTTATTAATTTATTTAAGAAGTTTAATAAAATTTATTAAGCAAGGGTAAATTTTAAATTTGTTATAAAAAATGTATTCTAAACCATCAAACTATTTAATAGTTTTAAATAAGAGAATATAGATTCATTCAAGAAGTATATGATAGATTCATTTGATTCCTCTATTGTCATGATTGTGTCCATGGATCCTAATTTTGTATGTAATAAAAGAATATATATAATTTCAATATGGTAGATAACATTAAAATAATCTATGAATAATAAGGAAGGCATGATATGGAAGTGGTTTTAATGAAATTTATTATATGAAAAATGAATCGAGGAACTTTAATATTCACTCATGAACTCAATATAATTGGGTAAGGTAATAAATTGAAGAGGTTGGGTTCCCCATTATGTGTATACTCGACTACAAACATTATTATTATTGTAAAAAAGTTACAATAATTTTTTTGAATTATAATATTAATGTGTTTAATAAAATTTTACACAGTATGCTTTAAATGTTAATGATTACAAAGAAATACATTGGATGTTTTGAGTATAGAATTTAAATGATAGTATAAAATGGTAAAATCTTAATATAATTAGAAAATTGGAGGTTCTAATAGTAAGTCATTATTATTGAAATCTATATGAAGTGTCATGAAGGAAGTAAAATGTTTCCATTATGGAAGTCAAATCCATTAGAGGTGTAATTACCCAAATAACCAAGTTGATATAAAAAACTCCATGTCCAGTACATGTTATATATTAATGTTATATAAATTAATATTTCAATTTTTAAGGGTATATTATACTACCAATATATATTAAAGTTATGTTAAATATATATATGTTCATAATTAAAGAATATTTAGTGGATTGATGTTGAATTTGGTATTCAAATAACGAGGCAAGTTGTGTCTATATCAAATAAGTGGATTTTATTGATTACCAATGAAGACTAATATATTGGATCTGTATTATATCTCATTTGAATTCACCTATATTCCAAGAGAATGTGTTAAAATAATGTGTTTTTATAAAAAATGAGAACATATTTTTGATACACATGATTTATGATTAATTTAATTCGATAAAATGGTTTGAAAATAAAATATAAAATTAATATTTCTTTCAATTATTAATTTTTTTAAACCAATTTATTTGTTTAAGTTTTAGGGAAAGAGTTACCACCACCAAAGAGTGTTATATGTTAATAAATAGAATTTTATTTTGAAATATTTTGATATAAACACATAAAATTACATATAGGATATAGTTTTCAATAATCCATCTATTAAATATTTTCACAAAAAAATAAGTGTTATTTCCTAATATAAAAGTGTTTCTTGTTAGAAATATATCTTGGGAAAATATATTTTCTAATATGAGTGTAGAAGTATGCTTGATCTTAGATAGTTTAAATGTGTAACAAATAAATTCAAATAAACCAACCTGGTTCAACATAACATGTCATCTTGGTCAACCTTCCATAAGTTCCGAAGCACATTCCAAATTGCCAATGCTTGTATACACTCATAGGGTATCGATACTATTATTAAGTGAACAAATTAGCGATCAAAATATAATATAACATAATAATTATTACATTAAGAAATATGCTATTAATTTCCTATAGGATGGATGCCTTTTCAAACATTTACGTGGTTACAAAAACATAAATCATTTAAATCAGAGAATAATTATAAAAAAACAACAACAATCCATAAATAATGTCAAAATGTAAATAAATCAGGAAATACCAACCATTAAAAAAATAAACATGACATTAAAAATATATCCTTGTATGAATTGGTCATTAGATAACCAAAATAAAAAAATATCAAAAGTAGCAGATCCCAAAGAAAACCCCATCATGCAATATTCCCAGGGACCATGAACTCCATCGATTATATACCATAGGTATGAAATACTAATTAAGAAAACCAATCATGGTAATAAAATCCTATAACATTACTTGTGTTAGAAAAAATAATGTTTTCATATGCATAAGATAATATACCAAGTGTATGGATAAACCTAATAGGATATATCCATGAATCTGTATACCACTTTTTAGAGTTCAAAACCATTGTTCTAGTTTGAAAACATTGTCTTGAAAATCATTTTTTCTAGAACCATTTTATAAAAAATTTGGTTTTTATAAAACAATCAATGAAGATGAGTGACATGAAAAATAAAATCAAAAAGTGGTATATGATGAATCACACTGAGATGGTATGGGTGAATCAAGGTGTCAGAATTTTTATAAAATTACATGAATCTTTTACCCACATCGGTAGGAACTGTGAATATATTAAAAAGGAAAAAATTCAACTACATAACACATGAATGAAAAAAGGAAACCCAAAAAAACATTTTTACTTTGTTCACCATTAAGGGATATTTCAAGGAACACACAGTGAATGTAACTCCCAAAAACCAGTTACCCAGAGTTGGTGCATTAACATTTTCATGATACAAGGAATCATGTCCAGAAAGGCTGATCAGTTTAGTAGCCTTAAAAGTACTAGATACATTCATATATTTTAAATTACCCCATGAAATAAAAAAAATAAACCAATTTTTTTACACATTTTAACCCACTTATATCCTTATCCTATCCCTACATGTTAACTATAAAATACTTCTTCACGTCCTGGAAAAAATAGAACATAAAATGGGTGAACTCAGATGCTTAGTAAGGATAACAATATAGCAGAAAATTTCAAAAATAAGCATAACAATTTAAGGAAATGTATAGGTCTAAAACAAAATCCATTTGAACTTAATCTTCAAAATAATATGGCAAAGAAAAAATCAAATAATTCCATTAACTTATTCACAAGGATATTCTACCAGTCATATAATCACATGCAATATCAATAGCCACTTTCATCATGAAGGAATGAATAATGTCAGAAATCATTACCCCATAGACAAGGCTTTATTAAAAGACTATAAATAAGATTTTATCAAGTCCATGTCTCAAGAAACTATTTTGTCTCATTATACCTACCAATGCATCGAGTATCCATAGAGGCTCCACCTATCACTTATAATGTCCAATGCATTCCTCATATGAAAAGGTTTAAACATAACATATACATTACTATTAAAACTAGCATACGAAATGACAATAATTTTTCCATAAACCATGAATGTTATAAAAATAACACATCCATAGTCAACCATATCACAAAACCTTCAATACAATACGGATGATTTGTATCCTAATAAATCAATTTAAAACAAGTGTAAAATCCATCAAAGGATGTTAACATAGATGAAATCAAAAATATTTAAGAGAAATCTCTCTCTTTTTAAATAATTTAAAAGTAACATAATTATAATAGAAAACTATTATTTTGAAAATATTATTATAAGCTTTTCAGGGAAGCTTTGATGATGTTATAATGGTATAAAATATATATACCCTCCGTATAAGTAAAAAACATTCATACCTTAATTTTGTCAAAAAGGCCATAAAGTACCTTGTTTGGATAACGACAGAAAGATTTCATTCAAAACATATAAGGTCAAATAAAGGTATAAATGAATTTTACCCAAATTATAATAAATTTTAAAATGTTCTTGAAATTCATTCTTATGAAAACCCAGATGTGGATGATTAAGTGGTCCTAGTAGATACTTACGTATTAACTACCTCAGATAAGTAAAGAGATTGTACAATTAACCCTTACCATGTACTTTACATTGGTTTATGGTACATTAAACTCCTGTATAATATTTAAACCAATGTTATTAAATTATTCAAAAACTGTATACATAAATATGATATCATATATAATCCTCTAATATTGCTTTGTTAATAATATTTTAGTAATATCATCATTTCAGGTGTTAACTAATCTATTTTACTTTATATGATCAGTTATGTAAGCCATGTTTGTTATGGGTACGATGATTTTTATTCATATCTAGAATGATATTAAGTTAGTAAACATTATTTTTATTCATAAAATGAAAATTATTCTTCAATGATTACGATGGGGGAATGAATCTCATCATGTTCGTGGAGACGGTAATCCGTACATACGCACGAGTGAAAATATCATTATATTGATGGTGAAATCACATGTAATTGGATGTTATATCATATATAATGAATCAATAACATGTTATATTTATTATTTACATTTTTTATACTCCTTATTATACCCATCTAATAATGATGTTTTTGAATAACAAACTACACCATGATGTAGATAGGGTAAGCCTACGTACACATGTATGGTTACTTTTTCATTCATATGATGGATAGAATAATGAATATGGTTGTTCCATTTTTATAATAACATCATAGTATATATAAGATACTGGATTTTTTATATTAGAATGGAAAAAACAATGAAAGAGGAAGTGGATGAATAAAAGAACTAGAAAGAGGTGATGGAATTTTTTCCTCTTATTTGGGTTCTTCATTTTTATTTGATTGAAAGGGATCCTTTGGTAGACATTATGACCAAGGGAAGTCCTCTAGGATGAAGGGAGGAAATTTTGGAAGATATTTGGGTGGGTTTTGGCCGATCCAAATTGCTTTGGAGTTGTAAAATTAAGAGAAGGGCAAGTACCCTTTTATAAGAGAGGTAAGGGAAACTTTAGGAAAAAGCTTAAAATACTAATTTATAATAAAATAATTTTCTATTTATAATTGATTAAAAATGATTTATTTATAGGATAAGGTGGGGATGGGTTGAAAACCTCTCAACTAATAGGTTTTATACAGGTTTGGGTCACCATATTAACATTATCTTTTAGATTTAACACTTAGATAAATAGTTTGACATTTACCATGCCTCTTTGTATTTTTATATTATATGGTTAATAAATAAACTATAATAAACCAAGAAAACCCCAAGTGGTTAGTTATTAATATGTATAACCTTATATAAGTCTTTAGGCTGAACCTTATACTATTATGAATATAATGTCAATTAATTATATAGTATTTGTTTTAAAAACTCAATTATGTCAATTTTGACACTATTTAATATTTGGTTTTTGTGAAAATCATAACAGAATGATTACCTCAAAAAAATTATTTAATCAACCTTATCATGTCATATTAACCTATAAAATTATTTTAATTCATCAATAATGTCAAATTATATTTATTTGGATATTTATAATATCAATTATTTTAATCATTTATTAATAAGGTAATTACTGAATCATCATTGTGTCATAAATAAATTCAATTATGTAATTTCTAAAAATAATAAATGAAATACCATTATGAAGGAAATATTTTTATATTTCTAATAAATATTTATTGTCAAATTTATCTCATATATAACCCTATATTAAAAATGATTCAGTTATTAGACTTTGAAATTAACTCTTTTAACGCTTCTTTAAATAAAATAATAATAAATGTCCTAATCTAAACCATGTGGAAAAAACGGGATCATCTTTTATTCCTAAGGTTTATTTTGTCGAATTATACTTATCCAATATAATTATTACATGTGTTAGGATAATTATGATATCATTTTTACCATTAATTACCCTATTTTCTTGTAACTGTGCTAAATAAAAGTCAAAAGTTACTATTCACCAAAATATATTTTCATCTTATTGAACCATATTTTACTAAATTATATTAATCGTGTCTCTCATATTTTTGAAATTAAACTCACAGAAGTGGTAAAATTATGTTTTATTGAAATTTTCAAATTCTCCTAGGATGTTGGTAAAACAAGGTAAAAAGTTCATTAAATTTTTATATATCTAAACTTATTATAAAATGTCTCCAATGAATTAAATTGATCTTATATAGGTATTAAGTAACTATTTTGACCTAAAATAAATTTAAATAAAATAAATAATTATTATAAAAAAGGTATGTTTTAACCAATAATACAGGTTTTTTCACTATTCATCAAGAATTGAATGTTTTTAGAAAAATACCAAAAATCCACCTTAAGATAATTTCAATATTATGAATTCAAAAACGAAGTCCATTTTGAAAAATAAAATTTATAAAATTTTTAAAATTGGGTATTAATATTCATAATGTCTAGTTTGATTGCTCGCGGTGTGTTAGAATCTCGAAGTTGCATACAGTGCAAGCTATTGAATTATTCAAAGGGAAACATACCGTGGATGTTTGGGGTGTTACACTGAAAACATTTCAGTAATACAATAATCTACTAAGATTAACTATATTATGTGTACTACAATATTTTATTCATACTCACTCCTTTCTAGGCTCACAACAATTAAAATATTTTTATGGATAACACACTACTTCTCTCATATCACATCCATCGAATCACCCTTACTCACTACTTTAGGTGAAGTATTTAACATTTTATCAACATGATGTTATCTTCCAAATATAATCATATAGAGGTGAATTTCTTCATCATGGAGGTCCAATTATGATTATTAAACACTTTCCAGATATTTTTCCCACGTTCATGTACATTCAAGTAACTATCATTCATGAAACACCTTTTTCTTAAAAACCCTTAATTTTTCAGAAAAACTAGTAATTTTTTGAAACATATGCTTTTCAAGATACATATAACTTTTGAAAACACCCATTAAATGAATTCAATATGAACCAATTAGTTTCCAACCATTATTTTCATCAAATCTGTGTTTGTGTAGTGTCAATGATTCATTTGAGAACTATGATAATGAAAACAATTCCAGAAATCATAGCGATAAGACCTCATAAAAAAATATTGATCCTTTAAATGATGGTCATTGACCTATTTATAAGAGAAAATCATCATTTCATGAAAATATATATATCTCAACATATTCCAGGGATTCTATGAAACAATATGGAATATAGAAAACACATCACCTTTGATTTAGCAACATCAAACTATCTTTTATGAAATCTTGAAATTTGATATTTAGCAAAAAATTTGGGGTTATATTATTTCCATAAATATCCAAAAAAAACACTTCCTTTTATGAATAACCACTTAATTTTTTCTGATAATATTCCTTTTATAAATGTTTTCCTTTACTCTAGATTTTTTTAGGCCAAATGTTTTGAAAACACTAAAAAATTGGACCACCTTCAACACTGAATCCAATTATATTAATTAGATCAAATGTATTTTGAACAAATTGATCAATCTAATTTATATTGTTAAAAAACACAACATACTAATAGTTTCCATATATTAATACCATTAGGTTAAAAAATCTCCACTTTGCCATTTTTTGGAAATTCGAAAATAAATTTAAAAAAGTACAAATTTTGAACAAAAACATGATATCCACGTAATAACTCATCCATCAATATATTTATATTTTAAAAGATAACAATTTATTAATAATTAGTATAAGGATATAATTTCATGCCATGATAAACCTTTATTCTATATTATTCTAATTAAGTTCACTATTCTCCCCCGTTGAAAATAAACCCAAAGGAATAGAATTTGTACCATTCTGTAAAAAAGAATGTGTTGGATCATAATTCCCCTAAAACCCCCAACAAAAAAATATAAAAAATTATAAAAAATTAGGGTATGGGTTAAATACTAACTACATCATAAAATATGAGGTGGTTAAACATTGAGGATAAACCAATGTTTCTCAAACATTGGTGAATAAAAAGACTTAATAAATATGTTATCATCTTGATCATTACTTCCAAAATGATATAATTTATCTATTCCTTATTCTATTATTTATTTTATGTAGAAATATATTATATGAACATGTTTGGTATGAGATTGTTAAATAAGTTATTTCATGAGATCAATAATTGTCTTGTTTTCCCAAAATATCACCATTACCTCTTTCACCTCATAACTAATATCAACATGTTTTTTATCTATCCAGAAAAGTTGAGTTAATTATTTTTTCAACTATTTACAATCTTATTCATTCATAATAAGATATGTTGTTTCCTATTTCTTGGTTAACTATCCCAAAAATATGTTTATAGTGAATAAATAACCACCACTTTTGGAATTTATATCCACGGCATCTCTATCCCATTTATCATTATAATATAATGACAACTATTTATCACTTCATTTATAAAATTATAGGAGAAATATGATTGTTCCTTGAATTTACCTCATGATTATCTTAACCATAATGTAATTTTCTTCCTTTGGATTAAATTTTAAGTAATCCACGAAACAATTTGTTTGAATATATCTGGTCATGTCACAGTCAAATAAAAAAATCTTCCAATGATCCTCCTATACACAGTAGGATCCAAAAAAATGTCATCCACATGATTCCTATCTTTATTCCCAATTGAAATCCATTTCATCATTAGTTTGGAATCCTACATCTAAAATTTCTATAGAACCCCTCTTATATACTTTTCTTAAGTGATGAGGTTGTATTCCTTATTTTGAATCATCATAATCTCTAAAAAGTATTTGATTTCAAGAATCCTATATATTTCAAATTACATTTTCCTATGATTATATATGTATTCCATTGATCCATACTTACTTCCACCAAATATGATATCATCAACAAACATAATATTGATTAATTGATCACACTATGATTTTTTACATATATATTATAGTTGAAACCTCATCCTTTTAATTGAATCTTTATCATATAAATATCCAATATAGAATACCATGTTCATGGTGCCTAATTTATAGCATATATATCATTATTCAATAAAAATACATTTGATTCATCATTTCCAATTAAAAATCCTATAGGGTGTTAAATATAGACTTATTTTTCAATATAAAAATTTAAGAATGTCATTTTGACATCCATTTGATAAATTTTGAACCCAATTTGAATTCCCATGGATAATAAGAATCTAATATACTTTAGACAATAAACTAAAAAAAATTCATCATTATCGATGTATTCAATAAATGCATATCATTTATATACCAAGCCTTCCATTTTTTCTGATCACATTTCCTTTTTTTTATCAAATTTGTTCTTGAACATCCACTTTTTTATAAAAACACTATGATATTTTAGAATCTTACCAATATCAAAAGTTCAATTTTGGTGAATCTTATCTTGTTATTCATTCATTTATTTAGCCCATGATTAATCCTTTTTTATTTCTTCAAACAAGTTTGATTCCAAAATTGATAAAAGAGTATAACTTTCCTCAATATACATTTATGTGTAGGTGTTTTACAATAGCCAATGATATTGGATTAATCAACATATAATATTTTATTTCTAATATAATGTTTCTGTTCAGTTTCTTAAGTGATAGTTTCCTATAATTATTCTACTTTTAAATCAGCTTCATTTAGATAATCGTGAATATTAGGAAATAATTTCACAATTTATATATTTTAATCTATCCATTTTACAATTCGGTTTATATCTTCAAATATATATACATGAGATCCAAAAGTTGTTCATAATTTTATCCTCAAATATGTTTAACTAATTTCTATCTATAAAATTTATAATCATATTATTATATAATTTAGGGGATAAACCCTTCATTGAGTATCCATGGAATGTTATTTCTTCTTCAGAATCACCATACATTCCTTTATTTCATTATTTGGTCCTAATTAGACATTTACTTCCAAAATATAAAAGCACATTAGTGAGTTATTCCTTCAATTCAATATCTGTAGGGTATCCTTTCATCTCTTTGAATAATCCCAATCTAATTTTTGAGTGTTCCCTGCAACTTTAACAGTATCCATCCAGTAGTTATAAAGCAAACTACTCTTAATCAGAATAGTTTTGGACATATTATTGACCTATATATTTATTCATTCAATGAACATATTTTATTTAGGAGTTCTCATTAAATTAAATTCATTCTTTATCCCATGTTTTTTGAGATAAATTTATTTTTCAATGAAATTTTTTGCTCTTTCATTTTTATCCATAATGTTTTGATTGTGTATCCAATTTAATTCCTTACACTTTGAAGATATATCTTTATACATTCAATCACTTCTATTTTACTATAAAAATAAATCACACATTCCATTCTTCTTTAACCTTAAATAATTAAAATGCACTACCTCAATACATAAGTTCCAACCACATTCATTGTGCCACACACATTTGTTTGGACTAGGTTAAGAATATTCGATGTTATTTTATTCCTCAATAAATAAGAACAAAAGAAAATTATTCCTCTCATGAAATAATAACATTTATTTTTGTGATCATGCTTTATATTAGTTATTTCTAGATTTTTTTTAGTTTTTATAGGGTTTCCATTCTCTATTAATTATTATGACCCGACCTCCGATTCTACAATGTTTTTCCTCTTTATTTTTTTAAAATTGCTTTCATGACCCCTTATATAGTATCATTTAGGATTTTACTTCATTATTTCACGATTAATTTACAAAATTTGTCATGGTGTGTCCTATTTTATTAAATTTCACCACCATTCCTGATTCTTAGAGTTGACTAATACTATAGAGATTGTGATATAAACCATTTCATATAGAACACTTTGTTTTTGTTTATTTCATCACATTCTAATTGGGTATTTCCACTACATTTTATCTTTATGGAATAAACATTCTTGAATCCCATTATTCTAGGAACACATTAATTAACATTTTATAAAAAATTCTCATTTCATGTCATGTGGTATGATTATCCACTACTATGAATCCATGTGTTATTATTCTATCAAGTATTGACTAAAATCTCTACCAAGTTAGTTTTTTTATTTTACACTTTTCCAAATATGATATACATGGTTGAGTTGAGTCATAATCGAGCCTAATAAATTTATTCTCAGAAACCATCATTCAATCATACTCATATTTTTCTTCTAGATGGGACTACCAATCAATATGGGCGATTTTTCTTAGTTGACCTATATTCACCTGTCATTAAGTATTGTAGTTATAGTTTCAACCTTCCATTTACCATTAATGAATAAAATTATGGAAAAAATTAAAACAATGAAAAAGGTATTAATTGAAATTATTTATTATATATGATGAAGTATGTGGTCTCTTTATCATTTTTTTGTTTCCAATCTCATACCCATTTGAATAGTTCATTTCCTCCTCATAGTAATACATGGTTTGTCTATGAAAGCCAAGGAATTAACTTGTCATTCGAGGAAATATAATCTCACTTACATTACTCTATATATCCCCAGATTTTGTATATGTATTTGGTAAGATATTATATAAGGATAATTGGGGATTATTTACAAATATCTATTTTTTTGGTTTGAGGTCTATGATTTCTTTGAAGTAGTCTCTATTAGAACAATAAGAAAATTTGTGATATGGCTGATATTATAAATCTCTTTTTATCATAACATATTTATAGAAATTGATGTTTTTATATTACATACAATTACATTTATAGGTATAAATTTAGGCGTTTGATAATCCAATCATTTTCTAATACATCAAAACTATATTTGACTATCTAAAAATGCTTTATGTCTTTAAACCTTCCAAACTATAATTTTCTTATTTGGTTCCCATAATTTTGATATAGTTTCCAATTTACACTTTAAGATAATAAATTATTATTCAAGACAATAAACTATCTTATCCTTATCCTCTAACCTTGATGTATGTTCATTGATAACTATTTCTTACTCTTCAATCCTTACTTTAAACTCTACAACCTCTCTTAATCATTATAGTGTTTTTAAATGTTATTCTTCATCAATATTATGTCGATCAATATATGGTTCAATTTCATCCACATACTCTAATTATTCTTTACAAAATTCCTTAAAATATATATTTTTCTTTCATTAAATGATAATATATTAACTACACCCTCATGTTCCACCTTGAGATTAACAACACCATCCAATTAACTATCTTAATCCATATAGATTCTACCATTTCAACTTTGAACTCATGGAATATTCAACATCATGTTTAGATATAGTTTAAAATTACACAAAAAATTTATTATAATCATGTTCTACTTTAAAAATATATCTAACACTACGTAATTTATTAACTAAGTTGAAGTTGTTTTTTTGGAACATCCTCTGCGGCCTCTACATGGATTACGATTTATTTTATTAATCATTTCATTTTATTATGAACAGATTGGAATTTTTACCTACTTTCCACAAAGAAAAGAAGTTAAAGGAAGGTTTTATTTGAATATACATTTCCCTCTCATTAATTTTATATTAACAGGAGAAAAAAATCATCATCCACATCGTCTCTATAATACCTGACTATATCATTGCTAATTGTTTCGTTGGATTTAAATGCCATATCATTACGTGATTGAATTATTTTCCCTTCTTGTTTGGATCTAATTTTATAATCCATCATAATACATAGAAGATCATCAATATAAATCATGGATATATCCATGACCTCAATATTATAAATATTCAAATCATAAAAATTTAGAAACCATCTCAATATTTTCATTAAAATTTCAATATCCTAAATTTATTCAAAAATAATTGAAATATTACTAACAAGTTTAGTAATTTTGTTGAATAAATTATATTTGTTTTCAACAGGATTTATTTTCATATCATCAAATTTATTTGGAAAAATATTTATTTTTCCATACTTCAATTTTTTATCACATTCATAAATATTTTCTAGTTTCTCCCACATGGACTTTACTATAGCTCAACATTCACACAAAAAGATTTTAGGAAATATTTTTTTCAAAATTAATTTAATATTTTGGATATTTTTTATATCATAAAACACTGAATAAGATATATATATATATATATTAAATCTATATTTTTTTATTTTATGAAATACACATAATATATAGATTTTCTTATGCTACATGCGATACCTACATGGCTTCTATTAAATGCAACACTCAGTTTCTGTGAATCATAATTTTTTTATTATAATTATTTAAACAGGGTAGTTATAACATATCAATTTAAATTATTAATATGAATATAAATTAATTCTTTAAATTTATTATTTATAATTATTTTAAATAAATAAAAATGTATTGATAATAAAACATATAATGTTTTCTAAAATAAACTATATTTTATGTCCTTATATGAAAGATATTAAAATTAATTTTAGACACTCATAGAGATTTAATTTGATAAAATAATCTTCATTTCTAAATTTATAATCTAAATTTTTTTAAATGGTTAATTTTTGGTATTTTTATGAGAAATATCATATTTTGGTGAATAATAAAAATATAGAATTTTATTTCCAAAATTACTTTTTATATAATTTATTTATATAGTTAAATTATAATTAAAGTTTTTCTAAATATAATAATAAAGAAATTATACATTTATTAATCCAATTTAGTTCATTGTAATCTTTTTGATATTGAATTTCGATATAAAATATTAATGGACTTTTGAACATTCTAATTTTTAAAACATGCTTTCTCACCATGTTTGTAGGATTAGAACTAAAAATAAATTTTCCACTTCTATAAATTGAATCTATAAATTCATAAATACAATAATTTAATAACTGTAATATTTTTGTTATAATGAATTCAACTTATTTTTTGACCAAAAATATTAGTAAAAGTTATTAAAATTCACTAAAATGACTAACATAAAATTATGCTTATTAAGATAAAAACCCATAAAAACAAGGTCTATGAATACCTATCCACTATTAAAAAACTATTGGATGGAAATATTTTATAAATAAAACTTCCTTTATTGAGTTTTTTTTTGGTTATTAATGGCACTGGTTATGTAAAAACGTGGGTACACCAAACTTATTTTCAAATATGTCATGTGTGTTCTCTCCCCCTTGTAGAAGGACACCAACTTCTCCATTTATTCACACCTATCAAGGAACATATTTTAACAAAATATATCTCCAATTAAAATACCAAAATCCCTCCCTTCATACTTGAATCCTTCCTTTGGGAAGAAATCCAACCATGGAATCCCTATGGTTTAAACCAAATGGACTAACCCGAAGAAGAGGTAACATCCTTCCTCAATATCATTTCCATTATTTTCTTTCTATAATACCTCAATTATTATTATTAAAAACATAAATAATATCCTAAGTATCCAAAATATACTCATATTATTTTATATGGGTTTTAACAAAAATTGCACACACTTCCATCTAATTGGCAATGAACTTACCATTCCTATGTACAGTGAACTACCTCCTAACGAAATGAGGGTTTTTCCTTTAAAACCTATAGTGGTTGTTAATTATGACGTAACATATATTTTTTATTATATTAATGATATATTGGATGTATTTATTAATTTTTTATTATTATATAACACATACCTTCATGCTTTCCATTTTTTGTAAATACGATACTTCCGTTTTGGGAAGTGTTGACTACCGTATCCTCAAAGTGATATGATTTATTCACCGGTTACATAGAATGTATTAAGGATAGGATTTGTGAAATTATATTATATTTATCATAATAATTATACATCATTGATATATATGTATATATATATTTCATTTACTTTTTTCTCTAAATATGACAAAAAATGGAAACAACATTCATGCGTACATATCACCTACCAAATCTATGAACGGTGTATTACATTTCATATTTATATATTAAAAAGATAATTATAAGTACACATATACTGAATATTAATGATATTTATACTATTTCTTTCAGTTTTGAAATCATGATATAAGTATTAGGTCAAAAAATATTACAAATTGAGACCCCTTTGAAAAACAAATCTGATATTAACCTAAGTGAAACCATGACATTGAATTATTAATAAAAGGGAAATATAAAGTCATAATAATACAATATATCATATTATATATATTTATATTTTTATTTAAAATATTTATAATAAACTTATTTTTATTATACATGAGTTTGTATGAGTACAAGGAGAGTCAATACATAGTTTAAGGGTTTTCTCGTATCACTTTATTTTCCATGAGACAAAACCCATGTTCAGCAAATATTTCATATAAGTGGTTTGTGTACATCCAATAAATATATTATATTAATCTAATAATACAATTTATTCTTGTTTACATATCAATTTTTTTATATTTCTTTTATGTGGTTTATGTTTCAAAAGCAATGAAATTTGATAAGTAATTGTGTCTGAATTTCCATTATTTGAGACGCATTCTATGTTATGCATTAATATTTTTATATTAGAAGTATATAATAAATCTGACATGTTATATCATGAATATAATATTTTAATTATATTTTTAGATTCATTTAATTTTATTGGATCCATTGTATTACTATTCAATGTTACCAAAGTGGTAACTGTTTATAGCTATAACCTCATCATTTATTGAGATTGTGAATGATTAAGATCCCATTGATGAAATATTAGGATCCATATCTCAATAAATTTCATAAAGTTTCTTAAAATATGGTTATTTATGTTATATCTAAGTAATGACACAATTTTGTCCACTCTTTTTTAAAGAAGATGATTAGGAAAAAAATTAATTAAAATCTAACGTAATTTCGTATTTTCATAGAAATATGTGTTCTTTCAGAACCATTTTTTCTAAAAACGTTTTAATTTTTTTAATATAATCCTATAATGTATAAAAGAAAATTATTACCCATTAATTACCTTTTTATAAAACAATTTAAAAAGGAAACTTATTTTCATTTCCAATCTAGGCACTTTTCTTATATTTTAAGTTGTAAAATAAATGTTTAGAATGTACGGGCATACTCACCTTCATTTCCATAATTTCATTGAAGATTCTTCTATAAGTATAGAATATTATTATTTTTTAAATAAAATTATCTTCCAAATACTCTTTAAAATTTTTATGTAATTTTTTTTAAAATGTATTTTTAAATTATTTTTTGTTGAAAAAGATATTCAAATGTTTTAAAAATTATTTTATAATTTTTTATGTGAATTTTTTTTCAAAAAGTTTTCCGGAATAATGCTTTTGTTTTCCTAGAAAATTATTTACAAAATTATTTCATTCCTCATTTATAATAGGTCTATTTATTTTTCAAAATGATTTAAAGATATATTTTTATTTTTTCCAAGTATTTTCAAATAAAAAAGTTATTGAAAATGTTTTATATTTTAAAAATAATTTTTAAAATTGAAGATATATTTTATTCCTGAAAAATTTTAAATTAATTTTTCATTATTTTTTATAATAAAAATTATTTTCACAATCTTTTTTTAAAAAAACTTTCAAAAAAATGTTATATTCCTTAAGAATTATCTAAGGTGATCTTGTAAAATATATCTCAAGATATGATGTAATCCTTTGTTATAGTTTACACTATATTGGGTACCAAATCCGATAATAACTTCAATGCAATTTCAATAATGGTTTATTTCATAATAACACACCATTACATTTCTATTACATATGTTATATGCTTTTGAAACCCACTTATTTTCACAGGATTTGTGTTGGTTAAATGATTATTAAAAATATCTCATTTCTATAGGTTATGGTGAGATTAAAATTTTAAAATACCTATTTCATTTCATGTGTTAAGATATGATGTTTATCAAACCCATCATTTTTTAGGGTTCATGATATGATGACAGTTTAACTATCTTGTAGAACATGTATGAATTATTTTAATATGATGTGGGTGGGATCTATATCTCCCTCCAATACATTAGGTAAAGAATTATATCTCATGATATATTGATGAGAATCAAGTAGATGGTCTTGATATAGTATTGTAAGATAGGGAAACTCAATCCCTTATAAGGAAATGACCATGATTGGGGATGGTGGTGTATCCCACTCAGTAGGTGTAGTCACCATGAAGATGGAAGACGGTGAAACTCAGTTCACTATGAGAACCCAATCTACTATGGGGAGATAGGGATACCGAATCCATTACAATGAATGGTCTTTGACTAGGGATGATGCTGGTTCATACCCAATAAGAACAATCACCATGAAGTGCCTTGACACGTTCTGGAAAATCAACATGACTTATTGGGAATGATATTACTTGTTTATGTGTACTCCACAACTCCATGTATTATTCCAATGTAATGATTTCATGGATTATTATTTTGTTTTCCTTATGATTAAGGTCCTATGAAATTAAAATCTTTATGACATGATTATGTTTTATAATATTGGATATGCATGGAATGATATTATAATGTTACGATCACATTCTCATGCCATTATTCTCATGTTTTTGTTACATATCTCCATTATTTACCCTTACTAACAGTCTCAGCTCACCCCTTTTCTTTTCTCTTTCCCTTGGATATAAAGATATATTTCATGTAATATAATTATAATAGGGGTTCATGTCTTTGAGAACATATTGGGAGATGATTTATTTCACTCATATATCATTGTTTACTTTTACATGTTTTTGAATTCACTAAACTAACATAGTCTTTAGGTGTCTATTTTTGTAATGTTATAAGTATTCAGAATAGTTGATATAATTTCAATATAATTTAATATTTATTTTTTATAGTTGGTATCAGAGAAATTTTTTATTCAATATTTGGAATCTATTATGAGAAAATATTTTTGATATCTGTAGGTATATTTATATATATATGTATCAGGATGTCTCTATGGATAAGTATAATGACGAGTTAACATTTTAAAAAATGTCCTAGAATTTTGATAAAAGATAGATTGAGTGATTTCAAAGAAATAAATCTATTTTTGGATATTATAGGTGTATGTGGTTCTTGAATATATGTACGTAAGAGAAAAAACTCTAACAAGGTGTGTCGAGCCTGACTCGAGCATAATTTAGTACACAATTACATACCATATTGGGCACTTTTTTTAACACTCTGGGAGGATATGTTTTGGGAATTCACAAAATATTTCTGAACTATCATAAAGGATTTAAGTAAAATATAACTATTAATAACCAAGGATAAACCTAAGTTATCATAGATTAAATAAGTATGTGACATTTTCTAGACATCCTATAAGTTAATTTTCTTGATTATTTGGCTTTATTCTATGATAAGTATTTACCCTCATATGATTTTGGTTATAATCAATAGTGGGAACTGGAATTAATTGGGTCACCATTGAATTTTTTAGATTTTGAATGTGTGGTCATGATGAATATTGATTTTCTATGTGTAAATATCATAAATAGAATCGAGATGGTCAGCGAGTATTTTTTATAATTATGGAGATTAAGAGATCAAAAGAGACATATGAATGGTATGGGATGTTCTACCAATATTTGTTACATTAAATATATAAATCATGATTGTTTTGAGGTTGAGTTACCTTATGAAATTATTCATATTTCATATAATTTGAAATAGCTAATAAGGGTAGGATAATGAAGCCAGAGTAATGGTTTAAGAATAAAGATGGATAATAGAAGTGTATCTGTTTTGGAATTCAATTATTTTGTTATAAAACTCATTAAATATATAATTATTTTCAGTATAAGGTGTTAATTATGGATTTTAAAGGATATGTTGAATGTTTCTTGGGAGGTAAAATGATGATTTCATGGAATGGTGATATTTTGTCCTGTGTTCACACCACCGAAAAGGAACCTATACCCATGGTTTTAAACCATGGGTATATCCCCCAAAATTGTGGGTATAAGATATACCCATGGTTTTGGGAACCATCAGATATTATGGTGTTAGTATAGACCAATATCCATGGTTTCTAATCAACCATGGTTATAGGTCACAAGAATTTGGGATTACTAATAGTTTTAATAAAACTATGGATATATCTCTATACCCATGGTTTGATGAACCGTGGGTATATCTTATCCCATAAGGAAATATATAACCACCATTATAAGAACCATATGTATATCTTCTCCCATAAGGTAATTTATACCCATGGATCTAATAACAATGGGTGTATCTTCTCTCACAAGGAATTCTATACCTAGGGTTCCTATAACTGTGGGAAGAGGTTACTACCTACATTTGGTAGCAACACCATTTCTTCTTATGCCTTCTCCCTATTAAAATGAAAATAAGATAAAACAAACAGTATACATTTATTTTGGTGCTAATTTTCTACATTTACCATCAAAAAAATTAATAGTTTTCGAAACATATAGAATAATAAAACATGCCCAAACATCCATAAATAAAAACAATTTTAGTCATTATAGAACTTCTGAAGTCTTATTCATTTATAAATTAGAAATGGCGGGGATCAATATCTCCCCCTTCATCAACATTGTCATCATCAACGACAACAAAAACATCCCCACCACCTATATCATCATCATTAGAGACTACCTAACCAATAACACCATCTAGAGTAGAATAATAATTAACATCAACATCACCACCACCTTTATCTCAATCTCCACTAGGAACCTCGTTTTTATCAGTTGAGTCATCATTAAAAGGATGCATCGATTCCATATATGAATCAATAGTAGTATCATCATCTGATGGAAGTGATTTAATTATAATCGACCTATCTTTCAAGAATTTTTCTGTGATCATCTTACATCTTTTAAACTTCTGTTTACTTATTTAATTCATCTTTAAATATATTATTCTTCTTCGACTAATTATTCATGAGCTCTTCGTAGGCTGAGGTTATGAGACCTTGAAAGGAGCCTAAGGAGGACCAATACCCAGTGTGGATGATGTTTTTCCATTATCGTCCTTAGACTCTTCCCTGGTTCTCATCACCTAATACCTATCTCAAATGATCATTCGGCCTAAATTTGATATCATCTATATCATTATGGTCCTCTAGGTAAGTATGTTGAAAATATTATAAATGTATTTAATTGTTAATTTCATATAAATATTTTAAATATAAATAATAAACTTACTATATTATCTTATTTTGGTCAATTTATTTCACTCTCATCATTTTCTTCATACATGAGAAAAATAATTGATCTCCAGGTACATAACCATAGATTCCCAATATAGATTTCTGAAAATGAAATTGATTTGTATAAATGTATTAACAATGTAAATATTTTATATGATTGAATAATAATGTAAAGTAAAAACATTATAATGTATAAAAATTTCATAATTAATATAACAAAAAATCATGAAAACTTTATATATAAAAGCTAATAGTAATACAACTATAGGCCAAATGGACAATTGGACTCTAGGCCTAAAAGTTCAATTGGTCATTAGGCTTATAGTCCACTTGTCCATTAGTCCTATAGTCTACTTGTCCATTTGTCCTATAGGCCTATTTTCCATTAGACCTAATTTTATAATGTCTAATCAAACTATAAGTCTAATTTAGAATTGACCAATAGGCCAAGAGGATAATTGGAGATTAATCCATTAAGTGTTATAACCAATTTTCTTATAGACGTAATGGCCAATTGGCCTATAGGTGTGATTGATAATTGGTCTATATGGATTAATGATAATAAAACACTATACAATTGGACCACCTCCCCTTAGGAGTCCACTTTTTCAATATAATCATGAGTGATGTCCATGTGATTAATTCATAATAGGATACTTTTCAATTGGTAACTCTTTGTTTTTATGGAATCTTACTTGGACTCAAGGTCAGTAATAAAAAATATCCATTTCTCCTACACATATGACCGAATTGGATCAACATGTAATGAGTTGTACATAATGATTGAAAACAGAAAACACTATACAATCCATGAATAACTCTAAATTGAGAAAGTGTTAACTTACAACCTTAACAACCAAATAAAAATGATATAAATTCATATATTAGTTAAAAAGTAGTGATAAATTCAAGCATTAACTCATAAATTTTTTTATCTCAAACCTGGAGTATATTTTCACGACCCATGGCCTATAAAATTCTTAATAGAGGTGTTTATACATATAAGGTATGGATAAAATATTATAAGAGAGATGATTGAGGATTTAATTGTCAAATAGGATGATGTTATTAAAATTAATGAACTTATTATATATAAAATAGGTCACTAAATAACCTCCCCAATCTATGTGATCCTATATTGACATGGGTACATTGGTTTTTATCAGTTAAAAGGTTCCCTATAATGAACCATGAAGAATTATTACACATAGAAAATCATAATTTACTCTTCAACTGAGGTGTTCCCACATTATATGGGATAAACTATCACATCTAGATGAATGTGATGCTATCTTATCTATTTACAGTTGTCCATGAAGTAGGGGATGTAGTAACATTTGGTTTTCCACAAGTATTTAGGTAATTTGTTAATAAACATTTAGATAAGATAAATATCAAGTAACATGGGAAGGATAAAAATTAAATGATGATTAATTTATGAGAGATTTTTATAAGAAGTTCATGGGTTTGGAGACTTCCTAAGAGGTATGGGAACAATTAAGAAGTGACTGTAAAGGTAATATCAAAGTCAAAAAATCATTATTAAAATTTTATTGAGAAAATTTCAAAAATATAAATATACCTAATGATGAGACCATTAATGTCTACATTACAAGGGTAAATGAGATAGTGTTATATCCATGAATTATGTTTGAAACTAGAAGATTCGGTCATTATTAGAAAATTGATAATGAATATTCCATATTGATTTTATTCAAAAATATCTACCCTAGAGGAAATAACTGATTTGAAACATACTGAGTTGAAAAACTTACTCATTGCTTATGGGATTAGATGCATTCCAAAATTTAGGAAAAAAGTCAAAATAATTTATATCCTTAAAATTAATAATAAAAATAATTTTTAAATACTAATAATTTGTTGAATATAGATATTCAAAATATGATTAAATTTTTTATGAATCAAATAATATTATATTCCTTCACTCAAAAGGGTTTCGAAATGGTAAATGGAAAAGAAAAAAATAACTAATATATTGTAATAATAGTTAAAATCATTTAAGCCATGTTTATTGTTGTAAAAAGAAAAAGGAAAGAAATAACATTAATCTAATTGGGATGATGATAATATTTGAAAACTAAAAATTAGTAATAATAACAAACACTTCAGTAGAAAGATAAATAATTTAATGAAAAATAATAATAAAGTAAATTAATTATTAAGTAGAACATTAGAAGATGATATTATTTTTTTCATAATTTTTAATATGGATTTGATTCATCAATCAACGATGATTTTGGACATGAATGAACCGAAATAGAATGGACATTGAATCATGATATAAAATAATGTATTAGGTAGATTACAAATATATACTATTTCATGAATACATTAATCTTTGATAGTTCTAGAACATGTGGTATTCCAATCACACTCCCATACCTCATTCTTAATTATATTAATCAAGGGGATATTAGTTGATAAAAATGAGAAAAAGTAGGAGTTTCATATATTACCCATGATTTTTCTGATGTGTTTAAGGAAGTGTGTGTATAATTTTTCATTTCATTGTCATGACTGAATATTTGCAACACAAACATTGTTAGTCTAGATTTCTTAAAAATGGTTTCACATGTGTTGTTTTTTAGAGACAACATTATTCTATATGGTTATATATATCTAGTACTATTTTTTGTTGGAACATATAGAGATATATTAATTTAACTATGGTATAATTACTAAGAGAAACTTGTGATTCATTCCGAATTTGAAAACTTTTCAGGCAATAATGTTGTAAGAGATGACAAGGTGTTTCTAAAGATAAGATGAGATGACCCCACTTATCCTATGAATTGGATTATCAATAAAGTGTAACCGAAATTAAGATCATATAATAAATTTTATTATGTGGGGAGATATTGATAAAAAAATAAAAAGTTAATGATTTATCTTTTGATATTGGTTATATTGTATTTGTTTACAATAAGGAATAACACTTGGGTGTTGAGGTCATGTCAATATGTATTCATTGATGATTATCGGAGGATTATTATATATTTAACAAATGTAATTTGAAGTCATTATTGAAAATCAAAATTTAATATTTGACGATTAAGTATTTGATCGTTATGTAAAATGAAATTTTTTAAAAAAATCCTTAATGAAAGAATGTATATTAAATTATTTTGAATGAGATATAATTTTTTCGAAGGTAATTAAATAAAGTATGTAGAAATATTTGTATTTTATCATGATAAAATTGAATATTTATTTAAGTGATTAAAAAATATATAAGATATTGATATATAATATTATAGTGAATTTTACTATCTCTTTTAAATAGAGTTTATAAAAACATTGGCCAAATACTACAATGATAGTGGTAAAAATCAACAACATATTTTGTAGTGGTATTAAACCACATGGGATTCATCCTACACGACTCTCTTGGGGGTGTTGGGAGGTAGTTCATTCATAAGAATGAAATTGAGAATGAATATTCCTTGTGGATAGGTAATAATTGAGTATTGGTGGAGGCATAACCTTACGGTGGTGGTGACTCGACGAAGGAGAGTGTCTACCTAGAGAGAAAACATATACTCTCATCTGTAATCTCGTTGGAGAATAATGGATTATAAATGGTTAGAACCCTAAGGATATATTGGATTTGTAATAAAGCTATGCATTCTAGGTAACTCAATTTTCAAAGATATTATTTTGACAAGATTTATACAACCATAAATGATCTAATGTTGTATATTCATCCGCATAGTCTTCTCATTCATCATCGTTGATCCCTTACTCACCTGAACAACTCATTCTTCTTGTTCAATATTCCCTTGAAAATCCTACCAAACTAGCATTCCATGATCAAGTTAGCTTCAATGGATCAAGTTGAGTCTTCATCCACATATTTTATTCATATAATTAATCCAATTCCAAGATGATATTCATTCATTCACGTCACCACAGGAATGCTATAAAAGAACACATATATTATCCACATGAAGAACACAATAGATTCATCAGTATTGATATTCTAAGAAGGTGAAACGTCTAGGGATCTTCATTGTAGATAAGACCCTACTATGGTTGAATATGTGATATTTATATAATACTACTATAAAAAGATTTAACCTCCTTCAATGTACATCCATGCACGATAATTAAGGTTTCCGAGCCACACTCATAATGAAAAGGGTATTTTAGCCTTTTATTCTAGGTATTAATGAAAATAAAACATAAAATTTAGCACAAAAATCTAAGTAATTAAAATTTTTAAATGAGGAAATTATTTTAATTCAGATTAAAGTACATGGTGTTTATAATTATTAGACATTTTATTGTTCCTAAAGGGGTGTAGATATTTTGCTGATGTTTTATTCTTTGTGTTTTTTCTTGAAGCTTCCTAAAAAAATTCCAATACATGTAATAAGAATTAAATTTTATATGCATTCCATTAAAGATTAGGAATACCATAAACAAATCAGTCATCCAATGTGAAATCATTTTTTGATATTGAGTTTCTGGATAATTGGGGAATGTGCGCACACTCTCTAAGTCAGAACCAACTCTATCTAACCAACAAATAACTCATGTTTTTATGAATTTAATTACTCCAAAAAATCATTTAAATGTGATGTCCTAGTAGTTTCTCTATTGGGAAAGATAAATATACTCTACATAAAACAATTTATTTCATATAAATACATCAATAATATAGATATAAATTTATAAAATTTTCTTACCCATATTTTCTCTCATGCTTTATCATTTATCTTTTTATTAAGATGTCTCCATGACATTGGTTCCACCAGAATGATATCATCGTACTTGTAAAAAGTGTCCATGAAACATCTACACTACCTTTTATTTTTTACTTACCATATAATTTTTTTAATTTTAGTCCACGATGATATGTGTGTGGTGATTCTAGGCTTCTTCAATACAGGTTCTCCCATGTTGCCTTGCAGAATAACCCACTGAAAAAGAAAAAATGTGGGAAATGAAAAATTATGTCACAAAACAACATGAAAAAAATGAAGTGTTATAATTTGAATAAGTTATAATAAAAAACCTTATAGAGACTTCTAAATAGAAATTTATGGATTTTTGGGTTGTCCTTGATTATCAGCCTCTGAAGGATGTCTCTGTTCCAGTGCATGTTATGGGTGGCCTTCATGCACGGAAGTGGAATCCAAAGGAATAGAATCATGAGATTCTTGAGGGATAGTATGAATTAGATGTGGTGTATACATAGAAGAAAATGGGTAGTATGATGGGGTATATATCATATGATATGGATATGGTAAAGGTGGAAACATCTACAAACGCAGTGTAGACATGGTATGGGAAGAAGATACTAAATGAGATGATGAAGGCATAGTGGGATAATACCTAGAGGTGGGAAAGACAAGGTATGTGAATAAGAGGGTAGTAAAGATGATTATGGAGGAATGAATAAGAACATATCTATATAATAATGTAGAATATTGAAAGGTGTGGTAGATTGGGTGTCCACTGGTGGGTCATTGTGGGAATGAGTATGATGGGTGCTTTTTCTTGGTCGAGGAGCATACCCACTCAGACCCATTCTTGTAGGTTTATGAGTCAACTCTATTGGAACTGAATGTCCTTTATTTTTTTGATAAATAATATTAACATGAAATTATATGCTAAGGAGAAGAAAAGAATTTCAATTATTATACTCACTAGTGGAAGAGAATGAGGCAACACACACTCACACCCTATTCAATCGAGATCAAATAGCCACTCCCTTAAAATTTTTGAAGTATTTGGAATAATATAAATAATAATGAAATGTAAATTTTTTAGAAATAGTTTTTTAAATCCTTCATACAAGTTACATCAACAAAAAATAAAAGATAGATAATTATACATTAAACTGATGTACACAATGTTTTCAACGAACATATGATAATTAAAAATATTAACTCTTTTTCCTTAAATTAATGAGAGAATTCAATTTGACTAATTATAATTATTTAATGTATATATAATTACAATGAACTGAATAAAAAGGTTATTAAAATTACATTACCAAGTAATACATTTTAAAAACATGTTTTAAACCAATATTTCTGAATAGAAATAAATTTAATTAAATAAAATGACATTATAAAATAATAAAATAAACATTTTATTCATAAATGAAACTAAATTAAATTATTTATAGTGATACTAAACATATAAACTCATGCCAAAATAAACCAAATGAACAGTGAACATATATGGTTGCATCTATATATTACTCACCGCTAATTCAGGTTCAACATCAACTCTCATAATGGGAAAATTGTATTTATCAAGTGAAATATACTAGGAAACACTAATGTGGGAGTCAATGGGGGAAATTTCATCCCCAACATCTGAAAAAATATTTCTTGAGATTATGTCATCGATGACACCATAATAAGTTATCAAATTATCATTTACAAACAACACTTGTTTATCCACTAATTCCAAAATGTATGGTTCATCAGTTTATAGGAATCAACTCCTATTAATAACTCTGAATCCACAGTCACAAATTAATTTACCACGTCATCTCATTGAATAAAACCATTAAAATTTCAACATAGTGACTGAACATGATATTGGTAATCCAAAAACAATATTTTCTCAACATGTCCATAATAATACAAATATACATATCGAGGCTTAAAATCTGATACACGAACATAACTATCTATTGTAGAAGTTGACATAATACCATCATATTGTGTTCTCATTTTCACTGCTCAATTAGTTGTAAAAAAATTATTCTAATTGAATATCAAATATTTTCATTCACAAACCATCAAATTAGTGCTAAAATTCAATTCTCTTAATTCTTGAGAAACAGATTCAACAGGTAAACTCGAAAACTAAAATATAATTAAATAATTAAATTGAATGGATACCTATATTTTATGATAATTAATGTATTGGTCATACCTTTGATTTCAACCAATAAGAAAACTCTAGGTTATACAAAGCCTTTGTCCTTCCCAAAGGAAAAGATCAATGAACTCTACATATAATTTTTCATATTCCCTATACAAAAATATAATAAAAGTTTAAGGTATATGTGAAATGCCATAATATGAGATAACATATAAATATCCAAATTAATGGCTTCATATAGTTATCTAACAAATCATAGTTTAACAAGAGTATGAAATTTTCCACCTACCACTCATCAAGACTCAATATAGCCAACATATAAGAACAAAAAATTCCTTAATTTTGTTGAAGAGATGGAAATGTGGTCTCAATTTCCCTGTAACGGTCATATTCATTTCTCATTGTCTGGTTATGTCTTGTGCTCACATCAAAAAAATACATAGAACATAAATCCATAAATTATTGATCTATATAACCTCCCACAATATAACCTAAAATATAATTCTTCTTTTGGACATATAATTTCATTATTCACATATTTATTTCAGTATGATAAATACAATTAAAATATAATAGTATCCCAATAACTGTTTCAGTTGGAAGATGAACTATTAAATTCCACATGCATGTTAAAAAGGATATAATAATTTTTTGTTAATATTACAGGATATTAATGTTGCCTCTTACTGAATTTTTATTAATAATTCCATGGATAACCTTTTTACACAAAGACCTCTAAAAATAGCACAATAAAATAATGTTCACCCTTATATTATTGGATATAAAATGTTGAATTTTTAATTGGAATCAATTCATGAAGAAGTATGTGATAATAATGATTTTTTAGGGACTTTAGTTTCACATCCATTATGTTGACTCATTTAGAGATGTTTCTAGAATAGCCCCCATGAACCTTGATATTCTCTAATATTTATATAATTTGATCTTTCTCTGAAGGTTTCATCATATCATAAGAATAAGGAACATTCCATTTATTGTCCCACATACACATAGGATGCAGTTCTAGTCAAATACCCCAATCTAACAAGTCTCTGTGAGATCTCAAGTCATTTTTGGTCTACCCATTTATATTTAGAATAATTGCAAGAAACATTTCTCATATATTTTCTAATAGTAAATTATGTCTAAACAATCACATATAAAATTGTTAGACCAATATGAAAACTCAAAAAAGATACTTCACTTTTTCTAATTTTATGTGGCTTTAGTTTCAACATTATTATTCTTTTTAGATTTTAGTTAACCTTTCCCAAATGAAAAACTGAAATATTTAAATTCATTAATCACATCCTTACCTAACATAAATTGAGTTGGTTGTTTAGTGCCAATAGTATTATCAAATCATTGATGATTCTTCCTATATTTAGGAACTATGGGAAATAATCTTCGATTCCCATTGAAACTGAAACTGTTATGATATTTTGGCCTTATATATTATGCATTATACATACATACATGACATGATTGTTTCCCCTTCATTATCCAACCCAAAATAATATCATAAATTGGAATATCATTTATAGTCCACAAAAGGAAGAATGCATATGAAATATTTTTTTTAAGAAACATTGATTGTCCTCACACTGATATCCCAAAGCTTCTTCAACTCTCTTATTAAATGTTTAAAATAGAAATTTATATAATTTTTGGTATTAGAAGGTCTATATATTAATATGCTCTAAAAATAAATGTTTTTTTCATACACATCCAAAAATGAAGATTATGAACACGAATAAAAAAAGGTCGTGTGTTGTGAGCAGTATTCATCTGACCAAATGGATTAAAACCATCATGGATAAACCCAACATGGTGTTAAAAACCTTAGATACAAAATCTGGGGGTCATTCATCAAATTCCCAACATGTTAATCTATCTACTAGATGAACCAACTCATTATTACCTTTGATTTTCTCAACATCATTCCCTCACATATTGGATGAGATTACTATAGAAATGAATATATTTGGATGTCTGGAAATAAATAGACATTTCAACATGACTTTATGTGGAAGAAGGTATGGTTTTCAATCCACATTTTCCTTCCATAAAGATATAAAAAATTATTTATAGTCATTACGTTCAGTTATTTCCTCCAAAAATAAAGTAAAATATTTTAGAAAATCATAATCTTTATTAGTTGAAAATCCAAGTTTCTTAACTAACTTCAATTACTAATAATGATTTTATGAAATATCCATACCATTAGGAATAAATTCTGTCGAAAAGTTAAGAATTTAATCAGTGGAGATATTAGAAATTCTATACATACTTTTTCTAGGATATAACCGATTTAAAAATTCCCACTTGGTTATTTAAGTACAATCCTAATATTATAATGTTTTGGAATCATCCATTAAGTTTTTCACTCTCTCAACATCATTATTATTAATATTTTCATCATGTTTATTGAAATCATTTCATTATGGTACATTCATAATATCTATTTCGTGATGCCTCTCAAATTGAAACTATTCATATATAAAATTGTTTACACCACTTATTTATTTTCTTTCATGAATAGTACAATATTTTATCGTCTCTCTATGGTGATAAAAAAACATAATAGTTTGTTCGAAATCAAGATATTTTTATTGAGGATAATGTTTTCTTCGTTTAACCTTGGTTATACAACACAATTATAGCTTGGACACTATATACAACCTCAATCTGATGCATTGTTAAATAAAAAATCTAAAATAATTTCCCAGTTGTTTTGATACTAAATTGAAATCCAATTGGTTTGAAACATCCATAATCTATCAATTCTATAATAAGGAAAAAATTATGTTTCTATCATCAATTTAAATCATAATTAAAAAATTTACTACAACAAATTTTATTATCAATTCCATCAAAGCATACTAGTATCCAACAAAACATAGAATATGAGAAATAAAATATTCCATATGAGTCAAGGTGGATATCTATGTGTGATAAAGATTATAAGGTCTATTCCATACCAGATAAAAAATATCAACATTACTCCAGAATCTAACATGTCGGTAAGAATTTTTATAGATCAATAACATATACACATTGAAATTATATATTAAAAAATAATTTTTTCCTTTGGAGTAGTTGAGATGTTTTATTTAATTCTATAATGAATCTCTAGAAACAAAATTTCCTAATTGATTAATAGATTTAAAATTATACTTAAAACACTATATAAAATACATTTTAATATAATAATATAATTTATAATTCTAGTGGTGTATAAAATGAGGATTTTTATCATTGAATTATTACAATTGTGTCATGTCCTTCATCAATCTTTTATAGGTGGTTGAACATTAGAAGTCACTAAGCTACGCTTCCTAAATATAATGTTCATATACAATTTAAAATTTTGAGATTTTCTCTTAGGGTATTATTGATATGATTATATTTTTAGTTTAAATATATTGTTTTACAAATTCTTTTAAGTATAGTAATGTTCAATAAAATATATTTTTGAACCCAAATTATGATTTTATGGAATTTTATCAATAATGTAGGAGAGAAGATAACTTTTTGCAGTAAACTTAAACAAGTATTTATTGAATTTAATTCATAAAAAAGATGCTAAGTTTTATAAGAATAATTAAAGATCCTATAGTGTGATTGTCCTTTTTGGTAACATGTTGATTAATTTTAAGTACTTCAAAATTAGTTTTTTTAATATAATTATTTTATTTATTTATTATCTAAGTATAAATTTGGAATACTTATCCCACCCATTCTTCTTTCTTCCATAAAAGAAACTCTTGGTTGAGTTTTGATATAACTAGGTCTGTCACTATTATCTTCATCATGTAAAGTAAGGTGATCGTCCTCCTATTCATGTAATGAATTTATTTACCAAAAATATGACATTCATTACATTCTTGAACATTATAATTGAGACTCAAATTGATTTATTTTATACTATAATTTTCCTACTATTATAGACCAACACTACTAGAACCCATTCTAAGTCCATAGTGACTTTGGGTGTTCCCCATTATTCTTATCTCTAATTGGTTATGGGTTAGAGACTAGAAATTAAGTTATAGAAAATTTTATATAAGAGAAAATAACCTCTTTAATAATTAGAAAGGAAGAAAATTCACCATTTGACACCAAACAACATGAACGAAATTAACCCAATATATTAATCAATATATAAATATCCACATAATATAACAAAAATAACGAGGCCCCTAAATATTTGTGTCTAAGATGGTTTCTGTGGTCTACATCTCATGTTAGGATAGATTAGCCAATAAAATCAAAAGGATTCCAATTTAATTGATAATTTAAATTAACCAAAATCATACTAACATGTCAAAGGTATGAAATATATGAAAAATAAATATGTAGGAGAAAATTTAAACACTAACCTAGCTTTTAACTCCTTGCAAGATACCAAAAAAAACTCAAAACACCACCGATTTATCCTATAAACAGTTAGAACATTTTGGTTGGATGAGAACATTGAGAGTAATCAATAGTATCATCCTTCCAAACAAAATTTACACATGTGTGTAATGAAAAGGAAATAATACTCATAAGTAAAATGAGATAAATAATAAATAATAAAACATAAAATCATGTATAAAATATAATATACATAGTGTAATAGATGGGAAACCAAAAAATATATAGAATAAATATAGAAATAATGTTTAAAATCCATGAATTTATTCCCTCGATTGCAACATCCCAAACTAAAACCACCATCCACTATCTGACCAACTAAAAAAATCATTAACTAACACTACAAAACTATTATATTTGGACAAAGATATTTATTTCGCCACTCTTACCCATAATTTGGGTTGTTACGCCTCCATGTGATAGTGAACTAGTATGAAGACGACTGCCTATTTGATCTAGAATCCAAGGATGAAACCACACTAACCATACACCATTACCACAAATCTAGTACCACGTCACTAAAAATAACAACAACATATCCACATTACATTATAATGTTCATAGGGTAATTTAAACAAAAATTAAATCCACCTTATTCCATCACTCATCCATGAACATCCCCCACTTATTCACCATCAACTTTTCATCATTAGGTACACTGCATACCACTCCCACACCTTATATAGTTATAAATATTGTGATCCATCATAGCCCGTAAAGATATATAACCACTGAGAACCCTTGTAACACATAAATGTATGTTTTCACTGCATATTAACTACATTCCCACCATTCATGCATAACTACCTCCATATCTCCAAGTAAAACATTACAACCATATATCGAGAATTGTAAATTTACTATAAATAAAAAATCCTTATTTAAGAGGGGAACAATAGAAACACATCACACCTTGTTATGTTTTTAAATAATAATAACTATATCATAGGGTGCCATATTTTTATTATCCTCATTTAGATTTCTATTTTCGATTAATTATTATAATGTGAAGTTATCAAGACCCATCAACAACAATAAAAAAACATAATATTATAAATGTGGGTCTGGAAGAAAATATTACCAAAAAATTATCCTAGAAACCAAATTGTAAAAAACGAATCGGATTGGTGTATTGTCAGTTGGGGGATGGAAACTTTACCAGAGGATGGCTGTGGGAGGTAGAAATCAACTAACAAGAAGAGGGTGATTCTAAATCCAATTGATCTAGGGAGGGAGGAGTCCAAAATGGAACTAGGAGAGGGGGAAGTGTAGAATCATGGTGGGGGGCTTGGGAATATAGAGTTTAAATGAGGAGTAGGGGTGGAGGAGCCTGAGTATCCTGAAACTATTGAGATTCTTATACTAAAGGTTTTTAAAAAATCATTGGTATATCCTTTTATATAAATTCTATACCATAATTTTTAAAAACATTGGGTATATCTCTATTGGTATATATGGATTTTCCAATAGTGTCACGTTATATATTACTTAGATTAGCTTTGACTACAGGAAATACCAACTTGGCTTGAATTACACACAACACAGAGTTTCTATGAATAATAATTTTATTGTAATAATTATTTAAAATATTTATTTATAACCTATTCATTTAAATTAGTAATATTAATACAAATAACTACATTTGAAATATTATTTATAATGTTTTTATATAAATAAAACATATTGATAGAGAAACATGTTCAATCTTCTCAAATGAACTACATTTTATGTCCTTATATAAACGATAATAAAATAAATTTTAGACAGTCATAGATATTTCATTTTATAAAATAAAATAAATTTTTTAATTTATAACATCTATATAATGTTAAGTTGATTTTTTCGAATTTTTATGAGCATTGTAATTTTTGGGTGAATAGTAAAAAATAAAAAACTTTAATTCCAAACTACTTTATCATCCAAGTTATTTATATAGTTAAAATATATTTTATGTAATTTGTTATGTAAAAATAGATAATTAATAAATCTATCTGTCCAATTTAGATCATTTTAATCTGTTTTATATTGAATTTAGATATAAAACTTGATCAATCTTTTTAATGTTTTGATTTTAAAAACATGCTTTCTTGCAATGTTTATGGGATTAGTATTAAATTTCATTTGGATTATTATGTGAATTGAATTTATAAAAATTGAAATCAACTTTTTAAATTAGTATAATTTTTTATTCTAATAACATCAACTTAATTTTTGACCATAAATATTAATGAGTGTGATTAAAATTAATTACAACGATTAGGTAAAATATGATTAATAAGGGACTAAACATTAAATATATGGGTTAAAATGAAATATCCACTTGTGAAAAACCATTTAATTTAAAATATATTTTCCATAAATATTAAATTATTGTTTTCCGGTTTTTTTATTAATTTTGTTAGGTAAAAACATCGGTACACATAACTTGTTTTCAAAAATTCCAGGTGTGTCTTCTCCCTCCATTATAAATGGCCATAACCTCACCGCATTCTTAACACCTCTAAAGACACATAGTCTCAGACAATATATTACCAATTCACTTCCCAACATCCATACTCTCCGCTTCAATCCTCCCTTTGATCATAAATCCCACAATGGAAGCCCTTTGGTGCAAACTAAAACGAGTTACCCAAAGAGGAGGCAACAACCTTCTTCAAGATCCTTTCCTTTATTTTCTTTCTCCACTACCTCAATTATTATTATCACATACATACATAATAGCCTTAGTATCATAAATATATTTATATTATGTTCTTATAAGGGTTCTACCTATACTTACAAACACTTGAATCTAATGGGTAATGATCTTACTATTCTTGTATATGGTGAACTACCGCCACCCAAAATGACGTTGTTCATTTTTCATTTACCACCTCTCATGATTTGTCATTATAATGGAAATATTATCATTATTAGATATATTCGATATATATTATGTATTTATTATTCTTTAATTATTATATAATACATACATTCTTGCTTTCCATTTTGTTTAAATCAGACAATTTCATTTGGGGATGTTTGGACAACCGTGTCCTCAAAGCGATGTGATTCATTCACATGATACATAGAATGTTTTGAGGATATTTTTGGTGAAATGACATGATAAATATGAAATAATAAGTATAATTCAAATAAATCATATATATATATATATATATCATTTACTTTTTTTCTCTCAATATGTCAAAAATTAAAAACATCGTTCATGTGTATGTACGACCTACCGTCTCAAGGAACAGTGTATTCTATTTCATAATTATATACTATATAGATGATTATTAATACATATATATACTGAATATAAATGATATTTATAACATAATTTTACATTCTGAAAATAATTATATAACTTAGAGGACCATAAACATAGGGAATTAGGAACGTGAAAAAAAGGGGTTATTACTCGATACAAAACCTTTATATGGAATTGTTAATAAGAAGGTAATATGAAGTAATAATAAAAAATTATATGGAAGTGTATATATGAATATAATTCTTTAAAATATTTATAATAATCTTATATTTCTAATACATGGGTTTTCTAAGAGTGTGAAGAGAGTTAAGACATGACATAACGGTTTTCTTGTCTCACTTGTATTTTCTGTGAGACAAAATTCATGTTCATCTCATATTTCATATATCTGGTCTGTATAATTCCCATTTATGTATTTTATGATAATTATAATTAAATTTATGGGTATTTAATTTAAAATTTTATGATCTTTTTCTATGGGGTATATGTTCCCAAAACAACCAAATTGGTAATGTAATTTTGTCTCAATTTTCCTTCACAAAGACGCAAGCCATGTTATGAACCTACGTATTTATATGAGGTGAATATAATAAATAGGAGTTTTTATATCACTAATATAATTGTGTTCATGATATTTTAATCTATATTTTATTTTATTCTTTTCATTTTATTATGAATCAATGTTACCAAATTGATAACAATTTATAGCTATAATCTTATCATTTCTCATGATTGTTTATGATTGTGATTCCATTGATAAAATATTATTGTATATGACTCAAATAACCCTCATGAATTTTTTTAACATCTGTTTATTTATGTTATATCAAAGTAATGTTACTATTTTTCTACTCTATTTTACTAAATATGGATAAGAAAATTATTTTTTGAATATCTAACTTTATTTCTCCTTTTAGATGAAAAATTGTGTTCATTCAAAATGAAGTTTTCTAAAAATGTTTTCAGAAATGTTTTACTATTATAAAATTTTTTATAAAGGAAGATTTTACCCATGTATAAACATTTAATAAACTTCTTTAAAAGTAATCTTCCTGTAATTTTTTGAAAAAAGTCTCTTTTTTAAACTTTTAAGGTGAAACAAATGTTAAGCATGAAAGGACTTACTCACCGTCGTGACCATAATTTCATTGATGCTTCCTCTATAAGGTTACAAGTTTAAATTTTTTTAAGAAATTGGTTTCCCAATATTCTATAAATTTTATAAATTAAAAATATTTTTCAAAAAAAACTGTTAAAAAATATGTTTTATGATGAAAAGTATTTCAAATATTTTCAAGCTTCTTTTATAAGTTTTCAAGGAAAATGTTTTTCAAAATTTATTCAAGATTATTTAAAAAAAATTCAGGTAAAAATATTTTCAAAAATATTTTTAGATTTTGTAATTATATTTTATGTAAAATTTTATTCATAATGATTTTAAAAATAATATTTACATTTTCAAATTATTTCCAATGAAAAATGTTATTCCAAATGATTAATTTTTAAAAAACGTTTTTCAAAGTGGAAAATATATTTTCATCATGAAATAATTTAAATAAAATTTTAATTAATTCTACGAGTCATCGGAATGGGAGTCAGTTGACCCTAATGATGAGTTATCCGATGATGGGGAGAGGGGTGCTTATGGCTTTGATGTAATGTAACGTCTTTTCTTTCTACTATCTTTACTTGCACTTTTTCTTCAATAAATTTGCGGGATCAGGCTTTTGCCTGGTTCAGACTTTCCTGGTATTTTTCAAAAAAAGGCTATCTTCCTTCAGAAATGTTTCAAATAAACTTAAAAAATCCATATCCATATTAGATGTCAACTTTTATTTTAGTTTAATATATATTGGGGAAATGATCAAAGAATATTATTGATATTATTTATTTTATTGCTTATGTATTAATATTATTATTTTTATGACATCTGTTTCTCTTCCACGGTATATATTCTTTTGTAATCTGCTTCTTTTCACATGTAATTCTTTGATGAAATGATTATGTAAACTATATCTTTTCAATAGGTTTTGATGTGACAAAATTTTTATGATACCAATTTATTTAATGGGTAATGACATTATTTTTATGAAACTGATATATCTTTTTGGGTCATGATACGATGAATGTTTAATTATCATGTGGAATATGTATGAATTATTTTATTATAACATGGCCGGGACATATATATCTCTAAAATGCATTGGGTAATAATTTATATCGCAAGAGGTAATTATGGGAAATAATTTTTAAGGACTTTGTCCACTATGGGAAGATGGGGAAACCATGTCCAATACAAGGAAAAAACTAAAACTATGATGGTGGTGTGTCTTACCCAGTAGGTGTAATCACTATAAATGTGGAATATGGGGAACCTCGATCCACTATGGGAATATTGGGAAATCAGTTATACTATGGGAAGATGGGGAAACCAAATCACTTACAATGAAAAGACTCTTAATGGGGATTATGGTGTATCATTCCTAGTAGGTGTAGTCCCCATGAATTTCCTATATAATTTATAATAATTCATCTTTAATTATATGGAATGAAATTACATGTCTTGTTGTATTCCATAATTTCCTTTCTTATTCCAATGTTATTACATCATATCTTATTATCTTGTTTCACTTACGACTAAAAAATTATGAACTACTACTCGTTATTAAATGATTAATTTTTATAATAATTGATATTTAAGATATGATATTATAATGTTATTAATGCATTATTATATACTTATTCTCATGTTTATACTGACATATCTCTCTTATTTACCCATACATATCATCTGACTCACCCATTTTCATGTTTCCTTCCACAATTTATGAAGATATTTTTCATGTACAATATTTCTAAGATGTTTTCCTTCCTTTAGGAACCATGTCGGAGATAATTTAGATCACTCATGTATCCTCATTTACATTTCCATGTTTACAAAGGCACTAAAATAACACAGTATTTTGGCTTATGATTTTGTAACGTATTAAGTATTCCACAGAAATGATGCAGTGTATATTATAGATTAAGACTGGGATGCTATGTCAACTAATCACATTTAAATATATTTAATCATATAGAGTTTTAGTAATCACAAGTTTCAATTTGACATCTTTATCAAGTAGTTTTTATTTTGTTTCAGTAATGGACAATCCAATTACATCACTGGCTTGGATCACTTAAACTATGGAAATGATAACATCCATCCAAATAGATCATGGATAATATATCATTATGTTCTTCCAAATGTGGATGATGCTTCCCTAAAAAATTAGAACACCCATTTTTTTAATTTAATTATCCATCATAGTTAAACTAGAAGAGAGATTTAATCCCTCCAACCTGATCCCTATGACTCCACTTGTCTTATCTCAGAACACCCTAACAGGGGATGGGTGAATTAGGGTGTCAACATCTTTTTATAATTATTTGGTTTTCTTACCCACATTGGTAGGAACTAGTGAAACATGTCAAAATTAAAAATGTTTTCATTATACATAAGTATACAAAAAAGGTAATATAACATTTTAGTTTTACTTGCTTCCCTATTAATTTGTAGTCCAATTAGTGTACTATGATATTAGTAAAGTCATAAAAATCAACTAAACATCACTAAGAAATATGAATTACAATTTTTTGGACACATTCACCCATTTATCGGGTCACTAAATTTAAAATATTTTTAGGTATATCACACTTCATACCTTGGATTAATTAATTAGACTCACCTTCTCTCATTGCATTTTGTGAAGATAGTCTTATTTTATCAACTTGAATGACAATTCCATTTCTAAAAAAAAGAATATGATTTTTAGCATCATGGAGGTGCAATTAAGAATATTTAATACATTCTACAAACTTTTCATAAGTTCATGTATGATCAATAAAGTATGTTTTATAAGACAAATATTTCAAGAAACCCATTTATTTTTCTACAAAACTGGTAACTTTCACAAAAATACCAACACTCACAAATGTTTTGAATTTCATTAATCTTCTACATTTTATGAAACCTAATTTTTTCAAATCTATTTTCACTGATTATTTATCAAACATTATTTTATTAAAACAAATGTTTATGTAATGTCCATAAATAACATAATACTAATGTTCATATAAAAATTTCATGAAATTAGATCAATAAGATCTCCTCCTGAAACATCGATCATCAAACTCATTTGAATTATACTATTTATAATTGAAAATAACCCTTTTGTTAATTTCCACATCATTCCTGAATCTTTGTAGTTTAAAAAAACCTCGGTATAGACAGAAAAAATGTGTCACCTACGATTCTCCCATGTCAACCTAACATTCACAAAATCTCAAAAACATGATATTTCTCAAACATTTTGACTTTTCCATATTTTTTGAAATTTACAAAAAATACATGAAAATCTAACTTTGAGACATAACCACTTCACTATTTTTTAGATCATTAATCTCACAAAACATTTCCGTTTCTCTATATTTTCCGGTCCATAAATTTGGAAAACACTAATAACTATGTTAACTTTAACACTAAGGCTACTTACATAGATAACATCACATGTCTTGAAAATACCTTGATCAAACCAATGAGGATAAAAAACAAAAAAATACAATTAGTTTCTACTTGTGAATACACTTGGGTCCAAAAAATCATAAATAAGGACAATAAGAGATAATAAATTTGATCTTAATCCAATAACATATGTAAAATAAATAATTAAATGTAAAAATAAGAATAAATTATATTTGAAAAATGTGGAGATATGACCAATGGAATATAGATGTCTTGGACTCACTCATATAACAATGTCCAAAAAATTTGATCTAAATATTTTAGTATTAATTATTTCATGTGGAGGCCTCATAGGTAACTTCCATTGTCTAGATGATTCCAATTTCTATGGAAACGACCATATAAAAACTACACACCCAAAGTCTCACATGTGAAAACTATAATCACATCAACAATAATATATATGACCATAGTCTAGAAATTAATATATAAGAAAAATATACTTTTAAAATCAGTTATTCAAATATATATTGAACCACGGTTCAAATTGAGAGATTTTATTTAATATACTCAAGGCATAAAATAGATTTTTTGTATGGAAGTCTAGGTAAAACATCATTTTTCCAACACTAGCCCAGTGCACACAAAATCCACCCCTAACAAACCACATCAACTATTTTCCAAAAGTATTAATAGATAAAACCAATATAAAAATTCATAAATAATGTTATATTAAAGAAGATTAATAGATATATATATATATTGGAACTTACCTCAGAAGTGATGTAGCAACATCACATTCACAAATTACCATAAGAAGAAAACAAGATGGGTACTCACGAAACTGAAATCCAAATAAATATATCAACCCCCATGAAAATCCGATATGTTTATCAATTTAAGGAAATTAGGGTTGAATGGAAAGGAGAGAAATAGAATAACATGGGAAGAGATGAAGGAAGGATGGAAAACTAAGAAGAAACAATGCATAAAGTGAATAAAAAACCAAATATGAAGGCATAATCACCATAAATGGAGATTATGAGAATCCTATAGTTAGAGGAGTCTCGATAGAAAAATTGGAAGGATATTAGATAGTTTGATGATTAAAAATAAATATGTGTATAATTATAAAATCCAAATTTTAACAAAATAGAGAAGGAATCATGGTTTATCCACATGGTTTAAAAAACCATGCACCAGTCATGTCATGACACCCTTACACAGAACCTCTTATGCATGTTTTCTTGGATTTTCCCATATTTTTTGGATAACCACACAATGAATATATAAAATAAACATTGAATCTGTTAACCACTTATACACAGTTTGGTACACAATTATATCAAACAATGCACTCATCCTGGACACCAATTAGTTTTTCTTAAATTTCATGTTTTTTTAAACCCAAATCCGGAAAAATCTAAATATTATTTGGTTGAAAAAAAATTAAAATAAAAAATATATCAATTATCCAAATGTTTTCACAATATTCCCCACCATTCCACCTTTTACCCTCAAAAAGTCCTCATTCCTTGGATTCTATAAAATGAGAAATCCACTGCTCCCACACCATGGCCTCACACACCCACATTTTGTGCCTATCATAACTATGCCACTATATCACACAATATAAATTAATAGATTTAACTAGCTTTATCATAAAATATTGTTACTGAATATGAAATAAATTCTCAAATAGACAGGTGTTGATAATCAATTCCAAACTCTCTCATTCCACTATATAGGATGGGTTTGGTTGGGTGTAGGGTACTGGAAATCCTGCTAAGGGAAGAAAATACAACAAAATCACTTTTTAAAAGGAATCATGTACTCCTACAAGTCTAGTATGATGAATGGAATCAAATTGAGTTGCAGTTTTCAAAATAAACATGAATAGATTCATGTTTTTAATGAAATTCATGTGGCCCACATACCATCACTGGGAAAGGTTCAAAGACCTCCTAGATCACGAATCAACAGGTACCAAGAATGATCTGTGAACCACTAGCCCATGGAGCGATGCCCAGCGAACAAGGTGTACGATGAACCACATCACCGGAGGAATTGTACACATGAAATCCTTCTATGTATTTTCCAAAAAAATTATTATTTTGCTGATGGAGAAAACCAGCAGGGTTCCATAATCTATTATCACGAACTGAATCTTCAACAAACCCCTATTGACCGAGTCTTCTATGGGTCATAATATCTATTCATGGGCCTCCATAAATGTTGTCGCATTACCAAAATACAAAATTGACCTAATATTATATAAAATAAGCATAGTAGAAGAAAAATGGATTCATGAAAAAAAATTCATGGGATTCAGAGGTTGGAAGAAAGAGTTTCGAGAAAATTCCTCCTTTAGCCTTGATTCACCAGTAGGGAACCAATCATGAACCACTATTTCTTCATATATAGTCGTCAGCAAACCAAAAATTGAGGGAATTGAATAATAATAATAGAACCGAGAAACTAATTGGTGAACCTTGAACCACATACTTCTCATGGATCAATTCCCCGCGAATGATAATCCCCCAGACCCTCCATCATTATGGTGCTCCATGTGGTTTACCACTACTGGGATTGAACCCAGCACTGCATACTGCATCAGTACGTAGATGGAACCCAAAGAGGCATGATGGGTCTTGTACCACTATAGTACATATTTATGTATACCCATTCCCATGTATCACATCAATACTTGGATGACACCTATTCCCACATAACACTACGGTATGTGGAGCCTCCCCCATCTTGCATATGAAGCAAATACATGGAATTGGTTAATTTTGGGTATTATTTCCGCTTGTTCTAACCACATCCCTCCATTACGGTCTAGTAATCCATGATACATAAACTAACCAGTCCTCCGAAATTAGTAAAATCATCCCCCATTGCCACTGGACCCGTATGATCAGACCATCGTGGGCATCAGCACACCCCTTTTGAGTCTATATACCCATGTTAAGTGGAGTCACGAAGGCTCTCCCAACAATGGTTCAGGCTTTGGGAAATCTTGTGGGTCTAAATTCTCAGGTTAACCTAGAGTCCAACCTTGGAATGGAGACAAACCTTCCCATTCTGGGGATTAAGGGTGATCACTCTCCATTCTATTTAATAAGGAATTGTGATCTATCAAAGGTGTTACATTTGTTCCCCTCTTTTTCAAGGATGAAACCCCTACCCTTACTGGAAAGTATTCTGGGGCCCTATGACTAAGGTAAGACTGAAATATTTTGAAGTCGGGCCGCATGGTTTTTAATTACATTTCACATTTAAAGGGAAATTCCTCTTCAACCACACCTGTAGTCATCCCAACCTCTTCCTCCGTAGGCTCTCCCTCTCCCACCAACCGGAGAGGAAACCTGTGCTATGTTGAATCTTTCAAATCCTCTTGTTTCTCACATAGAGTATGACTCACATGGGCATAGAGGTTTGTGATGATTTCAGCATCCACATGAATCTAAACTATAAGAAATATGATTCCTGATAAAATTATGATATATAGGTCACATAACTCAAGGTTCGAGCTCAACTCAGTGCTCATCCAATAGCATTCACCCAATAATGTCTCATCAAATGGGTAGCATCAATGCGTAATCCCCAGCATATGTGAACTATGATAACTCAGATTCATGATCAAACCAGGATATGTAGGATGCCTTCCTAAAGGCCTAAGCTCAAAAGGGTTCCCATCCAAAATGGTTCACCCAATCATGTTTCCTTAAATAGACAACTTCCACATGTAATCCCCAACGTTTCTGAGCTATGAGAAATCTGATTCTGGATCAAACTAGGATGCGTAAGTTGCCTACCTAAAGGCCCAAGATCAAAACAGTCCACCCATTCATTCCCCCTCAATGGGATGCTTCCATACGTAAGCCCCAGCATATCTGAACTACAATGGATCTGATTCCTCTCTTGAGGATGTGTAGAAAACACATATTATGGGTTCGATCCCAACAGTAAGTCACATTTTGTCCCCCTATGATGAAGATAAACTCTAGAGTGCCTTATTATATGGCTAAAGTCATTATCCTCTCTTTAGCGTCAAATATATGCATGCCTATGACGATCTTAAAAATCAAGGGTTTCCCATAGACACACTTTTTGAGAAAAACCAAGGATTCATGAACATATAAACATGTAATAAATCAATAATAGAGTCTTGGAATATATGATAATCCTCTCCTAGAAGGGTGCGGTGAGCCAGACCTCTCATCCTCCCAACCAATAGAGTACTTAAGTGTCGTTAGCTGATTCATCAATCAATGAGCGCATGCCTTTGGAAAGAAGGTCCATTAATCATGGATACTAAGACTGTTTGGAATTTCTTGCTCCATGAATGAACCCATTGGACACTAAATGAGGAAGTTATATATGAGGGGGACTGATTTCTCAAGTACATAACCCCACACAATCACCCGCTAGGACAGACTGACTATGGAATCTTCTAGGTAATAATGAAGGGGTGAATTATCTAGTCCCCATGCAGTCAATCCAACATTAATTAAAGGATAACGATGAAGAATGGTTCAAAACAAATGTAATGGTGAATTTGACGAGAACCTATCTCTATGAAAAAGGGATGGGTGATGATCCTCATCATCCCATTTTCACACCACCCCATGCACACCACCTCGAAGGCAGAACCAAAATGGTGAACCTAACTAGAATCCTTAACCAAGGTGGAAATTCTACCCCAATGACAAAAAAAAGGATATTACACTTCAAAACATTTTTTCCCTCAGTACACACGAATCACACCACATTGGTGGTAGAATGAAAATGGTGAACCCGACATGAATCATTAACCAAGGTGGCAGTCTTACCCCACTTAGGCACCTTCTCCCTACAACCAAAGAAATAGGGAATGGGGCCAAGATGAATTAACAAATATTCATATGTTCAAAAGAATGCTACTTTGATGAGGTCTTGTGGTTTTCATGTCATATATGTATATTGAAGGTTCCTGCAAAGAAACCATCGATCCAAATGACAACCTGAAGACCAATGCAGACACATACATTAGCGATCCCGCAGGTGGTTAGGGCCCCAATAATGATCATGACCCCCTCGCCTACCCAGCATCTTCAATGTTGGGTATCCAACATGTTGATCAGGGAGTACCACCAAAATGTTACTCTCCCCACACTAGAGGTCACATGAAAATCCCTCTAGTATCCAAAGGTCTTCCAGCCACCTCCTAAGTTGCGACCGACACCCCACCACAAGGTGGCCCCAGTGGTCATCTCAAACCATTTCAAGAGCCTGTCCCCAGAACATGACAATGGGTACCTCCTTTATCTTATAGAGGATAATGAAGATGATTCTGACAACACCATCTCAACTGCATAGTGGTTCTACTTATGGTCCCCCGCCATAGAGTGTCACCGCTGACACCAGACGACCAAGCCTCCTCCCTCTGAGGAGGACCCTATAACGAGGGCACCTACCAGAGTCCAGGAGACCTGGTCCTCTTGGGATACTCACCAAGGGCAGAGAATATATTAGCAAGAACACATTGTGACCTAGTTATTGAATAGAAACTCCTCCATACTAACGCGGTTCCATTTAATAGGAATACAAAAAACTTTTCCCCCTCCATTCAAGATCACTAAAGAAATAAGGTGTCCCAATATGAGCACATGAACGTTAATAATTGTGTTTGTCATTCCCGCCGTGCCGATAGAGTGGCATACTACATGCAGATGAAGATATCTTTTGATGCACAATAAGCCCGTCAACCAAATCGGGCGGAAATCAACTAAATGTAGTCACAAATACATGTCAATGCATTTCAATCATTTCATCCAAATAGGGTATCACTTGGATACACATAGACACAGACACCTACTGACGTGTTTCTAGCCCACCATCAAAATAGGGCGGAAATCCAATATGAGAAGAGTCAAATTTCTGTGGATGCATAAAAATCATGTGAGAAAAATATAGCAGAAAGTGAGTAGATGAAAATCCCTGATCATGAATATGAAGTCCAACAGTCAAATACGGTGGCAACCAGAGATGAAAACTAGTAGAAGACTCATTACTAGGCCCCGACACAAGAGAACTATCAGTATCTGCTGGCAACTCATGGAGGACCACAGCAGAAAAAAACTCATACTTCGACATTGGAATGGTCCTTCATACCCATTCTATCCAAATATATATCTCATCAAATCCTGGTAATGATTGAAGATCATACATCGATTATAGACCATATCCTCGAAGCATTCCACGATATCATTGCATCGGTAGAAAAGGCGAGAAACTAGGCCCACAACCTAGTTTCCTCAAATGGAATGACCCGCTCGCAAAATATGTTAGTCACTCTGGAGAAGTAATGCATCTCTGCTCTAGTCTAGGTGGGTCGATATCAATACTCTATGATATACGGACAACTAGATCAGGAACAAATACTTGTTCCAACAGGGGGATGCCAGTCCAATGTGGTGGTCTCTCAAGGGCTGTCATACATCTCTTCCAAAACTCAAGATGTCCATTAGTATACCCTGATGACATCACAGGACCCAACCGGACTAGGAATCGTATATGAAGTTCATTACGAACAACAGATGGCCCCAGTTACATGCAAGAGAATGTCCAGAAATGAAAGGCGCCAAAGGAAACTGGAAAATGAATATAACATACATGATCATGCTCTGCTGGAATTCAGAGTTCATAATTCCCTCAAACAAATATCATTAAAGGCTCAATACCCTGTAGATCCATTACGAAATTATAGAAGTGGTTGTAGTAGTTTCGAAGGCCCTCCCAACAATGTCGCTACCGACAACTATAAAGGCCCTTCAAAGAGAACCCATGGGGTCTCACTCCGTGGGTCAAGAATGATCGATCACAAGAGCCTATCTCTTGATACACATTGGGGTATCCCTCCCCTAGAACTAAGGATCAGATGGAAAGAAGGTCCTCCCCTTTCTGTCGTCTACCTTGATGGTCCTCTAAAGGGTATACACTGAAGATATGCTTCTCCCATGCAGTCGGACATCAAGTCATGATGGTATTCTTCTCTATGATGACGGTCATTGAAAAGTCCCATCCGATAATGATAGTTTCTGTGAAGGTCCTCCCAATAGAAATTTCAAGCAACGAGAAGGTCATCCCCTTATTACAGTATATCCTAGAGGCCCTCCCCAAGATATGCACTATAGAAATTTTCCCTACAACCAGGTATCAAGTCATGATGGTATTAATCACCACGATGACAGTCATTGTGAAGGCCCTCTATAAAATGGCAGTTGCTGTGATTGTTCTCACATCAGTGACATCAAGCAACGAGAAGGTCCTCCCCTAACTGTAGCCCCCCACTAATATTCCTCTATAGTGTATACGCTGTAAGGTCATTTCTCATGGTCAGGCATCATGTTACACTAGTATCCCTCACCATTGCAACGCCAATTGCAAAGATCCTCCCAACAATAAAACTCGGTACTGGTAGTAATGTCCTACCCTTTCCAGAGCTAATTTGAGAAATCCCTCTTATGCTGAGGCACTCAGAAAGGAGTCCAACACATCAGGAAATCTGTCTATAATGAGTGATATTCATTCTTAACTAGATGAACGTATGGTTCCGTGTTAATATTCTGAGCCACCCCCTCATTGTTCACATATCAACAAGTCTCCCTCCATCATGATAGCTTGGAATGAAATTATTATGAAGTAATTATGGTAGTAATATCAAGTAAAGAGCCTTCAAAAAAAAATAGTCGGATATGTTGCTTGTGAGAAGGAAACTAGATAAGGATAATATACCAGTGATATATTTTCCTACGATCACTTCTGACTTCAACATACTAGGAGATTTTTCTGGGGAATGAAAGCATGATATTCTCCTTAATATATGGACAAATATTCATCAGCAGAATGAAAAATTACTACCCTATGAAGGGTATACGGAGCACATCAACATGTTAGGAGATCTTATCTATCTAATTGACTTGGAAGATCTCCCGTCGGCATGGAATCCATAATCAGAAAGGCGAAATTAAACCCTTGAACTAGAGTGCCTCCATGCACATCATAAGTTGCATTGACTCATTGGAAATGCCCTGGCTAGAGTTCACATTTGGGTATGCGAATAACATAGAACTCTACACATCACCCTATGTCATGTCTAGAAGTCCCCATTAGTAATGAAATATAGCAATGTCATCTCCCATAGGCAGCAATCAAATGAAACCCTTTCTTAGGAAATATGGGATACTCGATAAAAACTGGCCCGGAGTAAGTCTAAGAAGTGTCAGGACTGAAGAGATCAATCCATCAAAATGATTCTATGTCAAGAAACTATGAATATCCAGCAGGCCTCCTGCATAAGGTAAGACAACTAACAAGTAGTGCTCAGGTTATCAAAAGACCATAGACCCCATGCAGGCCCAATTCCATACTTGGCTCACACCCATGTAAGAGTACGTGAAATTGAAAAGGTGGAAATACTGGCGGCTTCCACTGCAATGCGGGAAAAACCCTAACCCACAGGTGTGGAGAATTTTTAAATAACAATTACTCCATAAAACCCACAAATACAGGTCATAGTACATCAATGAAAGAACGAAAACAACCCCAGCCTACAGGGTTGGGGTATATTTATCTCAAATACATGTGCCACAGACGTCTGTCTTCCACTTTCTAGGAAGAACGATGGAAAGAGGAGTTACCCATCACTCTCCTTCTCATGGTTTGAAAACTTCAAGACAATGGCATGTTACAGGGTCAGAGAGGGGCTCTCATCGGGTCAAACATTGCCAAGAAACATTAAGAATATAGTAGAATAGAAGGAGAAAGTCCAACAAAGGATGTAGAATTCCCTCCTACTGTTTGGAACGGGTAACACCACCCCCAATGCGATATGCCTCAGTAAACGAGGTAAATGTAAACCCCATGGATTTCATAGGAAATAAATCAGAGAAAGAGGATGAAAAGGAAGATGGTTCCCTCCTAGACGCATCCCACACCTAGCCAGAGGGTTTGCTTACCCAAAATTAGAGAGCATTCCTAAATCTGGGCACCCCCTTATTAAATATGTCGCTACCTCCCATATGAAACCCCAACAAGGAGAAGAATAAATACAACATCATCTATGACCCTCCTTCTCCTCCCCTAGATATATTTCCCTCACTCTTGAGGAATGGTTCTCCAAATAAAAGGAATAAATGAAATATATCAAGGGAATTAATGTCAAGCTACGTTGAGGGAGCTATCTTGCGAGATGTGTTCCCCCATGGAACATCAGCTAGTGCTCCCAGAAGAGGTACCCTTGTTACATGTACTCATCATAGTGAATGAATCCTAGATCAGAGGTCCATTTAACCCCACACCATAAGGACATCAAGACTTCCCCCCAATGGGAAGGCAACCCGAATATATTCATGAAAACCCACAAATGATACCCCCTAGCTAGGTATCCATCCCAAATTCCAGCAGCACTGGAAAACCCAGTCATGGCCACTACCGCATGGGCCCAAGTCCAAGGCCAGAATAATATGCATCAAGGGCTCTTTAATACCTCCAAGTACTTAACATATTGACTGGAAGACATGGACAGGTGATACACACCAATACCACAAAAGCAAAAACCATACCCTGATTGGGTGATCAATGTTCTGCCACTTTCAAAATTCAAAAACCATTTATTCCTAATATTAAATGGGTCAGGGGACCTGGACCAGCATTTAATGAACTATGCCTCTTATTTTGACACCATGATGGTAAATATTGTGTAGAAAGAAGCAGTAAAACTCAGGTGCTTTCGTACGAACCCTATAGGGATCGACATTTTTATGGTATACAAGCCTTACAGCCAATTCAATCCCAGGCTCGGAGGACTTTTGGAGATAGTTTCTCTTCAAGTTCAGTTCAACACTGCCTAAGACAATGGTCAATGACCCCAGGAACTACAAAAAACGAGATAATGGAATATTCGCAGACATCATTGCAAGATGTAAAGTCCAGACATATTCCCTGAACTGCCTGCTCCCCCAGGATGAGATGCTCTCCATGTGAATCGATAAACTTCAAGAAGAATTGAGAATACCGCTCATCCTGGTGAAGTACACAAGTGGGTTTGGATACTTCTCTGCCAATTCCTAATGGATAGGGGACTCCTTGGAAATTACAAAATCATAAGTCCCAAGTGGCCCCATCAGCCCCTTGTAAGAGAACATGAAAAGGTGAAGTGGCTTTTATCATGCTTAAGCCACCCCCATCACCAACTCTAGTTGTGAGCCCCCTAACTGTTCAGGTCCCCCTAGAAGTCAACAACCACCCCCACCTTAGCAAGATGAGTGATGAGGTGCTAAAAGAAATCAGTTCGATTATTAAAGAAATAATGTTTACCCATTCCGAGGTGACCAGGTCCACCAATATTTCATAACCACCATGATTAACAATCTTCTATAGCTGATAGAGAAAAATCGAGCTGAAAAGTGGGTCTCAGATACCATGTAAATTATTGTCCCAATCACCGGATACTGGAACACACCATCTAGGAATGATTAATTTTCAAGTATCTATTAAAAATGGTGTATTCCATGAATGTTATGTTGGGCCCACACCGAACACAATTGGATTATATTCCCACCTTAGACATAAGAGAGGAAAAAATGGAAAACAGAAACCAGTAAGAAAGAGAAAACGTTAAACAATTGGATGACCTAGAAGACTTTCAATCTAGTTAATGGAATTTTCTAGACATAGTTGAAATAACCAACTATCCCTCCAAAATCTCTTAATAACATGCAGCCATCCTCCTTAGCCCCGCAGCCCTCTAAAACATAGAAGGTTAGAAAATAGATGGAAGAAGGTTGGATGACACCAAATCTGATGTCAGTGTTGACACTTTCAGACATCATGCCTGTAGACAAGGCACAATATCCATCACCCCACTAAATGGTACAATGGGTATCTCCCCGCCAAATGGTAAAATGAGAAATTCCCCACAAAATGGAACCATCAGAAGGAGATAGTCAGACAGAAACATTTTCAGATCTAGAACTGATATTTACCTCCATCAATGTCATTCACTTTATGGACCCCTTCCCGGATGGAGACTATGGCCACAAACCTAATTTACCCATTCCCAACCAGAGAGCTGGAGGAAGAATCCATAGAGGCCAGAGGTTTCTTAGAAGGCATGATCGAGGCCGGAGTCAAATTCTGGACAATGCCATAAATCAAACTATTAACATTGTGGAAACTCGCAACATGGACCCTCCATTAGACAAAAAAAGAACAAGAATTTTCCTTCAACAACATCAAAATAAATCCAAGCCCAATTATCGTAGAATATTCATCAGGATAAGAAAAAATATCAAATAGCTGATGGCATACAATAGGACAAGTTCATTCACACATGAAAAGCACTGAAACACCACTAGCCTTAGAAACATAGGTTGAACCATCCTCATCCAAATCCCAATCCACAAATGATTTTGTGATAGAGCAACCCCAAGCTGGGAAGTGCTGACCTATAGAGTAGAAGTATGATATTTTAATAAAGACAGATTTAGTACCAGCTAAGCTGTCAATCCTAGATGCGTTTAGTCTATATAAATATATTAGGGAGGCACTCATCAGAGCCTTACTAAGTCCCCAAGAGTTCGAGCCTAAAATAGTAGTAACCTAAGTCTATCAGATAGAGACCAATCCTTAATAATGTCATGCCATCATCTCCTTCTCAGATAGGGATAAAGATGCCATCATGAAATGTCACATCAAACCCTTATATGTGTCGGTCAAGATAAATAGAATTGTTGTTTGGATGATCTTCATCAACAACGAATCTAGAGTCAACCTCATCCCACATCGAACTCTTCATATGTTAGGCTACAATGATGATAACCAAACACCATGCACCACAACTCTACTGGGATATGAAAAATGTGAGAAAAAACTATTAGGATGAATCAACTTTAATACTTGGGTCAGAGAGCTCATGTCACATTCGGAGTTCCTAGGAGTATATAAATGTATAGCTTTCAACGTCATGTTAGGGAGGCCTTAGTTGCATCATCATGTTGTACATCCATCATCATACCATCATTGCGTCAAATATTTTTCTAATGGAAAAAATTGGACATTCATGCCGATAAATCCCCATTTGAGTCCTTTGAGTCACATTATATTGATTCATGGTTCTATGAATCAAAAGAAAAACATTTTTGACTGAAGACATAGGTCAAATCAGAGCCCCTAATGGATTGTAAATGGATCATGCCAAACCCCTCCAGCAACATGGGGAAGAGTATGTACTACCCATCAACTAAGATGAATGACCAAATGAAAGTCTAGATGCTGACACAATCATCAGCATGGTCTCTGTTATGGCCACTAAGTACAAAGAAATAGAAAAGCGTACTGACTCCCATGATGTCAAGAAAATCCATATAAATTATGCTCCCAGACTGTTCAAAAGACCAATAAATACCCCTACCTCACTCACTACAGTATAAGGATGACCTCTCCCCCGACATTGGAGTGTTCATCTCAAAAATTCTCCCTCCATCAGAAGATTAAGAAGTTTACGATGATGATGAATAAGAATAAATAGAATAAGTCCTCAAAGATTTCGCTCCTGCATTCAAAGAAGATGTCTCCACCACAATAAATGAACATAGGGAGATAAAACTGGGCAGCAAAAATGACATATGGCCCACTCGGATTAGTGTGTATATGCCTATTAAGGAAAAGGATTCATACACCTCCTTCCTAAAGATGAATCGAGATGTTTTTTCCTAAAATTACATAGAAATTCTAGGCCTCGATCTTGATGTTTCCACTAATCATCTGGGCTTAATAGAAGATCATCGGGGCTATAAGCAGGAAGCCAGAAGGACCCACCCGATACATGCTGCTAAATAGAGGTTGAGTTTGACAATATGATCAAATCCCACTTCATAAAAGGGGTCCCATATCTGATCTGTCTAGAAAACATAGTCCCTGTAAAAAATAATAATGGACAGATTAGAATATTCATTGACTTCAGGGACCTTAACCATCATTTCCCAAAAGATAATTTCTCTATCCCGATTATAGAATTGTAGATCTATGCAATAGCCAGATATGCACCTCTCTCTTTCAAAAATGGATACTCTAGATACAATCAAATTTGGATGGCCTGAACAGATGAATAAGCTACTGCTTTTAGGTCCCCTAAGGGAGTGTTCTATTATAAAGTTATTCCCTTTGGTCTAAAGAATGTCGGCACCACATATCAGCATGCCATGCATCACATATTCAAGCCCATTTTTGGAATGTTCGTCAAGTGTTATATCGACGATATGGTGGTTAAATCGCAACACCTCTCTAACCACTTGGTTGATCTTGATAATCTCTTAAACAAGTTGTGACATCATATTTTAAAGACGAATACCCTAAAATTCACCTTTGGTGTTACCTCTATAAAATTCATGGACTTTGTCGTATGCCATTGCATCATCGAAGTCAACCCAGAGAATAAAAAACCCATCCTTTGAATTTCCCCACCTCACAACCTCACCGAGTTGAGAGGTCTTCAGGGGAACCTCTCCGACATTTAGCACTTCATAGAGAACCTATATGGTAAATGTTTACCTTTCACAAGGATTTTGAAGAAATAATTTATGTATGAATGGGAGAATTATTTCAAAGAAGCGTTCAAAAATATAAAAAGATATCTCCTAAGCCCACCAAGGCTGATGCCACTAGTTGATGGGAGACCACTCATTTTGTACGAAACCTCCTTGGAATGGTCAATAGGCACCTTCCTTGTGTAGATGAACAATTATAGTAGTGATAAAATCTCTTATTACCTCAACTGAACATTGACTGATGCCAGAACATTGTATTAAAAAATTGAAAAGAACTTCATAGACCTAATCATTGATGTTCAAAAACTCATGCATTATCTGCACCACCCAGTGGACCACCTGGTCTCTCATTGTAACCTGCTCAAATATATCCTCAACCATCCAATTCTAAATGGGTTTATAGCATGATGGGTCCTAATCCTATAATAGTTTAGAAAATGTTATGTGACCCAAAAGGCCATTAAAATCCAGGTGTTACTAGAATTACAATTAGAGCACCCATTAGAGGAAACAAAAACGTTGGATGCCAAAGTTCTGGATGAAGAAGTGTTTTCTATATGAGAGGACCCATAGACATGTCAAATGTACTTTGATAGTGCTTCCTGATGCCTGAAGATGAAAAGGATAGAGGATCTCGGGCTCAAAAAATTAGGGCTGGGAATTATACTCCTTTCTCTTGAAAATTCCATCTTTCCTTACTCTTTACTTCATTATTAAGGGTTTCCAATTAATTAAGTGGATTATTAGGCCCTCATTGTGGGCCTAGAACTAGATCTTCATGTGTGAGCCAAACACCTAAAGATAAAGGGTGATTCAGATCTACTCATCAAAAAGGGCAGTGGTGACTACACTATTAAGAAAGATGTATTAACCCCCTTGATGAACCATATTCAAGATCATATGCAAGAATTCCCATCATAACAAATGTTGAAATGTGTCCCCTGGTCACCAAATTCCCAAGTCGATGCTTGGAAAAATTTAGCCACATCCTTGGCCGATCCAGACCGGGATAAAACAGTCATTAGAATTGACCATCGTCGGATGGTCTTACCATTCATCCAGAGCAGTACAAAAGAGATTGACAAAATTAGCCTATTTTACAAGCCTCATGGTCAAAACACTAGTTTTACAACCCCCATTGCAATTTACCTACAGAATGGGGAACTCCAACTAGATACAGCAGGAATGAAGCTGGTCTGAAGATGGGTAGTCTACTTTTCCCTATACAATGGGGTAAACCAAGAAAATTTTATCTAAAAAAAGAGTCCTTGACAGAGTCTTTCTTAGTCGAATTGATGGAGAAGAGACTAATACCATCATGAAATAAGTGCATGCTAGAGCTTGTGAAGCGCACTAATCAGAATCCAAGCTCTCTCACCAAATATAAAGGCTTGGGTACCACTGGACAATTGTGATACATGGTTTTTCCACATTCACTAAGAAGTTCCATTCATTCCATGTTCATGTCAATTTCATAAACTGACCCCCATAGTTAATTCATACAGCTATGTAATTTTAGTTTTTCCCTGCGTGGGGGATGGATGTTGTGGGACTATATCCTCCCACCATAACCAAACAATTCAAGTTCATACTCACAGTGTCCGACTTCATTTCCAAATGGGCCAAAGCCTTACCCCTTAATGAAGTTGGGGTGAAAAACATCACTAGGTTTGTGAAGTCTAACTTCATTAATATATTTGGTGTCCCTCATACAATACTGACAGAGAAAGACACCAGATTATGATCTGCTTAGTTGGACAAGTTATACAAGGAATATAGAATTAATGCTAATCGGTCATCCCATTACCATGCAAAACCCAATGGGTAGGTAGAGGCTTTCAACAAGACTATTTCCAACATACTCCACAATATGGTCGATAAGGATAAGAAATTGTTGCTAGATAAGCTTCGTCGTGCTTTTTAGGATTACCAGACCATGAACCGTACCACCACCCAGGCAACCCCGTACTCACTAATATACTGGGAATATGCAGTTTTTCGTATCAAAAAACTAGATCCATCATTTCATATGGCCATTTGAGATAAATATTCCATGAAAAATCAATCCCATATACAATTTTATGAGTTGGAGAAGCTAGATGAAAAAAGGTTGCACACTCTGCACCATTTGGAAATCTACCAAAATCAGATTGCATGATCCTTCAATAAAAATGTTTTCCTTCAATATTTTCTCAAATGAGAAATGGTGTTAGTCCTTAAAACACTGATGATACTCCAGAAGATACCATATATGATTAATCCAAATTAGGAAGGACCATATTTCATATATAGGGTCTATTCCAATGGAGCGTACGCCCTAATATTAATGGATGGAAAGCTCATCACAGCTCCCACAAACGAAATGTTCTTGAAGAAGAATTTCTCATATTAATACACCATGAAAAGGTCCATACTATAAGACCTTAAAATGTGAGTAACAATACCAAGAAGCTCTAATTACAAGGTCCAATCTATGTGACCCTAAACAATGAGTTATAATTATCCCTTGTCGAGGTCCAAGACTTATGACCCTAAAGTACGAGTTATAATATGCCATACTAAGTTCCAAGCTCTATGATCCTAAAATATGTGTTATGAAACCCCCATGTCAAGGTCTAAACATTTATGAAACTAAACTATGAGCCATTGTCCTAACCACATGACATTAAACTATACGGTATTACTCTATCCAATGTGTCATCAAACCATGATTAGAAGGTCCAAACTCTACGACCATAAATTATGAGTCATTGTTCATTACACATGATGTTAAACTATAAGGAACTCATCCCTGACACATGATATCAAACTGAGTCTCATCTACGCAATGTAAGATGTTAAAGTACATGGAAAAAAGCATCCTAATCTCATTAGAAAACTATATGAGATCTTATAGAACTACATACGGCTTGATTCCTTCCCTCATAAGATACTTAGAAATTCATCGATCCTAAATCTAGGCCCATACCCTATAAAAAAAGATAATGCCTCTTTTATACCCCCTGTATACCCATTTATGTAAGGGAAACCCTTATCACACATTGTTTCTCACATCAAGTATAACTCACGTGATCATAAGATCAGTGGTAGGGATTCTATTAGGAAATAAAACTATATAGTTACACGGCATACCTAGAAACCATAATGTATAGAATGAAGATCCTGCTACCCCTGTGACTAAGAAAAATCTATATAGAGAACTTATATAACTATGTGCAGTTTGATTCCAGCCCCCGCGGGATACATAGCGACATCTCAATCCCCAATCATGGCCCAGCCCCAAAAAAAATTCCAACATCATATTTTATACCTCCCTATAATTGTGAAGGAGACCATATGTCCACTCTTTATTTCACACATTGAGTATAACTCACAAGAGTTTAGGATCGGTGGTAAGGATTATCTTATGCAAAATATTTCTAGGGAGATATGGTAGACCCAACACCTATAGAAAATGAATAAAAAATGTCCCTATATATAGACCAATCTATATCAGTATAGGGATCCTTCAGAACTACACGGGTCTTGATTCTAGAACTTTCAGGATACGTAGTGATGTCTAGATTTGGCATCTAGGAGCCGCCCCCATAAAAAATTCCACTTTCCCCTATATGTAGGTCAGACATGCATGGAGAGTCCATGAAATCTCCAAATCTCATGACAATAAATAGAAATATTCTTTAATAGTTATGCGTGGTCTAGTACTCAGTGTTACGAGATCCCACACATACCCCCCACTCATGAGAAGTCAAAAGATATTGCTCCCCCTATACATATGATTAAATCCTTTGTGGATGCTCTGGTAGTTTGTGGGTAATCACAATCTAGATATTTCTCACATTCCCAGGAACATCTCTCCCATTTTTCAAACTCCATAACTTGGGAAAACATGGATCCCCATAATCATTCAAGGCCATATGAGATGAAAGGCCAATGTCCCATGGGATGCTTTGTTTGACTGTGCACATCATGCCTCTGTGGCTCTGTATATGTTTCCAATGAAAAAATGGTTGTAAATAAAAGGAAAATTAGTCCCCAAGAGAGTCCTCTCCTATCTCATTATGCTCAATGAATTCTAAGACCCATGTAACCCCTTATCATTCATGTTTCCCCCAGGACTATGGTTTACACGTTCTATAATCACTCTTGTATAGGGAACACCAGAGCATCCAAATTTTGATTAAATCAAAGATATTAAAGATATTTATGATAACATGATCGTCCATACTACAAGACTCTAAAATGCACAGTATTATGGCCTCCTTGCATGTTATTAAACTACATGGCCAAAATCTTCCTTGTTGTATGACATTAAACTACATAGCAATAGTGTAATCCCAAAGTACCCTTTGATGTTTATTTTTATATTCCTATGTATTGAACTAGACTCCTCATAATCCAGGTTTTCTTACACCAACCATAGATCGCATGATCTTACAGATCGTATCAAGAGATCCACCGTAAAATTATGGAAAAACAATCTAGAAATTTTGTCTTAGCGGAATGACCATAAAAATCATGTCACGATTTACATCCCTGAGAGGAACCCGATGCCCTATCCATACGTTGTTAAATGACCAGGTACCCCAAATATGGAATGGTTGCCTCACCCTATGTATAAGTTAGATATACGTAAGGGAATCTGGATTTCATGATTAAATTGTTGCCCAAATGTCCCCAATATGTCTGGACACACTCCTTCTATACCCCCAACTCTGTGCTCCGTGTCATCTTGAATCTACATAACCCTCCAAGTTCATATGAGATGGAAGTTCAGTGTCATGAGGAAACCATTGTTAGACTATGAATATCATTCCCTGGTGTCTCTGTATATGTTTCACACAAGAAATGGATGCCAATCAAAAGAAAATTCATCCCTAGGAGAGTCCTCTCATATATCGGTACGCCCAATGGATTCCATGCATTGTTCCACCCCTCTCGATTCAAGGGCCCTAAAAGTAATGTTTTACATTTTCCCACCTACACAGATCCTAGATATATCAGAACATACTTTCCTGATTCATCTCTGGTCCCTTTTTAGGTTTCTAAAGATACCCCATCCATATTTTTTAAGTTGATCTATATACAAAAGAATATTTACCTCATTCATTTTTGGGTTTCCCCAAATTAGTTCATTTAAAATTCCCCTTTTCATGTTTAGGTGGATCCTTTTGTCGAAGGTCACATACCATATTCAAAAACTTCCCAATATCCATGATCCTTCATAGCCATCAGAGACGGATGTCCAGTGTCGTACAAACACCATTGATTGACTATGCACAACATGCCCTAGTGGCTATACATATGTTTCCCACAAAAATATCTGTCAATCAAAGGAATGTGTTTCCCTAGGAGAGTCATTTCCAGCTTCAGTATGCTCAAATGACATTCATGTCTTTTAACACCCCTAGATTTGGAAAATTTCTAGATAATGACTTACATACCTTTTTCATTCCAAATTCCCCAGACATAAAAAAGACTTCTAACTAAACCGTCCACTCACTAGCTCTTCCTAACATATGTAAGAACCGTGCATAAGCAGTTGCCCCTTTAAAATCCAACATAAATACCCATAATATTTTCAGATACCACTACTCAGGGCAGCCACCCACTATTTTTCATATCATCAAACTAAATTCAAAATGTTTCATAAACCTACTAAGACATCAAAAATGGAAGTACATTGTCTTGAAGACACCTTTTATTGACTATGCACATCATTCCCTAGAGGCTCTGCATATTTTTCCTACAAAAATGGTCATCAATCAAAGGAAAATTCATCCCTAGGAGAGTCCTTTCCTACCTCCGTAGGACTAAAATAGATCTTGATCCTCATGCATATTCAAACTCACAAATCTAGGGTCAAGAAAAATCCATAGTCCCTGTCTAAAAAATTTTAGAACATTCCTAGCTAACGGTCCCAAGTCATGCCCATACCGCGTTAAGTTTCGTCAAAGATGTTTGATCTAAAACATCAGCAATAAGATTTATTGGTAGGACTGTGAACATCCACAATAAAGAAAAAGATTGCATAATTTCTAGAGGGAAAAACCTCTGAAGGAACCTCTGGAAAAAAGTTGAGTATCAATTAATTAAAAAATGTTGATCCATCAAAAAAGGTTCAAAGATTGTTAGGTCAAAAAACCCGCAAAGGGCGGCCTAAGAAAAAGTAAATATATTCCCACTAAGCATGTTCTATGAAAGATTAGAAAACAATTTGTGCAATAATGAAAAGGAAATAAAAGATTGTTTTGTTTTCAATGAAACCCTAGCAATAGTCGAACTATGCTCGTTGAGTCCCAAGGCTCAGGAAAGAATTTGAGCCCGATTCTATTATTTGAGTTCAGTAGTTTCAAATGAATGTTTAAAATTAATACCTGATTGAAATGATGTCGGTCGATTAACATGATACGAGAAGTCCATGAAATATGACTAATTCAACATAGTTTTATTGAGTTCAATACAAATAGAGGAACATCCAGAGTTCGGAGTCTCTCCAGACTATCAAAAAAAGAAGGGGCAGTAGTATATATCATGATTTGTGATAGAACTACAACATGTCCTTATTCCCCCATTCCAAAAGGATGGTAAGTGAATACCATGGTCTGTCAATAGTTTTCTCCAAAGAAGAATTGTCTTTTGTTTCGGCCTTGACCGTTAGACACACCTGCTCGAAGAAGACTTTAAGGTCCTGCCCCTTATTCTGGACGGCTTCATAATTAGAATGTGAAGAGGAAAATTGATCCCTCAACCGTGATGTGTGAGATTTTCATACTCATAAATCTTCCTCTGGGGTGTCCAAAAAATCATGTGCCTTCGTATCCTCATCTGTGAGATGATCAAATTCTTCCAAAACATCTCGGAAGGTCTTTACCTGGTTGAGGGAAGAATTGAACTTGGCCAGCTTGTCCTCGCAGGAGGCAAGGTCTTCTCGGGCAATTATGATTTGGAAAATAAGGAGGTGTAGGTGCTGATAATCAAAGACGCTGGAACCTAATTCAGTAAATAATCACTAAAAATTTTCACCCTCTTCAGCAAAATTTTCCATAGGTGTCTCCACGACAAGAGCACATAACTGGAACCATGCCTACTTTTTCACTTCTTCGTGCCTTGCTGCAGCACCAGTACTTTGACCCTCCTCTGCCACCACATGTCTATATGTTGGAAGCATCATCATAGGATTGAGAAGTGATATATGATCGGTCATCCAAGATGAGAGACTCACTTTTACCTCAGACGGTTCAACCACTAGATCCAGATGCAAAGGAATAGCTGTGACTTCCAGGGTGAGCGATGATACCATATTGGTGCCAGCCTCATTAAGGTCTTGGGAAGTATCCGTAGGAGGGGAGAAGTCTAAATCACTCTCCAATGAGATAGGTTGTTCTGATGAGGCCCCTCCTAGACGTTTCTGACAACAAACTAAGCATCTTCTTACCATAAGGGATGTAACATGTGTTTTATCCTTGTGGTTGTTGCTGGGATGGAAGTAGAAGGTGCAGTTTTTTCACTCTTCATAGTAGAAGGAATGTGTGGCATTTTCATTGGGGGAGAATGGGGAAAGAAATGGTTAATGGTTTCTACACCCTCTAAACTGGTTCTTTAATCATTTCATTGGGGTAACAATCTACCCACAATCGAGAATTATATGACAATAAAAAAGTGGATTCTGTTGTGTTTGGAATGATAACTTCCATAGAGGAAGCTTCATTCATCATCATGAGACATAATTGATAAAGAACAACGGGGGGAGACTCTCCTCGTAATTGAATAGATGGATGCACGGTAGTCTGTTTACTGTATCTAAATTTCCTGGATAACCAGTATGGGAGGTATGGTTCACATATGACTACTTGATCTATACGAGTAGTGATCATCCCATCCCAAAGTGAAATGAGATTTTAAAATTCTTCTAAAGAACCTCCCCTGTCACCTCTCAACGACCCATGAGGGGTAGGATTCAGTGATAAAGAGAAACGAGAAGCGTCGTTCAACAACCCAACCGCATTAATAATTCTTAGAGTATTATAATAAACAATAAAAATGTGGAGAAGTGTGGGTTTAAAGTCAGAATGAGGAACCTTTGTATAATGTCAGTATTCATAATAGGGGAAGTGTTCTACAATCCACTCGTAAATAAATTGAAATGGCACGCTAAGGAGGTGTGGGGGTCTACCTTTCTGTATTTGTCCCGAAAAGTCATAAAGCTGGGTGAGGGTAGGAAGGGCCAAATTAATGGGAAGACCCTCTTCTAGTGTGGCTTCCATCATCAATGTACCGCCCCAAACCCCAGTATATACATCATGATATGGAAAAATCACCTGCTCAAAAACATGGAAAAGTAACAAGCTAGTCCAAGAATAGGCGATACATCTGGTAGAATCTCATATCCCCATGTGGTATATCATCCCTCTTCAATAATTGCACAACATGATCATAGATTCTGGAGGTACTGACGGGGTGGATGATTTCGATAGTGGCGATCCCTTAGCTTGGGTCTTTCCCCTACAAGAATTACCGTATCAAATCCTTCAGTGGGATGAGTGAGCAGTCATGGAGGGGATGATTGAGTAATTCCTTTTCTGTAACTAATAAAATCCTTGTCAAGGGGGAAATGTGGTCAGTATCAATCCAGGTAGTGGTTTTCCGGAGAATCTCATCATACATCTCTCTAAGGAAAGTGAGTCCTCCAAGATGGTAGATATCCCCGAGGTTGATTCCAACCTTCAAAGGAAATAAGTGGAAGGTGTTGGTGCTTTAACACCAACAGCTCAACAATTCTGGATGTATTTCTCATGGAGAGAAGACTCGTAAATGAGAAATGCAGGCTACCAGATACAAGACCACTACCTCCAACTAGTCAGGGGACTCCAAACTTGTCTAATTTACCCAAAATTCCCAAGACCATTCATCAGGGGAACATCCTCAAGACCTCATATCCCACTTGGAACGCCACCCATTGTTAATATTTTTTGGAAAAAAATGATAATGGATGGGTACTCTCTAACGCTTAGTCTTGGGATAGAATTGTGACACCCGCGAATTCCCTGAGTCCATGTCGAGCCTCAAAGTTTGAAGACTTTATCCTAAATTACAGTGGTGATGAGTTCTCTAATTGGTTAAATGTTAGCATGATCAAATATTTGTGGAGAATATAAGGTATGAATGGAGTATCGAGGTTATCCAATAGCAGCGGAATGTTTTTAGGGAGACCAAATACCTAGATTGGAAACTACACAAACAGCGGATAGGCTAGAAGCTTTGGTGTTAGTAAATTCATTAAGAATCTATCATTAGAAATGATGTGGGATCGAAGATTATCTTCACTATTCCCCACCATGGTCACCCTTGTCTTCATAGATTTTATCAAAGATTGTAAAGCATCAATTTTAAACTACATCCAAAATCCAAAAAAAAAGTTAGTCCAATAAATAATTTTGGATAATGGCTATGGATGATTGTTCAAAAGATTCAAAACATGTCTACTGAAGGCACAATCTGCATACTGTATAGTGTGCAGAAGCGACCCTGTATGCTTATATGGTAAAAGGATGCATATAACAGCATAAGAATATTGTACATGAACCATCTGGGAGGCATTGGCCCACATATCATTGGACAAAAAACATTAAGGTTCATGGAAAGAGGATATCATGATCCTAGGCCTTGAATAAGTTTATGTTCAGAAGTTTCTAATTAATGTTTATGTTTGAATAATTAATTCATAATGTTCGGTACACTTATCCAAGTCTGGTATGTTGACACGCCAGCTACGGAGCATCCTCCTACACAGAATACCGATTATAGTATTAAAATTCCACTCTACTATTTTTTCCCTGAGAAGTAATAAAATAAAAATTTCATGGGCCCCTATATATAGGTTTGTACCCCTCTTACCATGCCCATCTATTCTACAGTGAACCATTTCAGTTCATGGGCAATTCTACATCAGAATAGTCTCTTTTTCATTTCCAACAGACCCCATTATGATGGGGTCATTTATAGGGTACTAAATTTTTTTCCAAGGGAATAATGTACCCCATAATCACTTTGCAGAAGGAAGATAGTACTTCTACAAGTCTAGCTATGTAAATAGACTCAAATTGAGTTTCAAATATCAAAAGAAACTTGAAGAGATTCAAATTTTCAATGAAATTCAAGTGGCATGCATACCATCACCAGGAAAGGGTCATGAACCAGCGAGATCATGTGCGAACAGATATGCGTAATGATCTGAAAATTGTTGGCTCGTGGAGAGTTGACCATCGAACAAGGCATACCGTGAACTGCGCTGCAGGAGAAATCGTACACGTGAATGCCATCTAAATACCTTCTCGCAAACTTATCATTTCGCAGATGAATAAAACCAGAAAAGATTTTCAAACCATTATCACGATCAGAATCTTCCACAAAACCCAATTGACAGAGTCTTCTTTGGGTTAGTATATATCTTTATTGGCCTCTGAAATAGTTCTACATGCCCAATAAATACAATTCCCCAATGTTCTATAAAAGGAGTATAGTATAAGGACAAAGGATGGATAAAGAATATTCTCAGGGGACTAAGAGGTTGGAAGAAAGAGTTTGAAGAAGCTTCCGGCTTCAGTCTTGATTCATCAAGGGAGCCTGAATCGCGAACCACTCTTTCTGGAGGTACAACTACCCATGAACCATAAAACAAGGGAATTTAATAATAATAATAATAATAATAATAATAATAATAATAATAGAACCACACACCTAATTGTTCAACCAGAAACCACACTCTTCTCTGGGATGAATTTATCATTAACTATAGTCCCCCAGACCCCCTTCAATATGGTGGTCTGCATAGTGTAATTCTACACGTAGTGAACCCAGCATCACGTACTAGATCCGTACGTGGATGGAACCCCATGATGTGTTATGGGTTGTGCACCAATATAGTACGTAGTGATCTATACCCTTTACCATGTACCACATCGGTACGTGGATGAACCCTCAGCCTGCATACCACTACGGTATGCAGAGCCTCCCATATCCATCATAAGAACCCATTACACAGAATGGGGTATTTTTTTGTATTATTTCCCCTGGTTCTAACCGCACCCCTCGATTACTGTCTAGTCCTCCATGATCCCTCCTCTAAACAGTCCTCCAGTATCATGCCAAAGCCTCCTCAAAAGTCAACAGACTTCTATGATCTGACCATAAGGTGCATCAACATGCCCCTTTGAGTCTACATACCCATAGTTAGAATAGTCACAAAGAATCTACCCAAAGTGGTTTGGGATTCGGGAATGCTTGTGGGTCTACATTCCCATGGTAACCCGGAGTCCAACCCTGGTATGCCGATGTGATCCACCTTATTATAGGGATTAACGGTGATCACTCGATTTTCCACTCAACGAGGAATAGTGATCAGTCTAAGGGGTTATGTTTTCTCCCCCTTTGATGATGAAGAAAGTCCTCACTTTCTCAAAATATACTCTGGGGACCTCCCACTGAGGTAAGCCCCCAATCATCTGAGGTCGGGCCACATGGATTTCAATTTCATTTCACGTTGAAAAGGTCATTGCTCTGTTCCCTTTCTCGTGGTCTCCCCAACCTCTTCCACCGTAGGATATCCCTCTCCCACCAACAAGAGAGGAAGATATGTGATTTGTTGAATATTTAAAATCCTATTGCTTCTCACACTGAGCATGACTCAAATGGGATTATAGGTTTGTGACAATTACAACATCCAAATGATTTTGAACTATGTGTACTATAATTACTGATCAAATCAGGATATGTAGGACACTTACATGAAGGCCAGAGCACAATAGGGTGCCCATGCAAAAGGGTTCACCCAATAATGTCTCATCAAATGGGAAGCTTCCACATGTAATCCCCAACATATCTAAACTATAATAACTCTAATTATAGATCAAAACAGGATATGTAGGAAAAATACCTAAAGCCCCGATCTCAAAATGGTGCCCATCCAAAAGGGTTCACCTAATCATTTGTCCTTAAATTGGTAACATCCATGCATAAGCCCCAACATATCTAAACTCCATGAAATCTGATTATTGATCAAACCAGGATACATAGGATGCCTACCTAAATCCCAGAGATAAAAATGGTGCCCATCTAAATGTGTCCACCCAATCAAGCCCTCTCAATGGGAAGCTTCTTTGCATAATCCCCAGTATATCTGAACTACATGGGTTGTAATTCTGCTTTTGAGGATATGTAGGAAACACATCTTATGGGTTTGATCCCAATATTAAATCACCTTCCATCCCCCCTGGATGAAGATAAACTCCAGAGAAACTTATTATATGGACCATGTTATCATCACCCCTGTAGCATCAAATATATGCATTCCTACGATGATTTTTCAAATCATGGGTTGGATATGGACACACTATTTGGGAAGGAACCAAGGTTTCACGAACAAATGAACATTACATAAATCTATAAGATAGTCCCAGAACAAAGGATAATCCTCTCTCAGAAATATGTGGTGAGATTTACCACCCATCCCCTCGACCAATGGAGTACTTAAGTGTCCTTGTCTAAATTATCAATCAATAAGTGTCTACCTTTGGAAAGAAGGTCCATGAATCATGGATACTATGGTAGTCGGGCATTCTTTTATCAATGAATGAACCCATTGGAGACCATCTGAGGAAGTTATATTCGAGGAGGACCGATTGCGCAAGTACATAACACCACGCAATAACCTTCTAGGACCAACTGACTGTGGGATCTTCTTCGTAATATAGAAGGGGTGAATTGTCTAGTCCCCGCGAGATAAATCCAACCTTTTTTAAAGCATAATCAAGTATAATGGGTCAAAAAAAAGGAATGGTGAATTTTATGAGAACCCACATCTATAGAAAAGGGACGGGTGGTGATCCTCATCGTACCATTTCTACACCACACCAAGCACTCCACCTTGAAGGCGGAACAACGGTACTTCTTTTATGAAATGTGGAATACCTCATGAATAGAGGTCGTATGGGATGGGAGTTCACGTTGGTATTTTATTTATAGAGACTCTCCATAATATCAAAATTCCCAACATAATGTGGCATTAACTTTCCCTTATTCTCAAAACAATGATGCCTTATCTATAGAGAGACTTTAAGAAACATCATGCAACCTATATAAAACTCTAGTGGATGATAAAGATAGTCATGAAATCATCTTAACAATTATTATCATCACCTAAATAATACTGAATCCTCAAATTGATTTATTTCCCATGTTACACCAATACAGAGGGAAGAAACTAGGCAATAGGTAATGTTCCTTGAATGGATCCAATTTTTTTGAGTCTTAGAGGATGTTATTATAAGAAAAATATTCTAATTTAAAAAATAACCCCTGGAGTTATTTCCTTCATGGTTGTAAGGATAGAGTATATAATCAATAATCATGATATACTAATCTAGTGGGAAATATGGCTATGGATTGTAGGTCATAACCAATAAAAATTGGGTTGCGAAAGCCCATGAAGTCCCTTCCATAGAAGGGACATGAATCATGGGTTTTATTACCAAATTATCATTTAAGGAACACCATAATTATAAACAACCTCCAATATTTTACAGTTCCCAAGATCTTCTACATTTATTGATTTATTAATAGGAATAAAATGAGATTATTTCATTAATAAAGTTAACATTAACCTTATATAGTCATTACCACTAGGACACTATGTAAATATGATAATCAAATCTTTATACATATCATCCCATTTCCACACCACCATAAATAATTATTTTTTTATTGCAAAATAACTTGTACAGAAATGTAGGAAACCAAAATTATCGAAACATAAGGATCAAATCTCAAAAGTAATCATCATGCCATTCCCAAGTAAATTAAAATAGTTAGAGTTTTTTTACCTTGAGTAATCACCATTTGATAGAGGTACCCTCTATATCTAGGTAGTCATTAATGAGATCCTCAATGAAAAAAATCCATCTTATCCCAAGTTTTCACATGTTTCTTGAGACTGGTTTTCTCCTCATTGAAGCTACAGATCAAGATCCTATTCTATTTATCAATATAAGATCATTTCTTGTAATTCATACCCTCTTGTAATGGTCTTTCAAACATTTTGTGGGAATCATCCTATGAGATGTTGATCATGAAATAATCTTCAATAATTTCTTGCTTATAAGGCACAAGGATCTCCAGGTTGATCTCCAATTCCACATCCTACTTATCAAAATTTGCATGATCAAACTCAGTTGAATCCCCTACTTGGTTCAAAATAGCCTCCTCATGAGGGGAGGTTTCCATCTATTCCACAACTACATCAACCAACACATTATGAGGTGGCCTACTTTTGTAAGATTCCCTTTTAACTGGAGGGATAGTTAAATTGGAATAATCCTTTCATCTTTGTGGCATCCACACATGCTAAAAAACCCCATCAGAATCCATGATTGTGTTCTTACCTTTCATTGAAAAGAAACTAAGATAATCTTCTACAATTGTGCTCTCCTTGGACATAGAGGACCCATATTCAGAATAAGAGTCATTGTACATTCCTTGAAAATGGAACCCATTTTTGATGGAGAAAACCATTTTTAGAGAGCCTGACTTTTTCATAGTTTACAACCCATCCCCTTGGGAAGGTTTCAACAAATCCAGCCCTTGAGTACATGGAACCTCTAAAGGCTTATGGGTTTCATCAGACACACCAGATGAAAGAACATCCTTAACAAAGGAGTGAGGGTAAGATCCACTACTACCATCGGTTTCCATCCTTGACATGGTTCCATTAGAATTCTGAAGTCAACTAATAGGTCCATCCTCACAAGGCTCTTTTATAGAACCAACTGTCTGGTCCTTGATACCCGATGGAAATACTTTGATAACCTCTTGGAACACCTCCTTGTGTTTATAAAATATAACATTATAAGCAACCTATCTATGATCCATGAGATTAACCATATCTAAAACCTTTCCTCCTCCTGTGCAATGTGTACCCTGCATACTCGGCCTACGATCAGCCAAATCCAATCTCAGACGAGGGAAGATGTCTATCACCTTTGGATCCAAAGTCTTTGTGCTAGCCATTCATTTATTGAAATCCTCAGGTATAAAACCGGAATGGGTAACAATCCTGATGGATGTCTCAAACCCAAAATTTGATCAATGTATAACTTTCCACTTGTGTCCCTGATGACAAGAATCAACCCATTTCCCCCAACCAATTAAAAAATGAACAGTAATTAGTCTAGGACTAAAAAACCACCCTTTTCTTCGTTCGGAATTCTTATCTAATTGGAATCCATACCCAGTCCACTGTTGACCTAGATACATCTAACTCAATATAGATACAAGGTGATATTGGGTGATAAATGAATTTAGTTCAGCGAACATCCCCCAAAAAGCAGTCTACCAATTTTCCAAGAATCATAAAAATAGAAGGGTTCCGAAAAGGCAGAGGTAATCCTAGAAACTTTACCCAAACTAGTGTAGAAGGAACGTACCAATTCAAATCGAAGTCATATGAATAGAAAATAAGATAGAAGAGTCATCCATTAGCTGATTGCAGTCATCTGGTCCACGAAAGGATTAGATCATCCTCATAGGAGAAACGAAGCATCATGCATTAACTATTGAGAAGCCCCACCAACACTCATCCCTAAAGACCCCAAGAACCAGATATAAATTTTTCCAAGTCATTAAACAATGGAAGATGATTCCTGAAATGATCCACCAAGGCCAGATTAAGATGATCTGACACATCGAAAACTCTGTCGATGAATTTGACAACTGAGGTGAGCCATTGCAGAGATCCAGAACCTTATGGTTAAGATAAATCACTTAGAAGGAAATGAGGTCAGTTCAGATAATGGGATGAAGGTATGATTCTTAGAACCATAGGATAGTATACGAATATCGAACCCACCATCCAGAAGGGATGGAGGGGCTAATGTCATGGTCATCACCCATTTCCAATCACACTTTTTATCCCATTTTAACATTAGAATTAGTATAGGTTGTAACAACCCATCTAATTTATGGTTCCCAGTTTTCGTTCTCTGATAATCAATGAACTAAGATATAAAATCCAAAACATCTTATTACATATTGGGAAACAGATATCAGTTTTCGAACTATGGTCAATATTGGTAGATATGGTTGAACTGCCAAGGCAGAGTGGTGATCAAAAAACATCACCAACTACTTAACAAATAAAGGAACTATCAACCACTTCCAAAAATAGTGGAATCCATTAAGTAACAAAAAAAATCTTGATGTACACTCACCAATGAATATTCATGTTGAAATCCTTTTTAAAATGATCACTAAATAATGCTTCAAATCATATTAATAAGTTTTATGTTTTCTGTATAAATCTTATAATCTAAGATAGGTGATGATAATTTCTAATAATGAGACACCGCTAAAGATGACTCACCACGAACCATATCGCACCACTATTGCATATGATTCTCCATTGACACAACACACTACCAGTATAGTAAATTGGTGAAGTATTAAAATTAATCACCATTAGGGTGTCATGCCATCATAATGGAATTTTGATAATGTATGAGACACCATAAACCTTAACTTCCATCAGAAGAGTCACCACCAAATGGATGAATCACAATTATCTAGGTCACTTCTAGAATAATTTTTTTTCAAATTATAGAATGTCACACCGATTTCTGGACAAACATCTAGAATGAGACACCTTCAGCCTTAGACACGACTACAGAGAGACAACATTGCAAGGACACACTATCAAACAAAAGTCATTGTTCATAGAGATGATGGCACTATTTTACTACTTATGTTTTAAATTAAATATTTCTAATGGCTAGTTTATTGAATTTAATCATGAGTTTTATTTTAATTATTATATCTTAAGTGACTGAAAAAATTCATTAAAAGAGATGTCAACCCTAATTATAAGGATGAAAAATATCCAGATTCTCACGTGGATACTCATGAATGTTGATGATACAAAGATAATAAGACTCCCTCATGTGCATAATAAAAGAAGCAAGAGACCACATAATACACACATAAAGAGATAAACCTGATTGCAACAACCTACCTCTATTATCTTACTCTAATTGACTTAGGAATCCAAATCTGAGTGCCTATCTACTTCCTTCCTATAGTTATGAATAGATGTGTCCAAAAAACCCGGGTTTACTAATGTTTCAAGAACCCAACATGATCTACACTGAAAATAAAAATAAATAGTCACATGTTAAATTCCATAATAAACTAATCATATTTATACCTATATTATTTTAGTTTTTGAAAATTTTTTATATATTTTTACATTATGATTAGTGTATGTTTCTATGTGTATTTCACAACACGCTGTAGACAACTATACTTGGAAGATACATTGATAATTTCTCAACTACTTTTTACTTCTATACTCCCATGAAAACTGTGGAAGTTGTTCGGTGTGACCTTTTATATTTTTTACACCCACAGATAAAAGTGGAACATGCCATGTGTGGTCTAGAATTTGTTACACTATTATAAAACTCAATCCAGGTTGTGGGTCGAACTGTTTATTTATATAAAATACTTGGTGGAAGGTGATCCCCAAGTGAAGACTACTAAGACTCATCTTGGGACAGAACCTATTTTAATCAAAATTACACTACATGTTTTATTTTTTTATTTTGAATATATTATTTAAAACTAGAAATTATTTTATACTATAAAAAATTATACTTTGATAGTTAACCTTTATTATTTTTTTTATAAGATCTTAATTTTGTAAATTGATTTCAAATGACTGAGTAATATTATATATATTTTTCCTAATACATAATTAATATTTTTAGAGATATTTTTAAATAATAAAATTCCTAACAATCTACATTATTTGATATGGTTGTTATTAAATTAGATGGGGGAATCTATTTTAATCTATTTTGAATAAAAAATTTATTGGGTATGCAATTCACCCCCCATCATGAGTTACTCACCCTAACCAAAACATGGTATCAAATGAATAACAATTGGTATGTTTTTTTTCTAAAAATTTTTAACTGTATTTTTTTAAGATTTAAATATCCTAAATGTCTGTTATTACTATATTTATTTCATTATACGGATTCTATAAAAGAATAATTTTATACTAAAAGACCTCCCTTTTCAATGGTATCAATTATTCTCAATGGAAAATAAAATTTAAAATTCTCATTGAGAGTATGGGTTTTGAAATTTTGACTTCTATAGAAGATAAATTAGTTATCCCTACTACATATTAAAATTATTGGGATGATATATAAAATATTTATTTAACTAATAATTTTAAGAAAATTAATTCCCTTTACTATGTATTTGGATATAAAAACTTCACCAAAATATCTACCTTTAAAACTACTTATGATATTTAGGACATCTTACCTATTTCACATGAAGTGAAAAAATGTTAACAAGATGAGACATAACACATATACTGTAATGTATGATAAATTTATAATTAAGACTAATAAACTTATTTCTATCAAGTACCTAGAGTTCAATATGTTTTGGGGAACAATTAGCTCACTTGGGTGTCTTTTATCTGATATGGATCAGATTATGTGACTGATTAGTTGTTTACCTAAAATCTGGAGAGCCGCGTCTTTGTTAGTTAGAGAGTTTTGTGATATTATAAAGATACATGTCAAATATTTCATTGTTAAAATAATTATGAATAAAGAAGAGTTAAATATCAAACAATAAGATGATGATGACCCAAATATAAAATCTGTAGCCTTTAAGAATACTTCATCTAAACAAAAGGAAAAGAAGAATGTTCATATTGAATGTTCAAGGGATGATGATTCACCATTAGAGAGTGATGAAAATATCGACCATCTAGATATTAGATTCAATATGATATATATGATTTTTTTTCATAAAACCTTGTTAAAAAGGAAATTATGATTGTAAAGGTTCATAGAAGAATGATTGGATGAAGGATGACTGTGAAGTCACCTGTAATGACTGCAAAGATAAAGGAAAAATTAAGGTTGAATTTTCCAAGTTGAAGTACAAAATTAGATTTGATAAAAATAAATGAAGATATAAGAAGGACCTGCAACAAACACATAGTGCCTTGCTATACATCTCTATTTATTCAGAGTCGTCTTTTGAAGAGAAATTTTGTAGAGAAAAAATGTGTTTTATGAAAAAAACTCAAAAAGGTACCTCCTGTTTAAAATGTGTTACCTGTTCATAATGATCATATTTCTAATATTTCTAAGAATGAACATAATTTTGATGAAATTTATCAACAAGAAATGTTTGAATATTTTAAAATGAAATAATACACCTTCAATGAACTAATATTTAAATATAAAACACTGAAAAGATAGTATGGTTTTTCTCTGAACATTAAATATCATTTTTCAGATGAAAAGGAAAATAATGATCAAAAATTGAAAGATAATACTGAACCAAAATAAAGTAATAGAAATATTAAATAATGGTATAGAAACTCTCACGTGGATTTAGGAAAGAATATTTCTCCTAAGTATATTATAGGTATAGGGTATCAACCTGGATAGAGGAGAGTAGTAAAGGGTAATTTTGAACCAATGTAAAAACCTGAAATTTTTACTACTACATATTCATTTAGAGGTCCTAACAAAATAATTATTTTAAAAATTCTTCAATATGTTTATAGTAAACCTATATAATAGATTTGGGTTCTTAGTGATTTAATTAATAACACTTATAGACCCAAATCGATATGGTTACCAAAGTCATTCCTTTTATAAATTTTGTTTTCTAGGAAGTCTCTTTGAAGTCCTGTAATAAATTTTTTTGGTATTTTTATAGAGGGTATTGATGATATATGATAGGAGATAGATTCTTCCTTCAAGATTCTTATTGTGTTTTAAGGGGGTTATCTCACCTTTGGTGATAAAAGTTGAAATCATTATCCTTGTAAAAATTAGTAACAATAATAATGTTTTGATTTATAAATTATTATTTGTTATAGTTTTGAAAGAAAACCTTATTAGAATATTAAAATAATGTGATGGTGGTATTCATATTAATTTGAGAATAATTCATGTATTGTTTTTTATTATAGGGATGTTTTAATTTTGTCTGCTTTAAGAAATGAAAATGTTTATTCCATTGATTTAAATTATTTAATGTCTCAAAATGTTTCCGTATTGTTTTCCTTTAACAATGAAACATGGATTTGGCATAGAATATTCAGCCACTGTAATATTCACTCACTTTGTATGCTTACTATGAAATTTTTAATCAAGGATCTTCCCAAACTAATGATCCAAAATGATAAAGTCTATAACCCCTATCAAAATGGGAAGCAACACAATGTTTATTTTAAATTAATTAAAAAAGTGTTAGCTTCTCAACCTCTTGAGATGGTTAATATGAATTTATTTAGACCGTATTGAGTTTATAATATAAATTGGAACCAATAAATCAAAGTTTGGTAGATGATTTTTCTGTTATACTTGTGTATTCGTTGTAGCTCACAAAAGTAAATATTGTTCTTATTTCAATAGGAATTCTAAATCTTTAGTGAACATATGAGGAATTTTTATTAAGACCCTAATAAGTGACCATGGCCATGAGTTTAGGAACCAATAATTTGAATTTTTTCTCACAAAATGGATACACTCATAACTTCTTCAAACATATGACCCCTCTACAGAATCGTGTTTTTTGAGATAAGGAATATAAGTATTCAATAGATTGCCTAGATCATGTTAATTGAGTATGACCATGAAACCTAATCTTATATAGAGGCTATGAATGTAGCCTAATACCTAAAAAAATTAGTTTTAATTAGACAAATTTTGATGAATACCCCGTAGAACATTGGTATAAAAGAAATACTATAGTTTATTAAATTATATTTTTTCATATAGAAATATTTATTCATAACACTAAGGATAATATGGAAAAATTTTACTCCAAGTGTGATGAACTAGTTTCCTCAGTTATTCAATTTCATGTAAATACTAGAGATTTTCTAATAAGATAAAAAAACGTGGAAGATTGTTTTCATGTCTAATTGGATGAGACAGATCTACATGAGTCTAATACCTCCCTAATAAACATTGAGGATGATTTATCAAATCTAGACATATATTCTTAAACCTTCTGAGTCTGCTATGAAATAGATAGAAAAATCATCCAGCTATGAAGAATTTATAGATGATTCAGAACCCAAAATTGAAGAAAATAATTTACGGAACAATCCCACTTTTTCTAGAGCTATTGGATCCCTTGAATATAACCCCTTATATGTTATTGTAGGATATCTATATATAAGTACACAGACAAGATATTCTCTTATATATCAGGTTGAACATCATGCATTCTTATCTCAGTTAGAACCAAAGAACATAAATGAATCCATTAATGATGAATTTTGGGTGATGCAAATGTAAGAATAATTGAATCTATATTAAATTAAAAATGTGTGGGAACTTGTTGATATACCCAAGGAAACATTAACTATAGTTAATAAATGGGTGATTAGGAATAAGGTATATGAGATCACCATAATAGCTAGAAATAAGGAATGAATCGTTGCATAAGGTTATAGTCAAGAAGGAGTAAACTATAGGGAATCTTTTTCACCAATAACCATAACTGAATCCATTATAATTATACCTTCCTATAAAAAACACCTATATTTCAAACATTATCAAATTTATGTCAATATTTATTACATGAATAGTTTTATAATTGATGATGTTTTTGTTTAAAACCCAATGGTTTTTAAAATCCATATTTTCCAAATCATGTATTAAAACTAACTAAAGATTTAAATGGTTTAAAATATACTACAATATATCGGTATAATAAGATCATCTATATTCTTATTTAAAAAGGTTTTTCAAATGGTATAAATGATAATACAATTTCTATAAAAATAATTTAAAAATATGTTTTAGTAGTAAAAATTTAAGTAGATTTTTGGATTTAGTTATTTCTAAAAATTCATTTTGTACTGTGTTTTCTAAAATGATGAAAAATGAGTTTGAAATATGTTAGATTCTTGCGATGAATTATTTTATAAATTTCATATTTTTTAAAATATGGAATAAATAATTTTTAAATCAAATTTATGATATAAAGGACCTTTTAAAACATTTCAGCTAAGATAACACTAAGAATAAAGACACTCTTTGGAATAAAACTTGTAATTTGGATCTTGATGAAGATGGGAAACCAGTGGATAAACCTAGTTATAGAGTTATGATCAAAAGTCATCTCTACTTAGCTGCTAGACATCCTGAGATAATGTTTACCATGTGTATATGTTCTCTCTTTCAAGCTAATCGAAAAGAATAACACCTGTTTATGTCAATAAAATTTTTGATTACCTCAAATATACTAAAAATTTAGGATTGTTTTTCTATAGAGGAACATATTTTGATTTTTTAGTTATTATGATGCTGATTTTGGTGGATATAAGTTAGCTAAAAAAGAATAACATCAAAAACATGTCACTTTAGGCAAGTCTCTAGTTTCTTAGTGTAGTAAGAAGAAATATTTTGTTGTATTGTCTACTAATGATGATTAATACATCATTGAAGGTATCTTATGTGCACACATATTTTGAAGGAAATAAACAATACTAGACTATGGATATCAATTCCGACATATACCCATAATTTGGGACAATAAAAGTGCCATTAAAATTTCTAAAAATCCTATATCACATTCCAGTACAGAATGCATTGATATAAGACAATAATTTTTAATAGATCAATTTCAAAAAGGTGATATCACTCTAGAATATATTGGTAATGAACATAAATTAGCTTCTATTTTTATTAAGAACTTAAATTCTAAGAGAATAAACTATATCAAACATGATCTTTGTATGATTAACTTTTATTATGTTTCATTTTATAATGACACATTATTAGCTATGATACACCATTGGGTATGACACACCATAGTGTGTGACACAACTTTGGGTTTGAATCATTGTTTGGTGTGAAACACCTTTGGTTATGACACACCATCGTGGGTTTCTCACTATTATGAACATTACACCATTTGTTTCCATGCATTTTTAGATTTATTATTTCAAAATTATTAAACAATTGGTTTTTCGTTACTATAGATTATTTTATTTCTATATCACAAAATATATACCTTCTCAAAATATTAATTCTACTTTCATGTTTTATTTTGTATTTATTTTTCAAATACCTAAATCCCAATTGATATGAATTAGATGTTTTTCTAGTTATAAAACATCATATTTATCATGCCCTTCAATTGTCTCTTGAGCCTAGTGAAACTCTTTCTCACTTAACCTTAACACCTTAAACATTTCCCACATAATTTTTCTAAGCTTACCAGACTGATCTATATTCCAAGATTAAAGCATCATTCTAAGTCTTTATCCTCTAAATCGTGACCATGTATGGAACAAAAGGGTGAGATGAGTGTTCCTTCTATTGTAGAACAAGTTGACCCAGAGCTATCAAGAAATGTTTTTGTAGCTAAACAAGTATGTGAAGTTGATTGGTTAGTCTCAATTATGTATTTGGTGCTCAATGTACTTCAGAGCCATGGTTGGTAAGATTGGTCCTCTTTGAATGAGAGACCTTTTTATCCTATGCTAGTCTATGAGTTCTATCATCTTGTGGAGTTTTCTTTCAATCAAGATGGTGATAAAGGGATAATAATTTAAGTAAAAGGAAACAATATTGTTTATTTATGAAATGGGCTGAATGTCTAAAGGTATCCCATAATGAGGTTTATGATGATTATCAGGGAACTAAACTAGAAGACAATGATGCTTTTGTGTGTGAATATGATTTATCTGAACTAACTAGTGATGGAATAACTAGATGACTAGTAGAATTTTATTTGGATGGGTAATTAATATTTCTCTTCCAGTTTATATAGTACATTTTAGGCCTCATAAAATGATACTTTTCCACCTGAAGGTACCAGGATGTCTACTAAAATTATGTTATAAAAATAGGACCTAAGAATAATTTATGTTGATAACATGTGGTTAAATTGTATGGAATAATCAATCCTACATCAATATCTAATTTCATTATTTATGTAATGATCATTTCAAAAATGTTAAAATCAAAAGGGTTAGTTTCATATGATGAAGAGTCTATCATAGACTACAGTGGTTTTTGTATTTCAAAAGCAATTTATTAAAGAATGAGAATCAGATGGACCCCGGAATAAGAAATGGGTTATTGATGGTGAGAAAATGGATGGGTATTTTAACCCTATTGATCATATATCTAGGATAAGGTATCTTTATTACCCTAGTATAGAACCTGACATGGTTGTTGAATATTCATATGAGGATGAAGAAGACGATGATGCCTCTAAATAAAAATAAGAGGAAGGACATTCAATTGATAAGGGAAGTGACCCTAATCTATCTCCCCAATCACCAATTATTACTTATGGAGCTTCTATCCAACCGATGAGTCATCTGAAAAAAAAGAAAAATTAATGAAAAGTGATGAATAAGAAATCAAAGTTTCCATAATGGAATAGTTTAATATAAATTCAAAATCTGATAATGATGAGAAAGAAGAAGAATAAGATGCTGATAATGGTAATGGAAGTAGAAATAGAGATGCTGGAAATGGTATTAATGGTGATACTGATGAAGATGGTGATGATGATTCCAAATTTCATGGTTCAGTTGGCCGAATTACAAGATGAGATATGAAAATAACTTTAGTACTAATCTCTTCTATGGGTGTATCCACAGATAGACCTGACATTCCAGTAGAGGTGGACCAATGTTTCAAGGAAATGGATGAATCCATTGAGGGGGATAAATCTCCATTTGTTGAGTTTATAACTATTAATAAGACTATTTTGGATTTTTAAGGCTGAGCAGATGTTATTGATTCCTATTGTTTAGCATCATGTTGTTGAAAAAATAAATACAAATATTGTTTCTAGTGAGGAAGATGACGATGACATATAGTTCATTTAATTCATTGATTTTTTAATGTTCATAAGGGTGATGTTCAGATGGATAAAGGAACAGTTGTTAATGTGGCTATTTCTTCATAGAGTTCAAATGCTCAGAGACCTATTGAGGTACCTCCTGTTTTAGTCCTGACAGTAGTTGAGTACAGATATGAAATTTTTTTGTGGTTGAGCTTTTCGAAAATCCTTCTTTCAATTGGATTAGTCCTATGACAATGTAATGTGGTAAGTTTTCTACTAATGTTTAGTGTACAAAATATTATGGTGGACCATATCTTAAAAATTTAGGGTATCCTAAGGGATAATTGGTAAATCAAATTAATGCTTCCATGTAGTTAGATAGGTTTGATTTTGATAGATTGTATACACATACTACTCCAGTCCCTGCTGTTGTAGTTTATTTAGTCATAATAAGTGACTTGTATTCTTATAGAGAAGATATTTTTTCAAATTTTGAAATTATTTTTAAGACTCAATCACCTCTTCTCAGAAAGCTAATTGAATATTATACAAGATACCTTTTTGAGTTGTTGATTAACCATATTCAACCAAAGATGACAAATCATATTGATGAGATTGATATTGAGAATTATAGGATAAGTAATGACCATGAATTGATAAAATCTATGTTTGAAGATTTAAAGTCTACTTATACAACTTCATTATATGGAATTATTAATATCATTAGGAATATATCTTCGGATTCTTATACCTCTATTGTACCTCAAGGTGATGTTGATATGATCAAAATCATAGTTAGTTAATATGTTTAGGTTGTGACCCATGGACATTAAAGTGGGGAACCTATCATTCCTTTGTAAATTTTGAGGATGTTTGAGGAGAGTACAGAACATGATCACATGATGACCAGAAATCATACTAAGGATATGAATTCACATAGAGATACAATTACCAAATCCAACAAATATTATCTTCCATTAATTTATTTCAAACATGCCATGGATTCCAATTTCATGTTTTGACTATGAAATTGAGGTTCCTCCTGTTACCCATGCATTTAAGGAGAATGTCCAATAGTTGAAGGAGATGAATCCATTGTTGAATCGGTTTATAGAAGAGAAAATACACTAATTTAATTTTATGGAGAGATTTGGGTAGCTAATAATGGATTTCATAATCATTATGAGACCATTTATCCATGTACATGACATGACTATTATGGATCAGGAAGAAATTCATAATAACATATAATAATCTCTTAGAGAAAGAGTTACTAGGGATCTACCTACACCTATTTCTTTTAAATTACAACCCTTACCTCTTCCTCTTACATGTGCTATGATAAAACTGAAGGAAATTATTATAGATCCTATAACATCTCAAGGTATAGATGGAATCCCAAGTGGAATTTAAATTACCTTTTCTAGATATTCTATAGACCCTACTTCTCATACGATCTTAGATCAGGAAAAAGGCTAGGGAAAAAAGATTCTATGGACTCTTCTTCCCATCCTTGGAATGTTTTTGTATTTAATTTTTTAGTTTTTATGGTAATGTTTTGTAATTAATTTATGATATCAACCTTTGGATGCCTATGAATTACCTTTCATAATGATTTATTATTCTCTTACCATTCTTATTACCTTTCTTGTTTTTATTTTTGGTTATTTTTTTACATTTTTGATAAATGCAAATGTGGGAGACAGATAAATATGTGAAATTTATTATTTATTTATTTATTACAATGACAATGATCTTTTTTTAATAATATTACTTCTATTTCTTTGATACCAAAGTGATATATATGCACAATATTTTAGTTTCTATATGATATCATGTTTCGTTCTTACATTTTGTTACATTAATTGTTTACCTTTGATGTCCTGGTTTGGGATCATAAAAATAGAGGAGATTATAATCCTCCTTGTTTTAATGAAAATATAAATCATTCTTATAATGATTTTAATAAGGTTCATGTTTTCTATAACCATCTTACAATCAGAGATAGGTGATGAATGTTACTTTGAATTAGACCCCACCAAGAAGGACACACATCCAAACATATCACACTTCCATCACCTATGAGTCTCCATTGATGCAACACAAAACCAGCATGTGAAATTGGAAAAGTAACGAAATGAATCACCATCAGGGTGTTATACCATAATAATGTAATTATAACAAAGTTTGAGACCCCACCATCCTGACTAACTATCAACGAAGTCACCACCAGAAGGATGACCCACTCGCAGCTGAGTCACTGCCAAGCTAAAAACGTGGCTAACTACAAAATGTCACACCTCTAACGTGACATACTTCAATAACAAGATACCAAGAACCATATAAACTACTATAAGGATACACCACTAAAAATACACACCATTGGAATTTTTACCATTCTACGACTCACAACAACATTTTCTCTATTTATTTTTTTAAATTAAATATTATGAATGGATAGTTTAATGAATTTAATGTTTTTTTTATTATATTAACTATGTCTTAATGGATCTACATAATTCAAAAAAGTATGTGCCAGCCCTATGTACAAGGATGCAGAATATCGAGATGCTCATGTGGATAGTCATTCATGATTCTAATAAAAATAGAAGAAGACTCCCTCATGTGCATATGAAAAGTAGTGAGATATCACATACTAAAAACAAAAAAAATATGTACTTTATTGTAATAACTTTCCTATTTCATCACGCAATACACAAATAAGGTGTAAAAAGTTCAATACACATCCACTACATTTTTATTGTCAATAATAGAAGTTTCAATGACATTGTATTAAACTGATGTTTCAATAACCCAACATGAGCTAAACCATAAATCAAAATCAAGGGTCGAAAGTTTTACTACATAACAAACTAAGCATCTTTATACCTTTATTCTTTTATATTGGTCAATTTAATATTTTCTTTTTACATTAAATTGAGTTTGTGTGTTTTCTTATTTATTTCACCACATACTTTCTCATATTATACCTAGAAGATACATAGATATCTTCTCAACTTATTTTTACTCACATACTCCAACGAAACTATGGAAGAGGTCCAATGTGACTTGTTATATTTTTTACTTACACATATAAGAATATAATATGCTTTTTTTGGTATGGATAGTTGTATAGTATTGTAAAAATTGATCTAGGTTATGGATGAAGAAATTTATTTATATAAACTTTTTTGTGTAAGTTACTCATCAAGTAGAGAGGACTTTTTCTTATCTTGAGAATGAGCCTCATGTATTAAAAATTCTGATGGATGTATTATTTTTTTATTTTTAATATATTCTTTAAAATTAGAATTTATTTTAAATTGAAATAAAAAATATTACTTTGATAGTTAACCATAATTATTGTTTTTATAAGATATTAGTTTTGTAAATCTATTTCAAATGACTAACTAATATTATATTTTATTTACCTGAGAAGAAATAAATCTTTAGTGAAAATTTTTGAACGATTAAAATTTATAACAATCTGTTGATTTGGTTAACTGATCCATTTTCAAATTTATTGGGGGAATCTATTTTAATCCATTCTGAATAAAATATTTAGTACTCAATTCACCCCCACATGAGTTACTCACTCAGACTATTAATTCCTCTCATCCATTAAGATTAAAGTATATTTTTCTACCCACGTTGAATATATTAATCAGGAGAGGATGTTGTCTATATACTAGTAAAAAATGTATTCACCTTCATCCTCCACTTATATATGAATCTCAGTGGACAATTTCATATGACCCCATTCTTCTTTAGAATCTTTCACTTATTGAGATAGTAATTTATTACTCAGTTTATCAGCTACCACAGTTTCCTTTTTCAGATTATAATCTAAACAAAAATCTAATATCTAGAGGTATTATACCCACTACCTATGTGTAATATTAATATCCCATGGAGTAAAGATATAATTTAAACTTTTTTGATCAAATTAAAAGGTGAAATTATCTCCAAAGAGGTGGTAGAACTATGTTATTAGAGAATTCCTCAGTACCTCCAATTCTTGATCACAAGTAGTGTATTTGTTTTTATAGTGGTGAAGTATGTTTGAGCCATAGGCAACCATGTGGTCATCCTAAATCAACATAAACCCCAAATCCACACCTAAGGCATCAAAAAACATGAAATACACGTTTCATGGTTTCAAGTGGATTAAAATATGATTTAATGTCATACTCACTATTAACACCTCATATGAATCATTTTATTTCACACTCCATTAAAATTCCACACCCTTCTAATTCAGTTCTATCAAAGGTTGTTCTATTTTAGAGAATTCCTATACCAAAATCTTATATTAACGCATGAGGGCAAAATAACATGAAATTTTAAATATATTCATGGATCTCTTCCAAGATATTATATCTTGTATATTTTTTTGGTCCACTAAAATTATCTATTTGGACACAATGTGACCCAAGAATAACACCATATGGAATGAGAATTGGAATTTGTATAACATCACAAACAGATGATGGCCACTCAAAATCCTGAAGATGATATCCAAATAGAACCAGTGGTCTTACCTTATCTTAGAGTTATAAATGATATCATCAATAAATATCACCAAAAATTAGTCCAGATAAAAATTAAATTATATTTCATCTCGGACATAAATACTAAATGTTAGTTAGTGAGATCAAATGGATTAACTAGTACTTAAAATTCCAATATCATCTATGATAGGTGGTATTTGTAATGTTTTCCTTCTTTAATCTCAACTTGTGGTATCCCAATCTCAATAAGATATTTTAGAATCCCAAATAACCCCTTAGAAGATAAATAAAATATTGACCATAGGAAAAAAATACTTATTCATGGTCAATACCATGTTAGGCTTCATGCAGTTAATACAATGTTGGATGTTTATATCTAATTTCTTTAAAAAGAACACTGGTTACGCACATCGTGATATAATAAGGTGAATGAATCCTTTTCTCTCAATATATTCATACAATACCTTTAATTAAATAAATTTATGAAGGGAAATTTGGTAGGATAAAAAGGATATAGGGATCACTCTATGGGTATTGTTTTGGAGAAATATTCCTCACACATGTGTAGTAACTAATAAAAATCATCTCTTAAGATCTCATGGTACCTATATTCCACTAATATAAGGTGTTTATATTAAATCCATTCAAATAAATCAAAAATAAACCCAAAAATTTTTCATGAAGAGGACCCTATAATAGGAACAATAATACATCCCCAAACAAATCATGGATCCCACTAACCTTGAATCAGATGAGTTATTCAAGTATGAGATAGAAAGATATACTTCCATTGAGCGCTTTCAATTTTATATTTAACACCCACCATCCAATCCATTCAGATGAGAAGATAAAAGATTCCCATTTTTAGAATTCAAAAATTCCAAACAACCTCAACGTCAGTGACAATAACACGACACTAATATAAATGAAATAATTTATCTCATTTATTCAATAACATAGTCGACAGGTCCATCACATGAGGTATCAAATAAGATCACATTACCATGTAATCAATCTAATAAACAAATTAAATGAATGAGATAAAACTAGAGTAAAATAAATCGAAGGTCATAAAACATGTGATAAACATCACACCTCTGGCAGTTGTTGGGCTTGAAACTAAATCCTCTGTTAATTATTGGTCATACAACTAAATCCCCAAGATCGTGCTCCATAGCATACATGTACCCAGATTTTGGCCAATTATTACCATTCATTGAAATCATTAGTGCCCTATATCACATACAAATGATATCCTACCCCCTTTCAATGCATTTTCTTACACATGGAACCCCCTAGCATGAGTGGAACCCACTCCTCTACCCTAGAAAGAGTGTCCACAACACCAAGGAATATTTCCATAGCATAAACACCAATTTTAGGTCCTAAAATATTCCTAAAAGTTCCCATTTATATTCCAATATTTTCCATATTGATAACATCAAAATGGCCTTCATTTTAAGGAAGCCATTAGAGAATGGTCAAATGGATGCTTCGCACTCTAACTTCCTCCCAATCATGACTCCACACACTTCCTCTTTTTCTAGAAAGTGGAAATATTACTATAATATATAAAATGTAGGGGGTATTTCAGCCCCCATATAACTAAAATTACTATATAACATTTTTCAACAACTTCTTCATAGGTGGGGAAACATAGAAGAATAATTATCCACACAATTTTTAGCTTCAAACCCATTTCAAAACAAAGAATCCTCATGTAATCATTCCAAATGAGCACAAGCGAATTATGTACGAGATTACTAAATAATATAAAGTAATACATCATAGATCTATCCCCTTCTATAATTTTATGTAATCCCTATCCTTAATCAATCATAAATTATCTGGGGAAATTTTATTTTTAATAAAATTATTTAACTTAGTGTTAGTATTATGTTAAGGATTATTAGCTAATGTGATCAAGTCTCACTGCTTATAGACTATACCTTCCATCACAAATATATTTAATTATTCTTTTTTAAGTCTTTAGGGTCTTGATACATTTGAAGATAAATTTAATATTTTCAAACCCATATTATTTATGGGGACCCCATTCACCCTAGAATATAGACGGATTATTCTATCTGAACTTTTGGGAATGATCCATCAATGGAAAACTCCTCAGCTGATTATTATACCTCATATAATGAATGGTTCTATTCACTAATTAAATTATGTATGTTTTCATAAGGGGAATAGTGGAAAAAGTGTGTTCTATTTATTCCTCCTTCAAATTTTTATATTTACTTTTGGGATTCAGGATCTAAAAACCTAAAACCTAAAAATAATAAAATTAATACAAGACACATTTTTAATGAAAATATGAAATAACACATAGAGAATAATCCAAATAATGTCAATTTAAATAATTCATTTCAAGATCCATAAAATTACTCATAATAAAAAATGTGAATCCAAAACAACTTTGTCGAAGACCTTGGTAACATGAGGTATGATGTGAAGGAAATATTTCAAGGAATTACCCCAAACTCTTATATATGTCTCATTGATCCTACTCTATACTAAAACACTACAAAAATATCAAAATGGTGGTCTGATACGATTTTTTAATAAACCAACATAGGTTAACCAACCACAAGGCCCAGCTAAGCCCACTACAAGACCTCAAGTGAATTCTCAATAAACATGGGATGATGACTAGCATCAAGGTATAAAATGTATCCCCATGGCTATAGATTCACCCTTATAATATAATATAACACAAAACATATTTCTGTAGAAAATCAGAAATGATTCAACTAGGGGTTAAATATCCATGCCAACAACTAAGTGGCTTCAATAATACAAATAATGTCAATAATAGTATGGACAACAAATATGTAACAATAATCCTCATCAATTTTCAAAATATAATAAATGTATGATGCCTGAACATCATATAAATGAAAATGATAATCAAAATATTTCCTTGGTTGATTAGGAAATTAAATAACCAAAATCATAAAAAAACCAATAGTTTTGTATCCAAAAATAATCCCACTTGACAAATTTCATCACGGACATAGATGCAAAACCATAAAATTTAATAAGAACACTATATTAGGTATATTATAAAACATGTAACATCAATCTTAAATGAACCATGACATATTATTATTTAAATATGACAGATATAACCTTGATAGTGAATTTTAGGGTATAAATAAGAGTAAATGAATTATATATATATATATAGTTCCAAATAAATAAATATTAACTAAATTAATTTTTACTAAATAAGTACCTAATTTTCAGTAAAGTCACTTAATTATTGAAAGAATACATTTTCATTAAAAATGCTTTTTTTCTTTTTATGGAACAAATTATGTATAATTTATGAAACTTATATAAATTTTATCACCGTTGTTATATAATAAAATAATTATCTCAAATATACATTTATTTTTTTTAAAATTTCATAACCCCAACACATCTCCTTCTTCTATAAAATGGGAATTGATACCAACATTTTTGTGTACGGAGGACTACCTCCTCACGAACCAATGTTATTTATTTTCCATCACCACATATAAAGAATGGTTATAATGATTAATTGAACGTATATATGTTATATTCATGAAATAATTGTCATTATATAATGATATAATATCATTTATGTTCTTACCTACCCTTTAATTGAAAAATTATATAGTCTTTTGTGTGTACATGTGGACTATAACCGCCAAAAAGCGATGTGATTCATTTTTCGTCACCGCATCACATAAGTGAAATATATAAGTGTATATAAATATATAATATTATTTAAATGATAAAATTATCATTATTTGTATATAAAAAAGTTCTTTCATTCCCTCATTTTCATTTGAAAAAGGAAACATAAATCATGTGTATGTATAACCTATAGTCATCATGACTCCAACTTAATTTAGTTTTCAAAATTATATTTCATAGTAAATTTAAAATTATAATTAATGTATAAATTTGAAAATTATTTTATTATTTTTATTACTTTTTAGATGATGGAACAATTAAATCTTCTAGGACCATCAATATACCAGTGTTTTTGGCAACAATGAACTAAACGACCTTAAGCCATCTAATGTAAACTTTGCCAATTAGTAAATTAAATTTGTAATTTTAATTAATTAAAAAAAATTACTAATAAATTAAAAGACATATAAATTATTATTATAAAAATCAATAATTCATATACATTTTTTATATTGGAGTTAATTGATATACATTGAATGTCTGGACTCATGGTAATGGATTTCATTACAATTTCCCTTAATTGAGGCATGTTTTAATGTTATAAACAAAATTTATTTTCAATGTTATGTATAATAAAATTTGAAATAGTATATCCTAAATCATTCATACTTCATGGTATTTTAATTTACAATTCAAATTATTTCATCCACAGGGATTTGACAAAAAATTTACTATGTGAAAAGTGGTTTTTTTTTGCACAATTTCTTTTTATTAGGTTGTATCACTTATTAATTGTTTATATTATTCCCTGATTTTTCTTTAAATATCCTATGTTTATTTTATATTATATTTTAATTCCTTTTATTTACAGTTTTATACATAATCACTCCATTGATAAATACTCAATTCAATGATATGATCTTTATAAGGGGTTTTTCACAAAAACAAATCTTATTTGGGAGATATATTTATGTTATGCATTGATATGTTATAATGTAAATAAAATACCCCATTAAATAATATATCATGTATATACTTATATTCATGTTGTTTAATGTTTAATTTGAATCGATTTTCCTCATGAGCATAAGATTCAAATGTTACCAAAAAGGGAATGATTTTTATGATAAAATGTCATATTATTTTAGGATTGTTTGTGTTTAATGCTACTTTGGGTGAGATCATATTATAATATATTCTTGAACCAAATATAATTTATTATCCTTGAGGTATGAATTTTTATTTAATGTTTAATTTTTATTTACTCCATTATTGATTAATGAAACATCAAGAATGTTATATTTAAGTGATATTGATCTTATATATTTCTTTAGATCGATAATATTTCTCTCCAAATATATGTTTTTTATATATTTCAATGATTTTTTTAATTTAAACTTAAATTATTTCTTAATTTATTTTTAATATATAATTGAACATGTTTATAATTTTTTTAATATATTATTTTTAACATTTTCTGTAAACCACATTTTGAATTTATTTACCAATGTGTAAAAGGAATGATTTATTTTATCATATATAGCTAAACTAACATTTTTTTATTTCATGATTATTTCTATTTTGAGACATATTTTAAAATTTTCTTAGGTTATTTTCATGAAATTTTGTTACAAATATTTTGGAACTTTTTGGTTTTTAGAAGTGATTTACCTAGTAGGAAGGGTATTTTCTAAAAAATATTAATAATGATCTTTTAATGGTATTTCTATTAATAATAGAACAACTCTTTATGACACTTATGATCCAATAGAGATATTTTATAATGATACCATACTTATTATTTCTATATATATATTATGTTTTTTCAATGATATTAACCTGGAACCCATTTATTTTTCATGGGTAAATCAAGTTCTGAATTTTTTGACTAAATATAAGAATCCATTTGTTTTAATTCATGAATTAGTAATTTGGAGTTATTTATGAATCTTATATTGAGGAATAAATACAAATAATTATGGGTCTTTGTCTGATTTTTGATGGGGGGTCATTATAGCCCTCTAATGTATTGGGTAAAGAGACAGAGTTAACCAGTTACAAGTTTCTATTAAGAGATTATTATTATAATTTTCTAGGAAGGTTAGTCCATTTTTAAGGGTGATTGTAATAGTGATAAGATATTTATATTACATGAAAACAACACATTTTTGTTTTTGTTTTCGATGAGTTTTTGAAGGTAAGTTTTATCTATATTGACTTCATAAGGACCTTGATTATTGAATTTTACGACTCTTACCTCTATTAATGTTTTATTATATGTCACATGTTTCATAATAAATGTTTTTATTTGTATAAATTATATTACATTATGATCATGCACTTAATTTTTGATATCATACGCTTATTCTAATCTTATTCTAAATGTTGATATTTATTTTTTAATGATTATTTTACCCTTAATGAGCAATTGATTTCAGCCTTCATATGTTATCCATTTCCCTAGTTATGAATATTGACGTTATATGAATTATTTTTTGAAATTATTCATGTATAAATAATTTATTAGTATATGTTGAAGATTTGATTTGAAATAATGAATATAATGAATAATCTGTAATATAATTTCTAGAATACATGGGTATTTTTATGTATGTGTTTTTGCTCATTCCCTATAAAAATAGTGCTAAATGTTATAGAAGAATGAATGTGATCCAATATTTATATTTGATGTTTTACATTTTGTATGGATATATTTTATTCACATTTATAGGTATCAATGAAAAAAATGTAAATATTTTTTTAACACTAAATTTAGAAGTTTAGGTTCATGGTTGTTATAGTTAGTATCAGAGCATGGTTTAGATGACATTATAGATTTCAGTAATTTCATGTGAGGTTAAATTAAGAGTTATAGATTCCATTATAAATATTTAATTTTTAGGTTTATCATATTTTAAAAGGATTAGAAACCCAATTTTTTGTTTTACGTCATAATATTTTTATGTTATTAATGATATTTTTGGAGATGCTTAATTAGGTTTTTATTTATGTAACCCTTATTTGTATCATGTGATTTAACCTGAAGGATTATTTGGGAATAATACTATTACATTTTGGGAATTTATTCTTAATTTTATAAGATAAATTTTGTGTAAAATATTTTCTTTTTGAGGTTATTTAGTGTATAGGGTTATTTATTTATGGAATGATCAAAGATGAACATTTTGAGTTATTTTGGACTGTTTTTCATTAAATATGTTATTTATTAATATAAACGTTTTTCATTTTTTGTATTATTTGATCATGTGCTGACCATTTTTGTTTTAGTATATACAAAAATAATATATTCTCATCATTTTTTATATACCTAATGGTTAATTAAATGTTAATCATATTGTTTCAATAGTTAAATATCTATTATAATTATTTAATGAAAAATATGAGAAAAAGGTTTCAACTGATAAAAACACATAAAAAAGGATGAAATTAGATTTATTGATTTCTGGAGATTAAAATAATTATAATACCTTGTGTTCATACTCCAGATGGTAGAGGAATTCCTCAATTTTAGAAAAAGGATATCGAAATAAATATTTTATTCCATTATATTCATTTATGATACATTGATTGTATTTTTAACACCTTATTGATTTATGATTTTCTGGTAATTGACTTTATTTTTGTTATAATTCCCTGAAATAAGAAGTTAAAAGTTGGTGCACTATTTTATTGCATTGGAATGATTGTAGGAAATCAAATACCCAAGGACTGATCATTTTAGTAGCCTCAAAAAACTAGATACAAACATACGTTTTACATTACATCATGATATAAAAAACAACATAGTATCATCATTTAAAAAACTCATTTACCTTAGAATATTACTAAAGGTCATTCATAATATACTTCTTCAAAACCTATGGAAAATGAATCATAATACGGAGGTGAGATCAGATACTTAGTAAGGATAAAAAATATAGCAGAAGCTATCACAAATAAACATAAACATTTGATGAAAGTTGTAAAAATAAAAATAATACTTTTAAAAACATTCTTGAGAAAAATATTACAATAAGTGTTCAAATAAGGGCATTTAAGAATTCTCATGGTTATTCTACTAGAGAATAATAACATGTAATGTCAATAATAATTAATCTCAAAATGATGGAATTTATAATGTCAGACATCATAACTATACTATCAAGGCCACAAACCAAGACCATACATTAACACGTAATAACCCAAACAAGTTTGTCTCATTAGACCTACCAATTCATTGAGTAGATATTGCAGGCTCCGAATGTATCTTACTATGTACAATGCATTCTCTTTATATATGGGGTAAAAAATAACCAACAAAAATATTTTTATTAATAGTAGCATTAAAAATCTTCATACATTCTCCATAAATCATGAATGGTATAATAGTATCACACCCACAGTAAAAAAATCATAAACCCATCAATACAATATGATTGGTTGTATCATAATAACTCAACCGCAATTAAACATAAGATCCAATAAAAGATATTGACATAGGTGAATTTTTTTATAAAATCATTAGAAATTTATTTAGAGAAATACACCTTTTTATTGAAAATTGTTATTTTCTATTTCATACATTTTAAAAATAAAATATTTTAATTAAAAATAATCTTTTAAACTTTAAAGGAAGCTTCAAAACGTTGAGGCCTCATGATTGAAAAAAATACACTCTTTTTATATAAGCTAAAAAACATTCTTCTCATTCTTTCTGAAAAAAGTCAAACAAAGTACCAGATAAGGAATATGAAAACAAAGATTAATTTTATAAAATTTAAAATGGGTAAAAATGTATTTAATAAATTATAAAATAATTATAACAATTTTTTGAAATAAATTTGTATGAAACATGAATGTGTATGATAAATATGTCACATAAAATTCTTATGAAAAAACAATCTTGGATAATAAAGAGACTGAAAAATTAACCATTACCTCATAATGTTTTTTATTAATGGATTTGAAAACCTTATGTAGGATGGATAGATAATTTTATTATGATATAACATAACTATTTTTGTTATATATTATATCATATATAATCTGTTGAGTCAAAATTCCTCTTTTGACTTCTATATCATGTTTTGGAAATCACAAATGCATTCTATCATATTATGGAATTTACAATTGTCTTCTATTTTGTTTATCGTATCGTACAATGATGATCGTACTATCCATATCGTATCGTACGATACTAATCGAACTGATCGTACTGATCATGTTGATCGTACTGATCATGCTGATCGTACTGACCATATTGTATCATACAATACTGATCGTACTAACCATATCATATCGTACAATACTGATTGTACTTACCATAAAAATTGTACAATTCTGATCATACTAAATATGAAAATTGTATTGATTCTGTTACTCATAACTTTTGTTACATTCTTGTTTCAATACTTAGTCAAAAACACTTATTGCATATGAATCGTACTCATGTTTTTCATGTCTATATATCTTATGTCCTAACAAAACGATGTCGTTGAGTTAGTTACAAACTAATCAAAACGATGTTGTGCTTTCGGTTTCAATATGATCGTTGGAGGCAATATGACCGTTGGAACCCGAGGCCTATAAATAGGAGTTCATTTGAAGCTGAGAAGATAACGATGAACGAAAAGAACGAATAAAGATACTCTGTGAACTACGTAGATTCTAGAGAGAGACACTGTGACTTCTCTCATCTGCCTTGTGCGTCCGATCATCGTATCGAGGGATTTCAATTAATTGAAAGACATAGGTGCCGATTAACTACAAAATCGAGGTCTGCCGGGGATAGGCAGACATATGTGTCGATCATCGTATCGAGGGCTCACCAAGGTGTTGGTGAGACAGACCTTTTATCCTAGGTGAAAGGATAACCCTTCTCTTTGGGTTAAAAGAATTGTAATACTTTTACATTTCCGCTGTTACTTGTATTAGAAAATAAATTGTGTTGTTTCCTTTCTTATTTACATATTCAATTGTAATTGTTTCAATTACAATCATTCTATTACATATTGTATTGATTGATTCTATATGCTTTAAGGTATAATCATTCATCTTTGTATTACTTTGATTATTGTGTTCTTCTTGAATACAATTGTTTTACATTACATTAGTATTACAATACATCATACCTTTTTACATTCAATACAATTGTGGGTATTTGTATTTGTATTAGTTAAAGATCATTTAAACTAATATCTTAATTTCTTAAACTCTTAGGGTTTTAAACCTACAATTCACCCCCCTCTTGTATTGTTCCATCTAATAGATATACATATCTTTATATTCGATCCAACAATTGGTATCAGAGGAGGTTTTCCACTGATTTGTATTACTAGCTTTATTTCTTTCATATTATTATCTTGAATACTTACTACACTAACGTGTGGAGTGGAAAAGTTTTTGGTGTCTTAGATAGAAGGAATGAATATTGGGTCAATAGAAAATCCGAATCCTTCTAGACCACCAATCTTTGATGGGAATTATTATGAGTATTGGAGAGACCGTATGAAGACTTTCGTTATCAATACTGGTGTATACAACTTTATAATGCTTACTGGAGGTTACAAAATTCCTGACAAAGAAGTCAGTACATTCACCAACCAAGAGAAGAAAGAATATCAACTAAATTACAAGGTACACAATACTTTATTATGCTCTATGATCAGGAATATATATAGCCAGATATCTTCATGTGAAGCAGCCAACTGTATTTGGAAGAAATTAGAAGTCACTCATTTTGGAACATCCAAGGTTATAGAAACAAGGAGAGCAATGCTTCGGGAGAGTATCATGGATTTGTTTTTTCTTTTGGAGAGCCTGTATGTAAAGTAAAACCAAGGTTTATGACAATTGTCAACAGCTTACAATCTATGAGAGAAAAAGTTCTTGATGATGAAGCTCTTGTTGACATGATTATAGATATAATTCCAAATGAATGGGAGTCAAAAAGAACAGCTATTGATGAAAATAGAAAAGTTTCCCATATTACTCTTGATGAACTCTTTGGAACTCTTCTATAGCATGAGACAAGAATGAAGAGAGATGCTGATTTCAACAAGAAGAAGAATGGGAATGGAAGTGTATCCTTTGCATCTAAAGCTAAAACACCTGAAAGGCTTACAAGGTATAAATCCAAGAAAGTTATTATATCTGATTCAAGTGATTGTAATCATTCGGATAATGAGTTATCCAATCTTGCTCGATGGATGAACAAGATTGTGGGAAAGAAATATTTCCAATATAGATTCAAAAAGAAAGATAGAAAGTATAAGAAAGATTCAGAGGTAACTTTTTATGAATGTAAGAAAGCAGGACATATAAGGCATGATTGTCCTTTACTGAAGAGGAAATATAGAAAAGAGAAACACTCTGAAAGAAACAAGAAAATGTTTTATAAGAAAAAGAAAGTCTTGAAAGAAAATGGTACATGGAGTGCAAGTGGTAGTGATTCCTCAGATGATTCTTCAGAATATGAGACATCAGGACAAAGGAATATCGGAATCTTAGCCAGATTACCAATTGAAGATCATTGTCTCATGGCTAAGGTACATAATGCTGAAGCTATTACAAATGTCTCTTTGAATGCAAATTATTCTAATAACAGATATTATGAATCTTCAAATGATGAATCATCATCATCAGAAGATGATACATTAACTTCTTTTGAAGAAGTATCTAGATTTTCTAAATTACTTGAAAATGAGAATTCAAAGCTTAAAAAGAGATTTGAAAAAGCAAATTATAGAATTTCAATCTTGACTAAAGAAGTATCAGATCTTTCTAAAGATCTTGATGTGAAAACTTCTTACTTTGAAAGTATTTTAAAAACCCTTGAGAATGTTAAATTTGATAATGATAAACTTTCTATGGATCTTGAAACTGTAATTTCAAAGAAAAATATTTTAGAGCCTAACTCTAGTTTAAATGTTTTGGAAAATAAGAATTTGGTTTTAAAACTAAAGTCAGAGATTTTATCTTTGAAGAAATGTTTGTCAAACTTTACTCATGTTAAAGAAAACTTTGATAGGATGTATTCTCAAATTAGACCTCTAAGAAATTGTTCTGGTCTTGGGTATACTTATTCCCAAACTGTTTTCAGCAATAACTATTTTGTTCCTCAAAAAACCATTTTCTGTTCTAAGTGTCAATGTGGTGGAAACTGGAGAAGAGATTGTTCTCTTAACAAAACTCAATCTTTAAGATTTCATAAATCTCATTTTGCAAAACAAATGTGGATTCCTAAAATTCTTTTATCTAACCCTTCTGGATCCAAACAAGTTTGGATTCCGAAAAACTAATTGTTTCTTTTTCAGGAAAACAAAAAGTGTACCAATAAGAATATTTGGTACATGGATAGTGGTTGTTCTCGACACATGACTGGAAACACAGATCTCTTTGAAAAGGTTATCAAAACAAAAGGTGGAAAAGTTACCTTCAGAGATAATGCTCAAGGAAAGATTGTTGGTATAGGTAATATTGTTTTTTTTGGAAAAGTTATTATCTCAAATGTTTTGTTTGTTAAAGGTCTTAGGCACAATCTCATCAGCATACGTCAATTATGTGATTAAGGTTACCTTGGGAATTTTAGAAACGATAAGTGTTTTGTTCACAATTCCAAGGATGAGTTCATTCTATCTGCCCATAGGAAAGAGAATGTTTACACTATTAACTTAGGAGACCTTAGGAACCAAAACTTACCTTGCTTAAGTGAAATAAAAGACCAATCGTGGCTATGTCATAGGAGACTAGGACACTGTAATACGAGAAACCTAAGTAAAATCTCAAAGAAAGGACTTGTAAAAGGGCTACCGGATCTTAGATATGATTCTTCAAAAGTCTGTGATCCTTGTCAATTTGGCAAGCAACATAAGACTAGCCTTAAATCAATTAATGAAGTTTCAACTTCTAATTCATTACAGTTAGTGCATATGGATATTTTTGGTCCTTCACAATCTGGAAGCATTAGAGGCAAATACTATGTATTTGTTTTAGTTGATGACTTTACTAGATTTACATGGGTCTACTTTCTCACAATGAAATCTGAAGCCTTTTCCTATTTCAAAACTTTTATAGCCCATGTTAAAAATGAGAAAAACCTACCATTGATAATTATTCATAGTGATCATGGTGGTGAATTTCAAAATTCATATTTTGAAACTTTTTGTAGTAAGAAAGGTATTACTCACAATTTCTTAGCTCCAGTAACTCCTCAGAAAAATGGTGTTGTTGAAATAAGAAATCGTATTCTTCAGCAAATGACTCAAACCATGTTGAGTGAAAACTCAATTGCTAAGCACTTTTGGGCTGAAGCTGTTAGTACTGCCTGTTATAATATAAATTGCGTTTTAACTAGACCATTTCTTAATAAAACCCCTTATGAGTTATGGACTGGCCGAAAACCTAAAGTTTCATACTTCAAAGTTTTTGGATGCAAAGTATTCATTCTGAATACAAAAGATAATCTACACAAATTTGCACCAAAATCTGATGAAGGAATCTTTCTAGGCTATTCTAAAACCTCTAAGGCTTATAGAGTTTTCAATAAAAACACTTGTACTGTTGAGGAAACAGTACATGTAAAATTCGATGAAACTAATCCTTTTGTTTTCAACCAACCCAATCCTATATCCTCGGATGTGTTTTCTAAAAATGTTTATTAACCATTAGTAGAAGATCACTCTGAAAAGGAAAATGTCCAAGAAAGTATTCCTGAAACATTTACCACAGAAGACATCCTACCATATGTTGATGAACAAGATTTACAAAACCCAAATCAATTGTTTCTTAGAAACCATTCCAGTGATAACATCATTGGTGATATAAATCAACCTGTAAGGACCAGAAATTCCTTAAGAAATGAAATAGAACATCTTTATTTTCTTTCCCAATTTGAACCTAAAAGTCCAAGTGAGGCTTTAGGTGATGGTGATTGGATCAAAGCAATGCAAGATGAACTAAATGAATTTGAAAGGAATCAAGTCTGGACTTTAGTTGATAGACCTAAAGAAACAACTGTGATTGGTGTAAAATGGGTTTTCAGAAACAAATGTGATGAAAATGGAATCATTGTAAGAAATAAAGCAAGAATTGTTACTAAAGGCTATAATCAATAAGAGGGAATAGACTATGAAGAAACATATTCTCCGGTAGCTAGACTTGAATCTATTCAAATTCTATTAGCCTTTGCAGCATATTTCAATTTCAAACTATTTCAAATGGATGTCAAATGTGATTTTCTAAATGGTTTCGTTCAAAAGAAGTGTTTGTCGAACAACCTCCTAGTTTTCAAGACCCAAAACATCTTGATCATGTTTTTAAACTTACCAAGGCTCTATATGGTCTTAAACAATCCCCTAGAGCATGGTTTGATAGACTTACAGGATTTCTTTTACAAAAAAATTATACAAAAGGTACAGCAGATCCAACCCTTTTTATAAAAATGGAAAGAAAAAATGTTTGGATTGTCCAAATCTATGTTGATGACATCATATTTGGATCAACTCAGAAATCTTTAACTGATTCATTTGCAAACATATTGAAATCCGAGTTTGAAATGAGTATGATGGGTGAGTTAACATTCTTTCTAGGTTTTCAAGTTTCTCAAAAACCAGAAGGAACTTATATATCTCAACATAAGTATATAAAAGATTTACTCAAAAAGTATGGATTTGACAAAACTAAAAGTATTAGTACTCCAATTGGTACCTAAAATACTCTTGATCATGATGAAACTGGGAAACCAGTAGATCAAAAAATCTTTAGAGGTATTATAGGAAGTTTTCTATACTTGACAGCTAGTCGACCAGACTTAATGTTTTCTGTATGCTTATGTGCAAGATATCAATCTAATCCAAAAGAGTCTCATTTAAAAGCCGTAAAGAGAATCTTTCGGTATTTAAAAGTCACTATGGATTCAGTAATTTTTTACTCCTATGTAAATTATTTTGTTTTAAAGAGTTTTTCAGATGCTGACTTTGGAGGTTGTAGAATGGATAGAAAAAGAACATCTGGAACATTTCATTTCTTAGGAGATTATCTGGTTTCTTGGTCATGCAAGAAACAACACTCAGTAGCACTATCCACTGCTGAAACTGAATATGTAGCAGCTGGAAGTTGCTGTGCTCATCTATTGTGGATGCAGCACACACTCACTGACTATGGTTTGAGTTTCTCCAAAACTCAAATTCTTTGTGATAATACAAGTGTCATAGCTCTTAGTAAGAACCCAACACATCATTCACATGCAAAACACATATATGTTAGGCATCACTTTCTTAGGGATCACACACAAAAAGGAGATATTATTTTACAATTTATCGTAACGCAGGAACAACATTCTGACATTTTTACAAAACCTTTACCTTTCGATAGATTTGAATTTATAAAACAGAAGCTAGGAATGATTACATTAAAATAATCATTCATATCTACTTCCTGTTTTACATCTCTCCTAATAGTAAGAAACTCCTCGTAGAAAGGTGGAGAACATTTCTTTCTATGTTTTCTACTTTATATCATCTTATCTTATGATTTTAATTTTTCCATAATTTTAGTTTTCTGTTTATCGTATTGACAATTCTAGTTTTATGTTTATCGTATTGACAATTTTAGTTTTTCTGTTTATCGTATTGAATTTCTTTTCCATCGTATCAATCAATAATGATATTGAATCGTCCGATGATGGTATTGAATTTCTTTTCCATCGTATCAATCAATAATGGTATTGAATCGACCGATGATGGTATTGAATTTCTTTTCCATCGTATCAATCAATAATGGTATTGAATCGACCGATGATGGTATTGAATTTCTTTTCCATCGTATCAATCAATAATGGTATTGAATCGACTGATGATGGTATTGAATTTCTTTTCCATCGTATCAATCAATAATAGTATTGTATCGACCGATGATGGTATTGAATTTCTTTTCCATCGTATCAATCAATCAATAGTATTGTATCGACCGATGATGGTAATGTTTTTTTATCGTAATGAACGATGATGGTAATGATTTTCTTTTCTATTGAATCGACTGATGATGGTATTGAGATTTTTTTCCATCGTACTATCAGTTCATGGTAACGAGATTGTTTTCCATCTTACTGTCAGTTCATGGTAACGAGATTGTTTTCCATTGTATTGTCAGTTCATGGTAACAAGATTGTTTTCCATCGTACGGTCAGTTCATAGTAATGAATTTGTTTTCCATTGGAATGATGATGTTTTTTGTTTCCTTACGATTGTATTTTATTTTTATTTATATCAAAACCAAAAATTACCTTACGTTCTCCGATAGGTATTTTTTTCATTTTTTTTATTTTTTTCTTCTTTGTTTTAATCCAAACCATTGATCTGGTTTTCTCTAATCTTGATCGTAGAAGATCAATGGTCACCTTTTTTTGACAGTAGAAGATCAATGGTCACCCCTTTATCGCCTACAAATAGCCCCTCTCCCCTCCCCAAATCCACATTGGTTTTTCAGGATTTAAGGCGAAGCTCTGCTCCACCGGCTATAAATCTTTGTATGATCTTCTCATCGGCAGAACCTTTATGTCTCAATCCTCTGCTAACACTCCCGCAAAAATTTTTTCAAAGACTTTTACAGAGAAAGACTTTAACAGAAAAAGGTTAGTATCTCGAGACTTTTTCGATACGTACGATTCTACAATCAGGAGGATCCTTTTGTTTCAAGGGTGGGAACATCTGTGTGTTGAAAAGCCTGATTCTCAAGATCTGATTCTTTTTGATGAAGTTTGTCAATTTTACAAAACCATTTCTTTCGACAAAGACATGACTATAAACTTTGCTGTGTACGATAGAAAATTGTCTATGTCTATGAAACAAGGGGCACATTTTCTGAATGTTTCTGTAGAAGGGGATTCTTTCTGTCCATCACACAAACTACCAGAGGATGTTGGTACGTTTAATAGAGAAAGTGCTGAAAAGACTTTGTTTGTTATTAATGAGTAAAAGAGAAAAGTGTCTCATCTTTCTCCGGACAATCGTTTTGTCACTTTATGGATGCAAGGTTTTCTTATCCCAAGGAAAGGGGATAGAGAAACTCTAAAAGTTTCTGATATTTTCATGCTTGACTATCTTGTGAATATGAGAAAAGTGAATCTCATGGGGTATGTTTTTTAAACCATTAAGAATTTCAAGACAGGAGGGATTAAATCCCAAATGATTATGTATCCAGCCATCCTTACGAAGTTCATTCTTGATAGTATGAAGTTTTGTAACATTCCTTTGAAAGGAAACCCCATAGATCTGAAGCCTTCTTGGATTAGCAAAAGTACGATCAAATAGTTGAATGTTTGTTTTGATCACAATTCAAAACTTTTTGTTAGAGATGTAGAAGCTGAATTGGCTTAGAATCAATCGGAACCTATGCCAGCCAAAGACTTTCAATATACAGGTGTTACTCAAAAGTCTGATCTGCAAACCAGTTCAAAGCCCAAGAAGAAGCCGAGGTACAATAAGGAGGTTGTAGCAAAATGGAGAAAGGATAAGGAACAGAGAAAGGAAGGTGATCCGAAGTTCGGTCATGACCCTGCTGATGATTTTGTAGAAAGAGTAAGGGTAGAAGAAACTCTTCAGGCTGAAAAGAAGAAGAAGGTTCTTTTGAAAAGAAAGGCTCAGGACTGTGATGTCTCTAAAATCATGAAAGCAGTAGAACAAGCTAGTGCTCAACTAACAGAAGAAGTACACCAAGAGCCTGTTGGATCGGAACAAACTAGGAAAGATGGCAAGAGGGGGGGGGGTGAATTGCCATTTAAAAAAGATTAACAAATTAAAATCAAATTAAAGAATGAAGCGGAAAATAAAGAGGCAAGACACACGAAATTGATAACGGAGTTCGGCCAAAAAACCCGGCCTACGTCTCCGCTCCCAACTCAACCGTTGAGAGATTCCTACCTCTTGCTTTTCAATGGTTTTAGCAAGAAACCCACTAGGCTTTGAGGTAGCACTAGGACCTATTACAGCTTGCTTTTGAGTGGTTAAGCAAGAACCCACTTGCTTTCAATGGAATAGCAAGAACCCACTAGCCTTTTTAACGGGTGAAGGCTAGCTCACCGAAAACTCAAGCCTTTTAAAAAGAAAGGATTGAAGAAACCTCTTCACACCTTAATGGTGGTGTGAAACCCAAAAGAAAGGGGGATGAGAAAAGGGTTTGGGGTTTGTAGGCACAAACCCAAAATAAGCTCAAAAAGATAAAACAAGAAAAACCGTAATTGAGGAAGTCTTGGGCGCCTTTGATTGATTGGAGATGTTGAAGGCCGCTTCCAAGCTTCTTTGGTGGGGCTCCTTGGATGTGGAAGTTGTTGGAGCAAGGAGAGTTCCTTGAAGGAAGTCCGCCGGAGGTACGCCAAATGATGAACAACGTGTCCGTGGGCTTTGGTATGGTTCCGGTTATATGTCCGGGGCTTCCTCAGCCTTTATTTATAGGCATGGAACCCATTGGGGGCCTTCGGAGCCGTTGGAGAAGTCCTCGGAGCCGTTGGAGGCCAAAAGAGGGTTGACTGGTCAAACCCAACGGCAAGTTTGACTGGGCTACCGGCTGGCCGGTACAGGTCCACCAGCTGGCCGGTGCCTTGGAGAATGGAAACTTGTTCTGCCCAGGAGCCACCGGCTGGCCGGTGAGAAGGCCACCGGCTGGCCGGTGGTGAGATAGTAGGTCTCACTGTTGAGTCAGATTGCCACCGGCTGGCCGGTGACAGAGCCACCGGCTGACCGGTGGGGAGGCAGTAGCTACCCCTTGAGTTTGGGTGCCACCGGCTGGCCGGTGGTCAAGCCACCAGCTGACCGGTGGAGCCTGGCAGTGGGCAATGCCTCTGCGAGGTCCACCGGCTGGCCGGTGCTATCACACCGGTTGGCCGGTGGACTGAGTTTCAGTCCACTCCTTGTCCTTTCTTGGGCCAATCCTTTGGAAATCTCTTGCCTATCATCCACAACACTTAAAAACAAGGTTAGACAAAAAATAAGGTGATTGTGATCATGAAAATCACACAACGAGGGGAACGAGAGGTACAACAATCTCCCCCTATTTTGATGACCACAATCACCAAAACAATTAAAGTAAAAAAACTGAAATTGAAAGGAAATGCTAAGCATGATGAAAAGGATTCTCCCCCAATCAATCAAGAAATTTCTCCCCCTTTGTGATTATCAAAATAGAATGGGGCATAAAACTTGATTGAGGGAAAACTTTGAAAAACAAGATAGAGATTTGAAAATCAATTGAGATTTTCGAAATTGAAATGAAAATTTGAATAACAGTTTGAATTGAATGTTTTGAATCAAACACAAATTGAAATTTGAAAATTGAAACCAAATGAAATTTTTGAAATGAAAAATTCGAATTGAATATTTTGAAATGAAAATTTTGATACCAAGTGTTGAAATTGAAATTAACAAAAAAGGCTTAAAAGAACCTAACTCCCCCTAAATAAAAACAAAAAGTCATCGGGGAGAGGGATTTTGAAAAGAGATGATTTTCGGCCCGGAGAGACTCGCTAGAAGGGATTTTTCAATCCATACTTGTCTCATTGCGGGTCTTCTCCTATAAAACTCGTCCGAAAAGAAAATAGACTTGGGTTGGCCATACCGGGTGTTTTTGCAATTACATTCATAAATAAGGTGCCCGGATTTCTTGCAATAATTACAAAATTTGTAAGCGGAGCTCCCCCTTACAAAAACAGTGGGTGCATGGGAGGAGGAGGCTTGGTTGGTATAGCCAAGTCCTTGAGTGGTTCGGGAAATGCGTTGGGAACCTAAGAGTTTGGTCAGATTTTGTTCCCCTTGGGTGAACTTAGCCAAGGATTCTCTAAGGTCCTTGATGGTTGATTCCATGGAATCAACATTTGGAAAATTTTGGATTTTTAGGGTGAGTTCCTCCTTCTCTTTGAGAAGTTGGTCTTTTTCGGAGGAAAGTTTTTTGAAAGACTTTTTCAAAGAAACAAATTTTGAAGAGAGTTCGTGAAAACCATTTTCAAGTTGGTCTCTAGCATGTGAGAGTTCTTCATAAGATAAATGATTTAAAGAATTGGAATTTGAAGAACAAGAGGAGGAGTCGGAAGATGTTACCTCATGGAATGCCATTAGGCATTTTGTACCTTGGTCGCTCGAGGAGGAGGAGGAGGAGGATGATGAGGAGGTGTCACTCCATGTCGCCTTGAGGACCTTTTTCTTTCCTTTTTCCTTTTGCGTGGCCCGTTTTTTGTTGAGTGGGCAATCGGGCTTGTAATGGCCCTTTTCGCCGCACCCGTAGCATTTTACCTTGGGCTCGGATCTTGCGGTGGGTTCTTGCTTTCGATGCTTGCGGGATTTCTTCTTCTTGTGCTTCTTCATAAACTTGTGCATCTGGCGGGCGAGATTCTCCATTTCCGAGTCGCCGCTTGAAGATGAAGTAGATGAGGAAGATGAGGATGAGGAGGAGCTTACTTCTTTTTGTACCTTGAGGGCGATGTTCTTTGGAGTTTTGATAGGGGTGCCCTCCTTTTGTGCTTGCCTCCTCATCGTGATCTCATAAGTCATGAGAGATCCGATGAGCTCCTCTACCGGCATATTTTTGACGTCCTTAGCTTCTTGGATCGCCGTCACCTTTGGTGCCCATGAGCTCGGAAGGACCCATAGGATCTTCTTGACCATTGTTTCTGCAGAAATGTCATCTCCATGAGATTTTCTACCATTGCACACATCAGTAAATCGAGTAAACATTTCAGAAATTGATTCATTTGGGTGCATGGAAAAAGACTCAAAATCCTGCCTATACATGTCTAACCGAGTATCCTTAACTTTGTTAGTGCCCTCATGGGTCACTTCCAATAGTTTCCAAATTTCATGAGATGAGGTGCAAGTGGAAACTCGGTTGAACTCATTTCGGTCAAGGCCGCAATGTAGAGCGTTCATGGCTTTGCCATCAAGCTCAAAATTTCTAATGTCGGCTTGGGTCCATTTGGATTCGTCGGGGGAAGACAAAGAATAACCTTGCATGACAATTTTGTAAATAGGATATCCTATGCTTCTTAAAAAAGTGGTCATGCGGGTTTTCCAATAATTATAGTTGGTCCCATCAAAAAATGGCGCCCGACCCAATGAGTAGCCCTCGGGGGCGAAAGAGGTTGATGCCATCTTAATGGATCTTAAATTTGAAACCGGGTTAGGGTATTACTCAAAATTTCCCTCTGATACCAATTGTTGGATCGGAACAAACGAGGAAAGATGGCAAGAGGGGGGGTGAATTGCCTTTTAAAAAAGATTAACAAATTAAAATCAAAGTAAAGAATGCAGCGGAAAATAAAGAGGCAAGACACACGAAATTGATAACGGAGTTCGGCCAAAAAACCCGGCCTACGTCTCCGCTCCCAACTCAACCGTTGATAGATTCCTACCGCTTGCTTTTCAATGGTTTTAGCAAGAAACCCACTAGGCTTTGAGGTAGCACTAGGACCTATTACAGATTGCTTTTGAGTGGTTAAGCAAGAACCCACTTGCTTTCAATGGAATAGCAAGAACCCACTAGCCTTTTTAACGGGTGAAGGCTAGCTCAACGAAAACTCAAGCCTTTTAAAAGGAAAGGCTTGAAGAAACCTCTTCACACCTTAATGGTGGTGTGAAACCCAAAAGAAAGGGGGGTGAGAAAAGGGTTTGGGGTTTGTAGGCACAAACCCAAAATAAGCTCAAAAAGATAAAACAAGAAAAACCGTAATTGAGGAAGTCTTGGGTGCCTTTGATTGATTGGAGATGTTGAAGGCCGCTTCCAAGCTTCTTTGGTGGGGCTCCTTGGATGTGGATGTTGTTGGAGCAAGGAGGGTTCCTTGAAGTAAGTCCGCCGGAGGTACGTCAAATGATGAACAACGTGTCCGTGGGCTTTGGTATGGTTCCGGTTATATGTCCGGGGCTTCCTCAGCCTTTATTTATAGGCATGGAACCCATTGGGGGCCTTCGGAGCCATTGGAGAAGTCCTCGAAGCCGTTGGAGGCCAAAAGAGGGTTGACTGGTCAAACCCAACGGCTAGTTTGACTGGGCTACCGGCTGGCCGGTACAGGTCCACCGGCTGGCCGGTGCCTTGGAGAATGGAAACTTGTTCTGCCCAGGAGCCACCGGCTGGCCGGTGAGAAGGTCACCGGCTGGCCGGTGGTGAGACAGTAGGTCTCACTGTTGAGTCAGATTGCCACCGGCTGGCCGGTGACAGAGCCACCGGCTGACCGGTGGGGAGGCAGTAGATACCCCTTGAGTCTGGGTGCCACCGGCTGGCCGGTGGTCAAGCCACCGGCTGACCGGTGGACTGAGTTTCAGTCCACTCCTTGCCCTTTCTTGGGCCAATCCTTTGGCAATCTCTTGCCTATCATCCACAACACTTAAAAACAAGGTTAGACAAAAAATAAGGTGATTGTGATCATGAAAATCAAACAACGAGGGGAACGAGAGGTACAACAGAGCCCATCGTACAGAGTCTCCCTAAGGAAGGAAAACAAAAACAAGTGATGGAAGAGATAGAAGAAGAGGAAGAAGAAGAGGATATTTTCTTTTAGAATTTCTTCAAAGTTCAAAGAAGTGTAGAGAGGAATCGGTTCAAAATCTGAGTGAAGGTGTTCAACAAACTCCTCATGCCGATCAAGCACAATCTCTGGACAAAATGTCTTTTCAAGAAAAGCAAGGTGATCAATCCTCTCATTCTGATAAAGTTGTTGTCATTAGTGACAATGTGGAAGAAGAAAGAAAGCATAAAGAAAAAGCAAAAGGAAAACAGCCAGTTGTTGACTCAAGCAGATCGTATGAACTAGCATCGTACGAGGAAGATACTGATTCAGAGCATACAATCTATCTCAAGAAGAGTGATTACATTGTTCATGTTTTGAGAAGGGTTGAGAAGACCATTCCTTATTTTCCGAGGCTGTAAGGGAAGATTGATTTTATTACTGACAATCAAAAGAAAAAGTTTGGCTCTGTAAAAGAATTGAGCAAGAAAGTTTTGTCAGTAGAAGCCGATTTGAAAGTTCTTTCAGAAATTTCGGTTGCTCATAAGAAGGCATGCAATATGATGACCAAGTGGTCATACAAAACAGAGATCTCAATCAATGATCATGAAATTTCTATTGAAGATATAAGATGTTTATCAAATGAGCTTGCAATTGCTTTCAATAAGATTGACAAAGAAATGGTTGAAAGGTTGAATCTTCTGTCTTCTCAAAGAGTCGATGTTCCTTCAGTGAAAGATTTGCAAGAGAGAACGAATGTTTTTCAATCTGAATTCTCGAAGGTTTCATCTTTCAAAGATGAAATGGTCTTGCTGAAGAATAAAAATTCTATGTTACCCAAAGATAACAAGAATTTGCAAAACAGAATTGATACCCTTGAAGAAGTAATCAGAGTCCAGGAGGAGACTATCATAAATCAAGATTAGATTTTTTCGGATCAACAAGAGCTTCTCAGAACTCAGGGTGAATCAATTTCTGAAGACAAGAAGGAGATCAAAAAGATGAAAGCTGTTCTTCATGAGCTTATAAAGAAGAAGAAGGAAAGAGAAAACAAATGATTGTTGTATTTGTGTTCTTTTGGACTTTTCTTTGTTTTGAAATGACTTTTATGATCCTTTTCTTTTATCTATTGTCTTGTGTTTTTTTCTAACTTCTTCAGACAATTGAAGATTACCTATTCCTTTTTTTAAATCACAAAGGGGGAGAATGTTTACAAAGGGGAGAATGTTTTATAAAGGGGGAGAATTCTTTACAACACTCTTAAGGAAAATCTATGAATAAAATCCTTAGGAACGTCCATACCTAAGGGGGAGTTAGTTGTATTCAATTTCTTATTCAGAAGTGTTTTCAATAACTCAGGGGGAGATAAGTATTTCTTGTTACATTTACTTTGTGTGTTGTGCCTTCCAAAAAGGGGGAGATTGTTGAGTCAAAAGTCCTCTTTTGAATTCTATATCATGTTTTGGAAATCACAAATGCATTCTATCATATTATGGAATTTACAATTGTCTTCTATTTTGTTTATCGTATCGTACAATGATGATCGTACTATCCATATCGTATCGTACGATAATAATCGTACTGGTCATGTTGATCGTACTGATCATGCTGATCGTACTGACCATATCGTATCATACAATACTGATCGTACTAACCATATCATATCATACAATACTGATCGTACTTACCATGAAAATCGTACAATTCTGATCATACTAAATATGAAAATTGTATTGATTCTGTTACTCATAACTTTTGTTACATTCTTGTTTCAATACTTAGTCAAAAACTCTAATTGCATATGAATCGTACTCATGTTTTTCATGTGTATATATCTTATGTCCTAACAAAATGATGTCGTTGAGTTAGTTACAAACTAATCAAAACGATGTCGTGCTTTCTATTTTAATATGACCGTTCGAGGCAATATGACCGCTGGAACCCGAGGCCTATAAATAGGAGGTCATTTGATGCTGAGAAGATAATGATGAACGAAAAGAATGAATGAAGAGACTCTATGAACTACCAAGATTCTAGAGAGAGACACTATGACTTCTCTCATCTTCCTTGTGCGTCCGATCATCGTATCGAGGGCTTTCAAGTAATTGAAAGACAGAGGTGCCGATTACCTACAAAATCGAGGGCTTCCGAGGATAGGCAGACAGACGTGACGATCATCGTATCGAGGGCTGCCGGGGATAGGCAGATAGACGTGCCAATCATCGTATCGAGGGCTGTCGGGGATAGGCAGACAGACGTACCGATCATCGTATCGAGGGCTCACCAAGGTGTTGGTGAGACAGACCTTTTATCCTAGGTTAAAGGATAACCCTTCTCTTTGGGTTAAAATAATTGTAATACTTTTACATTTCCGCTGTTACTTGTATTAGAAAGGAATTTGTATTGTTTCCTTTCTTCTTTACATATTCAATTTTAATTGTTTCAATTACAATCATTCTATTACATATTGTATTGATTGATTCTATACGCTTTAAGGTAGAATCATTCATCTTTGTATTACTCTGATTATTGTGTTCATCTTGAATACAATTTTTTTACATTACATTAGTATTACAATACATCATACCTTTTTACATTCAATACAATTGTGGGTATTTGAATTTGTATTAGTTTAAGATCATTTAAACTAATCTCTTAATTGCTAAAACTCATAGGTTTTTAAACCTACAATTCACCACCCTCTTGTATTGTTCCATCTAATAGATATACATATCTTTATATTCGATCCAACATAATCTTCTTATGTTGTTTTATTAATAATATTTCATTATTATCATTATTTCAGGCACGAATTTCTTTATTTTCTTATGTTTATTTTGACGCGTAATATTGTTTATTACACATCAGATATATATTACTAATATACATAATTATATTATGATAATAAATTATATATTCATTTAGTATTTATATTTTCATAATTATTATTAAATGGTTATAGTGGAGGATTAATCGCATCATGTCGTGGAGATGGTAAGTCGTACAAACGCTCGAGTGACAATATCATTCCCTTAATGTTTAAATGGTATAGAATCGAATAGTATATCAATTATAAATAATCATTATAAATTCATATTAATTATTTATATCCATTATACACATCATTATATTCAACCAAATAAATAGTGTTGAATAACAATTTCCACCACGACATAGATACAGTAAGCTGCACATACGCACACATGGTGATATTATTATTAGTAGGACGGATAAAAGGGAGAATGTGGTGGTAAAATAATCATAATAAAATATAAGAATGGATATGATTTTGTATTTATTAATTTAGTATAGAAACAAAATAGGAAGAGGGAGTAGAAGAAGAAAACTAAATTGAATTGAATTGGTAAAATAATTACTTCTTCTTCGAGTATCTGCTATTGATTTGGACAAAAGAACTTTTTAGGTTGTCTTTGAACCAAAAATATAACCTCTAGGATGAAGTGAGGTAATTTTGGTGAATAATTGGACATTTTTGACCAATTCAAATGTATTAAGAGATGTGAATAAATGATAAGGAGTGGTTCCATTTTAAAAGAGAGTGGAGGGGCACTTTAGGAAACTCAAAAACTATTAATTTATTATAAATTAATTTTCCATTTCATATAGATCCAAAGTGATTTATTTAGAATATAAGAAGATTATGGGATCAAATCCTATAACCCAATTAAGTTCGGACATTTTAGGCCACAAAATTAACCTTATCATTTGGCTTTAACCCTTAGTTAATCAATTTAACTATTACCATGACAACTTGTTTTTTTACACTATAGGGTTAATATAGTTCTTATAAAATGGAAACTGAAACTGAATTGGATACATTATTGAATATTTAACATTATAGAATTTATTTTTTAAAAATATATATTTTTAAAAAAATTTATCATTTAATTAAATATTATTTATTTTAAATTATCATTAATGTCAATTTTTATACTCTTCATTATTTTTATATTTAAAAATATCATAACAACATGATAACTTTGAATAAACACTTTCAATATGTCACAAACATGTAAAATATATCTATAAAATTTATGGATGTCATTAGTTATGTCAATTTATATTTATTTTATTATTTTGAAAATCATTTATTTGATATTTCATTTAATAATTCAATTACTGCATCATTATTATGTCACCATTTAATTTAAATATTTATTATATGAAATTATAAGTAAATTAATATAATGTTGATAAAAATTATATATTTCTAAATACTATTCATATTGGACTATATCACTTATATAAACTCATATTATAAATGATATAGTTATTAAAATTTTAAAATAATTTTTTTAACTCTTTTTAAAATAAATATAATAATTGTCATAATCTTACAAAAGTGTCTTAAAAAGGATGATAAATTAATAATAAAGTATATTTGGGTTGAAACATACTTATAAAATGAAATTAAGAAATTTTTTAGGGTAATTTTATAATATTATTATATTTTTTTACCTTTAATTCCCATATTAACTCTAAACCATGGTAAATTGGTATAAATTTTACTAATGTTAGTATTCCCCAAAAAAATTATGTTGATCTTTCTAGATAAAAAATATCATAATAATTATAACTATGTAAGTATATTTTTTGAAATAAAATTCACATAAATAGAAGAACAACTTCTAATGTTAATCCTACAGATGTGGCGAGAAGGTGTGTAAAAGAGACATTCAAAAGATCAAAATAAATTTATATCTAATTTTATTATAAAATTTATTCAAAGAAACTAAATTTGGTTAATATATGTATTTTATATCTAAAGTTACTTTAAAATCAATTTAATTTAATATAATTATTAAAATGAAAAAGTCGGCTTTTAACAAAAGTGTTGTATTTTTCCTATTCATCAAAAGTCAAATAAATCAGCAAAAATACAAAAATTTAACCCTAAGATAATATTCATATTATGAATTCAGAAATGAAGCCAATATTGGAAGATAAAATTCATAAATATCATAATATGGTTAGTACTATTCATAACTTCTTTTTAAATGGCTTCTCAGATAGATCAGGGTGTGCTCAAACATTGTGTTGTGTACAATGAAAGCAAGTGAATTATTTAAAAAAATCATATTGTGAAAGTTATGGGTGTTACATTCTTTCCACATCCAATTAATTTCATCATTAAATTTCCCAAAAAATCACCTCTTAAAAATATTCAGGTGGTTCTTCATCATAAATTCATCAGATTCCTACATTACCTCTTCCATTTTATGATTTCTCTAAAGAAATTTTACCTATCTATCCATTTGATTCCTCAACACATATTCCATAGTATCAAGAATTTTTATAGGATCTTCTCAATAAAATAGATCGGGTTCCATTTTTATTTCATCATAGGTGAGTACATGTGTTGTGTTTGGAATGTATTTTCTTAACATTGATATGTTTAACACATAATAAAATTTAGAGAGACATGAAAGAATTTACAAATGGTTAGCTACAAAACCAAAAAAAATTATAGAATTTTAAAAGTTGGGGTGTTCATGGGACTTAATTTACCCCTATTAAAAAAATTTATAATACCCTTCCCTGGAGATACCTTCAATAAAACATAATCTCTTACATAATATTTTAAATCCTTCCTTAGGTTATTGGGATAGATCTCTTCCCTAATTTCATATAGTTTTATATGGGTTTGAGGTGTCTTTTATTATTTTTTATTTTTTCCTCCACAAGTTCTGGGCCTACAAGCTACCTTTCACCAACTTCCTACCAAAAAGTTGGTGGACAATATCTCTTTCTATATAACACTTCATATAGTTCCATTTTAATTCTTTAAGGGAATATATTGTTATAAGAAAATTCTACCATAAGTAAATACTGATCCAACATACCTTTAAAGTCAAGTGATAAATATATCAACTCATCTTTAAAATTTTGGATAATCATTTATGATTTCCCATCTGTTTTATAGTGGTAGGTAGTCCTCAAATAGAGCTTAGTATCCAGATCTTCTGAATAGTTTTCAAAAATTTTGATGTAAAATGAGGTTCTCAATCAGACACAATTGATAGAGGTGCACCATGACGTATTCTAACTTCATTAATATATATTCTTGTTAGTGGTTTAATAGGTAAGTCTTCTATTACAGAACGAAAATGGGACAATTGGGTTAGGCGATCAACAATAATCCATATCACATCAGTCCTTCTTGAAGTATTTGGTAATCTAGTGAGAGAGTCCATTTTAATGCCATCCCATTTCCACACAGGTATAAAAATATGTTTCATGATTTCATTATGATGTTGTCTCTCAGCCTAAACTTATAGATAAATTAGACATCTTGACACATATTAAGAAGTTTCCATCTTCATGTTTTCCCACAAAAAAAAATTCATTCAAATATATATGCTTCTTGGTGATACCAGGGTGTATAATGAAATTGGAGCTATAAGCATCATCCAACAATTCCTTTTATAGCTCTTGTGAAGAGGGGGCACAATGTCTCTACAAAAGTTTCAAAATTCCATCTTCATATACAAATTAAATAAATCTACCGACATTCATAGATTTAATTTTCTTTTGAAAATAATCATCATTATACTAATAATTTGTTATCATTTCCATTAAATATGGTTTTCAAACCATTTGAAAACATTGTGATGTTTCACCTTAAATAATAATTCCCATATCAATATTTACTATATCCAAGAACATAGGATCCATTTCAGCTCTAATTTTGTTTATAATTCCATCGTCCTTCCTACTAAAATCATCTCAGACCTTATTTTCCATCCTTGGGTGGTTGTGTAATGTGAAATCATAACCCTTTAGTAGCTCAATCCATCTCCTATTATATCATGTTGAGTTATTTATATGAGAAAATATATTTCAAACTCTTTTGATCATTATATATCTCACATATTTCACTGTAGAGATAGTGTCTCCATATGTTCAAATCAAAGATTACTACTCGATGGATAAAAATTAACTACATCAGTCTTCATAAAAAAACCAAGTCCTTTTCTTTGATGCATCACTATATTTTAAAAACCCATAATTTCATAATGGTAATATCAATATAGTAGCATTTACTAGTCTTATATTCAATTCAACATAGCATTATTCACACTCTTTTGCCATAAAAATTTATCCCCTTCACTTGTGATCATGGTTAATAGTGTTTCCAATCATGAAAAATTCTTAATGATTCTCCCATAGTAACTGCCTAAACCAATAAAACATTGTACCTCAGTTGTGCTCATTTGTGTTAGGCATTATGAGATTTCCTTTTTATTTTATGTGTCAATATAGATTCCATCCATTGAGATAATATTTCCATGAAACTAAATTTACTAAAACCAAATTTCACACTTTCTAATTTCTGATATAGCTCATTTTTATAAATGTATTCAAAAAAATACTCTAGTAGTTCCCATGGTATTCATAGATTATTTAGTATATCAAGATATCATCTGTAAATATTATGAAAAAATAATCATGATATTCTTTGAACACATTGTTCAATAGATGCATAAAAACAAAGGGTTCATTGGTCAATCATAATGGGATTACTATAAACTCGTAATGTCTACACCTAGTTCAGTATGTGTTGGCGCCAAAAATATGGCCCGAAAGAAAGGAACGAAAAAGAAGGCTGGCGCGCTGCCTCGCGAAGCTCCGCCGCGAAGCCCCGCCACGAAGCGCCCCGACCATGGCGGCGCCGTGAAGCTCCAGAGGCGGTAATGCTCCACGAACCCATTTGACATTCGTGAGCCGCCGCGAAGCTCCAGAGGCGGTAATGCTCCGCGAACCCATTTGATGTTCGCAAGCCGTCGCGAAGCTCCAGAGGCGGTAATGCTCCGCGAACCCATTTGAGGTTCGCGAGCCGCCGCGAAGCACCGAAGGCGGCGCGTGAGTCCTGCATCGCGGCGCCCCTTCCCTATAAATACTGGACTCCCCCTGAGTCCCAGAGGAGGGACAATCCGACCTTTCGGCTTCTCCTCTCCCGAATCGTGAGGCACTCTTTGCTCCGAGAATCATGAGCTCCACGAGGTATTTCTACTTCGCAAGACGCCTCTGCTTTGTCTCTTTTTGAGCCCCTCTTCCGAGAGGGATGCCCTTCGCGAAGCTCAAGGGCGTTCGTGAAGTAAGGGGATTCCCAAGGGAACCCAGGCAGCCGCGGAGCATTTATGCTTCGCGAAACTCCCAGCACATGCTAGTGATCCCGATGCTAAGGCAGGATCGCTCCACTTCACGAAGCACATGGCTTTGCAGGACCCTGCTTTGCGAGACACCCCTTCTTCGCGGGCCAGTGCTCCGCGAACACTGTTCCACTTCGCGAAGCACCTCCCACTCACACCTATGCCCCATGCTAAGGCCAAGGCACTACACTTCGCAAAGCACACTCTTCTACTTAGCGATTCCTCTTCCCGTGCGACCCTCCAGGTTTGCACGATGTGATTTCAAAGTCCCGTGGACAATACCACCCGTAGCGTTGCTTCGCCTAATGCTTCTTCGCATAGGCACGCTAACGGCTGTTGCTTCTTCGCAGATCCATGCTAACGTTGAACCCTCGATGGTTCGTTCCACGACCCCCCTTAACCATGGCCTTACTGGTACCTTCCCTTCCCCAAGGACCAGAGGGTACCGGTTATCTAAGTCATAGGGGTGTGGAGTGAACCCACTTCATCCGAGCTGCAGGACATTAAACTACCAAGCACCACGTCCTCAACACATGACGTTAAACTATGACCCAACCTCGTCTCCCTCACAAAGGGTCCCCCCAGCTCGAACATTCTTTACACCACCTGTCTCCACGGGAATGGAACTCTTCCGCACATGGAATGAGATCCTCCTTGTCGGAGTGGCGTATGTTCGTAGGGGAAGGGCTGCCTCAGAGCGTAAGCCCCTAACCTTTCATACGGATGATTGCACCCGTGCATCTCCGTACTTTCCCACTACCAAGGTCAGTGGAGGGCGTGATAGGGAACGAGGCACCCCCCCTCTGGGCCTCCATCCTGGAGTAAGTCCCAACACCATGGGCCGCCCAACACGTAAGCCCCTTTTTGCTTCTCACGGACGCACCCCTCGCGAAGTTATCGTCGGGTCCTTACAACCTCTTGTTTCTCACACCGAGCATGACTCACGTGGGCTTAGAGTGAGCACCGACCTTGACCTTTCACCTTTATGAACTAAGAGGTCTTTGATCCATGTCAAGGCATGGTACGTAGGAAGCCTCCATGATGTTCAAGCCCACCCGTCATTTTATGTCGGCTCTTTCTCTTATGAACTACGAGGTCTTTGATCCATGTCAAGACATGGTACGTAGTATGCCCCCATGAGGTTCAAGCCCACCCATCTTTTCATGTCGGGTATTTCTCTTATGAACTACGAGGTCTTTGATCCATGTAAAGGCATGGTACGTAGGAAGCCTCCATGAGGTTCAAGCCCACCCATCATTCTTCCACGTCGGGTCTCATTTCCGTCTAGCATGACGTTAAACTACGCGTTCCATCCAAACTACGAGGACTTTGATCCATGTCAAGGCATGGTACGTAGGAAGCCTTCACAAGATTCAAGCCCACCAATAGTGGACCCCCGGGTCTACTTTCACGTTGGTTCACTGGCGAATCCATAGAGAACTACGAGGTCTTTGATCCATGTCAAGGCATGGTACGTAGGAAGCCTCCATGAGGTTCAAGCCCACCCGTCATTCACGTCGGGTCTCACCCCGGTCCAGCATGACGTTAAACTGCATTCTGGTCCAGTGGTAAGCCGCTGCGACCCATTCCCACCAGAACTACGAGGTCTTTGATCCGTGTCAAGGCATGGTACATAGGAAGCCTCCATGAGGTTCAAGACACATTGCTTGGTCGTTCATTCACGTCGAGTTTCGCCCTCGTCCAGCATGACGTTAAACTGTACCCCCCCCCCCCCCCACTCATTAGACCAAGGTCCACTTTCACGTCGGTTCGCCGACAAAGCCCCATTTGAACTACGAGGTCTTTGATCCATGTCAAGGCATGGTACGTAGGAAGCCTCCACGAGGTTCAAGCCCAACCATCATCCAATTCATGTCGAGTACTACCTACGTCCAGCACGACGCTAAACTGCAATTCCCGTCCGACGGCAAGCCTTTGTGACCACCCCGAACTACGAGGTCTTTGATCCATGTCAAGGCATGGTACATAGGAATCCTCGTAGAGGTTCAACCCCAACTCCCATCGGACCAAGGTCCCTCACTTACGTCGGTTCGCCGACACCCACCACCCGTCGTTTATTCATGTCAGGGTTCACTATCGTCCCGCATGACGTTAAACTGCCTAAACTACGAGGACTTTGATCCATGTCAAGGCATGGTACGTAGGAAACCTTCCCAAGGTTCAAGCCCACCACTAGTGGACCCACGGGTCTAGATTCACGTCGGTGCGCTGACGATGCTCATCGGGCCAAGGTCCACCTTCACGTCAATTTATCGACCCCATCCCGAACTACGCGGACTTTGATTCCCTACCACAAGAATACGTAGGAAGCCTTGTCAAGGCTCAAGCCCAACATCACCGTCGCCCCTGCGATGGTCCCATTTCACTCTCCCTCCACTCCATTCATCGACCTATCCCCCGCCCCGATTCTCGCCCGGACCGTCTTATCCCGGTGAGACCATGTCGGTACGCTCTACTTCACAGCCATCCATGGGCTGGCCCCGGTATCGACATCCCTTCAAGGAGGATCCCTCAATCCGATATATCCTAGCTAATGCTCTGGTTGGGTTGATCTGTCTCCGCTAGATGTTAAACGCGCGGCATACCCTGTTTTGAGCACGGGAAGCTAAGGAAAACCTCAGACATGTGTCTACGAAATGTAATTCCCCGCGCTTGATGTGGGATGCCTCGGGCCTCCACTCCCTCGAGAAGCCTTGATACCAAGGATAACAGACAGGCATGCCAGGTACCCCAGCATCCAGACACGCTATTGATGCCTCAACGTGACTACTCCCCTGACTGAAGGTTGCTGCCCTGATTGGACCCTTTGGAATGTCCCAACAGAGGCAGTGTAATTAACCGGAGTCCATGGAAACATGGCACTGGGAAGAGTTTCACGAACTACGTATTAAATCTATGAGGGAGACTCGGACTAGGTGATGAGTTCTGAGGAGGAATCCACGGAAGGAAGAATGGACATCCCATCATCCCATTTCGATCAAGGAGCAGACGTCCCTGAATAAGGAGCGGATGCCGCCCGCCTTTGGAAATCGGGAATGCGGGGCAACAAAGCAGCGCATCCTCCAGAGACGGATGCGCGCGCCCTGGCGGAATGCGTCGGAAACAGAAATGGTGAACCCGACGTGAATTTCTTCTCCTCAATATGGAGATTAGTAGTGTTCGAGACACCAGTATGACGTGTCACCGGATCCAGATATCCGGTGCCTGGTCCCGCCAAGCAAATAGCGGGCCTGTCGTGAAACTCACCGGAAGTCGGGGTAGTAGAACGCGGGGCACTCCGCTCTGCAGCGTGTTGGCGTGGATCCTTCTTACAGACGTGGAGAATGGAAGGACGCTGGGGCACTGGCTTTCAATCCTTTTCCTCTCAGTACTGACGAGTTGATCCCTTCATTTTCCAGGAACCAGGTTGCTGTTACAGAGACGCGGTCACCATCCGCTCCTCACCCACGCAGGTGCAGGGGCAACACCACTACGACCACCCCACGTAGCGTTGTTACCGCCACGATGGCCGCCACATCGCGGAATATGGGGCCACCACGCCCCCTCTCCCCATCAGAGGTCATCCAGTGAAGGGTGATCAACAACCTCGTGCGCAGGTATGAGGAAGAAGGGGTCATCCCAACCCGAGATATGGCCCGCCTGGACCTGGAGGCCTCCAGGCCCCGCCGTCAGCGCCGCCCTAACAGGCCGTGCAGGGAGCCCCTGCTCCCCACCCCAACATTCAACCGTTTTGGGAACTTGTCTCCGGAACACCTTGACGACTCCTCGCCTTATGCTGAAGAGTCAGGCGCCGTCCGGCTCAGTCCACTCAGGGCCCTGACCCGAGGGCCCCAGGCGAGAGCTCCCGGCCGGCCGCGTCAGCGCCGCCGTCCGGCCTCGCAGGAAGAGCAGGCAGGCTACGTCCCTGCACCACCTGCACCCATTCGCCTGACCCGACGTCAGCGCCGGGAACGGGCTGAGGACGCTCGCCCAGGCGCGTCAACGTCGACAGCTACAGTGGCCCGAGCCACCACCGACGTTTATCGTGAAGCCCCTGCATACACTAAGCAGGGGCACTCCTTCACCCAACCAGGATCGAGACCCCAACCGCCCCACGGGCAGGCTGGGTTGACTCTCCGGGTTGCAGGCCCAAGTGGTGATCGCCGCGAGCTAACCCGTGGTAATGTCACCCCGTACGGAGGTCCTCCCCGTACCACTACTCCACAGAGCGTGGGCCTTCCCCGCTTCGAGGTTCGTCATGGAGGCATGCCTCGTGCTACCCCCATCCCGCAGGAACACCTGCCCCGCGGCAGTGACGCTCAGCGCGAAAACATTTCCCGCACCCACTATACAGGGTTTGGAGTCCATCCTCCTGCCCCCGGCCGCCAACCTGAAGGCACCGTCCATCCGGTCCCTCTCCAATGTGGGGGCCCTCCCTACGTCCTCTCTGCAACCGGCGAAGGTTCTCCTCGCCCCAGCAACTCGAGGAGTGAAGGTCAGCCTCGCTCCACCCGTAGTGACCATAGAGGTCCTCCCCATGCTCCTGCCAATTCCAACAGAGGCCCCGCCCACATGGGTACTGTTCATGGAGTTCCTCCCCATGTACCCTTCAACATTTTCCCCGGTGCCCCTCGCACCCCGGCTATCTCGAGTGGGGGCCCTCTCCGCCACGGCGCCAGCGCCGCCCCGAGGCTGCCTAATGAGGATCAACCCTGTCCCGAAGAGCCGCCCTGGGGAAGAAGAGCGGGTCGTCGCCGCCACAAGAAGAATCCTGGGAAGGCCTAGGTGGAGATTAAACCTGCCCGCTTCTCCGACTCGGAAGAGGAATACGATTCAGTGATGGAACCTTCTCCCCGCTCCTCTGTATCATGGACTGGGGCAGGAACCAGACGCGTTAGCCTCATTCTCCCAGAATTTGATGTCCACCAGATTCCCTTCTCTCTCCGCAGGTACATCCAGGAGGAAGAAATCCTGGGAATTTTGCAGGTCTCGACCGCACAATCACCGCCTCTGTCACCAGAAGAGCCCTCTACCTCTACCAGAGATCACAGAGAGTTATTTTGGGGGCCAATGGCGGTAGAGAGATGACATGACCTGTCACCGGTAGCCGTGGATCCTGTTCCGGAAGCTGTGGTTATCAGCCCGTCGTATCGTGACATCGTGACCAGGTCACCTCACTCTTCGGAGGATGGCCCGGAATTCGGCGGCCAGTCAGCTCGTTTTCCGTATTCTCCAACGCCGAGTTTATTATCCCAGAGGTCCGCCTCGGTACCGCTACCAGTTCTTCAGCCGCCCCCGGTCGACGAGTGGGGCAACACAGGGCCAGACCCTGAGTCCGAGCCCAGGATATTCTGTAGTATTCTTGCAGCGGATTACCTCCCGGAGAAATTCTGGCCGACGACAGCACTGAATTTTCGCGTGCCGGGGTCTCTTACCCCTGAAGAAGTGGGGTGTTTTTGTCAAACCCTATGGGCGACACACTTCTGCCTCCGTTATGAACGGGTGGTGTACCCCAGAAGTCGATAGCACTTCAAAGAAATCGGCGAGCAGTGCCGCCTGATTGATGCAGCCGCACTCCTTATGGCTCAGCACCCTGAGTCACCAGGCCACCAGAGCGCCCTTCAACGAAAATGCGTTCAGAGTCTTAAAGCACTCCGCAGAATCGTCAGGGAAGACACCCCCATGTGCAAGTCTGTGGTTGGGGACACTATGCCACTCTCCTCTTCGACCCTATCCAACGGAAGCCCAATTCTCTATGTGACATCGAGGACATGCCCTCAAGAGGGATCGTAGTCCACATGGACGAAGTTGTGCATAAGGAAGATGAGATTGAATTACTTGATGGAGACTTACCACCCGAGGGCGTACCGCCACTGATCGACCCATCAGGGAGAGTTACCCGTCAGCAGAGAAACTTGCAAGGCCTCCCCGTACCCACCGAATCGCTGGTACTCGGTAGAAACACTGGTAAGGGTAAGGAGCACGTCAGAGCTTTCAAGCACTCCGACCCGTCTGCCTCTGCGCAGAAGACGGAAGAGGATCCTAAGAAGGTCGTGTTACGCCAGTAGCTTGCTGAGTAGAAGAGGCTGTTTGACGAACTCTTGGCTGAGCGCGCCGCAGAGCGGCGACCCGACTATGGTAATCCCAGGCCGGGGCGGCAAGGGCAGGAACAATTCCCCCCGGTGAGATGCCTCTGGGCAACCCTGATCATGCTACTACCGCAGACAGGGTAGAAGCCGGAACGTATGGCAAGAGGGCGCGATACGTCTTGCCAAACCCCCCCAAGCGACGGGGCAATCTGAAGAATCCAACCCGGGTTCCCCCAGTCACCCTGCAGGTCGTCCAGCCAGTTGACCCACGAGCGGCTGAAGCCTTCTACCGTGTTGAAGAACCTGGAAATTCACTTGTGGTTAGGGATCCCCGTCAAGACAGGGACCCCCACCCGGAGGACCTTATTTCCGCACTCACAACCCGCCTCGAGGTGTTGGAAATGCGGCAGGTGGCGGTCCCACCGGATGGCAAGCCTTATCCCGCGTGGGTGGATGATATGCCCGCGCCTCCGGGTTTTGGGAACCCCACTTTCTCGCCTTTTAACTAGACAGGGGACCGCCCCAGCACTTGGCTCATTTCTCTTCCAAGTGTGGCCCAATGCTGGGGACCCCGGCTCAGCAAGAAGCCGCCAAACTCCGATGTTTTGTACAAACATTGGAAGGTCCGACATTCGTTTGGTACAACCAGCTCCCTATCGGATCGGTGACTGGTTGGGAGGATCTTCGCAGGCAGTTCTTATACCAGTTCAGCTCTACCACGCGAAAGACCAGCATTCCAGACCTCTTCAAGTGCAAACAGAGGCCTGATGAGCGGGTTGCAGATTTCATCGCCCAGTTGAAGGGACTTACGTATTCCCTCGATATGCCACTGACTTAGGAGAAATTACTGAAGATGTGTGTGGGGAACGTCAAGACAGAGCTAGTACCCTCCCTAATTACCCAGAACTACCCTGGAGGGTTCAGAGATTTCTCGGATAAGGCCCAGCGCCTCGAGGAAGCCCTGCAACAGGCTAGTCAGGCACGTTTGTTGCCCCCTATGATCCCAGCCAGGAGGACCGCCAGGGCTGAACCCGCCGCGGTGGCTCAAATAGAAGCCCCGAGGCAGCTGGAGTTGCTACCGGCGGCACCACCCCTGCAACCCCGCAGAGGTCCTCCACCTCAAGCACAGGCTCCTGCCCAACAGCGACCACCTCAGAACTGACAGGTTCCCCAGCGCAACGCGCCACCACCACCTAGGCGAGACAATCAGGCGCCGCTTCCTCGGAAGGCCCCTCCGGCCCCTCGTCAGGGCCAGGCCCCCAGGGCCCCCTATCCGGAAAGAAGGTACCAGACCTATTCGTTCAACGAAAATCAGGTCCCTGGCTACTTCCGAAGTGCTCTGGGGCAAGGGATTGTGCGCCTGCCTGAGTGCAGAAGGCCGGTAGAGGCGCATCTCACCGATCACCCCAACTATTTCCCTTATCATCGGATCCTGGGGCACACCCTCAAGCAATGCTATGTGTTTAAGGACTGGCTTCAAGACCAGGTCAACAACAACATAGTTATGTTGGGCCCAGCACCAGCACAAGTGGCAGGTGTCTTTGCAGGATCAGAAATCTGCAGCGACAACGAAGGTGAGTGGCAGCAGGTCCCTAGCCGCGAATCCCAGAATCTTCCCAGTGGTGGATTACTCCTCGAGCGATAGCCATGGGTACACTTCGGTTAACACTGTGGAGCTGGTAAATCCCTATATGACCCCCGACGAGGGGGAATGCCATGTAGACCTCCCCAACGTTTCCAGCCGACGTCCACGTCAGCGGAATCGAAATCGCGCCGGTCATCGAGGCACGTCAGCAGGCACTTGTGGCCAAGCCGTGCACGCTACCGAGACCAGGAAGCAGGCTCAACGCAGATCTCAGCACGCGCAGACCCATCTAACACCCTCGGCTCTACCTCCACTGCCGTTCGTGCTATTGGATCGGGGGGAGCCGCCTCGTCCGTATCATAGTCAGTTTTGCCCGGCTACAAGGCAGCCTCCGCTGTCTGATCCTAGTCTGGCGACTGCTCTTCAGGCTTCTACTAGGAGGCAGCAATATGTACCCAGTACTAGTCAATCGCCGGTTCAGCCAGCTGAACCCGCTGTGCCTCCGAATGCCGAACGACCTCCTGTAAGCAGAGGCTCGCGTTTGGCACGAAAGTACGATGTTCTGAAGCACCTGGCCGGCATTCCGGCGAGGCTATCCATCCTTGAGGCCCTTCGCCTATCATCTGAAATGTGTGAGGCACTTGCCGAGGCCCTAAGGAGCCCCCTCCAGTTCGAGACGGAGGTAGTAGCTGCAGAAGCTTTCCATACCGAGACGATTGAAAATGCCGAATTTCAGGCGGTTATCTCATTCTCCGGTGAAGATGAGGACCCTCCTGTACAGGGGAACATTCGCCCACTGTATGTCACTGGACACTTCAACGGTGTGGAAGTCCGCCGCTGCCTCGTTGACACAGGTTCCAAAATCAATCTAATTCCGACCCGGACGCTGCGAAAGCTGGGTCTGTCCGAAGGTGATTTAACCCCCTCTGACCTCAGGATCCAGGGGTACGACAGGACAGAGCAAACCCCAGTCGGAAAAATCCTCCTGAAGACTCAATTCAGTGGCTTAATTACCAGCACCGAGTTCATGGTTGTTTCTCAGGACACCGCCTACAACGCATTGATGGGTAGGCCATGGCTCCATCTGCATGCAGCGGTCCCTTCGTCGTATCACCAGTGCCTCAAGTACTCGCTCAATGGTCGAGTAGGCGTGCTCCAAGGAGACGCGTCCCCTTTCGCTTCTTGTGAGGCCCGCTATCTGGATGCGGGTTATTACAAAAGTAAGGATAAGAAAATCCTGGTAAGCGAGGATGAACCTGCCCCGGTCACAAGTGACCTCTGGGAAAGCATGGATGACGCCTACATCCTCCCGATCCACCGGTTGGAGGCCATGACCCCCAACATAGGGCAATGTTTTGTTGTTTCGGGTATGCAAGGAAGCCATGTTCCCGTGTCCAAGCGACGACGGAAAATCACCTTGTACTCTTACATCAACCAGGCTCAAGTCATCCCAGAACCCCCTACCCATGTACGGTACCGGGACATCAAACCTATGACAACGGCGGTGCGCCATACGTGTCTCTTCCGCCGGGCTGGAATTAACCGACTCAGGCCGACACGTCACCACTGCTTTGATATCATCAAACGTGGCCCTTTAGGCCGAAGGCCCGATGGGATAGGATCGACTGCCTTCATTGCTATGGTCTCAATGGAAAGCGAGTCTCCCGATGTGATGACCGCTGCTGCCCAAGACGGCACCAGCTGCCCCTCGGATTTTGATAGCCCAGAAGTATCTTCCGTCGTGGTAAGTCCCCCCACGGCTGGGGAGGAAGACCTGGAGGATGCTCCCCCCGCCTTTGAAGAAGGCGTCTCTACCAGGGTTGATGAACTGGTACAAGTGAAAATTGGTATCAAGGTAGATTTGAAACCCACATTGATCAGTGCAGTCATGTCCCTCGAGGAGTGGCTGCAGTACGTAGACTTCCTCAAACAGCACCGAGATGTGTTTTCCTGGAGTTACGATGAGATGCCAGGGCTGGATCCCCAAGTGGTCGTCCACCGTCTAGGCCTCCCAGCAAAACATCGTGGGTTTAAGCAGCCTCCCAGGAAGATGCACCCTTGTCATGGTGCCATGGTTGAGGCCGAAGTTGATAAGCTAATCAAAGCCAACATCGTTAAGGAGGTCCAGTACCCCAAGTGTCTTGCCAACATTGTGCCAGTCAGGAAGAAGAATGGGCAGATCAGAGTCTGCATCGACTTCCGCGATCTTAATCGCCACTACCTAAAGGATGGCTTCACACTCCCAGTGACGGAGCTGTTGATTGACGCCACGGCCGGGTTCCAAGCCCTCTCTTTCATGGATGGGTATTCCGGGTATAACCAGATCCGGATGGCCCCCGAAGATGAGGAGTCCACTGCCTTCAGGGCTCCCCAAGGTACCTTTTGATACCAGGTAATTCCATTCGGTTTGAAAAATGCAGGTTCCACTTATCAGGGGGCCATGCATCGCGTATTCAAACTGATTCTCGGGACATTGGTGGAATGCTACGTGGATGAACTCTTAGTCAAATCATGCCAGCGCCAGGACCATCTCAAAGACCTTGAGAAAGTGTTCGGTTTCCTCTGTTCCCGTCACCTAAAGATGAACCCGCTGAAGTGTGCCTTTGGGGTCACCTCCGGGAAGTTTCTGGGCTTTGTTGTCAGATACCGAGGTATCGAGATCGACCCAGAGAAGATCAAGGCCATCATCCAAATGCCTCCCCCGAGCAACATTCGGGAGCTTCGAGACCTTCAAGGACACTTAGCCTATATACGCCGATTCATTGCGAATCTGGCTGGCAAGTGTAAGCCCTTTTCCCAGATCATGAAGAAGGGTGCTGCCTACGAATGGGATGAGGAGTGTCGGACCGCCTTCGAGGAAATCACGCAGTATCTACTCCAACCACCGGTCTTGATGCCACCCATCTCCGGAAAGCCGCTGGTCCTTTACGTGACTGCCCTAGAGAGATCCCTCGGTGCGCTGCTCGCCCAGAAGAACAACGAGGGTACTGAGAATAGTCTCTACAATCTCAGACGCATGCTTCTCGATACAGAGATTCGATACTCCCCTATCAAAAAGAGCTATCTTGCGCTCGTCTTCGTCGTGCAGAAGTTGCGACATTACCTGCATCACCAAGAGGTGCAATTTGTCTCCCGGGTAGACCCACTGAAATACATCCTGAACCGTCCCATGCTGACTGGCCGACTAGCACGGTGGGCAGTGATTCTCCAGCAGTTTGATATCAGGTTTGTACCTCAGAAGGACATTAAGGGATATGCATTGGCAGACTTTTTAGCTGCCCATCCAACCTCCGCGGATCAATCCCTGGACCTGGATTTCCCTGATGAGACGATCCTCTCAGTCGATCATGTTGTCCTGCGTTGGCAAATGCATTTCGACGGTGCCTCCTGGAGCCCCACCGGTAGGAGGCTCAACGATCCCAAGCCCAACAGAGTGGGCCTGGGTATTGTCTTCATTACCCCGGCACATGCCGTCCTTCCATACTCGTTCCTATTGTTAGAAGGCTGTATGAACAACGAGGCAGAGTACCATGCTCTCATCATCGGCCTCGATTTGGCCCTTGAGATCCATGTTCCCCACCTACATGTGAAGGGAGATTCTGAGCTGGTAATCAAACAGGTTAATGGCGACTACGTCATCAGGAAGCCAGAGCATGCACCGTTGCTGGAGTACACCCTCCTCCTAATGGCCTGGTTCTCTTCTCGACCAGAGGTTACCCATGTCCCACGGTCGCGGAACGGCCAAGCGGACGCCCTGGCTGGCTTAGCAGCGTCGCTCGCAGAACCCGAGTAAGATGATTTGGTTATACACGTGGCCCACCGGAGAGTCATTGCCCCCGTCACCCAAGAGGACTGTGATAGCCTGTGGGTAAGTCATCTCACCACCGGACCCTCCATATCGGGAGTCCCGGGATTGTCAGACGCAGTGGTTGGAACCACCCCCGACTGGAGAGCACCTTTTGTCGAGTATCTCCAAAATGGTCAGCTCCCGGATGACCGGGCCGAACGCGAGCGAATACGACACCGCGCGCTGCAATTTACCCTCCGGGCCGGCCCCAGTCTTGAACAGATCCTTTATAAGCGGTGTTTCGATGGTGTCCTCCTTCGTTGCATCCAAGGAGGGGAGATACCTCAAGTTATGCAAGAGGTTCACGCCAGTTCCTATGGCGCCCATCAGGCTGGGCCGAAGATGTCCCATCAAATTCGGAGGTTAGGGTACTTTTGGCCCTCTATGATCCACGATTGTATTGAATATGCCAAGAGATGCCACGCGTGCCAAGTACACACCAACTTCATGCATCGGCCGCCGGAGCCCCTCCACCACACCAAGTACTCTTGGCCGTTTGCGGTATGGGGACTTGATGTAGTTGGACCATATCCACCAGCAACAGCCTGCCAGTGTAGGTTCATCCTGACTGCTACAGATTTCTTCTCCAAGTGGGCAGAAGCCGTTCCGCTCAAAGAGGTCAAGGCCCGTTCCATCGTTGACTTTGTGAGCTCCAATATTATCCACCGGTTTGGAGTCCCTCACGCCGTCCTCACCGATTATGGCACCAACTTCCGAGCAGCTGAATTGAAGAAATTGTACGCTAAGTACGACATCCGGTCGAACCATACCTCCCGCTACCATGCGCGGGCGAATGGACAGATCGAGGCATTCAACAAGACCCTCTCTAACATTCTACAGAAGATGGTTGGTCAGAACACGAAAAGTTGGCCGGACAAGCTCCCCAACGCCCTCTGGGCTTACCGGACGATGACTCGCAACTCTAACCAGGTGACCCCATATTCCCTGGTGTATGGAGCTGAGGCCGTTCTACCCATTCAGATCCAGCTGTCGTCGCTACGCACTGCAGTTTATGATCACCAGACATTAGATGAGGTAGCTGAGATCCGTCTAGCTGAACTAGAGGCACTGGACGAGAACCGACTTCGTGCCCTGCACAATCTGAAAAGGCATCAGGACAAGATAGCGAGAGCCTTTGACAAGAAGGTTCGTCTCCACTCTTTTCTACAGGGTGACCTGGTACTGGCCCTTCGAGCGCCAATGATTCCTGGTAGGAAACCGCCCAAGTTAGAACCCAAATGGGAAGGGCCTTACATCATCCATAAGGTTTACCCCAATGGAGCATACTCCTTGGTGACCACAGATAGAGAGCGTATAACCCCTCCCACCAATGCCAAGTTCCTCAACCGGTACTTTGCCTAGGGAAAAAAAGGTCCAGCACGACCCTAAACTGCGTGAAGGTCCTGTACGACCCTACACAGCAAAATGGTCCCGTATGACCTTAAACTGCATCTTCGTCCTGCAAGACGATAAACTGTGAAACGATCCCGCATGACCTTAAACTGGACACTATGGTTCAACATGACTCTAAACTGTAAAGTCCTGCATGACCATAAACTGCATCTTCGTCCCGCAAGACGTTAAACTGCAAGCCGGTTAGGCCTTCCTGACCGAGGCTCAGCCTCAGGCCCCTTGGTCTCCTTGGGCCCCTGGCCCTCGTCTTCACCGCGGTTTAGCCCCAGGCCCCCCTTGGTTTTTTCCCCGACTTACCCTCTTGCGGGATTGTACGGTATGGTGTAGGACTACGTCCTCATTCATGTCGGATTACTTGTCATACCGTACATATCCCCAAATGAGGTGCTTCTCATCGTCCCGCATGACGTTAAACTGCATTTCTATAACTACGTGTGGCTTGATTCCCATCTTCATGGGATACGTAGGAACGCCCGGACGCCTCGTCTTGAGCCCAACCCCAAGCTTTTCTCTTCCGCTATTCCCCCTGGGAATAGTTTCCTTGGAGGATCTTTGTGTAGCAGGGAGTAGGCTTTCTTGGCCCCACTTATGCAACCTCGCTCGCACAAGGATTGTAAGGGTCGCAGCATGTGCCCACTCCCGTTCTTATATCCTCCCACGTCCTCACCGCATGACGCTAAACTGCATGGCCTTCAAGAACTACGTATGACTTGATTCTCATCCTCATGAGATACGTAGGAACGCCCGGACATTTCGTCCGCTGGCCCAGCCCAAAAGCCAAAATCTTCCCCTCGGGTCAAGACATGGCAGGGCACACACTTTTTCCCCAACTCACATCGAGCAAGCCTAGACCCGGCTGTACATTTCCCCCTGGAGGTGTTTTCCCCTTTCGTGGATGGATAAAGCTATGCTTCACCCACTCCTTGACTTGGATTCCATTATTTTTTTCACACCCAGAGGGACCCCCAAGAACGGCCTAGATACAATGCCCAAGGGCTCTCCTGCCGATACGGGCCAACGCCCCCGAGGGTTTTCAAGCAACAAATCGATACAAGTCCCGCGTTGCGAATTTGGTCAGCGGTCGACATTCATTTGCTGCTCCCACAACGGGTCACCATAGGAACGCTGTGTTTCGAACATGGTCAACAGTGTCCTGGATCTTCGGGTCCACCCCGAGATGTCCCAGACATCGAGTGCAGTGATTCATTCTGCCCCATCCTGAGGTGACAAACTTCCCCCAGGTGGTGCTAGCGATCGGTCCACGACCCAAGATTCCTCATAGGGGTGTACGGTGTGATGTGGGACTATGTCCTCATTCACGTCGGGATCATGTACCATGCCGTACGCCCTCCCTTTACGAGGCCCAGCCGCAGGCCCCATGGCCTTCTCGGGTCCCCGACCCTTGTCCTCATGTAAGACGTTAAACTGCAAACCAGTCAGGCCTTCCTGACTGATGCCTGACCTTAGGCCCCTTGGCCTTTTCGGGCCACGGCCCAGGATTCCTCATAGGGGTGTACGGTGTGATGTGGGACTATGTCCTCATTCACGTCGGGATCATGTACCATACCGTACACCCTCCCTTGACGAGGACCAGCCTCAGGCCCCTTGGCATTCTCGGGTCCCCGACCCTCGTCCTCATGTAAGACGTTAAACTGCAAACCAGTCAGGCCTTCCTGACTGATGCCTGACCTTAGGCCCCTTGGCCTTTGTGGGCCACAGCCCAGGTCCCTTCTTACCCGGAGTGTACGGTGTGATGTGGGACTATGTCCTCATTCACGTCGGGATCATGTACCATGTCGTACGACTCCCCTTACGAGGCCCAGCCTCAGGCCCCTTGGCCTTCTTGGGTCCCCGACCCTCGTCCTCATTGCAAGACATTAAACTACAAGTAGGTCAGGCCTTCCTGACCAATGCCTAACCATCAGGCCCCTTGGCCTTTCCGGGCCACGACCTAGGTCCCCTCTTATAGGAGTGTACGGTGTGGTGTGGGACTACGTCCTCATTAACGTCGGCTTCTTCGCCATACCGCACACCTCCCTTGTATAGAAGTATATTGCTTCCCCTTCTCGTCTAGTATGACGTTAAACTACATATAGAGAACTACGTGCGGCTTGATTTCCATCCTAATGGGATACTTAGGACCACCTGAATGTCCAAGATTCAGGTCCAGCCCCATCTCTCGGGAATCCTCATCCCATCCTGGCCACTTGGCCTATCCTTCATCCATGAGAGGATTATATGGTGTGGTGTGGGATTATGTCCTCATTCAAGATGGTCTCGTAATGACCACGCCATGCTCCCCCCCCCCTACAGAGCTGTTTCGTCGATCCCTTTTTCGGCAGTTCGCCAATGTGCCTAAGAGTACTCTGGTTTATTACCTGGAATGCCAAGCTCTACTCGGACATGTCCGCACCCGCTTTCCAGGCTTTGCGTATCCCTGCATCAGGGCTTTCATCATCTCTCACACCTGGAGGGACCCCCAACAACGGCCTGGATACTATGCCCAAGGGCTCTCCTACCGTTACGGGCCGATGCTCCGAGGGTTTCGGACAACAAATCAATAAAATCCTGCGTTGCGAATATGGTCATCGGTCGATGCTCGTTTGTTGTTCCCACCTCAGGCTAACACGATATGGACGCTGTGTTTCCATCATGGTTAACAGTTTTCCTCTATAGCCATGCCAACCCATTAAGCCCAAATGCCGGGTACACAATTCACACCCTTCATCCCTTCATGATGTCCAAGTAGAGTCTCAGAACTCTTGGTACTTTTCCCCTGTGCACGTCTGCGCGTTGGGGGAACAAGCTACATCAAAAGTGTCCTTCGGAACTCTCTGCTGACTCCCCTTTGATGGACGCCCCAAGTATTGCGATGAGGATACCCCCTTGTTTCCCACACCGAGTTTATCTCACGTGGGCTTAGGGATTGGGTTGACATCTGTGCTTACTCGGGAGTCGTCACCATCCACGGTCCGAGCTCTAAGACCATAAACTAAGACTCTCATCTGGAACTACGTTCAAGACCCCCTGTCTTTGGGTCCAGCTTGAGTTCAGCATGTTCACCTCTCTCGGGTCCTACCATTGGGACCCCGACCACCGGACCGCGTGGCGTAGTGTAGGATTACGTCCTCATTCACGTCAGGTTTGCAACAGCTTCACCACGCGTACCCCGTTCTGAGAGTTAGCCCTACTATTCCTTGTCCTGCATGACATTAAAAGGCACCCTTCAGAACTACATGTGGCTTGATTCCCATCCTCATGGGATACGTAGGACCACCTGAATGTCTAAGATTCGGGTCCAGCCCCACCTCTTGGAGATCTCCTGATTTCCCGGTCACCTAGGCCACTTGGCCTATCCCTCTCCAGAAGAGGGATGTGTAGTTATGATACAAGGTTTTGGGCACCGTGCCCCCTTCCCCCAGGAACCTGCCATCTCTCGATCACCCTCAAAGTTGAGTCCCTTGACTCCTTGCTGTGGTTCACCCATGTATTAAGAGTACTCTGGTCTAGGACCAAGAATGTCATATTTAACATGATCAAGTTCCTTCCACTTGTCAAGCTTCGTGTTCCCCTCCATTCGGGCTTCCATCACCTTTCACACCCATAGGGACCCCCAATAACGGCCTGGATACTACGCCCAAGGGCTCTCCTACCGTTACGGGCCAACTCCCCTGAGGGTTTTGGACAACAAATCGATAAAATCCCGTGTTGCGAATATGGTCAGCGGTCGATGCTCATTTGTTTGTCCTCATCTCCGGCTAACGCGACAGGATGCTATGTTGTGAACATGGTCAGCAGTAATCCTCTGTCGTCACGCCAGCCCCTTCAGTCCTTGAATGTTGGTTGCATGATTCACATCATTTTCTACCCCATCATGTCCAGGTGGAATCTCGACACTTTTGGGGATATCCCTCAGTGCACCTTTGCATGTCAGGGGGACAAAGCTACAATCTGGCGTCCTTTGGGGCTCCCATGGTCCGAGCTCTAAGACCATAAACTAAGATCCATTCGGGACTACGTTCAACTTGATTCCCGTCCTCATGGGATACGTAGGACCTCCCAGACACCCTGTCTCCGGGTACAACCCATTCATGAAGCCAGTCTCTCCCCCTGTTTCACCTCTATATAGGCCCCTCGGCCTAAGGTTTCCCTCTCCGAATGGCATACAATTTGATGTGGGATCATGTCTCTGTCAATTGTATTTTATAACACTGCGCACATTTCCCGCCTAGCATCGTCTCTGCTACGTCTGCACTGCATGACGATAAAATTCATGCTTGGTCCTATCATACGACCCTAAACTGTGGCATTATCGTCTTGTCCGCACGATGAAAAACGGCACCGCATTGTGGTGACCTCGTTGTAGAGGAAATCACGTTGGGTATTGGTCACGTGCCATGCCATTTTTCAATGCCCATCACGGCTTGATTCTTGTGGCGACATCACGACCTACTGTTCTAGGCTTGTCGCTTCACAAAAAAAAACCATTCGCCTTAAAGAACAAACAAGATACATCAAATTATGCTTCTTTTAGTGCAAGGGCCACGCCCGCACTCCCCTTTTCCCCTGGCACTGTTATTTTACCATGTCACCCTCCAGAACTACGTATGGCTTGATTCTCATCCTCATGAGATACGTAGGAGCGCCCGGGCACTTCCCCGCGGGCCCAGTCTAATTTTCGCTTTCGGTCCCTTGACAAAAAAACCTCTACCAAGGAGGTTGCGTGGTGTGATATGGGGTTGTGCCCTCGTTCACGTCGGGTTGTTCACCGCGCCTTACACACCTCCTATTCCCATTCACGCCAGGTGTTTGAGTTACTCCACCATGTGCCTCTTATGTTTCCTCCCACCCATGGTCCGAATTCTACGACCCTAAACTAATATCTCCCCAATGGTAAGGAATATGCTCCCTCTCTCTAATACGTTCCGTTGCCGTATTCAGATGTGTTTTGACAGAGAGCCCGAAGTGTGGGATTTTCACAGGGTCATTCCCCTCGTCCCATGACCAAGCTTCGTGAGCCCGCTATTTGGATCCTCATCCTCTTCCACATCCAAAAGGACCCTCGGACGACGTGGATACTAAGCTTAAGGTCTCTCCATGAATGCTGGACCTAAGGGCCCTTCAATCGTTTCGGGCCAACGTCCCCACGGATATTGGACAACAAATCGATAAAATCCCGCGTTGCGAATATGGTCAGCAGTCGATGCTCATTTGTCTGTCCCCATTCTAGGATAACGCGACAGGATACTGCGTTGCGAATACGGTCAGCAGTTACCCTCTTTCGTCACGCCGCCATCATTTTGATCTGAATCTCGAGCACCATGATTCACACATTTCCACTTCCCCATGTTCAAGTGGAATTCCATCATACTAGGATCTTTCTCTTCGCGCATCTAGGTGCACCACAAGATTGTGTTAGTGTCACTGGGCCGGGATTCACCGAGCGTCCCTTTTCCCTAACTAGCCCCTCTCTGTGTCGGGAAATTCCAACCACTGCTTCTTGTTTCCCGCACCGATCACGACTCACGTGGGCTTAGTAGTTTTGGAAGGATGAGTACCAACACGGTCGGGCTGCTCATCGTCCTGCATGACGTTAAAATGCGCTTTTAGAACTACGTATGGATTGATTCCCATCCTCATGGGGTACGTAGGAATGCCCGACCACTTTGCTTCGGGCCCAGCCCAATCCTCACTCTTGGTCCCTCGACCTGAAGAGTTTCCTCCGGGGGTATGTGGTGTGATTTGGACTCCAAGTCCACATTCATGTCGGCTTTATATCTACCGCGCCACATGCTTCCCTTTTATTCCGCTTCATATCGTATGACGTTAAACTACAGGAGTCTATGTGTCCTAAACGCATGACAATAAACTGCGGTTCTGCCCTGAACAAGTTCAGGATGCCCCAAGATCCCACAGGGAAGTGACAGATCCCCTTGCCAGAGAGGCCCTGTCCCAAAGAAGGAATGATCCATGATCAAACCAATACGCCCATCGGACGTACTCCCACCACGGTGGTGTAACTACCTAAGTGTTGGATTCTGTTCGGACAGACCATCACTCCATATTCCACGCTTTGCGTGCCCCTTATTCGGACCCTCGTCCTCTTTTGTGTCTAAAGGAACCCCCTAACGGCCTGGTCTCATGCCGCATCATCTCACCTACCGTCCTGGGCCAACCTTCCGGAAGACTGATCGTGTTTGGAAGGACCCCCTAACAGTATGGATGTTCGACCTATGGTCCGCCTACTGTCCTGGGCCAACGTCCCGAAGGATTGATCGACAACAAATTGATAAAATCCCGTGTTGCGAATACGGTCAGTGGTCGATGCTCATTTGTTGTCCCCATTTCAGGCTAACGCGGTAAGGGTAACGTTTCTCCTCCATGGTTAACGGTTGTCCCTTATTGTCACGCCATCCCCACAGTGTTCCGAATCTTGGGTATCGTGATTCACACTTCCCATTTTCATCTCTTTGGACCGATTTCAACGCCCCTGGCATTGCCTCGTTCGTGCATAAGAGCACGTTGAAGAAACGGTAATTCGGATATCCTGGAAGTTCCTCCTCCGATCAAGCCTTCCCCATCTTTCGGGAATCTGGACTGGCTTGGGGAATTGCCATCAAACTTCCCGCAAACATTGTAGGGATGTAACAAGGCAATTCAATAGTGGAAATCGTGCGTGCTACGACATTCAAAACAAAGGTAAAATTTGGGGAAGCACAAAAGTACCAATAAAAGGGTTTTTGGGTTTGTTACAATACCCGGGGGTTGACTTCCCCCATGGACGGGTTGACCCCGTCAAAAGAGCGTTGCAGCTCCTCCACTCGTTGACTTGCGGCATCCAAGGCTTGCTGCCGTTGAATCAGCTCTCGCTCCTCCTCAGCATCGGCGGGGTGCAATTCGTCAGTTCTGGATTTGGCCCTCTCTACATCAGCTTGAACGAGAGCCATATTTTCAGAGGTCTACCTCATGTGCTCTTTTGCCTCTGCCAGCTGGGCCTTCAACCGTGAGACCAGCTCAGATTGCGCATCAAGAGAGGCTGAAAGCTCGTCTGCCCGGGTCTGCATCCGTTGAACCTCACCTTCAGCTTCCTGGAGCTTCTTAATTCTGGTCACCTTCCTCCGCTGCCAGCCCACGCTGAGCCCATGATCATGCTCCCGGATCTTCTCAGCCATAAGATCTCGGATGAGTGCATGAGGACGTTGGTAATCCACTCCCCCAGCGCACAGTTCGCGCAACCGTGAGTGAAGCCTATCCATTTCGGCCAGCCATTGTGCTTGGGGAGTGTCCTTGATAAAGCGCGTGATCAGCTTCCACGACCGGCGGCAGACTATGCTGCTGTCTTCCTCGTCGGAGGCCGTTTCGTCCCAGTCTGCGCGATTGGCAGGCTCATACGCGGGATACGCCCGCAGGAAATCCTCGGCAGGATCAACATCCGGTGTTGAATCCAGTGCGACACCTGGCGCCGAAGCAGGCATGACAGAACTGGGACCGACCGGTTGATCCTCTTCCTCGGAGTCCACCTCAATGATTTCGGGTACGGCCCTGCTGGTGGTCCCGCCAGTAATGATGTGCGTTGTGGCTTGAGGAGATGGAAGAACTATCGCCACCATCACCAGCATGCCCCTAGGAGGAACGCCACCAGACATCCAGACCAGCCTTGTCGTAGCAGCCCACTCCAGTCGAAGAACTATGCGACAAAGAGGGACATGAACGTCAGTTGGCATGGTCTACATGTGGCAACAAGGAGACTGGTGGAGGAGACTTACATAGATCAACCTCCGAGCGCTGCTCCTGAGCCGGTACTGACGGGACCTCGAGGCGAGGCCCCCCGTATACTGTTGGAAGGTCTGGAGATTCCGGAGGAGCCACCTCGGACGCCCTGGTACCACGAGACGCGGAACTGGACACAACCGTATGCGCGGGTTCTGAAGGTCCCGCATCATCACCCGCCAAAGAGCGAGAACAAGGCCTACGAACAAGTTACTTCTGAATGGCTCAAACATTGGTGAGAAGTCCATAGGGACCCAAGAACAGATCGTAAGGAGAGAAGTTCAGAATGCTACCTCGAGAGCCTCCGTGAACTCGTCAGATTCTGAGCCTCGATCTCCGACCTCACCTTCCTCCAGCGGGCTCCCTCCTCCAGCCTCATCCTCCCGAGAGGAGTCCTCTGATTCCTCCGGCAAGGGGAAGCGCTCCCTCAGATCAGCAGTTGATAACTATGGGGGGACCGTCTGATTCAACAGTACCCTCACCCGGTCTGTCATTGGGCGAGGGACACCACTGGAGTGGACGTAATCTTCCATCTCTTCCAGGTACTGTTCTGCCTCCGCCGGAGACGCCATGAATCCAACCCGAACTGGGCCTATACTCGGTAATTCCATCCCGAGGCGATTCAGAGGGGCCCATATCTCGGATGGGCTGAGGAATTTCCGGTTGACACCCCAAATGTCCCAAGCCTCCGGGAAGACAACATCCTCTGCCATGTCAATGTGACGCAGGCACTTCCCCGGAGCCGGAGTGGATATCATACAGAATCCCCTCGGTGGCCGCCCCTCCAGATGACCCTGCTATCCCGAAATCACCGGATCCACCGCTGCTGCCATACCCTCGGCCGGTGCCGGTCTCTCCGCAAAGGAAGCCCTGCTGCCGCGAGCGGCCCTAGCTGCCCTCTGACCCCGACCTCGAGATAGAGGAGGCCCACCGTCACCAACCCGGATCGTTGGTTGCTTCAGCATCTCCCCCGGATAAGCAGCCTCCCAACTGATGTCGTACTCCTTCAATAATCCGAAGGTGGCGGTGGGTGGAGGCAATGCAATCCGCATCTTTCCATCTTCCCATGTGAACATGAGCCACAGATGCCTCATCACACATGGGTGCTCCTCGTGACGCACCTCCCAGTAGACCTGCGGGGTCAGTCGCTGGAGGCATCGGAACTGCCTCGCAAACCGATACGGAGTGTACGGTTCACAGAGCGGCTCACGATCTATTTGTGCCACCAAAACTCCACCTCGGAAGGCCAGGAGGTAAGCCCGATGTTCTTCCGTTCCCCATCCATCATCAGTAAGCATCCCCGTCAGAAATGGGAAGGGATGTAAGTTGAACTCGTCCGCCCTCCACACCCTATTCAGCACCATCAGAACGGCCAGTTTGAACGGGAAGCTCCTGACCGCATTCAGGATGGAGGGGCGAAAGTTTGATCCCGGTGGCGAAATGGGGTTTGGATATTCTTAAATCCCCCTAATATGCGCTGTGATCTACCCATACAGGAGGTGAAAGGGTCCGCATATCCTTGGCGGCTTCTTGCCCTCACTAATATGCCGCAGCATTCTGTACAGTTTGGTGAGCATCGGGATCCCCAGGTTGATCTGCTGCCCCATGGCCAACATCGACTCCATGATAAACGAGCTGGGCCGTACCCCCATGCTTGTATCTCTCACCGGTAGGATCCAACCACAGATGAGAGCCGCGATGAATGCCGCCAGCCTGACTATCGGCTGTTGTTCAGTGCTGACACTGAAACCCCAAGTTTTCCATTGGCTGTCCTCCAAGACCCGCCAATACGAATTCCCCTTGCCCCGTTGGGCCGCCCTTGGACATGTTCGAGGCCTCAGAGGGAACTCTCTATTCTCTAAGAAATTCAGGATGCATTTGAACCATCTCCTAAAATGGACATCCCTCACTGCCTTCTTGTCCTCTCCGGGGACAAGTGCCATCAGTGCCGATGCCAGTCGCGGAATTTGCTCCGCATCCCCCCACGTGCTGGTAACGGGGAGGAATTCGTCATACATGGCCCCCAAGATTGGGACCCCAGAATTCTGGTGGACATCCCACAGGCTGATGCTCACCTCCCCGTGATGCAGGTGAAAAGTGTTGATCCTAGATGACCATCTACTCAGCAACTCCGGCATTAGCTGCTTCGGTTGGTAAATGTGGAATTGGGAGGCCCATGCCGCTTCATACAACCCCACTCTCCTCAACTCGGCCCCAAACACCTCGCATGAGGCGCCTACCCAGTAGGCCCAGGCCTAGTCATCAGTAAAGTTGCCGCCCTGGCGAAGGTCCCACTCATCGGACCATCCCTTCTTCGAATCCTACAAGGCCGCCTTCAGCATGGTACGATAGAGAGGAGGGGACATCTCCGGTTTTAATGGCCTCCCATCAATATCGTTCACATGGTTGTAGAGACAGTCAATGGTGACAGGTGTGAAATCCTCCCGCGCATGACCATCGGCCGCCCTGAACCATTGGTGCTGGCATGGTGTACTCCTGAACCAGCAAGCTGGTTCATCCCTACTCGCCTCAGGAATGAAGATGTCATCCCTCAGCCTGAAGCCGTACAGTGGCAGTTTCGTGCATTGCGGATAGTCATTCTGACCCTCTGATAGCAGCTCTATCAAAGAAGTATGGTCCGAGTGGCTTCAGACCATCTCCCCCAGGCCTGGACGGTTGGCCATCTCATCCCAACGAGAAGCATCCGCCAATACCCCCACTACAGCCTCTTGATCGGCCATTTTATCTCTGGCCCTCAGAAAAGAATTTTTTCAGCTGGATCGTGAAGCTCGATCACGAAGCTGAATCGCGAAGCTGAATCGCGAAGAACGTTCACAAGAGCAAGTCGTGAAGCCTGGCCAAGGCCGACAAGTAGATGTTCGCTTGGCGCGGACGCGGAGTCGGAGACCCGCGATTCGCCGCGAAGCTCGATTCGCGGAGGTCTGTCGCGGAGTACGCGGAGCATCGCGAAGTCGAGAGCACAAAAATACAAAGAAGGCATGTGAAGACAAAAGAGGTCGACCCCCTTATTTATAGGGGGCGACCCCGGAGCATCGCGGTGCGTCCCCCGCGCGGAGCATCGCGGCGCATCCAGATCCACGGCCCCAGTCAGCATCGCGGGCCCCCTTCTCGGAGCCGCTTCGCGAACCACCGACAATTTTGGCGATTTTCCCTCAGACTTCGACCCTTTGCCCTCCGCGGCTCCATGTCTGAGGGGTGGAATTTTTTGGCGCAAAAAATGTGGCCCGAAAGAAAGGAACGAAAAAGAAGGCTGGCGCGCTGCCTCGCGAAGCTCCGCCGCGAAGCCCCGCCGCGAAGCGCCCCGACCATGGCATCGCCGCGAAGCTCTAGAGGCGGTAATGATCCGCGAACCCATTTGACGTTCGCGAGTCGCCGCGAAGCTCCAGAGGCGGTAATGCTCTGCGAACCCATTTGACGTTCGCGAGCCGTTGTGAAGCTCTAGAGGCGGTAATGCTCCGCGAACCCATTTGACGTTCGCAAGCCGCCGCGAAGCACCGAAGGCGGAGTGCGAGTCCAGCATCGCGGCGCCCCTTCCCTATAAATACTGGACTCCCCCTGAGTCCCAGAGGAGGGACAATCCGACCTTTCGGCTTCTCCTCCCCCGAATCGCGAAGCACTCTTTTCCCCAGGAATCATGAGCTCCGCGAGGTATTTCTACTTCGCGAGACGCCTCTGCTTTGTCTCGTTTTGAGCCCCTCTTCCGAGAGGGATGCCCTTAATGAATCTCAAGGGCATTCGCGAAGGAAGGGGATTCCCAAGGGAACCCGGGCAGCCGTGGAGCGTTTATGCTTCGCGAAACACCCAGCCCATGCTAGTGATCCTGATGCTAAGGCAGGATTGCTCCACTTCACGAAGCACATTGCTTTGCGGGACCCTGCTTCGCGAGACACCCCTTCTTCGCGGGGTAGTGCTCCGCGAACACTGTTCCACTTCACGAAGAACCTCCCACTCACACCTATGCCCCATGCTAAGGCCAAGGCACTCCACTTCACAAAGCACACTCCTCTGCTTAGCGATTCCTCTTCCCATCCGACCCTCTAGGTTTGCACGATGTGATTTCAAAGTCCCGTGGACAATACCACCCGTAGCGTTGCTTCGCCTAATGCTTCTTCACATAGGCACGCTAACAGCTATTGCTTCTTCGCATAGGCACACTAACGTGGACCCCTCGATGGTTCGTTCCACGACCCCCCTTAACCGTGGCCTTACTGGTACCTTCCCTTCCCCAAGGACCAGAGGGTACCGGTTATGTATGTCCTAGGGGTGTGGAGTGAACCCACTTCGTCCGAGCTCCAGGACGTTAAACTGCCAAGCACCACGTCCTCAACACATGACGTTAAACTATGACCCAACCTCGTCTCCCTCACGAAGGGTCCCCCCAGCTCGAACATTCTTTACACCACCCGTCTCCACAGGAATGGAACTCTTCCGCACATGGAATGAGATCCTCCTTGTTGGAGTGGCGTATGATAGTAGGGGAAGGGCTGCCTCAGAGCGTAAGCCCCTAACCATTCATACGGATGATTTCACCCGTGCATCTCCGTACTTCCCCACTACCAAGGTCAGTGGAGGGCGTGATAGGGAACGAGGCACCCCCCTCTGGGCCTCCATCCGGGAGTAAGTCCCAACACCATGGGCTGCCCAACGCGTAAGCCCCTTTTCGCTTCTCACGGACGCACCCCTCGCGACGTGATCATCAGGTCCTTGCAACCTCTTGTTTCTCACACCGAGCATGACTCACGTGGGCTTACAGTGAGCACCGACCCTGACCCCTCACCTTTATGAACTACGAGGTCTTTGATCCATGTCAAGGCATGGTACGTAGGAAGCCTCCATGAGGTTCAAGCCCACCCGTCATTTCATGTCGGGTCTTTCTCTTATGAACTACGAGGTCTTTGATCAATGTCAAGGCATGGTACGTAGGAAGCCTCCATGAGGTTCAAGCCCACCCGTCATTTCATGCCGGGTCTTTCTCTTATGAACTACGAGGTCTTTGATCCATGTAAAGGCATGGTACGTAGGAAGCCTCCATGAGGTTCAAGCCCACCCATCATTCTTCCACGTCGGGTCTCATTCCCGTCCAGCATGACGTTAAACTGCGCGTTCCATCCGAACTATGAGGACTTTGATCCATGTCAAGGCATGGTACGTATGAAGCCTTCACGAGGTTCAATCCAACCAATAGTGGACCCCCGGGTCTACTTTCATGTCGGTTCACCGGCGAATCCATTGAGAACTACGAGGTCTTTGATCCATGTCAAGGCATGGTACGTAGGAAGCCTCCATGAGGTTCAAGCCCACCCGTCATTCATGTCGGGTCTCACCCCGGTCCAGCATGACGTTAAACTGCATTCTGGTCTAGTGGTAAGCCGTTGTGACCCATTCCCACCAGAACTACGAGGTCTTTGATTCGTGTTAAGGCATGGTACGTAGGAAGCCTCCATGAGATTCAAGCCACATTGCTCGGTCGTTCATTCACGTCGAGTTTCGCCCTCGTCCAGCATGACGTTAAACTTTACCCCCCCACTCATTGGACCAAGGTCCACTTTCATGTTGGTCCGCCAACAAAGCCCCATTTGAACTACGAGGTCTTTGATCCATGTCAAGGCATGGTACGTAGGAAGCCTCCACGAGGTTCATGCCCAACCATCATCCAACTCACGTCGAGTACTACCTACGTCCATCACGATGCTAAACTGCAATTCCGGTCCGACGTCAAGCCGTTGTGACCACCCCGGACTACGAGGTCTTTGATCCATGTCAAGGCATGGTACGTAGGAATCCTCCCAGAGGTTTTAGCCCAACTCCCATCGGACCAAGGTCCCTCACTTACGTCGGTTCGCCGACACCCACCGCCTGTCATTTATTCACGTCAGGGTTCACTATCGTCCCGCATGACGTTAAACTGCCTAAACTACGAGTACTTTTATCCATGTCAAGGCATGGTACATAGGAAACCTTCCCAAGGTTCAAGCCCACCACTAGTGGACCCACAGGTCTACTTTCACGTCGGTGCGCTGACGATGCTCTCGAATGAAGTTCAATATTCAAAAAATATTAAGTACCATGGAGTTGATCAAACAAAGCAATAATGTGAGGAATATTATAGTTATTCTTCATTAGAATAGCATTGATTTATCTATAGTCAATTCAAAGCCCCATTTATCCATAAATATTCAGAAGAAAATAAATGGGGCTCCCCATGGAGAAACACTAGGTAGAATAAATCACTTATTACCCAACTCTTCTAGTGGGTTCTTCATCACTACAAATTCCACAGTGTCCATTCTATAAGGATTATATGATATTTGCCTTTCATCAGGGATTATGTCAATAGAAATCTCAACATCCCGCTATAGGGGATTTCTAGGTAAGTTCTCTAGAAATACATCAATGCATTATTCTAAAATAGGTGCATCCTCAATTCGAATATTTCTTTCTTCAGAAATGGATGATGTTTTATCATCCTCCTTAAGAATTTTATTTAGAAGATATAGAAGAGGTGGATCTGGATATGAATAAGATGATGAAGTTTCTTCTGAAAGATAATGGATTCTAAATCTTCTTCAAAAATCCTAATTGCATTCATATTGCAATAAATGTTACATCACATTTTGATATACAGTCCATACTAAGGATTATATCAATGTTTACCATAGGTATGATGATAAAGTTAGTAGATAAAAATTTTTATATGCCATATTGTGAACTTTATGTCACATCATTATTGAAATGATACTTACCTTAGGGGTATTTTCTGAAAACACTCTCGTTAATGTGAATTATAAATATCAGATTTCTAAATAAAACTGGAATGATATAATGGAATTTGAGGATCCAAAATCAAATAATTCATTGGATAAATTTAAATAAATGATTAAAGTACCTTCCACAACATCATTAGGATCTTCAACCTCAGTAGTTGTGATCTCAAAAGCTTGTCCTTGATCCCTTGGCCTTTTTTAGGTAATGTTTTATTTACACTTGAAAAATCATTTTCGAAGTTTCCAATCTATTTACAATTGTATCATTGAGAATTGGTAGCTTCATTATTTCTCTTTCAATCGTAGGTTTGGTGGACTTTTTCTCCATGCTTGTAACAAACTCCCATCCCCAATAGGCATGTTACATGATGTCTCTTTCCTCATTTATTTCATTATGGAATATCAATTCATCACTTTATCCACATTTCTTTATTTCCTTTTCTATAGTGCTCAGCAACCCTCTTATTCTCTTGATTTCCTTTAAATTCATAAGACATAGAGAATTATTTTTTGGTATTGATAGAACATGAGACTATATCTTCATTTGATGAGAAATATTAATATACCAATGCCTGATGGATGAATGGTTTTAACCCATCAATGAATAAATTAGAATTACTTCTTAGTTTAGGTATGTATTATAGATCATACCTTGCTAAACTAAAAAAGTTAGCTTTATACTTTTCTATATTCTCATCCTCATTTTCTCTCAGACCCAAAAATTTCCTATCCATATCATCTCGCTAGTCATGAAGAAATTATTTTTATTAGAAGAGTTCTTTAAATTCAATCCATTACATATTTTATAATTCTTCACCCTCTTTCGTGTTTCTAATTAAGGACCACAATTAATCTGTATCTCTTGAGAGATGATAAACTATCATGAAAACCTTTTCCCTTTCGTTACTCCCCGAAGAAATTAATATTTTCTCAACAGAATTTATCCATTGAGTAGATACAAATGGATTTAGAGTTCCATTTAATGTTGGAGGTTTTTTCTCATGAAGCAGTCTAACATTGATCTTCTAAATTGTGGATCATGGTACTCTTAATGGGTAAAGTTATTAATCATAACCTAAGTTAGTTGTCCCATTCTAGTTATAAGTTGTTCATCACCATTTCCAACTCATACTCAAACATCATTATCTTTTATAGGAGGGAAATACCTGCATGGATTACGTGCATTGATATTATTTTCATTTCTTCCACTAGGTGCCATTTCAAAATAATGACATTCACTAGATTAGGCTATGAATCATTATGCATAATATGAAAATACGTAATATAAATTGAAAAATTTATGAATATCTAACCTCATAATAAAAAACATGTTTTATTTGTAGACGTATTTACCTTAAAATACATCATAGTGGTTAGAAAAGAAAATGTGAATTAACCAAATCATGTCCCCAAGGTGTTTCAAACTAGGAGAGGAGTAATGAACATTATCTTGTACTACGTTACCATGAGTCAAGACCGGAACACCTTATCATATTTTTCACTCCAAGGTACATCTATTCCTGAACCACATCTACTTATAGGATCCATTTAGGGATATATTTTCTAGGAATACCCATATAATCTCTATATTACTAAAATTTTATGATGTTCTTGTATATTAGTCCTTATGGACTAACTTAGCGTAATTTTTCCATATCAATGTTTTTCTAAATCTAGTTTCCATGGTTTTTACTAACTATAAGGCCCCAAACCCAAAATCTAATAGATATTGCATTATTTTTTTACATAACCATTATCACAAGAAATCAAATCCCAAAGGACCAATCAGTTTAGTAGCCTTGTAAACACTAGATACAAACATAAGTTTTACATTAGATAAAGAAATGAAAAAAAAACATAGTATCTTTATTGAATACACTCAAATCAGTTAGACTATCCCTACAGGTCATTCATATTATTCCTCTTCGAAACATTAGGAAAAAGGTAACATAAAAAAGGGAGACCATGGATGCTCAGTAAGGATAAAAAATACTGTGTAAGATATCAAAAATAAGTATATACATTTAAGGCAATGTATAAAACTGAAATACAAGACTTTTAAACATAATCTAGAAAAAATATAGGAATATTAATCAAATAAGTCCATTTAAACATTTAAAAGGATATTATACTATCTGAAAAATCACATGTAATATCAATAACTAATCTCCTAATGAGGGAATGCATAATGTTAGACATCATAACTCTACGGTCATAGACTCATGCCAAGACAATACATAAATGGGTAAAACCCCAAAATAGTTTGTCTCATAATACCTACTAATTCATCGAAGGGATACATCAGGCCACAACTATTATTTAATAAATCAGAATCATTCCTCTTACGAAATGGGTAAAACATGCCCTATATAAACAATTGTATTAAAACTAACATATGAAATCTTAATACATTATCCATAAACCATGAATTGTATTAAAGTTGTAAATCCATAATCAAACTATTCATAAACCCTTAAATAAAATATTATAGGTTGCATCATAATAACTCAACCTCAATCTTACATAATATCCACTAATGGAAGTTGACATAGACGATTTTTTTTAATAAAATCATTACAAATTTCGTTAGACAAATAACCCTTTTATTGAAAATTATTATTTAAAATGACATAAAATTTAAAAATAAAATATTTTAATGAAAAAATATATTTTAATAATGTAATGTATGCTTCAAAATTATAATGATTCACGATGGTAGAAAAATCTAGTAACATCGTAAAGAAAACCTTCTTCTCATACTTTGTCAAAAAAATTCAAAAGTAACTCATAATGAAAATGAAAAAAAGATTCCTTTTATAAAATAAAACAATGTAAAAAAACATTTAAACAATTGTAAAATATTAGTAAGAATGTTTTTAAATACATTTTTATGAAACATGGACATGGATGATTAATATTTCTGAGTATTTTCTTAAGTAAAAGCAATCTCGAATAATAAATAGATTGTAAAATTAACTTTTACCTCATACTCTACATTAGTCAAGGGTGTTTTAACCACATGAATAATGGTTAAATAATTATATTAAGTTATTCAAAAACAATATTCATTATTTATGATATAATATATTATCCTCTTTTATAATTTTTATAAAAATATTCCATTACTATCATTATTTTGAGTGTGAACTTCTTTATTTTCTTAGGTTTATTTTGTCACTTATGTCTTGTTTCTTATGCATCAGATATAAATTTTTTAAATCTAGGATAATATTAAGTTAATAATATTATATTCATTCATTATATAAATTTCCAAAATCATTCTTAAATGGTTGTAGTAGATGATTAATCTCATCATATCATGGAGACGGTAGGCTCTACGTATGCACGAGTGACGATATCATTCTCTTAATGGTTAAATGTTATGAAATTGGATAATATATTCATTATAAATAATCATTATAATGTCATATTTAGTATTAATATCTACTATAACCATCATTATACACATCCAAAGAAATAGTGTTGAATATCAAATTACACCACGACAAGGAGATGGTAAGCTATACACAAACACACATCGTGGTATTCTTAGTTATAGGATGGATAAATGGTAGAATATGGTTGTTCCACAATTGTAATAAAATCTCAAAATATAGATTATATTATATTAATTACTATATTATGGAAAATCATAACAATATCAAGTATAATAAGAAATGAAATTTAATTGAATTGGTAAAATAATTACCTCTTCTTCGAGTATCTCCTTTTTATTTGCACAAAAAAAATTCTTTGGTAGGATTTTATACCCTATTATGGACACTATAATGAATTTAGTTAATTAGGGAGGATAATAAGTCAGGTTTTGTCTAAGACAAATGGATTTATAGATGTGAATAAGAGACAAGGAGATGTTCCCTATTAAACGAGAGGGGATGGACACTTTAAGAAACTCCAAATCTATTAATTTTTTATAAGTTGATTTTAGATTTTAAGTAGCTACAAAATGATTTATTTAGTATCTAATATCATTATGGGTAAAAATAATCTCAAAAAATTAATTTTAATCATATTTCTTGAACAAAAATGACCTTATCGTTTGGATATAACCCCTAGTTAATCAATTAAACTCTTACCCTGACAACTTGTCTATTACAACATTGGGTGATTGTAGTTACAATCAAATGAAAAAAATAACCCCAATTGGATAATTTATGACATAGTAAACAGTACCCTAGTTTTTTTGGAAAAAATGTTATTTTTATATTAATTTTATCATTTAATACAATTTTATTCATTTTAAAGTATCATTTATGTGAATCTTGAAAACATTCATTATTTGTATTTTAAAATATAACATAACAAAATTATAAATTTTAATAAACACTTTTAGTATGTCAATAACATGTCCAATTTATTTTTAAATTCATGAATGTCATTAATTATTTAAATTTATATTTATTTTAACATTTTTAATATCATTTATTTGATATTTCTATTAATTAATCAATTACTACATCAATATTGTGTCGATATTTTATTTAATTATTTATTTTAAAAAATTATAAATAAATTAATATGTCGTAGATAATCAATTTATATTTATAATTACTATTTATGTTTTACCATATCAATTATTTTAACTCATATTAAATATGATATATTTTTCAGAATTTGAATATTAAATTTTAAACTATTCTTTAAAAAAAATATAATAAATGTCATAATCTTACACAAGTGGATTCAGAAGGATCTTATTTTTAGACTAATGTTTTTTTTCGTCTAAAAACACTTATACAGTGAAATTAGGAAAAATTTTATTACTTTGTTATAATATTATATAATTATTTTTACCATTAATTAATTCATTAACTCTTAACTGTGGTAAATAAATAAACATTTACTGAAGATACAATTAAAAAAATGATCCTATTGGATAAAAAAATCATAATAATTAAAACCTTTTATATCAATTTTTTAAAATTCATTTCATAGAAATTTAAAATCTACTTTTAATGTTAATCTTGCATAGGTGGAAAGAAGACAGATAAAAGAGAAATTCAAAAGTAAAAACAAATATCTACTTTTATAAAAATAATCCAACAACCAAAATTGGGTTAATATAATTATTATTTATCTATGTTTTCATTAAAATAAATTTTACATAAAGCAATTATTTAAAAGAAAAAGTTGGTTTTTAAAAACATTGCAGTATTTTTCACTATTCATCAGAAATTAATGCTTTTCAAAAAAATACCAAAATTTCACAAGAAGTTAATTTGGTATTCTAAATTCAAAAATAAAGTCTATTTTGAAAAATAAATTTTATAAATTTTATAATTTAGTCAATACTATACATAAATTATTTTTAAACATCTAGTTTGATAAATAATGGTGCGCTCGAACTCGGTATTTTGTGCAGTGCAAGCTATTTAATTATTTAAAAAAACGTATCGTGGAAGCTTGGAGTGTTATTATAATCATTTAATTTCTTCTGATAAATGTTCAAGTTATCTCTACATAATAATTTATACACTAAATGTTTCCTCTATTTCTATATTTTCACTTCCTATAATTTATCCTATTCAGAAACTTATTCAAGTGTTATTCAAAATGACATTTGTATTTCCCATTCCCCCATTTCAATAGGAAGTCTTATCAACCCTTTTTATGATGAGGTTTTCACAAAATAATTTTCATGTGTAAAAACCATGATTAACAATATCAATTATCTATTATTATGATGAAAATTAGTAATGGTTGGATAATCTATACTCCATGATTTAAAAAGAAAACTATGTTTGATAAAATATGTGACATGCCACACAAATATTAAACGAACCATTATATATTATTATTTAAATATGTCCAATATAACCTATCCATTGAATTGTAATATAAAATTAATATTATCTAAATTATCAAATATTTAAATTTGGTTCCTACTAAACAGTAATTTAATGATAAATTTATAGGAAATAAGAATAAATTTTTTCATAAGTCATTTTATGAATCAAAAATTTGTTTCCTCAAAAAATATTTTTTAATAATATTTTTGATATAATATTATAATTAATTTCTGAAATTTTTAGAAATTATATTTCATAAAAATGTTATCAAATTTTTATTATGTAATGACCTTCCTTCTCAAATATGAGGGAAGGGACAGAGAAGTGCCCTGACCTTCCTTATTCAAGGTGAAGGAGAGATAATGACCCCCCAAGTCCCGCCTTCAGTAGGCCCTGGAGTGGAGACTATATCCAAGGGTATATAGTCTCAAATAAATAAGACACATTACCCTTTTTATATAACAATATCGGTGATATGTTGGTAAATCATAACAACACCAAAGACAAAAGAAAAAAGGAAATCCAAGAATCCATTCCCACATGAATGTCCAAAATTAAAACAAATACAAAATAAGGAAAAAGTCCCAAATAATGTACCAAGTAAATGAAACTAAATTGAAATAATATCTATCCTAACACCAAAGCTAGTAAACTCTAGTACAGTCCTAAAATTCCACCCAGAAACCTAAAAACAGTTTTTATAAACGTATGGTGATCATACAAGTAAACTGAGTAAGGAAACCTAAGATACTCATGCACAAGTGAGGGAACATGCTAATACCCCATGAGAAAATAGCATAACCTGAATCACCTACCATGTAAAACTAACCACCCAAACCTCACCAAGGCACACTCCCCCACGTAACATAATTCAAGTAATTTAATAGTATAATCGCATCAACATTTGGGTACCCCTGCACCACTTTACCACTAGTTAACAGCTCATTCCCAACGATATGATGTCTTGACACTACCAAACTTCCCGTAAGAAGTCCTACTACAACAACCTTCCCGCAAACACATGGGCCTGAAACCACACACAACCACGCCCGTGGACACATGGGATAGAATAACCACTGCAACGTCAGAAGACACCTAGGCTAAAACAACCACTATCTTGCCCGAAGACACATATGCCTCATACCAATGATACTTGGGAAGACATACCTGGCCTAAAAACACATGATCCCCTAGTCCAAAACAACCCCATTCCCAAATAATCTTGGAAAATTGTAAGCCTCGATCCATTACAACGTGCCTGGATACTCATGAGCGGAAAGATCTGGAAGGGTGTGTGAGGAAGAAAATCAGTAACCATCCATCCATCCTCCCACCGAGATGTTAGGAAAGACAACCTCCATTAAGAAATGGAGGTGTTTTCCACATAGTGATCAAAAAAGGTTTGGGTGAATATAAAAATTGCATGGAACTACAATTAATATATATATATATATATATATATGTAAAGGAACACTCAGCCCCAACCTTCGATTTTCATATGAAGAGGAAAAATGCCCACACCAGCACCACTTTGGCTACTACTCCTATATGCACAACCATATTACAACCACTTCCATGAATAAACTAAACCCCCCTTTTTTTCAATTTACATTTATTTATTGAATAGGATTCAAATTAAATTATTCTATCACTATTAGAAAACTAATAACCATAACCACACCAAACATCGAACAAAACCAAACTACAGTCCCACTGCACAATAGTAAAAAATTTGACATGAAGTCCCACTACACATCTGCACAAAACTAGACATCCAGTCCAACTACACATCCCCGTTCAACTACTATCAACTTTAATTCTTCAAAGAGATACCACCTATTTCTTCTCTCACAACCCATCCCTACATCCCCATTGTCCAACCAATTCCCAAATGCAGTCCCACTATTTAATAAATCCCCAACCTCACCACAGCCCATGACTCATCATCACTTCTTGACCACAACACAACATAAAGGCAGTTGAGCTACCTAAAACTTCATCCATTCCAAAAATCAATCTATCTCTCAGAATGAGACACCAACAAACCCCATGTACCACGCCACATACAAAGCCCACCAAACCCAGAACAAAAGAGAACACACATAACCACAATCATCAAACCAATTGTATTCAAATTTACCCTACATTGGTTCTTTAAATTTATACTTTAATATAAATGGGCTAATCACAGATGAAGTTTGATCTTGGGGGATTCTTTTATTTATCCTAGTGTATGTGATTATTCATATTTCATGTTACATCTATACATCAAAACACCTCAACAAAATAGAACACTACCATTTCACAAAAAAGACCACCAACAACCAAGAATTTCAACAGGCATATAGCCACAAAAGCCATATGATAATCCATGATAAGAAAATAAAACAAGTGATCAACTTCAAACCACACCCTGCCCATTATTTTATTTTCACAAGTTATATTTTGATCATATTAAATCCTTATTTAATTCTCTTTTAAAGAAGAGTATCCAGACACTCCTTACAAGGAACCATAAACATACCCACCCCACATGATGAATAATTAAAGAGAATAAAATAAAATACCCACTTGGTTGATCAAGGATTGATGTTACTTCTTTAACAAAAAATAGGGGATGACGCAAATTGTATGAAGAACTCCATGGATGAGCAGGAAGGGCTCTAGCATGGGCGCACAACTCATATAAGGAGGGATTCTAATGGCGCATCAAGAGAAACAAAAAGACATAAGAAAGTGAGAATATCAGCATAAGAAGAGGCCAAATTCTAAAATTAGGGAGACTATTTGAAAGTAATCAAATGTTGTATTGTGTTTTGAACATGAGTACGAGAGGTTTCACGCATTGGAATTAATTGAGATTTAAAAATTCCCCTCAAAATAGTGGAGATATACCAGTGGATGATTGTGCATGGATAAGTGAACTTTAAATAGAGAAAAACAAATTACAGCGGAGAAACTGGAAAAACTGGGAAAACTGTAAATGAGTCACTGATGGGTACGCAACCGATGTTGAGCTATTAAAACTGAGGTATTGATGCCACATACAACCAATGGAATGACATACCGACACCCTGGCCTACCGACATCCTGAACTACTTACACCCTATCCTACAGATGCCCTGACCTACCGACGCCCTGGCCTACTGATTCCATGTCCTACTGATAGTGATTCCATTGACTCATCAATATGGATGCCCCTTTACTCACCGATGTCGATGTGCTTGAACTCACTGATGCACCGTCATGCTGACTCACTGACATTCCAACGTACTGACATGCTGATGTAAAAATTGGAAATTTGGAAAACTTTGGAAATACCCCACCGATAACTCCCAAAACACCTAAAGAAAAGATTTTTATAATGGGCATGCAGAAAATCCAGGTTATTACATCAGATACTTCTCAAACTATTCTCATACTCCAGAATTTAAAACTAACCAATAAGAAAAAAAAAAGATCTTGACTACCATCCTTTTTGATACCTCTCCGGAGTAAACCACCTTGTGTTGGTCTAAAGCTATAATGAAAACCTCAACATCCATGGTGACCTCCTCAATATATTTCTCCTGAAAAAATGTAGAAACACTACCAATCTACTCTCTCAAGTAACCACACAAACACCAAAAGTCACACCATCCATAAAAGATATATTTGGGTGATCCTTCATCTATATCAAGATATTATCTACTTTGGGTGTCACTGAATCGCCTACATGGGTTTAATTGCAACCACATTAATGCGTCTTTATTAGGGATATGGTTCTACCCTCCCCATAGTTCATACATTTCATAGAAAATTAGAGAACATGGAAAATACTTATCATACACCAAGATAGGTCAAAAATTACATCAAAAGAAAGTCACAAAAGAAGAAAATAATAAAAAGACTCAAAACTGTTCGGGGTATTGGAACACATATGAGCTTCTTGCTCCCAGGTACTCTCCATGAGGCCACCATGCCTCCCGAGCACACGAACCAATGGAATTGTCTGTCCATTAAGCACATTTTCTTCACGATCATAAACAATCACTAAATGCTCCACGAATGTCACATCATCCTTGATATCCAACTCTCCCCAGTATAGGGTGTGGGATTCATCATGTAGATACTGACATATTTGAGAGACATGAATGACATTTTGGAGCCTTTCCAACCACGATGGTAATGCCAGATGTTACGCTACCTCACCAACTCATCCCAACACCTCGAAGGGTCCGATGAACTTGGGAGAAAGCTTACTCCCCATGCCAAACCTTAATTGTACATGTTGAGGGGAGAGCATTAGGAATAAATGGTCCCTAACCATAAATTCGAATGGTTTACTCCTATGATCGGCATATGACTTCTGCTAGCCCTGAGCTGACTTCATCCTTTCATGCACATGCTAAACCTTCTCATTCGTGCTCTGCAACACCTCTGGTCCAAGAAAACCTACCTCACCAACATCTATTTTGAAAAATGGAAAAAATAGTCTTATGTACAAGGATTCTAATGTTTCCAAGAAAATGGTAAAGTGATGGATATTATCTTAGGAAAAATCCACTAGGGTAAAGTTTCATACCCACAATCCTCCGAAGTCCAAGATACACACCCAAAAAATGACCTCCAATATCGGGATGGTCCTCTCTATATTTCCAAATGTCTCAGGGTGTAATGATGTTCTAAAAAATAGTTTGGTGCCAAAATCACATTGTAAACCCTTATAGGATCATGAAGTAAATCATATACTTCGATCCAAAACAAAGGATCTAGGAACTATGTGCATATTTTCCACTTCACCCATGTACCTTTGTGTTATGGAATCCACTATGGTTGACTTCATAACCGATAATAAATGATCTAACATTGTCAATCGATTCACCACTACCCAGATGGAATCATAGAATCCCTCAACTCTGGGATGTCCTGTAAATAAATCCCTCGAGACGTCATCCCACTTGCACTCAAGAATGTCCAAGGGCTGTAGCAGACCATTGGGAACACGGTGTTCAACCTTCACCTTCTAACACACTACGCACCATACCACAAGCTCTTCCACTTCCCACTTCACTCTGGGCCACCAAAACTAACCTCTCAACCCTTGGTACATCTTGGTGACTTTTGGATGTACCTCCAAGGGTGAGTTATGTAACTCATAGAGAACCCCATAGAGCATATCCACTGAGACAAAAAACATTCCCGTGGAACAACATATAATTATTACTATCCTCCAACCATCCCATCAGAGCATCACCCTGGATAACATGATCACACATAACATCTACCTCTAGGCCCCCCCACTAATACTCCTCCACCTGTATTACTATGGAAGACTTAACTATCATCTTAATCATACAACCTCTATCGTCATCCACTCTCAAGCCTGTATGTAAAGTAGCAACCTCCTCCTTTTTTTTCCATGTGTTTGTGGACTCCCAAACTACATCCTTTTGTGTCGTATTGCTCATGTATTTAGCCACCACATTTCTCATTGTTGAGGTGTAGAATATTTCGATGTCATAGTTCTGAATGAACTCTATCCACCTCCACTTACCCATGTTCAAGACTTACTGAAAGAAGATATACCTCGGGCTCTTATGATCTGTGAAGAACACAAAGAATTCCCCAATGAGGTAGTGCTACCAATTCTTGAGTGAGAACATGAGTGATGAATTTTCCAGTTCTTGGGTGGCATAGTTACATTCATGGGGAAATAACTGCATAGATCCATAAGAGATCACTCCTCGCTAATGCATCAACCCACATCCCAAGCCTTTCCCAAACGCATCAAAGAACACCTCAAACATCACAGATTCTTCTAGGATCCTCAAAACTGGGACACTGTCTAGATTCCCCTTCAGATAACTAAAATATTTTTGGCACTGCTCACTCCGCATGAATGCATGGTCCTTTCTAGTCAAAGACATCAACAAAGCACCAACTCAAGAGAAGTCGGGTATGAACATCCAGTAGTAACCTTCCAGACCTAGGAAACTACAAACGACATCCACATTATTGGGTTTTCCACAAGAAAATACCACTTTTTCCTTCGATGGGTTGACTACTATTCCCCATTGGGACACAATGTGTCCATGTAAGTGAACGTCTTATGTGCAGAACATTCACTTGAAAAAATACTTATAGAGATGGTGGTATCAGATGACCTCCAAAACAATCCATAGATTATCGGCATGATCCTCATCTGATCTTGAGTAAAACTGGATTTCATTAATGAATAAGACCACAAACTAGTCCAGATACTAACAAAAAATAGAGTAATTGAGTCCCATGAACACAACTGGTGTGTTCGTAATGCTGAACGACATGACCAAGTACTCAAAGTGCCCATAAAAGGACCTGAAAGTAGTCTCTTGGATGTAACCCTCCTTCATCCTCAACTAGTGATATCCAAAATTCATGTCGTTAATAGGGAACCAACCTACTCCCTTAAACTAGTCAAAAAGGTCATCTATCCTCAGGAGGGGTAACAGTTTTTGACCGTCACTTGATTCGGTCTATGGTAGTCTATGAACAGCCCAAGACCATCATCTGTCTTCTTTGTGAACAAGACTAGAGAAACCCATGGTGACACAAATGGTCAGATAAAACCCTTCTTCATTAGTTCATCAACCTAAATCTGCAACTCCCACAACTCAGAAGGATCCATCTGATAGAGATCCATCAAAATTATATGGGCGCAGGTTTGTAAGTCTATCCCAAAATCAACATCACATTGAAGGGTAGAGTCATAACCTCTTCGGTGAAGATGTACAGGAACTCACTAACAATTCCCAGAATATCCACCATCTCTATGCATGCTGATTCCATCATAGCTTGGCCAAAAAATAAATAATGTGCCCCACAAGATGGCTTCCATCCTTAAAAATCTTCTCGCCAACGAAAGCTACATGATGGATTCCAATGTCTTAGAACACACCCCTTCTCCGGAGTCATATGATAACAACCTCTATTAAAAACAACTAGTATATGCCTATGATTACATCTTACTACTGCATCTATAGAATATGGAGATCCCTATTGGATTGATGCGGCCCCAACATCATTCTACATTCTTGAAAAACATCAAATAGTTTGGTTTGACCTCCAATTTTAAAAATCAACACCACGGGCATGAAAAGTCTACCTATGTATAGACCCAATGAATTGGCTAATATGGGTGAAAAAAGGAGTTTGAAGCTCCTAAATCATATAAGTCACATGCAAGAGTACTAAAAAGACTGATCGTACCTCGAACAACATTTAGCCCCATTGGAACTGCTACCTCTACGGCATGAAAATACCCATGCCCAACCTCTCATCCCCACTTCTATAGACTGCAACCATGACCACTCCCTAGTAAAGGTCCCTAAAGAGAACCCTGAATTCGGCCTCTTTCAGTACAGTCCTTCCTTGGGGGAGTGAGAGCTCACTACCCCTACTGCTGGAAGGGCCTGGCTGAAAACTAATATTAATGAGGTGGTCATTGAACCTACCCACTCACATTGTACTTTACATGGACAGGACACTGATAAAGAATATTCCCACAACATCCATAGATAAATAATGTTAGTTCTTTTCCCATGGGGAAAGGGAGAGGTCAGAGATATCTGAACTAGAACTAGTGAGGTATACTCCCAGCTAGCTGAAACCTAGAATGCCCTGATATCAAAGACCTACAACTGAAGGCCTTCCACTTCAATGAACTTGGTTGGCTCCCCTCTCTCAGAACACCTCACAGTGTTTAAATCATCCCCAATACTTCGGCATTCTTCTGAATTTCTAAGTACGTTGACAGAGTGAAGGGAGTAACAACATACTAAAGAGATGGTTTGAGTACCTCTTCCAAGAGCCTTGCCTACGACTCCTCATCTGGAAAGATGTCTGGAGGAAAATGAAGGAGATCATTGAACTTGATCCCCTGTTACCTTACTGACTTACTATCTTATTAGAGGGAGAGAAGATCCTAACTCTTCTTGGCCTTCATTATGGAAGAAAGGAATTCTGCCCAGAACTCCTTCTCAATGTCAGTCCACGAAACATCAATTTCTTTTTTCTCCCTGAGGTAAAGTTTCCACCATTGATGTTCCACTACTAACATCTGGATCAATGAAAAAGGAACCCAATACTCTATTGTAGCCCAAATCAAGCTAAAAGTTATCACCAGCTCCTCGACCCATCTCTCTGTATCTATATCCATGATGTTGCCCTCACAATTTCCTATAGTCTACCTTTGGATGGAACAAAGAATCTTATTCCATTGGTCTACCTATTCCTTTGGATTGGCAATAAACTGATAAAATCAATCAACCAATAGGGAATTGACTTCTCGTATCACTCGTGGACCATGTCCATGTGCCATAGCTAAAAAGAGAAACAAATAATACCTAATTATGAGTAGTGAAATTTAAATTTTTTTGGAACTATTTATTTATTTTAGATTCCCAAAAGTCCCATCAAACACAAGAATACTAGTCATTATGCTTAATGTACCTTTCCCAAGGTCTCTACAATGCAATCGTCGTAGCCTGACTTGGTAGTTTAGTAGGTCCAGAGTCCTTGAATCAGATCATGGGGGACCTAAAATATAGTGTCGTAGCCAGTCTTCCTTGGCCTATTTCATGCACCATGATTTCCAAACACTATTTCCCTACCATCTCATGAAATCCTGAATATTCCTAACCCTGCACTCCGTCATATCTCTTAACCATCACCTCTGATACCATTCTTTTATGACCCTCCTTCTCCAATATAAATTAATGGAAAGAAAAGATCCATTTTTTCACTTGTTCAAGGTGAAAGAGAGATAATAACCCCCAAGTCCAACCTTCTGTAGTCCCGGGAGGGGTAACTAGCACCACAGGTATATAATCTCACATAAATGGAAGGAATTACTCTTTTATAAAAAATGATTTTGAGATAAGATAGTAAATCCTAGCAACACCAAAGACTAATGATAAAAGTAAATCCATGAATCCATTCCCACATGCTTTTTCAAAAGTAAATCTAATAAAAAGAAAGACAAAACTCCAAAATTTGGTACCAAGAAAAAGAACCTATGCAGAAACATCAACTATCCTGACACCCAATCATGTAATGTTTAGAACGGTCCTCAATGTCCACCTGGAAACCTAAAAACAATTTTTACATACGTAGGGTGATCATACAAGTATACTCAGTTAGGAAACTGAAGATACTCTGCACAGCTGAGGGAACATGCTAATGCCCCTATCAGAAAACATTAGAACCTAAAGCACCTACCATTGAATACTAACCATCCCAACCTCACCATGTCACATTCACCCAATTAATGCAATTAAAGTAAATAAATAGTATGATCTCATCAACATTTCAGTACCCTGCACCACTTTCATAGTGGTTAACTGCTCCTTCCAAATGATTTAACGTCCTGGCGTTTCCACTATTCCCACAAATAGTCCCAGTGTCGCAGCCTATCGACACAAACCTGGGCCTGAAACCACACACAACCATTCCCGCAGACACTTGGGGCAAAACAACAACCACCACTCCCAAAGACACCTGGGTCATAACAACCACCGCCATGCCTGATGACACCAGGTCCTCATCATGAAGATACTCAGGAAATGATACCTATCCCAAAAACACATGATCCCCTAGTCCAAATAAAACCCTTTTCCAAATAATCGTAGGATATGGTAATCATTGATCCATTATATCTTTCCCGGACACACTTGAGTGGCAAGGTCAAGAAGAGGGAGCGAGGAAGAAAATCAGTAACCTTCCATCCATCCTCCCATTGGGATGTTGAGAAAGAATCCCTATCCCATTAAAAAGAGGTGTTTGACACATAATGATAAAAAATAGTGGAGTGAATATAGAAATCACAAGTAACTATAATACATATAAAGGTAAACAAACATTCATCCCCATGCTATGGGTGTCACACGAATAGACTATAATCCCACACCATCAAAACTTTTGCTGCTACTCCTATATGCACAACCATACAACAAACAATTCCAATAATAAACAGAACCAAATTTTTGTTCAATTTATATTCTTTTATTTAAGCGGATTCACATTAAATTATTCTTTAACTATCGGGAAACTAACAACTATAACCACACCAATCATCGAACAAAAATAAATTGCAGTACCACTACACAACAGATCAAAGATAGACTTGTAGTCCCACTACACATCAACAAAAAACTAGACTTGTAGTCCCACAACACTTCCCCTTTCAACTACTATCAATTATCATTCTTCAATGTGAAACCGCCCATTCCTTCTTTCACAACCTAGCCCTATAGTCCCACTGCCCAAAAAATTCCCCAATGTAGTCCCACTACATAATGAATCCACATCCTCACTGCAGTCCCACTACTCAATGCCTCTTCAATAACAAAACATAAGATAAAGGTAGTTCAGCTACCTAGAATATCATCCATTCCACAATCAATCAATCTCTCGGACTGGGAGACCAACACACCCCATGTACCATGATAATACAAAGCCCACCAGAACCCAGAATAGAATACACAACACATAACTAAAACCATGAAACATAGAGTATTCAAATTTAACTGACCTACGATGTAAAGTCCCAGAAATTCGGTGGAAATTTATTTCATAAATACATGGGATTTTTTCGAGTCTGTGAAAATTAACGGTGTGTGATTCGAAGGCCTGGTGTGACCGGAATCAATTTCTGATGTTTTGTTCGGGTAGGTTCAGTAAACATATAAGGAGGTTTTTATAGCATTTGAACTGGTTCTCAGAATTGAAACAGTAGGGCACCATTGAACTCGCAGTGCCGATATTTGCTTATGTGGTCTTTCACCTCGAGGACAGTGGGTTGAGAATAAAATATATTTTTTGGGTTTTACGAGAATGATTAATATACAAATTAATGTGTGTGACACTTTATTTTTATTTTTCCAACAACAATGTGGGTGTTTCTTGGTAGGAACCACTGGAACTATAACCTCCATGTAGAGGGTGGAAGTGGGGGCCACCCGGCTATAACCTCTCATGAGAGGTTATGGTGGTGGGGACCACCATGCCTCAACTTCCCATGTGAGATAAATGTGGTGGGGACCACCCGAGATCACATAACCTCCCAATTTGAATATTATGTGTGGGGACCACCCGACCCCTATTAAATGGGAGGAGAGAAAAACCTCTCAACCCCCTCTTTCATATGGAGGAGCCTCTTGAGGTTCCTCCACATTAATGTTGCCAACACACCAAATTAATGGTGCCAAAATCCTCCACTTTAATTTTTAATGTGCCAACCAAGTGATTAGATTTTATTTTTTAATTCTTATCAACAAAATAATAGATATTATAATATATTATTTGGGAAAACCTTTCACTAGGGTGATTTAAGATGAGGATTATTGGGAGAAACCTCCCAACAACGAACGAAGAACACGTTCTTCCAACGAAGAACGTTGACAACGATCTTCTTTGACATTCATCATTGGATCCTACTGACATGGGACGTCTTCAACTGACCTTACCTCAACATCATCGTCAATGAGACGACTCATGAGCACAGGATTGGAAGTGTGCGGGGGATGCGACGAACAATGATCTCCCCTGCCATCTATCTGCGACTTCATCATCGAACAACAAACAATGGTAGGGGGTTTATTTGCGTAATAATACTTTCCTTATTTGTCGTCTTCGTTTGGAATGGAATAGTTGTAGTGGTTATAAAAATTGAAGTTCATATTTCTCCTTACATGATTATCCAAATGTTACCACTATAAATGTGGAGGGTGCGAGCCAAACCAACAAAGCCTGACCCCTCCACCATTATTGTTTTTGATGATCTTGGGTATGGCGTTGAAGCGAAAAAGTCGGCGAAGACAATGAATGTGCTAACCGCAGACATCGCGAACCGCGCCGCACTTGCGGCGCTCAAGCTGAATCGCCTCCTCCAGCTCAGACTGAACCGCCCCGCCCACCGGTTTCTGGGTCGTAACGGCTGCGCTGCCTGTTAACTGAGCAACCCGCCGGGCCGCCTGCCCGCCTGCCTGGCCGCCTCCCGGCCTCCTCCCGGCCAGCCCGGGCGCCTCCCGGATGTCGGCCTGCCCGAGACCTACCGAACTACTCGTTAGCCTGCCCGGCCGCCTCCCGTCCTACCTGACTGAAGCGCGCCAGCCCGCGCGCCTAGCGTGCCCCACGTCTTTGTTGGCCCTACTTGCCTCACCCATTCAGGCCGAGACACCGAGTCGTGCCCCTCGTGGCACTGGCTGAACCGGCCTCAGCCATCCAAGTTGAGCCACCAAGCCACACCCCTTTCGAGCATGGCCAAGCTGGCCTTCCGCGTCCCTTGCGGCACTTCCAGGCCAAACCGCCCTTACATCGAAGCGTGGTCGTTCCACGCCCTCATGACCGGTCTGCGCCGTCATGACCCGTCCATGACCCAGCGCTACATGTGGCCTTCGCGGCCTGCTAGGTTGGGCCTAGCGGGCCGGGCTAGACCCAATGGGTTACGTCGGGTTAACCCAGACTGGTTTGGCCCAGACTGGGTCGGTCCGGGTCTGTGAGACTGGGTCGGACCGGACGTAGGCCCAATTCGACCCATTTACGCTCCTTCGACCATATCTTTGGAACCAGACATCCATTTGATGAACCGTCGGTGGAACTGTTAATCATGGAGTATGACACTCCATTTGATTATACCCCACTAGAGGTTGGGGTATAGTTGAGTTATGGTTAGGTTGGATCGTGCATGAATCAAACTAAGCCCCCATGACTAAAAGGCTAATAACTCTCAGACCGGGCATCCGATTGACGCACCGTCTATTTCGTCAAGACCCCTATGACGAGAAGGACCTTCGAGGTATTTATTCATGGGAATTAGTTTAATTTTATGTATCAAAACTTGTCTTGAGTAGTGGACCCTCCCGAAATCAAGCGTGCTTGTGTGGAAACCCTGTTGTTGGATGCGCTCTGACTACTGTTCCTAGATCATGTGTGGGTCCGACACCTCTGAAGACGATTCCTAGATATTATGTGGGTTCGACAGATCTGACTACATTTCCTGGATCCTGTGTTGGTTCAATAGCTCTGACAACTGTTCCTGGATTCCATGTGGGTTCGACAGCTCAAACTACTATTCCTAGATCCTGTGTTGGTTCGACAGCTCTATTTATTATTCCTGGTTCCTCTGTGGGTTAGACAGTTCTGATTTCTATACCAGGATCCTACGTGGGTTTGATTTAATGGATGATTTAGTGGCTACCTCTAATAATATCTAACTCTCAACAAAAGTTGTATACCTATGTGAGATGATTCAGTAAATTTTTTTTTCTTCATGATTGAGATGGATTAGTTGATAACTTAGGTATATGTATGGGCATATACCTAAGCAGGGTTAACTGTTGATTTCATACCTTATGGTTGATCCTTGTTGGATCTTTTGAGACTATGAGGGTCTCGGGGTCCCTACTCATCATCGTTAAACTCACCCATGCATGTACTATGCCCGCACCTCGTGGTGTTGGATATAGATGAAGGACAACACTGACTGAGGCAGAGTGTACTAGGACTGTACGGTACCCATAGGTGGGCCACAAGGAATGATGGTACATGGAGGTGACAGAAGAATGTGGAGTGATGCGAAGGCTATATGTACCTACCCTTCAGGTAGGATTTCCTGGTGGATGATCCAAGAGCTGTTTCCCTTTTTCTAGTACATGTACTTTCAGCCTCATTTACTTTACTGTTGGGCATGTATTTCCGGCCCCTTTTAAATTTCAAAGAAATTTTTAATATAGTTTTACTTAGTGTTTTGATTCATGCTTGTTCTCTGTTGTGTGAATTTTTATGATATAAAGGAAGTACCTTCCAGTTTTAGGGATTTACATCTTTGGTGCTAGTCTCTAGCCCCTGGCCAATGGAAGGCGGGCTTGGGGTAGTCATGGTACGAGCCCTAGGGGATGAGTCATGACAAATTGGTATAAGCGGAGTCGGTTTTACCGTAATAACTTAAGACTACAATCTTTTATATGAAGTAATAATATTATGGGTATTGAGTGTGGTTTTCAGTTCAGGGAGTCTGATGTTGGGGCCCTAGGCCGATGTATCCACACACGAGAACTATGACTTATGATTTCTGACTCGATGCACGAAAACACTGATTACGTGTGTGTTTTGAAGAGTTTTCTTTGAATTATTTGAGTCAGGTCACCAGGTATAACTTTTTGACTGTGCCACACCTGTTTCTTTTCAGGATTCCTCCACACAGACATCTAGCTAGATTTTTGAGAGTTGAATGATATGGAAACCCACCGAGCGATGAGGCCTTGGTGTAGGGCCCTATCACAGCAGAGGCACCAGTGGTACCACTCCCTCTTGGGCCACCGATGCCACCATCCCCAATACTAGAGAGTGCATGCCACCTGATCGCGTTTCACGTGTTCCAGTGCCAGAGGCCACCTAGGTTCAGTGGTGAGATGGACCCGCTGGTAGTTGAGGATTGGTTGGAGGTTGTGTTGAGAGTCTTCAGACTGATAGGGACACCAACCGACTTTATGGTGATCCTTGTCACGAGTCTCCTTCAGGCAGTAGTAGGTAGATGGTGAAGCCTGATACTATAGGTGCATGACAAGGAGACACTCCTCTGGGCAGACATTGAGAGTCTGTTTCGGGCAGAGTTTGTCCCAGCCACCCTATGTGCAATTCTGATATAAGAGCTACTTCCTCTACAACATGGCATCATGAAGGGGGAAAAATACTCAACGAGGTTCACCGAAATCTCATGAAACTCCACAGATATGTTGTGGGACCCATTATTCAGGGCCCGAACCTTTGATCAGGGGCTCAAGTGAGAGATTATGGCATCGATGATCTCCCTCAGCATCCCGACACAGGAAGGGGTGTTGGAGTGAGCCCTCTTAGTGTAGAGTTTCATTTATGAGCTGTCACCAGCAGTGAGACCTGCCACTGGGTATCACGTAGCAGAGTCTTTTGTAGCTGGCAGCAGATAGATGTCATAGAGATCCAAGAGGACTAAACCATCCGGTGGACGACCTCAGTACATGGTTTCGGTTGTGCGTGGCACACGAGACAGAGCCAGTCATATGAAAAACAGGCAATGTTTCAAATGCGGTAGGCAGGGTCACAAGGATCGTGACTATCCGGCCCGTTATTTGGATGATCAGTAGATAGTTGAGGGATATCCCAAGCTAAGGCAGAGGATCATTCGAGGTGGTCCGCAAACAGAAGGAGGACATGGCAGAGGAGCTGGTTGTGCAGCTGGTGGTGGGCGACATTTTGATATGTTACCACTGCCACCACAAAGAGGTCCTCCCCGATTGCATGGAGTAGGTGGACAGGGGAGAGATCAGCTCAAGGTAGATGAGGCTTACGATCATGATGCTCCTGAGATGATTTAAGGTACGATCTATGTCTAATCCACCATAGTTTCGGTTATTATAAACACAAGTTCTAGTAACTCTTTCATTGCCACCGCCCTCCTTCGGAGCTCAGAGATTCTAACGGATTCGTTGCCTCGATCCTTATAGCTAGAGACTCACTACGGGAGTCGATTAGATGATTACACACTGGTGCCAGCAGTTTGAGCATACTCTAGGAGGTGAGAACTTTAGCTGGGATCTCCTTGTAGCGGTGTTGAGGCCTTAGAACATTATCTTGGGTATGGACTGGTCATCTACAGTCCATGCTTAGATTGACTGTATTAGGTGGAAAGTGCAGTGTGTCTACACAGATGGGACTTGGATCACCTTCATCGGTGAGAATGGAGACTTTGTAGCACATGACCGACTTACTCGGAGGAGGGTTCGGCTAATCACTCATCAGTTGGCCTACCTTACCCTCAGAGTGGTTGATGTGGAGAGTTCGAGCTATCTTGTAGTGGTGGACTAGTACGCGGATGTTTTCCCTGATGATGTCTCAGGTCTGCCTCCTCATAGAGAGTTGGACTTATACATTGTACCCTGGGACGACACCGATATCTACACCAGCATATCGAATGGCTCCCGCGGTGCTTCACAAGATGCAGGTATAACTAGAGGACTTGGAGGGGAGGGGATTCATCCGGCCCTGTGTTTCTCCATAGGCATCCCCGATTCTATTCGCCAAGAAGGTGGATGGAATATTGAGGCTTTGTGTCGAATACCGTCACCTAAATCAAGTGACCGTGAAGAACAAGTACCCACTCCCGAAGATTGATGACCTCTTTGATTAGATAAAGGAAGCACGGTGGTTCTCCAAGATAGATCTTAGGTCAGGTTATCACCAAATCAGAGTTCAAGATGATGATGTGTACAAGATAGCCTTCAGGTATCGGTACGTCCATTATGAGTTCTTGGTTATTCCATTCGACATATCCAACACTCCAGCAGTGTTCATGGGACTCATGAACATGATCTTCTAGCCATACCACGATCGCTTTGTTGTAGTCTTCATCAAAGACATTCTGATTTACTCGACTACTAAGGAGGAGCATGCCTACCATTTGCAGGTAGTACTAGACACACTCCAAGGGCACCCGATTTACGGTAAGCTCTCAAAATGCTAGTTTTGGATCTTAGAGGTACACTTTTTGGGACATTTCCTCTCAGAGGATGGAGTTTCAGTGGATCCAGCAATGATTGAGGCGGTACGTTCTTGGGAGCCACCCATGAGTGTTATGGAGTTACGGAGTTTCATGGGTTTGGTTAGTTACTACCAGTGATTCGTTCCAGAATTCTCTAGATTTGCAGCACCACTATCAGCCTAGATGAAGAAGCTGAAACCCTTTATGTGATCGGAGAGATTCCAGCAGAGCTTTCTGGAGCTGATGTAGAGGCTGACTAGTGCCCACATATAGAGGCTTCCATAGGAGGGCATAGGTTGTATAGTTTACTGCAACACATCAGGGACCGGACTCGAATGTGTCCTGATGCATGAGTGAACACTGATCGCATATGGTTCTTGGATGCTGAGAGAGCATGATCTGAACTACCCTACCCATGACATGGAGTTAGAAACAGAGTTCATTGCCTTGATGATGTGGAGACACTATCTGATGGGCGAGTGTTTCACAGCCTACTCTGACCACCAGAGTCTCAGTTATATCTTCTCTCTGAAGGACCTGAACCTGAGACATCGGTGACAGCTTGAGTTCCTCCCGGACACTGACATCGACATAGTCTATACTCCTGGTAAGGGGAACGTCGTTTCAGATCCACTCAGTAGGAGATCTGGTATACAGCTGCAAGGCGAGGTGACAGAGCAGTTGGCTGCTTTATAGATATCCATTGTTGATTCAGATGGAGTAGACTTTCTTCAGTCTCTAACAGTCAGTCCCCCACTTCTTCTGCGATTCAGGGAGGCACAGGGTGGAGACGCTGACTACAAGACACGACGTGCTCAGATATCCCCAGGTCAGGCACCTGATGGATTTTCTGAAGGTGGGAAGCCTGTCATCCTATTTAGAGGACATACCTTGGTACCTGTGGCACTTCAAGAATAAGTTTTTAGGGAGTTACACGCATCCCCTCTAGCGGTACATCCAAGAGTGGCGAAGATGTATCCGGACCTCAGATGAAAGCACTAGTGCCCAGGTATGATGAAGGCAGTAGCGATGTTTGTCTCTCGAAACCTCACTTGTCAGCAAGTGAAGGCAGAGAATCAGGTACCAAAAGTCTTGGTGAAGCCTTTATAGGTAACAAAGTGGAAGTGGGATGGGATATCCATGGACTTTGGGACATGTATTCCACTTACATCTAGGTTTCATGACTCATTTTGGGTGATTGTTGACCAACTCACCAAGTCGGCCCACTTCCTACCGATCAGTGCATGTAGAAGTCGTATGTTGGTAGAATATGGAGACCACTGGAGTTTGGGGATGGCAACCGCGTCTTTTTATAGGTCTCACCCCAATGAGGTCTATGGAGATTTGGCCGTGGTGTAATGTTATCTCTGCATTTCATCGAACCTTTTCAATTCCTCATTAGAGTTCGCGAGGTGGCATACCACTTAGCTCTTCCACCTCAGTTGCACCAGGTGCAAGATGTATTCCACATATCCCAACTGAGTATATACGTCCATGACCCTTCTCACATCATCGACCATGGAGAGCTATACATAAAATATGTGGAGACATATGAAGAGGTTCTAGTGGATATTGAGGATCGATAGCAGTAGGTCCTACATGGATGGTCAATACCTCTAGTGCATGTTCGCTGGCAGCATGGGAACCTCCAGGAGAGAACATGACAGCGGGAGGCTCAGATGCATGCTCATTACACCCAATTGTTCCCTTAGATGGAGTTGTAGCTTACATGGATGTAAATCCCAAAGGTGGGGAGAATTTAATGAACCGGAAATTCCCTGGAATGTTTTTTTCTTAAATACATGGGATTTTTATGAGTCCGTGCAAATTGAAGGCGTGGGATTCTAAGGCCCGGTGTGCCCGAAATCAATTTCTAATGTTTTGTTCAGGTACGTTCATTAAATGTACGAGATCATTTTTTATAACATTTGAACCGGTTCTCAGAATTAAAATAAGAGGGCACTATTGAACTCATAGTGCCGGTATTCGATTAAGATGACTTTCACCTCGACGGAAGTGGGTAGAGAATAAAAGATATGTTTTGGGTTTTACACGAAAAATTAAAATAGAAATAAATGTGGGTGACACTTATTTTTATTTTTCCAACAACCATGTGGGTGTTGGGAGGTAGGACCCACTAGAACTATAACCTTCATGTGGAGGTTGGAAGTGGGGACCACCAGGTTATACCTTTCACGAGAAGTTATGGTGGTGGGGACCACCACGTCTCAACTTCCTATGTGAGGTTAAGGTGGTGGGGACCACCCGAGACCACATAACCTCCGAATTTTAATATTAGGGGCAAGGAAAACCCGACCCCTATTAAATGGGAGAAGAGAAAAAACACTCAACCCACCCCCCCCCCCTCTTTAATGCGGGGGATCCCCTTGAGCTTCCTCTATATTAATGTTTCCAACACACCAAATTAATGGTGCCAAATCCTCCCCATAAATTTTTAATGTGCCAAACAAGTGTTTAGCTTTTCTTTTTGAATTCTGGCTAACCATATAATAGATATTATAATCTATTATTTTTCACATCCTTTCACTTGAGTGATTTGAGAGGAGGATTATTCGGAGAAAGCTCCCAACGAAGAATGAAGAATGAAGAACATGTTCTTCCAACGAAGAACGCCGACAAGGATCTTCTTCGAACTTCATCATAGGATCCTACTAACGTGGGACGTCTTCAACTGACCTTCCTTCCACATTTTCATCAACGAGCCGATGAATAATATCAGGATTGGAAGTGTGTGGCAAACGCGATGAATGATGATCTCCTTCACCATCTTTCTGTGACTTAATCGTCGAACAACGAACAAAGGTAGGGGGTTTATTTGTGTAATAATACTTTCCTTATTTTTCATCTACGGTTTGAAATAAATCATTGCAGTGGTTGTAAAAATTGAAGTTCATATTTATTCTTACTTGACTATTAAAATGTTACCACTATAAAGTCAGAGGGTGCGGTCCAAACCAACATGGCATGACCCCTCCTTCGTTCTTGTTTTTGATGATCTTCAGCATGGTGTTGAGGTGATGAAGGTGGCGAAAACAACGACCATGCTACCGACGTCCTTCGCAAACCAAGCCGCCCTCGCAGCGCTCTAGCCGAATCGGCTCTGCCGCCTCGGGCTTAACTATGCTGCCTGCTCGCTTCTGAGCCACGCCATCTGTGTTGCTCATCAGCTGAGACACCTGTCGACCGGAGCAGCACTGGATCCCATCCACCCACCGACTCGCCTGCCGACCTGCCTAGCAGCCTCCAGGCAACCTACCAGCCTGACCATGCCCCACAGGCCTGTCTAGCCACCACCCGACCGCTGGCCAGCCAGCCCGTTCACCTCTCGTGCTGCACGCTGGCCTGCCCGCCCGCCTCCTGTGCGCCTGTCTGAACCAAGATGGCCTAGGGGCCCTGCGTTCCCCGAGCCGCCGCTGGTCGGGCCGCTGAGGCGCACCCCTTACGGCGCTGTCTGAACTAGCATCAGCCATCCGGATCGAGCCGCCATGCCGTGCCCCACCCATTCCTAGCCGAGATGGCCTTCCGTTCCACTCACAGTGCTTCCGAGATGAACCGACCTTACAACGACGCGCGACCGGTCCGTTCCCCAGCCATACTCACGGCCCACTCGGCTGGGCCCAGCGGGCTGGGCTAGATAAAATGGGTTAGTCTGGGTTTCCCCAGACCGGGTCGGCCCAGACTGGGTTGGGACGGGTCGGTTAGACCGAGTCAGATCAGACCTGGGCCCACATCGACCCATTTACGCTCCTTCGGCCATATTTTTGTCACGAGATGTCTGTTTGAAGAACCGTCAGCAGAGCTGGTAATCATGGAGTATGACGCTCCCTTTGAGTATACCCCACTAGAGTTCTAAGTATAGTTGAGTTACGTTCAGGTAGGATCGTGCATGAATCCAACCGGGCCCATGGGACAAAAAGGCTAATAACTCTCAGACCGGGTATCTGATTGACGCGTCGTCTGTTGCGTTGTGACCCCAATGATGAAAAGGAACTTCTGTGTATTTCTTTATGAAACTTTGTGGAAGTTTATATATTGAATTTTCGCTTGAGTAGTGGATCCTCCCGGAATCAAGTTTTCTTGTGTGGAAACCATGCTGCTGGCTGCGCTCTGACTAATGTTCCTCGATCCTGTCTGGGTTCGATAGATCTGATGACTTTTCCTGGATCCTGTGTGGGTTCGACAGCTTTGACTACTGTTCTTGGATCCCTTGTGTGTTCAACAACTCCATTTACTATTCTTGGATCCTATGTGGGTTCGACAGTTTTGATTTCTGTACCAGGATCCTATGTGGGTTCGACAAAATAGATGATTTAGTGGCCACATCTATTCATTTCTAACTCTCAACAAACGTTTTATACATGTGTGAGCTAAGTTAGTAACTTTTTGTTTCCCTAATCATTTAGATGATTTACTTGATAAAATAAGTATATGTATCGGTATATAACTAAGTGGGGTTAACTGTTGATTACATACCTTGTGGTTTATTCTTGATGGATATTTTGAGACCTTGAGGGTCTTGGGGTCCCTACAGAGTATCATTATACTCACCCCTACACAAGCTATGCCCTCACCTCATTGTGTTGGATGCAGATGATAGACAACAATGACTGAGGCTGAGTGTACCAGGACTGGATGGTACCCAGAGGTGGACCACATGGCATGAAGGTACACAAAGGTGGCAGACGGATGTGGGGTGTTGTAGAGGCTATCTTTACCTACCCTTCGAGTAGGATTTCCCAGTGGATGATCCATGAGTTGTTTTCCCTTTTTTACAGTACTTGTACTTTCAGTTTCTTGTACTTTACAGTTGGTCTTGTATTTCCGGCCACTTTTACTTCTCAGCACACTTTTGTTATATAGATTTACTTAGTGCTTTCTGCCAACTTTTTCTCTACTGTGTGCATTTATAGGATATAAAGGCAATGCCTTCCCAGTTTTAGAGATTTACACCTTTGGTGCTAATCTCCAGCCCCTGGTCTATGGAAGGCGAGCTTGTGGTAGTCACAGTATGGGACCCAGGAGATGTTTTGTGACATGAGTTCATTAAATTTCTACATTAATATAATTGGGGTGATCACAAAATAGGTTTGATCCTATGGAATCCCTTTATTTAACATAGTGTATGTGATTTATCATATTTCATTATATATCTATACATAAAAACACCATAATGAAATAGAACACCACCTATACACAAAAAAGGACACCATTGGCCATGAATTTCAGGAGTCATATAGCTTCAATATCCATAATAGAATCAATGGTAAAAAAATAAAATAGGTAATAAATATCAAACCACAACCATCACATGATTTTATTTTCATGAGTTCTTTTGGTCATATTAAATCTTTGTTTAACTGTCTTTTAAAAAAGAGTATCCAACCGCTCCATAAAATGAACCATTAACATACACACCCCACATGATGCACAATTAAAGAGCATGAATGAAAATCCCCACTTGGATAATAAAGTATTGAGGTTTTCTCTTGCGCCAAGAATAGGGGATGGCACGACTTTCCTGAAGAACTCCAAGGATGAGCGAGAAGGGCTCTAGCACGGGTGCACAACTTGTCTCGGGAGGAAGTCTCAAGGTGCATCAAGGGAAATAAAAAAGAAATAATGAAAACATAATCTATGCTTAGGAAGAGGAAAGATCCAATAATTAGGGAGACTACATCGAAGTACATAAAAGTAGAATTGTGGTTTGACCACACGGCTGGACGGTTTCACAAATTTGAATTAATTAAAATTGAAAAATTCCCCCAAATAAATCTTGGAGAGAGACTAGTAGAATGTTGTGACTTGATAGATTAACATTAAATGGAGAAAAACACGTAACATGGGTGAAATTTGAAAAACTGGGTAAAACTGTAAATGAGTCATTGATGGGTGTGTCACTGATGTTGTGCAAGAAAAACAACAACCTACCGACACAAAGACCTACCAAAGCCCTAACCTACAGACTTAATGGCCTACGGATTCCCTCACATACAGATGCCCTATCTTACCGATGCCCTAACATTCTGATGCCCTGATATACTTACGCCCTGTCCTATCGACACCAACACCCCAGACTAACTGATGCTAAAACTGCTTGACTCACCGATTTTGATACCCCTTTAATCACTGATGCACTTTCATTCTAACACACTAACATGCCAATGTAGTGACATGCTGATGCCCTGAAATATCGATGCACTGACATACAAATGTAAAAAATGGAAATTTAGAAAACTCTCAAAATGAGCCACCGAAAACTGCCAGAACACCTCAACATTGTATTTTCACAATGAAATGTATTGGGGAAAATCAAGATTATTACAAAAAAAATTATTGAAATTATCTTAGGATGAAATTTTAAGATTTTTCTGAAAAGATTGAATTTTTAGCGAATAGTGGAAAATTATAATTTTTGTAAAACATTCATTTGTTTTCATTAAAAATCATCATTAAGATTTTAAATTTATCTTAAATAAATATAATTAATATTTTAATATATATAATATAATTAATTAAATAAGAATTATTTGTATAATTTCTGTTGGTATAACATCATTTTTGTGCCTAAAAACACAAAAGTTTTAAACTATTTTCCATATTATTATACACATTTATATTAAAATTGATTTCTTATAATTTTAGAAATTTAATATTAAAAACATGATATAATATTTAGAATCAGAATTCAATATTTAATAAATAGGTATGTTATTTTTGTTATTATAAATATTAACTATAACAAATTGTTTACTATGGTAAATGTAAAATGGGTTAATTCAGGTTCAGACAACCTGATATGGATTAAAATTCATTAAAAATGAATTTATGTCATTTTAGGAGTATATTTCATTCATAATCATCCAAAATTGTAAAATATAAACTATTATGTAACGTCCTAGTTCTGGGAGTCGCCCAAAGGTGCCTCGTACCCGGTTGGTCACATTGCCTCAAGCTAATTTCCTCGAATCCCAGAGGTTGGAGACTAGAAGTGAGGGCCTTGGGTGTGATGGTGGGGAAACTATGAATTCATTTCCAGAGTAACACAGTGGAAATTATCAGATAAAAATAGTGGAAAGAATACTGATACCATACAACAGAAGATAGTGGAAGACTGAATGAAAAAATAACTGGAGTACATATAGAAATGATGAATGATACAAATGTTTAGGAAAGTAGGAAAACATGTCTCAAGGATAGAATACAGTACTAAACATAATTACATATAAAACAAAAAAACTCCAATAGCATCGCAAGCCACAACTTAGAACTATGCTTCCCAGCTCCACAATAATCATGTACAGGAAGTAGAAGGGTACTTTCCCTTATCTATACATGCATCCATATAATCTGTTTGGGCCCAAAAGCATGACACAAACAGGGTGTGAGAAAAATCATAGCAGGAAACCGTCCAGTTATTTTTTCCTAGTAGTAGGTGAATACATATGGTAGGCAAGAATAATAAAGAATCCATAAACAAGGAAGTACACAAAAATAAATTTTCCTACAGTTTCATTTACAAACATTTACTTTTAAGTATTTAATCAACAAAAAAAATACAAGTAACCCTCAGGTTAGTTTTCATAGACCAACCCCTCTAGTTCATAATAAAAGATGAGATATAACAAAGAATCTCTGAGGTAGCACTCACCATCAATTCCCCTACAATCATGTGTAATCAAAGAATCTCTGAAGAATCACTCACCTTCACTTCCCCCTATATTCATGTGTAATCAGAGACTCTCTAAATAAACACTCTTCATAAATTACCCCTTTAGTCATCTGTACTCGAAGACTCTCTAAGGAAGAACTCACCATAAATTCACCCTAAAATATTTTAATGTTAAACTACAGACACTCTAAGGAAGCACTCAATGTCTATTCCTCAAATAGTCTCATAATATAACTATATAAAATCTGAGGGAGAAATCAACGTCAATACCCCATATGGTCTCGCAGCTTGATAATTATAACAAACACTCTGAGAAAGCCCTCAACGTCAATTTCCCCTATGGTCTCACTACACTAGTTTCCTGTAACCCCATATAAGGAAATCGTGAAAAAATGATAATCAATAGCCATAGTAAAAGTCAATGAACTACTTGGATAAATTAGGTACAAGGCATCACACATCATATCAGATAAATAATCACTCCATTTTAACAATACTAGGCATAGAAAAAAAACAGCCTAATAGGGAAAGCTATACAAAATGATCAGAATCAAGCAAGAATTGAAAACACATCCATATCATGGAAAATATTTTTATTTACAACCAACAACCACTATTCAAACTAACAAGGAAAAGGAGGAATTAATAGGGTCAAAATCCATAAACACGCAGTACCCTGAACGTGGTTATTGGTATCTTTTTCACATAAAACTCAACGACTAACTATAGAAAGGAACAAATCACTTACCTCGATGTTGTACGAATTATATACATGAACCATATGCCTTGAATCGCCCTAGAACGCTGTAGATATACAAAAATTCCAAAAACTTTCAACCAAAAATATCTCATTAAAGACGTGAATTCAGGGAACTTGGCTATAGAAGAAGGAAGATCTTACTGTGGAAACTCCACTACAATCGATGTTGGTCGAATCTAAAATCAGATGAAGAGTCGATGGCCCAAAGAAAATTCATGAGGTACATATACTCCAAGATGAGACAGGTCTAGAAGGAGGAAGTTCTATCGATTAGACATGACCCTAGTCTGTTTAATTAAATAAAAATAAAATACATGATGTGTTCTTCAAAAGTATATTTTGTGTAATTTCCATAACTAGCCTCCACATTAGGAAGCCTCTTGGTCACTCCCACACAACCATGTTTTCGGTCGTTACATGGCCAACACATGGCTACCTAGGGCAACAGAGTACACATTGTGTACTTATAACGATACGATTTGTACTTCTGAAATTTCCAGAAATACCTTTTTTCACAAAAACACAAGAAAACAAGATTCATACTTGAAAAAAGATCCTGGTTATTACAAACACCCCCACCCCCTAAATAAATTCTTCCATGAATTTTCCTATAAAGGTGGCGTAGGATAAGAATCCCTGAACAGCTCCAGCCACTATGATCGTACATCGGCCTCCATCTCCCAAGTCTCATCATGTACTCGCTCGTTCTACCATAGAACACGTACCATATGAATAGACTGACCATGGAGAACATTCTCACTACGATCAAAAATCCATATAGGATACTCCTCAAACAATGTTTCCACCTCTAGCTTAGCCTCCTCTGGTTGAAATACAAGAGACGTTTCTGAAACGTAACGTCGTACTTGAGAAACATGAAAGATGACGTGAATATACTGATACCTCTGAGGTAACTAAAACTGATATGCAACCATCCTGACACTCTCCATAACCTCAAATGGTTCAACATATCTTAGTGAAAGCTTACCCTATATCCTAATCCTCATGTGTCCCAACCTCGGTGTGAAATGTAGGAAAACCTGATCCCTGGCCTTGAACTCGAGAGGTCCTCTCTACCATTCAAAATAAGACTTTTGTCTTGACTATGCAGTATCCATCCTCTTCTGAATCAACTCTATCTTCTATGTGGTCTCCAAGACAAGATGAGGTCTCAGCATAGCGGCCTCTCCTACCTCCAGCCAACATAAGGGTGATCGGTATGACCTACTTTACAAAGCCTCATAAGGTTCCATATAAATAGTTTATTTAAAACTATTATTATAGTAAACTCCACAAGAGGTATGTTTTTATCCTAAGAACCTCCAAAGTCTAGGATGAAAGCTTGAAGCATGTCCTCCAGCACCTAAATCGTATGCTCGGACTGGCCATATATCTGCGGGTGGTAAGATATAATCCTAAGTACCCGTGTACCCAAATCCTTATGTAGTCCATGCTTGACCCAAGGAGTAAAACATGTTTACCAATCCAAAACAATGGAATGTGGAACCCCATGTAAATGCACAATCTCCCAGACGTATAGCCTTCCCAACTCATCTACACTTAAGGTATTCTTTATCAGTAAGAAGTGAGAAAACGTCGTGAGTCTATCAATGAAAATCAAAACTTCATCATTCCCTTGAGGAAACCTCAAACAACCTGTCATGAATTCCATCACAACATCATTCGACATCCACTCGAGAGTGGGTAATTTCCCCTATTGGTCGCTGATTCTACGCCTTCACCTACTGAGAGGTGGAACACCTCATGAAAAAACCAACAACATCTCCCTTCAGACCTAGCCACCAATACTGACGGTGCAGATCATAATACATCTTTGTGAAACCAGGATGAAGTCCCTAAACTAAGGAATGAAATCCCCACATCAGCTCCTTGTGTATTTCTAATAGAACCCACATTTACCCATGAAAACACAAGATCCCATACTCACCTACTGTCCATTGAGGAATAGGGTCATCTCCTGACCCACTCTTCTATAGGAGTTGGCCTCCATAATCCGATAGCTGCCTCATTTTCACTTGATCGAGTAGAGTGAAGGTAACAACTACATGAGAAAGAAACATCTACCACTATCTTTCATGCACCTCTAAATGTATCTTTGTGGAAAGAGTAATAAGCTTCCACTCACTACAGGACACTTGAACTTCCTGTATCTGAGTTCTTCTGTTCAACGCATCATCCATAGCTTTTCCTTTCCCAGGTGTGTATGCAAGTTCAAATTAAAAGGACTGAAGGTACATGAACCACATTCGCTATCTAAGATTCAAAACACATTGAGTAAAGATATACTTGAGACTTTTTTGGATGGTGAAAACCACAAAATGCTCTCCTAGAAGATATTGTCTCCAATATTGTAAAGCATGAATAGATGATTCCAACTTGAGATCGTGTGTCGACTATTTCCTCTCATGTGGCCTCAACTGTCGAGAGTCATATGCAACAACTACTTCCCTCAGCATAAGCACAGATCCCTGCTAGAAACCTAATTTCTCATGGTAGACTATATATCTCTTGCTTTGCTCTGGCAAGACTACTATCGGTGCTGAAGTGAACCTCACTTTTATCTCCTGAAAGGCTGACTCACAAAAGTCTTCCCACAAGTACTTCACACCCTTCTCAGTTAGGCCCATCAGTTGTGTTTCTAAACCAGAAAAGTCTAGTATGAAGCATCTGTAGTAACAATACATCCCTAGAAAACTCTTCACCTCAATGAAATTCTTCAGCTTCTCCTACGAAACTACTACTCTCACTTTCTTATAGTCTAATGATACTCCAGTCTCTAAGATAACCTTACCCAAGAAGTGAATCTGGTTCATCGAAAAGTGCTATTTTGAGAGAATAGCATATAACTGATGTTCTATCAGTGTACTAAAAATGTCCTCAAGGTGTGTGTCATAATTGTGTCGAGTGTGAAAGTACACCAAGATAACATCCATGAAGACCATCATGAAAGAACCCAAGTATGGATGGAACACTTAGTTCATCAGATCCATGAAAACTGCAGGAGCGTTCGTGAGACCGAATGACATAACCACATACTCATATAGACCATACCTACTACAAAATACTATAAGAGGTATATTTAATATTCTAATGCACAATTGATTATAACAGATCTCATGTTAATCTTCAAGAACACTCGGGATCCACGAATCCAATCAAAGAGATCATCAATCATTGGTAAGGGATATTGGTTCTTAACCATCAACTAGTTCAACTTTTGATAATCCACACAAAGTATGAGGGTAGTGTCACTACCCATCCCTCGGGGCCCGTGACGTGACTACCCCAAGCCCGCCTTCCATAGGACGGGGGTTGGTGACTAACACTGAAGGCGTAATTCTCTATAATGGGAAGGAATTTCCTTTATAACTTGTAAACACTCACAACCAAGTACACATCCAGATACCAACACAAGTAAACTTTATAACAAAAAGAATTCTGAAAAATAAAAAGGGGCCAGAATAAAATCCCAACAGTAAAGGTACATGGAATTAGAAGTACATGTACAACTGAGGGAAAAGGAAAAAACAGCTACTGGGTCTCCCTCCAAGGTCCCTAGCTGAAGGGTTGGTACAGATCGCCTCCTCAGCACTCCTCTTTCATCCTTCTCCTCCGTGTAATGACTCACCATGAAGTCCACCTCCGGGTATCATCCAGTCCTGGTAGTCTCAGCCTCATCCAGCACTGTTCCCCATCTGCGTCCAACACAAAAAGGTTCGGGCAAAGTCCGTGTAGGGGTGAGCATAACGATACTCAGTAGGGACCCCGAGAAACTCAAGGTCTCACAAAATCCATCAAGGATAATCCAAAAAGTATGAAATCAAAATATAACTTACGTAGTTATATGACCTATACATATACATAAGTTATCAAGTGATCCATCTCATTAATGAGGAAAACACAGAAAAACTGACTCATCAGAACAAATATTTTATTCTAGGGGTAGTATCAAGTAACATCTCCAGCCACATTGTTGAAACCTTGGATACTGGAGAACTCCTCCCCTATCGGGTATTGTGGTCATGTTGTGACACCAAGCATGCTTCCCACTAACCGTGGATTGCTGAGGTACTTCTCCTGTCATGTACTGTTGATCTGCCACATCACCCAGCATGCTCCCCACCATGGGTCTGCCACGTCACCAAGCATGCTCCCTCTCATAGTCTGCTTAGGTACTCCTCCTATCGAGTACCATGGGTCTACCACAAAACCAAGGATCTGTCAACTATGGGTCTTCCATGACACCAAGGCTCTCCACACTGGGATAGTAGAGTCAGTCTGAGCCATAACGTAAGTAGTCGTCAGGTCTCATCCAGCTACTAGGTATCCCACTACGCTCACTCGTCTTCGAGAGGATCAGCTCCACATGCTACTAGTCGATACATAAACTCTCACGAAGACCCAAAAATAAGTATCTCAAAGTTCTACCACGTCATAGGGGTCTCAACGCAACAGACAGTGCATCAATTGGATGCCCGGTCTGTGAGTTACTAGCCTTTGAGTCCTGGGGGCCTAGTTGGATTCGTGCTCGATCCAACATGTCTGTTTCACATCTCAAACCAAAACTCTAGTGGTGTTTACTCAAAGGGACTGTCTTGCTCCATGATTTCCAGTGGAACTTATGGTTCTTGAAATGGACATCTGGTACCAAAGATATGACCCAAAGAATGTAAATTGGCGTAGTGGGCCTGGGTCAGGTCCGCCAGGTCGGACCGACCCGTCCTAGGCCGACCCGGTTTGGGTCAACCCGGCCTGACCTGTTGGGTCTGGCCCGACCCATTGGGCGGCCTGGTCCATTGGGTTTGGCCTATCCCAGCAGGCCACCAGGGACCGCAGAGAGATATGAGGGCACGAGGCCGCGGGGCGGCTCAGAGGGCCACAATCGGTGGGAGTCAAGGCGGCTCGGTGGGCCGCGGGCGGTGCAGTCGATGGGCGGCATAGCTGGGGTGGATTGGATGGCCAGCGGTGTGGCCGGGGTGGCTCAGCCGGGTTGGCGCGGCTGGTGGGTAGCACGAGCAGGGGCGCGGGGCCGGATCAACCCGGGGTGGCGTGAAGCAACAAGGGCGGCACAGGTGGTAGTGGCTCTGGGCAGCAACATCGTTTCCTTCATTGCCTTCATTGTCTTCGTCACCATCCTTCATTCCGAAGAACACCACAAAGAAGAACGGCGGAGGGGTCGAGCCTTGTTGGTTTGGCCTGCACCCTCCGCGTTTAGGGTGGTACCATTTTTCTCTACAATAAAGAAGAACGATGAAATTCATATTTTAATAACCTCCACAACTATTCATTCCCAACAAACAATGAATTCAAGGATAGTATTATCACGAAAATAAACCCCCTGCCTCATATTTCTTTTTTACGATGATGAGGAGGGAAGTTCGGTCGTTGAAGATGTCCCAAGTAGATTGCCTCTACAAGATGCTTTCGAGGATGAATTCTAAGACGTTGCTTGCCGGTTTTCATCTTGGAGGAATAATTCTTCGTTGGAGAATCTTTCTCCCAATTCCACCCAAATGTAATGTGGTGCCAAAAAAATAGATTAAGCCATCAATTTTTTCACTGGCAGGAAGTAAAAAAGCTAAATTAATTAGGGTGGGTGGCATGACTAAAGCATGAGGGTTGGCACAAAATTAATTAAAGGGGGTGGTGGAACCATTAAGTGGGGAGCTCGTGAGGTTTCTCCCTACTTAATAGGGAGTTCAAGAGGTTTTATCCTCGAGTGGTGCCCACCATCACATCCTATCATGGGAGGTTAGTTCAGGTGGTCCCCACCACCATACCCTCCCATGGGAGGCTTAGTTAGGGTAATTGCCACCTGAAATATCCACATGGAAGCTCTAAATAAAAATAAAATGAAGTCTATTTTATTTTATTATTTCCACAAAAAACCCATAAAACTAACATTCACCCTCGACCATCTATCATCAAGGTGAAAGTCTCCTTAAGAAAATACCGGCACTGCGAGTTCAATGTGGCCCTCATATTTCAATTCCAAGCCCCGATTCTAAAGTTAGAAAAAACACACTCGAACATTTACTGAACGTACCTGAAAAAAAATTAGAAATTCATTTCAGGCACTACGGGACTCGGAGTCACATGCCGTCAATTTTCACGGACTCGTAAAATTCCCATATATTTAAAAAAATTACATAGAAATTCTTAGTCATTACATTCTCCCCACCTCAGGCTTTACGTCCCAATAAGCCACAACTCAAACTAAGGGGACAAGTGGGGGTACTGAGCACACAACTGAGCCTCCCGCTCCCATGTGCTCTCCTAGTGGTTCTTGTGCTGCCAGTGAACGCACACCAAAGGTATCGACCATCCACGAAGGAGGTACTCCTGTCGATATTTGATAGAATTAATATTTTACACATTTATTATATGTATTTAAAATATTTAAACCTCCCAAATCCATCAATCAATGTTTAATTACAACATTTTTTGGATTTATGGTATGTTTTCTGTTAAAATTGGAAAGTTTCCTAATTTTGGGAATTTAACAGATTTAATATATTTTGGTAATTCGACCATATCTTTTACAATTTAATCCCCATTTATGTGATTCATTTTTTGAGGAACCCTAGATTTTCGGGCTACAACTCTGTCTTTTGGGGTATGATATAATTCGGCCATAAAGGGACCCTAAAAATTCCATTAATGTGGAGAAAGAATCTGGATGACCATGTGGACCCCACATTAGTTAATCCATCATAAATCATCCATAATAGCTCTAATTAAGGTGATTCAAATTGTAATGGGAAGCCAAGTAATATATGATTATCTCTGTTGAATATCATGTAGACTGAGATTCATTAAGTCAGATATTGGATGGGAATCATTGAAGAAAGATTTTTGGAAATCTCGTTGTGAAAAAGTCAACCTCAATAAATATTACATATCTTTCTCTATAACGGTCAAATATATTTGAGAATTGGAGGATAGAAATTAAATTTTATTTGGAGAAATCAATAATAAGGGACCATTGGGTGATACAAGAAGGATAGGTGCCAACCAGGAGAAAACTTTCGGAAGATAGAATTGGATGGACAGTTTTTCCTCTTTTCTCGTTCTTTCTTTTATTTTTCCACAGTTTTGCAATGCCTTCTCCTTCCCCATCAATATCTATTACCTTTACCATTTTGGGGTAAATATTTGACTGTTTGGGGAAGTGTAGGTTTTCTATTTTATATTGCTTTATTTCATGCACTTTATTGAATAAAAATTCTATCTCTTTTCTGTATCATTTTTTCACTTTTGTATAGCGGGATTTATTATCAAGTGAGATCATATTTGATTTTTGATTCCACTAATGATATTTTATTTGGTAAATTATCAATACATACCTCCACTAGTTTTTGGTTTATATACGATGGAATAAACCATTTCTTGGTGGTGAAGTACTCAGCGATCGTCAGTACGTGTGAATGTGGTGGTGAATGTTTTTGATTGCTTGGGATAAACAGGACCTGATTGGGTATTTCCCAAGTAAATTCAGGATATTTACTTCAACTCTAATGCACATGCAAGGATAGAAGACCAAACTGAGATTTGGTAAGGAATTCTCTCACTATCACCATTAGAGAAAAGGAGTGCGAGGAACCGATCGTGGAATCTCACTTTAAACAACATAGCATAAGAGGTTAGAATAAAATAAAAGAAGGATGACATTAAAATTAGAAAACCTAACCCGACCTAATCACCATTCTCATATCATGTTTTTTTATATTTGCTTCTGTTAATTTGTTTCATTCAATTTTTTATTTTCCTTCCAAAACATATTATACCTCAGAATCCACCCATTTAAAAGTGACAAACGTAATTGTTGTGCACTCCTCTTTGGAGAAAACTAAATTTAACCACTTTAATACATTTTAACATAAGTAATATTTGTTTTTTTCACACCCCATGATAGGAACGTGTCAAAAATGGCCCTGTTTCCAAGGAGGTTGTGCCAAAAATCCAATTGTAAATATTTGACTCTTTTTTAATTAAAAAAACCTTAAAAAATATTTTTTTAGGATGTTATCAAATGATTTTTTCATTAATTCATGGAACAATTATCCATGGCTGAATGAAACAATTAATGACTCACCTTTTTCTACAAAGGATAGTGTTTCTAATTTTTCTAAACAAATTAGGGGAGCTCAAATCCAAATCAACAAGGAGGATTAATTCAAGTATCTCATTCAAGACCTTAAATAAAACCTTGATTACGCAATATTGGAGGGATTGGCTAGAGAATTAATTGAACTCTAGGAGTATTTTCTAGAATTTTTTCAGGAAATGGTCGAGGTGCAACATGAAGAGGAAGTCCGAAAAAAAGATCAACTGCATGGAATTAGGGAAGAAAAACAGGACCTGGAGAGAAAAATGGAATGGGTAATTGAATATGTTCACACATCCCCAGAGAAACCTAAACCTAAACTTGAACCATTAGTAGAAGTGGATTTCCCACTCATCCTTGATGTTGAAGAACTAGGTGAGACCATGATGTAATTAAAAAAAGATCCATTTGGCTCTTCTCAACCATTGTTGAAGAATATTGACGAAGAAGAGGTGCCTTATGAAGTATGTACAAGAGATCAACAAGATCTGGATTACTTCTGGAAGGAGTGTGAGGAACTAATTGATCCCCCTATTCCCCATAATGTAGAAGATCCAACATCTTTAAAGGAATACACCACCAACATGGTGGAATTCGAAGACAATATTGAGAAGCCTGACAAACCGCATTCATCTGCTACCACTCTACTCTAAGAGGCACTTCCCATTGAAGACCCAATTGAAGCCGAGAAAACTCAGGGAGGTGATCTTTAATGAACACATTGTCTTATAATTTTATTGAAATTGAATTGAGTATCATCTCCACTTTCTTGAAATTTTAAGATTTGACCAACACTTGAATTGTCATGGATGACGAGGAAGGAAAGGAAGATGTGCTTAAATTGGAACAGTTGGAGCTCTCCAAACATGTTGATCATTTATTGGAGGGAGTACATGAGATGATTCAAGTGGAATTTCCTGAGGAAAAATATACACAAGATTCTTACATTGAATTGGATGAATTTGATATTGACACTTCATGCTTCAACATTGTTTAAATAGAATTATACACTGACTTTCCCTTTGATTTATTCAATGATACAATATACCTTTAGAAACCACAGGTGATTGAAGAAGAAGTTGTGAAATTGGAAACCAAGAAAGATGAGGACCCTTTCTTTGTCCAACACCTACCAAGAAATCTGTATCTTATTGTCCTAGGGGTGGATTTGGTGTACTATATTCATGGTTTACTCAACCAAAAGAATGAAGCGCATGATGTAAAGAAGAAGTTTTGTTGGTTTATCATAAGGAAACTCCACCCACCATCGGATTGGGGATAACCAACTGGTACTACCCATCTGGAGGCAGTCAAAACCCAGGTCCCACTTGAAGGATTAAACCAAGATCCATCCATATTTTCTCATCCTATTTCTATTTTCATTACTTTCAATAAATTTCTTATGTATTCTTTTGGTCTTTTTCTTGTAGGTTATCAGTGTGAAACACTTAGGAGATTATCTCAATGTCGCACTACCAAAAAATCAGGTTGTACCTCTCCTTTACACTTGATAGATTTTGTGATTAATTTTAAAATTGGCTTACATGATAAATCCACTTGAATGCATTGAAGAAACTGCATCATTTATTTATGGTGGAGGGAACCATTGTAGTTTAGGATTTTCATATTGTTTTTGTTTTTTTAAATAAAAATTGCGTGTTTTTAATTTTTTGTGTGTTTATTTTTCAGTTTTTGGTGTGTTTTTTTTAAACTATTGAGATGAAATGATTATCATTGTAATTTTTGAATCCCATTCCATTGAGTGAACCAATTTATACCATGAAACAGAGGTTAAATGAATTCTAAAATGACGTTGTTTTGAGTTCCATTCTTTGGGAATTTCATGAAAAGTACTTTGATTTTTGAATCTCATGCAACATCTCACTATATATATATTTGAAGTTACTTTCCTGTGAGGCTTCTGAACCATTTTTTTCATATGATTTATATTCACCTCACTTCTTGAGAGAACCATAAAATGCTTGTTCTAAGAAGAATTTGATTTATTCCATTCAAAACTTGAGGGTTAGGGGTACATGTGTTTTAAATGATTGAGACATTTATTTGGTTTTAAGCCCCTTTTCAGGATAATCCGTTTCATTCTGTCCCACCATGTACATTTAATCCTTGTATCCCTTAGAAGCCATGAACAACCTGTTAGGTTAGCCACATTACCAGACAACTTTCCCTATCCAACCTGCTCTTGAAGTGGAATTGCATGATCTAGTTGAACTTAAGTGTGGGGGAAGATGTCTAGTGTAGTCCTACCACATTTGGTGACTACTTGGGTAAAAAATCAGTTGTTGAAGATATTTTCATGCTGCTAAAAAATCATTCTGTTGAAAGATGTGCCTTTTCTGGAGAATTCATGATAAGAGTAGCTATGCCTTTTCTAGAGATTCCAATGTAAAAAGAATGTTGTGCCTATCTACAGCATTCAAGAAAAATCAAGTTTGAAGCGATTGAAATATTTTCTTCTAAACCCTTGAGTGGATTGAATGATGATGGATCCAATTTACTACAAAAGGGAAGAGAAGGAGAACATGTTTGAGTGAAAATTGGAATCTTGAAATTTTGCTTCAAAATGAGAAAAGCCCTCCTTTTTCATCGTCAATTTTTTTTTAAACATATAAATCCTACCAACCAAAAGCCACAGAACAACCCTGAAAATTACTCATGAGAAAAACATATCCTTGACTCATATTGGGTGGAGAAGTATGAGTTTTTCAAAACTATGGTGACCCTTTCATTGGTTTTGATGAGAAAAACTTTGTCAAAAATTGATATTTGAGAGATAAGAGAAAATTAATGAGAAGTAGGTGTCATGTGTACATGGGATGAGGAATGAAGTGGAAATATAATAAATTACATAAATGGAGAACTTGAAATAATTTTTTTTGAGGCATGATATCTTTTTGTTTCATGGTGTGTATTTCGTGGATCTCGTGGCTATGCGTTTTGAATTTGCTTTGATTCTGATGTTTACTTGTCCGAGAGTCCAAGTGCTAAGTCTGGGGGAATTTATAGAGTTAATATTTTACACATTTTTTATATTTATTTCATATATTTAAACACCCCAAATCCATCAATCTAAGTTTAATTACATCATTTTTTGGATTTATGGTATTTTCTGTGTTAAAATTGGAAAGTTTCCTAATTTTTGGAATTTAACAGATTTAATATGTTTTGGTAATTCAACCATATCTTTTACAATTTAATCCCAATTTGTGTTATTCTTTCTTTTTAGGAACCCTGGAGTTTTGGAATAGAACATTGTCTTCTGGGTTATGATATAATTCGTCCATTAAGGGACCCTAAAATTTCCATTAATGTGGAGAAAGAATCTAGACAACCATGTGCACCCCACATCAGTTAATCCATCATAAATCAGTCATAATAGATCCAATTAATGTGATTAAAATTGGAATGGGATTCCAAGTCAGATATTATTATCTTTGTTGCATATCATGGAGATTAAAATTCATTAAGTCGGATATTAGAAGGGAATCATTGAAGGAAGATTTTTAGAAACCTCGCTGGGAAAAAGTTGACCTCAATAAATATTACATATCTTTCTCTATAACTGTAAAATTTATTTGATATTTGGATTATCGAAAGGAAATTTTATTTGGAGAATTCTATATTAAGGGACCATTGGGTGATCTGAGAAGGAGAGGTGCCAACCCTGAGAAAACTTTCTGAAGACAGAATCGGCAGGATAGTTTTTCTTATTTTCTCATTCTTTCTTTTCTTTTTCCCTAGTTTTGTTATGAATTCTCCTTCCCCATCAATATCTATTACCTTTACCATTGTGGGATAAATATTTGAGTGATTGGAGAAGGGTAGGTTTTCTCTTTTCTAATTCTTGAGTTCATTCACTTTATTGAATAAAAATTCTATCTCTTTTTTGCAACGTTGTTTTAAATTTCATATAGCGGGCTTTATTATCAAGTGCGATCGTATTTGATTTTTAATTCTGTTATTGATTTTTTCTTTGGTCAATGATAATTATCTCCATACACTAGTTTTTGGTTTTATATGATGGAATAGACCTATGCTTAGTGGTGAAGTACTCGGCGATCATTAGTATGTGTGAAAGTGGTGGTGAATGTTCTTTGATTGATTGGGATAAACAGGACCCGATCAGGTACTGCCCAAGTAAATTGAGGATATTTACTTCAACTATCATGCACATGGAAGGAGAGTAGACCAAACTGAGATCTTGGTAAGGAATTATCTCACTATCACCTTTCGACCAATGGAGGGAGGGGAACCGATCATGGAATCTCACTTTAAACAACATAGCAGAAGAGGTTAGAATAAAATAAAACACTGATAACATTACAATTAAAAAATCAAACCCGACCTAATCACCCTTCTCATATCATAATTTTCAATATTTTCTTCTGTTAATTTTCTTCATTCCATTTTTAATTTTCATTCCAAAACCAATTAAATCTTAGAATCCACCCATTTAAAAGTGAAAAATGTAATTGTTGTGCACTCCTCTCTGGAGACATATTAGGTTAACCACATTACTACATTTTAACTTAGGTAATATTTGTTTTGTCACACCCCACGATAGAAACGTGTCAATATTCAATCTCTATTGGAACCTCTGAAAAATTCATCCCATCGTTGACCTCAAACTCGCCATGGTCGATGATGTGAGAAGGGTCGTGCACCTATCTTCTCAGTTGGGATACGTGGAAGTCATCATGCACTCGGTGCAACTAAGGTGGAAGAGCTAAGCAGTATGCCACCTTTCCAACTCTGCTAAGGACCTGAAAAGGTCCGATGAACCTCAGAGATAACTTTTCACCTCATCCAAATCTCTTCAAACCTTGTCGAGCTGAGACCCATAGAAAGACATGGTCGCCATCCTTGAACACTAGAGGTCTCTTTATCTTGTCGGCAAACGACTTTTTCCATCTTTGTGTAGTATTTATCCGATCCTGGATGATCTGCACCTTCTCTGTGGTAGACCGTACCATCTCTGGTCCCACATGTGCTAACTCCTCTAGGTCATTCCAGCACAAGGTTGATCTGCAAGGTCACCAATATAACACCTCAAAAGGTGCCATCCCCATGGTGGAGTGATAGTTTTTTTTGTATTCCTACTCCACTAATGGTATGTGATCCTCCCAGCTGCGACTAAAGTTTAGGACACAAGTACGTAGCATGTCCTCGAGTGTCTGAATGGTCCACTCAGTCTAGCCATCCGTCTAAGGATGGAAGGTGGTGATCAAATGAAGTTGTGTCACGAAAGCCTCCTGCATCCCCTTCCATAGCTGGGAAGTAAAACATGTGTCATGATCAGAGACAATCATCCTGGGTACTCCTTGTATCTTCACAATCAACTGGAGATAGAGGCATCCCAAGATCTCTACTGAACCCTTTTCTCTGATTAGTACGAAATGTGACGACTTGGTGATATGGTTGATGATAACCCAAATAGAGTCATGTAACCTGGATGTATGTGGATGTCCTATCATGAAGTCCATGGATATCACATCCCACTTCCACTCTGGGACCTCTAATGGCTAAACTATGCCTGCTGGTACCTGATTCTCCGCCTTCACTTGCTGACAAGTGAGGGATCGAGAGAAAAACTCAACAACTGATTTCTTCATTCCCAGCCACCAATGTTGTCGTTATACATCCTAGTACACCTTCACCACTTCTGAATGTAAAACTAGATGGGATGTGTGGAACTCCCTCAACACTACCTCCTGAAGTGACTCTGGATCAATGATACGTCCTATGAAGAGGATGACATGCTCCCCACCTTCAGAAAATCCATCAGGTGCCTTCCTTGTGGATTTGTGAGCACGACGAGCCTCGTAGTCAGTGTCCCCACACTGCGCCTCCCTGACTCTCTAAAGAAGTGGAAGAGTGGCTGTAAGAGACAGAAGAAAAGATGGTCCATCTCTATCTAAAAAGGATATCTAAAAAGCGTCCATCTGCTCCATCACCTCACTTATCTGCTATATACTAGATCTCCTCCTGAGTGGATCTTTAACATCGTTCCCCTTACCAGGAGTATAGGCTATCTCAAATTGATAGTCCTGGAGGAATATAATCGAAAATCGTTGTATCAAGTTTAGGTCCGTCTGTAAGAAGATATACCTAAGACTCTTGTGATAAGAGTACATGGTAAAAATCTCACCCATCAGATTGTGTCAGTTCATCATCTAGGAGAAGAACACTACTGCTAACTCCAGGTCATGGGTAGCGTAGTTCTGCTCGTGTTGTCTCAGCAGTTGAGAACCATATGTGACCACTTATCAATCCGTCATCAAGACACATATGATTCATGTCCCTAATGGGTGGCAGTAGAATATGTACCCTATTCCTTTCTCTGGAAGCCTCAAGATGAGGGCACTAGTTATAACGACCCATACTTTACATACATTGTTAATACTTCAAAATTGAATCACACTTATTACAACATATAACAAAACCAAGAAAGGACCGTATAGGTATAGTGTCTTTAGAAACTGGGAAACATAAACAACTGGTTCATAAAGCATCTAATTTTCCTCCAATTTATTTCATCATATCTAGAGTCCCTTTTTGACATATTCTACTTACCAACCTTCTTCCTGGCCTGGGGAAATAAAACATACAAATGGGTGAGCTCAAATGCTCAGTAAGGGTAAACAAAAGAAATATCAATCACATCATATACATAAGCACATACCTTTTGGAAATCTTAACCTATAAAAGAGATCATAATTTCATAACATGGGATAAATCATAGTAGTGAAATGTGATCCCAATAATCATAACTTAAAACATGAAACTTTGTGGCATACACACATAATCATAGAGAATCATTTCTTATTAGTCAAGACTCATTTCCAAGACTATCTTAGTGGACAAAGTTCATTTCTGAACCGAGTTCACTCCTCGTTTCAGTCCCGTTTCACTGAACCAGTATAACCTACCGTTCTAGCCATGTCTATCTCATGAGATATAAAATCATTACCCAATGAATTGGAGGGAGATATAGGTCCCACACATCTCATAATGATACCATTCTTATGTGTGCCACAAAATCATAAATCATACATCATTGCATAACCCACGTAATAAAAATGGGAATCTTAAACATCGTGACATCATCAAACAATTCATATAAGATAAAGGAATTCATAAAAATAATTCAATCACAACATAATCAAATCAATGTAATAATAAGGATATAAACAGAACCCTATATTATCTTATATGGAAAATAATTTTGATAAAACACTTGAACTCCATTCTTGAGGAAAATATCCTTTCAAATTCAAAAACATTTTCCTTTCTTAACATGGCATACAATTTTAAACTAAAAAATGTTGATTAAAAATAAACTTGAAAACTTTTAAAGGAAGCTTCTTGGAAATAATGTTTTAAAATCCCATTCATGCCGTATAAGTTGAAAAAACATTCTTCTTGGACTTTTTTCGGAAAAGTCAGAAAGTTCCTCGTACGAAAAATGAAAAAAGATTCATTTCATATCTTTTACTAAAAACTCACCAAAGGGTAAAGTAGGTTTTAAACAATTGTAGGTGGATGGAAATAATATTACATATTGAGGGAACATGGATGTGGATGATAAAATACACCCCAGTAAATACCAACGTATAAGCAGTCTCGGATAAAAATGAGATTGTGATATTTCCCTTACCTTAGGTCCGATATGCTTTGTACGTGTCCAAACATCCTATATAATGATTTAAATAATGTTATTGAATTATTCCAGAATCATACTTATTTTTATGATATCATATATGGTCATATTCTTAGCTTCTTAGTAGTAATATTTCATTGCTACTTGTTATTCAGGTGTTTATAACTTTTTGTTCTTATGTGTGTTTTGTCGAATAAATTCTTATTATTCTCTTTAGGTTACAGATACCCCATTTCCATAATTTTATTAGTGTAATATATATCATATTCATTCATTCAATTTATTTATATAATCATTATGAAATGAAGATCATGTAGAACGAGTCACATCACATCGTGGAGACGGTATTCCGTACATACGCACGAGTGATGATATCATTCCTATGATCATGGAATTTTATTGGAGTGTATGTATACTATTTCAGAATCAATATCACTTTATAATAGTCATATATAGTCATTATTTACACCATTATACCCATCCAAGTAAGGTGGTGGTGGAAAATAGATTACACCACGGCGTGGAGACGGTATTCCGTACGTATGCACGCGCGGTGATTTCTTTTTCCATAGGATGGATAGATGGTGAAATAGGGTTGTTTCATACTTATAATAACATATCAGTATGTGAGTGATACTGATGTTATTACTTCATAATGAAACAACTAATAAAGAAGAAGTGGAAGAAGAAATAAAGATGAAAGAATCGGTAACAGACATTACCTCTTCTTTGAAGTGCTTCTTTGAGACCTTCTTTTAGGGCACTAAAATTGGTCTTTGAAGAAGACCAGGACCTCTAGGATGTCTCTAGGGAAGTGGAGAGGAGGAATTGGCAGGGGTTGGCCGAGCTTGAAGGCTCAAAGTGGTGTGAGGGAGAGGGGGAGGAGGTGCCCTTTTATAAGGGAGGAGAGGGGCTCCTTTGGGAAAACTAAAAAATATTATTTTATTATAAAGTCAAGTTCGGTTTTAAATAGCTCAAATTGATTTATTTCGAAGGTAAGGTGGGGATGGGTCGAAATCTTCTCATCCAATAGAATTTAGACAAGTTTAGGTTCCTATTTTAACCTTATCATTTAGATTTAACATTAAGTTAAATAATTCTACTTTTACCATGTCTTCTTGTGTTCTTATACTATAAGGTTAATAAACATACTATAAGCAGCCAATCGAACCCCAAGTTGTTTATTATTAATATATATAACCTTATCTAAGTCATTTGGCCGAACCTTAGATTTTTAGGAATAAAATAACAATTAATAATATAATATTTGTTTTAAAAACTATTTTATGTCAATTTTGACACTATTTAGTAATTTATTTTTGTGAAAATAATAACAGAAAGATTAGTTCAGAAAAAGTTAATTAAATACATAATAACATGTCATATTAACCTATAAAATTAGTGGAATTCATAAAAAGTCTCAAATTACATTTATTTGGGTATTTATAACATCAATTATGTCAATATTTCATTAATACGATAATTACTGCTTCATCATTGTCTCATAAATAAATTAAATTATATAATGTATAAAAATTACAAATAAAATACCATTATTTAGGAAATCTTTGTATATTTCTAATGAATATTTATAGTCAAATTTATATTATGTATAAACTTATATTAAAAATGATTTAGTTATTAAACTTTGATTTTAACTATTTTAACCCTTCTTTAAATAAATTAATAATAAATGTCCTAATCTAATCCAAGTGGGCCTAAATGGTCATATTTTAGTCCTAAGGTTGTTTTTGGTCGAATTACACTTATCCAATAGAATTAGCACATGTGTTAGGGTAATAATAATATCATTTTTACCCTTAATTACCCTATTTACTTTTAACCGTGGTAAAAAAGTAAAAAGCTACTATTCACCAAAAAATTATTTTCATCTCATTGAGCCACATTTTACTTACTGACATCAAACGTGTCTCGTGAATTTTTGAAATTCCACTCACAGAAGCGGTAAAATTATGTTTTATGAAAAAATTTAGTTTTTTAACTACCACTTAGTGGTTTCACTATTCATCAAAAATTGAAAGTTTTCAGAAAAATACCAAAATTTCACCCCAGGCTAATTTCGATATTCCAAATCCAAAAAATGATGTCCATTTTGAAAAATAAAATTTATAAAATTTCAAAAAGTGGTTATTATTATTCATAATGGCTAGTTTTAATAATATAGCATATCATTGTTTAGTGAAACTTGGTATTGCGTACGACGCAAGCTATCGAGGAAGGTCGCGATTTCGTGTAAAGAAAGCCAAGCAAATGTTGTGTGTAGAAAAAGATTCCTTTGATGATTTATATATCATAAAAGTCTCGGGTGTTACATTCTACCCCCCTTAAAATGAATTTCGCCCTCGAAATTCGTCACTTTGTAACAAACAGATGAGGATACCTCTCCCTTATCATATCCTCAAGCTCCCATGTAGCTTCTTCTAATTGGTGGTTCCTCTATAAAACTTTCACCAATCGAGTGTTCTTGTTTCGTAGGACTTTTTCGCTACGATCCAGAATCTCTATCGGCTATTCTTCATATGAAAGATCCTGCTCCAGTGGTACAACTTCTGAGCTGAGTACATGTGAAGGATCATGTATGTACTTTCTCAGGAGAGATACATGGAACACATCGTGAAATTGAGAGAGATTCGGTGGAAGCGTCAATCGGTAAGCTACCTTCCCAACACGATCCAGTATTTCGAAAGGACCGATATATCTAGGGCTCAACTTCCCCTTCTTTCCAAATCTCATGACCCTCTTCCAGGGAGATATTCGTAAGCACACTTTATCACCCACTTCAAACTCTAGGTCTTTTCTCCGGTTGTCGGCATAACTGTTCTGTCGGCTCTGAGCTACTCTTATGTGTTGTTGAAAAGATCTGACATTTTCTTCCATTTCATCAACGAGATTGGGTCCTAATAGCTTTCTTTCCCAACTTCGTCCCAGCAAGTTGGAGTCACGCATTTCATTCCATAGAGAGCGTCATAAGGAGCCATCTGAATACTGGAGTGAAAGCTATTATTATAAAAAATTCCACCAAAGGTAGGTTTTGATCCCAACCACCTTTGAAATCCATAGAGCAAGCTCTAAACATATCTTCTAGAGTTTGAATTGTTCTCTCAGACTGACCGTCTGTCTGAGGATGATAAGAAGTGCTGAAACTCAACTCTGTATCCAGAGTATGCTGAAGACTTTGCCAAAACATCGAGGAAAATCTCAGATCCCGATCAGATATAATAGAAAGCGGTTCTCCATTCAATCTTACCACTTCCTTTACATATATCCTAGCAAGCTGATCCAGAGAGAAATCCTCTCTAATAGCAATGAAGTGTGCAGAATTTGTAAGACGATCAACTATGACCCAGGTAGCATTATTGCCTTTGGATGCTTTAGGAAGTCATGTGACAATGTCTATAGTGATGTTTTCCCATTTCCATTCGGGTATGGGTAATGGTTGTAACATCCCCTTAGACTTCTATCTCTTATCTTTAACTTGCTGACAAACCAAGCATCGAGAGACATATTCAGAAACATCTCTTTTCATGCCATCCCACCAGAAGTACTCTTTTAGGTCCCTATACATCTTCATTCTTCCAGGATGAATAGAGAATGAAGAACTATGAGCCTCGTCCAGCAGCTCCTTCTTTAATTCCGGGATGGGAGGAACACAATCCCGATTCTTGAACTTTATTATCCCATAATAATCAAGGTTGAATTCAGGAAAATTTCTCACCTTCTTTTGTAACTCGACATCTTCTTTCTATGCCTCTTTAATATTCACATGTATAGATGGTTGAACATTCATTTGAGAAAGATAATATTTTTCCCCTTCCATTATAATTCCAAGATCTATCCTTTGTAAATCCAAAAATATTAGATCTTTTGTGATCCTCATCATGGATAAACTGGAAAGGTCTTGTCGACTTAATGCATCTTCAACCTTGTTTTCTTTCCCAGGGTAGTAATGGATTGAGCAGTCATAATCCTTAATCAGCTCAAACCATCTTCTTTGTTGCATATTCATCTCCTTTTGTGTGAAAATATACTTTAAACTTTTATGCACTAGTGCAGAAAACGTTATTTACGTCGGTTATTTTTAATTTTTTACGTCGGTTTCTAGCCGACGTTAATACGTGTGATTTTATAAATAAGGTTTTTGACGTCGGTTATTTAAAAACCGACGTCAAAAAGCATAAAATCGCGATGTTTATCACGTCGGTTATTTTAGAACCGACGTGATAAAGGGCCTGGAGAATGGTTTATCACATCGGTTATTTTAGAACCGACGTGATAAAAGGCCTGGAGAATGGTTTATCACATCGGTTATCGAAGAACCAACGTGATAAACTGGGGTGAGGGTGGTTTATCACATCCGTTCTATAAGAACCGACGTGATAAACCGGGCTGAGCATGGTTTATCACATCAGTTCATATAAAACCGACGTGAAAAACTGGGGGAGGGGGGTTTATCACGTCGGTTATTGACTAACCGACGTGATAAACCGGTGGGAGGGGGTTTATCACGTCGGTTAGTCAATAACCGACGTGATAAACCCTTGTCCAGGCCGTTTAGCACGTCCGTTATTCAATAACCGACGTGCTAAACCATTCTCCAGGCCCTTTATCACATCGGTTATTAAATAACCGACGTGATAAACCATTATCCAGGCCTTTTATCACGCCGGTTATTAAATAACAGACGTGATAAACCATTATCCAGGCCTCTTATCACGTCGGTTATTTAATAACTGACGTGATAAACTATTTTACAGGCCTTTTATAACGTCGGTTATTAAATAACCGACGTGATAAACTATTTTTCAGGCATTTTATCACGTCGGTTATTAAATAACTGACGTGATAAACCCAATTTTTTTTTAAACAGAATGCAGTGATCTTCTCTCCACCAGAATCAACCAGAAAATAAATTAAGAAATCATACCACAAAAACAGAAGTACATCAAAAATAAGCATGTAAATAGATAACATATAAAACTTACCCACTAGACAGCATCCACCCTCATTTATACCCCATGGACAGCCCTCCCCCACCCCGTTGGAGCCCTCACCCTCATGTATACCCCCTGGACAACCCTCCCCCACCCCGTTGGAGCCCTCACCCTCATGTATACCCCCTAGACAGCCCTCCCCCACCCCATTGGAGCTCCCACCCTCATGTATACCCCTTGGACAACCCTCCCCCACCCTATTGGAGCCCCCACCACACTTATGGACTGCCCCCGACCCCCGGACATCCCCAAACACCCCTCGACAACCCCCCACCCGACTGAACATCACCTCCTCACCCCCTCAACCCACTTGAGAGCCCCCACCACACCCCTGGACAACCCCCCACCCCTAGACAGCACTCCCACACCCCTGGACCGGCTTCCCACACCCCTGGACATCCCTGCCACCCCCCAAGACTGTCCCCCCTCCCCACCGGATAGCCCTCCCAGACCGCTGGACACCCCCAACCCCACTGAACACACCCCCACACCCTAGGAACCCCTCCCCCACAGACCCAAATCCATACCAGAAGAACCATCAAAAGTAGACCAAAACAAGAAGTAGAGAAAAATTAAACATTCACTTATATAACATTCAAAACTTACATTGTCAACTTCAAAAAAAAACTAAATCAAGCCTAAACAACTACCAAATAGACAATTAAAACGACAATATTCAAAATTACATTTTACATTAAAAACAACTAAAATTCAATCAAACCTGTAAAATAATTTGACCACTCCACTTGTACGTGTTTGATGTCTTCAGTAGTATAGGGTTGAGGGTCATCAAAAAGCTACAAATGAAAAAGAATATAGTTTATGTGTATAATGAATAAATCAAATTGAAATATGATGGCAAAGTTTAAGAGGAAATCGTACCAGGTCAAAATTCACAACTATCCCAGTTGTTATTATTTCATACATAAATCTTAACATATAATATCCGCATTCGATGAGGCCTTGTTGTTCATGACAATTCTGTTTTGAATGAGTGTAAATTGAATATATTATTTTTATGTAATAAATCAAAAAGTACAAATTATAAATGGAAATTTACCTTTGCCTTTACATATTTGATCTTTGCATTTCTTTTCTTTGTGTTTTTTCGAAAGTAGGCCCATGCACTGTTAGAAAATAATACGAATGGGGTAAATTTAAAATTTATTATAATATATAAAACTATTGAGAAATTGAAACATACTTTTCCAATATATTCTTAAAACTTGCCCACACATCACCATGAACAGAGCATATCTAATAAAGAGCTTTCTCCCTTGGGTAAAAAATCCCTAACATCCAATGATTACTGATAAAAGGAAATTTAATGTTAGTGGGTTTTTTTGTTAAAAGATAATTAACTATTTGAGAGAAATGTGTTTCATACCTCTCACAAAAAGGCATCATCCAACATTGTTGGATTATATTCTTTTCAAATCTTTCAGCAATATAAACCATTCTTTGTTCCTCAGTCAATGCACATACTTCAGGGGAAATCAATTACGGGTCTATGAATCCATATACTTCTATCAGTTCATTCCTCTCACAAATTTTATAAAGATACCTAATACAAAACATATATAAGTATAAATTTTTAATAAATATAACGCAGGGAAAAGGTGTTAAGACTTATATGGAAAAAATTTGCACCACGTTGATGCCCAACTTATCTCCAGTAACAAGCTCCATGATATCAGATTTTGTAATCCCCACAATTATTTCACGTCCACAAACATGAGATTCCATTGGAAACTCATAAAAACCCAACAACAAATGTGAATATCTTGACAATATGTCAAGACTAATGGAATCTGTATCTGATGTCATAGCATGTTGTCTTTGTTGTTGTCTATACAGTATTTCTTTACCATTTAAGTATTCCTGTGAAAAAAATTGAGAATTATAGTAGTTTTAAAATGATAAAACAACATTAATAAAAAAATAAAATAAAAGATATAACATTCATACCTCTATGGTAATGAGTCGAAGAAGTCTGGATGGCCAAACTAAAAAATGGCCGATACTCTGTCCAACTGTCGCCACCTCATCTGTAGGTATTGGTACCCTAACTGATCTATCTATAATATCCTATACAGTGACCCTCTGATTCTCTACCTCTAATTGTTGATGATGAACTGTATCTCCTAAACAATATACCAACCCGTATGCTACTATATGATGTTGAGAATCATCAACATACAACTCGCAATATGTAGGAAGCTGCGGCGGAGGCGTAGGATAAAAAATGGGGTCTGAAGGCTGAGGTGGGGGAGTGGGAGCTACTGGCGGAGGTGGAGGATAAATAATGGGGTCTGCAGGGGGAGGTGGAGGAGTGGGAGCTGCAGTCTGAAATTGTCTTTGCATTTCTGCAAACATAGACTGCACCGAATCTCTAATCTTGTCTTCCATCGTCGCATTAATATTTTGAACTTCAGCCTCCAAGGATTCTATTTTTTTTATAAACCACCTCAATGTTAGAAGTTGAAGAACGTGGAAACACTTTTCTTACCGATACACCTGTCGGATATCCTCTTACACGACCAGGATGTTCGTGCCTTCCCAATGCTGCAAATAAAATATCTTCCCTCCCAGTAACTGTAAATGTCTCTTATGAACTTTGCTCCTCAAGAGAGTCATGTATTAATTAATTGAACATTTCTGTAATGATTGAAACTTATATGAAGAAAAAAGTTAACTTAAATAAATTAAATAGATATCTTACAATCCTCTCAGCTACGATTCTAAATTCTTCCGAAAGATATTGCCCTTTTTTTCCCTTCCGAGCTCTCTTCCATTTTTCATGTCTAGATGGAGGGGATGGAGGGGCCACCTCTCCAGAGCTTGAAGACTCAGCTCTTAGTTGTTGAAACATTTCCGGTATCATTTTTTCTTCCAATAATGTATACCCTCCCCGAGATAAACTATGAGGGTATAGATTTTTAGATTGGATCTCCTGATGAGCTTTCCTTGTTTGCTGTAATTTAAGAATAAGAAATCATTAACAAAACATTAATAAAATCATTTATATAAGAAAGTATATAAAAGTTGACATTGCCCTTACTAGAAATGACTCTTTTTTTCTACTTTCAAAAAACTGTCTCCATGTGTCTTCATCTATAAAAGGATATATACGACATGGATTGTCATGACTCCTATGACCATAAATGAAATCAGATGTGAGGGTTGATTTGAAATCCCTCCATCTCCTGGCAGCCAACGATGAGCATTTCTTCCTGACTCCTCCAGTGTCAGGAATATCAAATGTCATCTGATAAAGAAGAGGTTAAACATATTATATATACCAGAAACATTAAAATAATGTTCAAACAATGACAAAAGATCTTACCAAAATCGTCTCCCACAAATGAGAGATAATCCCTTTATCCACACCTCTCCAATCATCATACAGAATGCTTACATTGGTCTTAGCCTGAGTTGCAACAAAACTCTTAAAATCTTTGGCATTCGGACCTCTAGGAATATCATCATCATCAAACTCAACTACTATCCTCTGATCCTGCGTACGGGCAAGTGATAATTTTGGTAAACGTGTGCAACCACATTTACCAACCTTTGAACTGTTTGTCGTAATAGGAGCATGTGAATGTTCATCACCAGAGGTATGACCAGCAATATGCTCCTCCCCAGAATCATGTGGTTGATCATCTGAATGATCTGTCATTATCCTTCAAATCAAAAAAACAAACGTCAGTTCACAAATATACAAATTCAAATATTTTAATACTACTGTAATCAGAAAATAGAAAAGTGTACTAGGTTACATAATAGTAAACATTGGTAAAATGGTAAGCATGTTAAACAATGGTAAAGATGGAAAAGATGGTCAAGATGGTCAAGATGGTCAAGATGGTAAAAAATGGAAAAAATGGTAAACCTGGGTCCTCCGGCTGGCCGGTGGGCAAGAACCGGTTGGCCGGTGCCCATACTGGCTGGCCGGTGCGCTAACATCGGCTGACCGGTGGCTCTGGCAGAAAGCAATGCTTCTGCCAGAGACCACCGGCTGGCCGGTGGTCATCCACCGGTTGTCCGGTGTCACCAAGCAGTGGGCAAGCCTACTGCCTGGGTCCTCCAGCTGGCCGGTGGGAAAGAACCGGTTGGCCGTTGCCCATACCGGCTGGCCGGTGCGTTCCCCCCGGCTGACCGGTGGCTCTGGCAGAAAGCAATGCTTCTGCCAGAGACCACCGGCTGGCCGGTGGGAAGCCACCAGTTGGCCGGTAGAATCAGAGAGTCCACTATCAGCCTTCTTGGGCCAACTCCTGGGCAACCTTTTTCCTAGCATCAAAACACTTGAAAACAAGTTAGAACACGATGAGAGTGATTGTGATCATTAAAATCCAAGAGAGAGGGGTACAACAATAAACATGATAAAGTAAACTAAAAAAACTTAAAACAAACAATAACATATACTTATTTTATTTTAAAAAATGTTTTAATAAATAAAAAACTTACAATATCTAACATTTATGGAAAAAATAAATGTAAACAAGAAATAAAGATATGTTACCTGTAATTTTAGGAATGTACAGATGGATTGTTTTCCCAAATTCCTTCGTCATGATAGTTCCTTATGGCACAAACTATGTCTTCAACATGATCGTCATTTTGTTCTGTTAATATTTCCATTGAAGTAGGGATCTCACATAAATCAGCATATTCATCAAGTTCATCCTCACCAACATATTGTTTTTTACCTTGTAAAACAACAGCCCACTGCATATCTGATTGATCTACTACATAAAAAATTTGTTTTGCATGTGTTTCCATTATAAAAGAATCAGCTGTGTCTTCCAATCTATTCAGATTAACAAGTGTCATTCCAAATTCATCGTGTCTGACACTGTTGTTACCGTTAAACCATTTACAGTTAAAAACGGGAACTTTAATTTTAAAGTAATCAACCTCCCATATGTCTTTAATCACTCCATAATATGCATTTGATGCAGAAATTGGGTTTTTGTCCTTAGCACTCGAAAAATGCATTGCTTCTGCAAACACCAATACACCACTATTCTGAACTGCACTTCTGTTGTCCTGAGCTTTTGTATGAAATGTATAACCATTAATGTCATAACCAGACCATGTTATCACATTTAAACATGGACCACCCACTATCCATTTTAATGTCTCTGATACATCTGATCTACCAAGCAAAGTATTTTTAATCCATGAAAAAAATGTTTTGTTGTTCTCATTCAAAATCCACATTTCTTTCTTCTTTGGATGACATTGTTTCAACTCATTAATGTGAAATGTGATATATGGTTGAGCATCAGCTATGTTCTTCAAGATGTATGATTCTAACTTCTTCATCTGTTCAGATGACAATGATTTGACTTTCAAGCCGCGAATCCCCTTTCCCTCATTATTAACTCGTTCATGGCGAGATGGAGGCAAACCTATGTGTTGCGCCGCAGCCAAGTAGCTCGTACAAAACTCTGCTACCTCCTCAGAAATATACTTTTCAATAATGGAGGCTTTAGGTCGATATAGATTTTTAACATACCCCTTTAATATTTTCATATACCTTTCAAAAGGATACATCCAACGAAGATATACAGGTCCACAAAGCTTTATTTCTCGAACTAGATGAATCATTAAATGCACCATTATATCCAAAAAAAGTTGGAGGAAAATACATTTCCAATTGACAAAGTATTAAAATTGCATCCTTTTCCAAAATGTTCAAAGCATTCACATCAATCGCCTTGTTACAAATTGAATTGAAAAAATAACACAACTTCATTATAGTCTTTCTGACACGAATGGGCAATATTCCACGGAATGCAACTTGTAGAATTTGTTGCATCATGACGTGACAATCATGTGATTTCATACCTATCAACTTCAAGTCCTTCATTGAGACAAAATTTTTTACATTAGAAGAATAACCTTGAGGCACATTGGTATCATGAAGACACTGACAGAAGCTAATTTTCTCCCTCTTCGATAATGTATGACAAGCCGGGGGAAGAAATGTTCGTCTTCTTTTAGGAGTGGGAGCTAACTCCAAACGTATTCCCATTGATAGCAAGTCTAATCGTGCATTCAACCCATCTTTATTCTTTCCTTTAATGTCTAACAATGTTCCAATCCAATAATCACAGATATTCTTCTCCACGTGCATGACATCAATATTATGTTTAACTTCATGATACCTCCAATATGGTAGCTCAAAAAATATTGACCTTTTCTTCCAAATATGTCTATCATTACCAGATTTCTGTGTCTTTCCCAATGTCACGTCAAGGTTTTTCACCCTCTCAAAATAAAGATCATGGGATAAAGGTTTTGGAGCAGTATCAAATTCTTGTGATCCATTAAATGCCTTTTTTAGTCTTCTATAAGGGTGTTCCATAGGCAAAAACTTTCGATGACCCATGTACACTGTTTTCCTCCCATGATGCAATTGACAATAGGACGTCTGTTGTTCGCAAATTGGACATGCTTTATGCCCTTTAACACTGTATCCAGAAACATTTCCATACGCTGGGAAGTCATTTATAGTGAACAGAAGCACTGCATGCAGTTGAAAATATTCCATTTTATAAGAATCATACACCCTAATACCATCAGCCCATAACAGTTTCAAATCATCAATCAACGGTGAAAAGTAAACATCAATATCATTACCGGGTTGCTTTGGACCAGAGATCATTGTACTCAACATGACATATTTGCGCTTCATACAAACTTCAGGAGAGAGGTTGTAAATTACCAATAAAACAGGCCATGAACTATGTGTGCTACTGAGTGTTCGATATGGATTCATTCCATCTGTGCACAACCCTATTCTGAGATTTCTTATTTCATTTCCAAATGTAGAATACTGTTCATCAATTTTCTTCCATTGTGGACAATCAGCTGGATGACGTATTTTTCCAACACATACCCACTCTTCAGCATGCCATCTTAACCTTTTTGCATCATGTAAAATAGCAAATAAACATTTGAAATGATTAATTATAGGAAGATACCAAAATACCTTTGAAGGGAGCTTTGTAATCTCTACATCACCCTGTGATTTTTCTTTCACCTTATACCGTGATGTCCCACATTTTGGACACTCTGACAAAAATTCATATTCCTTCCTATATATAATGCAGTCATTCGGACAGGCATGTATTTTCTTGTATCCCAATCCCATCGGGCATAATATTTTCTTGGCTTTGTAATGTGAATATGGAAGATCGTTATCTTTTGGAAGAATGTCTTTCATCAATTTTAGCAGCTCTGTAAAACTTCTGTCACTCCATCCATGCTTCGCCTTTAGGTTAATCAATCTTAACACCGCCGAAAGAACCGTAAAATCTTTACAACTGGGATATAATGGTTTTTCAGTATCACCATATTGACGTGAAACTGTCGGTTCTATCTCAATTTGTTCTGCTACAATATCGCGAATCATTTCTTCAATTCCATCGGAGTTACCATCTTGCGAATCATCATCATCAGTGACATTCTTCCAGTTTCACCATGCCAAATCCAAGGGCTGTAACTCGGATTAAAACCATGACATATCAGATGATCTTTTATCTCTCTACTTTTCAAATTCTTCATATTCAAACATTTCAGGCATGGACAGAAAAAAATGTCACTACTTGGAACATTTCGTTTTGAAAATTCCAAAAAGGCATCAACACCTTCCTCAAATTCATTGCTCATTCGATGTTCCGTAATCCAAATTCGACTCATTATTACCTATAACAAATATCAACAAAAAACATATATTTTTAAGATAAGACAAAACATGTTTATATGAAAAAAATCATAATTTGAATGTAAAACAATTTAAAATATAAAACAAATCTTGAAAGTAGTAGTAGTTTTCATAAGTACCCAACACCAAATAGCTATACATCGTAAGTGTCATGTTAAAAATATGAATATAGACCATTTGTTTTATGTTTAATAATATTGTCATATTATCTGATCATTCTGATTATATATTAGAATTACTATATCCTTTTGATCCGATATATAATCTACGGACATTAATATTTCTTTAGAAAAAGTAATGTTAATATCATGGTAATGTAAAAAAAAGTATATGTCGAACTATATATATGTAATACCAATAAAAAAATACATATGTGTTTGGCCTGGGTTTCACACATAAATCAACTCATCTCACAGATTAAATTTTTGAATCATCCTACATAATACTTATTTTTATAACTTAGGGAATGAAAATAATAAAAGTTTTGATTTATGATACTCATTATGGGTAAACATGATATATATAAATATAATATCTAATCTCATAAAAAGATATCCATGGGGGTATAAGAGCATACACAAAGCACATGATCAAAAAGATAAGTGAAATAGTTCTATATAATCATAGATCATAAAACCTGAGTCCAAGTATAACAATTTTAGCATAACATAAGACATGATTTATATGATAGTGGGAACATGATTTAAAAAACCTTATTCACAAGATCACAACATTGGTATGTGGAATAACATAAGAGTGAGGCACAAACATAATCATATAAGTCATAACATATGTCAAGGGAAAACATAGTTTCTTTTACCTCATATTGGGATATGTTAATCAGCTTTCCTATAATTTATTATAATATTTCTTACCAGGCACATCACATAACACATTGGACATGGTATAACCATCTGTATCCCATATTGATCTATGATATATAATGCATTGTCGAATGCATTAGAAGGATATTATGGACCCAAATGTCACATAATTACTAACCGTATATATGGGTGAATCATGATCATCAAATCATTTATAACACTTTCGTAGATCAATTAACTAACAAAAATGAAATGGGGGTCATAATTGTTTTTACAAAACATAATAATTATTAATACATAAAAATGTGTTTGGATGGTAAGATAAGATAATATACCTAATTCAATCTAATTATCATTAAATTATTTCTACCTAGATAGAAAAGACATTTATAAAAAATATAATTTAACTTGAGAATGAAAATAAAGTACCCTTTACCTTTTTTATAATGAAAAATCTGAAAAGGATGATAATAATATTTAGGTATTATAATTTTTTATGAATTATTAATAATAAAAGAAATCACCTCACTTGGTTTTGTTGAAAATCGGACATACCATCGTATTCAAGAAATCAGATACACTTTGCATGAAAAGGTCCATCATTTTTAGGAGATGACTGAAAGAAGAAATGTATTATCAGACTCACCATGAGTCCAGAATGAAATATTTGATTGTAATAGGTATGAATTGATATTTTTATGAATGCAGATGAAAACAGATGATGGTTTTCTGATCTAGGAGTTCTAAAAATCATAATTTTTTGAAAAAATATTATGATGTAAGAATGTTGAATGAAATTTTAAGGATAGGTATTACCGATTGTACCTGGTCCAATTTCATTCATGAAAATAATTTTCTGGACAATCATATTGAAAATATGATTTTAAGAAAATAAGTACTACCAATCTTCATCCAGAAAGACACATTCAAGCTAAGTAGGAAATAATAATGTTTCTGGAAGAATGGAACGTTACAGTACCACCCATTATTTTTCAGATTTTACTGAAGCTAATCCACAATGTTTTAATAATCATTTTCAAGTTGAATGTTGCGAGTTGAATGAACATAATAACCATTTGCAATAAAAAAAATTCCACGAGATTCAAAAACGAACGAAAAGCACATCAAGAATCGAAACAAAAACGAACGAAATAAATTCGTGGAAGGCTTACTTGAATGTCGCGAGTTGAGATGATAGATCCGAGAGCAGTGAAGAAGATAAACAATGAAGCCAAAATGAGTGTAATGCAGGCGATCGACGAGCCGATTAGGGTTTACCGCGCCAGAGAGAGACGAGCCGGCGACTGTCAATCGAAAAAATCGTAAATGACAGAACATGGGATTTAATTTTTTTAAATGCTTTATAATGTCGGTTATATAATAACCGACGTTATAAACTATTTTTTTAGCTTTTTTATGTCGGTTATCTTAAAACCGACGTAAAAAGACTCCCGTGCTTTGGTTTTTTACGTCGGTTATTTGATAACCGACGTAAAAAACGCGTCGATATCGGGTTTTTTATGTCAGTTACAAAATAACCGACGCAAAAAACCCCCCGCGCATCGGTTTTTTTACGTCGGTTATTAAAATAACCGACGTGAAAAATTTACTCGCCGCATTGTTACGTCGGTTATATATAACCGACGTAAAAAATGGTGATGTAAAAAACGATTTCTGCACTAGTGATGATCAGTATAAATATCACACCTTTCACCATAAAGGTAATGCCTCCAAATCTTTAATGCAAAGATTACCGCAGCTAACTCCAAATCATGAATTGGGTAATTTTGCTCTTGTATTTTCAACTGTCGTGAGGCATAAGCTATCACCATATCATTTTTCATAAGAACACACCCCCAATCCCTTCTTGGATGCATCACTGTAGATCACAAACCTTTCTCCACTACAAGGCAGTGTGAGCACAGGTGCACTGGATAACCTTCTTTTCAACTCCCTGAAATTCTCTTCACATTCCTCCGTCCAAACAAACATAACTCCTTTCCGAGACAACATGGTGAGTGGATTAGATAATCATGAAAAATATTTCACAAAACATCGATAATATCCATCCAAACCAAGAAAACTTCGGATCTCAGTTACTATTGTTGGTCTCGACCATCTTTCGAAAACCTCTGTTTTTGCTGGATCCACAGATATCCCCTCTTTTGAGAATATGTGACCCAAAAATGAAACTTTTTGAAGCCAAAATTCACACTTGGTAAATTTGGCATAAAGCTTCTCCTTTCTCAGGGTCTTCAATATAATTCTCAAGTGATTTTCATGTTCTTCCTTGCTCTTTGAATAGACAAAAATATCGTCTATAAAGACTACCACAAACTGATCAATATAGTCTCTAAAGATTCTATTCATTAGATCCATGAAGATAGCAGGTGTATTAGTAAGACCAAACGGCATCACTATAAATTCATAGTGTCCATACCTTGTACGGAAAGCCGTCTTTGGTATATCCTTTTTTTGACCCTTAATTGATGATACCCTGAACGAAGATCAATCTTGGAAAAGTATTGAGCTCTGCGTAGTTGGTCAAATAGGTTATCAATGCGCGGGAGAGGATATTTTTTCTTGATAGTGATCTTGTTATGTTCTCGATAATCAATTCAGAGTCTCGTTGATCCATCTTTATTCTTAACAAACAGAACAGGTGCTCCCCAAGGTGACGCACTAGGGCGTATGAACCCCTTATCAAGATTCTCTCGGAGTTTCTTCTTCAATTCCTGCAACTCAATTGGGGCCATTCTATAAGGTGTCTTTGAAATAGGCAAAGCACCCTGTACGAGTTCTATTGAAAACTCAACATCAAAATTTGGTGGAAGACCCGGTAATTCCTCCAGAAAGACATCATCAAACTCTCGTACAATGGGCATATTACTAATCGTGAGTTTCTCACCAACCATTTGAGATAAACAACCTTCATTTAGTGGAATCAATACCCAAAAAATGGAAGAAATTTTCTCTAGAAGGTTATGTTCATCCTTGTATCGATAGACGATCATAGATTGATCTGGAATATGAAATGTGACTTCACTTCTTTGGCAATTGATATGAGATCCATGTAGAGAAAGCCAATCCATTCCAAGAATCACATCAAATTCCACTATAGGAAGGATCACAAGATTTGCAGGAAGCACTTTCCCACAAACTTCAATCGGAGAAGAATTATAAACGTTTGATGCGACTGTTGTGCCATTAGGAGTTGTCACAGATAACTCAACATCTAATTGATGAGGTAATACGGTGATACCCTTAGGAAATTCTTCAGAAATAAAGAAGTGGGCAGATCCAGAATCAAATAAAACATTTGCTACTTTAGAGTGGATGGTAAGTGTACCTTTCACCACATCGTTATCGTACTCCACATCGCTGATAGAAATTGAATGTGACTTTCCATTGTCTTTAGCCTTAAGAGTTTGTTGACGTCGACCATCATCATCAACCCTTGGATTAGGGAATTTATTGGCATAATTTCCCATCTCCTTGCACTTGAAACATTGATGTGTAGTAGGTTCATTATGTGTATCCCTTCCTTTGTTTGCATCATTAGACATCTTCTTCCCATCATCGTGGCATTCAAATGCCTGATGTCCTTCCTTTCCACATTTGAAACATTTACTTGTACCTTTAAGACAACTCCCTCCATGTTTGTTTCAACACTTTGAGCATAAGGTAAAGCTCATCTTCCTTTCAGTGTGATTTTTAGATTTGTCTTTTGAATTCCATTTCCTCTTCTTATCAAACCCATATTACTGATGGGTTACTCCAGTCTCCATCTCGACTTTGAGAGCACATCAAACGATTTCCTCGTAGCTATTGAAGTCCCTTATGGCTAACCCTCTTCGAAGACTTGGTTTTAAGCCACTAAAGAATCGATCGATCTTACTCTTAGGTTGGATAATAATACCAGAAGTGTACCTTGCAAGTCTTGTAAAATTTTCTTCATAGGTACCAACAGATTCATCATCCTTTTGCATTAGTTCAAGAAACTTTTTCTCCATCTTTGTTTGGAGAATATGAGGGAAGTAATTATTGAAAAATAAGTTCTTGAACCTGTCCCATTCCGTGGACTCAATTTCATCCCTTTGCCTCGTATTCTTAATTAGATTCTATCATTGATCAGCATCACCTTCTAAACGATACACTGCTAAGATGACTTTATCATGCTCAGAACATTGAAGAACTGAAAATATCTTTTTAGTAGTACTAATCCATTGTTCAGCAACTAATGGATCAGTAGACCCGCTGAATGAAGGTGGACGCTGTCTCGTGAAGGATTCAACAGAATGTTGCTCCTTCCTTTGCTCGTTTGGAAGTACTGCATGATTCATAGCTTGAGAAAGTTGTGTGAGCATGGCTACAAGATTTTGCATTCTATCTCCCATAACTTTTTGTTGCTCAGGGGGACAATCATTGCATTGCCCGTCGCATTCCACATTAACATGGTTCTTTCGGGTTCCTGCCATTGACTAAGACCAAGAAGAATAGTGTGAGCAACACTAATTATAATAGGAAAACCACATAATCAAGAATAAAATTTCACACTTAAGGTATTATCCTAGGTTATTCATGGTCATTTCTAAAACACTATGATTGTGTTCTATGCTTAGACTTCTCCTTAGGGTTCTTACTAAGGCTTTCACATCCTAGTTTCCAAAGGTTGACTATACCTTTCCTCTAATACCAACTATAACGAACCATACTTTACATACATTGTTAATACTTCAAAATTGAAGCACACTTATTATAACATATAACAAAACCAAGAAAGGACCGTATAGGTATAGTGTCTTTAGAAACTGGGAAACATAAACAACTGGTTCATAAAGCATCTATGTTGCCTCCCATTTATTTCATCATATCTAGAGTCCCTTTTTGGAATATTCTACTTAACAACCTTCTTCCTAACCTGGGGAAATAAAACATACCAAAGGGTGAGCTCAAATTCTCAGTAAGGGTAAACAAAAGAAATATCAATCACATCATATACATAAGCACATAACTTTTGGAAATCTTAACCTTTAAAAGAGATCATAAATTCATAACATGGGATAAATCAAAGTAGTGAAATGTGATCCCAATAATCATAACATAAAACATGAAACTTTGTGGAATACACACATAATCATAGAGAATCATTTCTTATTAGTCAAGACTCATTGCCAAGACTATCTTAGTGGACAAAGTCCATTTCTGAACCGATTTCACTCCTTGTTTCAGTCCTGTTTCACTGAACCGGTATAACCTACCATTCCAGCCATGTCTATCTCATGAGATATAAAATCCTTACCCAATACATTGGAGGGAGATATAGGTCCCATCCATCTCTTAATGATACCATTCTTATGTGTGCCACAAAATCATAAATCAGACATCATTGCATAACCCATGTAATAAAAATGGGAATCTTAATAATCGTGACATCATCAAACAATTCATATAATATAAAGGAATTCATAAAAATAATTCCATCACAAAATAATAAAATGAATGTAATAATATTGATATAAACAGAACCCTATATTATCTTAGATGGAAAATAATTTTGATAAAACACTTGAACTCCTTTCTTGAGGAAAATATCCTTTCAAATTCAAAAACATTTTCCTTTCTTAACATGTCATACAATTTTAAACTAAAAGAAGTTTATTAAAAATAAACTTGAAAATTTGTAAAGGAATCTTCTTGGAAATAATTTTTAAAAATCCATTCATTCCGTATAAGTTAAAAAAACATTCTTCTCGTACTTTTGTTGGAAAATTCAAAAATTACCTCGTACGAAAAACAACAAAAGATTCCTTTCATATCTTTTACTAAAAACTCACCGAAGGGTAAAGTAGGTTTTAAACATTTTTAGGTGGATGGAAATAATATTACATATTGAGGGAACATGGATGTGGATGATAAAATACACCCCAGTAAATACCAACTTATAAGCAATCTTGGATAAAATGAGATTGTGATATTTCCCTTACCTTAGGTCCGATATGCTTTGTACGTGTCTGAACCTCCTGTATAATGATTTAAATAATGTTATTGACTTATTACAGAATCATACTTATTTTTATGATATCATATATGGTCATATTCTTATCTTCTTAGTAGTAATATTTCATTGCTACTTGTCATTCGGTAGTTTATAAATTTTTGTTCTTTTGCGTGTTTTGTCGAATAAATTCTGATTCTTCTCTTTAGGTTATAGATACCTAATTTCCAGAATTTTATTAGTGTAATATATATCATATTAATTCATTCAATTCATTTATATTATCATTATGAAATGACGATCATGTAGAACGAGTCGCATCACATCGTGGAGACGGTATTCCGTACATATGCACGAGTGATGATATCATTCCTATGATCGTGGAATTGTATTGGAGTGTATGTATACTATTTCAGAATCAGTATCACTTTATAATAGTCATATATAGTCATTATTTACACCATTATACCCATCCAAGTAAGGTGTTGGTGGAAAATAGATTACACCGCGGCATGGATACGGTATTCCATACGTACGCACGCGCGGTGATTTCTTTTTCTGTAGGATGGATAGATGGTTAAATAGGGTTGTTTCATACATATAATAACATATCAGTAGGTGAGTGATACTGATGTTATTACATCATAATGAAACAACTAAAGAAGAAGAAGTGGAAGAAGAAATAAAGATGAAAGAATCGGTAACGGACATTACCTCTTCTTTGAAGTGCTTCTCTGAGACCTTCTTTTAGGGAACTAAAATTGGTCATTGAAGAAGACCAGGACCTCTAGGATGTCTCTAGGGAAGTGGAGAGGAGGAATTTTCAGGGGTTTTCCGAGCTTGAAGGCTCAATGTGGTGTGAGGAAGAGGGGGAGGAGGTGCCCTTTTATAAGTGAGGAGAGGGGCTCCTTTGGGAAAACTAAAAAATATTATTTCATTATAAAGTCAAGTTCGATTTTAAATTGCTCCAAATTGATTTATTCTAAGGTAAGGTGGGGATGGGTCGATATCCTCTCATCCAATAGAATTTAGACAAGTTTAGGTTCCTATTTTAACCATGTCATTTAGATTTAACATTAAGTTAAATAATTTTACTTTTACCGTGTCTTCTTGTGTTCTTATACTATAAGGTTAATAAACTAACTATAAGAAGCCAAAGGAACCCCACGTTGTTTATTTTTAATATATATAACCTTATCTATGTCATTTGGGTGATCCTTAGATTTTTAGTAATAAAATAATAATTAATAATATAATATTTGTTTTAAAAACTATTTTATGTCAATTTTGACACTATTTAGTAATTGATTTTTGTGAAAATAATAACAGAATGATTAGTTCTAAAAAAGTTAATTAAATACATAATAAAATATCATATTAACCTATAAAATTATTGTAATTCATAAAAAGTCTCAAATTACATTTATTTGGGTATTTATAACATCAATTATGTCAATATTTCATTAATAAGATAATTACTGCTTCATCGTTGTGTCATAAATAAATTAAATTATTTAATGTCTAAAAATTAAAAATAAAATATCATTATGTAGGAAATCTTTGTATCTTTATAATTAATATTTATAGAGGAATTTATCTTATGTATAACCTTATATTAAAAATGATTTAGTTATTAAACTTTGATTTTAACTATTTTAACCCTTCTTTAAATAAATTAATAATAAATGTCCTAATCTAATCCAAGTGGGCCTAAATGGTCATATTTTATTCATAAGGTTGTCTTTGGTCGAATTAAACTTATCCAATAGAATTAGGACATTGTTTAGGGTAAGCATAATATAATTTTTACCCTTAATTACCCTATTTACTTTTAACCATGGTAAAAAAAGTAAAAAGTTATTATTCCCCAAAAAATTATTTTCATCTCATTGAGCCAAATTTTACTTACTGTCATCAACCGTGTCTCTCAGATTTTCGAAATTCCACTCAAAGAAGCGGTAAAATTATGTTTTATGAAAAAATTCAGTTTTTTAACTACCACTTAGTGGTTTCACTATTCATCAAAAATTGAAAGTTTTCAGAAAAATACCAAAATTTCACCCTAGGATAATTTTAATATTCCGAATCCAAAAATGAAGTCCATTTCAAAAAATAAAATTTATAAAATTTCAAAAACTAGTTATTACTATTCATAACAGCTAGTTTTAATAATATAGCATATCATTGTTTAGTGAAACTCGGTATTGCGTACGACGCAAGCTATAGAGGAAGGTCGTGATTTCGTGTAAGGCAAGCCAAGAAAGTGTTGTGTGTAGAAAAAGATTCCATTGATGATTTATATAACGTAAAAGTCTCGGGTGTTACACTAGTCATCCTCTGCCTCAGCTCATGAAATCTCTTCTAGAATCTCTTTGACCACACAAAGGGTTGCCCCTTCTTTGTCAAGGATGACAGTGGTGCAGTCACTCTGAAGAAATCTGGCACAAAACTCCGATAGTATCAAGACATGCCCAAGAAAATCTGTACCTCCATCACACTCCCTGGTGGATCCCAAGAAAGTTCCACATCAATATTCAATGGATCCACTGCAACTCCATCCTCCTAGATGACATGTCCCAGAAAGTGAAAATCATGGATCCAGAACTGGCACTTCGAGATCTTATCATAATGTTAGTGCTCTCGGAGTGTGTCTAGTACTACCTGCAAATGGTAGGAATTCTCCCCCTCAGTAGTCGAGTAGATCAGAACATCTTCAACAAAGACTACGACAATGAGATCAAGTTATGGCTAAAATATCTTGTTCATGAGTCCCATGAACACTGCTGGAGTGTTGGTTATGAAGAAAGGAATATCCAAGAACTCCTCGTGTTCATACCGACATTTGAAAGTCATCATCTGCACATCCCGGTCTCGAACTCTGAGCTAGTGATAGCCTGATATGAGGTCTGTATTTGAGAACAATTATGCTCCCTTTAGCTGATCAAAGAGGTCATAAATCCTCGAGAGTGGGTACCTGTTCTTCAAAGTCACCTAGTTCAGGCACCGGTAGTCGACACAAAGCCTTAAGCTCCCATCCAATTTTTTGGTGAATAGAATCAGGTATGTCTAAGGAGAAAGACTGGGTCGAATGAATTCCTTCCCATGCAAGTCCTCTAGTTGTACTCGTAGCTCGCAAAGCTCTGTAGGAGCCATCCAATACGCTGTTGTAGATATTGGTGTCGTCATGGGGTACATGCCAATGTAAAATTCCACCTCTCTATGAGGAGGTAGACCCAAAATATCATCACGGAAGACATCCGCGTACTGGTCCACCACTACTGGATATCTCCGACTCTCCACATCAATAGCTCTGAGGGAAAGCCTAGCCAACTAATGAGTGATTGGCTACACTCTCCTCCGAGAAAGTCCATCCTGTGATACAAATCCCCCCTTCTCACCAGGGAAGGTAAACCTGGTACCATCCGTGTAGACAGACCTCACTTTGTGCCTAATACAGTCAATATGAGAATGGACTGTAGATAACCAGCCCATACCAAAGATGATGTTGTAAGGCCTCAAGGCCGCTATGAGGAGATCCTAGATGAAGCTCTTGCCTCCTAGTGTAATATCACACTTCCAAAACCATTGTGTAATCTTCTAATCTTCTGTCGTAAGAGTCTCTATCTGTAAGGATTGAGCCAACAACTCCTTCGGAATCTCCAAGCTCCGAACGAGGTTAGTGGAAATTAAATAATGACTAGAACCTGTGTCTATTAGTACTGCAGCTAAGGTGGAGTAGACACAGATCGTACCTCGTATCATCCCTAGAGCACTATGATTATAAGCCTCAGCTACCTGGAGCTGAGCTCTCCCCTGTCCACCCACTCGCTACGGTTGGGGTCGACCTCTTGGTGGTGGTGGCGGTAATATCTCAAATCATCTCATAGCGCCAGCTGCACGACCAGCTCCTCTTCCATGTCCTCCTGCTCCCTACTGAACACCATGATCAAATCTCTGTCTCTACCAAGGTGGTCCTTTGATCATCTACTGATCATCTGAATGGTTGGTTGTACAGTCACGATCCATGGGACCTTGTCCACCGCATGTGAAACACTACCCTCTCCTGGAATGTTTGTCTCTTCTTCGGGTTCCCTGCACAACTGATCCTGAGTCACACGGTCGTCCACCTGTAGGTCTGGTCCACTTAGACTTCTGTGACATCTGTCTAGTGCCGGCTGCAGAAGACTCTGCTACGTGATGACTGGTGGTGGGTCATGCTACTGGAGACTTCTAAGTAAAGAAAATGTTTACAATGAGGGCTCTCTTACAACCCCTCATGCGTCAAGATGCTGAGTGAGATCACTGAAGCACTGATCTCCCACCTGAGTCCATGCTTGAAGGATTGGGCCCTCAAGAATGCGTCTCAAACTATATCGGTGGAGTGGCATGAGGGTTCTGTTAACCTTGATCAGTACTAAGCTACAGTCATGCTGCCATGCTGTTGATGAAGTTGCTCATGTATGCGCACAACGCGATGAGTTTCTGGGACAAAATCTACCTGAAATAGGCTCTCAAAATCTACCCAAATAAATGTCTCCTCATCATGGAACTAGAGAATCACGCTCCACCATTTGCCCGATGCTTCCTGTAGGATGCTGGAAGCAAGAATCACCATGAGATCGGCTGGTGTCCCTACAAGTCAGAAAACTCTCACCACGACCTTCAGTCTATCCTCATCCACCTGTGGGTCTATCTATCCCCTGAACCTTGGGGGCCTCTGGTGCTGGAACATGTGCAACTCTCTCAAACGGCGTGAACTGTCTGATGCTAGGGCTTGTGGATCGGTGGCCCAATGGGTAATGGTACTGCTGGTGCCTCTACTGGAAAAGGGCCATATACCATGGCCTCTCCACTCGGTGGGATATCAGTGCGTACAACTCTCATAACTCTAGACGGTTGTCTATGTAGAGGCATCCAGAAAAGAAACATGTGTGTTATGGTTAAAAATTTATACTTGGTGAGTTGACATGGTGAGATTCCTTAAAGAAATCTTTTGAAAACACACACACAATAAGTGTTTTCAAGTAGTGGTTTGGAAATAAGTAGTCATGGTCTTGGTGTATGGATATGTTGGCTACCGTACATACACTAGAATCCCTAATATGAAAACCACAGTCACTGCACTTAACACTATTGCATCACAGAAAAGATCAGAGTTCTATGTTTTGTGGTAGAACTGATCCCTCTGATACCAATTTGTCACAACATGTCCCCTGGGGCATGTGCCGTGACTACCCCAAGCACACCTTCCATAGGCCAGGGGTTGGCCACTGGCACCAAAGGCGAAATTCCTTATACTGGGAAGTCATTTACTTTATAACCAGTAAAAACTCACAACCAAGTACACATCCAGATTCCAACACAAGTAAATGGTATAACAAAAAAATGATGAAAAGTAAAAAGGGGCAAGAATACAATCCCAACAGTAAAGGTACAAGGAACTGGAAGTAAAAGTACATCTAAGGGAAAAGAAAAGAATATCTACTGGGTCATCCTTCGAGGTTCTTACCTAAATGGTAGGTACAGATCGCCTCCTCTGTACTCCTCATCCGTCGGTCTCGTCCGTGTACCGACCCGTCGTAAGGTCCACCTCCGGGTACCATCATGTCCTGGTACTCATAGCCTCAGTCAGCGATGTCCATCGTCTGCATCCAACACAAGAAGGTGTAGGCAAAGCTCATGCAGGGGTGAGTATAACGATAATCAGTAGGGACCTTGAGACAATCAAGGTCACACAAAATCCATTAATGATAATTCAAAAAGTATGAAATCAACATATAAAATTACTTAGGTATATTCTCATACATATACCTAAGTTATCAAGTGATCCATCTGAATAATGAGGAAAACATAGAAAAACTGACTCATCTCAACCAGGATTTTATTATAGGGGTTGTATCAAGTAACATCCCTAGTCACATGGTCAAAACCACTACTGCTAGAGAACTCCTCCTCTATCGAGTATAGTGGGCCTATTGCGACACGAAACACGCTTCCCACTAACCTTGTACTGCTACGGTACTCCTCCTATCTAGTACCATGGATCTACTGCGTCACCAAATGCGCTCCCCACTGAGGGTCTGTCACGTCACCAAGCGCCCTCCCCCTCATAGCCTGTTGAGGTACTCCTCAGGCCGAGTAACGTGGGTCTGCCATGACACCAAGGCGCTCACCACTGTGGGTCTTCCACAACACCAAGGCGCTCCCCACTAGGCTGGTCGAGTCAATCCGAGCCATAACGGTCACCAGTCGTCAGGTCCCATATAGCTATTATGTCTCTGCACTATGCTCACTCATCTCTGGGAGGATCTTCTCCAAGAGCTAATGGTTGATACTCCAACTATAATGAAGTCCCATGAAGAATTATTCCAAAGGTACTACATGTCATAGGGGTATCAAATAAACAGACGACACGTCAATATGATGCCCAGCCTTTGAGATATTAGCCTTTTAGTCTCGAGAGCCCGGTTGGATTCGTGATCAATCCAACCTAACCATTTCTCATATCTAACCAAAAAATCAGTAGAGTATACTGAAAGGGTCTATCTCACTCCAAGATTTCCAGCATAGTAGATGGTTCATCAAACAGACGTCCGGTGCCAAATATATGGCCAAAAGAAATTAAAGGGGCGTAGTGGGCCTGAGTCCGGTCTGACTCTGCAAGGGATGACCTGGTTTAGGTTGACCCATCCTGACCTGTTGGGTCTGGCTTCGCCCGTTGGGTGGCCCGATCATTGGGTTCGGCCCTGCCTGCTGGGTCTGGCCCAGCAGGCCGCGATGGACCGCGGAGAGCCGCGAGGCTGGCTCGACCACGGAGGGTGCTGCGAGGGCACGAGGCAGCGGCGTGATTCAGAGGGCTATGACCAGTGGGAGCTGGGGTGGCTTAGATGGTAGTGGGTAGTGCGGCCGGCAGACGGCTGGCGGCGCGGCCAGGGTGGCGCGGCCAGCGGGGCCGGGGGGGGGGGGGGGGGGCTCGGTTGCGGTGGCGCGGCCGACGGGCAGCACAAACCGGGGCACAGGGCCAGTTCGTCCTGGGGCGGGGTGACATAGGGAGGGCGCACAGCTAGATCGGCTGGGAGGCTGAAGCACCATGGGGGCGGCACAGGTTGCGGTGGCCGCGGGCGGCGGCACCATTGCCTTCATCGTCTTCGTCGCCTTCCTTCTTTCCAAAGAACACCACAAAGAAGAACGTCGGAGGGTTTGGGCCATGTTGTTTTATCCCGGACCCTATACGTCTAGGGTGGTAGCATTTGGCTCAAAAATAAATAAGAACTATGAAATTCAATTTTTTACAACATCCAAAACGATTCTTTCCCTAACCGCATATAATTCATGGAATTTATTAGCACACAAATAAACCCCTACCTCATATTGTTCATTGACGATGATGAGGAGGGAAGGTCGGTCGTCAAAGACATCCCATGTTGATTGCCTCCATAAGATGATTTCGAGGAAGAAGTCAAAGACGTTCCTCACCGGCGTTCTTCAAGGAGGAAGCGTTCTTCGCTGGAGAATCTTTTTCCCTATTCCACCGAAATGTAAAGTGGTGCCAAAATAATAGATTAACCTGTCAATTATTTTGTTGTAAAGAATTCAAAAAGCTAAATATAAATAATTGTGGGTGGAATAATTAAATCATGAGGGTTGGAACAAAATTAATTAAAGGGTGTGGTGGTACCATCAAGTGGAGAGCTCAAGAGGTTTGTCCCCACATAATAGGGAGTTCAAGAGGTTTTAACCTTGGGTGGTTTCCACCACCACATCCTCTCATGGGAGGTTAGTTAAGGTGGTCCCTACTAGCATAACCTCCCTTGGGAGGTTTAGTTTGGGTGGTCCCCACTTGAAATATCCACATGGAAGCTCTAAATAAAATAAAAATGATGTTTATTTTATATTATTTTTTCCACAAAAATCCCATAAAACTAACATTCACCCTCAACCATCTGACATCGATGTGAAAGTCTCCTTAAGAGAATAACGGTGATGAGAGTCCAAAGATGCCCTTGTATTTAAATTCCAAGAACCAATTCAAAAGTTAGAAAAACCTGCTTGAACGTTTACTAAACGTACCCGTAAAAAAGTTCAGAAACTCATTTCGGGCACTCTGGTCCTCCGAATCACGAGCCGTCAATTTTCACGGACTCGTAAAATTCCCATATATTTAAAAAAAATACTTGGAAATTCTGGGTCATTACAGGTACCATCCACTGTCTTTGGAAATGGGATAGGAAACACCCGGGAGAAGTACTGGGTCGGATGAATCCCTTTTCCTACAACTCCTCCAATTACTTATCGAGCTTTTTTAACTCTGGTGTAGCCATCCGATAAGGTGGAATGTGCACCGGTTCCACTCCTGGAACATGATCAATATAAAATTCCACCTCATGCACTAGAGGCAAACATGAAAATTATTCTAGAAATACATCCATAAAATAATTTAACACTAGAGTAATGTACAATTGAGAAGTCCCTTGGCCATCCAGATATAGACTAGAAATCATGGTTGTAATTCCTCCCAACCCATGATTCTTGGGTCCCGCTCTGATCACATAGACATCCCATTCACCCTAATGAAGAAACGATCCACCCTCTGGTGATGTGAAACTCACCCTACGACGATAGGAGTCGACAACTACCTGGTAGGGGACTAAGAAGTCCATTCCGAGAATGACATTATAGCCTGTAAACTCTAAGCCATAGAGGTCACATAGGAACTGACACCCACCAACCATGAGAGGAAACTCCTTTCACTAACTTACACTAGACGTTATAGTCATGAATTGAGTGTCTAGTGTCAAGATATAAACAGAATAAAAGATAAAGATCCCAAGGATCTCCAAAATAGCAACAGATATAAAACTACGGGAAGCCCCTGTATCAAAAAGCATAGAAGCTAAAACTAAGGCAATAAGGATCATACCTCGAACTGTAGAGGTTCATAGATCCTAATCCTACTAGGTCTGCTCCACAAAAAAAGCCTGACCTACCCTACAGCCTTGTGATGCTGCATGAGATCCCCGAGCTGATCCACCCATGTGGCTGTCGAAAACCCTGCATCTGACCACAACTTCCACGACCTCCACCTTGGCCAAAACGGCTAGAAGAACTCTAGTTCTTAGAAATATGTGAATCTAGTGGTGGTTCTCCTAAACATGGAGTCATAGAAGAACCCTATTCACCTACTATGGGTGAGAAGAACTGATAGAAGTGCCGAAGATGGCCCATTTTTTCCACATAATCGTCACACCACTAGGTTGTTCAGGAAACACGTCCTAGTATGCCCAACCTTCCCACATAAGTAGTATATCACCTGGCTACCTGAAGGGGAATCTTACCTACTCTGATCTCCACATGTAGTCTACTGGCGACGCTTCCTAGTGTTGGACAGAGAAGCACTTACAAAGTTAGTCGAACCACCCTATCCCACAGCTCCAGAATACCTCAGGTTGTGCACTATGAATAGTGCCAGGTTGACTATAGAAGATATATTAGTCAACCTAAAGATTTTATCCTGAGCCTGAATAACATTCCTAAGACCATCATTGAACTTCCTCACGAGTAATAACTCATCTCCCCCGAGAAAGATTGTAAAGCACTACAACTATGTGAAGAAAGAAGAATACTCCATAACTCAAGGAGTACAGTGCTCCGGAATCATGAACTCTCGGGCGCAATTGGACCTCAAAGTCTCCGGGTAGAAGTAATTATAGAAGGTATGCTAAAACTCCTCCCAATCCATAACCTGCTAGCGTCGTACCTATGATATCACATTCCACCATCTCATGGTGAAATCCCAAAGCATATACATAGCAAGATTGAGCCTCATTTCCGGAGACATCTCCAGATGCTCGAAGATCGTAAGCATGGATTCTAGCCATGAATCTATAGCCTTGGGTCTTCCATCCCCTTAGAATTTGGGAGGATGTTGCTACTAGAAGACCCGCATCAATTATTCTATTGATAGGGCATGATGCGATGCTCCTTGAATGTTCGGTAAGAACCTCACAAAGCCCTCTCGGAACTATGTATCAGCACCTATGTCCGGAATGAAGTTTGGTTCCAAGAATGACACTACATGAGGATCTACTGGAAGTTCCAAATCAGTCGTGTAAGTTGTAAAATCATTTCCTTGTATATGGAATACAACTAGAGGAAGTCTCGGAGACCTGAATCTGTAAGGTAATTCACACACATTAGATCAATATTATCAAGGACTGAAACTTATAAGTGTATTAAAGGGATATGAAAAGTAAAGGATTAATTTTTTTCTAAACATGGATAAAAATCATGTATATCACCGACACGACGTGTTCCCTTATGCCTTCACATGGGCATGTACTTTTGTCAACCCAGGCCATGTAACACCGCATACACACATCGTGTTGTCCTAACACATGATGTGTATATAAATCCTCTTACCCTGACCAAGTTTCATTACACGGCGAAGCCACAGAGTTCTCCTAGAACAAGACAACATGGAATTGTTTTACCAGACATGATGTATACTAGGTGAACTTCACTAACCTGTGGTGTTAGTCACATAGGGGGTTACATGGCTCACACTACACAACCTGTTCCAGATGGAAACTGTGTGTACTAGAAGGATTCCACCACTATGTGTTGTTCATTACACATCCCGATATAAGGGTAATACTATACAACCTGTTCAAGCTTGACATGACATGTATAAACAATTTTTTATCCATCACTGTCATTATCCACATGGGTGGACACATGGTTTACACAACACAGTGTGTACATCTGGCACACAATGTGTCCCACCAAATATTTCCCAACCGCATGTCTCTTCCCACATAGCTGGTGACATGGTTAGAGACTATAAGGTGGGTACATACGGTAAAAAACATGTAGTTAATGAAAAAATTTCCTTCCCAAATAGAAGGACACATGGCATGTATTTAATAATACATGCCATCTATTCTAGGGTGTATTTATGGATTGTAAGCCTCAGAAACTACTCTGTAACCCAGAAAGCATTGAAACAAACATTGAAGTTCCAAATTCTGATCTGTGAAGGCCCATACTCCCTGTGAATCAAAAATTGTCTTCTTATACATGTGATATACAAGGAATATCAAGGCAATAATCCACCAATATCTGATCCATGAGGTCCCATAACACCTAAAGAACCAAAGTTTGGTGTTAATTCAAACAAAACCGCATAAAAACCATACCCTATCAAACAGAAGGTATTCTATCAAGGCCACTATGACAACAACAGGCATATTTAGCACAATGTGTGTCACAACAACATGAAATCATTAATGTACCCTAAATTTCATGGCAATGATGCATGACGTGTAATTCCTAGAAGGTTCCTATTTGATGCATGAGATGGCACAACCTCATCTCATTGGTTTTCAATAGAAAAAAACCTCAATAACATCAACAATAATAGTGCAATACATGTTAATCACCCAATGGGGAAATGAAATCAACTATAATAATTTCAAAACCAGAAGAATCACAATATAATAGGTAATTTTCCTTTTATCTTTACACGGGTTAGATACTCTCGAGCATAGCTTATTACCAAGTACCTAATTCCTTAATATAGGATCCAAATAATATTCCTAGAGATAATAACCACTCTAATACCAATTTGTAACATCCCTATTCCAGGAGCCGCCCAGAGGTGCCCCATACCCGGTTGTTCTCATGGCCTAAAGAGCATTTCCCTAAATGTGAGAGGATGCTGACTAGCATCGAGGGCATTGGGTGTGATGGTGGAGATACTATGTCCTCATTGGTAGAGTAATGAAACAAATATAAATAGATAACAATAGAAGAAACAATAATGATACCATACAACAGTTGATAGTGGAAGAATGAAAGAAATAAATAATTGGAGTACATATATAAATGATGCATGATACATATGTCTAGGAAAGTAGACAGACGATTCACAATGCAGGAATAGACAATATAGCCATATTATGAAGAAAAAAAATAAACCCTAATAGCATTGCAAGCATCTGCTTGGTCCCATGCTCCCCATCTCCATAGAAATCAAGTACCTGAAGTAGAAGGGTGCTTTCTTTTATCTATAGCTACAATAATATAATCTGTTTGGTCTCAAAAGCATGACCCAAATAGGGTGTGAGACAAATCCTAGTAGTTAACCACCCAAATATCTATGCCTAATAGACAGTGAATATATATTTTAGGCAATATGAAAAATGAAGCAATAAACAATGATTTACTCAAAAGTAAATTTTCCTATAGTTTCATTTACTAACATTTACATTTAAGTATTTAATGAAAAAAAACAAATACAACTAACCCTCTGGGTATTTCTCACAACCTAACCCCTCTAGTTCAAAATATAAGAGAAGATATAATAAAGACTCATTGCGGAAGCAATCACAGTCTATTCCCCCTATAGTAATATGTGATAAAAGACCCTATGAGGAAGAACTCACCGTCAATTCCCCCTATAGTCATGTGTAATCAAAGTCTCTCTGAGAAGCACTCACCATCAATTCCCCTATAGTAACGTGTAATCAAAGACTATTTGAGGAATCAGTCACCATCAATTACCCCTATAGTCTTTTTTTGGTAAACAATAGACACTGCATGGAGTCACTCAACATCAATTCCTTCGTGGTCTCATAACATAACTAGAGACACTCTGAGGGACCACTCAACGTCAATCCCCCCTATGGTCTCACAGTGCGATAATTTTAAGAAACACTTTGGGAAAGCCGTCAATATCAATTTCCCCTATAGTCTAACTACAAAAAGTTCTTACAGCCCCATGTAAACAAATCATGCACAAATGATAATCAGTTTCCAAAGAAAACCTAAAATTACTACTTGGATAAATTATCTAAAAGTCATGGCAAATTGTATCAGATAAATAATCACTTCATCCTAAAAATCCTAGGCATGGAAAACGAAATATCCTAATAGGAAAAGATAGACCAAACGGTCAGAATCAAGAAAGTGTGGGAAAAAACATCCATAACGTAGAAAATAAATCTATTTAAAATCAACAACAACTATTCAAACATTCAAGGAAAATCAGGCATTAACAAGGTTCAAATCCCTAAACACACAATACCCCAAGTGAGGGTATTGGGATCTTTTGAACATATAACTCAAAGACTAACAACAAAAAGGAACAAACCACCTACTTAGACATTGTAAAAATGATATATGTGATCCTTAGACATTGAATCACCCTAGAATGCTTTAGATATAAAAAAGGCCAAAAAAGATCAATCGAGAATATCTTGTGAAAGAGGAGAAATCAGGGAATGAGGCTCTAAAAGAAGGAAGAGTTTTCTATGGAGATTCCAATGCAATAGATAGTAATCAAATCGGATATAAGATGAATAGTTGAAGGCCCAATGAATATTCATGTTGTACGGATGCTCCTAGAAGAGAGACGTCGAGAAGGAGGTGGATCTGTCGATTAGACGCGACCCCGGTCCGTTTAATGAAATAAAAAGAAAATACAAGTTGCATTCTTTAAATGTTCATGGCGTGTAAAAGAAAAAAAATAGTCTCTTTTTTAGGTGGCCTTCAGATCACCCCACATGTCTATGTGTTCGGCCATTACAATGCTAGCACACGGCTACCCGCAACAACCGAGTACACGGTGTGTACTTATAAGTACACTGTGTGTACACCTAAAATTTCTAGAAACTCAACCTTTTCTCAGAAACACTAGAAAATAATATTTATTCCTAAAAATATTATATTGGTTCTTACATATAATCCCTTTTAGATTTATTTTTTACCCTTATATTATTTTAATTAATGGAATCTACCAATTTCCACTCTCTTGCTTTTAAATATATAATTTATGTTCACATTGGGATAAATATTATTTATAAATAGATAGTATAAGTTATTATTATAATACATATATTATTTTTATAATGGTAATTTATTACTAATTCTTGGTGATTATATAATTACTTTAAATTCTTATACAACAATGACATATTGCATGTGCATGCAGCAAAAAAAATCAAGTGAATACTTTTTAAAAACATAAAAATTATATTTTGGGAAACTTATAAAGTAACAAAAACTTAATAGATATATAGAATATATTAGATATGTTTAAAAAGTCCATATTTTAATACTATTTTTATAGTGATTCCTTTAAATTTAAATAAAATAAATTGTTCTAAAAAAACATTAATTATATTTTGTAATAAACATTATTTTATTAAATTACTAAAAAATCATAAAAAACATATATTCAATAAATTTAATGATATATGGTTTAAAATGTCAAATATTTTTTATTTATGTGTCCATTTTATTTTTATAGTAACTTTATTGACACCTAAATAATAAAAATCTTTGATATCAAAGTTATTGTTAAAAGGGTTAATAGGGATTTAAGACAAAGATATTAGGGTGATAACATCACATAAAATTGTCCAAATTTTATTATATAAGATCATTTAAAATAATTATAATCCAATATTTGATATATATATATATATATATATAATGTTTCATTTTATTTTAATGTTTTGTTATATTATTTCAATAATTTATGAAATTTCAACCGTGCCCCGCCCCACTTTTAAAATAGAATATTCTACATGCTCTTCCTCACACTTATTGATAACCCTAGATAAAAAATACCGAACTAAATACCTTAATAAATCCCTATCTACATCCTATATGTCTTATTTTGCGAATAATTCCAACCCTATATGGATTAATTTATAAATAAAATGTTGTATTTCAAATAATATGTATAAGTTTTAACCAAATGTTTTAGTTATATTTCTTCTTCAACCTCACTCAAAACAATAACCAAAATTTTGATGTAATAATATAACATATATTGTGATGTTATTAGGTTAATTTATTAACCCTAATCCATCTCATTCTTCGATTAAATGTGAAATTAAACCAATGCTCATGAGTACAATGGACTACCAGCACGTTAACCGATGTCAGTTGTCTTCCATAACCCCCTCTCAAAACTGGTTATAATGTTCTATTTAATATATATATATATATGATATTAGTGTAATATTTATAATTATTTAAAGATAATATATTAAAAAATTTCTATCATTTCCATCAATTTAAAAATGATAACATCATTTGTGTGTATGTTTGGATGACCACCTCCTCAAAGAATTATGATTTGTTTTTCATCACCTCATAACATTAAAGTATATATATATATTTCATTAAAGATAAAATATTATATTTATTATATGATCATAATGATTTAAATACAAAATAATACATACCTTCTTCCCCTCATATTCATTCAAAAATGGAAACATCATTCAAGTGTATGTACGACCTACTGTCTTCATGATTGACACATAATTCATTTTTCATATTGATATTCCATGACTAATTTGAAATTAAAAACTAATTTATATAAATTATAATTATTTAGATATTAATATTTTTGTGGTGATTGAATGATAAACAAATTAAAAATAGTCGACATACCAATGCCATTTTGCAACTAGGAACTGAATGCCATTAGAACATCTGACATAAACTTAACGAATGAAGTAAATTAATATTTCACAATAATAATTAAAACAAATGGTTTAATGGTAAATTAGTCAAAACATAAATGTTTTTAAATTAATAAATAATATTTATTTATTTATTATATTGTATAATGTATAAACATGGAAATTTTTGGCTCATGGTAAGTGATTTCATCTCAGTTTCCCATTATTCAGGCACGTTTTAATGGTATAAACCCAATTTATTTTATATATTGTATATATTACTCTTTTATATATTAAATAAAAAATTCTTCATAAATAATGTTATGTTAATTTATAATTCAAATTATTTCATATATATATTTTTTTTTAGAAATTACCAATTGTTAAGGGGTTTCCTAACTTAATTTCCATTCATTGTGCTATATCGCATACTCCTTAATTATATTATTCCATGATTTTGTTTGGAATGACCCTTTTTTTATTTATGTTGTATTTAATTTTTTTCTATATTTACATTTTTTACATTAAATCATCCCATTTATTAATTTATAATTCATTTATATGATATTTGTAATGGTTATTCATATAAAAGTTTCCTTCCTGGAGATATATATTTATGTTATACACCTACATAATTTTATTCGGTGTATAAATTTCACTCTGAAATTTATATAATGTATCTCATTATATTAATGGTGTTTATAGTTTCATATGTGAATATTTCTATTATGTGATTAAGATTTAAAATATACCAAAATTTTAACTAATTTTATGATACAATCTCATCTTATTTCATGATTTTCAATGTTCAATGTTTCTTTGGGTGGGATAAAATGCATTTATTTTCTTAAGAAATAGAAACTTCAATATCCTTTAGTTATAAATTTAGTTTACATGATTTTGTCTATTTCACCTATTATTTATTAAAGAACCATCAAAAAAAGTTAGTGAAACTGATCTTAAATCATTTTTTTGAATGTGAGTCTTTATTTTCCATATCCGTATTTTATAAAAAATCAAGAATAACATTAGTTACATTTTAATGATTTCATAAGAATGTTTTCATGTGTCTTTTATATTATTTAAAAAGTTTTTATAAATGAATCTTTTGAACATTGTTCATATAATAAATTTAAACTTTATTTACCAAAGTGTAAAATATAATGGTTCATTTTATCATATATGGGTTAATTTATTTCCTACACTTTCATGAATATTTTTATGTCAATGATTCATTTGAAATATGTGATGTTTATTTTCAAATAAAAAATTTTAACTAATATTTTATGATTTTTTACCTTTTAAATTTTATTTTAAATGTTGAGAGGGTATTTTCCTTATGATTATTATTATTTATCATTTAATGTTATTTAATTTCATCAACAACAAAAACCCTTTATGTTACGTATACCCCACTGAAGAAATGACATAATGATACCATCATTATTATTTATCTAGATAGATTATGATTCGTTCAATGATATTTGATTGGAACCCATTTATTATTTAAGGTTAAATCACATGATGATAGCTTTGATGAAATGCAATAATCCATGTGTCTTTTTTGGTGAAAATGTACTTAGACATTGTTGATAAATGTAGGATTGGAGAGTGAACCCAAACACCTATGGTACTTTTATGGCATGTGATGGTTGTGTCCATTATATACCTCCAATACCTTGGGTAAAGATATGATATTTACTGGTTATAGGTTTCTCCTAAGTGATTGATGGTATTTACTAGGTATGTAATTCCATTTGTAAGAGTGATTATAAGAGTTATTTGATAATGAGGTTTCAAAATACCAAAATACTTTATTTATGACTTCTATGAGTTTCTAAATGTTCTTTTGATCAATACTAATATATAATGGAACATGATTGTTAATTATTATTAATCTTTCCAACATTAAATCTTTATTTCATATCATATGTTTAATGATAAACATTTTTATTGGTATGAGTTCTCTGATGTTATGGTATTTAAATTTATTTACGCCATCATGCCCATAATCTCATATTATGATCTCCAGTGAAATTAAATCATTCATTATTTTGTTTAACTTTATATATATTTTGATCTCACCCTTATTCGGTTTTCTATATCCCTAGTTTATAAATATTGATGTTAAATGAATTTTGTCAAGAATTTATCATGTGTGTATAATTTTATGGGACCAATTAGAGATTTAATTTGAAATAAAAAAAGACATGAATAGTTGAAAAAATAATCACTCGAAGAAATGAAGATTTTTCTCTAACAGTTTATCTTAATTATATAAAAGTATAAACATAAAAGGTATATGGTTATGTAATTGATTCAATATTTCTATTTTATGTTGTATGTGTTGGATTGGTATAGTGAGCATTTTCCAACGGTTTAATTAAACCGTTGGAAAAGGGAATTTCGGTTGACCCTTTCCCAACGGTTCACTGGAACTGTTGGGAAAGGGGTGCTAAACTCATACATTTCCCAACGGTTCACTGGAACCGTTGGGAAATGTGTGCCTTTGCCAATAGTTTTTATAAACCGTTGGCAAAGGTTTCCCCCAAATTCCAGATCGCGATCTCGTCTCCTCATTCGGACATAGCCCTAATCTATTCGCTCCACTGCTCTCGCGAACCCCATCCGACTCCACTGCTCTCGCGAATACGAACACCAGCACCCACCATCCCAACAGGTACACCCCCATACGAATAGGTAAAATTTGATCTCAACCATATTGTTGTAGTTGTTTTAATGAATAGATTTTTTCCAGGTGATGGTGGTTTACTTGATTATTGAAATTAATATATAAATAGGATACTGTTTGTGTTTGTGAAGACTTCTTTAATGTTTTTGTATTCTATGTTTGGAAGGAGAGTGTTCAAAACATGTAAATCAGAGTTGGGGGAGGCTATCGTGAACGTTTACATGTTTTGGATAATGGATTGTGGGAATTATGGATTGTGTTCAAACCAATTTGATATGTTTTGGATAATGGATTGTGGGGGTAGGGGGTGTCCACGGGGGTGGGTGGGTTGTCCACGGGGGTGGGCGGGGGTGTCCACGGGGGTGGGAATGTCTGTCCATGGGGGTGGGAGGGGCCGTCTAGGGGGTGTGGGCTGTCCTGGGGGTCTGGGTGGGGTGTCCTGGTGGGGGAGGGGTGTGTGGGGCGTCCAGAGGGGGTGGTATGTCTAGGTGGTGGTGGTGGGGTTGCAGGGGAGGGGGTGTGGGTTGTTTGGGAGGGTGGGCGGGGCTATCTAGTGGGGGTACGGGGTGTCCAGGGGGTACGGGGGTGTGCGGGTTGTCCACAAGGGTTGAAGGGCTGTCCACGGGGGTGGCCGGGCTGTCAAGGAGGGGTGGGCGGGCTGTCCAGGGGGGGTGGGTGGGCTGGCCACGGGGGGGTAGGAGTGTCCAGGGGGGTGGGCGGGCTATCCAAGGGAATGGGGGCTGTCCACAGGGAGAAGGGGTGTCGAGGGGGGTGGGTGGGCTATCCACGGGGGTGGTTGGGCTGTCTAGGGGGTAGGGGGTGTCCACGGGGGCGGGCGGGGCTGTCCAAGGGGTGTGGGCTGTCCTGGGGGTCTGGGTGGGGTGTCCTGGTGTGGGAGGGGTGTGTGGGGTGTCTAGGTGGGGTGGTATGTCAAGGTAGTGGTGGTGGGGTTGCAGGGAAGGGGGTGTTGGCTGTTTGAGAGGGTGGGAGGGGCTATCCAGGGGGTACGGGGTGTCCAGGGGGTACGGGGGTGGGCGGGCTGTCCACAAGGGTGGACAGGCTTTCCAAGGGGGTGGCCGGGCTGTCAAGGAGGGGTGAGCGAGCTGTCCAGGGGGGTGGGTGGGCTGGCCACAGGGGGTAGGGATGTCCAGGGGGGTGGGCGGGCTATCTAAGGGGGTGGGGGGCTGTCCATAGGGAGAAGGGGTGTCGAGGGGGTGGGTGGGTTGTCCACGGGGGTGGTTTGGCTGTCTAGGGGGTAGGGGGCATCCACGGGGGTGGGTGGGTTGTCCACGGGGGTGGGCGGGGCTGTCCACGGGGGTGGGAAAGGCTGTCCACGGGGGTGGGCGGGGCTGTCCAGGGGGTGTGGGCTGTCCTGGGGGTCTGGGTGGGGTGTCCTGGTGGGGGAGGGGTGTGTGGGGTGTCCAGGGGGGTTGGTATGTCTAGGTGGTGGTGGTGGGGTTGCAGGGGAGGGGGTTGTGGGCTGTTTGGGAGGGTGGGCGGGGCTATCCTGGGGGGGTACGGGGTGTCCAGGGGGGTACGGGGGTGGGTGGGCTGTCCACGAGGGTGGGCTGGGTGTCAAGGAGGGGTGGGAGGGCTATCCAGGGGGGGTGGGTGGGTGGCCACAGGGGGTAGGGGTGTCCATGGGGGTGGGCGGGCTATCCAAGGGGGTGGGGGGCTGTCCATAGGGAGAAGGTGTGTTGAGGGGGGTGGGTGGGCTGTCCATGGGGGTGGTTGGGCTGTCTAGGGGGTAGGGGGTGTCCACGGGGGTGGGTGGGTTGTCCACAGGGGTGGGCGGGGCTGTCCAGGGGGTGTGGGCTGTCCTGGGGGTCTGGGTGGGGTGTCCTGGTGGGGGAGGGGTGTGTGGGGTGTCCAGGGGGGTTGGTATGTCTAGGTGGTGGTGGTGGGGTTGCAGGAGAGGGGTGTGTGGGCTGTTTGGGAGGGTGGGCGGGGCTACCCCAGGGGGGTACAGGGTGTCCAGGGGGTACGGGGGTGGGCGGACTGTCCACAAGGGTGGACGGGCTGTCCACGGGGGTGGTCGGGCTGTCATGGAGGGGTGGGCGGGCTGTCCAGGGGGGTGGGTGTGCTGGACACGGGGGGTAGGGGTGTCCAGGGGGTGGGCGGGCTATCCAAGGGGGTGGTGCTATAGTGGTTTTGGATTGTTTGAGGTACTCTTAGTGTATTATATACCCTCATTTGTTCAATATTCATTTAAATTGATTTAATATCATTTTTTTACACACACCATTATATCATCTCAAACTATATTTAGATTGTATTTTCAATCGTATGGTGTTAAATATTTTAGTAAATGTTCATACAAGCTTATTTTATTTGTTCTAGGGGTTTAGACTAATGACAGGGCTGCATGATTATTGTGGGGGTATTCTTTTCATATAAATATACCTATACACCCCGACCCCCTTGGACAACCTGACCACCCCCACGGATAGCCCGCCCACCTGGACACCCCGACCCCCCTAGACAACCCCCCACCCCCTGGACACCTCCGACCCCCCGGACGACCCCACCACCCCCTAGACACCCCGCACCCCCCTGGACATGCCACACCCCCCTTGGATAGTCCCGCCACTCCCATGATCGTCATCCTACTCCTCATCCTTATCTACTTGGAGAAGTTAAAGTATAAAACTCATATACTCCCAACAAGACCCTTAAGGATTATGTATTCCTTGATCCACTTCCAATATCTTACTGGTCAATCCTTGAATATAGGCATCAGAGATTTTGTATCTTATTTTCTTATATACACTTTATTTTGTTGTATTTCTTAATATGATACTCATATAGAGTAATGTGTCAGTTATGCTTTTATATAGAGTAAACAATTGTCATTTACGAAAATATTTTTCTGATTAAACTTTAATATTATTGAATAGCTTTGAAATGAATTATTGCAATTTTTTTACAGAATGGATAGAAGTTGGATGTATGAAACTGATCAGATTTCAACTGATTTTCAAAATAATTTGAAGAGCTTTCTAGATTTTGCATTTGACAAGGCTTCAGATAGTGGTCGCATACACTGCCCATGTTTTAATTGTGTTGGAAGACCTTGGTTGAGCCATGAAGCAGTTAGCTATCATATAACCAAATATGGTTTCCAAACAAACTATTATGTGTGGTATCACAATGGAGAGAAAATGGAATCTCAAAATGTTGATGATCCAAATGATAGGACTGAATTAGAGAGTTTGATATATGATCAGTTTCCATTTATTCGACATCATGAGAATGAAGGGATGTCCAGCCAACAAGATTTCAATACAAGCACACATGATGTGTCCAATGAAAATGATAATGTTGATAGGGTGAAAAAATTGAATGATGCTGCGACGACTCCAGTATATCGGCAATGTGATAAAATGAAATAGTTGGAATTTTTAATCCGATTGTTTCATGGGAAAACTATGTATGGGATTTCAAATACTGCAATTGATTATTTTCTTACCTTCTTGAAGGACTTACTTCTAGATGATGCAGATATTCCCTCAAACCACTATATGTCATGGAAGTTGGTTGATGAACTTGGATTCTCAAAAAAAAATCATGCTTTCCCGAATGATTGCAGCTTATTTTGGGAGGAAACTGCTAAAAGAAATGATTTTATAAAATGCGGAACCTCCCGATGGAAGCCAGACGATGATGGAACACCATCTCGTGTGCCACAAAAAGTAATGTGGCACTTTCCATTGATCCCTAGATTACATAACCTTTTCATGTCTGATGAAATATCCGTAAAAATGCGATGGAATGACACCGAGAGAAAAAAGAATAATGAAGAGTTGGTTCACCCTGCAGATGGATTTTCATGGAAGATATTTGATGCTCGATATCCTGAATTTGCAGCCGACGTGTGTAATGTGAGACTGGGTCTTTCATGTGACAGTTTTAATCCATTTGGGAAGATGCTTACTTCGCACAGCACATGGCCGGTTTTCATACACATTTATAACCTTCCCCCTTGGTTTTGTATGAAAAAGCCTTACACTTTCTTGAGTATACTGATATCTGGCCCTTCTGATCCCAACAATGATATAGATGTATACATGAAACCTTTAATAAAATAGTTGAAACTTCTTTGTGATGTGGGTGTGCCCACATACGATGCATGTTCGAAAGACATATTTCTGATGCATGCTGCACTTATGTGGACTATCAATGATTTTCCTACTTATGCAATGATGTCTGGATGGAGCACAAAAGGAAAATTGTCATGTCCTGTTTGTATGAAGAATACTCGATCGAGAAGACTGAAATATCGTCGTAGTTTTAGTTTTATGGGACATCGACGATTCTTGCCAATGAACCATCCATATAGAAACAATCGTCGATGATTTGACAATACCATGGAGAATGACGATCCACCTCAGCGTATGTCTGGAAATGATGTGCTTAATGAATTGAAAGATTTCAGTTATTCATTTGGGAAGAGTGTAATGAAATCTATAAAGAGGAAAAATGTTTCCAATGATACCTGTTACAATTGGAAGAAGAAGAGTATATTCTTTGAGTGGTCATATTGGTAAACCAACTTGGTACGTCATTGCTTAGACATAATGCACATTGAAAATATATATGTGAAATGTTTCTTTCGATTCTTCTAAATGTCAAGGGGAAGACAAAAAATGATTTACGATCTCGGCGCGACTTGGTATATTGGGGGATCAGACTAGAATTGCATCCTGTCTGTATCAGTGAAAATAAATGGCAAGTTCCATGTGCTTCTTATGTGATTACTCCTGTTGAAAAAAATCAATTTCTGGATGTTCTAGAGACTATTAAATTTTCTGATGCCTATTCGAGCAATATATCAAAACAGGTCAACAGAAAAGAGTTGAAGTTGAAATCTTTGAAGACTCATGATTATCACGTCCTTTTGCATGAGTTGATTCCAATAGCAATCCGTCATCTCTTGTCCAATAATGTTAGAGTCTCAGTTATTTGGTTGTGCTATTTGTTTCGAGATCTTTGTGCTAAGAGGTTTTCCAAATCCATCATGCAAAAACTGTTGGCAGAGACACCATTAATTTTGTGTGAGTTAGAGAAAATATTCCCTCCATCATTTTTTACATGCATGTTGCATCTGACTATCCATCTTCCGACCGAAATACTTCTTGGAGGACCCGTTGCTTTCCGTTGGATGTATCCAACTGAAAGAAACATGTGCACATTGAAATCATATGTTCGGAACAGGAATTATCCCGAAGGTTCTATTGTGAACAGTTACTTGGATCAAGAATGTATGGATTTCTGCTCAATGTATTTGTCTGATCATACTACGAGAATAAACAGACCAATGAGAAATGAAGAAGAACAGTATGAGAAAATTTAACCCAGTTTTCCATCACTTCCTCAGACAGGAGGAATTCTGGGATCATATACATTGACAACATTAAGACTTGAAGAGAGAGATATGGCACATCGCACAGTGTTGTTCAATTGTGATTTGTTCGATGAGTATATAAAGTAAGTTAACTGTACATGTAACTCTTATCTTCTCTCTTTTAATTTTAAATATTTGTTAAACTATTATTATTTTTATCTACAGGGAACATAAAGAATTGATATATAGAAAGCATTGTTCTTTATCTTTGAGAAATAAGGAGACTTTGCATAGCAAAGGGTTTTCTGCTTGGTTGAAATTGAAGGTAAAAATATTTCTGTAATAACTAAATAAAAATAATATTTAATTAAGTTTACTATTTGTTTATATTTCAGGTATCGAGTTTTCCTACAGACTCTGTTTCTGAGGAAATAAGAGCGTTGGATTTTGGTCCTAATACCATGGTTCGTGCTTGTAAATCACTTGTGATCAATGGATACAAATTTGTTATCACTGAACGAGCAGGAAACATGAGAACACAACATAATGGTGTTATGCTAACTGCCACAACAGACTGTTATGCCAGTTCATCGGACACTAGACCTCGTTCTGAAAATGATGCTTATTATGGTGTCGTGGAGAAAATAATAATTTTGGATTATTACTCGCATGGTCGAGTCATGATGATGAAATGTCATTGGTTTGATTCAATGAAGAGGCAAGGCACCTTTATTGATGATTGTGGTTTTTGAGTTATTGACATGACTCGCACTCTTGCCACCGATGAACCATATGTATTGGCATCAATGTTGAAACATGTTTTTTATGTCAAAGATCATCATCATCCTGAATTCAGTGTAATTATTGAAGTAAATCCCAGACATGTTTTTGATGATGGTGATGATGAAGTTGACATTATCCCTACTGCAATTGGAAGCAATCCGTTTATTACTTATGATGACCCCAACAGCTCAATTGTCAGAGTTGATTGTGAACCCGAAGTTGTGGTGGGAAATATATAGAATCATACAGTCGTGTTCTCACCTACATGTTTCACCTACATCATTCAGAGTGTGTATCCTAGTACTTACCTTCATAACACCATAAATCTTCTGTTTCATTATGTTCTTTTTATCATAATGGTTTTTCTATATTTTGTTTTTTCGGTTACACATTACTTATCTGTTTATAATTACTTCCATATTGGTTTTCATTGCAGGAAATGACACCCATTGAAGAGAGGTGGCAGAAAAAAGATGACAGATAATAATCATCGCATGGTACAGATGGGTGTTCATCCACTCATCCTTGTTGTGAGTATTTTATTTCAAATATAAATATTTCAATAACTTATAATATCATGTGTTTACTTTTCTGTCAAACTTTTTTTTATGATCCACGCCCTAGACGACAGATATCTGACGATGATCCTGATATTGCTCCCAGTAGAGAGGTTGGTGGTACAGGGCTCGTGGGGCGAGAGTTAGACGATCCACTACCACAGACGTCTCTTCTACGCCCTATTTTGATCCTGGCGTGTCATCAGGGTCATGTGAGATATTTAGACCTTCGATGTTTACACTACCAGCTGGCCAGACGTCTATGCCATCATGTTTTTCTTCCGGTTCATTATCTCCAGGTTATTATATTCTACCTTCTTCGACTCCTACTGCGACATAGTATGTGGCTGAGAAGCATACCCTGAGGGACACTCCACCTGTACAGGATATTCCTTCAGCTTCTGCACCCATTGATCCAACTACCACAGGTATATTTATATAACTCTATCAAATTTTTATTCGAATTTTTTTTATTATAACTTGTATTGATATTATTTTTCTTTAATAACAGATTCATCTACAGATAGGAGGCGGGGGAGGGGGTGTACTCGCTTGCGTGCGGTATGGAACCGCTAGACACAGTTGATGGTAGAATACAATGTTGATGGACAAATGATTGAGAAATATGGGCAGCAATGTCGGGGGTTTTTTGGCGACGCTAGCAAAATACTCCGATATCATTCCGGTCATCCCTCTCTCTTGGAGACATCTACCAACCGAAGTCAAGGATAACGCATGGGCACAAATATGGGTAAAAAATCTATTGGATTTAATGTAGTATATTTTTGTATTTAAATGAACTAATCAATTTGGTTTCAGCTTCGGTTTAACTTCCCTGATGGCGAAGGTGCACGATCAGTGCGTTTAAAAGTGCTAGGAGAGATTTGGAGAGCTTATAAGCATGAGATGTATGTTGGCTGGTGTGATAGAGTGGGCACGGAGTTAGAGACATTACCTATCGTGGATGACTACCTGATAGAGCAATATTGCCAAATGATTACCCATTTGGCGACTGCCAAATTTAAGGTATTAATCTCATTTGAGTTATTTAAATGATAGTTTTCATTTTTTTCATTAATATAATCTTATTAATTATTAATCATTATTTAGGAATCTTCTAAAAAAACAAAAAAAACATTGATTTAAAGAAATACCTCCACACTTTGGGGCGCACAACAATGTCAGATCATGAGAGGCAGCAGGTACGATATAGTTGTTTATAATTTTTCTTTAGGACTTTCCCTTTTTATTGGATCCTAATTAAATTATGTGATTTATTGAATAATTAATATATGATTATACTTTCACTTTATATTGTTTCAATGTCATTACAGAAGCACAAAATGAATATTGAAGGACGTATCCCTCGAGAAAAATTGTTTTGCTCGAGTAGAAGAAAAAAAGATGGAACTACGGTAAATGAACCGACCCAAGAGAAGATTGTAAGTTTTAATTTGTTTATTTCAAAGTTTAATATCTAATTTGAAATTTAATAATATATTAATATTTTTACAGGCTGCTTTGGAGGCTCTTGATGCCCAGGGGCCTAACAATTTTGGGCCACACGATCATTTATATCAGGTTTTGGGAGATGAGCACTCTGGTCGAGTACGCTGCCAACCTGGTAAGAATATAGTCCCGACGAGGTATTGGTCATCTCCAGGTATCCATTCTAGTACCACCGAGTTGGAACAGGTCAAGGAGCATGCAAGACAGTCTGATAAAAGGGTCACAGAGTTGGAAGTACAAGTTCAAACAAGAGACAGAGAATTTATGAAACTGATGAGAGCTTTATCATCATCACTTCCACCAGAGGCTAGTGCGGCTTGTCAGACATTTATGTCGTTGATGGGTGCATCAGCCAATGCACTAGGCGGCAGCTCTAGTGGAGATCGAGATGATGACGTTCCTGGTGATGACGAGGATGCTGAAGAGGAAGAGGGCGAGGATGAGGATGTGGATGAGGGCGAGGATGGGGCCGAGGGTGAGGATGGGGCCGAGGGCGAGGATGATGCCGAGGATGAGGACGACGACGAGGACAGAGATCGCGGCGAGGATGAGGCTAATGATGATAGTAGTGATGGTGATGGTGATCAGAGGCAGATTGATCCATTACATTTTCGAATTCTATATAACTCTTTATTTTTTAACATGGTTTTCCACTTTGGGGTTTTCCTCTGCTTCATAGGGAGGTTGCATTCAGATTCTGTTTTTTGCACTTGATTCTTATTGTATGATTAGTATACTACATAGAACATTAGTATTCCTTATTACTGTGATGCTCATATTTCTATTTTTTTTATTTAGATTTCTTATTTATCCATGTATTTCATGTTTATTCATGTGGAAGATGATATGGAAAATGTGCTTTGAAGTAGTGGCCGACACCACTAACATTTATATGAAATGGACAGGATTTTAAGTGAAAACAACAACTGGCATACAGAGTACAGATCAAACGCATTCGGATTCTGTTCAAAATATAGGACAACGATCCATGGGTCATATGTGACGCGTACGAGTCAACCCCGCCTCAATCCGAGGTCCGGTGTGGTCGGTACCACTCATAGTTTGTCACTTTTCTTTGAAATGGACAACGATTTAAGTTAAAACAACAACTGACATACGGAAAACCAACCAAACACATTCAGATTCTGTTGAAACTTTAGGAAAAAGATCCATGGGTCATATGTGACGTGTACGAGTCAACCCCGCCTCAATCCGAGGGCCGGTGTAGTCGGGACCACTCAAAGTGTGTCACTTTTCTTTGAAATGGACAACAGTTTAAGTTAAAACAACAACTGACATACATAAAACGGACCAAAGGCATTAAGATACTATTTATACTTTAGGACATGTATCCATGGGTCATATGTGACATGTACGAGTCAACCCCTCCTCAATCCGAGGGCCGGTGTGGCCAGGACCACTCAAAGTGTGTCACTTTTCTATGAAATGGACAATTGTTTAAGTTAAAACAACAACTGACTTACGGTAAACAGACCAAAGGAATTCAGATACTGTTGATACTTTAGGACATGTATCCATGGGTCATTTGTGACATGTATGAGTCAACCCCTACTCAATCCGAGGGCCGGTGTGGCCGGTACCACTCAAAGTGTCTTTATTTTGTTTAAAATGGATGCGCTTTTAAGTAAAAAAACCACATATGGATAACCGACCAAACGAATTTGGATTCTATTGAAACTTTAGGACAACGATCCACGGGTCATTTTTGACGTGTATGAGTCAAACCCGCCTCAATCCGAGGTGCGGTGTGGCTGGAACCACTCAAAGTGTCTAACTTTTTTTTTGAAATGGACAACAATTTAAGTTAAAAGAACAACTGACATACGGAAAACCGACCAAACGCATTCAGATTCTGTTGAAACTTTCGGACAACGATCCATGGGTCATATGTGACGTGTAAGAGTCAACCCTGCCTCTATCCGAGGGCCGGTGTAGCCAGGACCACTCAAAGTTTGTCACTTTTCTTTGAAATGGACAACGGTTTAAGTTAAAACAACAACTGACATAAGTAAAACCAACCAAATGCATTCGGATTCTATTGAGACTTTAGGAAAATGATCCATGGGTAATATGTGACGTGTACGAGTCAACCCCGCCTCAATCCGAGGGCTGGTGTAGTCGGGACCACTCAAAGTGTGTCACTTTTCTTTGAAATGGACAACAGTTTAAGTTAAAACAACAACTGACATATGGAAAACGGACCAAAGGCATTCGGATACTATTTATACTTTAGGACATGTATACATGGGTCATATGTGCCATGTACGAGTCAAAACCTCCTCAATCCGAGGGCCGGTGTGGCCGGGACCACTCAAAGTGTTTCACTTTTCTTTGAAATGGACAATTGTTTAAGTTAAAACAACAACTGACATACGGTAAATGGACCAAAGGCATTCGGATACTATTGATACTTTAGGAAATGTATCCATTGGTCATTTGTGACATGTAGGAGTAAACCCCTCCTCAATACGAGGGCCGGTGTGGCCGGTACCACTCAATGTGTCTTTCTTTTGTTTAAAATGGATGCGCTTTTAAGTAAAAAAAACCACATATGTATAACCGACCAAACGCATTCGGATTCTATTGAAACTTTAGGAAAACAATCCATGGGTCATTTGTGACGTGTACGAGTCAACCCCGCCTCAATCCGAGGCGCGGTGTGGCCGGCACCACTCAAAGTGTCTAACTTTTCTTTGAAATGGACAACAATTTAAGTTAAAAGAACAACTGACATACAGAAAACCGACCAAACGCATTAGGATTCTGTTGAAACATTAGGAAAACGATCCATGGTTCATATGTGACGTGTACGAGTCAACCCTGCCTCAATCCGAGGCGCAGTGTGACCGGTACCACTCAAAATGTCGAACTTTTCTTTGAAATGAACACCAGTTTAAGTTAAAACAACAACTGACATACCGAAAACCAACCAAATGCATTCAGATTATGTTTAAACTATAGGACAACGATTTATGGGTCATATATGACGTGTAAGAGTAAACCTCGTCTCAATCCGAGGGCCGGTGTGGCCGGTACCACTCAAAGTGTCTTTCTTTTGTTTAAAATGGATGTGCTTTTAAGTAAAATAAACGACATACGGAAAACCGACCAAACACTTTCGGATTCTGTTGAAACTTTATGAAAATGATTTATGGGTAATTTGTGATGTGTACGAGTCAACCACGCCTCAATCCGAGGTGCAGTGTGTCTGGTACCACTCAAAGTGTCTAACTTTTCTTTGAAATGGACAAAACTTTAAGTTAAAATAACAACTGACATACGGAAAACCGACCAAACGCATTCGGATTCTGTTGAAACATTAGGAAAATGATCCATGGGTCATATGTGACGTGTATGAGTCAACCCCGCCTCAATCCAAGTGACGGTGTGGCCAGGACCGCTCAATGTTTTTCACTTTTCTTTGAAATGGACAACGGTTTAAGATAAAACAACAACTGACATACGGAAAACCAACCAAACGCATTCAGATTCTGTTGAAACTTTAAGACAATTATCCATGGGTCATTTGTGACGTGTACGAGTTAACCCCGCCTCAATCCGAGGCGCGGTGTGGCCGGCACCACTCAAAGTGTCTAACTTTTCTTTGAAATGGACAACAATTTAAGTTAAAAGAACAACTGACATACGGAAAGTCGACCAAACGCATTCGGATTCTATTGAAACTTTAGGAAAACGATCCATGGGTCATATGTGATGTGTACGTGTCAACCCCGCCTCAATCCGAGGCGTAGTGTGACTGGTACCACTCAAAATGTCTAACTTTTCTTTGAAATGAACACCAGTTTAAGTTAAAACAACAACTGACATACCGAAAACCAACCAAACGCATTCAGATTCTGTTGAAACTATAGGAAAACGATTCATGGGTCATATGTGACGTGTACGAGTCAATCCCGCCTCAATCCGAGGGCCGGTGTGGCCGGTACCACTCAAAGTGTCTTTATTTTGTTTAAAATGGATGCGCTTTTAAGTAAAATAAACGACATACGGAAAACTGACCAAACACTTTCAGATTCTGTTGAAACATTAAGAAAATTATTTATGGGTAATTTTCGACATGTACGAGTCAACCCCACCTCAATCTGAGGAGCGGTGTGGCCAACACCACTCAAAGTGTCTAACTTTTATTTGAAATGGACATGATTTTAAGTGAAAACAACAACTTACATACGGAAAACCGACCAAACGCATTCAGATTCTGTTTAAACTTTAGGAGAAAGATCCTTGGGTCATATGTGACGTGTACGAGACAACCCCGCCTCAATCCGAGGGACGGTGTGGCCGGGACCACTCAATGTTTGTCACTTTTATATGAAATGTACAACGGTTTAAGTTAAAACAACAACTGACATACGGAAAATGGACAAAAGGCATACGGATACTGTTTATAATTTAGGACATGTATCCATGGGACATATGTGACATGTACGAGTCAACCCCTCCTCAATCCGAGGGACAGTGTGGCCGGGACCACTCAAAGTGTCTTTCTTTTGTTAAAAATGGATGCGCTTTTAAGTAAAAAAAAACCACATATGGAAAACTGACCAAACACATTCGGATACTATTGATACTTTAGGACATGTATCCATTGGTCATTTGTGATGTGTACGAGTCAACCCCGCCTCAATCCAAGGCGCGGTGTGGCCGACACCACTCAAAGAGTCTTTCTTTTATTTAAAATGGATGCACTTTTAAGTAAAAAAACGACATACGGAAAACTAACCAAACGCTTTCGGATTCTATTGAAACTTTAGGAAAATGATCCATGTGTCATTTGTGATGTGTAAGAGTCAACCCCGCCTCAATCCGAGGCGCGGTGTGGCCAGAACCACTGAAAGTGTTTCACTTTTCTTTGAAATGGAAAACAATTTATGTTAAAACAAAAAATGACATACGGAAAATAGACCAAAGGCATTCAGATACTGTTGATACTTTAGGACATGTATCAATGGGTCATTTGTGATGTGTACGAGTCAAATACGCCTCAATCCGAGGTGCGGTGTGGACGACACCACTCAATGTCTCTCTTTTATTTTAAAAGGAAATCATTTTATGTGAATACAACTGAAATATAAACTCATCAACCACTCATTTTCATGAGTTTGTTAGTTTCAATCATGGGGTCATAAGTGACGAGACTCCTAAGAAAATATTTTTTCACCATATTTTATAAATAATTCAAGTTCAATGCAAAATTCATCACAAATCATTACATACCCAAACCTAGTATCACAAAAAAAGGGATTTGAGTCAATTTGAATGTCTTATTCAACTCTAATAGATATTTATCAAACTATTCTGCCTATTAGAATTTGATGGGTGAGGTGAATTACCACCGGATGATTGTTTTCATGTGTTTTTTTGGGCTATTTTAGGTGTTTTTTATACTATTTGAAGTTTTTATGTGGCTTTTGTGATATTTTTTATGCAGGTGTATAGTGGAGGGTATACTGAGGGCTGTTGTGCACTGTTTTTTATGCAGGTGTAGCTTCTGGGGGGGGCTTCTGGGTGCTGCTGTGCAGCAGTTTTGGGAAACAATTTACCAACGGTTCTTAACCGTTGTTAAATCTTTTTCCAGAAATCTGGAAAAAACTTTACCAACAGTTCTGAACCGTTGGTAAATTATTTTCCAGATATCTGGAAGAACTTATACCAACGGTTCTGAACCATTGGTAAATTGTCTTCCAAATTTCTCAGAACCTATACCAACGGTTTAAATAATACCATTGGTAAAGGGCTTTCCCCATGCCTTACTGGCCAACGGTTTGGAAAACCGTTGGTATACCCTATACCAACGGTTTTCCAGCCTATAGCAGTGGTTATAAACCGTTGGTATAGCCTAATTTTCCAGTAGTGAGGGTTTGTCGCGTCACCAAGCGCCCTCCCCCTCATAGCCAGTTGAGGTACTCCTCAGGACGAGTAACGAGGGTCTGCCGTGACACCAAGGCGCTCACCACTGTGGGTCTTCCACAACACCAAGGCGCTCCCCACTAGGCTGGTCGAGTCACTCCGAGCCATAACGGTCACCAGTCGTCAGGTCCCATCTAGCTATTATGTCTCTACACTATGCCCACTCATCTCTGGGAGGATCTTCTCCAAGAGCTAATAGTCGATACTCCAACTATAATGAAGTCCCATGAAGAAGTATTTCAAAGGTACTACATGTCATAGGGGTCTCAAATAAACAGACGACGCGTCAATATGATGCCCAGCCTTTGAGATATTAGCCTTTTAGTCTCGAGAGCCCGGTTGGATTCGTGATCGATCCAACCTGACCATTTCTCATATCTAACCAAAACATCAGTGGAGTATACTCAAAGGGTCCATCTCACTCCAAGATTTCCAGCATAGTAGACGGTTCATGAAACAGACGTTCGGTGCCAAATATATGGCCAAAAGAAAGTAAAGGGGCCTAGTGGGCTTGAGTCTGGTCTGACTCGACATGGGCTGACCTGGTTTAGGTTGACCCAGCCTGACCTGTTGGGACTGGCTTCGCCCGTTGGGTGGCCTGATCATTGGGTTCGGCCCTGCCTGCTGGGTCTGGACCAGCAGGCCGCGATGGACCACGGAGAGCCGCGAGGCCGGCTTGACCACGGAGGGTGCTGCGAGGGCACGAGGCAGCGGGGTGATTCAGAGGGCTGTGACCAGTGGGAGCTGGGGTGGCATAGATGGTAGTGGGTAGTGCGGACGGAATAAGGCGGGCGGCGTGGCCAAGGTGGCGCGGCCAGCGGGTTGCGGGGCCGGGTGGGGGGGGGGGGGGCTCGGTTGAGGTGGCACGACCGACAGGCAGCACAAACCGGGGCACAGGGCCTGTTCATCCTGGGGCGGTGTGACATAGGGAGGGCACACAGCCAGGTCGGCCGGGAGGCTGAAGCACCATGGGGGCGGCGCAAGTTGCGGTGGCCGTGGGCGGCGGCACCATTGCCTTCATCGTCTTCGTCGCCTTCCTTCATTCCGAAGAACACCACAAAGAAGAACGTCGGAGGGTTCGGGCCATGTTGTTTTATCCCAGACCCTATACGTCTACGGTGGTAGCATTTGGCTCAAAAATAAATAAGAACTATGAACTTCAATTTTTTACAACATCCAAAACGTATCTTTCCCTAACTGCATATAATTCATGGAATTTATTATCACACAAATAAATCCCAACCTCATATTGTTCATTGACGATGATGAGGAGGGATGGTCGGTCGTCGAAGACATCCCATGTTGATTGCCTCCATAAGGTGCTTTCGAGGAAGAAGTCAAAGACGTTCCTCACCGGCGTTCTTCAAGGAGGAAGCGTTCTTCGCTGGAGAATATTTTTCCCAATTCCACCGAAATGTAAAGTGGTGCCAAAATAATAGATTAATCTGTCTATTATTTTGTTGGAAAGAATTCAAAAAGCTAAATATAAATAATTTTGGGTGGAATAATTAAATCATGATGGTTGGAACAAAATTAATTAAAGGGTGTGGTGGTACCATCAAGTGGAGAGCTCAAGAGGTTTGTCCCCACATAATAGGGAGTTCAAGAGGTTTTAACCTTGGGTGGTTTCCACCACCACATCCTCTCATGGGAGGTTAGTTAAGGTGGTCCCTACTAGCATAACCTCCCATGGGAGGTTTAGTTTGGGTGGTCCCCACTTGAAATATCCACATGGAAGCTCTAAATAAAATAAAAATGATGTTTATTTTATATTATTTTTTCCACAAAAATCCCATAAAACTAACATTCACCCTCAACCATCTGACATCGATGTGAAAGTCTCATTAAGTGAATAATGTTGTTGAGAGTCCAACGATGCCCTTTGATTTAAATTCCAAGAACCAATTCAAAATTTACAAAAAACCTGCTCGCACGTTTACTGAACGTACCCGTAAAAAAGTTCAGAAACTCATTTCGGGCACTCTGGTCCTCCGAATCACGAGCCATCAATTTTCACGGACTTCTAAAATTCCCATATATTTGAAAAAATACTTGGAAATTCTGGGTCATTACAGGTACCATCCACTGTCTTTGGAAACGGGATAGGAAAACACCAGGGAGAAGTACTGGGTCGGATGAATCCCTTTTCCTACAACTCCTCCAATTACTTATTGAGCTTTTTTAACTCTGGTGTAGCCATCTGATAAGGAGGAATGTGCACCAGTTCCGCTCCTGGAACATGATCAATATAAAATTCCACCTCATGCTCTAGAGGCAAACATGAAAATTATTATTGAAATACATCCATAAAATAATTGAACACTAGAGTAATGTACAATTGAGAAGTCCCTTGGCCATCCAGATATAGACTAGAAATCATGGTTGTAATTCCTCCCAACCCATGATGCTTGGGTCCCGCTCTGCTCACATAGACATCCCATTCACCCTAATGAAGAAACGATCCACCCTCTGGTGATGTGAAACTCACCCTACGACGATAGGAGTCGACAACTACCTGGTAGGGGACTTGGAAGTCCATTCTGAGAATGACATTATAGCCTGTAATCTCTAAGCCATAGAGGTCCCATAGGAACTGACACCCACCAACCATGAGAGGAAACTCCTTTCACTAACTTACACTAGACGTTATAGTCACGAACTGAGTGTCTAGTGTCAAGATATCAACAGAATAAAAGATAAAGATCCCAAGGATCTCCAAAATAGCAACAGATCTAAAACTACGGGAAGGCCCTGTATCAAAAAGCATAGAAGCTAAAACTAAGGCAATATGGATCATACCTCGAACTGTAGAGGTTCATAGATCCTAATCCTGCTAGGTTTGCTCCACAGAAAAAGCCTGACCTACCCTACAGCCTTGTGATGCTGCATGAGATCCCCGAGCTGATCCACCCATGTGGCTTTCGAAAACCCTGCATCTGACCACAACATCCACGACCTCCACCTTGGCCAAAACGGCCAGAAGAACTCTAGTTCTTAGACAGATGTGAATCTAGTGGTGGTTCTCCTAAACACGGAGTCATAGAAGAACCCTCTTCACCTACTATTGTTGAGAATAACTGATAGAAGTGCCGAAGATGACCCATTTTTTCCACATAATCGTCACACCACTAGGTTGTTTAGGAAACACGTCCTAGTATGCCCAACCTTCCCACATAAGTAGTATATCACCTGGCTACCTGAAGGTGCATCATACCTACACTGATCTCCACATGTAGTCTCCCGGCGGCGCTTCTTAGTGTTGGACAGAGAATCACTTACAAGTTAGTCGAACCACCCTATCCCACAGCTCCAGAATCCCTCAGGTTGTGCACTGTGAATAGTGCCAGGTTGACTGTAGAAGATATATTAGTCAACCTAAAGATTTTATCCTGAGCCTGAATAACATTCCTAATACCATCCTTGAACTTCCTCATGAAGAATAACTCATCTCCCCCGAGAAAGATTGTAAAGCACTACAACTATGTGAAGCAAGAAGAATAATCCATAACTCAAAGAGTACAGTGCTCCGAAATCATGAACTCTCGGGCGCAATTGGCCCTCAAAGTCTCCGGGTAGAAGTAATTATAGAAGGTATGCTAAAACTCCTCCCAATCCATAACCTGCTAGCGTCGTACCTATGATATCACATTCCACCATCTCATGGTGAAATCCCAAAGCATATACATAGCAAGATTGAGCCTCATTTCCGGAGGCATCTCCAGATGCTTGAAGATCGTAAGCATGGATTCTATCCATGAATTTGTAGACTTGGGTCTTCCATCCCCTTATAATGTGGGAGGATGTAGCTACTAGAAGACCCGCGTCAATTATTCCATTGACAGGGCACGATGCGATGCTCCTTGAAAGTTCGGTAAGAACCTCACAAAGCCCTCTCGGAACTATGTATTAGCACCTATGTCCGGAATGACGTTTGGTTCCAAGAATGAAACTACATGAGGATCTACTGGAAGTTCCTAATCAGTCGTGTCTGGTGTAAAATCATTTCCTTGTATATGGAATACAACTGGAGGAAGTCTCGGAGACCTGAATATGTAAGGTAATTCACAAACATTAGATCAATATTATCAAGGACTAAAACTTATAAGTGTATTAAGGGGATATGAAAAGGAAAGCATTAATTTTTTTCTAAACATGGATAAAAATCATGTATATCACCGACACGATGTGTTCCCTTATGCATTCACATGGGCATGTACTTTTGTCAACCCAGGCCATGTAACACCGCATACACACATTGTGTTGTCCTAACACATGATGTGTATATAAATCCTCTTACCCTGCCCATGTTTCATTACACAGCGAAGCCACACGGTTCTCCTAGAACAAGACAACATGGAATTTTTTTACCAGACAAGATGTATACTAGGTGAACTTCACTAACCTGTGGTGTTAGTCACATAGGGGGTTACATGGCTCACACTACACAGTGTGTTCCGGATGGAAATTGCGTGTACTAGAAAGATTCCACCACTACGTGTTGTTCATTACACATCCCGATATAAGGGTAATACTATACAACCTGTTCAAGCTTGACATGACGTGTATAAACAATTTTTTATCCATCAATGTCATTATCCACATGGGTGGACACATGGTTTACACAACACAGTGTGTACATCTGGCACACAATGTGTCCCACCAAATATTTCCCAACCGCATGTCTCTTCCCACATAGCTGGTGACATGGTTAGAGACTATAAGGTGGGTACATACGGTAAAAACATGTAGTTAATGAAAAAATTTCCTTCCCAAATAGAAGGACACATGGCATGTATTTAATAATACATTCCATGTATTCTGGGGTGTATTTATGGATAGTAAGCCTCATAAACTACTCTGGAACCCAGAAAGCATTGAAACAAACATTGAAGTTCCAAATTCTGATATGTGAAGGCCTATACTCCCTGTGAATCAAATATTGTCTTCTTATACATGTGATATACAAGGAATAACAAGGCAATAATCCACCAATATTTGATCCATGAGGTCCCATAACACTTAAAGAACCAAAGTATGTTGTTAATTCAAACAAAACCGCATAAAAACCATACCCTATCAAACAGAAGGTATTCTATCAAGGCCTCTATGACAACAACATGCATATTTAGCACAATGTGTATCACAACAACATGAAATCATTAATGTACCCTAAATGTCATGGAAATGATGTATGACGTGTAATTCCTAGAAGGTTCCTATATGATGCATGAGATGACACAACCTCGTCTCATTGGTTTTCAATAGAAACAAACCTCAATAACATCAAAAATAATAGTGCAATACATGTGAATCACCCAATGGGGAAATCAAATCAACTATAATAATTTCAAAACCATAAGAATCACAATATAATAGGTAATTTTCCTTTTATCTTTATGCAGGTTAGATACTCTCGAGCATAGCTTATTACCAAGTACCTAATCCCTTACTATAGGATCCAAATAATATTCCTAGAGATAAGAACCACTATAATACCAATTTGTAACATCCCTATTCCAGGAGCCGCCCAGAGGTGCCCCATACCCGGTTGTTCTCATGGCCAAAAGAGCATTTCCCTAAATGTGAGAAGATGCTGACTAGCATCGAGGGAATTGGGTGTGATGGTGGAGATACTATGTCCTCATTGGTAGAGTAATGAAACAAATATAAATAGATAACAATAGAAGAAACAATAATGATACCATACAATAGTTGATAGTGGAAGAATGAATGAAATAAATAACTAGAGTACATATATAAATGATGCATGATACATATGTCTAGGAAAGTAGACAGATGATGCACAATGTAGGAATACACAACAAAACCAAATTATGAAGAAAAAAATAAACCCTAATAGCATTGCAAGAATCTTCTTGGTCCCATGCTCCCTATCTCCATAGAAATCAAGTACCTGAAGTAGAAGGGTGCTTTCTTTTATCTATAGCTGCAATAATATAATATGTTTGGTCCCAAAAGCATGACCCAAATAGGGTGTGAGACAAATCCTAGTAGTTAACCACCCAAATATCTATGCCTAATAGTCAGTGAATATATATTTTAGGAAATATGAAAAATGAAGCAATAAACAATGATGTACTCAAAAGTAAATTGTCCTATAGTTTCATTTACTAACATTTACTTTTAAGTATTTAATAAAAAAACAAATACAACTAACCCTATGGGTATTTCTCACAACCTAACCCCTCTAGTTCAAAATATAAGAGAAGATATAATAAAGACTCATTGCGGAAGCAATCACAGTCTATTCCACCTATAGTAATATGTGATAAAAGACCCTATGAGGAAGAACTCACCGTAAATCCCCCCTATAGTCATGTGTAATCAACGTCTCTCTGAGAAGCACTCACCATCAATTCCCCTATAGTAACGTGTAATCAAAGACTCTTTGAGGAATCTGTCACCATCAATTACCCCTATAGTCTTTTTTCGGTAAACAATAGACACTACATGGAGGCACTCAACATCAATTCCTTCGTGGTCTCATAACATAACTAGAGACACTCTGAGGGACCACTCAACCTCAATCCCCCCTATGGTCTCACAGTGCGATAATTTTAAGAAACACTTTGGGAAAGCCCTCAACATCAATTTCCCCTATAGTCTCACTACAAAAAGTTCTTACAGCCCCATGTAAACCAATCATGCACAAATGATAATCAGTTGCCAAAGAAAACATAAAATTACTACTTGGATAAATTATCTAAAAGTCATGGAAAATTGTATCAGATAAATAATCACTTCATCATAAAAATCCTAGGCATGGAAAACGAAATATCCTAATAGGAAAAGATAGACCAAACGGTCAGAATCAAGAAAGTGTGGGAAAAAACATCCATAACATAGAAAATATATCTATTTAAAATCAACAACAACTATTCAAACATTCAAGGAAAATCAGGCATTAACAAGGTTCAAATCCCTAAACACACAATACCCCAAGTGAGGGTATTGGGAACTTTTGAACATATAACTCAAAGAATAACAAAGAAATGGAACAAACCACCTACATATACATTGTAAAAATGATATACGTGATCCTCAGACATTGAATCACCCTAGAATTCTTTAGATATAAAAAAGGCCAAAAAAGATCAATCGAGAATATCTTGTGAAAGAGGAGAAATCAGGGAACAAGGCTCTAAAAGAAGGAAGAGTTTTATGTGGAGACTCCAATGCAGTAGATAGTAATCAAATCAGATATAAGATGAATAGTTGAAGGCCCAATGAATATTCATGTTGTACGGATGCTCCTAGAAGAGAGACGTCGAGAAGGAGGTGGATCTGTCGATTAGACGTGACACCGGTCCGTTTAATGAAATAAAAAGAAAATACAAGTTGCATTCTTTAAATGTACATGGCGTGTAAAAGAAAAAAATAGTCTCCTTTTTAGGTGGCCTTCAGATCACCCCACATGTCTATGTGTTCGTCCATTACAATGCTAGCACACGGCTACCCGCAACAACCGAGTACACGGTGTGTACTTATAAGTACACTGTGTGTACACCTGAAATTTCTAGATACTCAACTTTTTCTCAGAAACACTAGAAAATAATATTTATACCTAAAAATATTATATTGGTTCTTACATATAATCCCTTTTAGATTTATTTTTTACCCTTATATTATTTTAATTAATGGAATCTACCAATTTCCACTCTCTTGCTTTTAAATTTATAATTTATGTTCACATTGGGATAAATATTATTTATAAATAGATTCTATAGGTTATTATTATAATAAATATATTATTTTTATAATGGTAATTTATTACTAATTCTTGGTGATTATATAATTACTTTAAATGCTTATACAACAATGACATATTGCATGTGCATGCAGCAAAAAAAATCAAGTGAATACTTTTTAAAAACATAAAAAGTATATTTTGGGAAACTTATAAAGTAACAAAAACTTAATAGATATATAAAATATATTAGATATGTTTAAAAAGTCCATATTTTAATACTATTTTTATAGCGATTCCTTTAAATTTAAATAAAATAAATTGTTCTAAAAACATTAATTATATTTTGTAACAAACATTTTTTTATTAAATTACTAAAAAATCATAAAAAACATATATTCAATAAATTGAATGATATATGGTTTAAAATGTCAAATATTTTCTATTTATGTGTCCATTTTATTTTTATAGTAACTTTATTGACACCTAAATAATGAAACTCTTTGATATCAAAGTTATTGTTAAAAGGGTTAATAGGGATTTAAGACAAAGATATTAGGGTGATAACATCACATAAAATTGTCCACATTTTATTATATAAGATCATTTAAAATAATTATAATCCAATATTTAATATATATATATATATAATGTTTCATTTTATTTTAATGTTTTGTTATATTATTTTAATAATTTATGAAATTTCAACCGTGCCCCGCCCCACTTTTAAAAAAGAATATTCTCCATGCTCTTCCTCACACTTATTGATAACCCTAGATAAAAAAACACCTAACGAAATACCTTAATAAATCCCTATCTACATCCTATATGTCTTATTTTGCGAATAATTCCAACCTTATAGGATTAATTTATAAATAAAATGTTGTATTTCAAATAATATGTATAAGTTTTAACCAAATGTTTTAGTTATATTTCTTCTTCAACCACACTCAAAACTATAACCAAAATTTTTATGTAATAATATAACATATATTGTGATGTTATTATGTTAATTTATTAACCCTAATCCATCTCATTCTTCGATTAAATGTGAAATTAAACCAATTCTCATGAGTACAATGGACTACCAGCACATTAACCGATGTTAGTTGTCTTCCATAACCCCCTCTCAAAACTTGTTATAATGTTCTATTTAATATATATATATATATATATGATATTAGTGTAATATTTATAATTATTTAAAGATAATATATTAAAAAAATTATATCATTTCCATCAATTTAAAAATGATAACATCAGTTGTGTGTACGTTTGGATGACCACCTCCTCAAAGCAATGTGATTTGTTTTTCATCACCTCATAACATTAAAGTATATATATATATATATTTCATTAAATATAAAATATTATATTTATGATTTGATCATAATGATTTAAATACAAAATAATACATACCTTCTTCCCCTCATATTCATTCAAAAATGGAAACATCATTCATGTGTATGTATGACCTACTGTCTTCATGATTGACACATAATTCATTTTTCATATTGATATTCCATGACTACTTTGAAATTAAAAATTAATTTATATAAATTATAATTATTTACATATTAATATTTTTGAGGTGATTGAATAATTAACAAATTAAAAATAGTCGACATACCAATGCCGTTTTGCAACTAGGAACTGAATGCCATTAGAACATCTGACATAAACTTAATGAATGAAGTAAATTAATATTTCACAATAATAATTAAAACAAATGGTTTAATGGTAAATTAATAAAAACATAAATGTTTTTAAATTAATTAATAATATTTATTTATTTATTATATTGTATAATGTATAAACATGGATATTTTGGGCTCATGGTAAGTGATTTCATCTCAGTTTCCCATTATTCAGGAAAGTTTTAATGGTATAAACCCAATTTATTTTATATATTGTATATATTACTCTTTTATATATTAAATAAAAAATTCTTCATAAATAATGTTATGTTAATTTATAATTCAAATTATTTCATATATAGATATTTTTTTACAAATTACCAATTGTTAAGGGGTTTCCTAACTTAATTTCCATTCATTGTGCTATATCGCATACTCTTTAATTATATTATTCCATGATTTTGTTTGGAATGACCCTTTTTTTATTTATGTTGTATTTAATTTTTTCTATATTTACATTTTTTACATTAAATCATCCCATTTATTAATTTATAATTCATTTATATGATATTTTTAAGGGTTATTCATATAAAATTTTCCTTCATTGAGATATATATTTATGTTATACACCTAAATTATTTTATTTGGTGTATACATTTCACTCTGAAATTTATATCACGTATCTCCTTATATTAATGGTGTTTATAGTTTTATATGTGAATATTTCTATTATGTGATTAAGATTTAAAAGATACCAAAATTTTAACTAATTTTTTGATACAATCTCATCTTATTTCATGATTTTCAATGTTCAATGTTTCTTTGGGTGGGTTAAAATGCATTTATTTTCTTAAGAAATAGAAACTTTGATATTCTTTAGTTATAAATTTAGTTTACATGATTTTTTCTATTTCACCTATTATTTATTAAAGAACCATAAAAAAATGTTAGTGAAACTGATATTAAATCATTTTTTTGAATGTGAGTCTTTATTTTCCATATCCATATTTTATAAAAAATCAAGAATAACATTAGTTACATTTTAATGATTTCATAAGAATGTTTTCATGTGTCTTTTATATTATTTAAAAAGTTTTTAGAAATGAATCTTTTGAACATTGTTCATATAATAAATTTAAACATTATTTACCAAAGTTTAAAATATAATGTTTCATTTTATCATATATGGGTTAATTTATTTCCTACACTTTCATGAATATTTTTATGTCAATGATTCATTTGAAATATGTGATGTTTATTTTCAAATAAAAAATTTTATCTAATATTTTATGATTTTTTACCTTTTAAATTTTATTTTAAATGTTGAGAGGGTATTTTCTTTATGATTATTATTATTTATCATTTAATGTTATTTAATTTCATCAACGACAAAAACCCTTTATGTTACGTATACCCCACTGAAGAAATGACATAATGATACCATCATTATTATTTATCTAGATAGATTATGATTCGTTCAATGATATTTGATTGGAACCCATTTATTATTTAAGGTTAAATCACATGATGATAGCTTTAATGAAATGCAATAATCCATGTATCTTTTTTGGTGATAAGGTACGTAGACATTGTGGATAAATGTAGGATTGGAGAGTGAACCCAAACACCTATGGTACTTTTATGGCATGTGATGGTTGTGTCCATTATATACCTCCAATACCTTGGGTAAAGATATGATATTTACTGGTTATAGGTTTCTCCTAAGTTATTGATGGTATTTACTAGGTATGTAATTCCATTTGTAAGAGTTATTATAAGAGTTATTTGATAATGAGGTTTCAAAATACCAAAATACTTTATTTATGACTTTTATGAGTTTCTAAATCTACTTTTGATCAATACTAATATATAATGGAACATGATTGTTAATTATTATTAATCTTTCCTACATTAAATCTTTATTCCATATCATATGTTTAATGATAAAATTTTTTATTGGTATGAGTTCTCCGATGTTATGGTATTTAAATTTATTTACGCCATCATGCCCATAATCTCATATTATGATCTCCAGTGAAATTAAATTATTCATTATTATGTTTAACTTTATATATATTTTGATCCCACCCTTATTATGTTTTCTATATCCCTAGTTTATAAATATTGATGTTAAATGAATTTTGTCGAGAATTTATCATGTGTGTATAATTTTATTAGACCAATTGGAGATTTAATTTGAAATAAAAAAAGACATTAATAGTTGAAAAAACAATCACTCGAAGAAATGGAGATTTTTCTCTAACAGTTTATCCTAATTATATAACACTATAAACATAAAAGGTATATGGGTATGTAATTCATTCAATATTTCTATTTTATGTTGTATGTTTTGGATTGATAAAATTAGGTCACGTTTATTGGTATAAATGATAGAAGTATTTTTTTTCATCACCAAATTCATAATTGTGGGTTCGATGTTGTTATACTAGGACATTATCAAACCCATACCATGGAAGGTTACATAGACATTAAAATGTACATATAAAAGAATAATATCATTTACCATTACTATTTTAAGAGAAAATCATTTTTGTATATTCCCAGAGGCATGTGTAGGGTGTGTGGAATATCCTTGTGAGTTAACACTATAAATCTAAATACCATGTTTTATCAGGAAAACTAAAAACACTAGTTTCAAAACATTGTTTTAAAAATAATTTCACTGAATTTTTTTTTATAAATCCATTAATTTTCATAAATCAAACCATAAAGATGAGTGACATGAAATATTAATTCAAAAATAATAACAACAGAATAAAGAGACAATCAAAATGATCATAATAAAAAACATATGCAATAAAACAAAAAAAATTCTAACATCGTCAAAGTATATTTTTATCATCGAGGAAAATCTACTCAAAATCAATAGATGTCCAGGAATTTCTTATAACACAATGGCTGACCAATGTGATCCTAAATAAGTAGTATGACCCTGATCCTCTCAAGGCACCATATAAAATGTTTCTTAGAAAGATTGTATCTAAATCTAGGGGATCACCAATCCAAAAACCACAAACCTAGGGACTCTCTTGTAAAAATCACTATCAAATCCATAACCTTATAAAATCCCATAGATATGAAATAAAATTATAACAAAAATCATCTTTGAAAATCAATTTTTAAAATAAATTTAAAACCAGGTATTTCATTGAGACATTTTATCAAATACATTCAACGCATATAATATATTTTTTAAGTAAATATATGGAAAAAATATCTTTCTTTTAATAAAATGACCTCGTGACCACTAAATAAACACATAAAAACCATAAAAAAGTATTCTAAAACTAGAATGATTGATACAAATAAAATCCAGAACAAGGAAAATGGAAAAGTCTATGTATATATAGACATTTACCTCAAAAGGGATGCAACATAATTTCATTTATAGATGAACAAAATGAAGAAATAATATGGGTATTCACCAACCTAAATTCCAAATAGACTCTTGAAAACTCTACCATAAACACTAAAATTGTACATTCATTTTTATTAGGGTTGGATAAACAAGGAGTAAACATAATATCGTGGATAAATATAATGTAAATATGGCAGAAATAAGAAGAGATATGGATTAAATTGATGAAATCCCCCAAATCCAAAGGGAGAATGGCCCAAAATAGATAAATGGAGAGTCCTAAAATTGGAGGAGACCTAGTAAAGTGATATGGAGGAAATTAGGGGCAATGGAGATTAAAAATTTCATGTTTTATAAGTGTATAATCCAATTTTTAATAAAATCAAAAATGTCGTACATTTTGGATGCATTATTTGAAAACTTATGTCCAAAATTTGGAGGGATTCCCTTATTAAAAACCTAATTGACATGGTTTCCAGGTTCCTCCCACATAATAAGGATAACTATGTAGAGATTATGAAATATGGATCTAGAATACTTCTACCACATTTTCATGGTTTGGTACACTATTACATTTAACTGTGTTCCAACTATATGCATTGGCATTTTTTCCCCAAATTTGAGGTTTTCAAAATGAAATCCTAGAAAATAAAAAAACACTTGAAATGGAGAACTAAAATTTAAAAAAATGTATTGGTGACTTTATGGGTGTCACAATTCACCTCACCATGGCATTGTTTTCCCCGAGAAAGCCTAAAAGGATGTGATTCATTAAAAATATTAAGGGATTTCACTCTCAAAGAGGGATCCAAATACCATTTATCATTAATATTCTATCCATGATACCATAGTTCATAAAAAAATAAAATCATTTACCTTTCTACATCCTAGCATATTGATCCAAAATTTAAACAGGCTGGTCAACTATAGAGGTGTCAGGGTGCATGTCTAAACTCTCCCTTCCAATATTTGAGATGGGTCTAGATGGTACATTATCATCTGGGAAAAGTGGAATACATATTGAATAGAGTCCATCTTGTTTTATAATTCCATTTAGTATGTCATCATACTAAAATTATATATAATCTCGAAAGGCCTATAGAAAAGTTTCACTATCTTATTCTACTTCCAAATATGATTACTCTCATGCAAAGGAGAGTATTTAGAAACAAAATCTTATATAAAACTCTAGTAAATGGAGTTACTAGTCATGTTGTGATTTAGAGAGAATATGTGCCATAATAAACCTTTTTTAAATTAGATTAACCATTATCATCCAGTCTTCAACAATACTTGTTCCTGACAGTGAATTCTCACCAAAATCAGACCATCAAATATGGTATCAACAAGAAAACACATATAGTTCCTCGAAGGGATCCATAATTATAAAGGCATGGTAGATGTTTTTATAGGATAAATCAACCAATGAAAATTTATTCTCCAAGGATCCACTAAATTCATTAAGGAAATCCGAGTGTATATATTCGGGAATTTGGATATCCCACTCTATATGGACATATGTCCATGGCTGGTTGGTTTTTCGCAATTTTGAATTGGAAACCAAAGCCTGTTGGATTCAATTTTAGAAAATTGATGTGAATAATGGATCTTCATTTGACACAATCATTTAAGGAACAACATACTATCGAATAACCCCTATATATAAAGGTGTCTAATCTCATCTACATTCTTCGACTCCTTGATTGGATTGAAATAAGAAGATTTCACTAATTGGTAAAATATATATTTTATAGAATATTACCCATTATGTCACTTTGGATATGTGATAATAAAGTATATGGAGATATCATTCCATTTACACACTAGAAGTTGGAGAGGTAATAACAAAACATCTGAATTTTAGTGATCAATAATAATTCTATAACATGTAAGGAACTGAGATATAAAATTCATAACTAATAATTTCATCCTAAATCATCAATATCAGTTTTTTATACCATAGAACATCAAAGTAGCCTCGGGGTTAGTGGCCTATCGATAGTGGTGACGTACACTTATCACCTCCTAAATTAATTCTAATGTACCATTCAAACTCATACTAAAATAGATGATTCCATTGAGAGACTAAGAAAAATAACTTGGTATCTCTCCAAATTTTATGATTTCTCTAATCCATTTACAATTGCAATATATTTACTTTTTATAAAGGGTATGGTAATTAAGATAGTATGTTAAATACATTTATTACTCCATATAACCTATTCAATTTCCTCCATTACTTTTATATAAAGCATAGTGAACTAGCTCATGAGACCCCATTATTCCCCAATCTCTTTCACCATATGGTTCAGTAATTTCCTACTCACCATGTCAGCTACCAAATTTAATATTTTTTGAGTATAATACAAAGTAAAATTTGAATCTATGGGTATTATTCCCACAAATGCTTTGTGATTTTTATATTATTTTTGGTAATTATATACATTAGACTGTTATGGTCATAATACACCATAAACTTTTCTGTAAAGGGGTAGTGACACTATGTTTTTATATCATGCATCACAACATCAAATTCAAGATCATGAGTGGATTATTTTATTCATGAGGCAACTACTTATTTGAGAAATTCGATATCTCATGGTAATATTGCATCAACAGACAATTAAACCTTCTACCAGTGGTTTAATAAAACATGGTGTACCCATTTCCTAGTTCTTGGAGGATCAAAAAAAGAAACCTTAGTCAACCCGTCTTTCAACTCCCCAAAGGAATTATAGAATTTCATACTCCATTAAAATTTCACAACCATCTATGTTAAAATTTTCCAATGATATTATTTTATGCATAAATCTTGAATAAAATCCCTATAATATCCCACTATAACCTATAATCTCTAAATCATAAATAAATTCTTGAGTCTTTAGCAACATATCACAACGTAGATCTTCTCCTAGTCCAATATAATGAATTTTTCAAACACCAATGGAAATAGAAATTTCATCACATGGATTAAGAAATATAATTTAGATAACACCGCATAGAGAAGGTGGCCTCTCATTTTTCCAATGATGATTTACAATTAGGCCTCAAATTATACCTCTATCTTCGTTTAAACAAAGATATCATCAATATATACCACCATTATAGAGTTAAAATACTAATAAAAATATAGTTCATCATGTACATAATGAATTTAGTGGTGTTATTGACCCTGAATGATATAATTAGGAAAATAAAATGACCATATAATCTATAATAGGTGGTTTTGGGAACCTTCATCTTTCTTACCCTCATTAATCAGAGGAATAGATACTTATTCTTGATCATTACCATAATAAGCTTATAATAGTAAATGAAAAGTCCTCAAATTCCATATAGATTTTTTTCAAAGTTATCAGATGATTCTTTGACTGATATGGTCTGGGAAATGGAAACATTTCTATTGAGATCTTATAATTAGACCTTTAACTCCTTAAACATAGTAGGGTAAATTTAGTAAGATGAAATGGAAATCTGTAGCATCTTAAAGAGTAGGTCGATGGTGAACACTACCTCCTACATGGGAAGAAACCTAGAAAATTATTAGGGGATGTCAGGGTAACTATCCACCACCAAAATAAGATGGAAATATAAACTCCATTAAATATAATCATGAAAAAACCTCAAAAGATGACATAAAGGGGAAAATATCACTAGAACAATTAGACACACCCAACATGATATTGGATCTTAGTCACAATAAAACACATGAGTGTTACCATCAAGATAATGTAATAAAACCTTCTTATGATAACAGTCAATTTGAACATTAATGTTGACCACACAATATATTCCAAAATATGGTTAGATATATCTAGGTCCAGTACTAATAAATCAAAAAAAACATCAAACATGAATGACGATCACATGACACTTGGAGCATATAATGATCTACACTATATTATTCTCTAATAGCGTAGATATATCTATCACATTAAACATCAATATAGACAATATTATCAATAAATAAATCAAGTCATATGAAATAAATTAATTTGATATACCTATGTAAAATAAATCCAAGTCTATAGATGAAGCAATAATCCTTGTACCTATTATAGTCATTGGACCTACCACTAAATCATATGGATCATGCTGTATCATATACAATATCCTATGTTTGGGCCCACTCTATGGATTATTGGTAAAATATGGGTCCCATTTAACGTGTGACTAATATTATACACCCTTTTATGATTATGATTGTACTTGGGATCCCCTATAATGATTTAAACCCACTTTACATCCTTAGGGAGAGTGCCAAAATATTTTGTTAATATTTCCAATGAAACTAAAGAATTGGTCGATCATCGAATATTTCAAAAAAATTATATAGTTATGCCCAAACTTCCCACACTAAAAAAACCCAACAAGCATTCTTCTTTATGAAGTCACCAGAACATGGTTAGAGGTATGTTGTTCACTATTTCTACTACCTAATTGTTGCTCATCGTTCTACATCCATTTCCATGTTGATGAGCTTTATCTCCCAAATAGGGTAGTAGAGGATGCATGCATACCATTTGTCACATAAAAATATTCCAAAACAATTATCACCTTGACAAAAACATTCTTATTGGTGGTTAAACATAGGATAATAATCCTAGAACTGAATTTTGGCTTCATTCCCATCATGAAATGAATTTTTTAATGGAAATATTTTATTAGGAGCTCTAGAAAAAAGATATACAATATTAGTAAACAAAGTAAATTAATCCATCACAGATCATCCACCCTACTCAAAGGTCAATAACTTATGGTCCTTCAAAACTCGTAAATTATATGGGTATAATTTTTGGTTAAATATTTTATAAATATTTTTCTATGTATGTGATTCGAGAATATTATCCCACACCACCAAGACCCACCACCTCTGACTTGTCCCATACATTAGAAAGGTAGTAGAACCCCCCATTGATGTCTCTAGAGTCTATGAAAATCATATGATATGATGAATATTTTTGAACAATTATAATGGTTCTTATGGATTATCTCACTCTTGAATGAAGGATGATTTTGATATGTGAACTCCTAGGTATGATTTGTTAAAAAATATTGTCTTGGATCACTAATATTCCCATGATGCTGAATGTTTCTAATCCCTGATTAAATTATATGAGGATCTATAAAAGATTGGTCAACTGAGAGTTCTTTATGGAATACTCTATTTAATTCTTAGAGTTCCTCCTTAGAGGAATGATCTAAATTCATAAAACATTATAATACAATCAATAAAAAACCTATTTGAAGTAATCTTCAAGAAAATAATATTATAGAACCACACCAAAATTCATAATATATTTAAATAATTTCATGATACAGAAAACTGATCATAAAAAATTCAATAAAAATCCTTATCCACCCTAGTAACTTGAGGTCTGGAACAATGTAGAACATTCCAAGAACTCTCATTCACCCTCACTTGATTCCTAATGGTACTAATACATACTGTCACATTGCTCAAAAATCAACTGGGCACTCTGTAGAAACCCAAAGATTGACGTACATGGACATTACATTACTTTTTCAGAATACTTAATACCTAAAAAAAAGACACCAAAGGACCGTAATAGTTTAGTGTCTTTGGAAACTCGGAATATAATATTCTAAACTTGGTGAAAGATCTCCAACATCTCCCATAAAGATCTTCCCCTTTTACTTTCTAACCTAAAAACTTTATTTAAATCCTGGGGAAAAGAGAACATAAAAAATGGTGAGCTCAAATGCACAGTAAGGGTAAACATAGAGAACATAAAACAATCCATAAACATTTGAATTCAAACACTTTAACATAAAATCTAAACATCAAAATCTTGAGCAAAGACATGAATCATGGAAGTACCGAAGGCATATATCATAAGGAAACATCAATCATGATAAAATAGCATGGGAATAAAACATGTAATTCTGGAAAACCATTAAGCACATGATATGATTTCCATAGTATCCAAGACATTACTACCAAGACAATCTTAGTGGACAAATTCCCTTTCTGAATCGATTTCACTCCTCGTTTCAGTCCTGTAACACTGAACCGGATTAACATACCATTCCAACCATGTCTATATCATGAGATATAAATGTTTACCCAATGCATTGGAGGGAGATATAGGTCCCACCCATCTCATAATGAAATCATTAGTACATGTGGCACAACATGAACATAAATCATTCATCGTTACCCAAAGTATAAAATGGGTTTCATTAAAATCATCCGATTATAACATAATCCATACAAAAAAATGATATCATTTCATCATAAGAAAATTGAAACCATGTAAATCATATAGAAATTATTCTTGAAACATACACATATGAAATAATTCCATCTTATATTGAAAATGATTTTGATAAAACACATGAAATGAATTCCTGAGGAAAATATCCTTTCTTCTTGAAAATCATTTTCTTTTCACAAAATGCCATGAAATTTTAAAGAAAGGATTTTGTTGAAAATTTTCAATAAATCTTGTAGATTAAGATACATGAAAATAAGGTGTTATGAAACCGTAAAAATCCATTCATGCCATATAAGTTAAAAAATCATTCTCCTCGTACTCTTTTCAGAAAATTCAAAAAGTACTTTGTATGGTAAACAAAAGAAAGATTCCTTCCCTAACACATGGTAAAAGTAAAAAATGGGTAAAAATGACTTTAAACATACATGAAAATATTTTTAGAAAACATGGGAATTTATAATAACAATAACCCCAGTAAATACTTACGTATAATCAATCTCGAATAAAAATGAGCTTTGCAAAATTATCCCTTACCTTAGGTCCAATATGCTTCGTACGTATCCAAACCTCCTATATAATTATTTAAATAATGTCATTGACTTATTACAGAATCATATTCATTGTTATTATATCATATATTGTTCACTTATAACTTTATATTACCTGTTCTTTTTTAAGTTCCATGTTAAACCAGCGTTTTGGGTAAAATCATTTTATTTATTGTATGTGTTTGGACTTGTTGTTCTTGATATTATTATTACTTATATCTTGATTTACTTACTTACAGAATTTAAATATGGATTTATATATCATATATATATTCAGTATATATATATATATAATAGATATATAAATAAAATGAAATACACCGTTCATGGAGACGGTAGGCCATACGTACGCATGAACGCTGTTTTCGTTTCCTTATTGAATTAAATAGAATTATGAAAATGAAACATATATGTACATAAATCCTGTATCATTATTTTGTAATATATTTCATGATTATTTATTATATATACTTTATAATCATTCTTGAATTGTTAACATGGAAAATGAATCTCATCGCGTCGTGGAGACGGTAATCTGTACGTACGCACAAGCGATGATACCGTTCCCATATTTATTGAATGGAATTGGAGTGGACAATATAATATCATAGAATTAGTATGAGGTTATAATAATCAGATATAGTTATTATTTACACCATTATACCCATCCATGTAAGGTGGTGGTGGAAAACCAGAGTACCCCACGGCGTGGAGACGATATTCCGTACGTATACACACGCAGTGATTTCATTTTCTGTAGGATGGATAGAAGGTGAAATGGGGTTGTTTCATATTTATAATAACATATCAATATATAATTAATACTGATTTTATTACTTTATAATGAAAAAACCAAAGAAGATGAATTTGAAGAAGAAACACACTTGAAAGAATTGTTAGAAGAGAATACCTCTTCTTCGACACACCTCCATTAAAATTCTTCTTAGAGCACTAGAGTTAGTCTTTTTAGCCATCTAGAACCTCTATGATATATATAGAGAGTGTGAGAAGAGAAATTTTCAGGGGTTGGAAGATATTAAAGGCTCAAAAGGGTGTGAAGAGAAGAGGGAAGGGGTGCCCTTTTTATAAGGGAGGAGAGGGGCATCTTTTGAAAAACATAAAATATTATTTTATAACAAGGTCATATTCGGTTTATAGTATTTCAAAATTGATTTATTTAGAAGATAAAGTGGGTATGCATCTAAATAATCTCAACAAATAGGTTTTAGACATGTTTATGTTACTATTTTAACCTTATCATTTAGATTTAACTCTGAGTTAAATAATTTAACCTTTACCGTGTCTTCTAGTTTTCTTAAACTATATTGTTAATAATCTTACAATTTCAAGACAAAATAACCCCAATTTGTTCATTATTAATATATAAAAATTTATCTTAGTCATTTGGACAAACCTTAGATTTTTAGGAATATAATAAAAATTAATAATATAATATTTGTTTTAAAAACTATTTTATGTCAATTTTGACACTATTAGGTACTTGATTTTTTTGAAAATCATAACATCATGATTGGTTAGAAAAACATTAATTAAATCAATACTAAAATGTCATATTAACCTATAAAATCAGTGTAATTCATAAAAAGTCTCAAATTACATTAATTTGGGTATTTATAATATCAATTATTTTAATATTTCATTATTTAGGTAATTACTGCATCACCATTGTTTCATAAATAAATTAATTTATTTATTGTCTAAAAATTATAAATAAAATACCATTAGGTATGACATATTTTTATATTTCTATTTAATATTTATAGTCTAATTTATCTAATTTATAACCCTATATTAAAAATGTTTTACTTGTTAAGCATTGATTTTAACTATTTTAACTCTTTTTTAAATAAAATAATAATAAATGTCCTAATATAATCCAAGTGGTCCTAAAGGATAATATCATATTCATAAGGTTTTTTTTGTCGAATTATACTTATCCAATAGAATTGGAACATGTGTTAGGGTAATAATAATATCATTTCTACCCTTAATTACCCTGTTTACTTTTAACCGTTGTAAATAAAAGTAAAAAGTTACTATTCACCAAAAAATATTTTTATCTTATTAAACAACATTTTACTCCTTGATATTAATCGTGTCTCTCATATTTTCTAAATTCCACTCACAGAAGTGGTAAAATTATGTTTTATGTAATATTTTATATTCTCATAGTAGGTGGGTAAAAGACGTTGAAAAGTTCAATAAAATTTTTATATATAAAAAATTATTATAAAATGACTCTAATGAATTAAATTGAACTTATATATTTATTATTTATCAACATTGGCCTAATATAAATTTAAATAAAATAAATTATTATTTCAATAAGAATTCAGTTCTTAAATAGTAACATAGTGTTTTCAGTATTCATCAAAAATTGAATGTTTTCAGAAAAATACCAAAAATTCACCCTAGGATAATTTCGATATTCCGAATCCAAAAATAAAGTACATTTCGAAGTATAAAATTTATAAAATTTCAAAAAGTGGGTTTTACTATTCATAACGGCTAGTTTATATAACATATCGTTGTTTAGTGAAACTTGGTATTGCGTACAACACACGCTATCGTGGAAGGTTGTGATTGTGTGTAATGCAAGCCAAGTAAGGGATGCGTGTGGTGAAAGATCTTTTTGGTATAGCGTACAAAACAAGACATCAATGAAATTAAAAAGAATATTTTTCATAAAATCTCAGGGTGTTACATTCTACCCCCCTTAAAATGAATTTCACCCTCAAAATTCATCGGGGTTATAAATGGTTTACTACGGGAAAGAATCATTAATAAAAACCCACATCATGAAATGTAATATAAAAAATTATCTTTAAAAACTAAATTATGAAACATAATGGTTACCCAAATTAACTAATCAATGGGTTTCTACATAGGAAAACATATGTGAAAATACGGATATGGAAGATAAATCTAACCATCATGTTCTGATGGAGAGTTGTAGAGAACATGTCTATGAAAAAGCCAACAATCATAAAGCCATAAATTTTTTATGATTTAAGGTAACATCTGATTAATCAGATATAAGGACACTAGGAAAAAAAATTTGTATTCAAGATCATTTCCCTAAAGTTGAAGAATTGTTTAAACGAAATAAATACTTACATGATTTTGGTACAATATTACTATTGTTTGTGCCTTGAACAATTTCCACATAATCTCTTAAAGAAATGATGTTGAATTTGTCTTCCATGAAGTGTTGGCAGATCATGAGATAGAATGATAGGTCATTCCATCTGTCTTAAACAAAAGGATAGTAATAGTTATTAAATATACATAAGTCCATATATAGTGAGATTAATCATATATGGTTCCTAAAATAGATTTATACATCATATATCATACCAGTTAATATAATAAAACTAGCTTATACTAACCAGGGACTTCTTGTAGGCCAGTGGTAGGCGATAAAGGCATGTCTCACTTCGGTTGTGGGTTCGATTCCCACAGCCTTGTCTGACGCGACAGGTTGTCGTCCGTTCTGCATGTTCTCCCTTTTATTAAGCTACACTATTATAAAATTCCATAAATAATATCAAGAAAAGTTATAGCCTTAAACAATACTAACTTATGTCCAATATAATTCATTCCAATATTTATGCTTATCTAAAATATCTCTGTCTAAGCTCATAGTATAAAGAAAACAATTACTAGAAATTCTATCTACTGATCATATGAATACCATCATTTATCCCCCATATATCATACGATATATCTTGTTGGTAACATTACAAACATGTGAATACATTAATCATGTATTTTCTTGAAACATAAATTACCATAAAACCTTAGTGAAAACATGAATGCTATCAAATGTTAACACTTTCCACATACCAAAATCCCAAAAAATCTATATACTTAAAGGATGATATCACATTGTCCTTACATCAGCCATGATCTCAATAATACTATCAAACATCTATTTATCTCTTTATCCCTTCATTATGCGCATATCATATACTCTCTAAAAATATTACAATCACTTTTCATGGTTACTGGTACTATATAATTATTGAAAACCAATACATAGATATTCCAAAATTCCACGATGCCGTAAATGAGATTCCATGATACTATTTTGAAATCCCATTACATAAACACTCAATCATTACACAACATCATTGTCATACACAACACCAAAAATAATGATCGTATGTGAATTACATTTATCCTTTTCCTTATGTGGTTGCTCACGTTGATCATCATTGACCCTTGGATTAGGGCATTGATTAGCATAATGCCCCATTTACATGCAAATGAAGCATTGAAGTGTTGGTGGTATGTTCTCTACAGTCTTTTATTTATTCACATCATTAGCAACCCTATTTCATTTACTTCGACACTCAACTGCTAGATGACCTTTTTTTCCAAACTAAAACCATTTTCTAGTCCCTTTAAGACAATCTCCACCATGCTTCTTTCCACACTTTGAGCATAAAGAAACATTTATCTTCTTTTCACTGTTATTCTGAGATTTCTCCTTGAACTCCATATTTCGTTTCTTGTCAAAACCATGAGATGGATATATAACACCAACTTCCATTTCTACCTTGATAGAACAATGCACAATTTATTCATAGCTACTGAAGTCTCTTATATCTAATTCCCTTCGAATACTTGGTTTTAAGCCACTGAAGAATCAATCAACTTTACTTTCAGGTTGGATGATAAATCCAGATTCATACCTTGCAATCCTTGTAAAATTCGCATCATATATACCAATAGATTCATCATCCTTATTCTTAAGCTCATGTAATTCCTTTTCCATCTTTGTTCGAAGAATATGAGGGAAGTACTTACTAAAAAACAAGTTCTTGAACTTGTCCCATTCCATGGATTCAATTTCATCTTGGGGCCTTGAATTCTTAATTAGAGTCCACCACTGGTCCGCTTCACCTTCTAAATGGCAAACAGCTACAATGATTTTATCATGTTCTGAACAGCGATGTATGGATAATATCGTTTCGGTGGTACTGATCCATTGTTCAGCAACAAGTGGATCAGAAGACCCATTGAAAAAAGGTGGACATTGCCTCATGATGGACTCAATGGAATATTGTTCCCTTCTCTGATCATTTGGAAATCTGGAATGATTCATATCATGTGTAAGTATAGAAATATTATTTTTCACTCCATCTCCCATCACATTTGGTTGTTCAGGAGGAAAATCATTGCATTGTCCATTACATTGATCAACACAGTTCCTTCAGGTTCCAGCCATCGTCTAAAACCCAAAAAGAATTGTGTGAGAGGAAAAAATCATGCTAGGGAAAACAACATAATAAAGGGGGAGTACCTTCAATATATAACATCGTAGGGTTCATTCTACGATTTTTATCATAATTCTAGGTCTATAACCTAAAATTATACTTAACCTTAGAGACATCATTAGACATACCTTAGAAATATCTCTAGGGATATCACTAATGTTTTCGCATCTTAGTTTCCAAATTTAAACTAAATCTTTACTTTGATATCACCTGTAGTGACCCAAATCTTGACGAAAATGGACATTAAATTACTTTTGTGGAATACTTAATACATAATAAAAACATACACCAAAGGATCGTAATAGTGTAGTGTCTTTGGAAACTCGAAACATAATCTTTTAATCTTGGTGAAAGATCTTCAACATCTCCCATAAATATCTTCCCCTTTATTTTATTACCTAAAACCTTTCTTTAAATCCTGGGGAAAAGAAAAAATAAAAATGGGTGACCTCAAATGCCTAATAAGGGTAAACATAGAGAACATAAAACAATTCATAAACATTTGAATACAAAAACTTGAACATAAAATCTAAACATCAAAATCTTGAGCAAAGACATGAATCTTGGATGTACATAAGGCATATATCATAAGAGAAAATCAATCATGATAAAATAGAATGGGAAGAAAACATATAACTGTGGATAACCATTAAGTACATGATATGATTTCCATAGTAGCCAAGACATTAATGCCAATACCATCTTAGTTGACAAAGTCCCTTTCTGAATCAAGTTCACTCTTCGTTTTTGTCCTATAACACTGAACCGGATTAACTTACCATTCCATCCCTGTCTATATCATGAGATATAAATCTTTACCCAATGCATGGGAGGGATATATAGGTCCCACCCATCTCATAATGAAATCATTCTTACTTGTTCCACAACATGAACATTTATCATTCATCATTACCCAAAGTATAAAATGGGTTTCATAAACATCATCCAATCATAACATTATCCATAAAAAACAAGGATATAATTTCATCATAAGAAAAGTGAAACCATGTAAATCATAGAGAAATTATATTTGAAATATACAGATATGGAATAATTCCATCTTATATTGAAAATGGTTTTTATAAAACACTAGAAATGAATTCTTGAGGAAAATATCCTTTCTTCTTCAAAATAATTTTCTTTTCACAAAACGCTATGAAATTTTAAAGAAAGGATTTTGTTGAAAATATTCAATAAATGTTATAGAGTAAGCTTCATGAATGTAAGGAATGATGAAACTGTAAAAATCCATTCATGCCATATATGTTAAAAAACATTCTCCTCATACTTTTGTTGGAAAAGTCAAAAAGTTCCTTGTATGGTAAACAAACAAAAGATTCCTTCCATAACATGTGTTAAAAGAAAAAAATGTGTAAAAAGTACTTTAAACATTCATGAAAACATTTCTAGAAAACATGGGCATGCATAATAACAATACTCCTAGTAAATACATACGTATAAGAAATCTCAAATAAAAATGAGATTTACAAAATTATCCCTTACCATAGGTCCAATATGCTTCGTACATATCCGAACCTCCTATAAAACGACTTAAATAATTTAATTTACTTATTAAAGAATCATATAAATTGTTATGATATCATATATTGTTCACTAATGACTTTATATTACCCATTCTTTTGTAAGTTCCATGTTAAAGCAGCGTTTTGGGTAAAATCGTTTTATTTATCGTACGTGTTTGGACTTGTTGTTCTTGATATTATTGTTACTTATGTCTTGATTTACTTACTTCCAAAATGTAAATCATGATTTATATGTCATATATATATTCATTATATATATATATAATATATATATAAATGAAATGATATTCACCGTTCATGGAGACGGTAGGCCGTACGTACGAATGAACGCTGTTTTCGTTTCCTTATTGAATTAAATGGAATTATATAAATGAAACACATATGTACCTAAATCCAGTATAATTTTTATTCAATATATTTCATGATTATTTTTTATATATACTTTATAATCATTCTTGAATTGTTAACATGGAAAATGAATCTCATCGCGTCGTGGAGATGGTAATCCATACGTACACACGAGCGATGATACTGTTCCCATATTTGTTGAATGGAATTGGATTGGATGATATAATATCCTTAAATCAGTATGATTTTAGCATAATCATATATATTTATTCTTTACACCATTATTCCCATCCAAGTAAGGTGGTGGTGAAAAAATAGATTACACCACGGAGTGGAGACGGTATTCCGTACGTACACACACGCAGTGATTTCGTTTTTTGTAGGATGGATAGAAAGTGAAATGGGGTTGTTTCATATTTATAAAAACATATCAATATATAAGTAATATTCATGTAATTACTTTATAATGAAACAACTAAAGAAAAAGAAGTTGAAGAAGGAAGAAACTTGAAAGAATCATTAGAAGAGATTACCTCTTCTTCGACACACCTCCTTTAAACTTCTTCTTAGGTCACTAGAGTTGGTCTTTTAAGAAGACCAAAACCTCTATGATAAAACTATAGAGGTTGAGAAGAGTAATAGTCAGGGTTTTTCCGAGCTTCAAGGCTCAAAAGGGTGTGAATAGAAGAGGGAAGGTGTGCCCTTTTATAAGGGAAGAGAGGGGAATCTTTTGAAAAACATAAAATATTATTTTATAATAAAGTCATATTCGGTTTATAATAGCTCCAAATTGATTTATTTAGAAGTTAAAGTATGTAGGGGTCGAAATATTCTCAACCAATAGGTTTTAAACAAGTTTAGGGTACTATTTTAACCTTATCATTTAGATTTAACTCTGAGTTAAATAATTTAACCTTTACTTTGTCTTCTTGTTTTCTTACACTATATGGTTAATAAACACACAATAACAAGCCAAAAGAAACACAAGTGGTTCATTATTAATATATATAACCTTATATAAGTCATTTTTCCGAACCTTATATTTTTATAAATATAATAACATTTAATAATACAATATTATTTTTAAAAACTATTTTATGTCAGTTTTGACAATATTTGGTACTTGATTTTTGTGAAAATCATAACATCATGATTAGTTCGAAAAATGTTAATTAAATTAATAATAAAATGTCATATTAACATATAAAATCAGTGGAAGTCATAAAAAGTCTCAAATTACATTTATTTGTGTATTTATAATATCAATTAATTTAATATTCCTTTATTTAGGTAATTACTGCATCACCATTGTGTCATAAATAAATTAAGTTATTTAATGACTGAAAACTATAAATAAAATTAAATTAGGTACGAAATATTTTTAGCTTTGCAATTAATATTTATAGTTGAATTTATCTTATGTATAACCCTATATTAAAAATGTGCTAGTTAATAAACTTTGATTTTAACTATTTTAACTCTTTTTTAGATAAAATAATAATAAATGTCTTAATCTTATCCATGTGGACATAAATGATAATATTATATTCACAAGGTTGTTTTTGGTCGAATTAAACTTATCCAATAGAATTATAACATGTTTTAGGGTTATAATAATATCATTTCTAACCTTAATTACCCTATTTACTTTTAACCGTGGTAAATAAAAGTAAAAGTTACTATTCACCAAAAATTATTTTTATCTTATTGAACCACATTTTACACCTTGATATTAACCTGTCTCTCAGATTTTTTTGAAATTCCACTCACTGAAGTGGTAAAATTAAGTTTTATGTAAATTTTAAAATTCTCCTAGGAGGTGGGTAAAAGACGGTAAAAAGTTCAATAAAATTTTTATATATAAAAAATTATTATAAAATGAATCCAATGAATTACATTAAACATATATAGGTATTATGTATCATTTTTTACATAAAATAAATTTAAATAAAATAAATAATTATTTTAAAAAAAATTTGGTTCTTAAATAGTAACCCAGTGTTTTCACTATTCATCAAAAATTGAAAGTTTTCATAAAAATACAAAAAATTCACCCTAGGATAATTTTAATATTTCGAATCCAAAAAATGATGTCCCTTTCGAAAGATAAATTTTATAAAATTTCAAAAAGTGGGTATTACTATTCATAACGGCTAGTTTATATAACATATCGTTCTTTAGTGAAACTCGGTATTGCATACAACACACGCTATTGTGGAAGGTCGCGATTGCGTGTAATGCAAGCCAAGTCAGGGATGCGTGTAGTGCTAGATTCTTTTGGTGTAGCGTACAAAACAAGACATAAATGTAATTAAGAAGAATATTTTTCATAAAATCTCAGGGTGTTACACACTCTAATACGATTATTTAATAAATTAACCTTTGTCAAACAACTACGTAACCTAGGTTGACACACCACAATGCCAAAGGTGTATTCCAGATAACTATAGGAGAAAGACTAGCACTAAGTTATGAATTCCCCTGAATTGATATTTTTTCACCATTTTAATCAAATATGAAAAAATAAATAATCTAACAAGAAATACAGAATGAACCATCTAGAGTTCATACATCGACATTAACAAGTAATTGGTTAGAAAAACATAAATTTTGTCAATTAAATTATAACCAAGAACATCATAAAAATAATGAATAACTAATTTTAAAAAATAACTATAAAAGAAAATACAAATCCTTATATAAATAACAATTAGTGTCAAAATATATGCTTGGATGAATTCTATATTACATATCCAAAATCCCGAAATACAAAAAACGTTGGACTCCAAAAAAATCATGGTCATGAAATATCCTCATGGCCCTTAGCCACCACCAAACACATAACATGTAAGGAAACATAAACATCAAGAATCCATATTAGGAGAATGGTATCCTTTACCTATATATTTTTTTGAAAAAACTGATCCTTCATATGACCAATGTCATATATAGGGTGTGAGGTAAAGCCTAGTACTATAAAACTATGAATATGCAGAAATCGTTTCACAGTACAAACCAGTAGTTCAAGTATAAGAAAATTTTTAAACCATTTCTTCAAGAATAACTTTCTAAAATCAGTGGGTTTCATTAATCAAACCATGTAGATGAGTGAAATTGAATATAAAATCACAAAGAACAATTTATGGAATCAAGATATAATCAATCTGATAATAACCAAATAAAATTATAAAAAGAAAAAAATACATATCATAATAAGATTAATGAATATGTGCACTATGGGGGATCTCTGGCGCAAGATCTGTAGGTGTCTAAGAAATTATCATAGGATATTGTTTGGCCTATAAAATAATAAACAATTATTATGAATGGGGACTCTTGAGTCCTTACTATAAATATTCTATCTAGCTCATTTCTCTGTCTAGGGAATTATATTCACCAAAACCACGCACAAAATTCTTCCCACATTCAACACACAATGACGTCAACGAAAATATAGAATCCAATATTTTAGGGATTAATTTATCACCAAAATCATCATTAAAAAAATATTTTTATATTACCTTTATAATCATGTTTCCATTTGATATATTTTATCAAACACATTAAAGAAAAAAAGAAATATTTTTTAAGGAGGTCCGTTGAAATCTTGATTTTCTCAAACATAAACTAATTTCCAACAAAATACACCCATCAATTTCCTCAAAACGTTTTTCCTAATATAACTCAAAGATATACCTAAAGGGAAAAAATTCAAGAGTGAATTTAGTCCCAATGAATAATTTGGGTATGTTTATACACCTACCTCAAAAGTGATGCAACATTATCACCTTTGAAAAATACCAAAAGGAGGAAAGATGAGGGGTATAGAACCACCTAAAAACTAATAATAATCTCCAAACCCAATACCAAAACCCTAGGTTAATATATTCTTGGATATTAGGGTTGGATGGAAATGGGGGAAGTATATGAACATGTAAGAACATGAAATAATGAGGGGAAAACTAATAATAACTGAGTTTTACCTTGAATGAATATGCTAAATTTAAATGAACAAACACTAAAAAATGGTAAGGAGAAGAGTATTATAGATGGAGGAGACCTGTTTGAGTTATGTGGATATAATTAAGGATGTGAGAGATTAAAATTTGATAAGTATGAGTGAAAAATTTTATCTCTCAACAAAAATGGAAATACTGTATTGTTCAACCACTCTTTTTGACAAATCGGTCACTAATCAGGTGAGGAAACCCATACACACAACCCCCAGATAAAAAATTCATAGACAATCCCACATGATTTTTCTAACCATGAGGAGGCTATGAAAATTATGTCTAGAAGTCTGCATCCCCATTTTAATGGTTTGGATAATGGTTACTTCTAACAGTGTGTTAACCATGAAATATGAAAATTTTTATCTAAATTTGATGTCTTCGACACCCAACTCCTAGAAAATAAAAACACATATAATAAAAATAAAATAAAAATAAATTATGTTCTGGTGACCTTGTATATATCACGTAAAAAATTAAAATATTGTAATCCAAACTAAAATTAAATTTATATCCAAATAGTTTTTTAGATATGATGGTAAAGAATGTTTTTAATGTTAAGAGTATTATTTAAATCTATCACAAAATGATATCAATGAAAACATAAAATATTTAAATGACATAAAGATGATTAGGAACAAAATAAGATTTCACAATATATAAGAAATAAAAGTTATTAATATAATAAAATTCGATATTTTTAAGTAAAGTAGTCTGAAGATTATATTCAACGAGTTGAACATAATGATTATGCATTATATTATAATAATTAATCAAAAAAGTTTCTTCCTAGATGATAAAAAATTATAGTTATTGGGAGAATTTTTTAGATGGTCTCATAGTGATATGAAATCTATTGTTTAATGATGTAATGAGTTTTATAGAACCTTCAATTTATATATAACAGAAGATATCATTAATAGTTTATCTTATAATATATGACTAGAATAATACTTATGTGTTGTTTTATTAGTATATTTGTTAGTGGTATAAGGATAATATTAAGTGAGTTGGATATTGTATAAAGTGTAAGGATAATTAACATATCAAATTATTACAATAAATTATCTATAATTTATGGTCACCGTAGAGTATTATTGGTTTTAATGACATGTAAATATTATAGTGAGTTAGATATTGTATAAAATTCACTCATAAGGCACAAAAGGGATTTTTTTTCTTTGTATGGGACACTATATACACAAAATAGAGGGTCTTACACTAAGCCTTTAATATTATAAATGTTTTAATTTCATATTTAATCCATAATCTTAATAGTTACCAAGACAATTAAAATGAAAAAAAATTATACTTTTGCATATTTCTTATATTATCAATGATATATACTTTTTTTGGGAGGGGTTGGGTCTGTTTTTGATTATTTGTTCATCTGAGGTTTAACTAAGATGATATTTTTCCACTTGTATGGAATTTTAAATTTTGGTCCCTCAATTGAGAAAGATTGAGGATGCATATATCTTTATATTTTTAAGTGAAATATGGTGTGATTGTATATTTTATGAGGTTGTATTTTTTATCATCTGTCTTGGTTAATAGAATGCAAGACCTTCGTCTATCAACTTATTCTATACTAAGAGAATTGAGAATATATAATTAGTTATGTGAGATTTAAATACTCCATGTATCATTTTCAATCGATATCTTAGGTAAGGAGACTGATTATTTATATATAATGTATATGATATGGATGATGAATATTGGTATATAGATAAATGTGTTTGATGTAGATTATGTTATACCTCATTCTACTTTAGTGTGATGCCTCAATTTTAGGTAAACCTATGTTAACATTATATATATATTTTTATGATTTTTTAGTTTTTAGTAGTTAATTAGATTTATTTAGGAAGATATATTTGAGACATTGTAGGAATGGGGTACTTGTTGTTTTTTATCTACAACAGTCCAACAGCCAACTGGGAGGAATCCACCAGGTCTCTGAGGAATCTCTTGAAAAGATTTGATTCTAACAATAACCCACCAAACAGTCTATGGAGACCACTAGGAAGCTGGTGGTTCTCTTGGGAAGAACCATAACTACTCAGTTACCATTGGGTTGCCATCATAGGCCTCTAACTAGTTTGTAGTGTCGATCAGATCCCAATAAGCTTGCTGATTTTTTAGGAGTTTTTTCAAAAACCCAAACCCACTCACATTTTTTCATTATATATTACCTAACACAACCGTCAGAACCCGAGGGGTCCTCTAAAATGATTTTTTGGCCTCATCCTCTCTTACAACACCTCTATTCTATGCTTAGACAATGAATCGATATTGCATTCCTCATCTGGTTTGTTTATCATTTTTTATCAATTTCTTTTTCTTGTCCTAATCAATGCCATTTATATCCTTCATGAAATTACTTGATATAAGAGATTTGTAATGATCTAAAATGGATTAATTGAATATGTATATAAATGGAACTTGGATTCAAGGATTTGAAAACTGCACATCAATCATACCTAGATCATTATCAGCAGTAGATCTTCTTGGATAAGTCTGATCTTGGACTAACTTACTATGTTGTTTCTCAATAAAAATGATCCTAGATTCTAAATAATGTTCAATTAGGAATGGTTTGATTTAGTGTCTATTTAAGTCTAATAAAATGATATTATCCATCAATTATTGTTACACGTAAGGTAATAATCCATTGAATTTACTATATGTTTTATATGGGTTTTTAAATGATAACTAGTGTGTGTTCTTTAATTAAACCCATGTTTGATTTTTCCTCACATGTTGTTTTTTCTGATTATGAATTTTTTTATGATAATGGTATGTTTGATATATCATTATACATACATGGTTTTCATGTTTTATTCTATCTATCTTCTGCAACTGATATAGGTCGAGCCGTATGGACTATCCCCTATGAGAGGGATTTGTGAGATATTGATCAGAATATAAATGGGCATCCCTTCTAGTGGGATGTATATAACGTGTTTTATAAATAGTCCCATCAATTAGGGGGATGTTTCAAATATGGTTGGTTGAAATTATTTTTGGTATAGTGACAAAACATATAGAGTTACTTATATATTGTGATTCTGTGATATGTTTTTTCTTATCTTCATATTTTTTAATTTCATGGAATAAACATTTATATAATTTTAACTTAAGTTAAGTGTGTTTGGTGGTGACCTATTTAGTCTTATACTCATACCCCACAAGGAAATTTTAGTACACTTATAGATTTTATTCTCAGTAATTTGGTGAAGAGAAAAAACCATGTGGTGGATAGTTGAATAGGTTAGAAGGAGGATATAGATATTTTTGGTTGAACTATGGTCTAAATGTCTGGTTTTTTTATTTAGTGTATTTACCTCATACATTAGTTCCTTCTGCTTAATTATTGGTTTATGTATCTCACATTCCATATTGATAAAAAATGGGGTACAATATTTATATATGCTACTACTTTGATGATTTATTAGTTACACATTATTTATTGATTTATTAGTTATTAAAAATTCCCAAACATGATCAATGTAATCTATAGGATGGAGAGTGGTAAATTAGTGGTATATTTTTCTTTTATGTAATATTTCTTCAATAACAGCTTCATCTCCTATTACATATTTATAAATTTGATGAAAAATAAACATTCACATATCCATAGGAACATAAATATTTATAAGTATCACTCTTAATAATAGTATATAATCCTTATCAAGGTTCTAAAGTAATCCAATTCCACACAATCTACTAGAATAAAATCCTATTGAGTGGATATAAAAAGTAGGAAATACACCTACACATGTGTAGCACTATGATTAATACAAAAATTCAAGATATTTTTCTACCCCGAAAGATGTAAAAAATATATAGTTACAAGTTTATAAACCTTCACCAATAGGTTTACAACAAGTTATTATAAAACATAAAATGATTTCAATTTTATAAAATATAAAAAAATTATTCACATCATACCCAGTAGCAAGTAAGAACAACTTTTCTAGACTTCATACAGAACTCAGTATGATCACTCACTTTGATTACCCTATCCAATTCATTAGTCTAGAAACAAGTCAGGTTTTGTAATCCATAAAAAATATAAATTTTTAATCAAATTGTTCAAACTGATATGGTGAATCATAAAAAAAAAATTTCAATCAGGATGTATTTCCATGTAATTTTTTTTCTAAAAACCAAAACTCTGTCTCACACATGAACAATGTTACATTGTACTTTGATACCATTATATAGGTTAACCCAAAATTAAAATGGTAGGAACTATAAATTGAATTTCTACATAATGAAATTCACAAATTTAAATTAATTTCTAAATTTATACTTCATTTGACAAATTCACTATTCTTCTTGACCCTTATGAATTCAACTCAAACCCTATTGAATTTTCCAGAATATATTGCATCACAAACTCTTTTAAAAATAAACTTCTCAAGTGCTCAGTTTGGAATTATATTTTCATTATGATTCTTCTGATTAGATTGTAAATAATTAAAACACAAGACTTATAACTATGATTCTACAAACCAACTAAAAATATTCTTTCATAAAAATCAATGAAAATTATAAATACATTAGAACCCATTAATAAGGTTTTAAATAAAACATCAATATTTTCACCTTTTAATTATTTTTTTAACTAACCTATTGTATAATGAAACTGCATAAAATTATACATAGCATCGAATGAATTATTAGTGTCAAATATTTTTCGATGAAACTTGAACGAATTGAAAAAATATAAAACTTTTTTTCTCAATAAAATTTTAATTATATCTTTGATTCAATGATACAAATTAAAATGGTTGACTGAATTTTATCATTTTTTCCGATTGATCGGTCTTTGATTCTAATATGATAGATCAGTCTCTTGAACTCACCTAATTGATCTGGGTATAAAACTCTTCCTAGTCATAGTTAATAAATTTGGTTCATCCAATATGATTTTCATAGTATGATGATCTTCCTCTTATAGAGCTCCACATCTGATGCCTTATCAGTTCCAACCATTCGCCTGATGGATTAGTGTCAGTAACTCCTCTGATTGTTTGGTGCGAACATCAAATTATTTATTTACAAAATGTAGGAACATATTGTTAATTAAATGGATTATTAAATATTATGGATCATATGGTCCAATTGATTAGTTGGTTGGTGTTTTTTCAAAACACTGGACTTAAAAAAATTTAAACTTCTAGACTTCAAGAAACTTCTACATCTGGTACAACTCAAACTGATGATCTGTATCAGAAAAAAACCTCAACTTCATAAAAACACTATAAAAATTAATTTCTATTTTCTTTCACAATACCCCTCTTGTATCAGGAATTAGTAATTATTTTTAAAATATTTATATTATCATATCATCATTATATTTATTCTCCCATAGCCTCTCAGAGAAGAAATTATATTCCAAAACTAATTTTCTCCCTTAAAATTTCAAATATCATAGATTACAGATTTTTGATTAACTTATTATGTTGATAAAGTTTTTCAAAACGTCTTATTGTCATATTTAAAATATCTACCATCCCTTATGACATTATAATATTGGTATATCTTCCCATCCTATTCTAAAAAATATCATTCCATAATAATGAGTCAAAAAAATTCACCCATAAAACAACTTTAGAATAAAAAACCATCAATGATGGAATTTATTATGACATATAAATTAGATATTCAAATTCCAATACCCAATAATTAGATTAAAAAACATAAAAAGTATGGTAATTTCATTTAAAAAAGAAAAAAATACAAATCATTCTGCAAACAACTTCTTCCATCATTTGAAAACAATCTCCATCAAACATGGTCCCAAAATATTTCGCCTTTAGGTTTTGTTTTAAAACAACCTTCATAAATCTAAATTACATTTTAACTCAATCTATGGACCACTAATAAACAATCATAATCTTACATGAGTGAACTCTTTGTTGGAAACATGAATCATTGAGCAAAAAAAACCATGTTGTCCACAAGTAGTGACTTAAGAACTTCTCTGGAACCTAAAAATGTTAAAAAATTATATATATTTACAGATTCATTCTTCGTGAAAAAAAAGGTTTCATACAATAACTTCAATAAAATCTTATAATATTACCACACTTCCTTTATGAAATCACATATTACACCTTTAAACCCCCTAAATATATGCTTCTTGATAAAGTTCAACACATACCATGGGATAGATTTATGAAAAATCAGTTTTATCTTCCTTAAAAGCACTAACCAATGACTAGATGAGATAGGGGACTAAAACATATACCACAACCTTGGAGACAAAGAGGTTGGATACCCATTTACTTCCTCAGTTTGTAAAAACATTTCTTTGGTAATGGTTTTGTGAAAATATCCACAACTTGATATGTTGTAGGAATTTATTCCAACACATGTTCATTATTCTACACAAATCATTGATGAAGTGATATTTCATATCAATATGATTTTAATGATAATTTTGAACTATATTTCTTATGAATTTATATCACATTGATTATCACAATATAAGACAAACGGTAACATTACTTCTAAAATAAAATCATTCAACTGAGTCTTCATCCACATAAGTGGTGTTAATGATTGAGTAAAGTAAACATATTAAACTTCATCGATTATAATTTTTACATAATGTTTCTTTTCATATACCAACATATAAAAATATCTACCCAAAATTAAAATTCCCCATATTTATATCTTATATCATCCAAACATCACGCCCAATAAACATATATATACCCAAACAGATCAGTTCATCCTGAGATGTGATATTTGATACAAAAAATCTATTATTCTTCTAATATATCTATGAATTAGTTTTCCTTACTATATATGACATTTATTTAGTTCAATTTGGAATTTTGAACTTAGGTAAAATTATGTACATTATATTTTGTTAAATAATTCTTCTATAAAAAAATTCCATTCAGAATTCTAAATTATTTTGAATCTACCTCCTTTTTTTCCCTATAAATAGATAACTTTCTTCCCATTGAAATTGGTGGGGAAATAGATTTGGATTTTTCCATCCTAAACTTATTAAGATGTTTATTTGAATACTTATCTTGATGTAGAAAAATATACTTCTAATTTTGTGAGATATGTAAGATATGAAAATATTTCATTTTACCATGGAAGTACATACCAAAAAACTTGTTCATAGCTTTATAAATCTATCACAAAATTTTTGATAATTTCTATAAAAGGTAATATCATCAACATAATCAACTAAAATGAGAAATACCTCATAATTTCCATTACTATATAGATTACTATCAACTCTTCTCTTTTTAAAGATCAACTTCGTTAAGATAGAATCCATTTAGGAATATGGAGATCTCTTATCATTTTTAAACCTTGAAAATACTTCTTAAACTTGTACCCATAAATTTTATCCTTTATAATTAAAATAACACATTTTTGTTCAACATAAAATTATTTATCTTGTTCTAAATTGTGAAATTTTTATTTCACATCCATCAGAATGATTTTATAGCATCATTGTACATAAATTTAAATAATGATTATTATCATTTCAAATATTTATAATAGAGAAAAGGTCTCAAAAACATTAGTTCATTCAATGTCATAACAACCTTTTAAAACCAATCATGTTTTCTTCTAATTACTTCACAATCCTCGTTCAACTTCTTTTGAAACAACCACTTTTTACCAAAAAAACATTTTTATCATTTGGTGTGGGTATAAGTTACCAAGTATCATTCTTATCAATATAGTCCAAATATTAAATAATATGACAAATCAAATATTTATGCTTGAATAATTCATTAATATATTTTTTCTCAACATTATAATAAATATAAGTATGTGAAACAAACCTTAATATTCTTCTTGTTTGAATTTTTTGTTATTTATCACCAATGATGTTTTATATTTATTCCTAGATACTTATCCTATGATGAGAATTTTGAAGTTATTATTCATCACTATGTATAAGAAAGTCCAATTCTTTTATTTCTGTTTCATCAATAATGTGATAATTCATTTCATGCATCATAATAACAACTCTTTAATATTCCCCATATTTCTTTTCTGCTTGTGTTTGTGAAACTTCTTCTTCATATTTTTCAAGAAAATTTATATTATTAGAGTTAAAAAAACATTATTGTTTCTTGTTTTAAACATATATACCCTCTACCATTAAGATAATAGATAATAAAATTTTCATCTTTACCTATTTGATAAAATATTCAAGTACTTCCACATTTTTTAATGATACAAGGATTCCCAAATATGATTAACTGTTTCAAACATAGAAATTAATTTTGGAAAATTTTATAATTAGCTATATTTGAATGTATTCTATAAAAGAAATGAATATAAATATCAGCTATTATATTCATCTCCTATATTTAGAAGTATTGATAAATAATTTTTTTGATTAACATAGTTCATCCCATCTCCACCAAACATATATTATTTCTTTTATAAAGATTATTCTACTATGGTGTGTATGGTTGCATAAAACCCTGAAAAATTACACGTTATTCCAGAGATGTTTTGATTTATTATTTTTACTCACCACTATTATCCATTTGAAACCTATTCATGGAATATCCTCATTTCTTTTCCAATATTCTGTTGAAACTTTTCATCATATTCATAGCATCTGATTAATATTTCAAATATACAATACATGTAATATTATTACAATCATAAATGAATGAAATATATTACATAAATATTAAATTTAATTGTTTTCTCATTGTCCCAAATATATTAGATTGGATCAGTTCTAGGAGATGAGTTAAAATAATTTAAACATACCTATGTACTGAGATTTTGATATTCCCGTTATGAAAAATAGAACAACACTAATATCTTATTCTTTTCATATCTAGAATATTATTATCAATGTCCATATTTATTAAATTTCTCATATTCTTCTAAAAAATATATCCCGAACTTCTATTCCATAATTTATATCTTCCATAATTCTAGATAACAAAAAATTTGGGAATCAACAACTTGAAATGAGTTTTAGTTTTTTTGTTGGCCTCCCATAACAAATTTTCCATCTCCAAATTTGTTCATAAAAAAATAATTTTTTTTTGAAATAAATGTTTTACCTTATTTAAAATGTTGTGAAAAAATAACAAGTTTCTTTTTAAACCATAAATAAATAAGGCATTTTGGGATTTCAGTTTTTCCTTTCTAATATTTGAAAATAAAATAACTTTGATTATGAGAGATTTATCATTTCCAAACATAAACATTACTTATTTAAAATCATTAACAGTATTCAAAATATTTAGAACTCTTATTATATATAAAGCGAAAACACTATCCAAAATCACATATTATTCTCCATTTGATGATTTGAGAGAATTTTCTACAAAATGATATTTTACATACCTTTATCTATCGTGACATATATCTTTTGAGGGTTGTTATAAAAATATTTTAGAGATGGAAGAAAAACAAGCCATCATTTAGGAAGATATCCAAGATTTTCACATCTTTTAAAAATTGTTTCTAGAGGTTGGAATCTGCTTTCACATTTCAAAGAAACGTTATAAATATTTCTTCTTTTAGAAGACTGAACCCCCCTAAAAAATTGACTCCTCTTACTCATTGGATAATTATTTTGTTTTTTATTAAACCATAAATTGTTTTCTGTATGGATTCATCCACCACAGTACCAATAATATCCATATAAACAATAATTGTCATTATAACTTCCATACTGTCTAGAGTTGTAAACTTTATTTTCCAAACAATATTCTTACATTCCACATAAAAACATTGTTGAGACACATTATTTCTATTATATCATGATATTTTATTTTTTACTCATATTTATTCCCATTTTCAATAGAATCTATAATTGAATCAACATTTGATTCCATCTTTGAAATTTTTGAACCATCTAAATTTTTAAATTTTTTGGTTATGGATACATACATGATTTTTCAAAATCTATTATTTTAATGAATATATGAAATATTATTTTCAAAAATTGATGATATCTTTTGTTAATTTTTATCAAGCTAACACTTCCCAGAACATTCAAATATTTCAGAACTAGTGATTTTGAAACTTGAAACACCCTTCTCAATTTTATAAAACTTTTATTCAAAAAGTTCTAACACTTGTTCATTACCATTTATCATTATATAAAGATATTCATTCCAATTAATTTATATTGAAATAAATATATTCAAGTTATCGTCATCTTCCACAATATTATATTTCTCTTTATGAAAAATGTCCTTGTTTTTTACTATAGAACATTATATTTTCAACTTCTTGACTTTTCATTCAATTCGTTCAATCATTCTATAAAATTGTTTCACCTATATTTTCATATAAAATTATAAATGATTTTATATTTTTTTACAACTATTTATTTTATCAGTAATAAACTTTCTATCATATACCTGTTCAATAAACATGTTTTCGATAACATCATTAGTGAGTTTTTCATATTCAAATTCACTCCCTTCATCTATATCATATATATAAAGAAACATAAACTTTTTTATTTGGGGAACTTTTTATTTATTCCCTTGTAGATATATTTTTATTCATCAACGTTTTTCTTAAAAGATATTATTGTCCTTCTAACTCTTTCAACACATTCTTCTCTATATTTTCATCAAGGTCATTTTTCATCAGAATACCCAATGGATACTTATCAAAAAAAATTATAGATATATTATATTTGAAAATTAATGTACCTAATTTTATATATTTAGAAAATAATGAAATGAGTTCATATATATATTACTAACCTAATCTTTGGTTTTAGAGTCACCAGTTTCTTCATCGTTGAGGGTCTTCTTTGGTTTTCTTATCTTGGAAAACTGGAAGAATATTTCTCTATCAAAATTTTCTTTTCTTTTCATAACTATTTTTAATTATATTTCCAATGTATTAATAGTGATGTTTCATTCATCTAAATATAGTGTTTCAGAACATATTCCTTACAAATATAAAACATAGTCATCAGAATTGTCATTAATGATTCATATGGTGTTCCCAATAATAGTTGAATCTTATATCTTTTAACCAAGATATATTATGGTTCTTATAATAAAATTCACCCTTTTAAAAATTCAACAAAAAATTATCACTCACCCATTTTTATACCATTATACATCAGCCTCTAGATATGTAACTTTGTCTTATTTTCCATGATATTTCCTTTATATATATTCTTATATTTTCCTAGATTACTTTAGAAGTTCCAAATCTATTCACTATAAGAAATTATATTCTATAGAGTTCAGAAAGTGATGTATTTTTATCCCTTTAATCATTCTCCGGGTTTTCATATTAATCAATAAAAGAGGAACTTTTTTACATGATAGTGAAATACATCTATGGAATCTTCCAAAACATTATAACCAAGATTCATAATATAAGTAAATATTATATCTTTACAGATATGATAGTTATTTTCATAAAAAACTATAATCACCTTACTATTCACACAATTAAAATTATACATAACAACATAAAATCAAAAGAATCATAAAATTTGTAAAAAAAGGATTTTCCCTCTGATATCATTTGAAAGTGCCCAAATAAGACTAATTTAATCACTTATAGGGGCGTGTGAATCAATTATATCTTTTTATTCTATTTTATATATCTTTTATAGTAACATTCAACTACTATTAGTGGTTTATGGCTTTTCTAAAAAACACAAAATCACACATCTATGAGAAAGATAGTGTTTAAAAGGTTCACTACTCAAAATTACTACCTATACCTTGGAATTGTTTGGAAATAATCCAATAACACACAATAAACTACAACACAATCCTTTTGTATGGATACAACAAGTAAGAAATACCATTAAACCACTGTAGTAATATGATCAATACAATAATCAATTTTATTCTTATAGAACAAAATATATAAATAATACTTTTATCATGTTTAGAATAATTTAATAATTGTTTCAAAACATCTCACTTCACTATATTAATTACTTCCACTTTTTAAAATAATAAAACATAATCCACTTTCTAACCAAAAATTAGGTAGGAGAAACATCTTTATACTTCATATAAAAATCATTTTAATCACCGAATCAAAATTCTCAATCCAATTCTTAATTATAGAAAAAATTTTGATTAGTCACTTAGTATAATGTTTGATTTTTCAGTTCGATTGTTCTGTCCAATTTTGTGAATCCTAACCACCATTTTTTTAAACACATCATCTATTATAAGATGTTTCTCTAGAAATTAGATCAAGAATCTAAAACTGTAGTGCTCTTACACTCACACATGTGAACACTGTTAGATTACATTTTATTGTGTCCCCTATATATAGGTTATCCCATAACAGAATAGGTGGTAACTCAAAATTGTTTTCTCACTCAAAAAAATTCTCAATAGTTATTTATTTACAGATTCAAATTTTATTTGAAAACTTATATATTCTTATAAACTATAATGGGTTATTTTCAGACCTTATAGAAATCCCCAAAACATATTATATTTCAACTTATTCTAAAAAGGATCTTGTCAAGTGCTTAGTATGAAAAACTATTTTTCATTTTGATTCTCTTTACCTGATTACAAAAAAGTAAAACATAATACATATCACTATGAATCTCCAATCAAAATGAAAATATTTTTTCATAAACATAATTGAATATATTAAATACATCTAAACCATTAAAAATTATTTTGGTTGAAACATTAATATATTTCACATTTTCATCCTCTTTTAAACTTCCCCTTAGATTGGTGAAACTAAATTTGATGAACCTCAACATCCACTAACTTATCAGTGTCAAATATTGTCAAATGAATCTTTACCCAATTAAAATATTTCAAAAAAATTACACTAAAAAAATTTAATTATCACTTTGATGCTTTAATCTATATTAAATTGATTGAATACATTATTTCATTTTTCTGATTGATCCGTCTCTAATTCACATCTAATGGATTTGTCACTAGAGATAACATAGTTGACTAGTTTCAAAAACTCTACTCATTCATACCCAAAAAATATAGTTCATCTCATATTATTTCGGTTGATGTATAATCATCCTCAATGGTACTCTACATATGATGCATTATTGTTTCCAACCACATATTTAATGTATTGTTAGCAGAAACCCCCTTAAAGGGTTGGTCTTAACAAGAACTGCATTATTTCTAGAACACACCTGATAATGGTTCATTAGATTAGTATTTTCATCTGATGGATTAGACTATCTGATTGATTGGTTAAACAATATTTTTTAAAACATTCTAAATTTATAAATTTAAAATGTTATCTTTCAAAAAAATCATTTTTTGTTATAGCTCAAATCGATGATCTGTATCTATTGAATCTTCTACTTTATAAAAACACCCTAAAAAACATTTAAATTTTCTTCCAAAAACTCTCAATTGTATCATAAATTATTCAATATTTTTATAAAATTGAGATTATCATAGAATTTTCAGATCTTTTCTCCCATATCATCTCAGATAAAAACTTATTACAAACAAACACATTTTCTCCACCTTTCTATCACAATTCTTGGATCACTAGTATTTAGTCAACATATAATGTTATAAAATATTAACGTATCAAAGATTCATCAAGTTTAGTATATCGAAAATATATTTTTAATTTATGAAATTGGTATATTTTCCCACTCCATTCTAGAAAACATCATTTTATAAAAATGAGTATGAAAACAAGTTCATCGAGAAAATAGCTTTAGAAGAGAAACTGTAAAATGATGGAAATTATTAAGAAATAAATATTAGATCTTCTAAGTTCGATACTCTATCCCCTAATCACTAAAACATACAATTTAATGTGATTTATTCTAAATATAATAAAATAAAAGCCATTTAGAAAAATCATATTGCATCGTTCAAAAACTATCTCAAGACAACTTGGCACCAAAAATTATTTCTTCATTTGTACTATGATGTTTACATAATACAATGTTTAGAGTCCCCTCATGATGTTACTTTATCCATTAGTACTATTTATCACATCATTCATATGTGAAGGTGATCATTAGGTCATTTGAAACTCTATATTAGACTTAGTGATTTGGGATAGGATGCTACAATATAATATTAGAGAACTAGGTTTATTAACTTTTTTATTATCTTTTCCTTGATTTGGGAAATTATATATTGGATATAATATTCTAATGAATCAGGAAGGGTATTAGAGACAGTGTCTATCCAGAACTGTATAATGGACCTCTGACTTACAATAAGTTGTGATTTTTTTAATTGATGTTGTTATTGGTTAAGTCGCCTTGGGTTATTCACATGATGTTGAGGTACTGTTAAATGGGATTTTTTGTGTTCTAATGAATCATGTTTAGTCATGTAGTATACAATTCTATATAGATGTTTCTTGTATTACATAAGGCCCAAATAAATTAATTCTTTTTAAAATTAGGTTATATGATTTAATGAATTATTTCCTGAATTATTTTATTTGATATTGTTTTACACAATTATTTAGTGTATATATATGGTTCTGGATATCATATATCTACCTAAAGCTTGACATCGGTTTTTTATTGTTCTTAGGGGTTTATACCTTTTTCTTTTTTATAGCCTTTTAGGTAGAACATTTATGTGAACACTTATGTTTAACTACAATATTTTAATTGGCTTTCCTAATTAAGTGGTTCAATTTGACTATGGTTTGTTCTGAAATTATAGGAAATGCTACCTCATAGATGTATTGTAGAACTTATTATAACACCTGCTAACCATTTTAATTATATATGATTGTTGGCAAAATATGGTAATTGTTTATAAACTACACTAGAAATTTAATTATGGGTATACAATTTTATTCCATAGAACATTAAGGTATTATAAAATATATATTTTATATAATAATAAGTAACTAATATTAAATAATTAAAAAAATATAATAAGAAAAATTCAATCATTCATTCCATAAGAAATTATTTCGTTCAATATAATTTCTTTTTAAAAGGTCGTATATATTTTTATTTAAAAGATAAATTTCAATTATTTAAAAATTTAATACGATAAAATGGATTGAATTTTTTTCATAGGTTTTCTAACTTACATATTATTGTTTATTTCATTTACAAAGGAAAAAATAAATTATAGGGGTGAATAGTGAATTACCATAGTAAATAGTGAAAATGGTAAAATATAATTTATGGTTAAAATAATGTATAAAACATATAAATATTGAATATATAATTTGATAGTGGAGGGAATATCTTCTACCCTTTAATTCCACTTTTGTTACACAATCCATGTTAAAATTTCATACCTTAATCATTATGTAATGAAAAATTGAAACAATGACACACAAATCACCTATATTTGGACCCATCCACAACCCCTTAAAAAAAATTCAAACCCTATAGTTTATTTTTCAATACATGGAAATTTTTAAACTACTAAATTACTCTTCCTTTTTGGGATTGTTATGGTCTCAATTAGGAGGCCTAGATCCTTTATTCATAATGATCTTGTCTCAAGAGGGAGTTAATTCATCAATGCTAGTATCTGGTTCATCAGTATCTTTTTAAATTAGCCTATCATCTCAAATATTTCTAAATTTCATTCAACACTCTAATGATTTTATATTATCATATTTATTATTCAATGAAAATTATATAAATGTAATATAGCTCAATAATCATAGTCATTAGTTTGTATTTCATGTTCTTGTAAGAATCGATTCTTCCACTTATATGAACAATTTTATTCTATGTTCATCATTTCAATCATGAATGGGTATAAAATAATTAATTATAGTAACAAATTATCGTAATGAATAACATATTTTATTATAATGTCAATAAAAGGTCGATACAATAATTAATTATCCTTCTAATGTATTTTCTAATATTGATAAAATCAACTGAAATGTACATATTATGAGTTGCATAATTGAAATCCATACCCATATCTTCAATAAAATGTACTTGATAACTTTTAAATCACAGAAAATATATTATTATACTTCTTTCCCTAATATAGGAATGATGAAATTATTATCAATGAATGATAATTTATATTTCCAAACTCGAATGTTTATTGGATAATAAAAATTACTAACATATGGTGATGTAAATAAATTATAACTTACTAATATATATTTAATAAATGAACAAAAACGAAGAATATCAAAAAATAAATAATTTTTTTAAATAATTTATTAGGATTTTGTGTTTACAATAGAAGAGGTTAATATATTAATGTTGAAGTCAAGAGTAAAAGTAAGAATATCTCACCTTAATTTACTTTTCATTGTAATATATTCCTTGTTCACCACCTATGTTATTTTATACTGTGTATATACAACCAAAATTTTCTATTATATCTTATTTTGTAAGTGATTTAGGGGTTCTAAAAAACAATTATATGTTATCTCTTTCAATTTATTTTGATTTAACTGTTACCAAATGTAAGGGTTACCATTCCAATCACACATTAAAATTAACATTATCTATGAATAAGTTCCCATTAAAGGAAAATGAATATTCTCTCTTTATATCTCTATAAACCCTGATATATTTTATTATTTACCTGTTATTTTGGGTCTTTATATGTCCTCTTACCACTACCCATTCCCATTGGGTTATAATTCACTTGAGATGATGCTTGTATACGGAACTGAGAATATATCTTATTTACAGTTATGAATTTGTTTCTTCCATATACATGATTTTCATATAGTTTTATGGATTTTATTATCTCTATTTATATTATATAATAAGGTATATTTTCTATTTATTTTATTTATTTTAAAATTTCATGAAATGAATCTTTTTATCTCGTTACTACTATATTTTCTACTTAGATATTTTGTCCCATCATTTTTTTATTTATGAAGATTCAATTCTAATTGCGAATTATTCTTCAAAGTAACTTTTATTTCCCTTCACATTATTTTCCTAAAACCATAAATTTGAAATTTATTCATTTACAAAATACTACAAAATATAATGAATATTTATTATTATTTTCAAAATGATTTTCTATGAATCTTATATAGTGTTATTTATTGACATCAAAGTCATTAAATTTATTAAATAATTCACTTTTTATATGATCTAATGATAAAATGTAACTTTTTCTTTGGATGAATTATTTTATTATCCTGAGGAAATTTTTATGAAAACCATTTCTTTCTCTGGGATTATTTATTGCATTACATATTTTTTTAATGTTTTTATGTTCTTGTAGACCACTTAATTATGTATTTTTATTATCTAATGGGTGATATCAGAAATAAATAATCCTACAATACATTTGATAATGATTTTTATATATCATGATATGACATGCAGGGGACTGGGGGTGAACTATGTCTACATTGTTTATCAGAATAAGGTGTGAACCCAATCCACAATGTTATGATACATTCTCTAATATGTGATAGTGGTATTAGAAATGAAATTTAACATAAGAATTTTTTTCTATTAGTATGATTTTTTTTCTGAATGTCTATATTATACCACAATAAAATTCTATGTTGGATTATCTCATGGTTATATTCCCACATGTCTGCTCTCCCAGGACTCATTTATTAAGTTTTGAAAAAAATACTTATGTCACGATTCATGATTTATGATTGAATTATTTTTTTGACATGATTTCTTTATGTTCTTATAGAATTGTTATGTACTAGTACAGACATGTTAATATTATTCTAGCATATAATATTTAATTTATAACCCTTATGTTCACCCCTTACTTAGAATTTGAGATTCCCCTTTTGATCAATTCAATTCCCTCGGTAATGAAGAAGAATATTATACATGATATGATTAAAAGTGTTTCATGTGTGAATATATTTGTGGGAGATTCTGAATAATGAATAAAAAATATGTTTTTTATGTATATAATCTCTAAATACACTAATACATTAGGTTTTGGGGTGTGATTTATTATGATATGTAATTAATATTTATATAAAATAATGTAATGTGCATGTATGTTATATCTAAGTTATCCCATGCACCATATGTTCAAGACCACCAATATATCAATGCGATCAATGATGTCATGGGGGAAATTCTCCCTTACCCTCATTTGAAAAACCATTATACAAAATAAAATAACCCAATTTTGAATAATCAGGTCCATATGAATTATTTCAAGACAAATATCATCAAAATGAAATTTTACTATTTATAGAGAGGCTTCATTGACCAAAAAAAAGAACATGAAATTTCATAGTTAAACCATTATGTTGTGATATTAATATAATTAGAGAAAAAACTTTATCATATTCCCATTTTTGAACTGAATCATGCAATCAATACTGTATCTTTGGAATAATTTTTTGTAACTCCCTGAAATTCTGAAGTTATAAAATTGTATTCGATAGAATGTAGGACATGTAACACAAAACCTGTAAGGGAATATAATATCCTTACACTTTAAAAAGTATTTATTATTTTAAATAAACTTGTGATATAGATTACAATGCTTAAATACTGATTTATCATGTGTCATACACTATAATGACTTTCTTTGATGACTTTCATTACATGCAAGACCATTTTTTACAGAACAACCATATATTAATAAAAAATTATTATTTAATTTAAAAAAATAGATGTTAAATTAGTGGTTATTAATATAATTAAATAATTAATGAAAATATATGGTCTATTAAAATTTATGGTGAATTCATTGGCTTCCAAATAATAGGAAATGAATATAAAAACTATTTCAATATAGAAAAATGTTTTTTTTTCTCACAATGGTGTTATATTCTAATAAATTAATTTAATTAATATTATTTAATGATATTAATTAAATTTTTTTTAAAAGGCAATGTTACCATCTATTAAGGGTGAACCTATTTTAAATCAAATTTTAGAACATTTATAGATTTTATATTTCCAAATAAAAATTAATTCTTGATGAAAAAAATCAAAAATTGTTTTTGGGTGAATTTTTTGCATTTTTTTATGATGTTTAATTTTTTAATCAATAATGATAATAGTGAAATATAATTAAAAACTAAGTTTTATACTAATTTATAATATGGTAAAATTATAATTTTATTTAATTTAAAATTTATTTGTATAAATTATTTATACATTAATCCAATTACTTCATTGGAATAAATTTCACTTTTAAATTGAATATAAAATAATATCAAACTTTTGAAAATTTTACTGTAATTCACTGCTTTGTCATCTTGTATGTGTGACTAAATTTATATTAATATATGCCTGTTTTTTAATTGTAAATTTTTAAAAATGGATTAAATATTTTTATTCATAGAAATTTATAATTTCTAAAAAGTTTGAAATATTTTTTGGATACAATAATATTAGTGAACATGACTCAAATTAATTAGAGTGATTAAGAGAAAATTTTGTTTAACAAAGGACTAAACCTCAAACATAAGGCCTGAAATGATAGATAAAAATTTCCAAAATCCATCTGTCATTTAAATATATATATTCTATACTTCATTTTATAAAATTAATTTTCTTATTGGATCCAACATAAAAGGGAAACACATGGGTGGAATACCCTTTTCAAAAATTTACCAGAATACCACTCCACCTCCATTATAAAAAAGAACTCACCCTCCTACTTATTCATAACCTTAAATCACTTTTAATTACCCAATTTCAGATAAAATAAGCTAAAAATATAATTCCAATCATCTTATATTCCTTAATTTGGAATTATTTCAATGAAAATAAGCCATTTGTTTTAAACCAAAAGGATTTACTTGAATAAGAAGTAATGTTATTTAATTATCTCTTTTCTTCCATTTACAACTACAACCCTAAAATTATTTTTATTACATGATTATAAAATAACCTTATTATACTAAATAGAGTTATAATTATTTACGTTAAATTTTAAATATAAACTTATTCACACTTCCCACAAATGGTTAATTAACTTACAATTTGTGTACGTCGAAGTATCATCTCGCAAAACAATGTCATTCATTTTTTCTTTACCACCTATTATGGTTGGGAATTATGATGGAAAATATTTTTATATTATATTTATGATATTTTAGTATTGTTTACAGTTAATTAATTATTAGATAACTCATACCTTTCATGATATACATTTTTTGGTATTATGATAGCATCGTTTGTGGATGTGTGGATTACCGCCTCCTCAAAGCGATGTGACTCATTCAAACTATACATAGAATATGTAAAGGATGGTTTTAATAAAAATATTTGAAATATATGAAACATTTATATGATAATTTAACTATAATATACCAATATATAATTTACTTTTCATTCTTATATAATTGAAAAAAATGGATGTAGCATTCATGCGAACGTACGACCTACCATCTCCATGAAGGATGCACATCATATCCTATCTAAACTTTTTATGGATTATTATAAATAAATAAATATATATATAATGAATATATATAATATTTATATCAATTTTTAAATTCTATAGATGATGAAATCATGATACAACTAACATGAACAACAAGTAACAAATCAAAACATACTAAAAAACTAGCAAATTAACACCCAAAATTGTAGAAATAATGAATGATTGTTTAAAAATTGTTAATAAGTTATTATAAGAAGATAAAATTTGATATTATAATATTAATTTTGGCTCTGTAATAATTTATTATCTGGATTAAAACCATTATAAATTGTTTTAAATGGAATTAACCTGAATGGAAATACATGGTAAGTGATTTTCACATCACTTTTTACATCTGTGAGATAAATGTCAACTTCACCACTTAATTTTTTTGTAATATATCTACTAACTATTTTGATATATTTTATTGTGAATTATTTTTTATTCATTGTATTATGAGTTTCAATTTTAATTATTTCTTCTTTCAGTATTTGAATTAAAATTCACCAAGTGGTAGGGGATTTCATAACCCGATTCCTCTTCATTAGATTATATTACTTACTCATTTCGGTTAATATTATAAGACTATATGTGTAATAACTTTTTATTATGTATATTTTTATTTAAATTTTTTATGTGGATTTAAATTTGGAACACATAATATTTTTATTTATTTATTCTCACATCAAAATTATGGGTTTCTCATGGTCTTCCTTCACAATTCTATTTTCTTCGGTATTGTTTACACTTGAATTTAAATTTAATTGAATTATTTGATAACTTTACAATAATCCCCTCAATTTCCTTATCATATGGTTTTTAATGATACTTTTCATGAAATAGTTCTATTTTTTTACAGTTTTGAAGTCAAAATGTATTAGTAAATATTTTTAAGATAACTCTACTTCATTTCTCTCTTTAGCCAGAGAACCAATTTTTTTTTACAAAAACCCTGTTTTCCAAATAGGTTTTCAAATGTTTTTTTAACCATTAAAAATTGATTTTTGAATGAATTTTTGACCCTTTTTTTCTTTTAAAAATGTTTTCAAGGTAAACTAGTTGTTGATTTCCAGACAAAGAACATTTCTAACCTTTTTACCTTGAAAAAGGAATGTTATTTTTACCTTATTTTTCATGTGTAGATTTACATGATGTCATTTCATAGAAAATTATTTTGAATGTTTAAAAGGTTAATTTGTTATGAATATTTTTTTAAAAGTTATTTACTAATAAATTTTACTTAAACATTTTTCAGAATAGAGAGTTGATTTTCCACAAAAAATTTTTAAAAAGAATTTTAATAATATTTCTATTAATCGATGACAGAAACCCTTTATTTTTACCCCAAATGGGATATTTTTTTATTAATATCATCTATATTCATCATATGGAGGGTTATTTATTTTTTTTCCATGTATAATATTGACATTCACATCCTTTATTAATTTTGTGGTCCCCATTAAATGTTCAATTTCTTATGATCATTGAACAGTGAATTTTCCCTAATTATCCAAATTATTTATCATGGATATGATCATTACCTAAATAATATACCATTTTTTACATAAGGTTTTTACATAGAATGTTATTTTATTTACTGGGGAAATATTGATAAATATGTATCCATCACTTAATAAAAATATTTGATAAGGCGATTTGATTTTGAATTAAATCAATTATTTAATATATGTGTAATTATTTGGATAGGTATGAAACAGGTTGGGTAGCATTTAAATTAATCTCCTCGATTCATTGGTAGTCTCATGGGATGAAATTATTTGGAGAAAATCCATTGCATTTTATTTCCAATAAGATTAGATGGGAACCTAAACATAGATTTAATATGTTATGTAAAATTTCTGGTCTATAGTATGTTAAACCACCATATAAAGGTCTTAAAGGCAAGGGTATCATATTCCTAGGAAACATTATTTCTAATAATTTAGAATTTACTTCATTTAATATTTTGTTAGTATTATCTATCTGTGTTTAGCATGGAAAATATCTACGGATTAATTTCAATCTCAATTCACCAATTAAAAAGTATATGCTTCCATTATTTTCCTTTCTATATTGACTATACCTTATCTATTTATTTTAATTGAATTTGTTTCCACTTATTACCTTTCCATTCTCTTTATCAACATCCATCTTAGTTTACCTATTATATGAAATCCAATTTAAGTTATTTCCTTTCTATAATTACGTCTATAATTAGTTCATTCTTTCTTCACCATACATGACCATTACTGAGAATTTGATCTCTTATTTATTTTCATTAAATCCTTAGGATTTTAGAGAGTGTACTAAGAAATATATTCATGGATATTATAGACGAGATAATGTTATATTATTATCTAGAAATTAAATAATAATGTTTTAATAAGTGTAACAATTTTTAATACAAGATTTTTTTATGCATCTTGATTACCATGAATACTAAAATAATTGGTAAAATGGTATTTAATTACTTGTAATAATTCTAATGTAATTACAGTAGACACTGTCTCTATTATTTCTGGGGTTGAGTCACTACAATTGGTATTAAATGAAGTTTAGCAGCATCCTTGGAAACTAGATTTAAGAAAAATTATATTCAGAAACATAACCCAAATATATAATTTGATTATAAGTATATAAGAACATCATATATTTTGGGTAAAGTAGATATTGTGTTGGCATTCCTAGTGATATGTCATTGTATGGATTCTACAAGTGGATGTGGTTCTGGAACAGAATTACTTAATGGTAATAACTTAGAGAAGGCATGTAAGGCCTAACTCAAGGAGAACTTGGTACATGCCATGAGCCTTACTATGGTATGGTTTGAAACTCCCATGTGATATGTTTAGGATAAATCAAATTTTCATTACCAACCATAATTAATTATTTTAATAGATAATGGAAATGAATGACCTAGTTTTGACCTTATACCACATTATGACTTATGTTGAAATAAAATTTTTATGTTATTTACTGTGATTCTAGATTCAAATTGTAGAATTATTTTTACCAATATAATATTAGTTATAATAATCATGAAACATCTTAGGATTGTTTAAAATTTTAGAAGAAAATATTTCTTCATTAACTTAAGAGTGATGGATACCATCCTGGGATTTTGTAATTATGGTTGACCATATGTACTAAGTCTTAAACACATCTTTAGGTTTTATGTGATTATGTACAATTTAGAAAAATTTATGGAAACTATATGTTTTAGTTAAAAAAATATTTGAGGAATAATTTCCTCAATTTTATGGTAATATGTTAAAAGGTATCGATAAAATTAAGTGTTGATATAAAAATAATATTGTGAGACTCGTTAAAAAAAATAGGTTGTATTAAAAACCATACTAAAAAGGTTATTTTAATGAATAAATTCATTTTATGATATCCATTTTATCTATAAGGGATGAATTAAAATTTTATCAAAGAACAACCAAGAGATAAAATTGTTCCTCTGAAATTGAAACTTTTCATGTAAATATATTTCCTTATATTACTGGTTAATAAAATAATTCCTAAATATTATGAAATGTATCATTTATTTTTTCCCTAATTCTTTTACTTTTGTTGATCTAATGGCCTTTTAATATTTAATGATTTATAGATTTGAGGGACTCAACTATCCATAGATCATTAATTTTTTTGTTATTGATGAACTCAATCACTCCCAATAAATATTTATTCTTTTTATCCAATTCTATTTCATTACATTCCACTAATGTTTTATTATGTAGAAACCATTATAGGTTTTATTCCATGCAACCTTTTTACATAGCATTCTCCCTTATTAAGGGGATATTTTATGAAATATTCTCTTGATGTGGGATTTCAACCAATGAATTTTTAAATATAAATTCCTAGACTTCCAAGATAGAGTTTAAATTATTAGTGTCCAATTTTTTAAGGTGGGGAGAATATAAGTCCCTGAAATTATAATGTAAGAACATAGTATTTGATAACGTATATGATATGAGCACCAAGAGAGTAAGGCAATATAATATAATTAGATATTAAAAAATGTTTACTATTTTTAATAGATCAATGATATATATTGTAATGGAGGAAATACTCAGTTAGCATGAGTCACACACAATAATTACTTTCTTCGATGTCTTGTGTAACATGCAAGAGTGAGTTTCACCAAAACAAAAAATATTAATAAAAAAATTATCTAATATAATAGAAAACAAAAATTAAGTTAGTGGTTATAAATCGAATTAAATAACTTATGAATATATATGGTCTATAAAAATATAATATCACTTCATTTGTTACCAAATATTAAGAAATGAATATCCAAATCAATTGAATATAAAGAAATTTTTTTTCTCACAAATGTTTCTTATCGTAATAAACTAAACTAATTACTATTAGTGAATGATATTAATAAGATATATATATTATTTATTCAGTCAAATATTTTTGATATTTACCCATTGATTTGATAGTAAAAAGTTAAGAATAAATACGTTTCTACACATAAAAATAATATTTTTCAAAAAATGAACTTTTACCTAATTTTGATGGAAAAAATATTTTAAATAATTTTTTTTCAAACATTTATAAATTTTATATGTCAAAAAAACATATTTTATGAATTAGAAAAATTAAAAAAAGGTAGGGTTAATGTTTTATATTTTTATTTGTGGTTTCATTTTTTGATTAATAGTGAAAAACACTGAATTGTAATTCAAAAAATCTTTTGCATATAATTTATTAATAAGGTTAAATTATATTTTTCATTGTACGTAATGTTTATTTAGATTAATTATTCATATATTAATAAAATATATATCATTTTAATCAATTTAATTTTGAATTTGATTATAATAACATATCAATCCTTTGACTATGTTACTTCAAAAACCTGCTTTATCGTCTTTTCGGTGGGATTAAATTTACATTAATTTCTATCACATATGTGATTAGAATTTGGAAAAAGGATTCCATATTGGGAATAAGAATAATTTTTTATCTTTAAAAAGGATAAATTATTTTTTTACTAAATTTATTAGTGAGAATGATGAAAATTAATTACAATGATTGAGAAAAAAATAGCTTCATAAATGACTAAACCTTAAATTTAAAGCCCAAAATAACCAATACACTTGTAGAAAATACATTTTACATTGATATTAATACCCTATATTTACTTTTAGAGAATATTTTTCATTATTGGATCAAATTTACATGGGAAGACAACCGTGTAATTCTGTTTCCAAAAAATTTCAAGAATGCCACTCCTCTTATTTTATAAAAATGTTATCATACCTCCCACTAATTCATACCCCTCTATCCATTTGTATCAACAAAAACATTCTCAAGTGATCTTCCAAAATCCATACCCTAATCCTATAAGACTCACATTGTAAATAAGGAAATCAAAGGAAGTGTTTTCCTTTAAATCAAAATGAGTTACCCAAATAATAGGTATCATTCTTCAATGATCACTTTTGTTTCATTTACTTATACACCGCATAAATTATTTTTATTCCTTTCTCATATCATAAATTAAGTATCCAAAATATTTTGAGATTTTTTTCGTTTTATTATTTTACCTAAAACTACACACACTTCCATCAAATGGGTAACTAACATATCGTTTGTGTATGGTGAACTACTGCCTTGCGAAACAATGCCATTCATTTTTCTATTACCACCTCTCACGGTTAGGAATTATGATGGAAAAATTATTTTTAAATGATATTTATGATATTAATATTTATATATGCATCTATCATAATTATATAACTAATAACTTTATTTTTTTATTTTTTGGAATACAATTTCATCTTTTTTGGATGTGTGGACTACTGCCTCCTTAAAGTGGTGTAACTCATTCACACTATACAGAGAACATATAAATGATGGATTTAATAACCCTATGTGACATATATACCATAAAAATGATAATATAATGATAATATATATATATATATTGTTTACTTTTAATTTATTTAATATGGAAAAGAAATAAATGTATAGTTCCTGAGTACGTACAACATACTGTCTCCATGAACAATGCATTTCAGTTCCTATATCCAAATTTTATGAATTATTATAAATACATATATATAATACATATATATGATAATTAAATCATGATTTAAATTATTTAGATGTTGAAACCATGATCTATGTAATAGGAAAAATATGTAACAAGTCAAAGCATTCTGAAAAACACATCAATTAACACAGTAAAAATAATTAACTATTGTTAACAAAACGGGTAATAAGATATTATTGGAAGATAATATATAATATTATAAATATAATTTTGTTTATTAAATAATCTATTAACAAAATTAAAACCATTATATAGGATGTTAATGGATGTTCTCCCAAAAGGAAATGGAATCTAAGGGATTTTCACTTTTATATAATGAATTATTTTATATTCATGGTATTTTGAGTTTTAATTTGAATTATTTCTTCTATGGGGATTTATACTAAAAGCTTCCTAGTTGTAGATAATTTCATAAACCGATTTCTTTTTATTAGTTTTTATTACTTCCACATTTTCTTTAATATTCTAAGATTATGTGTGTAATAACTTTTCACTATCAAATATTTTTATTCCACTTTATTTATATGGATTTAAATTTGACATACACAATCTATTCATTTAATTATTCTGACATCAACGTTATGTTCTAATGAAGGGTTCACGTTAAAATCACCTTTTGTTCAGGATGGTCTACAGTTGAATTCCCATTAATGAAAATTATTTTATAATTTTTTGATAATCACTATAATTTTATTATTGTATGTTTATTGGTGAAGTTTTTCATGAAATAGATCAATTTTATACTATTTGGTACTAAAACTTTGTCAAAAAATGTTTTTTATAAAACCCGACATCATTTATCTCTTTAGTCTAAGAACCTATTTTCTTATAAAATACCTTTTTCATAAAATGTTCTTAAAAAATGTGTTTAACCATTAAAAATGATTTTATAAAGACATTTTTAACATTTTTATTTTAAACGTTTTTTGAAAGGAAACTTATATTCTCTTTATAGAAAAGGCATGTTTATAACCTTTTTACCTTTGAAATGTAATGACCTTTTTACCTTGCATGAAATGGATAAAATTACCCTCTTTTGTTTATTTGAAATATTTATTTCATTTTTAAAATATTACTATTTAAATAAAAAATCTAAAAGTGATTTATAAATAAAAGTATTTTTAAAATGGGTTTCAAACTATAGTAAATATTGTTCTTATTAATGTTTATAAAATATAGTTTTGTAATATTTTCATTCATAAATGACAAGAACCCATTATTTTTTCTCCAAATTTGAGAATTTTCATTTTTATTATCCTTATTTTTCCTATGGGTGGGTTTTGATTGATTATTTCATGGATAGTATTGATAATCACTGCCTTGATTTATTTAAGTAGTCCCCTTGAAATATTCGTTCCTCTATGATCACTGAACATTGAATTTACCCAAATTATCCATATAATTTATCATGGATATGTTCATTGCCTAAAACATATACCATTTTTTTTAAACAATTTTTTCTATGAAAGTAATTTTATTTATTGGGTAAATATTGATAAATCAGTATCCTTTACTCAATAAAGATATTTGATTAGGAATATTGGTTTTGAATTAAATCAACTATTCGATATATGTGGAATCATTTGGATACGTATGATACAGGTTGGGGATCATTTAATGTAATAATCCCAGATTAATTGATAGTCATATGAGACAAAATTATTTGGTAAACACCCCTTTGATTTTGTTTCTAAGAAGAATAGATGGGTTTAAACCCACATATTTAAACTGTCTTATGAAACATACTACTAGTAGTATACTAAACCGTCTTGTTAAAGGTCATAACATTAAACGTATCACGGTCCTGAGAAACATAAAGCCCAATATTTAGTAATTTACATTATTTAATATTCGGTTATTATAATACATTAGATTTTTTCTTTGACATTCTATATGGATATATTTCATTATTAGATTACTAATTAAAGGCCATGTGACTCATTTATTTTCCATGAAATATTGATGATGCATAATATAGATTTTTATTTGGAATGTGTTTCTAGTTATTACATTAAGTTATTTTTTATACACTTTCTTCTCATTTAATTGATTATATGGCATATTTGTTCATTTATTACCTTCCCATATTGACTATTTGTAATGATTCATTATTTATTCTTCTATACATGTCCTTTAATGATAATTTTATCTAACAATTATTTTTTTTATTTCTCTAATGTTTTATTAAGTTTACTTTGAAATACAGTCAATCGTATCATAGATAGAATAAAATTATCTTTTTATCCATGAATTAAAAAAATTACTATATTCATTTTTAATACAATTCTCGTGTATGTATCTTTTAAATGTATACTACTAAAATATTCAGTCCTTTTGTACTTGATTCCTTATAAAAATGAAAATTTAATTGTAGTAGACACCTGGGGTAGGGTATCTATATTTTTTCTATCTCACTAATTTTTAAATCATATGTAGAATAATAAAGGTGTAAATTAGACCAATACAGTATGATTTCCTATTTTAATACCTTGAAACCTTCTAACATTCAATTCTTAACTTGTATTTTATTTTAAATTATTCCAAAATATCTAAATAGAAATCAACTTATCTAAGTCACAAAAATTAATACAATTTTAAATGTAATTCATGAGTTGGCAATGGTTCCAAAAATTCATCAAATTGTTGATAAAGATAGATAATACTTACATCTCACATCAATTATATTTCAGCATAATTATACAATATACCCCTTTGAACAATATTCAATTTTGAAAAAGCACATTAAAATTAACATTCAATATAAAAAAACTTCTATATCATGAAAATATCCCCATTTGGGTTTTATTTTCCTACATTTAATATAAATCATCATCCATCTTAGCAATGAATAATTATTCAATAATTATGTACATACATGAGTGAAATATATTTAAGAAATAAGAAAATTGAATAAAAATATTAGATTTTTAAAAAATAGAGACATATATCCACTTTAAATAGCTATGAAAAACTACACTTTTTAACACAAACTATTCATATACTTCTAACCAACACACTTTTATCACACATAATTAATAAACAACCACCTAAAAAGGTGGTATTGTATTTTACATTAACAAATGAAATTGACCAAAGTTAAAATTTTATCATAATAATTAATTTTTAGATATATAAACTAAAATACAAATATTAAATTTTTAAAAAATTTATATGAAATAAAAATAAAAACACTTTATGTTTTAAAAAATAATTTTTTTATAAAATAAGTTTTTATATATTTTCATTTAAAATAAAATTAATAAATTTTAGAAATATAATTTATAAATAATAAATTTATTATTGGATTCAAAAATTTCCACATTAACTTAGGTTGTATTTTTTATATTTTTTAATAATTTAAATATCTAATTGAATAGCACAAAATACCATTTTTTTCAAATAAAATGAATTTTATGAACTTAGTAGTATATATGTATAAAATTTAAATTCATGAAACATTTTTATTAGAAAAACTATTTTCTTTTTAAGTGACATAATAATTAGAAAAAATTATTTACAAACCCATATCTATTATTTTAGATCATATATTATATTTTTCAAAATAAATATTTTTAAGACATTTTACATTTTGTATTTTAAAATTATTTATTATTAATTTTTTATTATTAATATAATAAAAATTATTTTAAATTTTTAATAATTAAGTCTAAATTATTTAATATAGACATGTTTTCATGCATAAAGGATAAATTAGTTTTGTAAAAACTAGTTACCTCAATTGTAATCAAAAGGGTTAAAATGGGTTTAACTGAGAGGGAGAGACCACAATTTTTATAATATTTGTAGGAATGGGTGGTTTAGGACTTATTAATCTTATCCGATCCTCTACCCATTATTTTAAAATTTTATATTTACTTTCCTTGAGAGTAATTTCCTATTATTAGAATGGTTTGCGTATTTATAAATATGTCATACCATTTAACTTATAAAAGTAAAAATAATCATCTCACATACCCTCACACAAAAACCCAATTATTGAAGCCTAAAATATTCCCAATACTCTCCTAAAATTAATTTAAACCAAAAATATGTTCCTTTATTCCGAAATGACCATCCCTCAATGGTTTAACCCCCTCTGTAGAGGAGGTAATCCAAGTAGTGAGGTATAAATTTTTAACCGCACCATTCGAAATTCTATTTATTTGTATGAACATATTATTCATAAACATTAATTAAACCATCTTAAAAGGATAGAATAAGTATCATTAGTATATTATAATTTATTATCATTATGGTATAATAATAAACCACTTTTGATTTTCCTTTAAAAGAAAAAAAACATGAATCTTATATACATGAGAACTACAACCTCAATGAAGTTACGTGTTTGTTTTCCTTAAAAAAATGGATTGTTAAGAAAGAGTAATTAAATAAATAATTAATAAACTTATATAATATTTATGATTCTTAAATAATAAACCATATGACTCCATATTCCACTTTTATCAAAATCAAATCATCATCCATGTGTATGTGTGGATTATCACTTCCATCGAATGGTGTATTCAATTATTCATTACATAATTTCATATTTGGATATAAGGATGGGATTAAAGGATAAATATTATATTTATTAAATAATTAAGGTTTTTTAATAAATAAATTTAGAATCTATTAATTATATGATCAACAAACGAATATCATTAATACAATCATTTAAAATGGGTGTTCAAAGAGGATAATGATCTCTTCTTTATAAGTAATAAATTTATATAAATAAAAATATATTTATAATTTTTTAAAATTATGATATATAAAACTAAAGACAAAAAATAATATAAATTTTCTTCCCTTTATAATGATATTACAACTAAACCACCTCACAATCATCCATTAATCATGGTAGGTTCATTTTTGCGATGGTTTATCCACCTACACAAACAAAACTATGAATTTATATTCTAGATCACTATGAGAACATATATATAAGTATAAAATGACATTAATATTAAGATTTTTTTTCTAGTATGGTTATCTCAATAATCAACTCATTAATGAATAAGTCACCCTTCGTTCATTAAGAATCACGTAAACATGATCATCGTTGATTTCATCCCCATGGATCATAAAAAAATATACAAAAAATGAAATTATATATTTATAAATTATCTTTTAGAATCTGTTACTGTAAAATATATGATAAAATAATCATTTAATTTGAAAAAATAATTGATACGAGCACCACTATTACAAAAAAGTTTAAACTGATAAAGATTACCTACACCAAGTGTTGAAAATATGTTTAGATTTACTAATACAATGAATATAAATGATCTGTATTAATGGTTATAGTTAAGAATAAATTTATTGGGTATGTAGTTAATGAACATGATTTTATTATTCCGGAATTTTGTACATGTTCAGAATGAATCAACAATGAGGTAAGAGATTTCATCTTAAATTTATCTATATTACAAAAGTTCTATATTACAAACCTAATTACATATATGTGTCGTATAAACTGTATATTTGATATATAATATCATGAATTATATTTAAACAATTTTATGTAATGTTGAATTATAATCCTTATCTTAAAAGGGGTGTTGATAAACAATCTACTCAAACAGTTAGAGATTCTTTTAAAAAGCTCTCCCCTTGTGATATATTTCTAATTATCCACCATGATTTATTTGAAATGATGTACCTACTACCTAATTAATTTATTTTAACATACTGATTGGGTTTTTAATATCCATATAATTTTCTAATTTAAATTGTATTTGATTCAAAATATGAAAATTTTGAAAAGGATTTTTGATTAAAAATTTACTTAAAATGTAAGTGTTTTGTTTATAATATTATTTATAAGGAAACATTGTTTTTGAAATATATTCCATATTTGTAATCATTTTAAATTATAAAACCTCTTATTATTATATATGGATATTAATAGGGTTTTAAATTTCACCAAAAAAATTAATTTCTTCTTGAATCATATTTTACCTGATGTGTTTCTTATAAGTGAAACCGACCTTATCTCTTCTAATCAGTCATTAACCATTATTTTACCATATCTATATAATTTTTATTATTTTTCAATTGTACCTATATATGACTATATAAATAATTAATTTTGTTTAATTATAATTTATTTTTATAATAATTTCGTTAAATTTTTTATATCTTTTATATGGGTAGTTTTAATCAAAATGCGAAAAGATTCTTTTTTTCATGTTTACATGTAAAAAATTCATTCAAATATATATATAATTTATTATTAATATATATCTCTAGGATTTAATGGTCCTTATAAAAAATTTATCCTAGATATTTAAAATATCTATTTTAAACATATTTCAAAAAATCATGTATATTTCTTATATGAAAAGATATTTTCCTAAAACTCCTAACAAGTATTTTAATATAAGTCATTATAATTTAAAATATCTTATGATTGATCATGTATATTATTCAAGTAAAACCATAAAACAATATTCCTTGGATCTAATATTAGATTTACATCCATTTTTAAAAAACTATCAATTACTATCTTTTTCAATCGAAATTATCGTCAGGGTATAATCATAAGTTTATTCCAGGGCCTCTACATTGTGGATACCACATTTCTGGTTTCTATTTTTAAATGGAGTTCACTTAGATTTCATACATTTGTTGATTGGTGAAATTATTATTTAATTTATATAACCTTTATCTATTATTTTTAAATACCATAAGATATATTATTATAGTTACCCATTCTATATATTACTTTAATATTACATTAATCTCATAATTTAAATAATACATCTCAAAACCGTCTTATAATCCAAGGACCATAACATTTAGTGTCTTATACGTTAAATACATAACCATTTTATTTTATTTCAATTAAGAAAATTTCTTCTATAATCATGATCCTATAAAACCTTTTTTAGATATTTGACATTATATAGCCTTATTTATGAACTATGTATTAGAAATATAAGAACGAGGTGAGATTAAATTATTAGTAAGGGAAACTAATATGATAGAGTAATTGATTAATAAAAAATAGGTGAACTTGGGTAAGATGATAAATGTATTATTAAAAGATCATATGAATATATATGATGATAATAAAACATGTTATAGTAGCAGAAGATAATAAATGGATCGTTAAGGAAACATAAAAGGTAAAACATATAACTTGTGTAACTGACATAAAACTACAGAATGAAAAAAAGGTATAGCTATAGAAACATCGAATTTCATAAAAATGGACTTCATATTAAAATTTTATAATAAATAGTTAAAAAAACATTGAAATTCACAACAATCAAAAGTATAAGAAAACCGATGTGGGAAAATACGTTATTCTCTATCTAATTTGAACAATATTCTTATGTCTACACATAAAGACATGATAAATCCCAACATGTTTACATTTGTGTGAACACAAACATTATACCCATGACTGAATAAATCATGAGATATAAACTTAAAACACTACATTGAAGGGCGATATAGGACCCCACCAATCATCATACATACATATGTGTACAATATATAACCAATAAAAACATATCTTAATTAACCCATAGAAAAATAATGGGGTTTTAAGTCATCCAAATAGAAGTCATTAACATTTCATAGATAAAAAATAGAAAATGGTTTCATAAAACATTCAAATTAGTTTCGTTCACGTTTTATAAAAACCCCATGGAAATAAAAAAATACTTTCATAGCATTTCCAAAAATTATAACAACGTGAAATAAGTAAATTAACATAAAAAAATTGATCACACAAAAATAATCACATATTATTATATGAATATATTATAAAACCTAAAAAATTAATGCATTAATGTTATATATTTTTGAATATAGAGCATAAAAGGACACCCAAATCACTTAATATATTTCTTGAAGATATTTTGAAATCATCGATATAAAATTAATAGTTATGAGAGTCATTTTAAAAAGAAACCATTGTTTTCATAAAAACAAGTGGAAAGAACATAATTCATGAAAGTGTATATTGAATAGAAACTACTATTTTCCAAGAAATAAAATATAAAAATTAATTTAAAATGGAAAATCCATGAAAAAATTCTAAAATATGACATTATATAACACAAAGAATGGATTTTTAGTAACCATGTTCCTTATATTTTCACTTAATTTCCATAGAAATACATTAACCTCTTATATAATAAAGATAAAAAAATAAATTACCTATTTAAAAAATTTATTCCTATTTTTTCTATTTATACACATTATTAATAAAATATTTCTTCATGCATAATATTGTTGTTATCTCTTTTCAACATCGGGTGTTAACATTCATAACATTTTTAAACTCGGTTCAAAAAGAAAGTGGTGATATTCCATTTTGTTGTAAATATTACCATTTATAAAAACCAAAGCCTCTATAATTTAATTATAATAAAGTATTATAATGTTATAATTACATTATATTGGATTTTTAGTCATTTTTTGTTAAAATTAAAATAGTGACGAACTGGTTTTGGGTTAATTACTGGTATTTTTGGGATTACAATATAATGATCACTGTTTTTTGTGTTATTAACAATGAAAAATATTAATGATATGTATTACTATTACATATAATGTATAATTATCAAATTTTCACTAAGAGTATTAATTTTTGTAAGTGAATGAAAATTAATCATGTTTAATCATAGAGGTGGTAGTATGCACAACAGATAAATCAAATTTTCATTTTTCTTAAAATAATAAGGGGTGGGGTTATGGATTATTCCATAATTATAATATAAAAATAATATAAAAAAGATACAGTTTATATAATTTTATAATATATAAATAAAATATTATGAATATGAAAAAAATATGAAAAATATTAAAAGAAATAGTTGATTTGGAACTTTTCATCACCTCTCAAATTATATCTTTTTTGAAGGGGATTAAAACATTAAAGTATGGTCCTTTTATAATTCCCGAAAAAACATAACGGTTTCTATGAGCATTTACTACTCGGTTAGATATATTTTGGGAATAATTTAATGTTTTTTACTCATGGTAATTTAGGAAGGGAGTGCCCCTTTTATAAGGAAAATGGAGTGGCATTTTTGTGAATACCCAAAATGTATCAATAATGGGAATTCATTCTAACAGACAGTTTCTCAAAATTTGATATATACTATATTAGAGGGGAGAAATTTTTTATTCACATATACAACATTATAATAGAAACATATTTTAGACAATTTAGTCCCTTTAACTTTATGGTTACTCAATTTTACAATTTTAGTTTTCAGAAGGGTAACTAGTTTTCACCTAGGTAATTTATAAATTAAGACAAAAATAAAATTGTTATTCTAATATAATCTTGATGTAATGGTGGGAAATTTTAAAAACATTTTTCAATTAAATTTTAAAACGAGATAAATATTAATTTTAAAACACAAAATGTATAATGTAATAATTTTTTTTTTGAAAAATCAATATAAATTATATAACATAAAATATGAGTTTATTTACATAAAACAAGGTTTTAAAAAATTATAAATTTTTATATAAAAACATATTTCATCTTACAGAAATGGTTCATAAATTTAAAACAAATAATTATAAGATATTAATTTTAGAGTCATGTAAATTTTTAAATATACTATTTATCAGTATTCACCTAAGAATCACTCATTTTAGAAAAATATAAGAAAACAAATCTTATAATAATATAAAAAATATAAATAAAAAATGATATAAAATTATTCAAATTCACACACTATAATTTTTAAATTTTATTTTTAATACAAATGGTAAAATAGAATAAAAAAATCTATTTTTATAGGGAAATGACTTTTATTGTATTATATATTCTTCTTTCTATTTCCAATAAAATTTTAATTAAAAAACTATAAGTCCTTTATTCGTATCAAAAATTTATTATTCTTGAAAAAAATAAAATTTCATAAAAGTGACGTGATTAGTTTATAATATTCACTAGATTATCCGATATTTAAAGTGGGCATTATTTTGTTAATATATATATATATTCATAAACATGTTACCAATATTTATTCCTTCCAATTATACAGCTAACATATAATGGTCCATTTTTATTTTGTTTTATCATTTTATGTGGAGGGTTTTATCGAATAGAGTATTTATTTATGTAGAAAAAATTGTAGTTGTTATGTTATACCCCTTCAGAAATGATTCATATTAGGAATTTCATTAAATGGAGGAAAATAAGTGAGGGTATTTTTCCCTCATCACATCCTCATGTAACCATATAACCACCTCAAACATATGAATTCACCATATATATTTTACTAGATATCTGTCCTTATTCTACATCAACTTATCTCTTTGATCTATAATTATCAATAGATTTTCCTCATATAAAAGATTATATACCAGTTTTACAACTTTTGATATTTGCGAATCTGATGGGTTTGGTATGTACATTATAAAAAATTGATGCATGGAACATGACATGTACTTGGGATAAGTGATGATTGAGTTTTAAGGGATATTATATGACCCTAAAATGATCATGGATCTCTGATTTCCCATTGTATCTTAGGTGGGACATCATTTTCTCCAAAAATCTCATAACATTCTTCCATAGAGATATTCAAAGGAATCCCTAATTACAAACATAAAAATCTAGATCTCATGAAATATTATTTTCAAAACTCTTATATTAACAATATTCTACTTTCATATTTTGATGAATGTTTTGAACCTTCACCATAATTTTGGGCAAGGTATGTTCCTATCAAGTTTCTCTCACCAACTTCACCTCTTATGTTGGTGTTTTGCATCTCTTACCATACAGAGCCTCATATGGTGTCATCTAAATTCTAGTAAGGAATGTTTTTTATATTATAATTATAATATGGGAGTTTTTTATCCTAACATACTTATTAATATAATGACAAAAATCTCAATTTATACTCTAGAGTTTTAATTTTTTCTCATATTAACCTTATGTCTACGGATAATATTAAATATTAAAGTATAGATCATCCACCTTTGATTTCTAAAGAATTATCCAAAATCACGAGGGAAACATCAGATCCATATTAGATACAATGTATGGTGGCACTCCATCCCGCATAACCACTTCCCATGTTAATATCATTGTGAGGTGGTTAAGGGATAAATTATCATCAATGGAAGTAAAATGTGATGAATTTGAAAATTGATCAACTAGAACCCAAAAAAAATTATGGACTTTAGAAATTTTGAGGATCCCTATAATGAATTACGTTATTATGTATTCCTATTTCCAAAATGGTACATGTAATGGTTGTAACATACCCTTACAATATTTTTCCATCCATAATTTGCAGGAATACCATAATTGAGATACATAATCTACAATGTCTCTCTTCATACTGTTCTATCATAAGTTTTTAAAAAATCTCTATTCATATCTATAACACCAAAATATATAGAGAAGATGATCTATATGCATCATCCAAATTTTTGTTTTTATTTTTAGATGAAATAGGACACATATCTAGGTTCCAACCCCTATACCTCCAACTTTATCAAGGTTGGCCTCTATAATATTTTCAAACTTTTTCTTTTCATATACATCATATATATGTGATTCAATGATATTTACATGAATGAATTTTTGAGAAGTTATTTGGTAAATATATGATTTATCTTCTCCCATTATAACTTTATGTTTGAACCTCTACATATCCATCAGTATTTGGTTTTTTTCAGTTTTCATCCAGTATATATTTTCATGGGCTTTCCTATCTAGAGAATCAGCAACCTTATTTTCCTTCCCTATATGGTAAGAAATTATGATGTTATAATCCATTATCAAATATAATTGTCTCCTTTGGTTCATATTCAATACATTTTTTGAGAATATATATTTCACTCTAATTTAATTAGTATATATGTTACACCATTATCCATAGATATAATACCATTAAATATTAAATGACAAGATCACTACTACCATCTCTAAATAATGTGTTAAGTAATTTTTCACATGATGACTTAATTAATGTGAACCATGAAAAATTAACAAGTCATTATTGAAGAGGGCACAACCCATTCAATTTTTTGAAGCATCATTATATATTTCAAACCCTTCCCCACTACTAGATAGTGTATGTATAAAATAAATGACCAACCTATTAATTACTTCTTTTAGTCGTTATTGACATTCATTTTTCTAAATGTACTTTAGTTCCTTCCAATTAAACGAGGTGAATAGTTTTTATATCCATGTTAAATTTCTCAAAAAACATTATAAATATCCTTCTAACATAAGAAAACTTTATATCTCAGTTATAGTGGGTTTTCAAGGCCATTCCTTAATAACATTCATATTTTACAAATCCACTGATATGTACTTCATTTTACTTACCTTTCTGAATAATGACAACTTTTCTATCCATAATTCACATTTGATCAATTTCGAATAGACATATCATTTCCCAACGTATTGAAAAAATTTTACAAATGATCTTTGGGATCATCCTTGTTATTTGATTATATATGAATATCAGTTATAAAGACAAGAATGAATTGATCAAGTTAATCCCTAAATACTCTATTTATTAGATCAATGAAGAAATTTGTGGCATCGAAAAGTCCAAATTACATCATTATAGACTCATAGGGTCCAAACCTTATATGTAAATATATCATGGAAATATCCAACATTAGGACCATAAAAAAATTTGTATCCAGATTAATGTAAAATCATTAGGAGGTGTGGATCTCCTTGGATTGTATTTAATAAATAATCTATAATGGGTAGAGGATACTTTTTTCATTAAGATATTATTAATATCAAGATAATCAATGAAAGGATGCATCATTACATCCTTAGTTTTAACAAAGTGGACCAATAAACCCCATATAAAGGCCCTATGGTGTATAAAAACCTTTTTTAAATTATATTGCAGTTGTTTCATTAACTATTATAATTAAATGGATCCATTATATGTAGACTCTTTACAATTCGAATGGGTCCATGTATGAGTTTTGTTGAACCTTCACCCTCACACTCTATGGGGAATACTACTAATATCATCCATAAAAACATCATTTTATTCTTTTATAATATGAATGTAATCTGTGTTGAATTACTCCCCAATCATTTCATCCAAGATTCCCTCATTATTGGGTATCATAACTCACAACATACAATATAAACTAAAAGGTAGTTTTTAATAATCCTTGTGTTGATAAATAGTAATAGAATTATTTGGGATATGAAATGACACTTCATTATAAAAAAATTTAGTTTTTATCTAAATATAAAAAGAAATTTTATACCCAACATTAGGTAAAATTTAACAAAATAAAGAATAATAGATAATTTGGAAGTATACTCCCAAAAAATCTCAATAAGACAAGCTTTGTAAATCCTAGAAATGATTATTATTTCACCTGGGAGTTTCATGGATTTTTTTGGTGCCTATTTTTTGGGGTGTAGCTTCCACATTATTAGAAAACATTTATGATATAGAATAATATGGTCAGACAAAAATGAATAAGGTATTATAATTTATAGAAGTGAAATCGAGTGTACGTATCATCACTTAATTACCATTATCTACCTCAGTGGTAGTGATCGTGAAGGCCATTCTTTATTCCCATTATTCAATAGTTATTGGGGGATATTTTATTTATTGGCCTAATTTTCATGTAATTTATTTCAAAAATTACGTAATTCCTTACACATGAAGCATTTCAGTGAAGAAATATCACCAGTAGGGACCTTCTTCTATTCTATTGTGATATTTAGCATCTTGTAATAAGTGTGATTGTTTTTTGCATGGTATCATACTTTAAGACACTTAAAACACTTCACCCTTATACCATGATATAATTACCCAAGTTCTTTCTCCGAAATTTGTTAAATATAAGAATTTACTGTTTCATCCTACCATGTCTCTTGTTATTAGTTCTTACATTTTACTCCACCTTTCATTCCTTTTCCTTTGAATTATTAGTGGTCCAAGTTTCCATCAAAACCTTAAGAGAACATCAAATAATATCTTCATATCATCTGAATTATCCTCTGAATGAAAGCCCTTTATGTTTAGTATTTAAGCCATTAAAAACTGATATAGTTTACTCTCCGAATCAGAGATAAAACAAGAGTCATACCTCAAAATTCCTTTGAAATTTTCTTCATATGATCCAATAGATTTTTCTACTTTTTCTTAAAATCCATGAATTCTAACTCAATTTTATTATGAAGAGTTTTTTTAAATACATATTGAAAAATATATCGATGAAATATTCCCATTAAGTAGAGTCTCTATAATACTTTTTCATTGTTTCTTTAATGAGTCTCCATGACTGGTTAACATCACCTTGTAAATGATAGAACAAAATACAATATTCTCATGATAAAAGAACTAGAGAATGAAAATTTTAGTTTTTTATTAAATTGACCAACTATTAAAAAACCAATGGATTAAAAGAAATACTAAAAGAGGTTGGTTGGTGCCTCATAAGTAGATTGATAGAGAGTTTCTCTGACTTTGGTGGATTTTGGAGATCAATATGATTTTGGATTGTTCTTATAAATTCATATATATGGGTAAAAATTTCCATTATATTTTACATTCCAACACCAATATCGTTATACTTTCCATTGGTAAAATATCTATATTTTCCATTGCGACAATGTTTACTTGATTTTTCATGTTTCAATCCATTACCTTGACTAAAGGAAAATAAGGAAAAAGTAAATTTAATAAATTTATATAAATAAAAAATATTTAAAATTTTTGATGAAATACTTAATAAATGATGTACATACATTAGACTATGAATATCAATGTTTAAATCTAGGTTATCCATGATTTGATCTATATTTTATCTAGTTGTATATATATTAAAATCCATTAGGATAGCTTGTGTGTATAATGATATTAACCAAATAATATCCCTCAAGAGTGTCAAAGATGGTTATCAATAAGGGCCCATTAATTGTGAACTATAATAATGGATGAGATATAATCGACCCTCTCTTTTCAGTTTTATTACCCATTGATGCATATATTCCAAAACCTCACTGAGTTGTATTATTGAGACAACAGTGTATTTCTTAGAAAATCATATATTCCATACTTTACCAAAATGTTATGATGTTATCTTAAACTCATCCTTAGGTTTTTTGATAATCCAATATAAATTATTCTCTGAAAACAACTACACCCTAATTTGATACCAATTATAGAGACCCAGGCCAAACCTGACATAAATATTACATTAATCTCATAATATAGATAATATATCCCACACTAATAAAATAATCAAAGAAATTAATGGTGAAGTGTTTTTGAAATTATCTATATAAACATATGATTTTCATAAAATTGTGAACATGTTTCCAAAATCATGATCCTTTCGAAATTATTCTATATATACCACATGATATTTTCATCTTCATTACCTAGTGATTGGATACATATGCCTGGTGAAGTAAAATTAACATTGATTAATAAATAATCAAATAGTAGAGAATATGATAAATATGATAAATATATTATTAAAATATTATAAAACTATTGATGCTAATCATAATCCATGTCTTGGAAATATAAAATCCTATAATGATCATTAAATAAACATAATAGATAAAACTTATGAAATGTGAAAATGGAAAAAAAAGTGTAGAATACATTAAAGTAATTATCATGAAAAATGGAATTTAATGGAAATGAAATGAATCTTGAAACAATTTCATAACTTTATAAACAAAATATAAATGTGGAACAACCATAGTGTAGAAAAACCATTGAGAAAAAACTAATTTTTCCAACATATATTTGAACAAAATCATTATGTTCAAGCCTAATAATGTGGAATAACCAATTATTCCTATGCTAGTGTGAACAAACTCATTATTCCCATCCATAATGATCTCATGGGATATAAATATAATCCAATTCATTTAAGAGAAATATAAAACCCTATCCATCATCATATATACTTATATGTGACACTTAAAACCCATCATAATCATATCCTAATGAACCTATGGAAAAAAGAATGAGTTTCTTAAACATCTAAGTAGAAGTCATTCACTTTATGTCAATATCTCATTGAAATAAAATTGGTTTCATAAAACCTAAAAATTAAAATCATTCACTTTTTATAAATAACCCATGGAAATTTAGACGGGTTTCAAACAAAAATTAAAAAGTATACCAATATTAAATAAATCAATTGACACTAAAAACAAAATCCCCGAAAAATAATCACATATAAATATAATAATAGAGGGTAATCCATGAAACATACAATTATTAGAGATATATATTTCTGAATATAGCGACTAAAAAAACCAAATCACTAATGATATTTTATGAAATCATTTTTAAATCATCAATGTAAAAGTCATTGTTTTGAGGGTATTTTTAAAATAGTATCTTTTCATTTCATAAAAACTAATGAAAATAAAATAATTAATAAATTTATATTTGAATTAAAAAAACATTTTTCATTATAAATAAAAATATAAAATCATTCAAAATATATCATCTTGGAAAATTATGTTCAATATAATATTTTATACCTCAAAGATAAAATTTTGAGTTACCAAGTCCCTTTCTATTACCCTTAATTTCCATGAAAATATTTTAAACTGATATATAATAAAGGTAACCATATTAATTAAATATTTTATATCATTATTATTATATATTTGTATGTATAAAACTTATTAATAAAAATTATTTTCATGAATAATATTTTTTTGATCTATTTTCAACATCTAGTGTAAATAATCTTAACTATTCAAAACTATGTTTAGAAAAGAAATGTTAATCATAATTTTTCTCCCAATGATTATCATTTAGAAACCATTATGGATTATATTATTTATGTCTTATAATGTTTTATAGTTTTATAATTCCAATATATAGGATTTGTAGTAATTTTTTTAAAATTAAAATGGCGATGAAATAGGTTTTGTTTTTTTACAAATGTAGATGTGTTACCATATAACAATCAATAATTTTTGTGTTATTCAAAAATAAAAAATTAAGGATATTTATTATTTAAAATTACTATATAAAAATATTAAATATAATCTAAAACCATCAATTTTCTATGTAATTGAAAATAAAACACATTTATTTATGGAGGTTGTAGTCCACACAACACACAATTCACATTTAGTTTTTCATACAGGAAAAGGGGATGGTGGTTAAATATTATTCAATAAATATATAAAAATAAAATTTTAATAATTATATATATTTTAATATTTTATGATGGTGCAAATAAATCTTTATAAGAATAAAAATTTATAAATATATATAAATAGAAGAAGAGGGTATGTACTTAAGCCTAACTTATTGGATTATCTCTATTAAAAAGTTGATTAAACTGTTGAGGGATGTTATTTTAAGAATAATAGAACCTCTTATGTATTATAGGTGCATGGAGGAGTTTATTTTTTAATTTTTGGTCGGAAATTAATATATTTTGGAATGAGGTTAAGTGAATAGAGTAGTGCCCCATTTATAAGTGAAAATGGGTTTTTTTCAAATACCCAAAACCTTTCAATATTCACACTCAAACAAATTAGATCCCAAATTAGAAAACTAGTTATAATCATTTATTAATATAAAAATAAATTACTTTATAAAATATTTAACATTTTTAAAAGATATTTCATTAGTTGGTTAGCTGCACTAGTAGAGTCAATATTTGAAGTGAAAATTATTTTTTTTATATTTAATTTTTTATTTTAATAATTATTTTACTACTATTTATACTTCTAAATTATATGTAAAATATAAAATAGATCATATTATTTTGGTTTTAGTGTTTTTGTGGGAAAATCCATAGAACATAGTATCTATTTAAGGATGAAAAACTCAGGAATTTTAACTTACCCTAATTGAATGGTATTTACTAAGGAAGTTACTTGATGTCATCAGATACCAATTTATTTTATATAGGACATTATTTTTATTAAAATTATGATGTATTTATGTGAACCCTTTTTAAAACTATAGGAAAACCATTTCTTTTCCAGGTGTTCTCTAGATTATAAAAAGTGAATTATTTTCATTTCAATGTTTTATGTAACCCACATTATTTCTATGGGTTACTTAAATGCGATTTGTGAATTATTTTTCAAATGGAATATATAATTTTGGATTAATTATATTCGAGTTAATATATCATCCACTATTTTATTGTTTAAATTTTAATTTCATTAGATATTTATTTTGTGTGTGGGAATAGTTGTAATTTAGTTATGCCCACAAAGTTTCCCATGGGTATAATTGCATTAAAAATATGCTCATTTGGTTATATATGAAAATATTTTTTTCCTATACTAATATTTTTTTGGGAATAATTATGTTTTATCTATGCACACAAGGCTTTCAGTGGGTATAATTATTTTTAAAATATAATCACAAGGTTCTCCTTGAGTATAATTATAACTACATCAGATTTCACAACATATTATCCTTAAAAAATATTTATTTTACAGCGTGTCACACTTGAAAACCCAAATTAAAATGAAAGAAATTGATATATTTTGATTATCAAATATTACCAATAAAAAATATTTGATAAATTAACTTTTATAACATAATATAACCATATAACCAAATCCATAAAAAATGTAATATGAAATAACATACAAAAGTGGAATTATTCCTTATGAATCCCATTTTTTCTGAACTCAAAAGAGAGGTATATTCAGTAGGGATTTCCCTTTAAATATAACAAAACAAAACCAAGAAATTTTGTACTATGAAACAAATGTATATGAGAGACGTCCAAGATCCTGGATATTACCATAATATCTATAATTTTTGAACCGTCACCAGAGACTGAGACCAAATCTAATCAAATTAATATACAATATTTGGAGTTTATATTGTGCTATGTAAGTAGAAATTTGGATTATATAAAAATATAAAAATATAAAAATATATTTACGTAGATATATCATTATTTTTTATCTATTTTGAAAATTATTTTAGCTAAATTCACATTAATTTTAAAAATTGTATTTTATAGGAAATTATTTTTGTAAGTAAATATGTTTATTATATAAAGAAATTATATATATTAATTATTATAAAAATATATAAATACTATAATATTTAGAAATTTATTGGAAAATAATAGTTAATATACAAAAATACATTTTTCTATCAAAATAGTTTCTTAATATAAATTACATTTTTTAGGTAATATTATATAATATAAATTTTAGGATTTTAGTTTGATAAAATTATTATCCTTTTTGAATTTATAATTTATATAGAATATTTGTATTATGTTTTTACATTTTTCTAAAACTATTTATATTTAGTTGAATAGTGAAAAATACAATTTTTTCAAATTACATGACATTATGACCTTATTTCTATACACGTCTGAATTGAAAATATATGAAACATATTTCACTGATAAAATATGTATTTTATAATTTATTTTTTACATTTAAAATTTTTTGTTTATTTAATATACCCATATTTAATATTTTATAATTTAATTAATATTTATTAAAAAGAAAACTATTTTTAATATAGTATACATTTAGTATTTCAAAAATTATTTTTATATATTTTATGAATTTTATTAAAAAAATATTTTAAAATTTTAATCTTTTGGTAAAAACAATATATTACGGACCATTTTATTTTTTGAGAATAAATGACAAATTAATTTGGTAAAAACATGTACCATATTGAAAAATAAAATGTTAAATGTGAGTCACCTTAGAGGTAAATGGGACAACATGTTTAAAACAAGTTTCTATATGAATAATGGAGGTTTGAATCAAACTTATCACCTATAAAATCCATTATTTATCAATTTTTAGGTACGTTACTTTTGATTGACTTCAAATTATTAAATAGTTTTTGGTATTTACAAAAATGGCACTATTTTTTCACTTAAAAAAGGGAGATCCTCTCCTCACATTACCTTACACCAAAGCCGCATATGTTGAGATAAAAACCTAACCAATAATTTTATATACACTAATAGAAACCTTTTTTATGTGTTTAGTCTTCTGAAATTCCATTCCTCGATGTTTTAATCAACTTAAAAAAGAAGATAATCCAAAATGTGAGGTATAAGTTTCAATCCTCTCATTCTCTTTCCATTTCATTATACGATTTTTTCTTATTAAAATATCATTTCACCTTATTAAAATTATAATATAAAAATTATTTTTATTATATAATTTATTATAATCAAGGTACAAACATTAAAAATCATCCCCTTTTCTATTCATAAAAATGAAAATGTTAATTCTATGTTATATGGGGTATGACCTCCATTGAATGATCGATTACCATTTTTCACTTAATCACCACCCTACATGGATGTTATTTAGACTGGTATTAGAGGATATATAATTTTTTTGATATAATCAATTTTATTGAATAAAAAATTTTATAACATATTAAAGATATCATGAAGAAACATTAATCGTTAATTCAATTGTTTAAAAACAAGAATGTAAAGGGGAAAATAATGAATTCAAATTATATAATATTTTTCATATCCTTTAATTATTGTTATTAATAATAATTTCAATATATCATAATAATAAAAAATAAATGATTTAATTATTCTACTGGTGTAATTATATGACATCTAAATTACCACATAATCGTCGATAATCATTGTATATTCATGTTTGAGTTTTTTACCACCTACTAAAAAATACAATAAAATTATATCATGGATTATTATAAAAACTAAATTAGTGGTGTAATTTTTTATAAATACTGTAATAAACATTTTTCATTGTTTTTATAAAGGATACATAATTAATTAACACATTAATTAAGAAAATCCCTTTCATAGGTTGAAAATCAAAAAAATGTTCGTTATTGATTTTATCTTCAAGGATTGAGACTAAAGTACTTATGAAAGGGAATTTAAAATTCATAAATAATATTAATTCATCAATTATAGTATGTTTTATGCATATTTAATGTTTAACATTAAAATAATAACAAATACTAACTCCACTTTTTCAAAACTACTATAATTAGTGAAAACTATAAACACCTGAGGTATAAATACTAGAAAATCAAACTAATATACATATATGAAGTTTTTATAAATGAAAATTATAAATCCTGTTATGTAATATTATGGTTATGAAATTATTTAATAAATTTTTTATTCTTCTTATATAAAAACTGAGAGTGCATTTGACTACATAGGGAAACAAGGTACGTGTTTCATCTCAATTTCTCTTTATTTAGACATTTTTTAATATTATATAAGAATTTCTCATTTATATGGGGTATGTATTATCAAGAAATATAATTTATCATAATACATGATTTAATTAATTATATTTATATATATAACTAGATTTCAATCTTCTAAATAAAATTTATTCAAAAATTACTATATTTGTAAGGGTTTCATCTCAGAAAAATTTTATTTGAGAAAAATTTTCCTTTTTGAACCTAATCTACTTTAAATGATGTGTATAATATATATTGTATAAATAATATCCTGACATATATCTTTTCATTTTATTGTAACATAATATTCAATATCTTTATATTTCAAGGGGTTTTTTTTGGGAGCATTGGTTAAGCTGTTATTGGATCAGTAACTCACACTCCTTTCATTGGGTTATCAGATTTTTTATTTTATTTTTTTCTTCTATGAAATTATATTTTGAATGATATTATATTTTTTTAATTCTAGGGAAACATAATTTATCAGCCATTTTAATGTACATGAATTGTTTTTTATTCATATTTTTTAAAAATAAATTAGGCTTTTTGAAAAGACACCTATAACATTGAAATTTACAATGGTTGAATATAAAATGATTTAAAAAATATATATTTTTAGGATTTGGTTTTAATTATATTTCAAATGATCAAACTATAATTGATTTATGTTTCATTTTCACCCTATATTATTCTTTTATATGTATATATTTTTGGCGAACAGTATTGTGGTTTCAAATGATTTAGTTCATGATGTTTTTATACCCTAGTATTTCTTATGAAAACCAATTTATTTACATGTGTTTCATATAAAAATTGAATAATATACTTTTTTTGTTTTTTGGAACCCATTTTATTTCCATGGATTTTTTGTGATATGAAAGGTGATTTAATTTCATTTTTATAAACGAATGTATGGATTATGAGATATGTGAGACCTAAATATCCATCCAAAATAGGGAACGGATTATACATCTTGAGGGAGACATGTTGTGTGAATAGGTTATAAAGCAGCCACATTAAAAAAAGGTTGAATGTGATGGTTTTTATCACTACTCAAAATATTATGCATGAACATGTTAGTACGTATCAATGATCACAATGTGTGAGTGTGATGGTTTTTAGATTTACTAACAATTTTATGAGTGAACGGTTTGGAAGGTAGCTTGGTTCAAAAGGATGAGAAATCATATGTTTATTATCACACCACATTATTTATTATGGTTATAGATCATGTTATATGATTCATGTTTTATTAAAAATTCCAATGGTAAATGATTTATAATTTCATATGATATTTATATCATTCATTGTTAGAGTAAACAATTAATGATTTATGTTCCTTTAAATCAGATATTTTCCATAATTCATGTTTTTCAATATTTTTATGATATATCCATTATGAAATTTTATATTTTTTCTATTACTAATAATTTGATTTTTCCCCTGCTTATGATTTTCCTTCCCCATGATATGAAGATAATTATATCTTTTAAAATGTCTAAGAGTGGATTTAGTCTACAGAAATTTTTTTACAACATGTAGAGTAAGAATTTTTTTATTTCTAATCTATAATAAAATAAACCTTCATATCCTGGTATTCTGTGACTATTTTGGGATGTATTATTTAAACCATGGTGTCATTGTGTTATTAATGTATGTTTATCTTGGTTATCTTTAATAATTATGATTAATTTATACTCCAATGTCTTTTTTTGGATATAAGTTTGGTTATTTTTTTTAAATGATATATTTTCGTATTCCTATATTTATTCCACCCTCTTATTGATAATCTCATACCTATTTTACGCTCTTGTGGATCATTTTTATTAAATTAGAGTTCCAAACGCCTTTGATTCAAGCCTTATGTTATGAAAACCCTTAGACCATTACTCATGATTTATGTTCATTTATTTTAGGTTATAATTTTATTATTTATCATGATTATACCCATATTTTCATATTATGATTACTTATAAACATTTATTATTATCAATTTTTTTAACTGTACTGAGCACCTGATGTAACCCTTTATATGATTATATCCCCTATGTAATTATGTTGAGTGTAACGTATATAAGTCTAAAATGGATATAGTGGTGTTCAATTATGGAAAAATGTTTATAGCATGTGAAAAATAAGTTTCTTATGCATCAAATCCTCAATGATAATAATCCTTCCATCATTGGTATATTGTGGTTTTCTGTGAGATGTGATGTTTAGATTAATTAAACGACGTCAAAATACATATATTTTTAGCTTAGGTCTCTATGGATGGTATAAGACCAGATTTTAGTTATTTGGGGGAATTTTTTAGATAACATTAGTGAAAACCTTATAGATAAGAATTAGGTATTTTTTAAAGTATAAGATATCATACAAAATTTTGGTAAAGTACACATTATGTGGTTTTCATAGAAAAAACATCTTTATCTAGATACTATATATAGATGCTTGATATAAAAAAGATTTACCTTTGGGTAATAACCCTAAAAAAGGCATGTTGAGTACTAACTCAATCGTCACTTAATAAATGAAAAGGAGGCCTAAATGTACACATGGTTTTTAAGTCCCATAGGATATTCTTTATTCAATCACAATCTCTTTATGAACCATTTTGGAGGATTTATTTCATTATTAATTTATTTTATTAGGTTATGAAGTGTAGGGGGAATTAAATTAAATAAAAGTAAAACTAACTAAAAGTATCAAATGATGAAATTAATGTGTCATTAAATAGGATATATCAGTATTGAATATTAATATTAATCTTATCATTTACTCAGATTTTATTGATAATTGTTTTTTTATTTAGTATTTGGTTATAACAAGGTCCCAGGAATCAGTCCAGAAGGGGTGTGTACCTAGATTCTATTATGTATTATAACTTAATATGGTAGCATACATAAATGGTTTTTAACCTTGGTATATGATTTTTATGATGTAAAAGGAAAGCTTCATAGTCTTACATAGGGTAGTGATGTTGATATCATAACATAATTTAACTCTTGATACTATTTGTTATTTTATTTAGTGAGTTGTATTAATCAATGATATATTTATATATTCCAAATTTTCTCTGGATTATATGTAATGTATATGGATTTTTTTTCAATATGTTTTCATTAAAATTATATAAACATATATTAAATTGTATCAAAAACCTTGAATGCAATTTATTGAAAAGGTAATATATTGAGGGATCACAATTCAAGAATATGAGATTGGGGAATGGATAACTCTTTGTTTTAATATATGACTAATATTAAGGTAATAAAGGGTTGATTAGTTTTGAAGAATGTGAGTTAGATATTAATAATAGAAATTGAATTGATTATTATTTTAATGATAAAGTGATACAAGATATGTTTTCTGAATTTTATCTCATTTGTTGGATTATGATTTATACTGAATATAGTGCGACATTATAAACTAGTGGTTAAGAGATAATTTATGAAATAAAAATGATTTTTATATAATTTAATTTCTTGTAGATTCAAATGGTTTGGTGAAAGGGATGTTGTGGAAAATATATGATTAGGGTATATACATATATGTGAATATGATTATATGAATTGATAATGTTGTTTGGGGAAGGATAAGTATCATGAAATAGCCTAAGAGAGTAAGGTAGATGTTATTTTAGAGGCCATATTTTAAATGGTGAATATATTAAGAATTCTACCACCTAATTGCATCAGTGAGTATTAATTAAAATCATGGGGAAATAATTTATTCATTGAAACAGAATGTAATGAACAGAGATTTTAGACCCTTTAAATATATATTTTTATCGACAACTAGTGTCACACACAGAACCTAACTAATATTAAATTTTGAAAATAAAATTACATCATTAATGTAGTAATTATTAGATAAAAATATAACTATAAATTAAAAATAAATATATATTAATATTTTCATTGATTAATATGTTAAAAGGGATTCCTTCCAAAGAACCATCTAAAAAATAAGTTATTATATATCCTAATAAATTACATTGATCAACGAAATAAAAAAAATTTAATAGGTAATAATTATATTTATAAAATAATATATTCTAAATTATTTTTAAATATTTATGAAATAAGAGTAAAATCACTTGATGGTTAAAAAGGTTATTTTTTAATAATATTAGTTTCTCATTTATATTAATTTAAAATATTATTTATAAATTTTAGTGTTTGAATTTGAAAAAATAACATCATTTTTGTGTTAGAATTTTCAATATTATCTTAGGAGTATTTTTTAGGATTTTTCTAAAATGATTATTTTGGGTGAATAGTGAAAAATATTGTTTTTATAAATAACATGACATTTATTCAATTATAAGTATATTTATATGAATTGGAAATTTAGATAAAAATTATGTAAGACTAAATATGTTTTTCATAAGTTTATTTATGATTTTAATATTATTGTTTCAGTTAAAAAATTATATTTTACATTTTAGGAATAAAGTTATATTTTTTAAGTAAACTAATACATTATAGATTTAGTATTTTAAAATTTCGTTTTCTAATTTTTAAAAAATATTTAAATAAAAAATAATTTAAATTATAAATAATAATTTTCAAATTATCTAATAAAGGCCATTTTTTAGCCACTAATGATAAATTACTTTGGTAAAAACTAGTTAACTTAGTAAAAATGAAATCGGTGAAAAGAGTTTAACCAAGAGATAATGAACAAAAACATGTTTAAAACATGTGTGGGAATGGGGATTGAAGGATTTATCGACTTTATCACTCAAATATTAAATTATTTTATAATTTTTCAAATAATTACGTTGATATTAACCTCCAATTATTAAAATGTTTTGGATATTTACAAAAAATGTCATCCCTTTTTAACTTATAAAAGGGGAACTCATTTATTAACATACAATCACATGAAAACCAAATTAATTTGACTAAAAATCTTAGTAATTGACTATTAAAAATTATTAAATATTTAAATAGGTTCTCGGCTTCGCAAAATATCACCCCTCAAAGGTTCAACCCCCTTTAAAAAATAGATATTCCAAGTGGTGAGGAAGAAATTTCTAATTGCTCGTTTCCTATTTATATATATTTATGTGAAATATTTCTTCATTAAATTAAATTAAACCATATTAAAATTTTAAAATATATATCCAAGAATTATTTTTCCATCCAACAGATGTGATTCCTTTGGACCACTTTGGAATCTCACACATAAGCTAACAACATTAAAAATATCTATTTTTTAAGAAGTAAGATATAAAAAACATCAAATCGTCTTCCAAAATTCATCAGAATCACCTTCCTTTCCTTCTGAATCCATTAAAAATTTTGTTCCCCCAAAAATTAGTGTAAACATGTTTAAAATTAAACATGGAAAACTTCATAAAAATTTACATTGAATAATTTTATTGATAAAGAAAAATGTATGCCTTCTTTTAAGAGATGTGTAATCCAAGAAAATATTCCATTTCAATGAGAATTTAAATTTCAAACCACTATTTCCTCTCTTTAGTGAACATTTCACAAGTTCATTAATATTTAAAAACAATGACAATATCATCAACATACATAGTATCAATGAAAGAGATATCTTGATTTTATTTTATATAGATATTATTATTAACTCTTCATTTCATGAAATTCAACATCCTTTAGATGGTATCAAATTTGAAATACTAAGATCTTGGAGCATTCTTTAACATATACGAATAATTATTCAACTTAAATATATATATTTCATCTTTTACAATTACAAATCCACATGGGTGTTCAATGTAAACTTCTTAAGCAAGTTCTCCATACAAAAAATATTACTTACCTTTCATTTGAAAAAATTTATATCTTCAGTTGTTCTATAATTGCAAGAGAGATTCTAATTTTTTCCAATATTCATACTAGAGAAATATTTTCATGCAAATAAATGCCTTTTTTGTGATCATCCTTTGAAAACTAATTTTACTTTGTTTATTATCACTTTCCCATCTTCATTAAACTTTTGCAACACCCAATTTATACCTATATATTTGTTATGATTTATGAAGGGTCATTCTTCTTAATCTGATCCAACTCTTTATTCATAGCATGAATCTATTCATAATACTCAAAATCACCATTAAAATCCATAGGATCAACTTTTCATTACAATTAATTTTGTGCATTAACTTTTACAATTCTTATTTTTGGAATCTCTTATTTTTTGTCACTAATAATGTTTTGAACTTCCAAATTTTTCCTCAGTTTGGGATGAGATGTAAGAAAATCTACCTTATAACTAGAAATATCTATGTTTGAATATTCTAACTAGAATCAGCATTAGTAGAATTATTTTTATTTTTCAAAACAACCACTTTTTCATATTCTTCATTTTCTTATTCTACATGAAATTGTGAAACATATTTTTCAACATTTTGAACAACTTTTATTTCATTACAATCTACAATTCTTCCTTTTTCTTTGTTGAAAAATCTATATCATCTATCATTCAAAGCATAGCTGACAAATATACCATATCACAAATTTGATCAAACTTTCACATTATTTGAAAAAAAATATATAATTCAGGGACTTATAATAACCCTTATATGTTTCAAACTTATAATTTCATTGTAAAACATTTCACAATGATTAATATAAAAACATATCCTATAAGAATAGTGATTTGTAATATGAACTTTGAACTCATTATTTTCAAAAATATGTAATGAAAAATTCCATATTAAATCAACATTGTCCACCCCGTCTCAATTAAAATTTTACTCTTCATTTCAATAATACCATTTTTTTAAGTTGTGTATAGTTTTCTGAATTCTTGTAGAATAAATTTTTTTTAAAGATAACATAAAAACTCTTAATATTTATATTGACCACTACTATTAATATGTAACTTATTCATAAAATACACATATTCTATTTCATCACTTCTCATTAAACATTTAAAAAAATTAAGAGCATGGGATTTATTCCTTAAACAAAAAATATAAGTAAAGAGAGTAAAATGATTAATGAAAGAAATGAAGTTCATATATATTAATGATTATTTTCTTAATAAACTACAAATATTAGAGTGAATTAGTTTTAGGAGATGAGTTGTAAAAATTTCAACTTCATTATTAATAGAGTTTGTAATATTTCCTTTATAACAAATTGAATTACACCAATATCTTCTTATTATCATGTTATTAATATCACCGACACTACCTTACTTTTATTACATACCCATATTTCTAAAACCCATATGTCCAAAAAATAGATGCTACAACTGATTTTCATCCATCATTTTTAGATAACATATATTATATACGTCACTAACTTAGAACAGTTTCCCTTTGTTCATTTTCCTCTCATAAAAATTTTTGTATATTCAACTCTTTTCACACAAAAAAATGATCTTTTCCAGAAACAAATTTCGTCCCTACATCAAAACGTGGTAAAACACTCAATAAGTTATGTTTTATCCAATATACCAAAAAATATGTCATGGATTCTAACTTTTATTCCCCATTAATAGTATATCCAATACATTTGATTCAAAGTTATTCATCATTTCCAAATTTCACTATTTCATCTTTAATGTCATTCAAATTATTTAATAGCTTCCAATATTCTAAAATATGTGAGGATCATCAAAATAAAAAATCCATGTCTGATATCCTTTTGTAGTTATAAGAGATGTTTAAAAAACAAAAGATTTTTCCTTCCATTTATATTACTTAAAATATAGATTTTGTGAATTTTTATAAACATTATGTGGTTCTGAAAACAAAACAAGAAATACTTTTCCCAGATTGATAGTCAATTAATAACTTTTAAAAATATTTCACAAAGTTTAGAATCCTCATTCATCATTAAAAACATTTTTCTCATAATTTCATCTTGGAGAGAATTGACTACTCTTCAATATTTACGCCATCTTAATCATTTTATAATTTTAGTTTTTTATTGAAACATCACATATTTTATTTATATTCAAATCCACCACAATACATGTAGCTTCCATAAAAAAGATACTTTCCACTACAACTTACATACATTATATAGTAGTAAACTTTTTTTTAAAAAATATTCTTGTCTTCCACATCTAAACTAATTTTATCCCAGAACTACATTTTATCACTTGATATTTTCTTTTTCAATTAATATTACTTCAATAATTTAGAGGAATCTGAAAGTGTAGAATCTTTTGTTTTTAACATGGAATGTTTATAAACTTATTAAATTTTATTTTTGTTAGTTATGACTACACACACAATTATCCCATCTTTATTCTTCATAGGAATATCATAAAAATTCTTTTTAACCTTTTCAGATAACTTTTGTTGATCATTATTAGGTTCAATATTTCTAGAAATTTCACTAATTTCAAATATAGATTATATAAATCTTTTAACATCATACATAGATATAGAGAACACTTTCTGAAAATGTTCAAACTATTCCTAATTTTTTATTATGTTTACATAGATATTATCATTTAAATAATTTACTCTTTCAAGATAATTCTTCAAGAAATAAATCCCTTCAATTTATTTATCTTTCTTATGAATAAAATTTTATTTATTTATTTTTTATAAATTTCCTTTTTAAACATGTTATTTTTCTTTCATGATAGAAAATATTTCTAAGACATTATTTCAACTCTATTTTGAGATAAAATTCCATTTGAGCCAATTATTTATCAAAAATAATTATTTCATTACCATCATACACGTCATCCATAACCATTTCAATATTTGTGTCTTCTGCATCAACATTAGTGATTTATTTCTTTTCAACTTCATTTTTAACATCTTCATAATATTTGAAAAATATCATTTTGCATTTAGTGAACATTTTATCTTTTACCTTGGAATAAGATTTCAATTTGTTATCATGTTTCATCCATGATACTATTGGCCTTCTATCATCCTATTCGTTATCTTCTTCATTATTTATTAGAGGAAACTTTTCATAAAAATTCACAACAACTCGACATTCAAAACATTTTAGATTCATATTACCTTTGTAATTTCTTCTTCCTTTATTCACATTGTTAGAAAATAGGATAATAATTAATTAAAATTTTTAATATACTCATTTTCATAATCGCCATCCCCAACTTCGTCATCATCAAGAACATTCTTGAATTTTTATATATTGAACAATTTGAATGAAATTTCTCATTCAACCTTTTAATTTATTTTCATATTTTTTTATATTCTCATTTCATTTTTATTGAGTTACTGTGAATATGACCCAGTTATATAGTTTCAGTATCTCTATCACCCAAAGAATAAAACATTGGCATCATACTTGTAAGAAATAATTCATATGATCTTTTGAAAAACTATTTAATCTCTAATATTCTCAACAAGACATCTTATTGTGCTAATAATATCATTCAACATTGTAAAAAAGTTAGCAAAAGATTTATACTGACCCATTTTTATATCTTTATTATTTATCATCATGATTTTCAACTTTTCTTTCTTCACCTTTATGTTTCCTAATAAATATTTTTTAACTTTTCCAAGATACTTTTAGTAGTTTCTTCTCCCTTCACTCTATGGAATTAACTATTAAAAATTTATGAGAGTAAATCATTAATATCCCTTCCACCATTATCAAGATTTTTACTATCCCAAATTGTATGATGAAAATATTCATCAAAATAAGAAAATTCATCCATGGTATATTCCCAAACATAATATCTAATAGTTATAAGATATAATAGTATAAAATAATACTTTACGTGATAGTTCTTTACATAAATTATTGTTATCCTCTTAAGAATCATACATTAAAATAATCCATAAATGATTATCTCCAAAATCATTATTAAAAAGTAAGTGAAGAAACCTTGGCACTTATACCAATTGAAAAATACCGACCCGGATTCATGTAATCATTTACTGGTGGAGGGGTGAATTTGTGATATCTTTTTCTTTCATGTTATCTTTCTTATATAACAATATTCACCTTCCATTAAGTATTTATCACTTTTATGAATAATAAATAATTACATGTCTATAATAACAGTTGTATTTACAATATTAAGTACTCAATAAGAGTATATAGTCATTAGAAAAATCCAACACTACGAAATATACTAGAATACAATCCATTTTTGTTGATAAAAAATATATGAAATACCCATAAACTTATGTAGCACTATGTTAGATATAATAGGGCTTGTTATTTCTCAATAATTAATGTTTTGAATAATATTTTGTAATAAGTTCATAAAACTTCACCAGTTGGTTCAAACATTTCATTGTGCTGCTGCAACAACTTCCACATTTGTAGTTCTTCAAAACACAAATCATAACATTCATAATGAGTAAAAAATAATAAAAACTTCCTTATACTTTGTACAAAAACCCATTATGGTCACTCACTCCAATTATTTATATAAATTCTTATATTTAGAAATAATTATTAAAAGTTAATCTGAAAAAATCTGATTCTCTTCTTTCTTTCCTTGAATATTTCTATATGATTTCTCAATCTGATCTAGAAAACCCTTAATTTATTTTCTTTTGTCTAAATAATTTTTCCTCAATAAATTTCATTCTGAAAAAATTACTCAAACAATTAACCCTAAGAAACATTCAGTACTCTTTTTATCCGCATCTACATGTGAATAGTGCCAGTGTATGTTGTACTTTGACCTCTTTTTATAGGATCATCGGAAACAAATAATGCACGATCCAAAAATTGTATTCCCACTCAAAATATGATAACAATACTAAATTTTGGTTCTATTTGATCTCTATTTCATAAACTCTTCATCACTTCTTAAATCTTCTGGATTCTTCTCATATTTTCATTTAATATCTCACAACTTCATCCTTATTTTAATTTTCAATATAAACATCAGTTCGATAATGTTTTTCATTCTGATTCACTTCATCTGATTATGAACATGTAAAATAGAAAAGTGTTTATTCTGAGGATCCCAACCAACTATAAAAGTTATCTAATAAATATCATTGAAACATATAATTATGTCATAAATAAATAACAGTCTAAATGAAAATTCAATACAATTCCCTTTATTCATTTGTACAACAACTCCTCAAATTAATGGAACAACATCCAATGAAACACACCATCTTATCACTTATCGATTTCATTCATGTCTGATGGACCAGTCTCTAATACCCCTATTATGGAAAAGTTTCAAATTTATTTGGTATAATCTTGACCAAATTTAAAAAGAACATAGTTTTGTACTACACTTTCATTCCTCGTGTCACATGAATATTATTGATTATATTTTTTCATTTCCTTTATCTCATTAGTCTCTCATAACATATGAATAAATAGTAACTCTATATAATTTAATTCACTAGTTCCATATATTTTTATACTTCTACATACATAACAAATTTTATTCATATAAAACAACTTGGTATGTGTATTATTCTACATCTGATGCAACTATAAATTCAATATAATACTAATGTCACTGTTCATATAATGTATTGATGGTAAACTTTATCTGAGTTTCTAGTCAATTAATAATGTCTTCTTAAATTTTTATTCTATAAAACAAGTAATTCATCATATGGAATAGTTCTTTTAATGTAATAGTCAACCATTAGATTTTTAAAACAAATTACATCATCAAATTCAATCTCATGTCCTTCAAAAAAAATTTGTGCCCAGTAAAACTCAAACTGTTGATTTGAGACTATATTAATTTGATTTCGTATTATCTTTTCTTCCAAAAAATCTTACTTATATAATGGAAACTTCATGATATTTAGGAACGTTGTTAATGATAAATCATATTCATAGTATCTATGTTGAACACATATTGTCACCCTATCATTGAAAAACATTGTATCTCAAGTTTTTAGATAACTTCTCACATTGATATCATTCGTCTTCATAAAGAATAATTTGTTTTTTTAATGTATCTTAATTCATTATGCCTCTAGAAAACATCCCACACCATTCTAAAAGACATCATTCTAGAAAAAATATAAGAATGACAAAAAAAATTAGCTAGAAAACACTATAAAACAGAAAACAATAAATGTTGTATTTTCTTATGGAAAGTGTGTCTGATATTTTGAGTCTGGTACAACTTTGTACAGACACCAAAACAAAAGAAGTTAACTAATTTTATAAAAAAGAAAAAAAAACAGAATAATCATCAGCCGCTTATTCCAGCATTTGAAAACCCATCTCCATGCAATGTAGTCCAACCATAATTAATTTTATTTAACCTTACATAAATTTACTATACCTTTTATTAACCATCTTTTACCCTTACATAAATTTATTTGAACCATAAATTGTTGTTACATGTTTTTTATGCCATAAAATAACTTTTTGCATAACTTATATTTAGTTTACCCTTAAATAAAATTTACATTATTCTTTCATAGGTTTTTTACCCATATATAATTTTATTTTAACCTCACTTACCATGTACATGTTTTTTACCCTTAAATATGTTTTCATTATTCATACACAACTTTGTGAAATATTTACTAAAATTTCATTTACCTTGAAATTTTCAAAATTGAGGTGTAATACAGTTTTCAATTCTCTTGGTACCTAGTTAAACACATGTGGTGATAAAAATTATTGGATTCCTCTCATGTTCTGATATATTCTTCTACCCTAATGTGTGGAGATACCTTGTAACATTTTTGTTTTCTATTTATTTTTAATGATTGATAAAAAATAATATTCAATAATACAAAACATTGAATTTATAAAAATCCTCATCATTTTCAATAAAAAATATAAAATTTGATTAATAACATAAACTCATCACTCTTCTTATGAGAAATAATATTACAATACCATGATGATGGACACACATATAGGATAAGTATAAATTCTAAATTTTTACAAACTCTAGAAACCCAGCCATTATACAACTCATGTTTATATTCTCCTAATAGCCCACCTATTTCCATTAGTCATGTAGTCCCCATAGCTTCACCTACTGTAAAATTATAAAATATATGATAAGAAAATATTAATATATATGAAAAGAGTAATAATTTAATAATAAATATAATGAATTTTATTACCCATATTTGATCCCTAAATTTATCCTTTATTTCATATTCATGGTTTCTACTAGAGAGTGACATTATAGGATTGGTTTCACAGTATTTGGAAAGTGCGTCCATAAAAATCATGTAATCTCTCACTATTTTAACAATCATTTGATTATCCTAAATGTAATAAACCAACACCTATGTGTGATAGTTCCAAACTTCATTCATGAATGTATAAAGAAGTTGCCTTATAATAGAAAATCTAACTACAAAAAATTAAAATGTAAAAAATAAAATAGTATATCTTATAATGAAAATAAATTTTGATAAAAAATGTTACTAGGGTTCAGTACATATTCTTGAACCAGGGTGATCATTGTATACTACAAGAGCCCTTGTCTATGAATGATATTGGACCTATGTTGTATTAGTGGGGTCTAATGTTTTCTTATGATTATTAGTATACTCAGGATGTTCAAAATGCATTGGAGTAGAATTCAAATGATCGTAAACATATAATATCATTGAGAATGAAACAATAGTAAATAGATATGGAATATAAGTATGTGAAAAAAGATAATATGAATAGGTAGTGTAATCTATCACTATATAAGGAAAATATTTACAAAAAAGATCATACATAAATGGTGGTGATAGTATTGATGGTTTAAATATCTCATTCATGTCTAAATAAACTATGGGATAATAAATTGTGTTACATGGTATATATGAAGAAGGGTATGGGTATAATTGGGTATGATGAGTGGTGTAATTATCTTCAGTACCCCCCTCAAATTATCAGGTAGAGCAGCCCTTCCACTAGAATAGTTAGTGAATAGTTTTCTCATAAGAGATGGTTCTGGGTTAATATTTTAAAAAAATATTTATGACTTGTAATTATATTAAATTGATAGATTTTTGAAATAGTATATTCACAATAGGAAACAGAGGAGGAATTATCAATTCTCTCATTCATAAATTTTTATGAGACATTTTCTTCCTTTTCATCGTCTATTTTTTTATTTCCTACGAAAGAAAAGAAAAATGAATTTAATTATAAATTATTAGCTAATGTGTAAGACAAACAAGAAAGAAGAGGTTACATGAATTAACTAATTGATATCAATTTAAAAAAAATGATATGTAGTCCTATAACATTACATGAATTAACTAATTGATAGCAATTTTAAAAAAATGATATGTAGTCCTATAACATAATTATATAATATTTATGGGAAAGAATGTAAAAACATAAAAGACATGTGATTGAACAATTAAAATATTCTCATTAACATATTAAACCTTGGTATGATATGGTTTTCTTCCTCTAATTTTCAATTTGATCCAGTTCAGTTTTGGATAATTCATTTCTGTCACTACTCATCCCCCGGGGCCCGTCCTGTGACTACTCCAAGCCCCCATTCCTTAGACCAGGGGCTAGTGATAAGCACTGAAAGGCGTACTCCCTAAAATGGGAATGCATTGTCTTTAAACCAGTACAGACACACAAATGAAAACATTACAAGAAGCGACCACCAAGTAAACTGATGTAGTAAAAAGATTGCTGAAAGTAAAGGGGCCAAAATACAAGCCCAACTGAAAGTGTGAGTACAAATCAAAATTAAAAATACAACTAAAATGTTTAAAGCTTCTCCTGGATTGTCCACAATGGATCCTACCTGAAGGGTAGGTACAGATCTTCTCCTCAGCACTCCACATCCATCTGTCTCTTCCACGTCACGTCTAGCTGAATGGTCCACCTCCGTGCGCAGTCCAGTCCTAGCTCCCTCATCCTCAATCAACATTGTACATCATCTGCACCAAACACATCAAGGTGTGGGTGAAGTCCGTGGAGGGGTGAGTATAACATTACTCAGTAGGAATCCCGAGACCCCGTAGGTCTCCTAATGATTCACAAAGGAAAAACAAAAATCAAGACATCAACTCTACTTAGGTATATGCCCATTTATACACCAGAGTTATTTAGATATACACATATCATACATGAGGGAAGAATACCACAAGGTAACACCACAAATGTAGATTACCACACAATTAAATTACCACATAGAATAACCCCAATCACAAGCACAAGTTACAGATAGCTCACTCCAGGATTTATTCTAGGGGTAGTAACAAGTGACCATCCGAACACCTCGGCTTCTGGGGAACTCATCCTCTATTGACTATAGTGGGCCTGCCGCGTCACACAGAGGTGCTTCCCACTAACCTTGGTCTGCTGAGGTACTCCTCCAGTCGAGTACCATGGGTCTTCCGCGTCACACAGAGGAGCTCCCCACTGTGGGTATGCGACGTCACATAGAGGCGCTCCCCCTCGTGGCCTGATGAGGTACTCCTCTTGTCGAGTATCATGGGCCTACTATGTCACACAAAGTTTCTCCCCACTGTGGGTCTTCCTCGTTACACAAATGCGCTCCCCACTGAGCCATTCAAGTCACTCCGAGTCGAAACAGTTAGCAGTTGTCAAGTCTCATCCAATCGCAGGGTTCCGTACGTATCGAACTTGGGAGAACTTTTCCAAAAGCCATATGTTATACCCTGACCGCCCCTATATTCCAAAAATAGTAACCCAAAGTTCTGACATGTAAAAACGGACCCAACACACCAGACGACCCGTCAATCAGACGCCTGGTCTGTAAGTTATTAGTTTCTCTGCTCCGAGGGCCTGGTTGGATTCAAGAACTGATCCCACCCAGCCATAATCCATCCTTATCAAAAACTTAAGTGGAGTATATAAAAAGGACTTCATTTATCCAAGTATTCTGTCACTTTAGACGGTTTGTCAAACAGACACCTGATTCTCATGTTATGGCCAAAAAGGTAATACTGGGCCTAGATAGGCCCATGTCCAGTCCAACCAGGTCAGACCGACCCGGCCTAACCCCACCTGGGCTGGCCCGACCAAGATTGGGTCACCCCATCCTAATCTGGGTCTGGCTCGGATGGTTTGGGACTCAGCAGGCCCGGCTTGTTGGGCCGTGGTCTGGCCCGACCTACATAGATGGCTTCCCGGCCTGGACCAAGAAGGGCGCGATGTGTTTACACGGCCCGGTGGGCGGCTCATGTTGTAGGTCGTAGTTCGGCCCGTGCTGCGGCCTCACGGTGCTTTTGTGTGGTGCAGTCACGTGATCTGGCCTTTCTGGCACCCGGGACCGCTCGGTGGTCCCGTACGGTGCGCCTCGGCAGGCCGAAATAGCCGTCCGGGTGTCGGCCGCCCTCTGGCCTCCGTCGCGGCCAAGCATCTGCGACCTCTTGGTCCACCAGCGGCGCGGATGCGCGCCGCCACTCCACCATGCGGCCTACCGGATGATGGCCACCACCCTGCTCTATTGCGGCTGATGGGCTGCAACCTCCTTCACAACTAGTGGCATGGATGTGCACTACCCTTCCTCCCTCACGGTCAGCCTAGTGCCGGCCGCCACCTTCTTCCGCGGGCCACTGCGGCTTCATTTTAAGCCGAAAAAATTTTAACGATCACATATTCATGATCAATGCATCGAGGGCTCAGTGATTATATATCGCGCTCAACTGAACTCCATGTTTAGAGTGTCAATAAAAAATTAGGCATTAAAGAACACATGAAGAACGCGTGAAGAATAAAAATAAAACGGAGCAAGGTTTGTGTGTGGGATGATGGCCATGTTCGTTTGGCCATCGTCGTCATGAATTTATGATATAAAGAATCCAAAAAATTCAATCATAAATAAAACACCTATATTAAGTTTTAATAAAATATTCCCAATTCTGAAGAATAAATGATCAGAGATTCATTAGTTAGAGTTGATCTGCATTCTTCATTTAGAAGAGAAGAACATGGGAAACAATAATAACATAGTTTTATACCCCTATGTCAACCTGCAATAAATATTTCCAATCCCAAAGAAGAAATCATTCCTAGATGAATTAGTTAGAGTTGATCCACAATATTCATTTAGAAGAGAAGAACATGGGAAATAATAATCACACAGTTCTAAACCCTACCTCGATTTTCCATTGGTGGTGGCGTGAAGAACAATAAGAAGTTGATGAAGATGGTGAATTTGGAGTTCGTCGCTCCCGCAAGACACATCTGTTTCGGGCTCGATCTTCATCCACATTCTTCGATTTCAAGGGTGCTCTTCATTGAAGAGGTTGTTCCTCATTGGAGAGTGTTCTCCCCATCCTCCTCCCCTTTTCCAATCCTTTCCCTCGTGAGGGTTGAGGATCCAAATTAATAATATAAAGTTTACTAATTAATCAATAGATTTGTTGGCATATTAATTTGGGAATTCCAATGGTTACCCCATATTAAAGAGGGATTTCATGGGTCAGGTGGTCCCCACCATTAATTTCTTAATGGGAGTTCTCATGTTTCTGTGGTCCTCACCACCAAATTCAAAAATAGTGGTTTCGAACAAAATAAAATAAAAGTTGTTTTATTTTATATTATTTTTATTCTCCCACAAAAATCTGAAAAACAAACTTCTACCCTCGACCTACTCCGGTCGAGGTGAATGTCTCCATAACCGAATATCGCCGCATTGAGTTCAATGGTGCCCTCAGATATCAATTCTGAGCACTAGTCCATAAGTTACAAAATGCCGTTCACGCATTTCCAGAACATACCTGAAAAAATGGTTTGGGAAATTATTATCAGTCACCCTCGACCCACATCAGGTGAGGTTAGTCTCTTCCTAGGTGAAACATGCCCCGAAAAACCCAACAGTACTCCAGGATTTTCAATCCTATTTACCATTAAAAGTTATAGATTTTACAATAAAATAATTGTCACTTAATTATTTTATTTACATACTTAAGCTAAAATTCACTGGTGGTCCATGATGGCCAATGTAAGTATCTACCAAAAGAGAGAATACCCTCATGAATTCAACAGTGGTCTCATATTTTTACTCTAATTTACCATTTGTGAGTTATAATAATTTGAAAAATAAAATAAATTTATTTTATTATTTTATTTACAGTTATGCCATTTTCGGGTTTTCTCACATGAGGCATGCACCGACTAAACATAAGTCACGTATAAGGTATACCCGCTATCCTAATCGCAATGGTGCCCTCAGATTTCTAATTCGAGCTACTATTTAATAGTTATTCCAATTTTTCAAGAAAATTGCTTACCCACATTAAATAAAGATTATCAAAACTTTGACTGTTCATTCTAGGCTCTCTGGCCTTAGAATCATGTGACGTCTAATTTCGCGGTCATGAAATAATTTCTTATAATTAAAAAACATTATATGGAGATTACAACACATTAAATTCTCCCCTAATTAGGGTTTTATGTCCCCGTAATCCACAAATCAAACTAAGGGAGAAAGTGGGGGTACTGAGCACGTGTCTGAACCTCCCGATCCCATGTACTCTCTTGGAAGTTCCTGTGCTGCCAGCGAACACGCACTGGAGGTTTCGGCCTCCCATGAATGATCATCTTCTATTGATCCTCAATCTCTACTGAAACCGCTATAAACGTCGCCCCATCATCTAAGTCTATCTTTTCATGCTTGTTGATGTATGATGGATTATGCATACATATTCTCAACTGCAACACATGGATAACATTATGCACTCGGTGAATCTGTAAGGGAATAGATAGATGGTAATCCACCTCAGCCACTCTGCTGAGAATCTAGAAAGGTATGATGAACCTCATTGATAACTTGTCACCCCATCCAATTCTCCGAAAACCTCATCCATGTGAGACCCGTAGGAATTCATGTTCCCCCAACTCCTATCGTAATAAGACTTATACCAGCTCTGAGCAGTTTTTAATTGCTAACAAGGGGGGTATTGTGATACAGACTCCTCCACTGCTTCCTTCATCCCTGACCATCAGTACTGACGCTGGAGGTCCTGGTACATCATCGCCACTCCAGGATGTACTGTTAATGTAAATGTATGAATCTCCCTCAACACCTCCTCCAGAAGCGTCACTGTTACCATAGTGCATCATTTGAAAAAGATTATGTGCTCCCCACCTTCCGAAAATTCATCTACTATTTGTCCTAAGGATATCTAATCACATCTAACCTTGTATTCAATGTTTCCAGCAATGCCTCCCAAATTCACCAAATAATTGGGGTAGTGATAGTCATAGACTGAAGGTAGGATACTCTATAATTATCCAAAAAGTATATCTGCAACACTGCTAGCTACTATGTCACCTCACTCAGCAACTGTTGACCAGACCTCCTGCCCAGTGCTTTTGCTACCACGTGCCCCTTCCCAATAGTATAGACTATCTCAAAGTCATGGTTCTGGAAGAACTCTGGCCATCATCATTTTCTCTACTCTAGAGAGCACTTATGAAACTTCTTTGTCCACAAGAAAGGCTCCCCCATCTTCGTCGAAGCTGAAAAGGGTGCCACCACCCTAGAGAAGCCTTGTTCAAAAATCTGGTAGTACCTCTCCAAATCAGACGTCCCTCTCCCTTCGGGGAGGTAATCCAGGAAACATATTTTGAAAGGATTTCTCCATGCTCTGCCAATCTTTTTTGGAACAGAAAACTCAGAACTCCTACTGACATGAGGGTAGGTATGGCCGACTCAAGAGTGATCGGTTGCACCCTCCTATGCATGAGTTTATCTTGTGTTGCCTGGGGTTCCTCTTTCACTGACCAAGGAAAATATCATTCCAACGTTGTAGGTAAACCACAACATTTTTTCCTAATATATCTAATCTGAGTGTGAACTATGGATGTCTAGTCCATACCCAAACTAACGTCGTAAGGCCTCGACACTACCCCCAAGAGGTTCCAACCAAAACTCTCAAATCAAGGGTCAGATCACACCATCGGTGTTAGTGTGATTATCGAGTCTCGTCCCAAAGGAATCTCCAGACATGAGACTCAAGTCAACGGCTTAACCGGAAACTATAGGTCTTGAACAAGATTCATGGAAGGAAGAAATTATTGGTACCTATGTATATTAATACGACAGCTAGTAGTTGACACATACCATTCATCAAATCATTTCTAGATCCCATGGGTTTCACTCCTTGACCATATCCAGCAACTCCCATCTTCTGTCCTCCAACTCCCTGAGACTAGTGGGGGCCACAAAGGGGGGTTGGTTCTAACATGTCGGAATGTACACCACCTCATGCTTCCCTCCTAGAACTGCTTCCATGTCCACAACCCTATAGATTCATCTGTCCCTAACACTTCTTCTTCCCGAAACATTTTTACATGCCCAAGTCTCTGAGACTGGTGCCAGTTTCTTGCTTTCCCACTACTAACATTTACCGGATGTATCCTCTCAGCCAAAGAATAGTCAACTACAAAGGTTCTCCCTAGCACCATAACATAAGTAAAAATGCATAGAGAAATAGTGCTATCTCAGACGTCCATAAACACACTGCACTCAGATGTCTGAGCCCCGAAGCACTGATTGTATCGTATTTATCGAGTACTAGGAATGGTCGGTACACCTCGATGAATAATCAACTATCGACATGTCATCCTGTCAAATCTGTAGAAGATCTAGAGAACTCTCAACCACCTCATCAAGCTTTTCCTCAGCCTCCTATGAGTCGGGATTGCCTCATAACCTGATGGGTACCTAATGCTGAAACTCACCTATGTCACTAAGCCTAAATGTGTCCTATACCGGTACTATCGGTTATAATAGCTGTGCAATGGGTGGTGGATCTACTGGTACACCACCTGAAGGTGCCAACGTAGTAAGAGGGCCCTACACTAGAGCCTCATAGCTCAGTGGGCCATAATCTTGTACCCTCTCGGGAAATCTGGGTGACTATATTTGTGGTGTAATCCTGAAAAGAAACAGTTGTGCCATGGTCATTAAGTTATACGTGGTGAGATAACTCTAAAGAAATCAAAATGAAAACTTTTTAAAAACACCTACAATCATTTTTTTCATGCGCTGAGTCAGAAATCAAAATTCCGGGTCCTGGTGTATGGATACGTTGGTCGCTGCATAGAAACTGGACTCCCCGAATTGAAAACAACACTCATAACACTTAACACGATTGCTTCATAGAAAATATCAGAGTCCTGGTTCTTCAGTAGAACCAAACTCCTCTGATACAAATTTGTCATGACCCGTCCCTCGGGGCCCGTACCGTGATTTCCCCAATCACACCTTCCTTAGGCCAGGGTCAGGAAACAAGCACTGAAATGTGTACTCCCTAAAATGGGAGGGAATTTCCTTTAAACATGTTCATACTCCCATAGAATAACGCAACAAGAAGCAACCACTAAGTAAACATTTCTAGTAAAAATAGTGATGAAGGTAAAGGGGTTGTAATACAATCCCAACTAAAAGTACGAGTACAACTCAAAAGTAAAAATGAAACTGAAAAGTGAAAATCAGCTGATGGATCTTCCACCACATATCCTACTTTAAGGGTATGTACAAATCATCTCCTCAGCTATGTACGTCCATCTGTCTCCTCCGCGTCACATCTCATCGAATGGTCCACCTCCACGCACCGTCCAGTCTTAGCTCCCTTAGAGTCGATCAATGTTCTACGTCATCTACACCAGACACAACAAGGTGCAGGTGAAACACATGCAGGGTTGAGTATATAAATACTCTGTAGGGTCCCCGAGACACCGTAGGTCTCCTACAGTTCCTCAAAGTAAAACCACAAGGCAGGAAATCAACTCTAATTAGGTATATGATCATTTATACAACTAAGTTATTGAGATATAAAAATATTATACATGAGGGAAGAATACCCAAAGGTAACACCATGAATATAGATTACCACACAAGTAAAGTACCATATAGCATATCCTCAATCACTAGCACAAGTTAAATACAGCTCACACCAGAATTTATTATAGGGGTAGTAACAAGTAACATTCTGAACCCCTCGGCTACTAGAGATATCCTTCTATGTTGATTACAATGGTCATTCTGTGTCCCATAGAGGCACTTCCCACAAGCCTTAGACTGCCGTTGTACTCCTCCTATCGAGTACCGTGGATCTGCCACGTCACACAGAGACACTCCCCACCGTGGGTCTGCCGCGTTACACAGAGGTGCTCCCCCTTGTCGCCTGCAAAGGTACTCCTCCGGTCGTGTACCGTCGGTTTTCCACATCACACAAAGTCACTCCCCAAGGTAGTTCTTCCGCTTCACACAAAGGCACTCCACACTAGGCCAGTCAAGTCAATCTAATTCAAAATATTCAGTAGTCTTCAAGTCTCAGCGAGTCGTAGGGTTCTGTATGTATCACAATTGGGAGAACCACTCCCCAAGACACAGGTCATGCCTCAACCACCGAAAATATCCACTAAAAAGTAAACCAAAGGTCATTCTTGTCAAATGGGACCCAACGTAATAGATGGCGCATCCATTGGACGCCTGGTATGTAAGTTATTACCATTTCTGCCCCAAGGGCCCAATTGTATTCGGGGTCCAATCCAACCGAGATGTACTCAAACCTTATCCAAAACTCAAGTGGATTATATCAAAAGGACCGTATAAAACCAAGGATTATGTCTCCGTATACGGTTTTTCAAACGCACGCTCGATTCTCAGGTTATGGCCAAAAAGGTAATATTGGGCCTAGATGGGCCCGGGCCCGGTTTGACCCAGTTCGAACCTAGCCCGGATGGTTGGGGCCTTGATGGGCCCAACCCACTTGGATGTGGTCTGGCCCAAACAACATAGGAGGTGGCCTAGCCCAGACCGGTAAGGGAACAACCCATTAGCGTGGCCCACTGGGGGGCACCAAGTGTGGTGCGCGATGCGGCCTCACGATCTGGCCCACGGAGCGGCCCACGGTGCAGCCGCACGGTGCGGCCTCACGGTGCTGCCTAGAAGGCACGCGAGACTACTCGAAGACCCTACCTCAGGCTCCTCTACTGGACAGAACAGCTATACGGTCTTCCTTCTAGTGGTGTGACGGCGCAGGTGTCCACCTGTGGCCGAGTGGGTGTCGGCTGCCCTTCGACCTCTGCCGCAGCCAAGCCCCTGTGACCTCCTGCTCCACCGGCGGCGCGAACGCGCGCCACTGCTCTGCCATGCAGCCAGCAAGATTCTGGGAACCACCCTACTCTACTGCGGCTGACTGGCCATGACATCTTTCACAACCGGTAGTGGGAACGCACGCTGCCCTTCATCCCTCACGGATGGCCGGTTGATGGCCTCCGCCTTCTTCCGTGAGAAGTTGTGGCTTCGTTCCAATCATGAAAAAAATAAAGTATCATATATTCGTGATCCTTTCATCGAGGGATCTATGTCTAGAAATCTTTCTTAACGAAACTCCATGTTTCAAGTGTCAATAAAATATTAGGTGTTGAAGAAATCACGAAGAACGCATGAAAAATAAATTGAAAAAGGAGAACGGTTTATGTGCGGGGCGATGGCCATGTTCATTTGTCAATAGTTATCATGAAATTAGATATGAAGAATCAATAAAATACAATCATAAATAAAACCCATACATCAACCTAAAATAATATATTCCCAATCCGTAAGAAGAAAATATATGCAGATCAATTAGTGAGAGTTGATCTGCGTTCTTCGTTTAGAAGATAAGAACATGGGAAATAATAATCACATTGTTTTAAACCCCTACATAAACATGAAATAAATATTCCCAATCCTCTAGATGAAATCATTCGTGGATCAATTTTTTAGAGTTGATCAGTGTTTTTAATTTAGAATAGAACCTGGGAAATAATAATCACACAATTTTAAACCCCCACCACGATTGTCCATTGGAGCTGGTGCGAGGAAGAAGACAAAGTTGATGAAGATGATGACGTCGGTGTTCGTCACTCCTGCAAGACGCTTCTGTTATGGGCTTGACCGTCATCCCTGTTCTTCAATTCTGGAGGATGATATTCGTTGAAGAGGGTGTTCTTCATTCGAGAGTGTTCTCCCAAATCTCCTCACTTTTTTCAATGCTTTCCCCCACGAGGGATGATCTTCCAAATTAATAAGATTAAGTTTGATAATTAATCAATAGATTATCGGCACATTAATTGGGAAATTCCAAGGGTCAAACCATATTAAAGATGGAGTTCAAGGGTCGGGTGGTACCCACTATTAATTTCATAATGGGAGGTTTCAATCTCGGGTTATCCCCACCACCGAATTCAAAAATGGATGTTTCAAACAAAACAAAATAAAAACTGTTTCATATTATTTTATCGTTATTCTCCTACAAAAATAAAAAAACTAACATCTACCCTCAACCTACTGTGGTCGAGGTGAAGGACTCCTTAAGTGAATATCAGCATTGTGAGTTCAATAGTGCTCTAGGATTTCAATTCCAAGCATTGGTGCAAAAGTTACAAAACGCTGCTCATGTGTTTACTGAATGTACCCAAAAAAAGTTCCGCAAAATATTATCAGTCACCCTCGACCCGTGCCCATCGAGGTTATGCTCTTCCTAGGTGAAACACTCCAAAACAAACCCAATTGTACTCTCTAATTTCCAACCCATGTTATCATTTAAAAGTTATGGATTTTACAATAAAATAATTGTCACTTAATTATTTTATTTACATCCAAAAACTAACATTCACTGGGGGCCCGCGCCGGCCAAAGTTAATATCTTTCGAAAGAAATCATACCATCACAAGTTCAGTGGTTGTCTTAGATTTTAAATCTGAGTTACCATTTGTATGTTATAAACATTTTTAAAAAAATAAATTTATTTAATTATTTTATTTAGTGTTATGAAATTTTCGTGTTTTCTCACAGGAGGCATGCATCGACTAAACATAAGTCATGCATAGGGTAAACATTCCATCCTAAGCGCAACGATGCCCTCAGAATTTTGATCCAGGTAACTATTTAAGACTTATGGGATTTTTTTTGGAAAACAGCTTATGCGTGTTAAATAAATCTTAACAAAACTTTGACGGTTCATTTCGGGCACTCCAGGCCTTGGAATCACGCACCGCCAGATTTTTCGGTCACAAAATAATTCCACGTAATTAAAAAAAATACAGAAGATCTGGGACATTACAATTTGATTCATTTGGGTTATTCGATTAGTTCATTGAGACATTTTTTGAATTTTAGAATTTGTTTCATATTTTTTGTTTGTTTGTTTGTCCATTTAGCTAATCTTTTGGGTTAGGCCATTAATTTCATTGATTGTGTTTTTTTATTGTAACTAGTTTAATAAATATTAATTCATCTCGACCTTTTGGTTCTAGTATAATTTTTAGTTTTTTTTTGGGTTTTTAGGTTGTAATATATTTCAATTAAATATCAGAAAATGCAACTCATTGAAAACTAAAACAACTTTATATTTAAAATTCACAAGAATGTCAAGTTGGATAATAATTAGTTAAAGGACAATTAATGAAATATTAACATTAGCAATCTAAAAACACATGTTTTGATAAAATAAAATATTTTAAAACACACATGTATGATTCTATATATTACCCACCACAACATTTGGTATATAGTATACTCTGAAAATTATACTATTTAATTCATCAAAAAAATAAATTGATCGAGGACAATGGGATTGTAATGGTGTAAATTTCATCCCTTATATAATAAAAAATATTTCATGGGATCACATTAATATTGATGCCATGTTATTTTATCAGATTATAATTAACTTTAAAAAATTTCTAATGATTCCAAAAAATATTACACGCTACTTGAAAACATGTGACTCATGTCAATAACTATAAATGCATAGTCATTAATAAATTTGTGATTAAAATAATTGAGTCAAACTATTTTCATTTACTCATAATGATGTAAACATAATAGTGAAAATCCAATATAATTATCCTCTACAAAAACCCATAATAAAAACATTTTTATACTAAGTCATACAGTCTGATGAAATGATATTACTATTTGTTGTTGTGGTTACCATAACACCATCATGTTGTGATCTCATGTCCACTTCTAAATCAGTGATAATAAATTTATTCTCATTTATCATAATTGATTTTCATTTATGAATCATATAATTTAGACCAAGATCCAAATCTTTTATTTCATTAAAGAGAAGTTCAACAAGTATACTATGTACCTAAAATATAAATGAATATTAAAAGTAACTAAAAATTATTATTATTTATATTATTCCAGTAAAACAACTACATTTAACCTCAAACAAGAAGGATAATCATTGTTATGAATATCCTATCTCCTTATCAAAGGTAATGAATGGTGATTTATATTTAAAAAATGTTTATGTTCCCTATATAAATATATATAAATAGTTTATCACATATGTATAATAACATGGGTTGAGATTTTATATACATTTTCAATATATATACATCATGTAGTAATCGAACAAATCATATATAAAAAAGACTGTGTAATGTTTCATATCCCTATCTTTACATGTTAATGCATCGAATGTGTATGATACATAAATTCCCCTTGTTGAGATAAATTGGTGGAAAACTAGGATTAATTTTCTCATACCACTCTTCTTCATTTAACATTTTTTGGTTATCCCTTATGGACACATAATAAAAATATATTGAATAGAAATCCATATATTTATGTGGTAATTATCCATTCACTATGGAACCTATAGGTTGATTCATGTTCCAAATGTAAGACTTTATTGTGTTTATATTTTTCTAGTCGGATGCATCTAATTAAAAGAAACATGCCATCGAAGATGTATTTCTGTTGAAATATAGATATTTAGGTGCGTTATTCCTATGAAAAATGATTGAGAAATATTTTTTATCTAACTCACACAAAATTAATAGTCTCACTTCGTAAATTTTGGGTAAAATTTTCTTGAACATCTTTTTAGGAAAAAAATCCTTATAAAAATGGAATAATTGAATCATAGCCACCCTTACCATATTAGATAGTACATGATAGATTTATATTGGAATATACCCATGAAAAAGGATGTGATCATCATGAGTATTTATATATATCATCTATAAATTTATTTGGTTGACCCATTTTGATATGTTTCTTGAATAGAAATAAAAAACAGATTATGTCGAATAATTGAAAAAATCGATTTTCTTTCTTAAGGGTTCATCACAAAATAATAAATTCAAACATTTTATTTATATTTATTAATACGTACAAGATGTAATTTTGTTCTAATGCCCCAATATAACAAGTAATGCTGAGATTCTGATTTATATTTTCTCTTCCACCTGAAATTTAGAATATTCAAAATAAATACATCAAATTTATATTGTGTCCAATGTAAATTACTTATGAACTATAATGTAATAAATTGTTTAGTTAATAAGGGAACCCAATGGTGAAATTTTCTCTTCTTCAAATTGTAATTAGAATCAATAAAAACATTCTATATATTTTTATATTTCACCTAAGCTTTTCCAAAATTAAAAAACATAAATCATTCACTTTATTAAGAAAATTAGTCTTATCCATATGTTGAGTTGTATTTTTAGTCACAATTTTTTTGTCAAAACTTCATTGATTATTCCCATGTTTAAGATCTAAATTAACTAATATTTGTGCCCCATAAAACTAAAACTACAAAAATATTTAATTCTTCTAGATCATGTATTCTTCATTATAATTGGATAAGAATGTTTTCCCTTTATGATCAAGCCATACATCATTAAAATAAATTATTTATTGTCCACATAATCACAATATTCATCTATAATATATATCTTGAACAAGCATCGTATATGCACACACAAACATTCCAATGATGATTCTGCTATTTTATTAATGGTCTCGATAATAAATGCATATCATTAAATAAAATCATATGGTTTATATATGACCATACATAAGAAAGTGAATGGTTTATCCATATTCATCCAAAGAGGGAGGTTATAAATATGTATGAAAACTGTCCATGTTGTACAAAGTATTCATCCATCCAAATAGATTAATATAATAACATGATAGACCCAAACTCATATTTCACACATTAAATAAAAAATAAATACATTGAACCTCAAAATTATTCCCTGTTAATCCATATATAGGAAGAAAAAATTCATAATTATAATTACTTCTCTCAGTCTCAACCCATAACATACGTTTTAATATTTTAGCAGACATGAAAATATTTTTCAGCCTATAAATTGATGGAAAGTTCCAAATTACATTTTTGTGGAACGTAATATGGTGTTTTGTCATCATTTAGATTCTGTTGAGATGTTAAACATTTTACACAATCATTTATTCCATTTGTTTCCTCCCAGAATATGTTGTAATCCATTAAGAAATCATGAATGTTTTAAAAAAAATCAATCTTGGTCGATTAGAATGTATTCCATGTTATGATTAAAGGGAATATCTGCATAATTTAGAAGTGATCCCTTCAAAAAGGTAAGATTAACATTGATGATAGTATCATAAATTCCATACATTGTATACCCATGAAATATCTATATTAAAAATTCTATATTTTATATTTTACCCCATTTATGACATACTGATGATGCCTCCATCAATTTTTTCACTCTATCAAGATTATCATATTCATTTCATGAATCATTTTTACTCACATCATTGTATTCCTGTATTTCTATAATTTATATATCATGATGGTGGATGATTATTAATTGGTCATGTAATAAATTATATAATCCAAGTCTCTCATTCATTTCTTATCAATTTTTTTGAAAAACGTTTCTCCCCATTTTCAAACTAAACATAATATTTTTTTAAAAACATATTTTTTTATTTATATTATGTTTTACGGAAGTAGTGAATTCCAACCCAAATATTAAATGAGAAGTGTATAAGAATACTATATGAACCATTGATAAATGAAAAATATTAACAAACACACCATCTTATTTTGAAAAGTGTCTTTGATATTATTAATATCATATATCGAACTTCTAAAAATTATTTTAAAATTTTCTTATATGTTATGTGATAAAATTATTGAAATGAGATCGAAGTAATATCCATAATATATTTAATGAAATGAGACTCTCATTTTATTTCAATCACATTGGAAAACAATGAAATTGGATCGAAATGAAATCCATTTTAAAAAAATCATCATTTTTTCATTAATTAAAGTTAAAAAATGGATACATAATTAAAAAAAATTAGTTTATTAAGAAAAGTAAAATTTAAGAAGGGAAAGTTTCATATTGGAATAACTGAAAATATATATTTATCACACATATCTTTAATTTCATAGCTCAATCCCATAAGATAATACAATACAATATATATGAAACCATAATACTGAAATACATTATATAATTGAGTAATAAATATAAATAATACCATATAAAATATATATGTATGGAATAACTGAAAAACTATAATATATGATATTTATAATATAAAATAAAATAATGTATATCAGATATGAACCATGGTATATATATTTCCTACTATATAAAAATGTTTTACAAATATTTAACATAATTTTAGAAGTATATTCATGTATTAAAAAAGACCTTCCAGATACAAAAAATTATGAAAACAAGACATTTTAATATTCATAAACCATATATTTCAGTTTAAATCCAAACACAATTGTGAGATAAAATGAACATTTTTAATTATTACTGTAAAATATTTAAATGAATAATTTTATAACCCCTAATACATTCGAATAATTTTTTTAACAAAATAATTAATATCATATTTACCTCATATACGACATAAAATAATAGTTTTATATTATAATTATGTTAAAGTAGTGAGTATCTACTTTTTAAAACAAATAAAAAACTTACTATCAAATTTATTTTGTAATACTATTAATAATATTATAAAATTAAACATCATTTAATGAAATGGATAGAATCGTAATATTAAATAATATAGTTTAGTCCTTTATACCTAAAAATGAAAATGACTCTTGGAAGAAGTTATGATAGATTTTTGAAAATCTAATTCAATCTCTACGAAGAATGGAATTAAAAGACCAATTGGGGAGATATATTTAGGTATAGTGGAGAAAAAAGAATACTAGTTATAGGGTTGAATTTAGATTGGACTGAGATAGGGGTAGGGGAGGTCACATTAATTGGATATATTTTAAAGGTTATAAAAACATTTTTTTAAACTATTTTTATAGTGTAACTCTATAAAAATGGATTTTAAAACTATTGGTATAGTATTATCTATAAAAATGGTTTAAATAAATCATTTGTATATCATCCCTACAAAACTTATGCCATGAATCCAAATTTATTTCTTATTCCTTTTTAGAGGTGATAATATTATGCTCACTTATAAACACTAAGTGTTATCACTTATGTTTACCCTTACCAAAAATTTGAGCTCACCCATTTATTATGTTTTTATCCCCAAGGTTATGAATATTATTGTAAATTATGAGATATATATAAGGGATATAGTGTGGTTTGAATATAGAGAAATATTCACAGGAAATGTAAAATAATTTTCCTATATAACTACTACTCAAAGGCACTAGAACTTTTATTCATGGGATGGTGTGATTTTCTGTAATATGTTTCGTTTAGATTATGTAAATGGTTTAAAATAAAGAAATAGTTATCTTGTTTCAATATAAGTATATTATTATTCCTTTTTAAATTAGACACCACAAAATAATGATAGAGATTCTTTTAATTCACACTCATCATTAGGTCCTATGATTTATTTAGAAAATATGGGATGAGCACAATGATCTTTAAAAGGGATATAAAAAATGATAGAAATATATTTTTACATTTGAAAAACTATGAAATCGATACTTAATTTTTTCCCTTAACATAATAATCATTGATATAAAATATTCATTGAATTACTCATTAAATAAAATTTATTGACCAATTTTTTTCAAAAAACAATTAATATAGAAGAATAAATGAAAAATCATAATCATTATTCATTTTTAGAAAACATGATAACCCATTAAATTTTTAAAAACACGCCTTTCACCCATTAAAGTTCCGTAAACATGTCTAACATAAGATTGTTTTATTTTCTTGTGAAATTAATATATTTCTATAAAAAATATTTTAAAAACATAGGAAATTCATGTATGTGTATTGGTATTTCATCTTCATAGTACTTGTATGAGAAATCTTAAAAATAGAATATCCTACTCGATTAATCCCAACATAAATATATAAATAATAAATCAATACCTAATGCATTAAAAATCTATATCTAGCTCAGTAATCATCATGAAAAATTACCAAGGACAATACAATACATAAACCACATATAATATTTCATTAAAAATATAATATACTTATTTTTTCACATATGAAAATCACTATCAGTATTCATGTAGAAATAATAATAATAATTCATTATTATTTAAAAAATCTTATAAAATTCCTAGATGAATGGTAAATACAATATTGTTTAAAAAATAATAAAAACTAATATATGAATATTTTTATGGAATAACATTCATTGTAGCAGGCTATTTTTCTCATTCCCCATACATTAAAAGAATATTCCTTTCATACTTTTTTCTATAATAATGCCTATATAAGACATTAAAATGATTACTTTTTAAACATCTTTTAGAAATTGGAAAGATAATTATAAAAATAATTTAAACATCCATTTGAGAATAAAAATATAATTCTTTGAACATTTTACTAAGCATGTAAATGGTAGAAAATGTTCTAGAAAAAAAAACATTAAAAATTTTTAATGTGTTTTTAACGAAAATCCCTCAACACAATTAAAACTCAACAAATACATTATTAAATCCTACATAATAAACTTGTATTAGTTTTTTCATGCGGAAAAAGATTAGTTGGGTTTATCTTCTTATCATAATCACTTGTATTTTATTTATTAAAATTTATTTTATTGTTACTAAATCAATTCTGTTCATACTATATGTTTTCAAGATGTTCATTTTGTAATCCCAAAAAACAATTTTTGCATGTAGAGCATGTTAAAATGGATCAAAATTACATAATATAGATAATATAAATCATGGTTAAATTTAATTTTTTATACATAAAATAAAATTTTAAAACTATCTGTGAATGGAATACTAGAAAAATGATTCACATCACTTCGTAGAGGTTTTAGTATGAAAATTCATAGAAGAAATATTGTCATTTTCAAAAGAATAGAAGGGTTAGAAGGTAGGTAATTTATATTACATAAATAATAATAATTATATCATGTATATCATATATATTCATTAAATCCATTATAATAACAATCCATGTGTGGTAGTGGTGAAAAAACACATCGCTTTATATAGGTGGTGGTCCACACGTAAGCACGATTGATGTTTTCATTTCCCGTATAATGGAAAATGAGATGATAATTGGTTGTGGAATAAATAAAATAATAAATAAGTATATTTTAGGAATTTATGTTTTTAAATAATCATTTGGTGATAGGTTTAATGAATCTATAAGAATAAATAATCATAAAAGAACATGGATGAGAGTTATACCTCTTCTTTGGAAGACAACCATTGGATTACACCTTAATCCTCGTTTAATAATAATTTGGTAAAATAAAGACCTCTACGATGGGGTGATGTAATTTTGGAATGATTTTGTCTAGTCATGGTTTAGATAAGTAGCACAAATTATGTGAATAAGAATGAATAGGGGGTGCCCTTTTGTATGTGAGGGGAGTGGTACTGTTATATTTATTTCAATGTTTTAAAATAATATAAATTTATATTAATTAGAATGTGTAACTAAATTAATTCCATTTTAAATATATTTTATTTAAGGTTAAAATAATAACATAAAATAATATTCATGATTATTTTTTGACCTTATCAATAATTTTAACCTTAGTTTACCTATTTTACCCGTTACCATGGTGACCACTTTTTAAAAATTGTACTATTCATTATGGTCAAAAATGAAATTGAACTCATTAAAAAAATTTATCCTCCAAATTAAAAATATTAAATACATTTTTCAAGATTCAATTTCTATAGTTGTAGTATTTTCTTTAATATAGGTTCACAAAAAACAATGAAATTTTCTCGAAAAATGTGTTTTGAAACCTAATTATGAATTTATACCATAATAATGTATAATGTTTATTAATAATAAATTAATTAGATTGTAAATAATAATATTTTAAAAATATTAATTTATTTCCAGCGTTAAATATTATTATACATTTAAACTCTAGAAAATAAGTGACCGTTTATTTATAAAAAACGGAATTTTTTCACTATTCACCCAAAAATAAATCTTTTCAAAAAAATCAATACAATTTACCCGAACCTATATAATAAATTTTTATATTAAAAATAAATTCCATTTTTCAAATAAAATTTCTAAATTTTTAAAAAATCATTTTTAATTAAAATAATATAATTGACGTAAAACACTTTAGTTATTATAAAAATATTTCATTAAGATTTGAGAAATAATACAATATTATTTTAATTAATTTGAATCTGTAATATAAAATTATTATAATTAATACATGAAATTGATTAAATTTTATCATTACCTAGTTTTTCACCTTCTTCGCTCCTTAAGGAGATTTTATCCTCAGAATTTAATTTATCACTTAAATAGGTAGGGATGTTTTTCCCTCATTGCCTTTATAGTTCCTTTTTTCTTAATAAATCATATGGTTCTCTAAAAATACATTAAATAAGTGAGTTACATTATTATTTAACATATATTAAATAAAATATCTTATCAATAATATCTTATCTTTGTAAGAAATATTTTTAACCAATTGTACCACCTCTGGACTCAAAAAATAAAATGTATGAGAAATATATTTCATTAACTCTGAAAAATGAATCACATCATATACCGATGATAAATTCAATGGAAAATATGCTCAATAAGAAATTGATCCCACATTTTCTAGAATATTGTACTGTTAATAAACTACAGACTTTACATTCCCTTTTTACCAAATCACATAACACCTTTAGATTGAGATATTTTAAGAAAGAAATGATCACTTACCCAAAATAAATGGTATGTCCCCATGTTATCTTGGTAACTCTTTTTATGGCTCAATGTATCCATCATTTTTTGCTGAATCTTATTTACCCTATCAACCATTTCTTCTTATAGTTTTAGTCCCAAAAAATATCATCTCACGAACTTTGTCCGAACAAGCTACTAGTTGATACCACTTTCCTTGTAATGCCTCAAAACAACCCATTTGTATACTATAATAAAGACTTTTATTATAATAAAATTCCATTAATGAAGGATACAGATCCAAAGTTACTTATTAATCAAACTGAAAATTTTAAACCATATCTTCCAAATTATTAATTGTGTTCTCTCTCGCTATATCAAATTCTCAATGAAAAACTTTACTAAATTTTTTTTACCTAACGAAAATTATATTTCCTTCCAAAAATTATATGTAAATATAAGATCATGGTTTGATACAATAGTGATGAACTCCTTGTACCCTATTAATCTTCTAATGGTAAAGCTGGGAAAGATAATAAAATACATAATATGTAAAATATAAATAAAATTTACATATTTCATTAAATAAAAAAACAAATCATACAATTACCTTGAGTTCTACTCACTAATCCAACCATGAAATAAATGGATATATTCTCCCATTTATATTTAGGAATTAGTAAAGGTTGAACCATCAGCTTTGGTAACAGTTTACCATCTTTAACATAATTAAAATTAAAAAATTCAATTTAAAATCAGTAATATCCTTCTTAATTTATTCCAAAAAATAATATTCTTGAAGGTATATACATATCATAGTGATTTCAAGATTGACATAAAATGTATATCTGTGGGATTTATTCCATAATTACTTTTTTGTTTTAGGATCACTTGAAAAGCACAACCACGATCTAAATCTTATAATACTTTATTTTTCAATGTAAAATTCAGGAAAATTTACCTTCTTCACTAACTCTACTATTAACATAAAACCATGATCTTCCACATAAACACACTTAATTATGTCTAACTAATATGACTTCACTGATTCATGAACCAAATGTTAAGAAGTTACTAGAAAAATAATTGTTATTTGAAAATTTATGAAATCATTAACAATAGGATCATGTTCCAAATATAGTCTTACAAATGATGTATTATCTATCTAAATAAGGAATTGAATACTTTTTTTATTTTAACTAAATGATATTGAATTTTGAAATTTTAATCAATTATCAGTTACAACCATATTTTCTACATCATATTCAACTATTTTTGAGTGAATATATAATTAAAACATTTTTAATCACGATATATTTCATATATTACCCTATGTAAAATATCACGCAAATGTTTAAAATCAAAAACCACCACTCTAATATCAAGATCATTCATAGTATAATTATGTTAATTGAGTTTCAATTAAAGTGAACATATTAAATTACAAGATAAGTTACCAAGAATAGACAACCAAGTCCTATTAAATAATAATTGTTCTCGATACAAAAACATTCTATTTCATTTTTTGATATAATAATATTGGAGCATTGAAAAATCTTATTATTAACTTATAGAATACTCCTAAAACTCCTTTATCATGATTTATTTAAATAATTTTTGTAATATAGTTTATTACATAATAAGGAAAAGTTTTCAACAAACTGTTGATAGCAACTTTATAATCCAAGCAAACATTAGATCATAGTGATATTTTTAGGGCTTGGTTTCTCTTAAAACAATTTATTTTTAGCATGGAAAATAATTATTCCATAAGGAGAAATAATATTCCCATGGAAAGAAATATATTGTAACAAAAATTAACATTTCTTAATTTTCTAAAAAAATTATGTTTTCTTTTAATTTATATATAAAAATAGATAGTTGAATTACCATGATTCTAATTTCTTATAGACTAAAATATAATTTCATCAATGAAAACCACCAAAAAGTTATCCATGTACTCATGGAAAATGCCATTTATAATATACATAGATAAACTTGGTGAATTTTTCAATCAAAAATGAAAAACTAAAAACACATTTAGTGATACCTATTATGAACTCCATCCTTGGAATGTATTTTGACTTTACTTCCAACTAAGTATATCAATAACTGATATCTATCTTTGAAAAAGACTTGGCTACATGAATCTAATCAAAAAATAATATATATGAGAAAATATTTACATTTCCTTAATATTGATGTTTTTGTGTGGTTTATAATGAATATGAATCCTCATAGAACCATCATTATTTTAAACTAAAAAATTGGAACACTCGAAATTAATGTTATAGTATGAATAAAACAATGATTAGATAACTCTTGTAAGTTATTTTCCAATTCTAATAACATTACTAAAATTATTAGACAATGGGCTTTTGAAATTATATTATCTTCTAAAACCCAAATATTGGTGAATTTAACCGCCCGATAGGAATAACACTATAAAAATTATCCAGAAATGAATCCATATATTCCATTACTATTAAGACATCAATAATCTATAAAATTGAATTTATCATAATAGTATGAATAATATAACTATCACTACCATCTTTATTCGATTTCTCAATGTCTGGAAATGTCACCAAAGGTATGAATTTATTATAATATGCAAATTAATAACTCACTCTAAAAATTAAATATAATTTACTCAACATTATGATCATTCATATCAGAAAACACTAAAATATAATCCATACCATAGATAAAATCAAACTCAGTTATGTGTAAGCGAACAAGATTTTTTGGAAAACCCATTCAATAGATAATCATGAAAATATGTGATATAAAATATTTAAATCTTTAATAATCCTTTACATCAATCCCATCATTCTCTATGGTACTTTTATCTAATAACCACCATTGATGCAATAGTTCAAGCCTTCCAGACTCATTATTTTCCATTTTGGTGGGTGGAGAGTTTTGGGGTGCTTCGGAGGAATCCCTAAATTTTTTTCCTAGGTTGGAGCTACAAGAGTGCTAAAATTAGTGGTTCAAGACGTGAATCAGGTTCACATCATGAATTTATGTTTTGTGGGAAGTGAAGCTAGCTGATTTCATAGGTTGTATACGAGATAATGAGGAGTTCCTAAAATGAAATAAAGTTGTGAAATGAATTGTTGGTGTGTAATTACATTTTCCCTAGGAGGCAGAATTTTTAATAGAACTGGTGTTTTTTTGGAATTCATATGGAATTAATGTCATGAATATAATTAATTATGTGAAAGGGGTGAAAACCATGTTATAAAATTGTTGACCAAAGGATTATTTCTCATTATATAATATCCCTCTTACCATTGTTTTTTAGGAATAATAAGATACATTTAAGGACCATCCACCCTACTTCCCTCACCTTAATACATTGGTTTTGGTGGATTTATATTGCAGATAAGTGGTAATCCATTCTGTTACTATTTTTTTTTCTTCCATTATTTTTCCAATGATATAATTTGGTGGTAAATTTTTTGTTTAGGGTATGTATGAGATACATTTTGATGATACTTGGTTGCAGTATGGGTTTATCCATGGTCTTCCATGTGAAATTTTGGTTTAGAAGAATTTATTCTTCTCCCCACAATGAGAATCATGTTGGAAAATATTATTTGAGTTATGTATTATTTATTTTCTCAACTTCTATATCACATGGAAGGGTTTATAGATTTTTTATATTTGGGAAGATAGTTTTCACCATATTAAATGAATAAAAATAATTTAGATAGTTCAAATTTATTGGTATGGGGACTATTTCACATGGTTTTATAGTATTGATATTTTGATGATGTTGTAGCTATATAGGATAAATTCCCTGCTAATACTTTATTTCATTAGTGGATTTATTTGAAATATTGATATTATGATATGGAATCAGTATGTTCTGTTATAATGATATCACCCCTAAATGTAAATTGCCTAACCACATGAATTTTTTTAAGAAATGGTTTCTCTGCATTATGGTTTGGGTGAGTATTCCCTAAAAAGAAGTACAAAGTAATAAAAGGATCGTTTCTAAATCTCTAAATTGTTCTGTGATGTTTTTGATGTGTGGTTGGAGCATGTGTGACTATTGGAATTTTGAGTCGATGTTGTGGGGTGAGCATGTGTGCTTGGAATATGGTCATGCAATTGGTTGGTTATGAGTGGTTGGAATGAGGTCAATTTGTAAAGTAGCAAGGTTTGGTTCTGATATGTGTTGGATGAGACTATAATGGTTATGTTGTTCGAGATTTATGGGTAGTGAAGGAATAACTGGTTAATAATGTTTTAAATGGTTTTGGATATTTTATTTTATGGGATGCAAATGATTAATAAATGAATTAATATTTTTTGTGGTTAAATGAGGTTTTTTGATAAATACTGAAAGGAATGAGTTTATTGATAATATTGAATTGGGTTGAAAGAAAAAGGTTCTGGTGTATTGTGTTTGTTATGTGGATTTATGGATTTATTTGTGGAAATTTTAGTGGGAATGTTGTGAGGTCGTTAGTTATATTTTTGAAACCCATGGGTTGGGATTGTTTGTGTGACTATATATATACCTTATGTGTTTCTTGTGATTTCTATATTCACCCCACACATGTCAAGCACTATGTGTCAACACCCATTATCTTATTTGGGGGTATTATTCCAAATATTATAGTGATGATGACAGATGGAGGGATACCTACTCTCTCTTCTATGTGAGTATATATTCATAGGCTATGATACCCATAAGTCTGATACTATACTAGGTGATGGCCCCGGTGACTTTAAGAAAGATGAGTTGTGATCGTGTCGAGGGGTGGTGGTCCACGTGTCTACGCATGTGATGTGACATGGCCATGCTGTGGGGAAATGTTATAAATTTATTTGGTCATTATGTGATGTGACCCTACTTGGGGGTGGTGGTATATATTATACGAAAGAGGTGGAATTTCTAAGACATGAAGTATTACAATATGAAAGAGGAAAATTAGTGAGAAAGTAGGGTAGGTTACCATTTATCGATATCCATCTTATTATGTTATTATACATGGATTTAATTTTTTTTCAAAAGGCCCGAGTGAGGATGAGTTTGTATAGTTGAACTTATTAGTTACTATTGGTTGTGCAATATTCTCATGGGTTAATTTGGGTGATTCATTCATGTTTGAATGAAAGACTTTGGTTTCCCTATTGAGTATGCATGTATGCTCTCCCTACTTATATAAACTGATTTTCATGTTTCTAATAGGATTACAAGGCCCATGATGGAAATAAAATGCACAAAAAATAGGATGGTTGATTTATTTCAACAATATATTTTACATTTGGATATTTACCTTCGGATGCTTTTTTCTATATTAGTTTTATTTATACATGAATTAAGGGATTGTTTTGGTTTCCTTATTTATATTATACCATGTATTTGTTTATTATTACTTCATCTTATCTCTTGATACTATATTATTATAGAATTAAATGTATCCCATTCGTGAATTTTTTTATTATCCTCATGACTATTATCGAAATTAGGGCCTACTAGGGGTCGGACTTGAGGTTCATTATCTCTCTCTACTCATTATGGTACCTTTTCTAGGAAGGGATCATGAAATAGCGGTATCAATGGTTATGGATGAGGGATAGGATGGAGTTTGGATTTAGGCTCTTTGAGGTCATCATGGGTTGGTATGAAAATGGATATAGTTGACCTTGTTATATGGAATAGGCTAGGTAGACCAGCTATGATGTGGGATTTTAGTGCCCCACATCACCTAGTGTATGGACTATGAGCATATTAATATCCCAGTGAGGAGGTCATGTTTGTAGAGTAGATACCTAGGGGAGGAACAAGCATCATGATAACTTGTTTACTTGTTTGAACTAGGTGGATTTTGGTTAAGGTAAGTTCAAAGAGAATTAATATTAATTTAATAAATCTCAATAAAATTCCATTCTAACTAGTATTAGGAAATATTTTTCAGCCTTTTATTTATGCCTTATAGTTTTCATCTACATGATTCCTAGGAATTGGAGGATTAGTTGGTAGACCAAGTTGGTCACTATATGGTTGATCCGACTGGGGCTGAGGATTATTATTAAAGGACATTATGAACTTTTCAGATTCATTATTTGGGGAAGTGTGATGGTAGAATGTTTGACGCTGATATGGGGAGATAGTTATAGGTGATTTGGATTATCTTCAGTTTGATACGAGCCCTGGAGAATTACTGGGTCTCATTAGAAGTATGTATGATACTAGAATATATGTATTAGTGACTGACACTATATATGGGTGAGGGGACGGAGGAACATATTTCATGGATCGTATTTCAAAAAGGGTTTAGGACATTGTTCTTTTCATTATCCATTAATATAGTGAAGGGGTGAGATAGTATTTCACTTCATCATATAAGTTTTTTTAGTGTGGGAGTGAGAAAGTATGTTCAAGTACATTTTACATTTTAACCATATTTATTTCCAGATAAGGAGTCTCATGTGAAAAATATTTAGTTTAGATTGTATCCTTCAATACATTATGGATTTTATTTATTTATGTTTCCAATATATCTGGAGGTTTAAAAGAATTTGGAGGTGATCAGGAGGATGCACTCATGAGTATTCTTCCCATGAGACGATATCTTATATGGTTCCTTGAGCATTGTAGTTGTTTGTGGACAGTCTTATTTTCCATTTTATATGAGGTTTTGAATATTGGGGATTCAACCTCACCATCTTTAATCTATTATTATAGTGCCTGTGGTTTTTGTAATTTTTCTAGGGACTTCAGGCTAGCATGTTGGTCTTATGGGGTTCATGGATGTCACAAGATCTAGTTCCTAGTGTCTCTTAGAGATCAGTTTAGAGGAGGCATTCATGTTCAATTCATGCAGTATAAGAAGTTTATTGTGTCTCTATTTCATTATCAAGGTCAACGTGCTTATACTTCACTAAGGGGAGATGAAACATGTAGAGGCTAAACATCGGATATTTATTGAATTCAGGTACCCCAACTCGATCATGGCTGTGGATGTGGTATTCAACTGATAGGTAGATAAATTGATTTTTGACCATTTCATGTAGTGGAATAAGTATCACCAGAGGAGTTAGATATCATTTGAGGCATGTTCATCTTGTTGTATACCTTTTTTCCTTGTTTTATTCGGGATATTCAGACACCTTTTTTGTTCCCACTCTAGTATGTGATATAGTACTATACATAGAGTGTCTTCTTATTCCCCTCAATTTTCCTATTCTAATGAGATGCTTGAGAAGTTTTTTTGTAGTTTGTCGAGGGTGTAAACTAATTATGGAGCCAAATAAATCTTGTGGGGAAATTTCCTAACCACAAATGTAGTTGTATGATGTCATCCATAAAATTTAATGGTTTCATTCTTTTTCATGCCATTATCGACATCATTCATATGAGATTCAACCTCTCAGATGTGGATGGATCATTTCTAGTCTTAATTGGTGAGTAGAGTTATCAGGTGGTAAGTCATCATTTAGATTCCCTTCTCTCCTTGAAGGATGATTTGTCCTTGTAATTGTTGGAAATTGGGATGGTGGAGGTTCTCATGGCCATTGTTCAACTTCTGGATTTTTTTCTAAATATTTTTGGATTCTACCCCATCGACATCATGTGGATTCTAGGATAGACATGAATCATTGTTTTTCTCTAATTTATACGCTTATTTATCATTTAGATCCTTTAGAACTATTATATTTGAAGTTATAGATAGAGGATCTGATGTCGAATGGTTTCATCTGACCCATTCTGTTGATGTGGGGTGCTCTAGTGTTATCCACTAAGAAGGAGGATGGTAGTATAAGGTTTTGTATAGAATATCTAAGGATGAATTGGGTAATGATAAAAAATAATTATCCTCTTTCTAGGATATAAAATATTCTCAACTAGATAAGAAGAGTGAGTTAGTTTTCAAAGATTGATCTATTTTTAGGGTATCCTCAATTGAGGGTGAAGAAGGAAGAGTGGATTCAGATGCATGTATGGGCACTTCAATTTCATTATTTGGCCACTAGGGGTTATGGAAACTCTAGATATGTTTATGGGTCTCATAAAATCCATGTTTTTTGAATTCCATGACTACTTCATAGTCATGTTCATTTATTATATGTTGATCTACCAGAGGTTATAATAAAATCATGTCGATAATCTTAGATCTGCATTTTAGGCTCTTCGATGCCACCATCTATATGAGAATTTTTTAAAGTGTATGTTATAGACATTATAGGTGCATGTATTATTGAATTTGGTGTCTGATCAATGTGTGGTTGTAGACCCATTAAAGGTTGAGGTGGTTGTTTCTTAGGAATAACCCAAGAATATAGTGGATGATCATAGTTTTCTTAGTCTTTTAGGCTATTATTAGAAGTTTTAACTCAATTTATCTTAATTTTTATCCATTATTATAGAATTTACCTAGAAGTAGCATGATTATATTTGGACTAATAATTACTCGATATAGTCTGGTTACCTTAAGGAGAAGATGGTGAGTTCTCCAATGCATTCATTTCCAATGGAGGTGGTGATGCTTGGGAAAATATGTAACACTTCCTGACTTACCTTGGGATACATGTTAATGCAGTAGAAGGAAGTTATTTATTATATATCTATGATATTATGACACCCTAAGAATATCAATTCCACCCATGGTATAGAGTTATAAGTAGTGGTTATTTTACTATTATTATAGAGGAATTACTTTATCGGGGAGCACTTTGAAGCCTTTACCAATCAGAAGTGTATGAGGTATATCTTTTCTTAGTGTGATCTAAATTCATTCTAGTGGAGGTGGATGTAGATTCATCAGGATAACGATTTTGAAATCTATTATTCCATAAGAATGGGAAATGTTGTGTCTACATCTTTGATTAGGAAGTCACATAAGGATGTTGTTCAAGAGTCTGGGGATGATTAGAAAGAGATGGAGGATTTGGAGTCACATTTCCTAGATGCAATGGTGGATGATGGTAGAGGTCGTTAATTTTAGATAATGGTGTAGTGTTCTATGAAGTAGTTGGTTGAAGAGACTCAGTGGGAAAACTCATAGGTAGAGGTGATGTGTGATCATATTTTCTATGATGATACCTCGTAGGGATGGTCCGAGGATGGTCAGAATTAGCTGTTTTTAGGGAAGGTTGTCTATTTTTATAGTACTACATGAGGGGTTCTTAATTATTTTCATAGATTGCATTAAATGGTACACCAAAGAGTATCCAATATATACTGTGGTTAGAGAATAGAGTTTTTGTATCTTGGTATGAAGAGGGAAGGGGGGTAGTTTGTGGAGAGGGGTTTGGTTTTTTAGAAGGTAAAGGCTATGAATCACGTTAATGATGGGATTTATATACCATTCGCTGTTCCCATGTAGAAATATGATGACATAATGATGGATTTCACTATAGGGATACCCTAATACCTAAAATAATATGATACCCTCTTAGTAATCATGGATTGATTGATGAAAATTTCCAACTTCCTAGTGATTATATAGTAAAGAACAGTGGATGCATTTTCAATGATGTATGTGGATGAGATGGTGTGGTTTCATGGATTTTTTAGGTATATTTTCTCATATATGGATTCTTTTTCCACTTTTTGAGCATATATTTTATTGTATAATGATTCTTTAACTCAATTAAACCTTAGAATATCTTTCTACAATCATATAGAGAATAATACATAAAGGACTATACAAACATTGGAAGAGATGTTATAAGAATTTGTTTTGGACTTTGGTGGATCATTGGTAAGGAAATTTAATTTTTTTAGTTTTTTTATAACAATATACATAAGTCATCCATTGGAAAGGCCCCATTTAAGGCATCTTATGGGTTACCATGTCTTTCTTTAGTATACTGGACGGATTCTGGGGAAGCATCAATTGTTGCTCCTTATGTGGTAATATAAAAAGGCAGAAAGGTTTTTTCTTATTTGTGAGAGGATCAAAATAGAATATGAATGGAAGAATTCTTAAAAAAATGAAGGATATGGACCATAGAGATTTATATTGGAGACCACATTTTCTTGAAGGTATCCCCTAGATAAAGGAATTAATGGATAGGTAAGGGAGTGTGATTTCCCATATGCTCATTGAGAACTTTGAGGTGTTGGGGTGATTTGGCAATGTGGAGTATATGTTTGAATTTCAACCATTGATCGAGAGGATACATGATTTGTTAAATGTGTCACAACTTTATAAGTATCTTTATTATGACTTCCACATCATCTACTAGGGAGAGTTGGATATCAAGAATGATGCAACATTAGTGGATCATCTAGTAGAGATTCATGACCATTGTTATAAGGTTATATATGGATGAACCATTCCCTTGGTTCACATGTTGTGGAGTCATGGTGTCTTGGAGGAGAGTGCCGGGTAGCGATAAATGAATATTCCTTCCTAGTACCTATAGGTTTTTTTATTTTTATTCGTTTTTTTGGGTTTTTCCTAAATGTTCTGATGTTGGAATATTTAGTTTTTAATAGTGCTGATTTTTTTGATGTGTTGTTTACTTTATGTGTGATGTATGATAAACATCTAAGATATGAAAAGGAGAGGACATGATTCCTATCTATGGCACATTATACTATGATGTAATCAAACCTGTGTGGGAGTCTCAGTTCCACCAAGATAATATAATACCTTAATATGGGGAATGGAATTCCCTAATTCATATGTTTAGGGAAGTTTGTTTTGTTGGTTATATTAGTTGTTGGTCTTGATTCTGTGGTGGTTGACGTAGTTGTGTGGTTGTAAGTGTAGTTGTGTGAAAGCTAGTGGTATGGGTTTTTTACTAGATGTTGTGGTGTTGTACCCACTAAGAGGTGGTTGTGTGGTTGTGTGGTGATGTAGTTTGACAAGAAGTTTGTGGGTGTTTTAATTAGCAAGTTTGGATGGTTGTATAATTTGTGTTATGACAAGAACCGTGAGAAGAATCTTACAAGGTTGTGGTTTGGACCCCTTCTTTTTGTTGGGTTATATTTTCATTATTGAGGATGAAAATTATTTGAGAGTTATCTAGAGAAACATACCATGCCCTCCCGGTCAGTTACTTTTCCATTTTTGGTGGTTGTAGATCATTGGTGTTATATGGAGGAATACCTAGTGGGTTCGGTACGGTTGATGTAATATGAGTGCTATAATAGGTGGTTTACAACATAAACCAGGTTCACGTCACATATTTATGTTCAATGGCTTATGTAGATGGGTTTTTTCATTAGTTTTATGTGGACAACAGGGGAATCCATAATGTAAATTCACAATAAGAAATTAATTCATATAATGTGATTGTATCAATCCAAGTTGTCTTAATTATTTATAGAAACCAATTTTTTTGGGAATTCCTATGGAATTTACATCATGAATTTAATTCATTATGTGAAAGGGGAAGGATCCATGTTTTAAAAAGTGTGGATTGGTTGATTATTTTTGATTCAATATATCCCTATTCCTCTCAATTTTTAAGGAACCCAAGGAGATTTTGGGGGAACTTCTAACCCTCCTCCCTTATCCACAATATGTTAGTTATTGTGGATGTATGTTGGTGATCAGTGGTAATACATTCTCTTATTCTTATTTGTTTTCTTTTGTTATTATCCTAACATTCTCTATCATGGTGAGGTTTTGGTTTGTGGAGTGAGTGGAATTATGTTTTATTATCCTTAGGTGTGGTGTCGGTCGATCCATTGATTCTCATGCGCGGTTATGGTTTGTTGGAATTTCTTAATCTTCATGCAGTGAAAAGTGAATTGGAAAAGAATCTTTGAGGTAGGTTCCCCTTCTTCTCTACTATTGTGTATTGTAAAGGAGGCGTTTGGTTTTTTATCTCTTTTGAGATCGTTTTACCATCTTAATTAAAGCAACGGAATTTGAAAAATTGAAATTGATGGGTAAGGGGACTGTATCGCATTTTTTTGAGATTATATTTTATTATGATATTGTTTTTATATGGTATAAAATCCCCAATGGAAATGGTGGTCATTTGGGGATTTTTTCTTCACTATGGTTGTTATGACAATGAAATCTTGTTGCATGTTGTTCTGGTATCACACCTAAATGGAAATTGGTTAACCACTTATATTTATCTAATAAAATGGTTTTCCCTATATTATAGATTATGTGAGAATACCAAATATAAATATTTAGAATGTCATTAAAATTCCCCTTTATAAATCTGTATCAAAATTATGATGTGTGTGATCTGTTGTTATAACATGTAGTGCTAATGGGTTTGTTAGGTTGTGTTGTGGGGAATAATTTTTTGGTTGGTATGCAGTCATGTTCTAGGGTAGAAATGTGTGGTTGTCATGGGGAAATTATGTGGAGAGGTTTTGTTTGGTTGTGTTATTTGGATGGTGAGATAAGAATGGATATTTTGTGCAGATTACAGATAGTGATGGAATATTTGGTTATTATAATTTTAAATGGATATGGAAGGATTGGTTTATGGAATGGAAATGGTTAATGAGTGAATTAATAATGGGATTCAAGGTTAAACGTGGTTATTTTAGAATAATGAAATGAATTTTATGTTCTTAATAAGTTTGATAGAATTGAAATGAAAAATGTAATGTGGTATGGGTTTTATATTATTTATTTCATTTAGAGATGACAAAAAAAGTGGGGTGTTGTGAGTCAGTTATTTATTATTTGTGAACCGATAGGGTGGGCTTGAATGTGTGGCTATATATAAACATTGTATGTTAATTTTGATTTCAATATTCACCCACACTTGTAATATGTACTATGTATCGATACACGTACTCATATAAAATGGGACTTCCAACATCCTTTTGATTATAATGGATGTTTGGATACCAAATATTTCCCAATATCCTTTCAGATGAGTAGATATGCATAGGGCATGATGTTTGGAGGTCTGATAGTGAAATAAGTGATAGCCCAGGTGTCTTCGAGTGAGGTATGATATTATTGTGTTGTGGGAATATGGCCCATGTGTCTATGGTCTTGATGTGATGTGACTGTGGTGTGGGATGATGTCTCATATGTCTTCAGGCATGGTGTGATGTGACAGTGTTGTGGGGTGGAGGAATATATTATACAGAAGAGATGGGAGTTCTAGGAAATACCAAGCATGGGAGTGAGAGAATCATGTCGATTGGAAATTTGTGTGCAATACCCTTTTTTATATCTTTCTTAATACGTTATTATACTTTGCATGAATTATTTGGTGATCATGACCTAGTGAGGATGAGTTGGGATAATTGACCCGTTTTGTTGTTGTTGGTTCTTCCTTTTTTCATGGGTTCATATGTATTTTTCTTTCACATATGCATCGAATACATTATTCCCCTTGCATAGTATAATTGTATTGTCACCCTATGTATATAAACTAATTCTCAAGTTTCCAAGAATATTACCTAGATCTTGATGGACATTAATATATTGAACATTTGGATGTATGATATGTTGCAACTATATATTTTACTTTTGGGTATTTACTTTTCTATACATTTATCTATATCATTTTTATTTATAATTCATTATGGTGTGGTTTTTGTTTCCTTTTTATATTATTCCAGGAAGTCTTTTTTCATTAGATTTATTCTATCAAATGATTCTATTGGAGTATTGTGGAAAATTCTTCCAATTTATGATATTTCTTTTATAAACGTAGTGATAGTATCAAACTAGGGACCTACTAGAGGTTGTAATCTATGTTTATTATCTCTCCCCCTTTAATTCAGTATGTTTAGTGGGAGGGTTTTAGGAAAACTAATCAAATTCACCTTTAAAAAATATTAATATAAATAATTAAATTTTAAGGTTTAGAATATCCCAAAACATTGAATATATTTTCCATATCATTGATCCATCCTTCATATACTGCTGGGTTTGAGGTTCCACCAAATTTTAAGATGAAATGATCATCTATCGAAAGATTCCACTATAGAGATTTTGGAAAATCTCTAGCCCATGTACCACAACTAATAGTCTACGTTAACTAATTTAACATAAATATTTACCGTTCTTTTTTGAATCCAACCATTTCAAGTTTCTAATTGGGAAGGATATTATCTTCCCAATTCATTTATACTTTATTCAACTGGGTTCCTCTTAGGAAAAAAATTCTATAATATTGATATATTAGATGCAATATCATGAGAACCCTCAAACTATTCTCATGATTTTATTATTCTAATATTAAAATTCCTTAATAATAATTGGTTAAAAACATCCTAAGTCCAATTTATCTTATTGTAATGACCATGGTATACATGATCACATTGATTCAATATAAAACAAACACACAGAAACATGGTGGTTCTCACTTAGAATCAATGTGTTTTTATAGAATAAACAAACGTTTGCTGGCTAATAATAACCTAACCTGTAAAATTATCTAAACCTTTCTCTAATACCAAATATAATGATATGATCTGTTAATAACCCATAATTATGGTTTTAAAATAAAACATTTAATTTTATTATATTTCAATGATCTATTTTAGTGTTTCAGATAATGTGGAGAAAATCATGAATATCAAACCCTTATAAAAAAGTGTAAACTTCCAATAAATATTTTTATTTTCAATAAAAACATGATTCTTTAATTTATATTTATGTTTCATTCAAGTCTCATTTTATTAATATAAAAATGTGCCACCATAATAGACAGATAGAATGTTCTATAGTTTTAAATCTTTTTTTATCCCATATAAAAACATTTAAAAACTTCGGTTGCGAATAAAACCCTTATTAGAGGTATAAAATGGAAAAGAACCTCTCAATCCATTTGAAAATATATGAAATCTCTAAGAAAGTTTTCTCTTTTGCACAATAAAAATTGAGATAAATATTCATTTCCTTAAATATTATAACACGTTTTTTGATGGAATAGAAAAAAATAATTATTATGAGGGTTTCATAGAAAAAAATATAATCCATGAAAATATTTTTCTTCAAAAACAAAACTTTTACTCGTAAAATTATCATAATATTTATTAAAACATAAGATTGTTTGTTTTCCATGTGAAATAATGAAATTACATAGTAAGTCATTTTGAACCAGACAAAATTCATCTAGGTTCTTGGGGAAATCATGGTCATATAACCATTACAAGAACCCTTATAAATTTAATAACCTACTATGTTAATTCCAACATAATTATCTGGAGAAACAAATCATCAACTAATGAATTAGACTGCTATATTAGGATGACTAAACATCATAAAAAATTTACAAGTTATATAAAATACCTAAAAACATAACATTTTTATTTACATCTTAAAATATCAATAAATATTCTTTTTAACAGATATGTTGAAGAAATTTGAGGATTCACATAAAAATAAGGATAAATTCATTTTTTAATTTGAAATCTCATAAAATGAAAAATTTTCATAAGAATGGGGAACATAATATTATTTGAAAATAATTGAAAACTAATATAGCAATATCATTAAATAATATAGGTAATTAAATTAGTAAATTTAATTCTTACCACAAACTTAAAAAATATACCTTTTACACTTTTTCTGAAATAATATATATATAAGATGTTACAAATACCCTTTTAAAAAATATAAGTATTATCAAATATAGATATAAAATGAAATAAAAAAGAAAATTTATTTTATAAGAATAAAATTCTTGAAACATTTTAAGAATCGTGTATTTGAAATAGTTTCCAAAATAAAACTTTAAAACATTTTTAAACATGGTTTTAATGAAAATATATTACCTCAAGTTCAACTCACCTCATATGATCTTTATATAAATAGAATAAATTTATATGAATTAATTACATACATAATAATTTATTTAGGTTTATTACCTTATCCTAATTTTTTTTCATTTATTTCCTTGTCTTATATAGTTACCCAATTGATTAATTTCATATAAGATGTTTTGAGTAAGCTCAGTTCAAAATCCAAAAAAAAACTTCTGTAGGATAAAAATAGAAAGAGTGACAATGGTTATGTTATCTATAGAATATTAATCCTTCCAATATCATAATTTTTATAAAATAAATAAAATTTTATACCAATCCATGAAATAGGGACATTAAAATTGTATCACATAACTTCATGGAGGTGATAATCCACAATTATGAAAAAGATATGTTTTCATTTTCCAATGTATATAAGGGTATGTTAAAAATTATTATCCTTAAAAAACCTAACTATTCCATTCATATAATTTATATTCATTAAATACATGATAATAACCCTCAATTTGGGGAGATGGTGAAAAACAAAACACATCTCTTTGTGGAGGTGGTAGTCCACACGTATGCATGAGCAATGTTTTCATTTCTAATGTGATGGAAAATAAGAGGAAAAATGTTTCTAACCTAAAAATAATATAATAATATAATAATTTATATTTTATTATTTCATCATTGTTATTATCAGTCTTAATGAGTTATAATAAGAAACAAACATTAAATAACTCATGTAAGAGTTGTACCTCTTATTTGGAAAACCTCCTTCAGATTACATCTTAATCCTTAATGTTTTTTATTTTTCATGAAACTAGGAACCTTAATATGTGGGGAATAACTTCGTTATGGTATTTAAAAAGTTGTGTTATATAAATTTCTCACATTATTTTAATATATGAGTGGAATGGGTGACCTTTTATAAGGGAATGGGTCGTAGTCTTATAATATTTTTGAAATTTTAAAATAATATAAAGTATTATTCATGATAATGTGGAACTAAATCTATACCATTTTGAATATATAGTTTTAATGTTATAAATAATATCATAAAATAATATTTATGATGATATTTTGTGTCTATATCACTTAGTTTTATTATTAATTAATCTGTATTACCCATAACTAGGGTGACAAGTTTTTATAGTGGATAGTATTCATTATAACAAAATAGAAAATTAGCATCATTAAAAAAATTTGAAGCATCCACGTTCAATATATATAATCCATTTTTCATTATTCAATTAAAAAATTCGTTGAAATTAATTTTAATATAAGTTTTCAAAAAATGGAAAATAGACTTTTATAAAAATGAATTTTATGCCTAAAAATGAATTTATTCCAAAATAAAGAATAATGTTGATTTCAATTGAATTAATTTTTTTATTTTAAATAAAATGGGTAAAAATTACATTAAAACTAAACAAATGTACTTGAAAATAAATGATGTTTTTTTAAAAAACGTTATTTTCATTGTTCACAAAAAATAAATCTTTTCATAAAAATCTAAAAAAATCATCTTAAAAATATTTTATATGTTGATAAAAAAAATCTATTTTATAAAATTCAATTTTAAAATTTTCAAACAAAAATAATTCATTTAATTGTAATTATATAAAACATGGATATAACTTTAACTAGAATAAAAATATTTCATTTTTGTTTAATAAAATCAAATAAAAATATTTTAGATAATGTAAATACATAATATATAGTCATGAATATTAGTAAGATGTGTAATTGATTAGTTAATAAACATACTTAGGTTTTCACACTTCATGTTTTCATAAGTTGTTGATACACCTTGTACATTCAATTCCAAAACATATATCCTTTTATGATCCTCTTTGAAATTCTTCCAATATTTCTTAGCATGATGATACAAACTAATAAGCGTGAGGTTTGATTGTTTTAATTTAAAATTATCCTAATGAAAACTTCATTCTTTAGATAAGAATAAAATTGTATTAATATTATCAAGAATATTCTCCATCTTTAATCATTGGATATAGCAACAAAATTATATCCTATTCGATCCTTATTACTTTAATTAACAAGATGTGATTATTGTAACTTCAATATTGATATTCATTCTTATTATTCTATTTATCCCAGATATTTCAATATCATTCCTCTTATTCCATAACTACTATGTGTAGTTTTTATAAATTCCACTATGTCCTCAACCCTATAATCATATTTTTGGAAAAAACATATATTCCAACAATCTGAAAAATTATTCCATTTATTACACATTATTCTATATGGTACAATTCATAAAATTAGGTTGATCATATCTACAAATATATATTCTAAATCATCTTATTTTTAAATTCAAATAAAATGTTTCATAATATTCCATAAACTAACTGATTATGAAGTTATGTTCCTCATTGTGGCATGATCTACCTGAACATTATCCAGATTGTGACAAGATATTTTCCATTATGATGCAATCCTTAGTAAAAATATATATCCATAATATTTTGGTATATCTTAATTAAAATTAAACTATCATCATGGAACGACCATCCATATATTCTTATGACCTGGACTTCATTGTGATGTGTCCATAAAAGTTCTTCAAAGAATTATATTTTTTAAAATTTTAGGTGTTCGTTAAAATATGATAAAAAGTCACCTTATATAGTTTAACCACCTTGATTTTGGCATAAAACATCAAGTATCTCACATTATTGTGATGGGACATACTCAGCATCATAATTCAACCAACCACCACATTCTAGAAAAACACCAATTTTTATTATCCTCTTACAATGATGTGGATTTATCATATACTCTTTATTCCACCATAGATTATGGAATGATAATTCATTTTATGGAATGATAATTATAACATTATTCTTAAAAAACTTTTGGATTTCACTTACATTACATTCAAAACTCTTGAGTAAATCTTAAAAAATATTCCTAAACTCTATGTTATTCTTACATATCGAAATTTATCTACATTTTCTATATTATGATCTAACATAATTATATTATAAATTTGGAAATATAGATTCACTCTTACAAAAACTTTGTAAATAATGATATATAAATATTCCATGACCGTTTTTGACATGGTCAATTACATCATAGCACAACACCCTTATAGAACTCTAAATTATTCATACATAAAATATATTTATCTTCAAAAAACCTTATAAATACCTAGATTAATCTTATATATCATCCTTGATGGCATGGGAAATATCATTTTGACATTTTTTACTCTTACCTAGATGAACTTTTATTATCCTTCACTGGATAACACGATTTATGATCATTCTTATTCATTTACAACTATAATATTCCAAAATAGATGTTTTTTATCTTCTCCAATAGACATCATGAATAATCATTACCCTTCCAGCACAATTATGTAATAAACTAAATTAGGTCTTACGTATCATAAAAAATATAATACCTATTTTTCTTCACACTCTAACTCTTGTTCTTATCATGGGAAGATCCAAACATAGAGAACTATCAAGGTATCTTCATTCTCAACGACATCCATATATTCTTTGTACCAGATCTAATAATTATATTCTAGATTTTTCATGATCATCCGCTTTTGTAGATTCAATGCCCATCATTTATCATATATAGTTCCAATGTATAGTATCCATCTTCACTTTCCTTCATATCACCACTAGGTAAACTATGATTTTCAAACTCTTCATCTATGAAAAAATTTCACCATATCTATAAATAGACCACATATTAAACTAAAATTGATGATAAATCCAACATAGGAAACATATTCAAAACATACATCCTTTGGATTTTGTTTTCAAATTCATCATAAATAAATCCCTAAAATGTAATTGATATAATTCTGAACACAATTATAGATTTATGAGGAATTTACATATCACCGTTTGAGAATAAAATTATATAGTCTTCTTAATATTTTGTATCTTCATGATTTATATATTATATATCATGTAATTTCCCCATTATATCATAACTCTATTAGTGTAAACTCATTTTTCTCCACCTTTTAAAATAAAAACCATATAGAAGATATTTGGGTACGTACACTTCATATTTATCTTACAACTAAACTATATATTGGAACATACCAAAACATTATATATTATATTTTAAGATCCCCCTTTGATCTGTACTCCAACTCTAAATAAATTTATACCTTAATTAAAAAAATTAGATTTAAGTGTGTTAAAAATATCTCTTAGGAATAAAACACTTTCACAACACCTTTTAGATACCAATTGTTGACATTAAAACCTCATAGATTTGTCATATACTTGATATTTATCTATAAACTCATGTGAATCTCTTAACCACGTTAAAATCCTTAAACTATTGGACCATTGTCTTAGTTTACCATTTTTAGAAATCTAAACACATGCCATGTAATTTATAATTCATTCAATGTGTAGAAAACAGATAGTCTCTATCTACATCTTGAACACTATGTATAACGTTAATTGATATCATTTGTTAGAAATTATTTCTTAATTTTATTTTTGGATTCAAAAACATTCATCTATAGTTTCATTCTCTCAAACAATTCAAAAAATTATTTTTCCACTTGGGAAAGAATAATCAATAAATCTGATAATCCTTCAGAGTCTGAACCTGATATAGGAACCTTGTTTATAATTTAATAACATCAATTTTTTCCATTCCACTCACTTAACATAATAAATTAATGTGCATGAATAATTTGCCTCTTCAATAATATTCATATGAACTCAATCACAATTACATAAGGCCATCTATGAATAAGAAATAATCCAAAAGGTGTGTCATTTATAACATATGTTACATTAATTGATATCAATTGACATGATAAAATAATTATACCATATTATATCTATGAATATCAATCAAATAATGGAATCTTACACTATCCAGAAGAGGCCAATCATCCTTTAAATGTTCAGTATCTGTCTTTATTTACATTTAATCCATTATTGGTATCATATATAACCTATTGTAAAACATATATAAATTAACCATGGGTGTCAACATTCAAAAAAAATTATCATCCCAAAACATAATCATATGAGGAAATATTTTTAGATTAAAAAAAATTATATATGTATTCATCCAATATTATCAATTGTTATTCCTTAATTTCTCTTCTCCTTTATTTATAGTTAGATACCAGTATATTTGGATGAATATGACATGTTTTTCACCAAATATGTCATGATACCTGTTGAAAATTTAATATTATATTTTGATATCACTTTACCTTCGAAAAATGATTTATATTATAAATACTTCTTCATCACATCCTTAAGTCTCATATTTAGATTTGTTTTCCATTATAATTTCTCTACCAAAATTATCATATAACTCAATTTAAAAAATATATATGTTTTCTATATAATCACCCCATAGAGGTGGGTAATTTCTGAACATCCTTATGTCGAGGAATGTAGATGGTTTAATGTACAAACAATTTTATTCTAAATCACTTACAATCATTCATAGTTTATAGACTCTAAAGGTTTCTAGTACATATTTTATTCTAAAGATTTTATTTGGTATTTTCTATCTTATTTGGAGCTGGATTCATCGCAATTGTGCAAATAATCCCACTCATGTATGATTCTTGATTCTACGCTTCATCAATGAATCCTTCTCCATGATTCCACTTCCATATGATTTTTCTTCAACTAGTTATTACTTCTTTGTTATAATGGTATTTATGGGACCCCTTAGGAATTATTTTTGATTATAATTCTCAGTATCAACTTGTAAGAACCAATGTTTTTAGAACGGGTCAAAATCTTGACCCTGTTTAAATTTTTGATTTGTTTCTGAGAATATTGTGAAAATCTAAGAAGTATGAGAAATTTCTAGACTACACGCCATGTACTCTAAAGTAAACGTCGTGTATGGGTTAGGAAAGCACTGGTTGTGTTATCTCCGAGTACATTTCGTGTGATGACCATATAACAATTCCTACTACTTTGCGTGTAGTGTTGATCAACACGCCATGTATCTTACTTTCTACATACTAGATTGGTTCTAGTTGTGTGTCAACCCATGCGGCACGTCCAAGCTGTGTGGATACCTCTTCAAAAGTTGGAGTACGGACAAGGCCACTACACAGTGTTTACTTCTTAATAATCACCGTGTAATTTTATATTTATTCACTTAAATGAAAGTGCTTCACTTCTTATTTCAAAAAACCTCTTCTTCTTCCCAAACTTCGGAACAGTTCCACTCCAAAAACTAAAAGAACAACCCTTGACATAAAATATTCATCGGGAGTTCGTTCTTCAATCATTCGGTGGTTGCAGGATTGTAGTAGTGAGGCTAAACCCACACACCCTATTCCATTCTCGATTCCTTTCCTCACAGGTCGAAGTTTCCATCCGAGTGGAATTTCCCAGATTTGACAGAAATGTAGTTCTATGAAGAACTTATTTGAATTGGAGCTAGATATCAGATGTGCCTATATCAACGATTCATAGGTAGGTGGTGCATAGCTTTTTTCTTTTTTCGTAGACCTTTGGGTGGTGAGGCCTAAAGCCCTTATTCGGGTTTTTAGAGAGAAACCATTTTTATATGTGATTTTATATTGAATTTATTATTAGACATATTTGATTCATTTGGGTATTTCCATTTTCCTGTTTCCTTGAACAGGGCTGGGCGAGGGGCCGTTTCTCATTTGGGGAATTTTGGACAGGGTTACAAAATGCCACAAGTTGATTTTTTTGGTTAAACTGCTGAGTTGTTAGTTAATTCAAGATATGATTTGTTAGAGGCTTCGCAAACCTTGGTACTAGTTTGGGACAACACATGTGATTGAAATTCGACTCTTTAGAGTGATTTTTCTATGTAAATTTTTTATTTTGATTATATATATCTGTGTGTGTGTGTTTATGATGTGTGATATTTCATATGATAGAACTTCCAGGTTTTGCTGGGCATGGCATGGGTATTGTTGAGTGATGATGATCACAGGTTGGGTATAGCCTGGGTTACATTGGGTGGTTTTGACCATGGGATTGGGCGTCATGGATGTCGTCTTGAGGCAGGATGACTGTCAAGTTGGGCATGGACCAGGTTATATGGATGTAGAGGTCGTCGAAATTGAGTGACATGGTCGCAGGGACATGAGGTGTTAGAGGTGTTATGACATGGGTACTATTTTGGTTATTACTGCTCACCCAGAACATTGCGTAATGTGCACGTAGAGAGACTCCAGGATGAGGTGTTTTTGACAACTCAGGTGGGTAGAGACCCCCGTTAATAGTGGTTTATGAACTTTTGGTTTGGGGGTGCTTGTCGAAGGAAGCCCCTAGGATGGTGAGGAGCCTTTAGGGGATAACATTGAGTCTATCAGGTTGGGGGTAGATGTTTGTTATTATTTGAGGGAAGACAACGTTGTACCTCCAGTTACGTATTTGAAGGAAGGTTTTGTTGTTACTCTAAGTTACTACATCTTGGGCATGCCTTCGGGTCATTGGTACTTGAGACACAGAATGTCAGGGGGCACATGGTGCTAAGATACATGAATGAGATTGCAACGTTGGCTGAAGCATGTGATACTCCATGGTGGCTGTTGAGCACCAGTGGAGTTTGTGTTTAGTTGTGCATCATATTGTTTACTGGTTTCCTCATAACTATATGCCTGCTTAAAAACATATATTAGGTATGATCCATTGGGTGGTATCCTACTGTGATTCATCTCACACTTGGAACGGGCCCCTTCGGTACGTGTGTAAACATTAGGGATTTACATGTAGGAAAAAGGTCAGCTTCAGGAGCGGAAATGCTTTAGCTGATGCATGAATATGGTATGGACATTGAGGTCTTACGTATCTAGATTTTACTTTTTTTAGTTTCCATTATGTATCAATAGGATTACTTGTTAGTGTATCTACTATTGGTTAGCCATTATATCCCCTTTTGTAATCTGATCTATTATGGGTGTATACCTGTTTTGTATAGTAGTTACAAGTTGGGTTCAGTATGTTATTCTGTTTATTTATGATGATATTGTTTATATATCTCTTCAATTATTTATTGATATGGGATATGATTCTGCTATGCGGGTATGGTTTGATTATGCTGAGTCCTTTATCTCAACTGCATGTTTTATATTTTTTCTTCGACCAGTACCATTATTATCCTTCGAGAGGTTATATCCTCCCAAATATATCTATCATACCCTCAATACTAGTTAGAAGACTTTTTAATTTAGGGAGGTGTGACTAAGGTATTAACACCCGACCCGTTTAGCACTATTCAGGTGGCTTTCCGGGTCCAAGTTATTACAAAGTCTTATTAGAGGAGTTCCTGATAGGTATTTAGTAGTAGTGTTTGGCTGGATAATAAAGACATTGACGCTACTCTTGTATTTATGTTGTTTTAACATTTTAGGGAATGGTATAATAGAGACAGGTTGTTACTGGAACTAGGATTTTAGATTGTTCCTGGGTGCCTGCAGCCCCAGGTACGAGGGATGGACCATGTTTCCACGGGTTGGAATTTCTATTTTATTTTATTCTTAGATTATAGTCTATTTGATTTCCAACTCAGTGGCTCACTTTGTGTGTGTTGTTTTGATTGTGATATCTGACACTTGACCCGGTGCAGAAAAGAATATTTTGACCTGGGCCCAGTATGGAAAGGCCGTTTGTTTGGTTTTTTATAGGCACAATTTTATGGTATTTCAATTTCATAACTGCACGTATGCTTTTTGAAGTGATAATGCCATTTAATTAATATCAAAGAGAAATGATTTTTATGCATTGAAATGTGAATAGGTGAAATTATTGATTGAAATTATTGTTGATTGTAATGTGTTATGCCTTGATATAAACATTTATAAAATTTCATGTGGCGGGGTATTGGTGTCTGGATCTTGTACGGGCAGGCAGGTACTATGGATGAGGTGATTTTGATCACCAGTATTGGGTGACTCGGTTATCGGTTTGAGGCAATATTGGTTGTCGGTATGAGCATGGCCCGAGGTACTTTTGATACATGGATCTGTTGAGGGTGGTCAAGGAGGCCATGAGGTCAGGATTCCATGGGCATGCATTGCGATAGGGGAGAGTAAGGGGTAGTTGTTTTATGATGCCTCTATACTGATTTCTTTATCTGCGTGGAATATATGTTGTTATATATATATATATATATATATATATATGATGTCTGGCCATTTATGGTATTCAATGGGTACCATTTAGCTGACTTCGATGGAGCATCAGACAGGAGATGGTATAGTGTCGTAGGGGAGGAATCCTTTTCAGAATATAGTGCAGGCATAGCATAAGCTAGAGGTACAGGCTCAGAGATAGGAACAGGTCCAAGATCAAGTTCTGGCAGGACAACAGGATAGTTTGGCATCATTTTCACCATTTCTAAATGAGAATCTCTGATCTAGATAGGTATGTGTCTTGTAGAACATTGATAGAGGTGTGTAGGGTATAGATCCATCAATGGAATATCTATCACGAGTGTTCTGGTCATAGCACCCACCATGTTTTTAGGGTGATACTAGTCCACAGGAGGCTAAGAACTGGATAGAGTGCATGCATATGATCTTTGAGCAGCTTGAGATGCCTCTAGGGTGGGGGTCAAGTTGGGGACGTACACATTGTGGGGAACAACAATGTTCTGGTGGGATTTCATGTTCGAGATTGAAGGCATGAAGGACTATCATGGAAATACTTCGAGGAATGGTTTTTCGAGGAATTTTACCCACAAACACTATGGTCCGAGAGAGATCAGGAGTTCTTTAACGTTTAGTATGGAGACTTGTCCATCATGGACTATGAAACTACTTTCACTGATCTATCTCTCTTTGCACCTGTTATGGTACATGATGACATCGAAAGGGTGAGGTGCTTCGAGGATGGATTAGGGCACGCCATTTGTATCTAGTTAAATATATTCAGGTTGCGTTCATTCTTAGAGGCAGTGAATCAAGCACTCATAGCAGAGGGTAACTAGAGGGATAAACCCATGGTTGGTCAGGTGAATTCTTCCTGTGATGGTTCAGATAACAGGAAGTGAGGACGGGATGAGTTCCATTAGGGTTGTTAGACCAAGGTCTTAGCTATACCACCTCGTAGAAGTTCTCTAGTGATTTTATTTCAATGTGGATAGTCAGAACATGTTCGGAATTAGTGTGATAGGCCTCCAAAGGAGTGCTAGGCATGTGGACATGTCGGGCATCTTGAGAGGTTCTGCAGGTAGCATTCTTAGAGAACTGTCAGGAAGGTACCAGGACAGACGTTGGAATCTGGAGTTGGTTCGGGTTCAGTACAAGGAGAGGGTAACCAAGGTTTAGTTGTATGCAGAGGATGTGACAGAAATAGTGCAACCCAACTAAGGGGTCAGTGGCCGGTGACCAGAGAAGCACCAATGGGAGGTCAAGAATCAAGTAGTGGTACTTCAATCTAGGTACATGTCATGGATCTACTAGGGGATGAGTAGGCTGCTGAGTCGATGACGGTTAGATGAAACCACGAGTGTGGTTGTGAATTCTTGTTTTCTTTTGGAATGACCTATTGAGGCATGTTCGTTTTGAGTACATGAGGTGCACAGAATTCAAGTGGGTTGACTAGATATTGGTCAGTGGTATTGGTGCCATACTATGTGCATGATATATATTTACATATATATATATATATATAAGATGCATTGAATCAGGGTCATCTGTGATGTAGTTTACTTGAGGTTCCTTGGGAATCAGGTCATTGAGGATGCAGGTCACATGAGATGCATGGAATCAGGTTTTATGTTGAGCATTCATGGGATGCATGACCTTGTGGAGGTGGACACCAATGTGGTGTGGGATACATTTGGGTGACAGAAATGACATGGGAGCATGAATGAGGCTCTCTGGTGATGATGTGTCACGAGAGGACCATGTGTCTAGAAACATGTTAGGGAACCCATTCATTGTTGATTTTTGAAGGGTTGAGACTGAGTTAGGCAATTCCTAAGGTGGGGATCCATTAAGAAATTTAGCCATAAACTTGAGACTGAGAGAGTCTGTGATACCTTGATCATTGTGGCATGATTAGGGCCATATCCGAGTTTTGTTTGATAGCTCATGGATGAGATATGTTAAGGTGGGGAGAATATAAGAACCTATTTTTTTAGAACAGATCAAAATCTCAACAATGTTTGAATTTTTGACCTTTTTTGACAAAACTGGGCAAATTTGTGAAGTCATGGAAATTTCCAGAGTACACACCATGTAATCTAAATTACATTCCATGTATGGGTTAGGAAAGTATCGACCATGTGCTCACTAAGTACATGTCATGTGATGAATGTGTAATAATTCTTACTACACGACGTGTAGTGTTGCACAACACGCCGTGTATCCTGCTTTCTGCAGAACGGATGAGTTCTAGCCATGTTTCAACCTGTGTGTCACGTCCAAGACATGTGGATACCTACACTTGAGTCGGAGTATGGACAAGGCCACTACATGGTGTGTAGTCCTTAATACACCCAGTGTACTTTTTTTTTATTCTCATAAATGAAAGAGAATCACATCTTATTTTGAAAAACATCTTCTTCTTCCCAAACATGCGAACAGTTCTACTCCAAAATCCCGAAGAACATCCCCTACCCTAGAATCTTCATCTAGAGTCCGTTCTCCAATCCATCGGTTGTTGCAGGATTTCAACAGCGAGGATAATCCCACACACCTTGTTTTATTCTTGATTCCTTGGCTCACGCGTCGTAGATTCCATCTAAGTGGAATTGGTAGGATTTGATAGAAACATAGTTCTAGGAAGACTGGCTTCGAATTGGAGATCGATATCAGACGTTCCTATGTCTACGAGTCTCATGTAGGTGGTTCATACTTCTTTTTTGTTTTCACAGACCTTTGGGTGGAGCGACTTAAAGTGAATATTCATTTATTTTGAGAGAGACCCTTTTTTATCTACTATTGTATATTCAATTGCCTATTAGACCTATGGGATGCCTTTGTGTATTTCATTTTTCATGTTTCCTTGATCGGGGTCGGGCAAGGTCTAATTGCTCATTCTAGTCATTTTGGATGGGGGTGGCAAATTATCACAAGTTGATTTATTTCGTTGAACTATTGAGTTGTTGGTTAAGTCATGATATGATTTGTTAGAGGCTTTCAAGACCTTGGAACTGGTTTGGGACAACACATTGTTTATGGAATTCAACTGTTTAGTTTGTTTTTCCTGCTTAATTTTTTTTTAATTGTATATATATATATATGTGATGTGGTATATTTTAATGATTGGTGATGTGACTGATTTGTGTATACCTTTTCATACATTCTATTGAATATAAAAAATGATTTCACTAGATATGTGTGTTGTTTTCAAGATAAAATGACTTTATTCGGTAATCATGATGGTTTTTAGGTATTTTATAACCTAAGACACAGATCAAGAAGGGTCATAAAAAATTAAAATATACACTACATGTAATTGATACACATGTTGTGTACTATTTCCCACAACATGGATTGGCCAGAACAAATACACGCCCATGTTGTCTGACAGATTTTACATGATGTGTGATTACCATATACATGTTTTTTTCTCCATTATAAAAGTGTATAGTGGTTGATGATTGAAATTACATTCCATGTGGAGTTCCATTACATGCGGTGTACCCCCACCATCCTGGTGCTGCTATGTTCAAAGTCAAGGCTGATGTGGTAGCTCACCCATCGGTGGAGAAAGATGGCTCATGTCAACTTGACATCAGTACACATCATGTACTTTTGAGTACATGAAATGTATTTCCCAACATTATAAATTGGATTGAAGGTCCTCCTAATTCAACACTGATACTCAAACACAAAAATGGGATAGTTTGGGAGACACCCAATGGGAGAAGGAGAGAAGATAAGAGAGGAGGTGTTTTTGTTACCTTCTTAAGGATCTTCAAAGTAATGAATTTTCCATGTTTCACTCAGGTATCAAAAGTTTTTTAGTCATTAGTTTCTCCATGAGTGGATAAATACACTACGTGTTGGGGATGTGGATGATTATGGGTTGCTTTTTATCAATTTCTATATTGTAATCTTGTTTTTTATATTACTCTCATAATCCCACAAAAGCTATTTCTAAATATCACTCGAAAACCTCCTATCAGACCAATAATGTGATTTCCAAGGATCTTTTGAGGAATTACTATTAAGAACATCCATGATAATTGGGTGTAATTATCATCTGAAAAGGGTTACAATTAAAAAAATTAATAGAAATAAAATTCAAGACCATGGAATTTGATTCTACTAATTTTAAAAAAATTCACCATTCCAAGGTTGTTATGTTATATCCAAAACCTGAAGTTTTGAGTTATCAAGATCAACTCATCTACATAAGAAAATTTATTAAATTATTTATCCTAAAAATTCAAAGCCTTGACGCATTCCTCACATTTATCATTAGAATCAAATCTATGTATTTTTTTATAGTTAATGTAAACAATCAAGAAATCGACGTTTTAATTACCCTTTAATTGAAACATAAAACTATTGACTCCAAATTATAGAAATTGTCACCTAATTAATTAAAAAATAGAGAAAAAAAATATATTAACTTCTTTTCCTTATGGATTGATCCCTTACTTACACTATACTTGTATTAAGTATGGGTATTTCAATTTGGATTTACAAAAGTATTACTTTTGCAGAAATGATAACAAATTATGGTTCTGTTGTCGGGTAGTTGAATGTTAATAGTGTTTTGATTAATTAATTAGTATTAATTAAATTGAAAATAAAAACCTGAAATTCAAAAAAAATTCTTAATCTAATTTATGTTTTCATTATTTGAGACTTCTTATTTTATGCTTTGTGTGGTTTCTAGTGTTATGAACAGAATCATAGGTGCATGGGAGGCTGAATTACCCATTCCAAGAGGGTCGAGTCATCAGATGCCCTTTTGCTTGATCCGGAGATCAAACAAACAACTTTGAGGTGACATCTACCACTTATGGGAGATCACAACCCAAATACACCAATAAGGAATATGGAATAAGAAGACCCTACTTCAGTCTAAGCTGTTGGATGGAAATTCATACCTAAGGACAACATGAACCAACCACTAGCTGCTGAGGATTAGTGGATCCAACATCAACCAACAAACACCATAGATTTCATACCATATAACCAGTAATGATAGCAGGATCCATTTGTTCCAGGTTATGGGTCGCTGCAACACAAGCATGACCCACTAGAGTGCTTTCCATACCTATATCTAGTCCAGGGCCCTTATTTTTCACCTGATCACCAATTTGTGCCCCCAACACTTCAAGAACAACTACCCCCTCATCTTACCCTTATGGATTGTGGTCTTCCTTCCATCCATGGAGCTGATACGAGAATTTTCAGACCACTAGTGCATGCCCAAAATTTTGAGATCAAGCCAGCCATCATGAAATTCATCCAAAAAATGGTACAATTTAGAGGATTACTAAGTAAAGACCCCAATATTCATCACTCCAATTCTCTGGAGATATGTCACATCTTATGCTACCACGGTGTCTCTAAGGACACTGGTTGCCTTCTCCTGTTCCCCTTATCATTAAGGGAAAAATCAAAGTACTAGATTAAAATAAGTCCTTAATGTTATATCCTCAATTGGTAGACATTATCACAAGAATTTCTATCAAATTATTTTACACCTTCCATTACTATGATGATGCGGAACCAAATTCACATTTTTTTGCAGCATGATTTGTAATCTTTTTATGAATCTTGGGAGCACATAAAGGAAATGTCTGAGGAATTTCCCTCATTATAGACATCCATTGTAGATGAAAGTCTAAACATACTATGGAATAATTATAACAAAGACCAAATCATTGGTGGATACAATTGTTGGAGGCACAGTGATGAGAAAATTCTTGGAGGAACTCTTTAACTTTCTAGGAGATATGTTAGAAAGATGTTTCCAATGGAAGTCATAGCAAGGCACTCAAAATCAACCCATGCATGAAATAGATTCAACTACGATGATTTCTATTCAAATTGATTTTGTTTTCAATAAAACTGATGAATTAAATCTGAAAAATTCATCTTGAGCTCAAGTTGTTAATCACCCAGCTTGTAGTGAATGTGGTGACTATCATGTCCTGGGTGAATTCCTAGGGACAAGTTTCGGTGCCTCAACATGTGTGTTAAGCTATGTTTCTCAAAATATAGGGCCAAATATGTACCCTCAATACTGAAACCCGGCATGTAAAGATTACACAAACACAGGATAGGGGAAGAAACAAAAAAATTCTCAACCCCACCCTCAAAGGCCAATCAGTTAATATCAATAGGAATAGTAGAATCCATATCCCAGACAACAAAAACAGAGATATTTCCAACAATAAGGGTATCAAAATCTTGTCCCACATAGCCACCAAGGCATCCACAACATCCTTCGTCTTCGTAACAACCTTAGTAGGACCAACCATCAATGATGGACGAAATGATATCAAAAATCATAACAACTGTTGAAACAAGATTTCAAAATCAAGAGGCATCTATTCAGAGCCTTGAGAATCATGTTGGGAAACATTCCGATAAAATATATTCAAGGAAACATGGTACACTACCAGGTAACACTGAGAATAACCCATAGGAGGTTGCCAATTATATCACTATACAACGTGGGAAGAAATTACCCCAGGAAAATATTGCAAATCAAGGTGAAAATACAGCTCCACCTACACCCTCTTCAAATCATGAAGATGAGATCCTGGAGTCCTCCTCATGATACGAACACTAAAAAGAGAATGTGCCTTCACATGATAAGGGAAAATAGGTGTTTACACCTTATGATTCCTCCTTACCATTTCCCGCATGAGAGAAGCAAAGGAAGCTAGATCAGCAGTTTGGGAAATTCATGGATGTATTATAGAAACATTATATAAAAATTCATTTTTTATAGGAATTAACTCAAATCGAAACATATAAAATGTTTATGAATTAAATTCTCTCAAATAAGAGGATGATGGAGGAATTATGAATAATTTATCTCACGAAGTAATGTTTAGTAGTGTTCCCAAACTATCTTCCTCCAAAGCTCCAAGATCCATGCAGTTTTACAATTTCTTTCACCATTTGATCTTGTATGTTCGGATAATTCATGTGTTTCATGGGGAATAGTGTCAATATTATGCTATATGGATTCATTAAGAAGATGGTACTGAATGATTTACAACCTACCTGAGTAGAAATACAGCTCACAGATCGATCCATTAAATTTAATTAATGGATACTTGAGGAAGTGCTCATGAAAGTGGGATGTTTGATTCTTCCTGTAGATCTTATCATCCTTGACATGGAGAAATATAAAGATCCACCTCTTGTTCTAGTGAGACACTTCTTGGATATTGGTAAGGTGTTGATCGGTGTTCATCAAGGATAAGATGACATGGAATATTATTCTATCACTGATGAACCATTCATCAATGTCATCTATCATGATTATGAACCACAAAATTTTTAATTAATCTTTGTCTAGGGTTATCATTATTGGAAACATGTAATTGTTAAAGATATTATTGATTGTGTCAAATAGAGAAATAAAGAAGATCCTAGAGAAGAGAGAGGGAGCCTCCAGGAAGGATTGATCCAAGTAACTTCAAGATGCTTTGTGGGAATAAAGGACCACCTTTAAAACACCTCTGGTAATGTCAATTGATTAGTCTCATTTCATATGGATGCGGTACTTATACACTAATATATCCCTTTGTATTTTTTATATGAATCTTAGGTCGTAGGAAGGCGTCATACATATTGGGTCATACCAATAATCAGATTTATCATAGTTCAATTACATTCTCAATTCATTCATGGGTGATGATGAAAAAAAATACCATGGGAGAGATCGGGTCTCGATGGTTGGAAAGTAAGATATTGGTGGACTCACACTGAAGTGGATTCCCTTTAAAGCTCAGGGATTAGGAATGTTTCTTACGTATCCTTGTTATAGTAGGAATTAGATTTATTATAGTTCAATTGGATTGGCGATTACACGCTAGGACAAGCATTATATATCCACTGGACTTGAATATCATGTCTTGGGAAATCTAGTTAACATGGCCTGATTGTATGCCTCATATATTATGATTGCTTACCTAACAAGTTTTGATTTTATTCCAAAAATTTCTAGGCATGTTTGTACGACATGTCTTAGGATGTCTTGAAATGTCCTATCTACTAAGAGGATATTCCTGGAAATAGTCACATGATCAAGTTGACTTGTTTGATGGACATCGCATAATTAGAATGAAATTTCTTGTGGACATCACATGATCAACTCTGATTTGTCTATAGGGTTTCGTGATCTAGCTAACTTGTCTGGAAGATATCACAATATCAAGGTTAACATGTCTGGAGTGTGTTGTATGACTTAACTAACACATCTGGAGGATGTCACATAAACTAATTGACATATCCCTTTGACATTTTAGGAACTAGTTTACATTCAATGGTGACATCGTGATACCTATATGATATGTTCTGATGACATTGTGCGAACAAGATGACATGTCATGGTGTCACCACATACCTTGGGATAAATGTCTAGAGGCAGTTTACATATTTATATTTAAAGCCTGTAGAACTTCTCAAGACATGGGTGGGATTCCCAGAGGGCATTATGTTACTTTACTAACATTAACAAGGGACATTTCATGGTCCAAATGGCATGTTGATAGATCATTGATGACTGGGGTGACATATGGTAGTGGTGGTGCATGATCTAGGTGGGTTATGAGAAGATCATGAAGATCATTAAATATGTCATCGCATAAGTCTCACATTTTTATATTGTATTATTATATCCATTATTTCATATATGCCACAGGTTTTTTCAAGTAATATATTTCTTTTGGTTTTGTGTGACCCAGTCAACATGTGTGGCCTTCTTCGCATAATATGACCAACACAATAGAAGTCCTTCATGTTATATATATGTTGATCATATGAAGAACGTACTCATCTCACATGATCCGTTGGGTTGTTCCATAAATCTTACCAAGTAGAAGACATTAAGATTTCATGATTGGTGATGTGATCAAACTGTGTATAACTTTCCATATATTCTATTGAATATAAAAACATTATTCCACTAGATATATGTGTTGTTCTCAAGATAAAATGCTTTTATTCGGTAATCATGAAGGTTTTCAGGTATTTTACAGCCTAAGACACAAATCAATATGGGTCATAAAAAATATTCAAATATACACTACATGTACTTCATACACACGTTGTGTAGTATTTCCCCAGACATGGATTGGCCAGACCAAATACATGCCCATGTTGTGGGTCATATTTTACACACTATATGATTACCATATACACATTGTGTTCTCCCTTAAATAAGTGGTTAGTGGTTGATGATTGAAATTACATGCCATGTGAAGTTCTATTACATGCTAGGTACCCCCACCATCCAGGTGTCACCGCATTCAAAGACATGAGCGGTGTGGTAGCTTACCCACCGGTGGAGAAATATGGCCCAAGTAAACTTAACGTGAGTACACATCATGTACTTTTGAGTACATGGCATGTATTTCTAAACATTATAAATTGGATGGAAGGTCCTCCTAATTCAACACTGATACTTGGACACAAAAGGGGACGGTTTGGGTGACACCCACTGGGATAAGGAGAGAAGATAAGAGAGGAGGTGTTTTTGTTACCTTCTTGACAATCATCAAAGAAATTATTGTGCAATGTTTCACTCGGGTATCACAATTTTTTTAGTCATTAGTTACTCCATGAGTGGATAAATACACTATGTGTTGATGATGTGGATGATTATGGGTTTATGTTTATCAATTTCTATATTGTAATTGTGTTATTTATATTACCCTCATAATCCCTCAAAAACTCTGTCTAAATATCACTAGAAACCTCATATTAGACCAATAATTTAATTTCCAAGTATCTTATGAGGAATTATGATTAAGAACATCCATGATCATTGGGTGTAATTATCATCTCAATAAGGATTATAATTAACAAAATTAATAGAAAAAAAATTCCAGACATAGGAATTAGATTCTACTAATTTGAACGAAATTCACCATTACAAGTGGTTTCCATTATATCCAAAACCCGAAGTGGGGAGTTATCTTGAACAACACAACTACATAAGAAACTTTATTAAATTTTTTACCCTAAAAATTAAATGCCTCGATGCATTCCTCCAATTTATAATTAGAATCAAATCTAAGTGTATTTCTTTATAGTTAATGTAAATAATCCAGAATTCGAAAGTTTAATTACCCTGTCATTGAAACATAAAAGCATTGACTCAAAATTCCAGAAAATTATACATAATTAATTACAAACTAGAGAAACAAAATACATTAACTTTCTCTCCTTATGGATTGATCCCATAATTGCACTATACTAGTATTAATTAGGTGTATTTCAATTTGGATTTAAAAATGTTTCACTTTTGCTGAAATGATACCAAGTTATGGTTCTGCTATCTGGTAGTTGAAAGTTAACGGTGTTTTGATAAATTAATTAGTATTAATTAAAGTGAAAATAAAAACAAAAATTCTAAAAAAATATATTCTTAATATAATTTATTTTTTCATTATTTGAGACTTCTTATTTTATGCTTGGTGTGGTTTCTAGAGTTGTAAAAAGAATCATATGTGCATGGGAAGCTGAATTACCCATTCCAAGAGGGCTGAGTCATTGGATGTCCTTTCTCTTATTCCGTACATCAAACAAATGACCATGAGGGGAAATAAAACACTTATAGGAAATCACAACCCAAATATAACCCTGGAGAATATGGAATATGAAGGCCCTACTGCAGTTCAAGATGTTGGATATAAATTAATACCTGAGAACAACTGGAACCAACAACTAGATATTGAGGATTAGCGCATCCAACTTCCACCAACAAACATCATGGAGTTGATAACACAGAACCAGCAATGACAATATAATCCATTTGTTCTAGTTTATGGGCCGCAGCAACACCATCAGTACCCACTAGAGTGGATTCCATACCTACATCTAGGACATGGCCCTTATTTTTCACCTGATCATCAATTTGTGCCCCCACCTCATCAAGAACAACTGCCCCCGCATCATACCCTTATGGAGTATGGTCTTCCTTCCATCCATGGAGCTGATACGGGAATTGTCAAACAACGAGTGCATGCCAAATATTTTGAGATCATACTAGCCATCATGCATTTCATCCAAAACAAAGTACATTTTAGAGGATTACTAAGTGAAGACCCAAACATTAATCTCTCTAATTTTCTAGATATATGTGGCACTTTATGCTACCATGGGGTGTTTGAGGACACCCTTTGCCCTCTCTTATTCCCCTTATCATTAAGGGATAAATCGAATTAATAGATTAAAAGACTGCCTTAATGTTCTATCCTCACCTGGGAGACATTGTCCCATGAATTTCAATCAAAGTATTTTCCACCTTCCAATAAGATGATGATGCGGATCAAAATTCACAATTTGTAGCTGCTTGATTCGGAATCTTTGTATGAGTCTTGGGAGTGCATAAAAGAAATTTTTAAGGAATTTCCCTCTTCATGGACATCCATTTTGGATGAAATTCTAAACATTCTATTGCATAATTATAACAAAGAACAAATCAGTGGTGGATGTAGTTGTTGGAGGCATGGTGATGTCAAAATTCATGGATGAACTTTTCAACATGCTCGAAGATTTGTTTGAAAGATGCTTCCAATTGAACTCATAGTGATCTACTAAAAATCAAGACATGCATTAAATTGATTCCACTACAATGCTTTCTATGAAAATTGATGTTGTTTCCATGAAAAATGATGCATTAAATATGAAAATTCATCTTGAGATCATGCAGTAAATCACCCAGCATGTAGTGAAATTGGTGAAAATCATGTCATGGGTGAATGCCTAGGGACATGTTTCGGTGCCTTGAAATGTGTGGTAATCTATGTATCAAAAAATATAGGGCCAAATATTTACCCTCAATTCTAAAACCATTCATGGAAGGACAACACAAACACAGGATGGGGGAAGCAACAACAAAATTCTCAACCCACCATCAATGTTCAATCGGTTATGGTCAACAACAATACCTGAATCCATATCCCAGACAACAAAAACAGAGATATTTCCAACTATAAGGGTACCAAGATCTTGTCTGGAATAGCCACCAAGTAATCCACAACCTCTGTCAGCTTCTTAATAACCATAGAAGGACCAGCCATCAATGTTGGAAAAAATGTTGTTGAAAATCATAAAAACTACTGAAAAAAGATTTCAAAATCATGACGCATCTATTCAGAGTCTTTAGAATCATATTAGGAAACATTACAATAAACTATTTTCAATTAAACATGGTACACTACTAGGTAACATTGAGAAAAACCCATGGGAGGAGGCCAATTCTATCACTATACAATGTGGGAAGAAATTACCCCGGGAAAAGATTTTAAATCAAGGTGAAAATCCAGCTCCACCTACACCCTCCTCGAATCATAAAGCTGTGACCCCAGAGTCCTCCTTTAGCTGGGAACAATCAAAAGAGTAGGTTGCATCACATGGTAAGGGAAAATAGTCGGTTTCACCTTATGAATCCCCCTTACAATTTCCCGCATGAGTGAAGTAAAGGAAGCTAGATCAGTAGTTTGGGAAATTCATGGATGTATTCTAGAAACATTATATAAAAATTCCTTTTGTATAAAAATTAACTCAAATGGAAACATATAAAAATTTAATGAAGTATATTCTCTCCAATAAGTGGAATATGGAGTATTTGGAAACAACTCATCTCAATAAATATTGTTTTGTAGTATTCAAAAACTTTCTTTCTCTAAAGCTCCAATATCCAAGTATTTTTACAATTCCTTTCACCATTGGATCTTGTATGTTCAGGAAATTCATCTGTAACATGGGGGATAGTGTCAATAATATGCCATATTGATTCTCTAAGAAGTTGGGACTGAATGATTTACAACTTACCTGAGTGGAAATACAACTCACATATCGATCCATTAAATATCTTAAATGGATACATGAGGATATTCTCATGAATGTGGGAAGTTTGATTCTTCCTGTAGATTTTATCATCCTCGAAATGGATGAAGATTAAGATCCACATCCTATTCTGGGGAGATGCTTCTTGGATTTGGGAAAGGTGTTAATCGGTGTTCATCAAAGAGAATATGACATGGAATATTGTTTTATCACTGATGAACCATTTATCAATGACATCCATAATTATTATTATTAAACAGAAAAGTTTTAATTAATATTTGTATTGGGTGGTCATTATTGGAAACATGAAATTGTTCAAGATATTCTCAAGTGGGAAAAATAGAGAAATAAAGATGGTCAAGAGAAGGTTGTGGGAGCCTTTAGGACGGATTGATCCAAGAAACATGATGATGATTTGTGGGCATATAGGACCACCTTTAAAACACCTATGGGTATGTCCCGATTTTTATTGATTTATGTAATGTTTTGTTATTTACTAGTGAAACTTAATCATAAATCCCATTAGCCTATGAATTCCTTGAACTAAGATCTAAAAGCTATAGAAGAAACGAGAATGTTTGAACTGACAAAACATGATGTGATTCAGTGGGAGGAATATGAGAATGCTAGGCTATATAAAGAAAATACAAAGGTGGTCTATGACCGCATGATCTCTCAAAAGTTAGTCCATCCTGGTGATGAGGTACTACTATTTAAATCTCGTTTGAGATGGTTTCTAGGTAATTTAATGTCTCCATGGTCGGGACCTTTCAAAGTGTTCAATGTTTTTCACCATGGTGCAGTGGAAGTTGTTGGAGCTGACAGTCACATATTAAAGGTAAACAAGCTGCATTTGAAGACTATATTCACATGGAGGATATGGTAGGTACAATCTCCGACATACAATTTGGGTTGCAATATTCTATGTTAAGGATGATCCAAATACATTAAATAACGATTTGAGGTAACCTAGAGAATGTACGCCATGAATGAATTTTTTACATGGTGTGTACATTCCTTTTTCATGTATATTCTATTATAACATATACTAATAATATATATTAATCAAGTTAATAAATTGGGATGATGCATGTGCTTATGGTAAGGACACTGGAATGTATCTGGGCCATCGACGATTTGAATCACTCCATCCCCACCTTTGGGACAAGTTTCATCATTTTAAACTTGTGTTTAATTAAATGAAATATGTTATAATTTTTAAAAATATATATAAGTTTTTATACATAAAAGAAATCCCATGATGAGGAGGGACCGGTTGGACTGGGTCGTAAACCAATTCCAAAAGTCTCGAATTCAAATCCAAATAACTGGCCCAGTTCTATAATTTTTCGAATTAATAAAACCACATAGAGTGAATTTCTATATACGCAGTGTGTGCCACGTTTTCATTAATAATATAAATTCTTTTCAAAATAAAAGGAATACAAGCCGGTGAATTTGGAAGATTGGCAGAGTCTAAGTCCTGGATTTAAAAGACATGGGTTCTAACTTGGATAATATCCTTTCTTCATCCCTTTTATTCAAATTAAAACCACACATTGTGAGTTTTCTTCATTCCATGTAGACCATCACTTATTCGTTAAGTATTCAAAATTACAAAAAATTTACAACACTACAATATTTTCTCTGGTGGTAAAGGTATTACATTTGGAATCGCCGACCGCTGGTTCTAATCACACCCCAAGCACTAGAACAGTGGTTGTAGTTCTCTTTTTTTAAATTTTATAACACTCGACGTTTCATACTTTGAGACAATACATGTATAAGTTTATTTTTGATTAAATTATTTGCCTGTATTTATAAATCATTATGTTGTATATAAATAAATGTATTATATTTATGTTATTAATAAAATATACACAACTTGTCTGGTATATGACACATTATGTACATCGTGAATAATGGATGGGGCCCTACCCGACCTCAGCCCATGTCGGGCAACCCCCCCCCCCCCTCCCAGTTTTCTTCTCCCGCATATCATCCTCACTCTCTCCCACCAATCATCCAATTTTATGTGTTTTTATTCCTCATTTATTCAGTATTTTGATCCTTACAGTTGTTAATCTGTTCTCCACCCTCTATTTAAAGATTTCATAGGTGTTTAGGGTGATTTTGGATCGGGTGACCGTTCATGTCTCCTATGTAGTACACGGGGTGTGCGAAGAACACACGCCATGTATATCTTGTGCATGAAAAAATAGGAACCTTTTCTTATTTTAAAATACACATGGCATGTATGCTGGTACAAGCCATGTATCATTCTTTCCCCTTCCCCTTATGGACTTGGATATGTCCTCTAGCACCCGACCCCTTCCCATGTTGTGCCATATGGCGTGTATGTTCGGTACATGTCAATTCCACTATCCCTTTGGAGGAATATGTGTGAACGACATACATGCATTTCACACCAAGTTGATAAAAATAGCATGTATACCTTCCACACTGTTTGTATTTTTTTCATATCACCTTCCTGAGTCGATTAGTGTCTGGCCCCTTACCCGGGCACCATGCGATTTTGTAATACACAGTGTGTACATACTATTACACACCATGTACTGGTTTCTACCCAGCCACATGCCCTATCATCATGTAGATCCAGGGTACATGATCTCTTCAACATATCATCTTACACACTATATACCCTAGATCTACATGCGACGTTCTCCATGATTTTCCGTTTTCTCACATTTTCTTTATTTGTTCTTTTTCTTCATTTCTTTTCATTTTTTTCTTTTAGCTATAGAAGGTGACGATACCATGACTGGAAAGAGGCCTACATACACTACTGAGGGAATGAATCCCCCTCACTGACTGATTCATCTCCAACATCCTGAGAGTCCCACATTAAATTTTTTGGTTTGTCAGCCCCCATCATTGGACGTGCTTCCTCCTCTTTCGATGGAACCTCCATCAGTGACATATATCAGTCTAGTCAATTTCGGGAACCCCTACTTGCCCTCACTTCTCCTGATATGGTTTCTCAATCACCTAGTATAGTGGCTGAGAGTTCTTGTATGAATGTTATTTCTTCTTCATCCACCACTTTGGCTCTACCCTCCATGATAGTGGGGTACTAGACTGTGCCAGTACCTCCACTTTCTATTGGCATGTCCTTCTAGGTTGCATCAATATCCACTGCTCCGTCTACTACTAGCACAATAATCCATTATACCTATGAACCAGTGGTTCCACCTTAGGTAGTACCACAAGTTCCCCATCTTCATCTATATACATGGATTATCTTTCATGAGGTTCATCCTACAGCTGACAGATTGTGGTGATTCTCACACTGCACTATCTAGTTGAGTGGCCTCATTCTGGACGTTTGGGTTCCCCAGTTACTTGACATTTGGGAGGAGATTGAGGAGCTTCATGTCCATAAACATATTCTCAAGACACTCCAAGTCATCTCTCATAGTTAAAGAAATTTATTTTTAGAGTTCATAGAGACTTTCGAGTTTAATGGGCCTGCCTACCGAAAGATACCCACCGATACCGCTACCCCAGTCTGATTTCCACAGGTTGGACACCCCTTTTCCCTATACATTGTAGATTTTGGCCAAGGGTGTGGCTTCTATCCCCATCCATTCACCCCACCTTCGGTATCCACCCTTACCAACCCTTATAGTTATGACTTGTTGCGATGTGGCGGGAGATTGCTGGGTTTGACCACAGGTACACCCCCACCATGTAGAAGAGCATGCTCGTCATTTCTCTTACCCTTCGTTTCCTTAATTGGTGCTTCATCACTATCCTTTTTCATTTCCATTAGGATATGGGGGTTGTTTCTAGCCATGACATGGCCCTTCTTACTTGTATTTTCTAGAATGACAACTCTAACCACCCTTTTCTCACATCTTCCAACTTCCACTCTATGATACATGGACATCAGGGAAATCTAATTGAAGGTTTTTAGTACACTCAATTGAACCAAAATCTGAGTGTTTTTGAGCCCTCTCTCCCTCATGACCTCTTAGGATCACCTTAGTATTTTGACTTCCACATTCTTATCCGTATGCAGGTGTTTAAGCATTTTGGCAATGGATATGTGATCGTGCAAGATTCTCGAACTCTTATAGGGGAGAGAGATGGCACGATTGCTCCTACTGGGGTTGCTGATTCGAACCACCATCATCCACCAATATATGTTCTTTCTCCACCCCACCCCACTTTTTCCAGCCTTCTATCTTCTTCCAACATCCCCTTTCTTTTGTGCCTTCCACATTCCCGCATTCCCCCGCACAATCGGCTAATATCCCCACCACCCTTCACCTGGCTGAGATAGATCGGCATCTATACCCTCTCTAGATTCACCAGACTTCCATCAGTCAAACGTAGGCACATATAGAGGGTATGTTGTTTCATATCCTCCAGCACTTGGGCCTTTCACTACCAGCAGCCTCACCTGTGCCAGTGCCTCCATCTACTCCTCAGCCTTCTGCATCCTAGAACCCACTAACAGCTCCGACCATTGATTCAATTCTACTATCTATAGCTGGCCCAGCTACTACTTCTCTTACTATCCCACCCGAGGTACCTGCAGTGCCTATCACTCAGATTGTCAATCATATGCTTCCAGTTTTAGTTGTGGCTACTTCTCCTTTAGGGGATTCCACTGTTGGAGATGATTCATCTTCTTAGACAACACAATGACTGGTTTTTGGGAAATTTAGTTCCATTATATATATATATATTGGTTCTATTCTTGGGATGTGATGATCAATGTATTTATAGATTTCTTTTCCCCATTCCATCAATAGTCCTAGGTACTCTGGAATGACCTGGGCATCTCTATTTCCACTACCTTCCATATTTGTCGACTCACCATGAGGGGAGTATTTTTCAGTGTTTCTTTTTCCTTTTTATAGTGGATGTAATTCTTGCACTAATTCCCCTCATCTTCCCTCATTGTTTCCCCACATCTTCTCTTCTTCCAAAGTATTTCACTTAGGGGACCCTATGTTGTATTATGTGTGGGGGAGGGTCTCTGACTACACTAGTCTTTTCCTTGAACTGATCTTCAAAACATCATTAATAATTATAATATTTTAAACTGTGGAATTTTATTGATTAATGATAATTATAAATAATAAATACATAAAAGGTAATTTTAAAGGTTTCATTGTTATTTAAATTTTCAAATTATATTTTTTTAATTTCTGATATAGTTTGATTCTTGATTTTAAATCTTAGACAATTTCATTTATTATACTAATAATTTTTACTCATGTCACAACCTGATTGACCTTTTATTTTTACTCATTATCGAGAGTTATTGAATGCATTTTTGACATATTCTTCCTTATACCATCTTTCTTGCGAGATTCTTGGAATATTATTAACTAACAGAACTTTCTAGTTTTTCTTTTCAAAAAATGAAGATTTGTTAATCACATTAAAATTATTATGGAATTGGATTTTTTTTGCTTTCATCCCCTTTGACCTTGATACCTCCCCTACATCTAATATTTATAAACCATTAGAAACCATGATCTACTATGATAGGAATTTACATTACAATCCTATTTTCCCTTTGTACCCTAAATCTTTCATAATTTTTTTATGATTATTCATTTGAGTTTTAGAGAGGTATGTTTGGCCTTGTATGGAATATTTTGGTGACAAACAATGCACTTAAGTGTGGGGAAGAGTGCCACTTGTTCATTTGGGTAGAAGTGTTCCAAAACTACTATTAATTATATTTTTAGTGGTCCCTATCATTTAAAAAAATTGTTGAAAATTGAAAAGAAACGTGGACCAGATTCATTTATTACATGTTATTGATGGTTTATGGGCCAATATTGACAAGAGAATTTTATAGTAATGACACCTTTTCAGAGATATTGATTGGGGGGTGCATTTTCATTGAGCTATATTTCTGAATATCATGGATTGTGGTTTAATAAATCAACCTCATTTTTTAATCCTCTTAGATTAGTTTCCATCGTTACTTACCAACCCTTATCCACAGATACATTTTAATCGTATTTAATGAACTTGTGATTTTGGTGATTTGACTTCTGAAGTGGAGAATGTGAACACTTTCAAGCCAAGGGATAGAGTGTATATACTTAAGGTTGAGAATAACTCTGATTAAATAATCTTGTGTGATCAGTGTGGTACTTTTTGATGAAGTAAATAATCATGTGGAATGTTTACTTATGAAAATATAAACAATGTACAAAAAAGAGAATGAAATTTTTTATTTTAATTATATAGGAGGCGTGATTAGAATATATTTGGAATTTAAATATGTATTCTTCCTTTTAATATCCTCTGTTATGGAAATAGTATTTACAATTATAATTAGTTGAATGCTTTTCTATTTAGATTATTGACTACATTGATTTTACGATGATTTTTTTCTTGAGGACAAGAAAATGACAAAGTGTGGGAGAGTTTGATGTGCCCAAATTGTGTATACATTTTCATACATTATATTGAATATAAAAAATCATTTCACAAGATATACGTGTTGATATCAAGATAAAATTATTTAATTCAGTAATCATGATGGTTTTCAATTATTTTTCAGCCTAAGACACCAACCAGAAAGGGTCAGAACTAATCTTCAAATATACAAGGCATGTACTTCATACACACACCATGTACTATTGTCCCAGAAATGGATCAAAAAGACCAAATACTATCCCATGATGTTAGCCATATATTACATTCCATGTGATTACCATATACACATCATGTTCCCCCTTCAAGAAGTATCTTGTGGATAAAGATTGAAACTACATGCCATGTGGGGCAGTGTTACATGCCAGGTACCCCCACTAACTTGGAATCACATCATTAAAGGTCAATGGTTTCGTGGTAGGTCAACCACCAGTGGAGAATGATGGACCAAGTAAACTTGACATGAGTACACATCGTGTACTTTTGAGTACACACTGTGTATTTCCAAACACTATAAATAGGAGGGAAACCACTCTTAAGTTGGCATTGATACTCATACACAAAAGGGGACAGTTCTGAAGACTCCCAATAGGAGAAGAAGGAGAGAAGATAATATATGAGGTGTTGTCAATACATTCTCAACGATCTTCAGACTAAAGTTTCTACGATATTTCCGACAGGTATAACAAGATTGTTTGTCAATAGTTATTCTTGGAGTGGTTAAGTCCCCTATGTATTGGGGCAGTGGATGATTATGTGTTGTTGTATATGAATTTCTATATTGTAATCGTGTAATTTATATTAACCACATAATCCCCCAAAAAGCTTTCTAAATATTACTGGAAACCTCATATCAGTCCAAGAACAGTATTTCTGAGGATCTTCTTAGGAATTATGATTAAGAATATTCATGATCATTGGATGTACTTAACATCTCAAAAGGGGTTACAAATAAAAAAAATTAATAGAAACCAAATTCCATATCAAGGAATTGGTTTCTACTAATTTAAACAAAACTCACCAGACCAAGGGGGTTCTTTTATATCCAAAACACGAAGATGTGAGTTACCATGAACAACACAACCTCATAAAAAATTGATTAAATTAATTATCCTAAAAATCCCTAACCCCGACACATTATTTTTATTTATCATCAGAATCAAATATTAGTGTTTTTTATTATCATTAATGAAAATTATCATGAAATACAATTTTTAATTACTTTGTTATTGAATCATAAAAACACCGACTCTAAATTTCAGTAAACTTCACCTAATTAATTACAAACAAGGGAAACAAAATAAAATAACATTATCTGCATGTGGAACGATCCCATACTTAGCCTATACTAGAATTAAGTCTAGGTATTTCAATTTAGATTGTTGAAAGTAACACATTGGCTGAAACGATACCAATTGGCCACTCTAAAATGTCTAATACAATGTTCTGGTTTATTTGTTTTTCATGGTGTGTGTTTGTAGGTGTATTTATTTTTGGTGATGAGGGGTGGAGGGTTATAGTACCCTCTTTCCCAGTGACATTTCAACTTGAGTGGCTTGTATATCACATGTGTGAGCTGGATTTTGTTGAGGGATCTTTGTATCATGTGGTTTGCATGATCCTACCATGGGCCATCCATAGAAATGAGTGATATTCAGTGATCGTGATAATGTTCCCTCCATTGTAACACCCCGAGACATTAAAATATTTTAATTTCTAGATATTTTATTTCTTCCTTTTTATGAAACACCAGGATAATCTTATTCTACACACAACAATGAGTTTTCTTATGTTACATGGAAGGCCTAATTTTACCGAACAATAGTATATTAATAAAATAATATTATTTTATATAATATATAAACTAACCGTTAAATTATATAAACTAGCGGTTATGAATATTATTAAACAAATTTTGAATTTAATATATTACATATAATTTTATTATTCATATTTTTTATTTTATATACATGATAAAAGAAAAGAAATAAATTTTTCGGTTAAAAAAAGTAATTTTTAAAAATTAATTTTACCGCATTTTAATTACGAACCCATTTTAAATCCAAAATTTGATAATTTTATATATTAAATTTAAAAAAATAAACTTGTTATTTGGAATCCAGACATCAAAATTTAATTTGGGTAAATTATTGGTGTTTTTCTAGAAAACATACAGATTTTAATGAATAGTGAAAAATACTACATTTTAACTCAAAACTGGGTTTTCTTCTAATTTATTTATATTATTGGAGTATTAATTAAATTTATTAAATGTATAATTAGATTATGTATTTAATATTTAATACAATTTTGTTAATTATAAGTAATTTCACATTGAAATTTTATATAAACACATTCCAATCTTTTGAGGGTTTTTTCTTTTTTAAACCTCATTTTCTCGTACCATCAATGATATTAACTTTAATTTAATTACTGAAAATTTTAATGATTTAAATTTTTAAAAATGGATTCCATATTTTGAATCAGTGGGTCTAAATTTTTTAAATAGGTTTTTTTATTTTTTGACATTATGAATAGAAACTTTAGTAAAAAAAAGTTATTTCTGTAGTTAAGGGTAAATCGGCTAATGAAGGGTACAAATTAATTTTAAAATGATCCTAAAACATATAAAAATCCTATTGGATTACTAAATTAAACCCTTATCATATATGGTTTGAAATAAAATAATTTAAAGGAATCCTTTCCAAGAATATGAAATGAATATTATTAAAATCAATGAATGTGTTAAAATGTCACACTCTCATTTCTTATTATTATAATAATTTTAATATAGAGATAACCGAGAGATAACTTTGATAATAAATAGTATCTATAAATATAATGTTATTATATACCTCAAAGTAATTTTTTTATTGTTATTATATATTAAATTACTATAATTAATGACGACACAATGGTGAAGCATAAAATTATTTTATCAATAGAAATATCAAATAATGATATTAAAGATATTAAAATAAATATAATATCACATAATTAATTACATAAAATAATTTTATAGATGACATAGACATGTTAGTGACATATAGGAAGTACGGTTTTGAATTTCTCATGTATTTTTGATAATTTTAAAAATGAAAATTTTGAATTGTATCAAAATTTCCATAAATGGTAATTAAATTAAATAATATTTTAATAAATATTATAAAATTGGTAAAAAAATAGGATTAGAAAAATAAAATTTATAATTATAAATATTTCAAAAATGATCTAATTTGAATTCGTTTTTCATTTTATAATATATACTAACCATATATTATAAAAAGACAAGTAAACATGATAATAGATTAACTATTTAACTAAGGTTAAATCCAAAATATAGTTTTAATTTTGTGACCTAAACCTGCCTAAAAATACATGTTTCAGAGTATTTTTACCCATAATCATATTATATTCAAAATAAATCACTTTGGATCAATTTAAATTTAAAAATAAATTAATAGTAACTTGATAGTTTTGGAGTTTCTAAAAGTGTCCATCTCCTCTCTTATAAAAGGTAACATCTCCTTATCTTTTATTCACATCACTAAATCCTATTAGCATGGAAAAAACCTTCCCACTTATCCACTAATATTCCATCAATTCATCTAATAATCTATACATTTGGCATAAATTATAACTAAGGAGTCCTTTTGTGCAAATTAAAAGGAGACAATCGAAAAACAGGTAATTGTTTTACCAATTAAATTCAATTTATTTTCATCTTATACAAAGGCTTCCTATATTGTTTCCATAATAAATTAATAACTTCAGCATCATGAATATGTTGAGATTTTATTATAATTATTATACAATTGTACTGCTCTTTATATCCATCCAATGAATAATAATATCACTATGTGTACGTATGTACGGTTTACCGACTCCACACTGTGGTGTAATTTTTTATTCAACACTAAATTATTTGGATGGGTATAATGATGACTATAATTGATAGAAAAAATTAATATTAAATGATTATTATTCATTATAGTTAATATACCATCAAATTATATACCATTTATCCATCAAGAGAATGATAATGTTTCCCGTGTGTACGTATAGTCTACCGTCTCCATGACGTGATAAGATTCATCCTCCATTATAACCATTTCAGAATGATTAAAAAAATTTATTTAGGAAATAAATAGGAAATATATGAAATTATAATGATATTGGAATTGTATATATATACACTTCATTTACTTTCTTCAATTCAATATAATAAGAAAACTTTAACAGTGTTCAAGCATATGTATGACCTACCGTCTCCATGAACATTGTATTCCCTTACATATATTTTATATATGTATATATTTATATAATATATATATATAATATATAAATTAATTTTTATATTATTTAATTTAGTATATCGTGATCTAAGTAATAGAATCAAGAATAATAAGCCACAACACAAATGATTAACAAAGAGTGTTATTACCCGAAACATTACATTAACCTGGAATTGTCAAATGAAAGTGTAATATAAAGTTAGAAACGAATAAAATATGATATAATAAATATTTTTAAGAATTTTTTAATGTTAATAATTTTTTAAAAAAATTATACATGATTTTTGTACATGTATATAAGAATTTAGACTGAATATAAGGGTTAATTTTACAATCTCATTATTATCTGAGATTGTATATATGTAAGTATTTAAAGGGAAATATTTATCATCCATATTCATGTTTCTTAAAATAATTTTCAAAATTAATCTTTTTAAGGTTTTATGTAAGTTCCTCTTTCACTGAAACATCATGTATATGTTTTAATGATTTATTCTTCAAAATCATTCTCATTAACATCCATAATTTAAAATGGTATGAGAATTTATTTATATAGACATGAATGTTTTAAAATATAAATTCCTTTCAATAAAATTGAAGTGTTATGAGACACATTGATTCAAAAATATCTTTTTAAATATCTTATACGTGAATAGATCTTTAATGAATGATTTCAATTAAAAATAGATACTTGTATCTAGATATATTTAATTATTTTATTAGAGTATTTTTATTTATGTCAGCATTATTTGTTGGATTTTATGCTTAATTTAGTTTGATCTCTTATGAAATCATTTACCTTATTTTATATAATGATTTGTGATAATTTTTACCATGGATGTGCTATTTTTATACCATTCATGGTTTAAGAATAAAGCATTGGGATTTTGTACTATACTTTTAATAAAAATATTTATGTTGGTTATGTTTTACCCCTTTCATAAGAGGAATGCATTGAACTTAGTAAATGATTTTTGGGGCCTACTATATCCCCTTGATACATCGGTAGGTCTCATGAGACAAACTAGTTCCTTGGAACGAGACCTTGACAGTAAGTTTACGTATGGTCTTGGCATGAGTCCTTGAAGGTATGGTTATGATGTCCATCATTATTAATTCCCTCATTAAAATATTAGTTGATAATAATACATGTGATAATTATATTGGTAGAATATCCATGTGAAAATTTAAATGGAATTATTTGATTAATTATTGTCATATTATGCTCAATATTATGTTTAAAAGGCCTTTGTTTCAATTGTATACCTTTCCCTTAAAGTTTATGCTTATTTTTTATAGCTTCGGCTATATTTTTTACCCTTATTGAACATTATATATTACAAATTTCTTATGTTTTATTTACCCAGGATTCAAAAAAGTGTTATATTATTAATACATATGATTAATCAGGGATAATAATGGAATTATCAAATAATTATCTATGTGGAATTTTATGTTTTGAATTGTAATGAAAGGTTCATGTATGAAATCTATTTTATAAGACTACTAAACTATTTGGTACTTCTGGGTTAGATTCCTTATAATCATTAAAATTTATTAAAATAAGGAACCATATTTGGGCTTCTGGGTTCGATCATTACAATTGTTTTCAGAGCAAGTTTAGAATCAAACTTGGAAATTAGATTTAGAAAACATGGATTAGAAAAAAAAACCTATTAATAACCTTGAGGATAAGCCTAAGTATAAGATATCATCATTAATTTTTAGTAATGGATAACAAAGGTTAATCCTTTGGACATATGAATTAATAATAATATGGAACATTTAGAGATCCTATATAGTATTCTTCATGAAAATATCACTATGATTAGTGTTTCTCACTTTGTGATTTGATTTGGGGTAAATGGTTAGAATCATTAACTTTATACAAGTAACGTTTATTCTACTAATAATAAAGATATTACAAAATAAAAATGAGATGAAGGAGGTATTAAGGAATAATATTTTTAAGCATAATTATTCATTTTAGAGTGAGGTGGAATGATTAAGGTTATTTTTTATTTAGATTAATTAATTATTACATCAATGGTTCTAGGGTTATAATATTCATGAGTTATATATAATGTTTTTACTGAAATAATTATTATTTAAGAATTTTTATGCATAAGGGTTTTCATTAAGTATTTAAAGGTGATCAAATATTAGGTATGTGAAAATAAGAGTTACATCACATTTTTTAGGGAATCTGATGTTGAGATTGATTTTGGAAATTATACATACCTTTTCTGATTGTTAATTTGGGTTGAATTTTTTTAGATGATTCATAAGGTTGGAATGGATTAATTTGAACATTTAATATTACTATTTGGGTATATAGTATCATTCATTGGATAATTTGGGCTCACCTATTTAGTTTCATTAAAAATTTAGTGGATGAAGGAAATACTTTTGGGCCTTATGATTTATCAAATGTGATTTAGGTGTAAAAAATAATTTTTGAACATTCATTTATAGATCAAGGGGATAAATTGAAAATAAATTTAGGCATGACCAAATGATGAGATTTTTATTATTATAAGTAATGAAATCAATAAAGTTTGCTCAAGTTCTTATATGGATAGTAAAATAATTCCACACTTTTGGGAAAAGTATCGAAAAATTTTATTATACTAATACATTATTTTTTTGAACTGATGGTATTTTAAATCATCATATGTTTATAGATTTCCTACCCTAAATTTTCCATTTATTTTCCCTTGTTTTTTATTTATGACCTCAATCACTCCATGTAAATATTTATGTTTCCCTCTATGTACGTATCCTTACTTTCCAATAATTTTCTCCTATTCTAATGCTAAATTTTGTGGGGACCTTCACATTTCACTTTCCCTATTATTAAGAGTAAATTTTAGTAACCTTTGTTTATGTGGTATTTCCAAAAAATGTATTTTTTTTATATCAACATTTTGTTTTCAAAGTGAATTTTCAAATTGTAAGGACACAATTTATTGAATGACGAGAGAATGTAACACCCCGATACTTTACAATATTTTCATTTCAAAATGAATTTAATTTTTTTATAATTTTTACACAACACCATGTCAATATTACTCAATATATAAAAATTGGTTTTCTTACATTACATACAAGGCCTAGTTTAACCAAAACAATTGTATATTAATAAAATATTATTATTTTATATAATATATAACCTAGCCATTTAATTAGATATATTAGAATTTATGAATAGTATATAACAAATTTTGAATTTTATATATTCAATATAATTTTATCATGCATCATTTTTATCTTATAGTCATGATATATGAAAAAATAATTCAATTTTTTCAGATAAAAGAGGTATTTTTAAAAAAATGCAGATTTCGAACCTGTTAATTAAAAACCCATTTTAAATTTGATATTTGAGACTTTAATATAATCAATTTGACACAATAAACTTTTTATTTTGAAATGTTACATAAAAATTTACTTGGGATAAATTTTTGGTGTTTTTCTAATAACTTTCATATTTTAATGAATAGTGAAAAATACTACATTTTAATTAAAAATTGATTTTTCATCTAATTTTTTTATATTATTATATTAGCCAGAAAATTAGTTTAAATTTATAAATAGATTAATTTTTTTAATATTTAATCCTATTTTTGTAATTATAAGCAATTTCACATTGAAATTTGATAAAAACATGTCTCAATCTTTTGATGAAGTTTACTTGTTTAAAACCTATTTTCTCGTTCCATCAAGGTGATTAATTTTAATTTAATTACTGAAACTTTTTTTTATAATTTCTACAAATCGATTCCTTATTTTTAATCATTGGGCCAAAATTATTTAAATATTTTTATTTTACATTTTGACATTATGAATAGTAACTTTAGTGAAAAACAATACCACGATTAAGGTAAAATTGGGTAATTAAGGGTAACAATAAATTATAAAATTATCCTAACTCTCAAAAAAATAATATTGGATGAATAAAATATATCCTTATCATATATTTTTCTAAATAAAATAATTTAATGGACACTTTTCCATGAATATGACATGACTATTATTAAAATCAATGAATGTGACAAAATGTCACACTCTCAATTCTTATAAGTATAATAATTTTAATATAAATATGAACAGAAGATAACTTAGATCATATATATTCTCTTGAAATAGAAAATATTTTTATATATCATAGTAATTTATTTATAATTTTTATATATTAAATAATTACCATTAATTATAACACAATAGTGGAGAAGAAAAGTATTTTATCAATTGAAATATCAAATAATGATATTATATATATTAATATAAATATAATGTGACTTAATTAATAACATAAAATAATTTTATGAATTAAATATAAATGTTATAGGCATATAAGATGTTTTTTTTGAAGTTATATTGTTGTTGTGATATTTTTAAAAATGAAATATTTAATAGTATCAAAATAGACACAAATGATACTTTAAAATAAATAACAATTTATTACATGTTATAATATTCATAAAGCTATGTGGTTTATAAAAAAACTTGTATAATATTATATATTTTATAATTTATTAAATTAGGGTTCTTTCGGAATTTTATATTAACTATATTAACCCTATATTAAAAAAAGGTAAGTAAATACGGTAAGAGTTAAATTGTTTATCTAATGGTTAAGTCCAAAATATATGGTTCCTTTTGTGAAATAAATTTATATAAAAATCATTGTCTGAAATTATTTTGACCCATATTCATGTTATACAGGATATAATTAACTTTATATCTATTTGAAACCGAAAATTAATTTATGATAAATTAATAGTTTTGGAGTTTCCAAAAGTGACCATCTCCTCGATTATAAAAGGGAACCTCTCCCTCTATTTTATTTACAGCTATAAATACATTTTTATCAGCCAGAAACATCCCATTCCCCTAAAACCTTCCCTAATTTCATCTTATAGGCCTTAATTTGTGCATAAATCTAACCTAAAAAGTCTTTTTGTGCAAATCCAAAGGGTACACTCGAAGAAGTGCTAATTATTTTACCAATCAAATTCAATTTCTTTTCTTCTTATACTGGTTCTTCCTATGTTTTTCCTATAATAAAGTAATAATTAAAGTATCATGTACATTATGATATGTTATTATAATTATGATACAACCATATTCCATATTTTATCCATCTTGCGAATAACAATATCACTATGGCTGTGTACGTACAACTTATCACCTCCACATTTTGGTGTAATTTGTTCTTCAACAATAAATTATTTGGATGTGTATAATGATGATTTTAATGTATACAAATAATTAATATAACTTGATAATAATTTTTATAATTAATATACCATCCAATTTAATATCATTTAACTATCAAGGGAATGATACTGTCACTTGTGTGTACATACGACCTTCCAACTCCATGATGCAATGAGACTCATCCTCCCTTACAAAAATTTCAAAATGATTATAAAAAATACATTTCATGAATCAATATGAAATATATGACATAATAATGCCTCTTGAATAATATATATATATATACTTCATTTACTTCCTTCTATTCAATATGATTAGAAAATAGATACAGCATTAATGCGATTGTATGAACTACCATATCCATAAATGTTGTATTCCTTTCCATATATTTTTTATATGTATATATTTATATAATTAATATATATTATATATAAATAGTTTTTAAAATTATTGAAGTAATTGAATCATGATCTAAGTAGTAGGATCATGAATAATAATTTAAAACACAAACGATTAACAAAGCGGGAAATTACCCAAAACGTTTCTTTCACTTGGAATTATTAAATGAATAAGTAATATAAAGTCATAAATTAATTTTATATTATATCATAAATATTATAATGATTTTTTAAAATGTTAATAATCTGCTTAAAACCACTATACAAGAGTTTTGGACAAATACATAAGAAATCAGAAACACGGTAATAGTTAATTTCACAATCTCATTATTATCCATGATTTCATATATGTAAGTATTTACTTGAAATTTTTTATCATCTGTGTTCATGTTTCATAAAATTATTTTTAAATTGAATCTTTTTCATGTTTTATGAAAGGGACACATACACTAAAACATCATTTTAAATGTTTTAAAGATTGATTATTCTTAATATTTCTCAATAATGTCCGTAATTTTTTTTTAGGATTTAATGATATGGATGTGAATGTTTTAAAACTTTAAATCCATTCAAAATTTTAGAAGTGGTATGGGAAAAATTATTTCAAAAATAACTTTTAGAATTTATTTTATAAGTTTTCATCTTTTGAATAAATGATTTCAAAGAAAAAATGATTTTTTTCTCAAGATATTTTATTGATTTTATTAGAGTATTTTCATATATGTCAACATCCTTTATTGGATCTTATGATTAAATAAGGTTGATCTCTTATGATATCATTTTATATATTTTATTGAATTACTTATGATCAGTTTGGATTTTGATGTGATGTTTTTATACCATTAATGATTTATTGATAATGTATTGAGATTTTGTATGCTAGTTTTAATACGAATTTTTATGGTGGTTAGATTTTACCCCTTTTATAAGAGAAATTCATTGGACCTTGTAAGTGATGGGTGGGTCTGCTATTTTGTTGTCATGAGGCCTTGACAGTATGATTATGTATAATATTTAAAGAAACCCTATCCCTTTTCATATATCATTATATTATTTTAATCATAGTAAAGCATTATATTACATGCCATGTAGCATAATGTCTAGTGTCTTGAAAGACTAGGTACATAAAACTTAAATCATTAAACTAAATATAACATATATTTATTTAGTCATCATAAATTGACGCTAACATCCATTTTTATCATACATCTTCATAGAATAACCTGGGGATAAAATGTAAAATGGTATGATCTAAAAGTTCTACTACAGGAATAAATATATGAAAAAAACTATAGCACATGGGTTAGAAGGCATGACATAATGAAATAAAAAGGCATGGAACAAATGGAGTAATAAAATATAAACATAAGATTATACAAATATAGATACATAGTAATGTATCAGAAACATAAAACATGACTTTAGAACAAGTCAAGTTTCATTTCACATAATGTAGCACAAGTCATGGTTAACCACCAAGACTGTTGCATATGGTAGCACGAGTCAAGGCTAACCACCAAGACCATTTCACATCACTTCTCAAGAGACTCAACATTACCCAATTAATTAGAGAACTATCTAGGAACACCCATCATAACATGTTTATGAATGTGCTTTCTATATTTAGAATCATGCATAATTAATCATATATAAACATAATGGTAACCATGGAAAGAAATGGGCACCATAATTATTTCATAAAGAATTATAAATGGACGTATTAAAAAATTGTCCACAAAAGAAATGAATTAAAACATACATGGAAATTCATAAGGTAAAATAGTAATATATCATCGTAAGTTATTTGAAATAGAAGTGAAAACATGTTACAAGATTATTTATGAAATTTTAGCATCAAAACATTTTAGTGTGGTTTTAATGAAAAAACTAAAGACCATTTGAAATAGAAAAGGAAATAATATTTTATATGAAATCATAAGTTAATAAAGAAAGTTTTGATACTGGAAATTCTAATTTTATGAAAACAATGGTATCTTAAAATATATGTTAGAGTGCACTTGAAATTGGTTAAGAATTTGGGATGTTCCCTTAAAACGGGTTTGTTTATCGGGTAGTATTGAAGAGGGAATAATTTAAAAACATGTATACACCCAAAGAGGAATGATGAATGGATATTGATATATGTGTTTGTGGAATATGCTCATCAGTTATATTATGTACATAAAAAAATATATAACTTCATTTGGGTAGAAAGTATGATAGAGAAACCCGAAGGAATAATTGAGGTTCGGGTAGAATCTGTTACCTTAAGTATGATGGTGACATTAAATTGATCTTGATGGTCTGGATAAAAAAATTACATTCATTAATTAATATTTCTAGAATCTTATATTCATTTAATTTATTTACTATAACCTTATTAAGTTCATTCTTGGCCTTTTTTATGGGTAAAGATGTTTAATTTCATTTTTTATTAATTGGTTTCCATGATTGGTTTTCTTATATTCATGTAATTATAAACATGTAAGATGCTAATGGTGGTCCAGAATTGGATTTCTATGATATTAGTGATCATAAATTATATTACTTGGTTATAAAATTCATTTAGTTATTTGGGGTGAAGATGAATCATTATATAAAACTTTAATGATAACTATTTTGGTTAATTGGTGGTTTTTTATCACAAAAAACACATTTTTATTTATAAATTAATATCACATTTACACAAGATTATAAAAAATTAAATTATAAATAATAAATATATTATAGTCTGGTTCAACCATAAAAATTGTTTCATGGATAGAATTGATGATGGTCATATATATTAAAAACCTGTTATCCTTGAATGTAAGAAATTAACACATCTCATATGGTGTTTTTATTTCTAGTATAAAAGGAGGGGGAAGGATAGATAATGATGGATTCTTCCATTATCATAACAAAATTATAGTAAATTTATGGTATTGGAGATATCATAACTTTTGGATGAAATGGGGATATGAAATAAAAATAAAATAATGGAACTTCAATGAAAATAAAAGAAATGAATACTGGAATTTACCTCTTCAATAGATCTTACTTGAAAACCTATTTAGGGGAGATTATTTAGTCTTTTGAATAGACCGAGGTCTGATGGATTTGGGAGACATATTTTGGGGATATTTTAGCAAAATATTTCCAAGGAACAAGGCTTGATAAGTGTGAGGAGATAAGGGAGGATGGGTGGTTTTTATAGTAGAGGGGATAATGGTTTTCTCAATATTGTATTCATTGTTTTATTATTTTCCCCAAGACAAGATATAATATTGATTCTTGTGAAAAAATAGAAATTTTTTCATCATTGTTCAAACCCAAGGTACTTACATCATCCATGACTCAATAAATTGTGTATTTAACTCGTAATGTATATATACAGCAAATTAATGAATTTTACTATTCACCAAAAAATTCTAGTATTTAAAAAAATCATAAAAATTCAGTCCTACCATATTTCAAAGTGTATACATCAAAAATACAGTCCATTTCTTGAAAATAATTTTTGCAATATGTGAAATTTAATTTTTAATTAATATCATAATTTACATGAAAAATACAAATTTTAAAATTAAAACTGTTTTCCTAACACTTTGAAAAATTAATTAATGCCACATAAAATTATTATATAATAATAAGTCATAAAAATACTTATTTATGAATACATTTTAGGAAAATAGATTTCCGTTTAAATTATTAAAATCAATTAAGTTCACTTAAAATTATCATATAATTATAAGTCATCAAAATATTTATTTATGAATACATTTCATGAAAATAAATTTCCATTTAAAAAATTAAATTAATCCTAAAATTATAATTAAATATATATGACTGAAAAAAATAACAACACTATGATTATTTAATATTTTCACATATAATATGGTTAAATGTTATTTATAATTTCATTGATAAGGTTACTTATTCACTTGGAAGATTTACTATTAATAATGGTCATATAACAAGTTATAAGGGTAACATTACTATTCACAAGGGTCAGTTACTATTAACTAAAAATAATTCTTTTCTTATCAGACTCCAAACATCTTAATGATCAAAAATTTGTATGTAAGATTATCAAAATTTAATTAACCGATGGGAATTTTTTTTGATTAAACTTTGGGTCGTTACATTCTTCCCCCTTTATGAAATTTAACCGTCAAAATTTCATTTTACATTCTAAGCCACAAAAAAGTGTGCGTATTTTTCCTTTGTTAGATCCTACATTTCCCATGTTTCCTCTGTGTACTTATAGTTCTGCCATAGTACTTTGCCTTGGTGATTAGTCTTGTTGTGTATAACTTTATCTCTACGATCCAATATCTTCACTGGATGTTGCTTATATGAAATATGATTCTCTAACTGTACCACATCAGAAGAAAGTATATATGAAGTGTCTGGTATGTACTTCCTTAAGAGAGATACATAGAATACATCATGTAGTTTAGATATGGTAGGTGAAAGTTTTAGTAGATATGCCACGGCTCTGACATGATCAAGTATCTCGAAGGGGACGATATACCTAAGACTTTCCTTTCCTTTCTTCCCAAACATCATGACATTCTTCCATGGTGATTTTTAGAGGAATACCATGTCTCTGATATTAAACTCAAGGTTCTATTGACGATTGTCTTCATAATTATTCTATCAACTTTGGGATACCTTGTCGTACTGTAGAATGGACTTCACCTTCTCCAACATTTCTTCAACCATTTTAGTTCCTAGTAGCTTACGCTCACCAACTTCATCCCAAAATGCCATTATTCTACATCTTTTCCCATAAAGGGTTTCATATTGTTCCATTCAAGTGCTCGAATGTAAAATATTGTTGTAATAGAATATAACCAGTGGAAGATGTTGGTCTCATCCTCATTTGATGTCAATAGAACACACATTCAACATGACTTCTAGTGTAAAAATAGTTAACTCATGTGTCCTATCTGTTTGAGGATATTAGGTCGTGCTAATGTTCAACTCAGTGCTTAGAGAATACATGAAACTTTTCTGCAACTATGAGGTGAATCTCATATCTCTATAGGATGCAGCAGATATTGGTACCCCATGAATCCTTACCTCCTCTTTGATATATATCTGTGCAATTTGATATAATGATAAGTCCTATCGAATTTCTATAAAGTGAGTTGTCTTTGTAAAATGATCCATAATAACCATTATAGCATTGTTTCCTATAGATTCCACCGGATGTCCAGTGAAAATGTTCATGGTGATGTTCTCCAACTCTTATGTTGTTTAAGGTAGTGGTTTCATCATCCAATTAGAATTTTTTTTCTTTCATCCTTCACGTGTGGACAGACCAGGCACTTTAATGAATACTAATTGATCTCTTTATTAATATTATCCCACCAAATGATCTCTTGGAGATATTGATACATCTTTCTGCTCGCTGGGTGAATAGCGAAGGTTGAGCTATGTGCATCATTCAAAATATCCTTCTTTATATCTGTATTGGATGGTACATATATTCATAACCCAAATCTCATGACTCCATCCTCATATATCATTAGCTCAGAGGATTTCCCATTTCTAATAGGTTCAACCCCTTTCATAATGTTCACTTATTTTGTTTTAGAATCCATTATTTCCACCATAACGGATGGTTGAGCCACCATTTGAGAAAGGATTTGTGATTTTCCTACCTTAATGATTACCATGTCCATCCTCTATAAATCTAAAAATTTTGTATCCCTCTCAACTATCAATATTGATAAAGATGTTGGATAATTTATACTTACAACATATTCCACCTTATTTTCCTTACCAGGATGGTAGTGGATTGAGAAGTCATAATCCTTGATGAGTTGTAACCATCTTCACTGAAACATATTAACCTACTTCTACGTGAATATATATTTTATACTCTTGTGATTAGTATATATCTCATACTTCCCCCCATAGAGATAATGCTACAAGATTATTAATGCAATGATCACAGCCACCAACCCCAGATCAAGTGTGGGATAGTTTTTATCAAGTATTTTCTGCTACCTTGACACATGGGCTATCAATATATCATTTTTCATTAGCACACAACCTAATAACTTAATTGAAGTATCACTGTATATAGATAATATACCTTTTCTGACATTACTATTACATAATTATAAATACAAAAAAATAATAGTATTACACCACATGGTCCATAGGTTTAGTGTCATGGCAGAACTATGACCAAACATAACATTTACAACATCAAACATAAACATTTATTTAATACATTCTTCTACATCTTCATATTGTCCCATGAAAACACCTTAGTACACATAATCAGGTGTGGATATACCTAAAAAGGGGGTGTTATAAAAGCCTAGTAATAGTATATATAAAACAATGTAGAATGGGGTGAGCATAATCATAACATCATCATCAAAAAACATGAGAGGAATCATTAGATAATGGAATTGAATGTAGTAATACATAAAAATGAATCATAATGTCTTAGTGGTCATCTTCCACACATAGTTGTGAAAAAATATAGAATCATGTTCACACATCATTTTGCTTTAAATAAGAAGATTAGTCACATTACCTAATGCATTGGAGAACTGTATATTTCTGGGTGCACCCATCACATTCAAACATTCATATTGCGCAATATAATTCTGGGCGCACCCACCACATCATAACATTTTCATTATCATGAATGCCACATAAAACATATATCAATCATGAACATAAATTACCATGGAAATGAATTGGTTTCAAATCATAATAATACATTTAAAAACTATGGGTTCCCAAAAAAAGGATGGAATAACATACTTGATATAAGAACCATCAACCCTGAGTGAGAAGTAAAAGTTGTGTTCTTGAAAGTAGAGTTCTTTTGGAAAAACATGTGTTTGACCTAAAATCTAGTGGAAAAAAATTTATATCCTACAAAAGGTATGTAATTGATTAAAATATATTTTAAGGATTAACCATATCGAAAATATTGTGAAGGAGGGAGAACCCAAATAATGAAAGTAGGGTTCGAGAATTTCCCCTTACCTTGTATTTGAACGCATTCTACACATTAATGTCATGTTTTACCACATTAAGTAAATTAATAAAAAATTAATGAAAATTTTATATATTAATAATATTCATTAAGGTTTTATTAATTTCATTTATAGGCCTTTTGATAAGTTATATAGTTTAAATTAATTGTTTGGGAATGTTCGTTTTTATAGTTTTCTTAAATAGTTCACTTGTATTCAGGAATAGAAGTTCGTGTAGAACATGGATAAACTAACAGAAATGATATTAAATGTTATTAATGATATTATAGGATTTGAAATGATATTTAAATGAATTATGTTATATACCATGTGATGAATCATTAGTTACGAATTTAATGATGATAGTTTGGGTTAATTTGGGCAGTTTTTCGACCACAATGAGCTTGTTTGTTTAATAATTTATTAGTATGTACATAAGTTATTTACATAAAATTAAATAGGATATAATACATATAAAATAATCTCGCTCAACCATAAAAATGGTTACATGACCATATCTAAAAGTGTTAATGGAAAATGAAAACATATCTTTCTTAAAGGTGATAAATTAAAACCTCACGAACAACATTTTCCTTTCTAAAATAAAAACAAGAGTATGGGTTTGGATGATATATTATCCTATTTGAATCATAAAATTAAATTATATGTATGATAATTTAGTTTCCATACCATTTGGAAGAGGATACATGTAGAGAGATTAAGGAAAAAACTTGAAATTGAAAATAAATTAAAGGAAATGAGGGAGAGGAGAATTACCTCTTGAATCCTCCTTAAGTAAACTTGTATTGGTATTTTTATGAGACCATAAGCTTATGAACATGGGGTAGTGGCAATGGAAGATCTTTGGGTATGTTTTAGACATTTCATGAGTCTTGACAGGTGTGAGTAAATGATGGTGTGAAGGGTGGTATTTCTAATGGAGGGGAGAGGGGCTTTCACAATATTATATTCATTAATTTATTATTTCCTCACAAGAAAAGAAATAGCGATGATTCCAAAAAAGGAATAATAATAGGTGCATGTGGGTTCAAACCAATTGGGAAAATATCAGAAGAACATCATATATGACTCTATAATTAATGTATTTATCTTTTTTGGTAAGTTATTTTATTTCACTATTCATAAAAAATTCAAGTATTTCAGAAAAATCAAAATTATTCCCCCTAACCATTTTTCAACATTTAGAATCCAAAAATGAATTCCATTTTTAATGAATAATTTTATAAATATGACTAATTTTTTTAATTAAAAACATATTTTTCTTGAAAAATATAGTTTTTATCACATTTATTTACTTATTCCAAAACATAGGTACAACATACTTTTACTTAAATCATATATATATATATCTATATATATACTATCATCGTGAGATTAGTATTCATAATGGTAATATTAAATTTCATAAAATTATCTTACTTTTCATAAAAAATTATGTTTGTTCTATCAGACTCTAAACATCTTACTAATTGTAACCATGAATGTCAAATTCTTGAAATTCAAAACATCGAAGTGGAAAAATTATGTTTAATTGTCACATAGTTTTTAGTATCATTATATATAATTGTGATTAATATTGTGATTAGACTTTATGGAATGATTATAAAAATGGATTTCCATTAACAAAACTTTGGGTTATTACAATGTATACCATAAAGAGTACTCTACTTATCCGGAGTGTGAGCATTGGTGCAGTGACAAGCCTCTTTTTGAGCTCCTCAAAGAATTCCTCACATTCTTGAGTCTAGAAAAACATCACTCCTTCCTTGTCAGATTTTTCATTATATTTGAAAATTATGAAAATTTCTTCACAAATCTTCGATAATACCCAACTAGAACAAGAATACTGCGGATCTATATTACATATATTTTTCTAGGCCACTCGACAATTGAATTTGTCTTAAAGGTTCCAAAGATATCCCTTTATGGGTGATAACATGCCCTAACAATGATACATCATCCATCTATAACTCAAATTTATTGTACATTTCATAATGTTTGTCCCTTCGCAAATTCATCATCACAGTATTCAAGTAATCATAATGTTCCTCCTTTCTCTTAGAGTATATCAGAATATCATCGATAAATACCACCAAAAATTTGTCGAGGTAATAGCTAAAGACTATATTCATTAAATTCATGAATATTGTTAGAGAATTTGTGAGTCTAAAGGGCATCAATATGAACTCATTGTGTTCAGACTACTTTCGAAAGACATTCATTGGAATATATTCTATCCTCATCTTTAATTGGTGATATCCTGGCCAAAGGTCCACCTTATAGAAATAAATGGCCCCGAGAAGCTAATCGAACAAGTCATCTATCCATGGTAGGGTATAAAGTTTATTTATCATGATTTTATTTATCTCATGATAATCAATGTAGATGTGCAATAATGCATACTTCTAATTGACAAATAAGACTGGATCACCCCTTGCTGAAGCACTCAAGCGTATAAATCCCTTCTCGAGATTCTCCTATAACTCCTTCTTCAGCTCTTCCAGCTCTCTAGTGTCAATTATATAAGGTTTCTTTGATATAGTAAGATGTATAATAATATGTTCAATTGAGAATTAAACCTCTTGGTTAAGAGGAAGACCAGGAACTTATTTAGGGAATACATCTGTGTAATACCTCAAAATTGGCATATCATCGAGAAGTTCCATCACCATTGTCTCAATCATTTGAGCAAGACATTCTTTCTCATAAGGCCTTAATATCCACACATTCAACAATGATTCAAAAGGATATTCACCTTTGTACTTACAATTGTAAATAATTTGAGGATTCTTCGGGATTTGAAGATTGATATACCTTTCCCGACATTTGATGTTGGATTTATATAAAGATATCATATCAATACGCAAGATAAAATCAATATCTACTAAAGGAACTATGATGAGTTTTTATGGGAGGTTAAATCCATGAATGTTAACTGGGGAGGAGTTATATAATTTGGATGTAGTAATTTTCAATTTTTATTTTCTCACAGATAACATAAACTCCAAAATTTAAGGTAGTGTTTGAATAGTTCTACTAAACTTGGAAGATATGAAATAATGTGTATAACCAGAATAAAATAGTACATCTGCTATTCTTGAATGAATAACTAGCATACCTATCACCACATAATTGTCTGGATCCACCTTAGCAGTAGTGATAGCATAATATCTTCATTTTTCCTTGGAGGTTGTTGTTGATTTCCTCCGAAAACCCTTATATTAGGGAAAATTTTCGCATAATTCCCAAGCTCATTGTAGTTGTAACATTACACTACAGGCTAAGCATAGATCTGAACCATCCTTTCTTTTTCCAAATTTGTGGGATTATTCATATCCCTATAAAAGTTCTTATCAATATGTCACATTCTTATAGATTTAAGGAAATCCCTATTTTCCTTTAGACAGTTCCAAGGATTCTTGTTCTCAAAATTTTGACATGTGGGATGTTCGGTCTTCTTCCCACCATGGGATTTATTTTCGGAACCACCCATATTAGACTCCATTTTTTTCTTCTTTTCAATGGGACCATGAGACATTTGAGAGTATCCAATGTCCAATTGAACCATGAGGGAACATTGTAAAATCTCATAATAACTGTCAAATCCATAGATCACAAACAATTTTTATAGAATCGGTTTTAGTTTTCTAAAGAATAGATCCACCTTACATTCGATGTTCATGAAAATTATGGAGGTGTATCTTTCAAGCCTGGCTGATTTTACTTTATATGACATGATGGACTCATATTAGTTCCCTATAAGTCCAAGGAACTCTCTTTCCATCTTGAGATGGAGGGTTTAGGTAATTTATTGATTAAAAAAATTTCTTGAATTTCATGCAATCCATAGAATCAATTTCCTCCTAGGACCTCATATTCTTGATCAGTGTCCACCACTGATCTGCTTCCCCAACAAAAAGATAGTCCACCAACATGATTTTATCTTCTTAAAAGAAATGGAGGACAAAGAATAACTTTCCAATGTAGTTAATCCACTAATATGTGAGGAGGGGATCAGAATATTCAGTAAACATGGGATGCATTTTCTATATGATGGATTCAACAACAACATTATATTTCATTATAGGAGGATGGTGTTCCACATGATTCACGTTAGTATTCAATACTTGATCCAGCTAAGAAAGTATTATCATGAGGTTTTGAGCGCCTGTTCCCATCATATTTGGCTTATCAATAAGGAAATATTGCCATTACCCAACACATTTATTATTTGCATGTTTTCATCCTATTTTCATTCCTTAACTAAGAAAAAGAACATACAATTAGAGGTCTTTAAAACATAGATATTTGGAATAAAAAGAAAAAATTAAACATAAAAGGATAAAATCTTAAAGGAAAATTATATCCTAAATTGTGATTCTCTATGATTTAATGTAGGTTATCATTGATCTATTACATAACATATATTCTTATGGCCACTTCTTTTATTCCCTTAATAATTGTTTGTAATAATATTTTGAATTTACCAAATAATATCCTTTGGGAGTGTTAAAAAAGATGTGTATCAAGAACTATTATTGTGCACCAGTTCCCATTCAGTCTAGATCAAAGCGGTGTTTATAGGTTTTACCCTTAGACACATCTATGCCAGAGCCACATCCACTTATTCATATCCAGACATGGATGTATTTTCTTGATAAACCACTAAATATATACTTACCAAATTTTAAGGATATTTTCTTATACTTAGTCTCATCATTAATGGCCTTTTTAAATTTCATTGTTACTAATCTCAAAAAATAATTAGATCATCCTCTAATACCAACTATAAGGACACTAGCCTTTTTCACATAGAATTATTTGATTTTAAGAATAGTAAAGCATCATATTACAAGCCATGAATGATAAAGTCCAGTGTCTTGGATGACTAGGAACATAAAACTGAAAACATGGAAATAAAATTAGAATTTCATTATTTAGTATTCATAAATACCCCTTAACTTCCATTTTTTCATACATCTTCATAGGAAAATCTGGGGATAACATGAAAAAATGGATGAGATAAAAATCCCAATATGGGAATAAGCAAAATAATAAATCATTAGCACTATGGTTAAAAGGAATGAAATAATGATACAAAAAGGACAGGAACATATGGAATCATAACATATAAACATGGGATAATATAAACATGTATTCATAATAATTTGAAAAAAAAATAAAACGATTCTTTAGAATGATTCAAGGATCATTTTAAATAGAGGAGCACAAGTCATGGTTAACCACCAAGACAGTTGCACATGGTAGCACGAGTCAAGGATAACCACCAAGACCATTGCACATAACGTCTCATGAGACTAAAATCTACCCAATTCATTAGATAACTAACTATGTGAACACATAATAAAATTTATACTAATATGATTTCTACATATAGAATCATACATAATCAATCATACATTAACATAAGCGTACCCATGGAAAAAAATGTGTATCAAAATCATGTCATAAAGAAAGATAAATGAGTGTATCAAAAAAGTGTCCACATAATAAAGGAACTAAAACATACATGGGAATTAATAAGGTAAAATACGCATATATCATGGTATGTGATGTCAAATACAAGTGACAATATGTAAGAATTTTATTTAAGAAATTTTAGCATCAAAATGTTTTAGTACGATTTCAAAGAAATTATTAAAGAGCATTTAAAATAGGAAAGGGAATAATATTTTCTATAAAACTAGAAGTGAACCAAGAATATTTTTTATAATAGAAAGAATTATTTTATAAAAACAGTGTCATCTTAATAAAGATGATACGATGCACTTAAAAATGGGTAAGAATTTGGGAAGTTCCCTTCAAATTGGTTTCCTTATTAGGATGTATTGATGGGGAATCATTTAAAAACATGTATATAATCAATATATAGTAATCAACGGATATTAATTAATGGGTTTTTATAATATAGAAATCATTTATAATATTTCCATAAAAATAAAATATAACTTCATTTGGGTATAAAGAATGATAGATAAACCCGAAGGAATAATGGAGGTTTGGGTAGAATCCCTTACCTTATGTATGATGGTGTCCTTGAATTTATGTTTATATCCTGGATAACCAAATTAAATAGATTAATTAATATTTATACAACCTCTTATTTATGAAATTTAATTTTTATAAACTTATTATGTTATTCATGACATTTTTTATGGATTAAGATGTTAATTTTCGTTGTTTGTTTTATTGGTGATCAGGATTGGTTTTCTTATATACATGTAAGGATAAACATGTACAATGAGAATAGTTGTATAAAATTAGAGTTTTATGTTATCAGTGATCATATATTAGATTAATTGGTTATAAATTTTATTTGATTATTTGGAGTGAAGATGAATATTTATGTAAAACTTTAATGACAACTGTTTTGGTTATTTGGCAGTTTTTTATCACATCAAACACATTTTTCATTATAAGTAAATATAATGAGTACAAAATATTACAGAACCATAAATTAGAAATAATATATACATTATAGTTTGTTTCAAACATATAAATGGTTTCGTGACCAGAATTGAATATGGGGATATAAATTGAAAACTCGTCATCCTTTAATGTGAGAAATTAACGCATCTCTGATGGTGTTTTCGTTTCTAGTATTAAAGTAGGGGAAAGGAGAGATAATGATGATTTATTCCATTATCATAAAAACATTCCAGTACATGTATGGTATTTTACATACCATAACATTTGGATTAAAGGAGGAGAGGAAAGAAAAAAATCAAAAATGGATCTTGAAATAAAATAAAATAAATGAAAAAAGGAATTTACCTCTTCAATATATCTTCCTTGAGAACCTCTTCATGGGAGTGGATTTTCTCTTTTGAAGAGAAAAATGGATTCCTGATATGGGAGAGGGATTACAGAGATATTTTAGAAAATTTTGGACTAGGCACTAGGCCTGAGAAGTGTGAGAATAAGAGGGAGTGGGGTGGTTTTCATATTGAAGGAGAGGAGGGTTTTCTCAATATTTTATTTTTTATTTTATTATTTTTCTCAAGACAAGTAATAGTATTGATTTTTGTAAAGAAAATAGTAAAATATTCATTTTATTTCAAACCAAATGTTCTTACATCATCCATGACTCAATAAATATTATATTGAAAACATAATTTATATATAAAACAAATTACTGTATTTTACTTTTCACCAAAAAATTCAAGTATTTCAGAAAAATACCAAAAATTCACACCAACCATTTTTCAATCTGTAGATTTCAAAAAAGATGTAAATTTTATGAAAATATTTTTATAAATATATGACATTTAATATTTAATTAAAATCATAATTTATATGAGAAAAACAAATTTTAAAATTAAAACTATTTTTCTAACACTTTGAAAAATAAATTAAGGTCTCTCAAAATTATAATAAAATCTTATTTCATAAAAATAATTATTTATGAATACATTTTATAAAAATAATTATTATTTTTAATTATTAAATTAATAATAAAATTGTAATTAAATATACATGACTCAAAAAATACCAACACTACGATTAATCATATTTTCGTCTAAATGATGGATAAATTTTATTTATACTATCATTCATAAAGTTACTTATTCACATTCAAAATTTACTATTCATAAGGGTAGTATTACTCTTCATAATGGTAACATTACTATTCATATGTTTCAGTTACTATCAGACGTAAATTAATTTTGTCTCATCAGACTCTAGACATCTTACTGTTCACAACCATGTATGTCAAATTTTCAAAATTCAAATCAAAGAAGTGAAAATATAATGTTTAAAGGTCATAAAGAAAGAATTAGTTCATTTTATTGTGATTTCATGTGATTATACTATATAAAATTATTATAAGATGGGAATTTCCACTGATTTAACTTTTTTTTATTACAGTCAAGGAACATGTCACTGACGTTATGGTTATGATATCCGGCATTATTCATTCACTCATTATGATATTAATTAATGATAATAAATGTCATTATTTGATTAGAATAATAACTATGTGAAATATTATTTGAAATTATTTGACTATTTATTTCCATATTATGATCTTTATTATTTTTGAAACGCCTTTGTTTCTATTTTATACAATTCCTTATAATTTTATTCTTATATATGATAGATTAAGCTATATTTTCTGCCATTAATGTGCATTGTAGCTCACCCCTTTCTTCTATTTTATTATCCCATGATTCGAAAAAGTGTTTTATGATTGATATGCAGGGTTAATCCAAGGGAATAAGGGTGTTCTCAAAGAATAATCTATGTTTCCTTTTATGTTTTTTAAATGTAATGAAATGTTCATGTATGTAATATATTTGAAAAGACTACTGAACTGGTCACTCTTTCGAGATTTGATTCCTTGTTATCATGCAAATTTATTAAAATAATTCCCCAGCTCCAAGCTTCTTGGTTTGGGGTGTTACATCCATTTCCAAATTTATTGGACCCCAACTGATCAAATTGATTCCACCTAGATAATTATTACTTGTAAATAACATTTTATATGGTCCAGTTAATGTGTATACGGGTCTTTGTGGGTTATGGATGAATATGGAAATCCATCTTCTTGATCAAAGACAACTTTTCTGGGATCATTCATTGGACCGATGAATATTTTCAATGAAGCCATCATTACATCAATATGTCATGTATAAGGGACTTTGTGAAATAATTATATATCATCGATGGGGGACTCATGTTATCAATGGTGATCGTCTGGGTATATACGACCCCTTTCATGTGAAGGCTGACATATCCTTTCTCAGAAAGAATCTTTAACATTTCCCATTTTTATTTCCCTCTTCATTATATAAGGATAAGGGATCTCACACAAATATGTGAGTGTGGTGAAAGGAAATACTTATACTTATCTACTATAAATCACATGACTGATAATGGATATTATAGTGATGTTTGAGCATTGTCATGGAAAATCACCCCTCTAGTTTGTGGTGAGTAACATGATTAATGTTATATCCTACAACACTAAGAAATTATTTTCATGGAAATTTTATCTACTGGTATGGTGATCTTGAGTGGCGTCTTATGATGTGTTTATAGTCATGAGATCACATTAATGGGATCACATGACCAAAGGTATATGACCCCTTAACATAATCAATGGGGAATTCCCAAACCTTATCGTTTGAGGGAACATGGCCAAAATCCTACGCCATAAAAATCGCATCATTAAACCATGTGAATTTGTTAGATGTGCAAGTGCCTATTAAATAAACTTGTATAAGGATTCACATGTCAAGGTTAATGTACCAAATGATTTTATATGAGTTTGATGATCATGGGTGTATGTACAAAGAATATGAATAAGGTGACATCCTAGTTCACATAAAGGCATCGTGAGATCAAGTTCACATGATCAATAGAAATGAATAATTGGGGGTGAAATGAATCCTATTGTAATTGATTTCAATATTATGTCATATAGCCCAAGATTATTGAAGTCTTGTTTTAGCTGAGAGTTCCCTTGAGCACATCACATGATGTTTAAATCATCATACGATCACGTAAAGGGGGTCAGGTGATATCATCTCACACAAAATTTAATTCTCATTCCTAAAAAATCCATGTCTGAAATATATATTCTCTTCAAATGATTGTATAAAGATAAACATGGATCTTCTAATGTAGACATGAATATTTCAAGCATGCAGCACAAACATACATGAAATTGATGTGATGCACTAGTGGACCTTGAGAGTTATTCATGATCATCATTCATGATGAATAAAATGAATTAGTAATGTCTTGATCATATATCATCATGTTTCTATTCAAAATTATTCAAATAACTCAGTTTGTGGTAATTAAATCTCATTCTGGGAAGAGATAGGACTATGATATGTGCTCGGTTCCATGTTGTCATGATGGTGTATAGATATACTTGAGTTTTTTATCTATGAAAGAGTATGAACCCCCTCATGGTATCACATCGCATTGTCATGATATGGTATGTCTTTCCTCATCCCTTCACATGATTAGTTACATGAGGCCACAATATTTTTCATGAATGGTTTTTTGATTACTTGTCTTGTTCAAATGAAATCAAGTATGGAGTCATGTGTGAGCTACTTCTTGTAAACCTTATGTAGTGTAACCTTTATGTGCGATTTCAATGATTTTTTTCATAGAAAATGAGAGAACAATTCACCTTATTGGTAAATTCCTTCTATAACATGTAATATCCTTATATTTATAGATGAAGTATCACACAAAATATTCCTATCTTTGAAAGGTTGCATGTCTGGTAAACATGATATGTTTCCATCAAACCGACATACCCAACCTCTAATATGAAAATAATTCCTCATCGAGAGACACCTCTGAAACATTGTAGATTTCAATTTTCATCATGAGACATGCACTTTTATTTTCATAATCACATTACCTTATGGAGGCTTCACAATATTGTTTTATCCACTTCAGAAGATTCATGTTTTTTCTATGGTGTACAATCAGTCACATTTTATTCTTGAAACTCCTATACACAGTGGTTTTCCACTTGCACTCTATGTGCATTTAGAGATAACCTCCCAATACTGCTTCAAAACATGCTCTATTTTCAGTGATTGCTACCATGGTTCAATTTTCCTTTCTTGTATAGATATTATCATGATGTTTTTTTATGTACCTGACCAAGAAGTTGTTGCACTCCTATTCTTCTTATGATTCATACTCGTACGTTAGTATGTGATCGAAGATGATGACATTGGAATTATTATCGCACTTTTATCCCATCCACAGACCATCATTGTAGCATCACATGTCAACATGGAGGCCTTGTATGATCTCATTACCAGTGTATTCTCAGGTTTTCCTTATCTACATCGCTGTCTCCATGGATCCTTCATAAATTGAGGAAGTTTAAGGATAGAATAGACCAAATCCAATGACATATATCTATAGTTTTTAGGTATTAGATAGGTACTATATTTAATTTTTAAGAAACTTATCTTGATTATTAATCCCACTAGTCATGCTAAATCGAAAGGAAGTGATGTTTTTATAGACTGATGATTATGAGGAATGATTTAAATAGTTAAATAACATGCTAATCACTACACCTTTACTCACATTACCCTCTAGTGGGGAAATATTTGTGATCTATTACGATGATTCCGAAATGGGATTTGATTTTTTACTCATTCAAAATGAAAAGGTAATAGAAGATGCCTCCCTCCATTTAATGATTCCTGAAAAATAACTACCCAAACGTTGATATGGAATTGGCTATAGTGATATTCACATTAATGATTTGGAACCATTATCTCTACAGGGAAATGTTATATATATATATATATGTGTGTGTGTGCATTATAAAATCATCAATCATATATTCACACAAAAGGAGCCCGATATGAATCAATGAAGGTGGCTATATTTGATCAAGGGTTATGATGGTTCATTCTGTTGCCATCATGGGAAAGAGAACAATAGGGATGTTATTTTGAGAAGAATGGATCACGAAACACTCTCCATGGTGGGGATTTAAAGGCGTCAAATATTCTGGTACATAAAACAAATGAACTTGGGAATAATAAAAGGTTATTCACCACACCTTACCCAAATAAATAATAATTAATCCATTATTGGTAATATCAAGGATGACTAAAAATATAATGATGATCTATAGGGAATGGTAGAAAATTTTATAGAGTTCATCTTTCCTAACGATGGATTTATAATGTATGGAACCAAGAAATATGTCCCATAAAAACTAGAGAAGAAGAGGTATCTTCAGGATTATGCGTATAAAACAACATTCTCTATCCATCCTAAAAGTAAAAATATTTATAAATACATAAAGAAACAATTTGGGTTGGATAACAAGAATCAGATGATTGCAGAATTTTTATATGGATGTTTTCTATACCAACAAGTCAAGAATTAATAATAGAATTATAAAGGTATTATTTATCCATTTCCCATACTAGTATAGAATTGAGGAATCATAACCATGTATTTTATCATAGGAATCACTATGACATATAAATGAAATAATGTCATATAGCTTGTAGACAATCACAATAAAAAGTCATCACATTTAATTTCTATTAAGGAAGATCTATATCTTGACCATTATTCTAATAAATACATAAGATAAGTGTTAATATTACATAGAGTTCCACTTTCCATTATATCAAATTGATATCTGAGGTTTACCACAAGGTTTTGGATATTACTTTAGTAATTTTTGGATATAGAGATGAGTTTCAACTCTTTTTATCACCCTTAGGATGATGTCTTGTCTGAAATAAACATTTAAACTCTATAGGATATATATGATCATGTTCAATGTATTTATAAGGAATGTTTTATCAATACCCTCCCCAATTGTAGCTCTTATATAACAAAAATTTCTATTCTATCATTCTAATAGCACATTTAGAGGATCCTTATTGAAAGAGTTATTAGAATCTGACATACTGGGTTGAAGTTGGAGAGTGGATTATAAAGGGACCCGATTTTATCCAAGAGATAATAGATAATGTTAAAATCATTCAATGTCATATGAAATCCCCACAAAGTAGACATGAAAAATATTTAATCAATAAGAGGTTTGACTTAGAGTTTTAGGTTGGAGATAATAGGTTTATTCATATAAAATCATGGAATAAAGTCATGTAGTTTTTCCATAAGGGAAATATTAGTCCAAACTACATTATCCCCTTTTATATCTTTGATTGTATTGAAGTGGTGGCCTATCATCTATCACTCCAACCTAGTCGATCGCAAGTACTTGATGTGTTCCATGAATCCCTTTTGAGCTAGTACATACTAGACCCTTAAAAAATACAGAATTCATTAGTGGTATTGATGGAGAATGATATTTCATAGGGGTAGAATACAATGAAGTGCATAGATTTTATACAAAAATTTGTAATAAATAAGACAACTAACCTAGTCAAAGTACTGTGGTGGAACTATATTTTCGAGGAAGAAACATGGGATGAAAAAGAGGTGATATAACATAAGTACCATTATCTGTTTTACTGTACAAAATAAAATTTCAAGGGAGAAATTTCTTAATGTGTAAGAATATAATGACACTATATTTTATAAGTCAGTTTACTTATTTACCTAATAATTTCCCTACTAAGTAATGTATTTATAGAAAACACCTACAATAGTTTGGTTATTTTCAATCAATATAGCCTATAGTATATAAAATTCCATTAAGCATCTTAACAATTGATTATATGTCCATTTTATAGTGAATAGTAGGATTTTTATATATTAAGGGTTACGATAAAATCCAATTGACACAAACATAATAAGTGATATCCTTGACCAGTAGGATCGTACACTATAAATCCCATTTATTAGGGATTAAAAGGGAGTTACTATCGCTATTATTTTCCCATGACCAATCCCAACATGATATTCAATTACTAAATAATGAGAAAACCCTTTTATGGGAGAAGTTTAATATTACTGATAACTTGTCACAAGCCATTTTCGTCAAACCATGCTATGAAAGTGTCCCCACCAGACATCTTACCCTTATGGAATATGCTGCTGTATAAAGGGGTGACGTGTCCAATCCCTAGAATTATGAATTAATATATTTTATTTTAAATACATTAATTATTATATGTATCCAATTTTATTTTTACTTTATAAATTATTATATAACTATTTTTATAAAAAAAATATTTTGATACAAATAGGATAATCATTGCACCAGTACTCACACTCTGCCAATACTCACACTTCCAAAAAGTGGATAACTCTTTGTGGTGTATAGTGATGCTTAAAAGAAGGTATTAGTTTATGTGTTGTTGAAAAATGATAAATTTAGTCTATTCCTTAGGTAAGTTGAAAATACATTAGAAAAACTATCCTATGTATTATCTGGAGTTAGAATTTGTGTCCTTTGCATTGAAAATCTAGCAGCATTTTCTCTATGGGGAGAAGTGTGAGATATATACTAATTACAATTGTCTCAAATATATATTCACATGAAAATAGCTTAATATGCGCCAGAGCATATGGATAGATCTGATCAACGATTATGACATCTCAATCCACTAGCATCCTATTAAGGCAAACGAGGTGGCATATGCTTTATGTAGAATAGGATCAGGCGTCTTTATCAATGATGAGAATTAAAAAGGATCTGATCTTCATAGATTTGTAGAGGATGGACATGGGAGTAATTAAGGGAGTAACATCATAAATCCTTTATAAAATTATTTCTCAACCATCCCTCATGGTGAAAAGAAAGTACACTCAAAGAAAAGATGTGGAAATTCAGAAAAGGGTGGATGCAATTATAAATGGGAAATCCTCTGAGATTAAGATTGATAAAGGAGTTATAAAATTTGGGTCAAGATTATGTATACCATTAGATCTAGGGATAGATAAAGATATTTTGAATGACTCACATATCTCAACCTTATTTATCTACTCATAGAGCACAAAGATTTATCCAGATCTCTAAGAGAAATTTTGGTGTTACAATATGAATAATAATATATATGAGTTTACATCAAAGTGCCTAGTATGTCAACAAGTGAAGGATAAAATAGAGAAGTATAATGGGATGAAGAAAACACTAAAAATACCAACATGGATGTGGTAGAACATCACATTAGACTTTGCCAATAGACTCCCAAGGACATATAGAGGAAACAATGATATATGGGATCTCGTGGATCATCATACAAAGACAACTCACTTTATCGTGATTCAAGAGGACTTCACATTTGATAAATTTTCATGGATATATATCAAATAAGTGGTAGGTATTTCAAGATTGCCGTGATCTATTTTATCTGATAGAGATCCAATATTCACCTCAATGTTCTGGAAGAGTCTCAAACATGCTATAAACACTAAACGGAACTTCAGTTCAACCTATCATCCTCATACTGATGGCCAATCTGAGTGAACTATTTATACAATATATTATATATTGAGAGAATTTTCTATGGACTTTAAATTAGGATGGGAGCAACATCTTCCATGGGTTGAATTCTTCTAAAAAATAGTCTCCACTCAAGCATTTGAATGGAACCATACAAAGCCCTTTATTGGAAAAGGTTATTAACACTGGCGTGTTGGGATGAAGTCATTGAGAAAAGCTGATAAGACATAAAAAGGTTGAACAAATGGTGAATAAGGTTAAATCCATTTAATAATTCATCAAGGTAGGCCAATGTTGACAAAAAAGTTCTGCAAACAATCATCGATGAGACCTTGAGTTCAAAGTTGGAGACATGGTATTTCTACGCATATCTGCATCGAATAAGGTTATGATGTTTGGGAATAGAGGAAATCTATGTCCTAGGTACATCGTCCCCTTAGATATTTTTGATTATATCGGGGTTTTGGCCTATTGACTAGTACTTCTTTCTACCATGGCAAAAGTACATGTTGTATTCCATGTATCCATCTTAAATAATTACATACCAGATCATTAACATGTACTCTCTTTAGAGGTGGTATAGTTTGAGAATGATATTTCTTATGATGAGAAACTAGTGATGATCATTAATCATAGAGATAATGATTACATAACAAGACTACTCACCAGGCATATGCATCGTGGTAGAAACATAAGTACGAAGAGGAAACATGGGAAGTGGAGAAGGAAATGAGAGAAAACTACCCACACCTATTTATGGCATAGAATTTAAAATGAAATTTCGAGGGAGAAATTTTCCGAGGGGGAATAATGTATGGACAATATGTTTTATCAATTGAAATTACCTTGGTATATTTATGTCATATAATCACATTAAATAACAACATAATGAACTATTAAGTGAATTGTGACCTTTAAACATAATATTTTAACCACCGTGATTTGAATTTTGATAATCTAACATACACAGTTGCGATCAGTAAGATGTTTCGAGTCTAGTGGAAGAAACATAATTTTTTTGTGAATAGAAATCTACACTTATGAATAGTAATATGACCCGTATGAATAGTAAATCATCCAAAATAATATTAACCTCATCCATGAATTTATAAATAAAATTTAAAAAATAATGTAACTGATAATGTTACCATAGTAAAAGTATTGGTATTTTTTAAGTCATAAATAATAAATTAAAATTAATTCATTTAAAATAAGATTTATTTTCCTATGAAGTGTTCAAAAATAAATAATTTTATGTCTTCTGGTTTCACGATAATTTTATCAGACCTTATGTAATTTTTGAAAGCACAATAAGATCTGTTATAGTTTTAAAATATGTATTTTTAAAGTAAATTATGATTTTAATTAAAAATTAAATTAATCATATTTATAAAATTATTTTTGGAAGAATAAGTTCATTTCTTGAATTCTACACATTGAAAATTGGTTAGGGTTAATATTTTTGGATTTTTCTAAAATACTTGAATTTTTGAAGAATTGTAAAATATTATAATTCCCAATATGTGCTAAAAAAAATTTATGCATCATGCTTAAGTTATGGATGATTAAAAAGACCATTTCATTGAACTCATATGCCCATATTACTATTCTTTATCACAATAATTATTATAATTTCTTTTTTATGAAAAAATAATAAACTAATTATTAAATTATTAAGAAATCTCTCCTCTCATCCACTATAAAACCACCCACACTCCCCTCTTCTCATCATTATTATAAAGCCTTGTGACCTCCCTAAATTCTTCCCAAATCCTTCCCCAAGATCCTATCCCACATCCATAATCCTTTTTTCTCTTCAAAATACCAAATCCACTCCTCTTAAGAGGCTCTCAAAGGAGATAAACTCAAGAGGTAAATTCCTCTTTCCGATTCTCGTATTTTCATTCATGTTCTTGTCTTTTCTTTTTTCATTCCTCATATCCCTTCACCCAAATGGTATGAAAGCTCCAGTAACATAAATTTACTGGAATTATATTATTTTAGTGGAATATTTTACCATAAACACTCCTAAGCCCTCCATTTGTACTAGAAATGAAAACATTATCCGAGATGTGTTGATTTATCACATTCATTGGTGAAAGATTTTCAATTTGAATTACCATATTCAATTATGATCATGAAAAAATGTTTATGGTTGAACCAGACTACTAAATATTTATTTTATCTTATGTGCTGTTCTATAATCCTTTTCCACACATGATGTAAAATAATAATACAAAACAAGTTAATTGTGAGAAAAATTTCCAAATTAATCCAAGCGTTTATCATTAATGTTTTATATAATGATTCAACTTCACTCCAAGTAACCAAATAAAATTTACATCCATGTAACCTTCTTGATGTTAAATGATAAAATATATTCCAATTATAGACAACCAACCCAATTTTACAGGATTCTCCATTGAAGAAAATAATTAAATCGATCATAAAACCCAAAAAACAAACAAACCCGAACAATCAAATTGAACCTCATAGCAAATAAAAAAGGTTATGAATGAATTAAAAAAGTTTATAATAAATTATTTACATGTAAAATAGGGTCTTTAATTATTAATTAATTAACATAATTTTATTGTTCATTTCATTAAGTTCAAGCGATGAACAACATCAAACTTAAGTTCAGGGATCCTAACATTCTCAAATTTAGTCAAGAATATATTCTATGTTATGTATTTTTGTGAATAATTACTAATGTTGGGGTATGATTTCTCACCTTAAAATAAATTCCTTAATGTTTTATATAAGATTAGGAACCACTTTTCTCTCTCATTAAACCATCCTTTGTACACTCAATACCATGCCAATATTCCGTAAGGGATTCTTCCCAAACCTCCTTTATTCCTTCGGGTTGCTCTATATTTCCCTCTACCCAAATGAAGTTATTAATTCTAGTTATGTACATATTATAAATGATTTTTGTACTCTAAAAAATCATGTATCAATATCAATTAATCATTATATTTTGGGTATATGATTGTTTTTAAGTGATTCCCTCCTCAATACTTCCCGATAAGCAAACCTGTTTTGAGGGAACATCCCAAATTACTACCTGATTTCAAGAACACTCTATATTAATTTGTAAGCCACCATTTTTTTTTTGAAATCACACTCTTTTATTATGAAAACATTATTATTTCACTTCTCATTTTATATGAAGGATTTTTTCATTTCCTATTTTAAAGGGTCCATAATATATTCTTTAACATCGTACAAAAATTTTTTAATGATAAAATTTGTTAAATAATTTTTCTTACTATTTGTGATGTATAATTGAAATAAAATAACCTAAATGATGCTTATTTTTCCCTTATGAATGTCCAAATATATTTTAAATTCTTTTTTTTCATGGAAAATATTATAATACCACCATCTTTTATGCTTTATGACATGATTGTGGTACCCAATTCTTACCATGGGTAACCCTTATGTTTAAGTAAAACTAATTATGTATGATTATTTATGTGGAAAATGTATTCACAAAAATTTAATATAGGTGTGTGTATATATCACTCCAATGAATTGGCTAAGGTTTAGTCTCATGAGATGTTATGTGCGACGGTCTTGGCTGTTAGCCTTGGCTTTTGCTACCATGTGCAACGGTCTTGTCGGTTAGCCTTGAATTGTGATAAAGTAATCTTTTATATTGATACCACATTATTATGACTCTATATTTATATTATTACTTGTTTATATGTTATGATTCTATATGTTACATGCCTTTTTATATCTTCATGTCATGCCTTCTATCCCATGTGCTAATGCTTTATTCTTATGGTTATTCCCTTACTAGGCTTTTTATCTCATCCCTTTGTTAATGTTATCCTCAGGTTATTATATGAATATGTATGAGAACAATGTAAGCTAAGGGATATCTATGAAGTCGAAATAGAGAAATTTTATATTTAGTTCCATGTTTTCAGTTTCAGGTACCTAGTCTTTTAAGACACTAGGGTTTTTAATCCTTGGCTTGTACTCTGATGTATAATTATGCTTAAAATCATGTAATGTTAAATGTAAAAGGATAGGGGTGCTGTAGAGTGACTCCATATATTTCATGATAAATTGAGTAATGTCTGGCCGGACCAGTGCTTGATCAGATGTATAAGATGATACGTCTATGGGTAGAGGTGCCACTGGTATTTATTGTGGGTTGCCCATATGGGAGGGTCTGTAAGAATCTGTCTGGATTGTTCTGTTTGTGCACCTAATTGGGGAAATTCTTGACCAGCTGATGTGGAATCAAAGTATATTTGTGTTTGGTACCCAATGTTGATTTAGTGTTCCAGATCCAATTCATTTTCTACAATGTCTCCTCATTGCTGAGGTACTCTGGATGGGGTGTGATTTGATGATATATATGTAGTGTATATCTTGCATGAAGGATACCTCGGATGAATTATGCATTTATTTTTCTCAATTCCTTCATCTTTTTCGTCTATTACAATGCTATTTTTTCTAGATAATGTTGTTAACCTATCTGGGAGGCAGAGGAGGTACAATCTGACCATTTTCCTTTTTCATATTCTATTTCTTTTGAGGAGGTAAGGATGGATTATTTGAGTAAATTCTGAGATTTAGAGAACAATTTTGGTTGTGATTATGCACAGCTACTTTAATTTTTTTTGGACAACATTAAAAGTTAGAACATCCTCCTCCAACTGATCTTCTAAATTGGACTCATGCTATGTTAATTTCCTAAGGGTGGAACTAATTACATTCACAAACTCATAATTCATCGTAGTCATTTTATCAGTGCATCTATGGGTTCGTATGTTTCTATTCCCTCCATGGTGCCTTCTCCTCTCTTGTGTTGATTCTTTAGGAACTATGTGGTGAATAGTGATTTGAAGTGAATCTTTAGTTAGATCAATCATGCTTGTTCCTAGTAAAGGAACCGAATCATGGAATGGGGTGAACTATGAAGATCTATTTTTTTGAATTTACCAGAATCCTGAGAAGGATGATTCCCACTTAAGAGGGGGGTGTTGAGGTGAAAATTCCCCATCCTTGCGGGTTGGGGTTGTTCATGTTCCATTTTCACCACTCTTCGGGATATTTTTTATAACCATGAAGGTTGTTTTAAAAATTACCATAACCTTATGGGCTGGGGTTTCTCCTAAATTGTTATGGCTACTTCATCAATGGTTTTTCTTCTCATTTTATATATTTGTGTCTAATCATGGGTTGGGTTCATCATTCGGCACACACTTATATCACCATATTTAGAAGAAAATGGCACTATTTCCAAAATTTGTGTTATATGAAATCAATTTTCTGCTAAATGGGAGGATTTATCAATATTCTCATATTCAGGCTGAAAAATTATCTCAATATCCAACTATCTTTGGGCCCGATGTTGGTGAGATTCAATCGGGACTTGTTTTTATTGAGAAGATCTCTTGTAGAGAAGAGATTCTATTTACTGAAGTCGGCTTGAGGCTATGAAATTTCATTATACCACATTTATAGGGATTTTATAGTTAGTAAGAATAGTGAAATGTATTACTCCATTTTCACCCCATAATTTTATATGAACACTAAACATGCCACTGAAAACATTTTTAACAAGATTGTTAATGCACTGAGGCATGTATGCTGAAGGGATCCTTGATTTATCATTAGATATCAATAATTTAGGAAGGATACCAATTAAATTTAGCATTAAAACCCAAATATTAATTTAACATTACTTTGATACTCATCATAGGGTAATAATTTATCTCTCAAGTTATAAAGAGGTTTTCATATGTTGAGGAGGGTTTCGTGGACACAATCTTCCGACAGTGCCTCTGGATTGCTGTATCGAGGGGTAGATAAAGGACAAAACATGACTAGTATGTCATATATAGCCATATGTTTCCACATGTTTAGGATATATCATTCAACTTTATCCATTGTTTTCTCCACCTAGTCCAACAATAGTTGTTGTTTTTTAGTCATTTTATCATAATCAGTAAGATTAGTGGGGACTTAGTCTATTAGACTAGAACATATGTGACCTAAGGGTGGTTAATTGAATGACCATTTCCTCTAGATTTATTCTAGTTGAGGAATTATTTTACCTACCAATGACAAGGCATGAGACATGACTTTCAATATTTTAACATGTTCCTCAAGATATGAAGGATGACTCGTCACTAAATTATCAATTGGAGAATTCTCTTGAAAACATGAAATACTACTGTTGAGGGAACTTTCTCAGCAAATGAAATCATGAGGAGGACCACAATGGTGGATTACAACAAGGGTATACCATATTTATCTTTCATCTTCTAGTTAATAAAATGGTTTCCATGGATCTCAATATGATATGGGATCTTAAGAATGATTATATTATACTTAGGAAGAGAAAATTCATAGTGAAGTGCCTGAAGATGAAATTCATAATTACAACTATTGCTACTAAAATTTGGTGATGGGAGGGTAGGATCTTGATCTGCTATAGATAAAAATTTGAGGGCTTCAAGAACACAAGAACTAAGTAGAGTAGGATCATAAACCAGCTCTTTTTTTAGTTGTATTTATTAAGGTCTCTTCTTGGATAACCTCTTCCAAGCAACTAGGGACACTTTATAGGAGAAGTGGGATTCAAGGGTTGGTGTTTGTTCATATCTTGGTTTAGCTATTGGGATTGTCCAATTTACTCATATTATAATGAGTTTATATTCCCAATCTGGTTGTCTGTACATCATTGGAGAGTTTTCCCCATGACCCTCTCGAATGGGAGTAGAGGTCCATGTCTTCTATGGGGTGACATGTTGAAGAGACATCTTGTTTTGGGGTACATAGTTGAGTTTTATTCCATTAGATAATATGGTCATATCCATTATTATGTAGTATAATGTTTTAAGGATGTGGGTGGGTATTTGTATCTATAATTTCACCATTTGAAATATATTCTTGGTGGATTCAGTTCTCAGAATAGGTATATATACCCATTTTTTATCTAGAGCAGTTTTATATGATTTTTCATATACTATCATTCTTGTCTGTGGATACTGATTTTACTCTTGTGTGGGGGTAGATAGTTGGGTTTAGCCCTACTCGTTGATGGGACATTCTAACTAACATCTATGGATGTTTCCAGAAGAAACTAATGGATGTCTTGTTGAATGTAGGTAAGTTGTTTCAGCTTTCTGTGGCTGGACATATTAATTTGTTGGTTGGGTTCTTTGAGTGCTACTAGATAAAACTAAAAGATGTTATGATTAATGTAGGTAGGTTTGTGCACCTTCATGTGACATGTAAATAGAATTGGTATTTGGTTTCATTGAGAACATACATATAAGTCTTCTAGAAATATTTGTGGGTACATTCTGGTGTATATTACTACTCATAGTGTGCCACCAGATTTGAATGGAGGGATTTCTTAGATTCTTCTAGACAAGGCTACTAGAAATATGAATTAAGGTGTGTGGGTGTATGTTCCCGATCAAAATTGGACATCAAATTTTATTGGTGGGATTCTCCGTAGGGTGGTGGGGTGTGTCCCTTCTCCCTGGTGATCAGTAGCTACCCCTAGTGTGTTGTATTTCATGCCCAGGTCAAGTTGACAAAGGCTAGTAGAGAGAGGATAGAACTCTTAACATGATGAATCCTTAATACCATGCAGATTTTCTAGTTGTGACTTTTGTAAGGGGCCCTTACAAAGGAATCATGTGTCTTCTAGATGAGGTCTCATGTAGCCTTCTTATTCACCACCCCCTGATATGGGAGAGACCTGTTGACATGTTATAGGGATAATATTCTAAAATGGATGAAGATGTTATTTTTCTCCATCTACTTCATTACCACTGGTTTTTGTTAACTGGATTGTTATTGAGGATTCGTTAGTTGGAGGACCTGTCAGGAGGCCACTAGGGTTGGGATCATATCATTCTGATGGTACTCCCAAACCATTGAGTTTGAGACACAATGTTGAAGACGCTGGTTTGGTGATGCATCATCAAATTTAGAGAAGACAGAACCTTAATTGTATTCAATTCATGCATTAGTGAGAGTTGGTATGACACCATTAGATTTAGGGGAGTTTTGAAAAATATGTTCCTAGATGTATGTTAAACACAAAATATAAAACACCATCAAAGAAATATCTCATTGAATGAACACATGATTAATTTATTTTCTTGTTTTTTCATCTATAATTTGTAGATAGAGGAGCCTAATGGGTGGGTGATACTATTATCTTGGTTAAGGATTCATGTTGTGTTCACCGTTTGATGTCTTTGATGGAAATATGTTTTTTGGGTTATGATCAAAATGGTATGATGAGGACTAAGAAGTATATAATTATTATACTGTGAATGATATGTGGTAGTTAAGTCATTCATATGGAGTTAACCTTTATTTATTTCCCCTGGATAATTGGTTATCCTGACAATCTATTGTAGGTCTTTTGTTATGTGAAATCATTCACATTGGGTACACTATTTCCAAATAGTTTCCAATCTGTTTGTTTGTGGAATTGACAACTAACAATAGTTTTATATCCACAAGGGACTTTCTTTCCAACGGTGGGTTCTCATTGGGATGTTTATACAATTATCCTTAAGAACTCACATTGGTTGATAGGATGGGGATGTCAAGATTATCACACCCTTTTAGGGAGAGTATATTTTTAATTTGGGACTCCCTCATGTATATAAGAGATGTTCATGAATCCGTAAATAATTCCCATGTATGACATAGATCACCATTGAATTATAAATAAAATATTAAAATGTATGGAATTTATGTTCATCTATATGTATCTAAGGTTCTTCATCAATGGAAGTATTTGTATATATTTGAGATTCTCCATCAATGGTATCCTCTTATGTAATGATTAGAGATTCATTGGTCGTTAATATGATGATGTTGATTATCTATCCACACAGTGGGGTGATTTGGATGATTTTTTCATCTAGGGATAGGGAATTTGTTTTGATGTTGGAATTAGACCCATTAATTGGATTCATACATATCATTGTGAAAGGATTCAGAACCTACATTTTTTGGTGCCTATTAAGGGGCCACATTATATATTTTAAGGTATTATGATAAAGACAAAACCATATAGTTTAAGGTCACATGGAAAGACTGTCTATGAAGAATATGCCTAGTCAAATTTTAGTGTGGGACTTGTGTAGAATCAATCTAAGGAAACTGGATGGGGTATGAGTTTCTAGGTTGAATTAGACCCAGCTAGGAATGTTTCCCAGAGAGAATAGGGTTTATTTGAGGAGATGGGATTGAACCTCGGGGAGGCTTCCTATGTATCACATTGGGACATGAATGAAAGTCAGTGTAGTTTGGTTGGTATTTTAGGGGATTGTGACCCATGTAGATGATTATTTTGGGGATTATTCATGAGAAATATGTCCTATGAATGGGGTTATGGTTGGGGATTACTCGAATAAATGATGTCCATGGATGATATTCCAGGTATTATTCTTGAAGAGGTTTCCCTTAGGATAAAATGACAAGGCATTACCCCTTAATTGGAATCCCAAGGATTGGGGTTCATTTTCATGTCATGACCATTATATACCTCTATTGCCACATGAGTTATGCTTAGTGAGAGAAAGAAGTGGAGACAAAAAATACAGTGAACCACATGATCAACTTTTCCCTAAAGTTGGATACATGGCCTTGAGGACCCATGGCTCAAGAGTTACACAAATGGAATGCGAGAGGAATATTAAAAGGATGAACCCCTATTAAATCATGAATCCAATGTTGTGGATTATGAAATAATTTTTGTACCATGTGTCAACAAGATTCAGGATGAGCCATGCTAGAATGTCATGGATAAAGAGGAAGTGGAAGATCAGGCCAACCACACATGTATCCTCTTATACTAATGGAGAAGTCCAAGGGTGTGGGAGAGATGGGAGAGGATTACGCTTCCCATATTTCTATGACCTAATATCCATAGGGTGAGGTGGAGGAAAAGTGAAACTTATCACAAGAAAGGATAGTGTTATTCTAGTATGTATGCGCTAAAATTGGTCTCATAGTGATGGAGGAGGCTCTCATTCCCTATTGAATAGAGAATCAAGTGTAATACTCATCGTACCTATTGGGAACTAGATAATATCATTCATAGATATGAAAATGGAAGGATATGGTCAAAACCCTAGTATTTGAGGCTGAGGTCACCCTAGAACCTTCCATGTGATCAAGTTCCTTATGATTGTGAGAATATAAATTCACATCCACTCTAATGATCCTAACCATGTAGCATGAAATGTTTGTGAAAAATCCATCTGATGGAATTTAAATCTAAATGGGGGACACACTGGTGTAACCCATTTCATGGAATTTCATGTCAAGAGGCTTTCGTGGAGGTTTCAACATGGTCACTCTCAGACAAGGGAGCCAACAAAAAAGAGGCCCCGTCACGAATGGTTTTGAATAGGGATCTGAGAGTGGCTCACACAGGTCCAAGGCTTAATTCATTTGCTCAGATACTTGGATTAGATACTTGTATTATGTAATGTGCTCTGGTCCTTGCTCAGGTCGTTGTCTCATGTACATGGCTCAGGTACTCAGTTCGGGTAAATGGATCAGGTCCTCGACTCCGGTCCTTGGATCAAGTACATGGATCATGTACATGGATCATGTACTTAGCTCGAATATCTGGATAAGTACCTTGGATCATTTCCTTTAATGATATACCCTAATGAGACTTTTTTCCAACTCATAACTTGTAATTATCTCTTACCTTTGGTTTTAGAGAGCTACCTGAGAGGTTTTGGAAGACCTAGATGAAGGGGCTGTATGAACAGAGTTCCGAGGGGCTTCTTCTGAATTTTTATTCATATAAATGAGGATCTCGAGGTCTTATTTATAGGAAAATATAGAACCTTGGGTGGGGGAGTTACTCCACATAGGATGTATTCATAGTTTTTCCATGTAGGCTCTCTACGTAGGTAGTTCAGGCAGGCTAATCTATATGGTGACACAATTTTATTTATAAAATCATTCCAAAATTCAAGAGCCATATATTTTTATCTGTGAGTCCATTCAAGAATCATGGAATGTAAAATCAAAGCATTAAATCAAATTTAAACTAATTGATATAATAAATTCCCCAATTGATCTCCATAAAAATTCCAAAAATCTAATTTAATTCATCAAATATTTTTCTCATTGACCATAGAAATCCATGGACTACTTCTAGAGGGGGGTTCATTACACATATCCTTCCTTGTGAAGCAGTCTAGTGGAACATTAAATCCAACTACATATTTTTTTATAGAGACAAATCTCTACTCAAATTCAACATTCTTTGTCTAAGTGATGGTCACATCATGAATTCTATGGAAAAGTGCATGAAACACATTTTGTAGTGTCAACATAGTTGAAAAGGAAAAAAAATCTGTTAAATATTCTCATTCCAAAGGTCCATCTTAAGTAATAAATAATATAAATACATTAAAAATGTATGAGGAGGTTTTTAAAGGTCTTATTTGGTCTTTTTATATTGAATAAAATCTAGTAAAATCTTCAACTTCTTTTTCTTTACAATAAAAGGAGGAAGAATTATCTCTTAGTGGAGTTGGGGAAGAATGTTAAAATAATTTAAAACTAATATTAACTGAAGAGTTATTATAACATTCTCATTCTTATTATGATGCTAATGTTGTAGATATTTATCAGTGTCATTTCATTTAAATAGAAGAACCTTTTCCTCCAACGGTTATAGAATCTATCTTGACAAATGATTCAAGTGAATCCCCTTTCACTTCGCCAAACAATAGATCTAAAAGAATAGAGGTTTATATAAATTACATTAATGAAGTAATCACCAAACCTGATGGAATAATGGAAATGTTTCAAGAATTTTAAGATAAATATATTTATATCCCTGGGCAATTTTATGTCATCGAAGGTTCGATCTCTCTGAAGAAAATCTCTGAAATTATTAATCAAATTCAGGTAGAGATAAATTATCTCAAAGGAAAACATTAAGTGGAATTTATAATAATAAAAAACATTATCAGGTTATTGAATCACATTTAGGATAAAATAATTATTTATGATATTTTAGTATAAATTAAGAGGGAAATTCAGTCAGTATCAATGATTACAAACAGTATCAATAATAAAGTTACTAATTTTTCAAGATTCATTAATGATCGTAAGACTCTTTCCATTTTACATGACTTAGATATATATCAAATAATTAAGTATATAAAGTTATTGAATTAATGTTTTATAATTATTAATTCTATAGAAAAAGTCACAGGGGTGACTCAAATTGATATAAGGATGATGAATTCCATAGTGGAATTTTTTTCTAAGAAAAATATATTTTCATGAAACTCTTGATTTTCTTAATAATTAATCCTCCAACATTTCATTCATTACTTTCGTATATTTCTTTATAGATTTTTCTTATTTAATAATTTTTTGTGGATATATTTTATGTTCTTGATTACACCTTCATATTCTTACATATAATGTTTTACTATCATTTCAGGAAACACATTCCATTGAAATAATTTTTGAAAAATTAGAAAGGGAGAGAATAAACATTATGCAAAGGATTTCTATTTTAGGGTTGAGTTTTTTTAAAATTATTTACATAAAAAAATTCTAAAGAATTATGTAATTATATTTTTAAAAATAGGGAGACTTTTAAGTTGAAATTCCGCTTTCTAACGTTACTTTTGAAAATCACAATTCATGATTTAAAAAGATTCAGTATTAAAAATAATTATATATCCAAAGTTATAAGGTTTTTTCGGAAAATAATTGATTTTATGGGATGAGGAAATTTAATATTATCGAAAGGGAATTTATGATGTATAGTGATTGAACAAGTACCTATTACATGTGACATTCATGTATAATTTACATCATATAGACCTATAAAGGGTATATTGGATCAAAGGATTACAATTTCCAACAATGAGAATGATATTAAGTCAATATGTCAAATACCATTAGATGGAGTGCTAAAAAGTCCACTAAAGAATGTCCATTGGATATAGACCTAAAAATTATACCAAATGAAGATTTACTAATACTACCTAACATAGAAGTAAAAATTATAATAGATGATGACTTATCAGTTCTACTAAAGGAAATATTTTAAAGAATTATAATGGTGTTACATCAAATGACCATCAGAAAAATGATAATATGATCTAAAATGAAGAAGGCGAGTGTTATTTCATTAAAACATATCCTAAGAAGTGAAGAATAAAGTAGTTTGAATAATGTATATAAATAGAACCACATACTAAAGGAGAAGAAGAATTTTTAATCAGAAAATTAGTAGTTGTTAAAGTCTTGAAACATATTGTTGCTTAGTGTTCTTCAATTTTATTCTTTATAAAGTTTAAATAAAACATTATTTTTGCTCATTTCGTTGTAAATACTGTATGTTTTCTCTATATTATGCTGAAAAAAATAGATTCATTATAAGGGGTTACATTTGTGATTAGATGGGGGTTATAACCCCCTCTCAATTCTTTAGTGGTTGTTATGGAAAACCAATTCTAATATGTTTGTAATATATTGTTATGTGTCACCTTTAGAAAGCATTTGTAAAATTGGATTATATTTAGCAATGATTATTTTAGAATAATCGTAAACCCCTCCCCCCCCCCTCTAATTTTTCTTTCTGTTTCTAGAAGATTATAGTTTATTATGGATTAAAACCCCGGTTAATTAAATTTTTTTATAAGCATATTTAACCACCCCTAATTTTCTTGAAGACCTGAAATTAGGGGTGATTCATCAAAACATTAGGGGAACTTGAAACCACCACTAAATTTTTGTTTTTTACACCCCATTTTCCTAAGGGTCCGTCTAATTTATATAGCCCTTCCTTCTCTTCCCTTATTAGAATTTTTTTTCATATCTCTTTTCCTCAAGGGACCCCTCGAGTTCACCAATAAATCCCCTTATCCCCTTATTTTTTGTTCAACTGATTCCCCTTCCTCCAATACATTAATTCTGTGGACAATGATTGTACTATGAAAATATCAAAAATTCCTCTATCATTGAGTAAATTCAACATTGTTTCTCTTAATTCCAAGTAATTGGAAAAACATGAAGGAAAGTGATAAATGCAACACTATGGGGGTGAAAAGGTTTTGATGAAGAAGAACCATGTGGATGTTTTGGTGCACAAAGGGATGAAAAAACCATAGAGAACCCCAACAAGAAAAAAAAAAGTATCCAAATTTATAAGAAAAAAATTATTATCTGAGAAATACTAAAAATAAATAGATTAAACAAAAATAATAAACATATACAATAATTCTATGTAAAATGATTTTACTGTGAAAACATCATGATTACAATTTTGATTGAGCAGAGACAGCATCATTTCACTACATGAAAAGGCATGACACATGGATAAAAATATTCTAAAATAAATGAACTCTTTAAGGAAGAATGAAAATCAAATCAATTGCCTATTATATAATATTTTGGTAATGTAGTGAAAGTATATTATCACATTATATTAGAATACATTCAAAGGTCTTCCTCCATTATAGATTTTTCTTCTAAGGGATTGGTAAAATCATCATGTGCGAAAGGTATTGTCTACATGAGTAATGAAATATTTAATTTAGATTATATTAATGTAGTGGAGAACATATAATATTATGAAGAAAAACAGATTATATTAAAAAATACTTTTACTTTATCAATGAACACTCTTTATTTTTTCAAAAGTTTTAAGGATTTGGTTCCTATTTTGAGAATACATATCTCCTCTTTGTGGTACCCTCTAACGTACAAGACATTGTATACATTTTTACTGGAACAAACTAATTAGGATGTCCCAATGAATAGGTCATCCTTGATTTAATTTTATCTAACTCAATTATTGTTTTAGTCACCAATAGTAAAATCGACCAATTCTTGATTGTTGGATCAGAGAAATAAAATAATTGCACAACTTGTGACTCCATTACAAACTAAGTATGTGTGTTTTTAAAAAATGGGACACCCCAACATTCCTTTAATGTTATTCCTACTAATTTTCCATAAGTGGAGAAATCATTTATAATTCTATAAAACATGGCCCTCAATATGAATTCTTCACTTCTATGAGCATTGATAAAGCATAATTTTATTTCATATTTTATTGATAATAAATGATATAATTTATTTACATTATGCTAAATATGTTCAATTATGGAATATTCGAGATTAGATCATTTATTTGCACATTTGATGAAAATTCCAGTTTTACCATTTTAAAATTTATTGTAGTATTATGGGCATTAATATTGTTATATAAAATATTTTGACCACAATTTTGTAACTGTATTACTGAAATAATGGGATAAAAATTATTTTTAGTTCATCAGAGCTGGATCGTGCGTTTGAGTGTAGTAAATGGTCCATGAAGACAAATTTGGACTGAACTATCTGGATTATACAACACTTAACCATTTGGGCCGTATCTTCTTCATAAAATATTGGATTGGGCCCAAATTTGGAGGTAATCTCAGGATTAGTTTTATGAACAAATAATCCTTCTATTAGTACATCCATGTAGCGCATTTTGGATGCCAACTACGTGGTTCAAGTGGGAATAAAAAAATTGGCCGAACTTCCATTTCACATTTAAAAATGTTTTGTAACCATAGCCCTCCACAACTATATATAAAGTATGTTTTCACAAATTGGGAGGGCTGGTAGAGGCTTTTGGAAGGTGGGTACTAAAGGGTGTCTCTTGGGAGCCCTCACAACTCATGGAAGTAGAAAATCCTTGTAAAAACATCTCTTCAAAAAAGGCTCTCATCTCCCAGCTCCTCTTTGTATTTTTCTTGCTTTCATGATTTGTAATTTGAATTTATCAACAATTTTTCTTTTGAGTTTTTTCCTTTTCATCATATTATATTCCTCTTTGGTCCATAATTCATGATTATTATCAATTTTGGGTTATACCCTTTCTAACACCTTGCAAATGAAAAATGTTTCTATGATGACTACACCGCCCATGGAAGAGTAGTTATTTTTAGTAATTGATATACCTATTACCTTTTCCATTCATTTATTTTGAATAAATAAGCTCCTGAAATTAACATAATATGACTCAATAATTGGGTTTTTTATTATAAAAACTGTTTAATCAATTGAACAATTAACACATGAACATGTGAGGTCGAGATTTTGTGTAAATTATGAGAGCTCGAACTTAATCGGTAATACAAGACCACATGAGATATGTTTTTTGTGTTCAAATATATTTCATAAACTCAATTAATCCTATCTTACAGAATGTATATGTTCTTTAATTAACCACTGGCCATAAGCTAACCTTATAACATCAATCAAAGAAGGGTGCTACAATTTCCAGTTCTGAAGCTAGCTGAGGGTTTAAGTAATTTCATCATTGTGGTTATGTTAACTCCCATAGGGTTACAAGGTTGACAAATTAGGGATAAAAACAAAGTGGATATTTATTTAAATTATAATAATTAATATGTAAATGAAGAGTTAGAATTATATCGATTATTCCTTTTAAAATAGTTTCTAAAAAACATCTTCTTGTTGTATAATTTTCATCGATCTTTATTTCAAAATTTAAAACTAAAAAAAATCCATATTTTTTCAAAAAACATCGTCTTGTTTTATAAATGATAGAAAACTATATCATTTAAAGTGGTGTTTTTATTTTATTTTATTTTATTTTTATAATACCTTTTTTATGTTGTTTTAATTTACTTTATCCTTTGACAGATAACCTTAGTCAGCCACTCTACTTCACCCAAGTACCCAAAAAACCACACTACATTTAAGAGCTCTCACAATGATTCCTTTAAAATTGGTCTCATATACAAGGAAAAAATTAATTATTTCAACCATTTAGAGTTATTTATTTTATTTTACATTTTATTCTCTTCTTCTCTTCTTTCTTCCTTCTTTTACAAATCTGATTTTTTGTCTTCTTTTTTTTTCTTTTCTTCTTCTTATTTTTGGACCAGAAACTCAAACATTTCATATTTTATTTTAATATAGAACACTTCTCTTATTTTTATTTTTATTTAATTTATGAAACTAACTAATCTCAAGAATCTTTTAGATCTTGACCCTGAGATTGAACGTAGACTTCGGGCTTGAATTAAACATTCTCAATCTACATGAAGTTTCAACATTCAACTAGTTAGAGAGTTCCTCCACTCTCAGAACATTGAAATTGGAAGTAATTAAAATTAAACCATAAAACAAGAACCAATGGATGAAAATAATGGAATTAAACTTAATAGATCCATTATATAATTGGTTGCACCTACTATTAATTATCAACCAAATTGCATTGCATACACAAATATTGAATCAGACATTGAACTGAAATCTGGGTTAATTCACCTGCTTTTAAACATTCATGGTCACTCTATTGAGGATCCCAATAAATATATTTAGAGAACTTAATGTGGTTTTCTCAACCCTTAATCTAATACATGTTTCTGAAGATCAAATCAAGCTAAGATAATTATCATTCTCACTTGATGGAGCTTCAAAATATTGAATGTATTATTTACAACCTGAAGATGTAACTTGTTAGAACGATTTGAAAAATCTTTTCTTGAAAAGATTCTTTCCAGCATCATGGTCCAATTCCATTCGTAAGGATATATCGGTGATAAATAAACCACAAGGTGAGTTAATGTATGAATACTGGGAACGATTCAAGAAGTTGTGTGAAAGCTTCCCACATCAGCAAATCAGTGATCAACTCCCCATCTAGTACATCTATGAAGGACTCACACATGTGTATAGAAGCATGGTGGATGTTGTGGCTAGAGGTGTATTGGTAGAAAAGACACCAGTAGTAGCACATGAAGTTATTGACTAATTGGCCCACAACTCCCAACAATTTGGTGATCAAAGTACACCGCATCTCAGAGGAGTACATTGAGAAGTCATTATACTCTTGAAATTTATTTGATTGATACTATGTTAG